>CM022298.1:247236225-248671225 GCA_011799875.1 Thinopyrum elongatum | reverse complement strand
AAATTGTTTGCTATGCTATGCTTGGAATCTATGTGAAATTTATGATTTTACTTGTTGCTCGGAGAACCCTAAAAAACACCTTCCCTACCTATGTGAGTTTAATGAGAATGAAATTTTATCTTCTTATGCCAAAGGTGTTTATAGTTACTATGATATCGAACAAATTGAAGAATTTGTTGCTTTTAAGGGTGCTTATGAAGTGGCTTCTTTGATTGAAAAATATGATATTACTCTCTACAAATCTGAAAATTTTGACATACTTAAATATTGTTATGAAAACTATGCTCATAATGCCTATGTTAAAGAATTTATTGATAGAATGTCTTCTGCTTTGGAAGAAAATAATGATGTGCATGAATCTATAGATAATTATGATTCCGTTGATCTAACTGAATTATCCCTTATTGATGATGCTTGCTATTCTTATGGCCATGATGCCAATATTAATTATGCTTATGGAGATGAACTTGCTATAGTTCCTTATGTTAAACATGAAATTATTGCTATTGCACCCACACTTGATAGCTCCTTGAATGAAAAGCATGATTGCAATGATTTTACTATAAATTCTATTAATGTTAATTGTGTTAATGATATGCCAAACCCCAAGCTTGGGGATGCTAATTTTTCTATGTTCGCTACTTATTGTAATGATCATGATTGGGGTGATTCTTCTTATGATCTTGAAAATTTATTTAAGCCTCATGATGAATATGTTTGCAATAATATTGAAAGTGGGTTTGGAAGAGTGTCAACTTTAGGTCAAAATAATCCCACATATTTGGAGAGTGTTCAATATTATGAAATTTTTGATAAAAGTGGGCTTTGAGAGGTCATGACTTTATTTGATGATAATCCCACTATTTTGGAAGAGTGTCAACTTTGCATGCATGTGGATCATGTAGAGGATATCTTATGTGATAGCTATATTATTGAATTTGAATATTACCCCACATGTAATTATTATGAGAGAGGGAAATATGGTTGTATAAATTTTAATGTTACTAAATTACCTCTCTTCATGCTGAGATTGTCAATGTTTTATTCTTCTTCCTTGCATATGTTAGTTTTTGCTTGTTTTGATAATTTGTTTGCTTATAAAATGCCTATGCATAGGAATTATGTTAGACTTAAATTTGATTTTTGCATGCTTTATGATGCTATCTTTGTGCTTCAAGTTTTTGTCTTTCATGCGAGCATCATTAAAATTATCAATGCTTAGCTAAAAGGCTTTAAAGAAAAGCGCTTGTTGGGAGACAGCCCAATATTTTTCTTTTCTGTTTTTATGTGCAATTATAATTCTGTTATGATTGTGTTTTAGTATTTTAATTAGTTTTTGTGCCAAGTAAGACCTTTGGGATGTTTGGAAGATTGTTGATTTGATTCTGAGAAAAAAACAGAAACTTTTGTGTCCAGTAGCAGAATTGTTAAAATTTGCTGGAACGTGGAAAAATTCTGAATTTTTACACAAGATTGATGTACAGGATGCCGACGTCATCCTAATTCTTCAGAATATTTGGAGTTACATAAGTATGAGCTTAATTCGGGTTTCTGCAGACTGTTCTGTTTTTGACAGATTCTATTTTCATTGTGTTGTTCACTTATTTTGATGAATCTATTGGTAGTATCGAGGGGTATGAACCATGGTGAAGTTAGAATACAGTAGATCTAATGCAAATATAAAATTGGAATGAGTTTACAATAGTACCTAAAGGTGGTGATTTGCTTTATTATACTAACGGATCTCACGAGTTTCCTATTGAGTTTTGTGTTGTGAAGTTTTCAAGTTTTGGTGAAGTTTCGATGGACTACGGAATACGGAGTGGCAAGCGCGTAAGATTGGGGATGCCCATGGCACCCCAAGGTAATATTCAAGGACAATGAAGTATCTAAGCTTGGGTATGCCCCGGATGGCATCCCCTCTTTTGTCTATGATCCATCGGTAAATTACTTGAGGCTTTATTTTTATTGACAACATGATATGTGTTTTGCTTGGAGCGTCTTGTATTATATGCGTCTTTGCTTTATTTTCTTTTTAGTTTGCCACAATCATCCTTACTGTACACACCTTTTGAGAGGGACACACATTAATCGTGAATTTATTAGGATACTCTATACGCTTCACTTATATTTTTTGAGCTAGGTAGTTGCTCTAGTGCTTCACTTATATCTTTTAGAGCACGGCGGTGGTTATATTTTGAAGAAATTGATGAACTCTCATGCTTCACTTATATTATTTTGAGTGTCTTATAAATAGTATGGCAATTTTCTTAGGTTATGAATTTAGTCCTGAGATGATAAGATATTCAAGAGGGATATAATAAAAACTTCCATGAAGATCATTGAATATATGAGAAGTTTGATTCCTTGCATTTGTTTTGAGATATAAAGATGGTGATATTAGAGTCATGCTAGTGAGTAATTATGGTTTAGTAAGAATATTTGAGTTAAGGTTTGTGATTCCCGAAGCATGCACGTATGGTCTCTCATTATGTGATGAAATTGGAGCATGATTTATTTTTGATTATCTTCCTTATGAGTGGCGGTCGAGGACGAGCGATGGTCTTTTCCTACCAATCTATCCTTCTAGGAGCATGCATAGTAGTACTTTGCTTCGAGGGCTAATAAACTTTTGCAATAAGTATGTGAGTTCTTTAAGGCTAATGTTGAGTCCATGGATTATACGCACTCTCACCTTTCCGCACTTTGCTAGCCTCTTCGGTACCGTGCATTGCCCTTTCTCACCTTGAGTTGTGGTGCAAACTTCGTTGGTGCATCCAAACCTCATGATATGATATGCTCTTTCACACACAAACCTCCTTATATCTTCCTCAAAAGAGCCACCATACCTACCTATTATGGCATTTCCATAGCAATTCCGAGATATATTGCCATGCAACTTCCACCGTTCCGTTTTATTATGACACATACCATCATTGTCATATTGCTTTGCATGATCGTAATAGCTAGCATGATGTTTTAATGGCTTGTCCATTTTTTGATATCCTTGCTACGCTAGATCATTGCACATACCGGTACTCCGCCGGAAGCATTCATATAGAGTGATATTTTTGTTCTAGTATCGAGTTGTAATTCTTCAGTTGTAAGTAAATAAAAGTGTGATTATCATCATTATTAGAGCATTGTCCCACGTGAGAAAAGGATGATGGAGACTATGATTCCCCCACAAGTCGGGATGAGACTCCGAACGAAAAAAAAGAGGCCAAAAAGAGCCCAAGAAAAAAAGAGGCTGAAGTGCCCAATAAAAAAAAGAAAAAAATGAGAGAAAAATATAGAAGGGACAATGTTACTATCCTTTTCCACACTTGTGCTTCAAAGTAGCACCATGTTCTTCATGATAGAGAGTCTCTTATTTTGTCCCTTTCATATATTACTAGTGCGATTTTTTCGTTATAGAACTTGGCTTGTATATTCCAATGATGGGCTTCCTCAAATGCCCTAGGTCTTCTTGAGCAAGCAAGTTGGATGCACACCCAATTAGTTTTCTTTTGAGCTTTCATACACTTATAACTCTAGTGCATCCGTTACATGGCAATCCCTACTCCTTGCATTGACATCAATTGATGGGCATCTCCATAGCCCGTTGATTAGCCTCGTCAATGTGAGACTTTCACCTTTTTTGTCTTCTCCTCACAACCTCCAACATCATATTCAATTCCACCCATAGTGCTATATCCATGGCTCACGCTCATGTATGTGTGAGAGTTGAAAAAGCCGAAGCGCGTTAAAAAGTATGAACCAATTGCTTGGCTTGTCATCGGGGTTGTGCATGATAAATACTTTGTGTTAAGAAGACAGAGCATGACAAGATTATATGATTTTGTAGGGATAACTTTCTTTAGCCATGATATTTTGAGAAGACATGATTTATTTTTAGTATGACTGAAGTATTATTGTTTTTATGTCAATATTAAACTTTTGTTTTGAATCTTATGGATCTGAATATTCGTGCCACATTAAGAAAGATTACATGATAAACATGTTAGGTAGCATTCCACATCAAAAAATTTGTTTTTATCATTTACCTACTCGAGGACGAGCAGGAATTAAGCTTGGGGATGCTTGATACGTCTCCAATGTATCTATAATTTTTTATTGTTCCATGCTATTATATTATCTACCTTGGATGTTTAATATGCATTAGTATGCTATTTTATATCATTTTTTGGGACTAACCTTTTAACCTAGTGCCTCATGCTAGTTGCTATTTTTTCCTTGTTTTTGTCTTTATAGAAAATCAATACCAACAGAGTCCAAACGAAACACAACTTTTTGACGATTTTTCTTGGACCACAAGACACCCTGGAAGCTTCGGGAGGAGGCCAGAAGAGCCACAAGTCAACGACAAGCTCACAGGGCGCGCCCTGCAAGCTTGTGGGCCCCCATGACTCCTTTAGAACTAATTCTTCTTCTATAAATACCCAAATATTCCCCGTAGACCAGAGGGCACACCAAAAATACTTTTCCGCCGCCGCAAGTTTCTGTCTTCGTGAGATCCCATCTGGGGACCTTTTCCGGTACTCTGCCGGAGGGGGAATCGACCATGGAGCGCTTCTACATCAACCTTGCTGCCCTTCCGATGATGTGTGAGTAGTTTACCACAGACCTACGGGTCCATAGCTAGTAGCTAGATGGCTTCTTCTCTCTCTCTCTCTCTCTCTCTTTGATCTTCAATACAATGTTCTCCTCGATTTTCTTGGAGATTTATTCGATGTAATCTTCTTTTGCGGCGCGTTTGTTGAGATCCAATGAATTGTGGATTTATGATCGAATTATCTATGAATATTATTTGAGTCTTCTTTGAACCCTTTTATGCATGATTAAGATAGCTTTGTATTTCTCTCCAATCTATTGATTTGGTTTGGCCAACTAGATTGATTTTTCTTGCAATGGGAGAGGTGCTTTGTAGTGGGTTCAATCTTGCGGTGCTCAATCCCAGTGACAGAAAGGGACATGACACGTATTTTTATTGTTGCCACTAAGGATAAAAAGATGGTTTTTGTTCATATTGATTGGATCTATCCCTCTACATCATGTCATCTTGCTTAAGGCGTTACTCCGTTCTTGTTAACTTAATACACTAGATGCATACTGGATAGCGGTCGATGTGTGGAGTAATAGTAGTAGATGCAGGCAAGAGTCGGTCTACTTGTCATGGACGTGATGCCTATATACATGATCATTGCCTTAGATATTGTCATAACTTTGCGCTTTTCTATCAGTTGCTCAAAAATAATTTGTTTATCCACTGTATGCTTTCTTTCAAGAGAGAAGCCTCTAGTGAAAACTATGGCCCCCGGGTCTATCTTTTATCATATTATTTTCACATCTATAAAATCAAAAACACAAAAATACCTTTCTGCAATTTATTTACTTTTATTTTATTTAGCACTTTTATTTATCTTTTATATCTATCACTATCATATCTCATCATTGCAAGTAACCGTGAAGGGATTGACAACCCCTTTACCGCGTTGGGTGCAAGTATTTGTTTGTTTGTGTAGGTGCAATTATTGAAGACTTGTGTGTTCCTCCTACTGGATTGATACCTTGGTTCTTAACTGAGGGAAATACTTATATGTACTTTGCTGCATCACCCTTTCCTCTTCAAGGGAAAAACCAACGCAAGCTCAAGAAGTAGCAATGTTTCATCAACTAGTGCCACTATTATAGTAATCTCACTTTCTCAATATATGTGCCAACAGGGATGCTCGATTTCAGTTGAACTGCACAAAAACTTTGGGTGGTTCATTGCCTCGACTGCTTCCTGCCTTTCCTGTCAGTCGCTTATCTCGGCTTCCAGTCAAAGAAAGGACTAATTGACATGCTTCCTCGCACAGGTTGGTACCGGTCTTCATCCTGATTATTGTGCTTGTCATATCTAATGGTAATTTTGTATTGTGCTACTGTTGACCGATTTCATAAAGGAGTAACTTGTGAGCCTAAACTCGCAGGCAAATCGTTACATTGGCCGAGTTCAGTAGAACTGCACAAAAAGATCAGATGGAAGGGTACTCATGCTGCTGCTATACACTCCCAAGTTCACTCAGACAAGCATCGATGTTGATAAGAAGAAGTGCCAGAGTGAACGCCAACAATATTGCTTGGCGCATAGCCCTCAAAAATGCAGTCCAGTCTTTGGTCCCAACTTGCGTTTTTTGGTTATCGGCTCGTATGCTGGTAGTGAACTGTATGCCATGGAGTCTAAAGATTCCAGACAAGTTGGTACACGCATATATTCATATGGCACCTAACCAGTCTGCATGCCTGGGATGCTCCATTTCAGTTGAACTGCACAAAAACTTTCGGTGGTTCATTTTGTCGACCGCCTTGTTTGTTGTCTGCAATGTAGTATTTTGGCGAGATATAGGACAAAGATGGGCTAGTAAACTAGTTCGATGAAAGTAGTGGACAAGTTGCTCAAACCTCTCGCGGCATCAAGGCCGCTATCATGAGGATAAACCTACAAACAAAGTTTAGATGGTCTGTGCTGCTTCTTATGCAGTCGAAAGTTTGCTGAGACAAGAATTAATTTTAGAAAGAAGTACCACCGAGTGAACATCACTTACCAGCATGTACCCTAGGTAATTTAAGTGTGTCGATGGATGATATTGGTTGTGTTCTCTCAATCATTTGGATGCATAAACATGCTGAACTTGTGTATATCTGAATCTTTTCGTGAATGTTAGCTATGGATATTGGCTTCTGATCTATGAATCATTTGGATGCATAGACATGTTGAACTTGTCTATACATGAATCTTTTGAGTTGTTGATTGTCAATGTTGGCTATGAATATGAACGTATCCTATGAAGCTGAGTTTGATATGAATCTTTACCTTTTTTGTCTTACTTGTGCGTGAACTCGTTAGAACGTATACTGTGGGATTGTGACATGTGAGTGTCACATGCCACACCTTCATCCCGAGAAGAATGGCACCTCGCGTTGTCGAGGGATTGAAGAAGCGCGACATCCAATCCACCACCGGCGATGGCTGCCTATCCAAGTGGTTTCAGAGAAGAAACTGCAAGTTTCAGTTTCAGATAAGAAGCTGCATGTTTCAGAGGCAGAGCATTTAAATCAACATGCACTTTTCAAACATGGATAACAGAATGTTGGAAATTTTATTCATGGTCAAAAATGAAACTAACAACAAGTTAACATCATGCTGATCAACATTCATGTATAGCACATCTTCATATGATGCACAATCAAAAAGATGTGATATTTTCAAAATGCCAAGACAATGTTGAGTGTGCGAAAGACTGGGTAAACTAGGGAAGAAATTTTGGCAAGTGGTGGAGGTGGTGTGTGTGTATATGACATGGCGGGACCCACATGTCAGTAATAGCTGAGGCAAAAAATTAGATACATTTTTCAACTACACCAGTTGGAATCGAACCCGGACAACATAGATTTTGGGTGAGAGGGTTGTATCCACCGGGCTACTGCGGTATGTTCGAAAGAATGAAGGCGCACCTTTTCACTACTCTAAGGCGTCTTCCCCGGCTCCGGTTCATTCCCGTCCATGTCCACGAGGTTGTCTTTGGTTTGTGCGTTCGCCACGACGCCGCCGTCTGTCGTTGTCAACATGCTCAACAAACGAGAGGAATCTGGAGAGGACTGTACATCGAGAGGCTGACAGTCAGGACACACCAGGTCCATGGCCGTACGCAAGCAAGTGCATCATTGGAAAAAAGCTTCCTCCTAATTGTATACTAACGTTGGGGCCCACGGGTTTTTCAATCTAGTAAATAAATGAAAAAAATTACAACAAAGACTGTCACCGAGGAGCTTTTTTTAGGGGTCTCGGGGGTCTAGCAGGTATCATATTTTTCAGAGGGCGAACAAGTATCAGCTCGGCCTAGGTTTTGTTTTTTAACATGCGCAACCCACGACATACCGACACCGTGGTTTCAACTTATTTTTTTTAGGTCCATCATGTCTGTACCGGCCTATGGGCCTCCCAGCCTAGGTTTTATTTTTTCTTAAACATCGGCTGTCGGAATCGGGGCTCCGAGGACCCAATAGGTTCGAACTCTGGGGTGTGCTCGTTCCTACCGCCCTACTCCTTCCTATGGCTAACCACGGTGAGGCTACGGCGAGAGCGAGCTAGCTGGGGCAGGCCGGTGACACAGTGGTTACCCAGGTTAGGGCCACCTTGTGGTGTAAAACCCTACTCCTGCTTGGTTTGGATTGCACTCGCGAGGGAGCTTTAGTACAAGGGTTGGGCCGAAGGAATCATCCTCTACTCCGGCGGCACCCTGCCCTCTTTTATACTTGCCTTGGTCCTCTTCCCCCAAAAACATTGGCGGGAAGAGTTGCCACACAACGGCAATTTTGAAGGGCGAAAGGGGAGCAGTATATCCTGACAAAAGGGTGGTCTTCGCCTGCAAAGCCACCGTCCATGAAGCGTCGGTGGGCTCGGTGATGACCTCTGCCCTGCGCGCCCATCGTCTTGGTCTTCTCGCACCGGTCGGGCGACCTTTGGGAGTTTCTTTGGGAACTGGCATGCTGGCCTTACTCCCTTAGCACAAAAGAGGAAAGCCTCCTTATCTGCGCCTGCTGGCATGGCCTCTAGCATTGCTCGTCACCGCGCGCGTCACTCACGTGAAGACTCAGGGCCGCACGACCGGGCTTGAGCAGCTCCTGACTTGTTAGCCTCCGAGAGGGGGCCTCGAGAGGCCGCCTCTCAAGAGGGCCTCGCGAGACTCCTGGTGGCACCTCCCAGCCAGCTCGGGTTGCCTACCGATGGGGGCCTCCTGAGGCGAGGGCCTCGCGAGGAGTCTTGCTTTTGAAGCTTGCTTGTGGGCCATCTGCTGGGCCCTTGACACGGGCCACGTCCTGGGCCGAAGGCAGACGGTCCCACGGGCCCGACGGTAACCCCTGGGCCTGCGGCGCGCACGTCTTCGCTTGTTAGGGGATGAAACGGCACGGGCCCCAACCGTCTGCGGGGCAGGCTCGACGCATGGCGCACAATACAATGTGGGGCGCCCCCACTTCTCCCCTGATGCCTCGGCAACCACCCCGGCTGACATAAAGCCTGCCCGCGCGTGGCACGCGGCCATCATTGCCTTCCTTGTTCCGCACCCGCCTTCCTGCGCCTCCCTTCTCGCACATGCATGCCTCCTCGCGGTCCAACCCCAGGCGCGGCATCTCTCCCCATCTTTTGCTCGCAACTCCGCGACGCGTGCATGGCACCCACCGGCAAGAAAGGAAAGGCAACGGCTCTGGCCGCAAGCCCGCCCGCCGTCGGGGCGGCACTCCTATGTTCCTCCATCGCCGACACAGAGGACTTGGACCCAGTGCTCTCGCTGGTGGCCAGCGACCAGAATGAAGGGCAGGCGACCAGGATCTGGCCGGGCTCACGAGCGCGGGGCGGCCTGGGGAAGTCCGCCTACCCCTTCTTCCTCCACAGTGTTTATGCCGGGTTGGTCCCACCATTCTCGGAGTTCTTCTACGCCATCCTTTCTCATTATCGGATCCACGCTCTCCATCCCCAGCCCAATTCCATCCTCCTTCTGGCTATATTTTCCTTCTACTATGAGGCCTTTGTGGGCGTGAGGCCCTCGGTGGCGCTCTTTCGCCACTTTTTCAGCCTGCGGTTCACTATTGCAAATCAATGCTCCGCGTGTGTCTCCTTCCTTGCCTTCAAGGCGATGAAGGATGACATCGCTCGCTTGAAGGCCGAGAAGAAGGTGGAAGGCTACCGGCAGCGTTGGGTCTTCATGGACGCATGTCGTACTAGCCCGCCCCGATGATTTCGGCGAACCGGCCCGTGCAGAACCTCAGGTGGGGGCACGAGAAGCTCACTAACCCGAGGGTGGAGCCTGTCCTGGAGCGGATGGCCGCGCATGGGGCCATGAAGATATCGGGGTCGGTGATCATCAAGGAGTACATGCGGGGCGCATCATGCCGCTCTAGGAGCACACACGGCCCATGTGGGAGTACGCCGGCGCAAGGGACACGATGAGGTTGCACGTCGACGGCCTGATGCCTGAGGAGCTGGATGGGGTCCTAGCGACTCTGCTCGGCAGCACCCCCGAGGACCTTCCCGAGGATGTACTCCCACCGTGCTGCTACCAGGAGAGGCTGGAGCTGGTCACGATGATGCCCATCTTTGATGAGTGGGGGCTCATGCCAGACGGCCATGACGGGCCCCCCATGATGCGGAGCATCCCTCGACCATCCCCATGGACATTCCGTCACCACCACAAGCACAAAGAGGACGAATGACAAGAGCACGCGCACGTGCCATCGAAACCGAGGTTAACTCTTTCCTCTTTGAGTTTCGTTCGGATTCACATGGGAATTGGGTCCTACGTCAAACGGAGATGTTATGCACTCTTAGGTACCAAGAAGATGATCGCGAGAAGGTGAGGACGGAGACACAAGCACCTATGGAGCAAGAGAAGGAAGAGGGGAACGAGAAGGACGAAGAAACGGAGTTCCTGGACACTCCGGGTGCCCGGCCACCGGCTGGGAACCAGCCCTGGCCACCCCGGGTGCCCAGCCAGGAAGGCACCGGGTGCCCGGCCCCTCCTCCTGGCGCTGGCCTTGCCCGCCCCGGGTGCCCGGCCACCACCTGGGCGTCGCCCCTGCCCGCCCCGGGTGCCCGGGCCCCTCTCCAGCCTCCAGCCACCGCCCCGGGTGCCTGGGCCCTCAACCCCCGGGTGCTCGGTCCCCCTCCAGCTGACCCTCTGACCAAACCGGGTGCCGTGTCATCTTCGCCCCGGGTGCCCGGTCCCCTCCATGGCGCCTGCCTCTGACCGGTCCGGGTGCCCGGACCCCTTTATCCCGGGTGCCCGGACTCCACCGTTTATGCATGCGCGCAATTAGGGTGAAAAGACCCTTGTACCCCTGTTTTCCTCTTATTTCGTCCCTAGGCTATAAGTACTCCTCACCTAGCTCATTTTTAGGGTTAGCAAAGTATTGGGTAGACATTGAGAGAGCTTTGCTCATCTTCCCCTCCTCTTGGAGATCAAGACCTCCTATGAGAAGAATCCTTGTGGATTTCAAGACCTCCTCTTGGAGAAGATTATCATCAAGACCTCACCTCTCTTGGGAGTGTGAAAAACTTTACCCTACTGCTATTTTCCTTGAAATGTTCTTGTATTCTTGTGGATCTCATGTATGCTACTCTAGTGGATGTGTGATTTGGGTTTGTTTGAGTGATTTCCCTCTTGTGTTCTTGTGTGTTCATCACTTCCCCCCCCCCCCCCTCCAAGTGTGAAAAGATCTCACCTAGGGTTTCACCCTACAACATCTTGGTATCATGAGAAAGGTTTATTCACATATTGGAGTCCCTACCCCCCATTTGCTAGCTTGATTTTGTTGCTTTTCATCCTAATTCGAAAATCCCCACAAAAATAGCCCCAAAAAATTTTCTTGCAATTTGTTGGATCTTGTGAGATTTGGTTGTTTTGGTCCATGGATTTGTTGTTTGGCAAGTGGATCTAGCCCCTTCCCAATAATCCCCACCCCTCCCACCACGAAATCCACCGAATTTGACCTCTTCTCAAAAAAAAATCGCCCAAATCCGAGACCCCCGAACCCCCGAGTGCCTGCCACCCCCGGTCTGTTTGTCCCTGACCACCCCAGGCACCCGCACCTCCCACCCTCGGGTGCCCGCCACCCCCACCCCCCCCCCCCCGAATCAGCCCCCCAACAACTCCATTTTGGCCATAACATTCACCTCCCAAGTCCGTTTTTTGTGTTCTTTAGCTCGTTTTGTAGCTCTTCATATACCGCATCCACATATATCATTACCGCCACCTTTTGCCTCCATCAAAATTTTCATCATAGAAACATCCACCTTCCGCATTAGACCGATTTTGAGTTGCGGTTTCTGTTTCCTAAGGTGTTTTGGCTACTTGGGAATGGGTTGACATCGATGACACCGCTCTTCATCATCGCAGCGACCTCGACATCGACAACGAGCACTTCACCCTCATACCAACCGTAAGAAAGGATGGTAACTTCAACGACACCTAGTACATTTCCTTGCCATTGCATTGATAACCTGAGCCATTTTGCGTCACTTACCTATTGAGACTAGTGAGTTGAGAATTGTCAGGCCACGCTCTTTGTGCACCTAAGTGATACGCTTACTCCACATAGCTACATTTAGCGTGCAAATCATCTTGCTATCATCTTTGTGCCATAAGTCTCTCCCGTGCATATCTTACATACTTGTCTCATATCATACTTGGCTTGAGCATCAAGCATAGTGAAAAAAAGAGAAGAAGCTTTTAAGCAAAAGAGGAGAAACAAAGAGCTTGTAAGCATTAGCATTGTGCCATTTGCATAGTAGCATCATATTGGACACCACATACATAGCATATTTGGGATTGAAGACGGCATGGTTACTCTTATAGGTTGGTGAACTAGAGCGTATCTAGCCCATTTGAGCAATCGAGCTAGCGTCTCTCGCGTATCCGTACAACAAGAGCATTTTCCGGGTTACACATTCTGAGCTCACTCCTTGGTTGTGCGGATCCCATCTATCTTCTGTGTGTGTGTTCCTAGTGATCTTCATGGGCTTGATCTATTTGCTTTACTTGCAACTTTGTGAACCTTCTCAACCTTATCGATATCTTGACTAACATTTGCTGGAAATTTTGTGCCACACATCCTAACCAAGCTCCTCCATAAGCTTTACTTGTGTAGGTGTGAGAAACAAACCCGGTACCAATTCTACTATTGTAGAATCACATTGAGCGATACTCGATACGTCCACAATCTTTGAAAAAGGTAACGTGGTATTGTTCTCTCATTTTCCTACTCACCTCCACTTGGTTATGATGGATAGGCCAACTACTTCGGCGAACCCACTCTTCGAGGGTCAAGATGATGAACGTCACTACGTTACCAAGAACCACTTCTTTGTCGCCCAACGAGCTCTCCATCAAGAAAGTGAAGCTTTGGGTGATCGCATTGAGTAACTCGCCACCGACCTTCGTCAATCGGAAGCAAGGAACCGTGACTACCTAGACACCAAGCTCTCCAAAAAAATGGATGAATTCCGCAACATGATCGTGAGCCGCGCGTCATCCTCAACTTCTTCACCAAGACGGCACCACTCAAGTCGACACTCAGGTCGCCACTCGTCGGCATACTCTTCTTCCGATGCAAGTCCACCTCGAGCTCGATTTCCTCGCCGCGACGACACTCAAGATCGCCAAGCTCCAGAAAATCCATTCCATGGCAATGGTTTGCAAGACCGAGTCCGAGCACGTGAAAGGGTGAGATGCCAAGCACAAGAAGCCAAGGATCAAGAGCAACTCCCACCACATCATCCACGACAACCATCTCAAGACGGTGATGCACTCCGGCAAGAGCAACAAAGGCAAGATGAACAAGCTCAAGCGGCACAACAAGCACTCCACGAGTCCACTAGATTAGTTGCCGCACGCAACCTTCTAGTACATGAGCAAGAGGAAGAACTTCGCCAAGCACGACAAGAGGAAGCCGCCTGACATGAAGAGCAACAAGAAAGGCGAAACCAAGCGCATATGCCTCGTCCTCCTCCACGACAAGAGCGACACTAAGTGCAATGAGCGCTTGAAGACCCTCCTCCACGCCAAGAGCGACATCAAGAGGAACGAGCATTTGAGGACCTTCCTCCATGGCAAGAGCGACATCAAAACCACCACTATGATGAAGAACTCCGCTACGAAAAGCTCAAGTTCACCATGCCCAAGTTCTCCGGAAGCAATGATCCGAAGAATATCTCTCATGGGCATTGAAGGTCGACAAGATATTCTGTCTTCACAACTACGACGAGGAAAAGAAGATCGCCATGGCCTCCCTCGAGTTTCAAGACTACGTCCTCATTTGGTGGGAACAAGTGATCGAGTGACGACAAGCGAGAGGCGAACCACCCATCACAACTTGGACACAAATGAAGGATGTCATGAGAGCTCGCTTCGTCCCTACACACTACACCCGCGATCTTTTCAAGAAGTTACAACTCCTCAAACAAGGCACAAAGATGGTGGAAGAATATTACCAAGAAATGGAGATTGCCATGATACGAGCCAATGTCAAGGAAGATGACGAGCAAACTATGGCATGCTTCTTGAACGGCCTCAACCACCCCATCAAGCGGATTGCCAACTTCCAACCCTACTCCAACCTTCTCAAGCTAGTTCATCAAGCGACCAAGGTCGAGCGATAAGTACAATATGACTTCAAATACGCCAAGTACTCGTCCAAGACCTACGGCTCATACACTCAAGCTCCCACGTCATCGGCACCTCCTACCTCAACTAGAGCATTACCAAGTACCGGAGACAAGTCAAGTTCCAAGCAAGTTACGCCTTCCTCGACTCGTCCTCCAGCAAGCAACTACAAATCCAAAACTCCCTCTTCATCGGCGCCTCCGGACGGCCTCGGCAAGACAAGTTCTCTCAAGTGTTTCACATGTGGTGGCCGTGGACACAAGTCTTTCCAATGCATCAACAAGCGAACCATGATTATCAATGATGATGGCACATATGACTCCATGAGTGAAGACGAGATGGAAGCCCTTGAACACGTGGCTATGCATCGGCGCGTGAACGAAGATGAAGATGCCCAGGTCTTTTGCGACAATGATTCAAGTCCCGCTCGCGTGGTCTCCAAGGTCTTAACACTTCAACACCACCAAGACGAAGAGCAACGATGCCACATCTTCCACACCAAGGCCGGCATCAACGGGCATTCCGTCAAGGTCATCATCGACGGAGGAAGTTGCCACAATTTGGCAAGTGAAGAGCTATGTTCCAATCTACAATTGGTCAAGAAGGCGCATCCTCGCCCCTACAAGGTCCAATGGCTTAGCGACTCCGGCACCATTCAACTGGAGCACACCGTGCAAGTTTCCTTCAAGATTGGCGCCTACGAGGACACCTTGGAGTGTGATGTGGTTCCTATGTCCGTGTGCCATCTCCTCTTGGGGAGACCTTGGCAATTCGACTGCGGCATCATCCACAACGGAAGAACAAACCACTATAGCTTCAAGATAAAGGGAAAGGAGTACGTGCTACAACCTATGTCACCAAGTCGAGTGATCGCCGACAAGCAAGCATCCACCCATCATGGAGAGACTAGTGAGAGAGTGAACCACAACAAAGAGAGTGAGCGCCACAAGCCCAAAATGAGTGACTCTTCACCGAGAGAGAAAAACTTAGTCCTCCTAGCCACCAAAAGAGAGATGAGAGAAGTGTGTGAGAACCCATCGAGTGTCATACACTATGTCCTAGTGTGCAAAGATGAGGTGGCAAGGACTAACCCTTCTAATCCTCTTCCTCTAGTTTTCTCTAACTTGTTGCAGGAATTCGCGGATGTCTTCCCTGATGAGCTACCTCCGGGTCTTCCTCCTCTACGTGGCATTGAACACCGGATCGACCTCATCCCTGGCGCACCTCTTCCTAACAAGGCTCCATACCACGTCAACCCTGAAGAAACCAAAGAAATACAAAGGCAAGTACAACAACTCATCGACAATGGCCATGTACGTGAAAGCTTAAGCCCTTATGCCGTTCCGGTTATTCTTGTGCCTAAGAAAGACGGTAGTTTTCGCATGTGTTCCGATTGTAGACCCATCAATGCTATCATCGTTCTCTATAGGCATCCCATTTCACGCCTTGACGATATGCTAGATGAGCTTAGCGGCCCCACCATTTTCTCAAAAATTAATCTTAAAAGTGGCTATTACCAAATCCGCATTCAAGAAGGTGATGAATGGAAAACAGCTTTTAAAACCAAATTTGCCTTGTACGAGTGGTTAGTTATGCCTATGGGTTTATCGGAACCTCCCGGTACTTTCATGCATGTTATGCATTTTGTGCTTCACCCATACATTGGAGTGTTTGTTGTGGTCTACTTTGACGACATACTTGTTTTAGCAAATCCCTCAAAGATCATGTAAATCATCTTAGGGCCGTTTTGCAAACTCTTCGAAAAGAACGTCTTTATGCCAATATGGAAAAATGCACTTTTGGTGTTGACAAGCTTGTTTTCTTGGGTTTCGTTGTTTCTTCCAAGGGTGTTCATGTTGATGAGTCCAAAATCGAAGCAATTAAAACTTGGCCACAACCCACTAATTTGCAACAAGTGTGTAGCTTCCTTGGCCTAGCGGGTTTTTATCGTCGCTTTGTGAAAGACTTTAGCACTATTGCCGCACCGTTACATGCCTTGAGTAAGAAAAATGCACCCTATGTTCGGGAACCCTCGCAATCTACCGCATTTGATGAGCTCAAATCTTTGCTTACACATGCTCCAATTCTTGCTTTTCCTAATTTTGACAAAACTTTTGAGGTTCATTGCGATGCTAGTGGCAATGGTATTGGTGGAGTTGTGATGCAAGAAAAGCGACCCATTGCATACTTTAGCGAAGAACTTTCCGGTGCTCAACTTAATTATCCCATATATGACAAATAATTATATGCTTTAGTGTGTGTATTGCACGTTTGGGAGCATTATCTTCGCCCACATGAATTTGTCATACATACCGATCATGAGACACTTAAGTACCTTAAAGGCCAAACCAAGTTGAATAAACGGCATGCTAAATGGAGTGAATTTATTGAATCTTTCCCTTATGTGATCAAGTACATTAAGGGCAAAGAAAATGTAGTGGCGGAAGCTCTTTCCAGCAAATGCATGTCAGTTACTCAACTTGAATTGAATGTTGTTGGATTCGAACATATCAAAGACTTGTATGAGCACGATGTTACTTTTGCTACTCCTTATGCTAAGTGTGTGACGCATGCATCTTGGGAACGATATTATATCAAAAATGGTTATCTAATGAGAGCTAACAAACTATGCATCCATGAGTCTTCTCTTCGTTTGTTACTTTTGCAAGAGGCTCATGGAGGAGGACTCATGGGACATTTTGGACGCGACAAGACTTTTGCCACGCTCTCCAAGAACTACTTTTGGCCCAAGATGTTCCGTGATGTCTCACGCTTCAGCAACCGGTGCTCTACAAGCCGCAAAGCTAAGTCACAAGCTCAATCCCATGGTTTACATATGCCACTTCCTATTCCACATCAACCGTGGGAAGATATTAGCATGGATTTTGTGCTTGGATTACCTAGGACTCAAAATGGCAAGGATTTCGTATTTGTTGTTGTGGACCGATTCTCTAAAATGGCCCATTTCATCCCATGCAATAAGATAGACGATGCTTCACATGTTGCAAATCTTTTTTGTAGGGAAATCTTGAGGTTACATGGAGTGCCCAAGACAATTGTGTCGAACCGAGACGTCAAGTTCCTAAGCTACTTTTGGAAGACACTATGCGCCAAGCTCAGCATCAAGCTACTATTCTCCACGGCCTATCATCCTCAAGCCGATGGCCAAACGGAAGTCACCAACCGGACGCTCTCCACTCTCCTACGCGTGTTGATCAAGAAGAACATCAAGTAGTGGGAGGAGTGCTTACCCATCGCCGAGTATGCCTACAACCGCGCAAGACACTCTACCACCAGCAAGTCCCCCTTCGAGGTTGTCTACGGCTTCAACCCTTTGTCGCCCTTGGACATCCTTCCTCTACCGCTCCAAGAACGAGCGAACATGGACGCTAGCGCAAGAGCCACTTACCTCAAGAAGATGCATGAAGAAACAAGGTCCACGATCGATCGTCAAGTACTCCGCCTCGCCACCAAGCTCAACATCAACAAGACACCAATGGTGTTCCAACCGGGAGATATTGTATGGCTCCATCTTCGCAAGTACCGCTTCCCCAACAAACGCAAGTCCAAACTTCTACCACGAGTCGATAGACCCTTCAAGGTGCTTGCACGCTACAATGACAATGCTGATGGCTCGTGTCCGTGTCAGTATTTCCCCGAAGAGGAAGGGATGATGCAGCATAGTTACGTTAGGTATTTCCCTCAGTTATGAAACCAAGGTTATCGAACCAGTAGGAGAACCCAGCAACACTATGTAAACGGTACCTGCACACAAAGAACAAAATACTTGCAACCCGACGCGGAAGAGGGGTTGTCAATCCCTCTCGGGTAAAAGATAGATTGGTTTGTATGATTTTGGATAAATAGATCTCGCGATAAAACAAAATAAAATAAATAAAGAAAAAGTGCAGCAAGGTATTTTTTGGGTTTTTAGAATAATAGATCTGAAAACAAAAGAAAATAAAAATAGATCTCAAAGCAAATATAATAAAGAATAAACCCGGGGGCCGTAGATTTCACTAGTGGCTTCTCTCAAGAAAAAATAGCATACGGTGGGTAAACAAATTACTGTTGGGCAATTGATAGAACTTCAAATAATTATGACGATATACAGGCAATGATCATTATATAGGCATCACATCCAAGATTAGTAGACCGACTCCTGCCTGCATCTACTACTATTACTCCACACATCGACCGCTATCCAGCATGCATCTAGTCTGTTAAGTTCATGGAGAAATGAAGTAATGCAATAAGAACGATGACATGATGTAGACAAGATCTATTCATGTAGGAATAGACCCCATCTTGTTATCCTTAATAGCGACGATACATGCGTGTCTTGCTGCCCCTTCTGTCACTGGGAAAGAACACCGCACGATCAAACCCATCACAAAGAACCTCTCCCATGGCAAGAAAAATCGATCTAGTTTGCCTAACTAAACCAAAGATTCGAAGAAGAAATACAAGGCTATAAGTAATCATGCATAAAAAAGATCAAAGAACTCAAATAACTTTCATGGATATATATCTGATCATAAACTCAAAGTTCATCGGATCCCAACAAACACACCGCAAAAAGAGTTACATCAAATAGATCTCCAAGAGACCATTGTATTGAGAATCAAAAGAGAGAGAGGAAGCCATCTAGCTACTAACTATGGACCCGTAGGTCTACAATGAACTACTCATGCATCATCGGAGAGGCACCAATGAGGATGATGAACCCCTCCGTGATGGTTTCTAGATTGGATCTGGTGGTTCTGGAACTCGCGGTGGCTGGACTTGTGTTTCGTCGACTCCCCTAGGGTTTTTGGATTTTTGGGGTATTTATAGGGCAAAGAGGCGGTGCGGGAGGTGGCCGAGGTGGGCACAACCCACCAGGGCGCGCCTCGGCCCCCAGGCGCGCCCAGGTGGGTTGTGCTCCCCTCGGAGCCCCCCTCTGGTACTTCTTTGGCCCAACAGGTGTCTTCTGGTCCAAAAAAATTCTCCAAAAAGTTACGTTGCATTTGGACTCCGTTTGGTACTGATATTCTGTGAAGTAAAAAACAATCAAAAACAGCAACTGGCACTGGGCACTATGTCAATTGGTTAGTCCCAAAAAATGATATAAAGTTGCTATAAAATGATTGTAAAACATCCAAGAATGATAATATAACAGCATGGAACAAGCAAAAATTATAGATACGTTGGAGATGTATCATCATCCCCAAGCTTAATTCCTACTCGTCCTTGAGTAGGTAAATGATAAAAACAGAATTTTTGATGTGGAATGCTGCCTAACATGTTCATCACATATTCTTTTCTTTTGTAGCATGGACATTTGGACTTTTTATATGGTTCAAAGGAATAGTCTAGTTTTGATATGAAGATTTAAATACTCAAGCATATCAACAAGCAACCATGTCTTTCAAAATATCAACACTAAAGAAAGTTATCCCTAGCCCATCATGTTCAATCATTGATCCATTCATGAAACATACTCGCATATTAGCTACATCCAATGCTCAAGTATGATCATAGTGGCCCTTAGTTGGTGCTTTATAAGAGAAGATGGAGACTCAAATATAAATAAAAATTACATAAAGTAAATAGAAAGGCCCTTCACAGAGGGAAGTAGGGATTTGTAGAGGTGCTAGAGCTCAAAGCGAAAAAATAGAGACAAAACATTTTGGGTGGCATGCTTTTCCTGTCAACGAAAACGATCGAATAGTTCCCAATACTTTCCATGCTAGATATATCATAGGCCGTTCCAAACAAAAAATAAAGTTTATTCCTTTTTCCACCATGCTTTCACATTCCATGGCTAGCCGTATCCACGGGTACCGTCCATACCAACACTTTCCAAGGAATTTATTATTTGACAACATAAAGTAAATTCATTTTTCATTTCGGGACTGGGCATCCCTAATACCTTTGCCGTACTCTCATGCAATGACAAGTGAATAAACACTCATCTTGAGAATAACACATCTAGCATGGAAAAATATCAGCCACCCCCTACCGTTTCATGAGCGGTACGAGCACACAAAAAAGGAAATTATTTTGAAAATTAGAGATGGCACATACAAATTTGCATAGAACGGCACGGGAATACCGCATATGGGTAGGTATGGTGGACTCATATGGCAAAACTGGGTTCAAGGATTTTGGATGCACAAGTAGTATTCCTACTTAGTACAAGTGAAGGCTAGCAAAAAGATTGAGAAGCATCCAACCAAGAAACGAAAAATCACATAAGCGAGCATTAAGCATAACTAACACCGAATAATGCACCACAAGTAGGATGTAATTTCATTGCATAACTATTGACTTTTGTGCTTGCATAGGGAATCACAAACCTTAACACCAATATTCTTACTAAAGCACAATTACTCACCAACATGACTCACATATCACTATCATCATATCTCAAAACTATTACAAAGAATCAAGTTTATTTTGTCCAATGATCTTCATGAAAGTTTTTATTATATCCCTCTTGAATATCTATCACTTTGGGACTAGTTTCATATATTGCAATTGTTTTTTGGCAAGCTCAAACAAATTTAAGTGAAGAACATGAAAATAAAAAATTTCATCTCTCAAAATAATATAAGTGAAGCATGAGAGGATTTCTTCAAAGTTACTAACTCTCAAATAAATCTAAGTGAAGCATGAAAGCATTTCTTCAAAATATTAAAGCACACCGTGCTAAAAAATATTTAAGTGAAGCACTAGAGCAATTCTATAGCTCAAAAAAAATTTAAGTGAAGCATAAAGAGCAATTCTAACAAATCATAGTATAATTTTGGCTCTCTCAAATAGGTGTGTCCAAAAAGGATACTTGTGACAAACTAAAAAGCAAAACAAGCAAAGACTCATATAATACAAGACGCTCCAAGCAAAACTCATGATATATGACAAATAAAAATATAGCTCCAAGTAAAATACCGATGGTCGTTAGAAGAAAGAGGGGATGTCACTCGGGGCATCCCCAAGCTTAGTTGCTTGGTTCTCCTTGAATATTAACTTGGGGTCCCATGCGGCATCCCCAAGCTTAGGCTTTTCTTATTCCTTATTCCTTCATCCATCGTGATCTCACCCAAAACTTGAAAACTTCAATCACACAAAACTTAACAAAAACCTTCGTAAGATCCGTTAGTATAAGAAAACCAATCTTTACTTTAAGTACTATAGAAAACCCATTCAAATTTTGTTATTGCATTATATATACTGTATTCTAACTTTGCCATGGCTTATAGCCTCCGATACAATCCATAGATTCATCAAAATAAGCACACAATGCAAAGAAAACAGAATCTGTCAAAACAGAATAGTCTGTAAAGATGCGAATTGTTCTCATACTTCTGTGACTCCAAAAATTCTGAAAAATTAGGAAGACAGAGTCAATTTGTATATCAATCTTGTGTCAAAATTCAGAATTTTTCGTTGATTCTGTGAATTTAGACAATTATTTTACTGGACGCAAAAGTTTCTATTTTTCAACAGGATCAAATCAACTATTACCAAAGCTATCCCAAAGGCTTTACTTGGCTCAAACACTAATTAAAACATAAAAAACACAATCATAACAGAGGCATAATTGTGCAAACACTCAAGAACAGAAAGAAAAAGGCAAAAATAAATTTTATTCATTGGGTTGCCTCCCAACAAGTGCTATCGTTTTACGCCCCTAGCTAGGCATAATGCATAGATCTAAGTATTGTCATCTTTAGTTCTAGATAGATCCATAGGATGCCCTCAAGATTGATTCATATGGTGGCTTAATTCTTGTTCTAGGGAAGTGTTCCATACCCTTTCTTAGTGGAAACTGAAATTTAATGTTGCCTTCTTTCATATCAATCACGGCACCAATAGTACGCAAAAACGGACTACCAAGTATAATAGGACAAGACGGATTGCAATCAATATCAAGAACAATAAAGTCTATGGGCACATAATTCCTATTTTCAAGAATAAGAACATCATTAATTCTTCCCAAAGGCTTTTTAATAGTAGAATCTGCCAAGTGCAAATTTAAAGAACATTCTTCAATATTGGTAAGACCAAGCACATCACATAAAGATTTCAGAATTGTGGAAACACTAGCACCCAAGTCCCATAAAGCAAAACATTCATAATTTTTAATCTTGACTTTAATGGTAGGTTCCCATTCATCATGTAATTTTCTAGGAATTGAGATCTCTAATTCCAATTTTTCTTCCAAAGCTTTCATCATAGCATCAACAATATGTCATAATTAAAGTCTTTGTAATCCAAAAGAGTGGTCACATCACTAGTTAAAGTTTTAACCTCTCCAAACCCACTTTTATCAAATTTTTATCAAGATTTTCATCCTTCGAAATATCGGGATGCCTTCTAGCTAAATTTGACTCTTCTTCAGTCCCTTTATCATCAATTTTAACTTTACTAAACAAGGAATCAATACAAGAAACACCAATCACTTTAAGATCCTCATCATTTTTATGAAAGCAATCACTAGAAAACGCTCTTTTTCTAAAAATTCTCTTTCAGCTGTAAGCATAGCGGTTCTTTTCTTACTTTCATCCATAGAAACATATAATGCTTTAATTGATTCATCAACCTTGGGCACAAAAAAATTCAACTTGAGATTTTCTACATCATGAGAAATTCTATCAATGCTTCTAGACATATCATCAATCTTATTCAACTTTTCTTCTATCGTAGTATTGAAAACCTTTTGAGCATTGATAAATTCTTTAATATTACTCTCAAGATTAGAGGGTTTCCTATTATTATTGTAAGAAGAATTGCCATAGTAATTACCATAATTATTAGAGGAATTTCCAGGAAAAGGCCTAGGATTTAAATTACCTCTATAAGCATTGTTATTAAAATTGTTTCACGAGACAAAGGCACATAATTAAGATCAATAGGAGCACTTTTATTAGCAACCAATTTCATAAGAGCATCAAATTTTTCCCTCAACGAATTAATTTGTTCAACCGAATTAACTTTTTTACTAGTAGGTGCTCTTTCGGTATGCCATTGTGAATAATTTTCCATAATATTATCAAGCAATTTAGTAGCTTCACCCAAAGTAATTTCCATAAAAGTACCACCCGCGGCAGAATCTAAAAGATTTCTAGAAACAAAATTCAATCCCGCATAAAAAATTTGTATGATCATCCAAAGATTTAAACCATGAGTAGGACAATTTCTTAGCATCAATTTCATTCTTTCCCAAGATTGTGCAACATGTTCATGCTCAAGTTGCTTAAAATTCATGATTTTAGTTCTAAAGGAAATAATTTTCACGGGTGGAAAATACTTAGTAATAAAAGCAACTTTGCACTTATCCCAAGAATCGATACTATTGCGAGGCAAAGAAGAAAACCAAATTTTTGCATGATCCCTCAAAGAGAAAGGAAATAATTTCAACTTCACAATATCATTATCCACATCTTTTTTCTTTTGCATATCACACAATTCTACGAATGTGTTTAGATGGGACGCGGCATCCTCATTAGGAGTACCGAAAAATTGATCTTTCATAATAAGATTCAACAAAGCGGTATTAATATCACAAGATTCCGCACTAGTGGCGGGAGGAGCAATCGGGGTGCTAATAAAATCATTATTATTGGTATTGGAAAAATCACACAACTTTGTGTTTTCTTGAGTCATCGTGACTACGCAAACAAGATTGCACATAGAAACGGATCTGACGAGAAAAACGGTGAACGGAAAAAGAGGGCGAACGAAACGGCAAATTTTTGTGAAGTGGGGGAGATGAAAATGAGAGGCAAATGGCAAATAATATAAACTGCAAGGAGATGAGATTTGTGATTAGGAACCTGATAGATGTTGATGATGTCTCCCCGGTAACGGCGCCAGAAATCCTTTCTTGATGGCTCGTGTCCGCGTCAGTATTTCCCCGAAGAGGAAGGGATGATGCAACACAGCTACGGTATGTATTTCCCTCAGTTATGAAACCAAGGTTATCGAACCAGTAGGAGAACCAAGCAACACTATGTAAACGGTACCTGCACACAAAGAACAAATACTTGCAACCCAACGTGTAAGAGGGGTTGTCAATCCCTCTCGGGTAAAAGATAGATTGGTTTGTATGATTTTGGATAAATAGATCTCGTGATAAAACAAAATAAAATAAATAAAGAAAAAGTGCAGCAAGGTATTTTCGGGTTTTTAGAATAATAGATATAAAAACAAAAGCAAATAAAAATAGATCTTAAAGCAAATATGATAAAGAATAGACCCGGGGGCCGTAGATTTCACTAGTGGCTTCTCTCGAGAAAAAATAGCATACGATGGGTAAACAAATTACTGTTGGTCAATTGATAGAACTTCAAATAATTATGATGATATCCAGGCAATGATCATTATATAGGCATCACGTCCAAGATTAGTAGACCGACTCCTGCCTGCATCTACTACTATTACTCCACACATCGACCGCTATCCAGCATGCATCTAGTGTATTAAGTTCATGGAGAAATGGAGTAATGCAATAAGAACAATGACATGATGTAGACAAGAACTATTCATGTAGGAATAGACCCCATCTTCTTATCCTTAATAGCAACGATACATGCGTGTCTTGCTGCCCCTTCTGTCACTGGGAAAGAACACTGCACAATCGAACCCATCATAAAGCACCTCTTCCCATGGCAAGAAAAATCGATCTAGTTGGCCTAACTAAACCAAAGATTCGAAGAAGAAATACAAGGCTATAAGTAATCATGCATAAAAGCGATCAAAGAACTCAAATAACTTTCATGGATATAGATCTGATCATAAACTCAAAGTTCATCGGATCCCAACAAACACACCACAAAAAGAGTTACATCAAATAGATCTCCAAGAGACCATTGTATTAAGAATCAAAAGAGAGAGAGGAAGCCATCTAGCTACTAACTACGGACCCATAGGTCTACAATGAACTACTCACGCATCATCGGAGAGGCACCAATGAGGATGATGAACCCCTCCGTGATGGTGTCTAGATTAGATCTGGTGGTTCTGGAACTTGCGGTGGCTAGAATTGTGTTTCGTCGACTCCCCTAGGGTTTTTGGATATTTGGGCTATTTATAGAGCAAAGAGGTGGTGCGAGAGGCGGCCGAGGTGGGCAGAACCCACCAGGGCGTGCCTGGGCCCCCAGTTGTGCCCAGGTGGGTTGTGCTCCCCTCGGAGCCCCCCTCTGGTACTTCTTTGGCCCAACAGGTGTCTTCTGGTCCAGAAAAATTCTCCAAAAAGTTTCGCTGCGTTTGGACTCCGTTTGTTACTGATATTCTGTGAAGTAAAAAACAAGCAAAAAACAGCAACTAGCACTGGGCACTATGTCAATAGGTTAGTCCCAAAAAACGATATAAAGTTGCTATAAAATGATTGTAAAACATCCAAGAATGATAATATAACAGCATGGAACAAGCAAAAATTATATATACGTTGGAGACATATCAAACGCCTATAAGATCGAAATCCCACGCGACAAGTACAACGCAAGCGACATCTTCAACGTCAAGGACTTGGACAAATACCATGGTGATGAAGATCATGATCCGTGGACGGATCTCTCCCAAGGGGGGGGGGGGAGATGATGCGAAGCATCCCTCGACCATCCCCACGGACATTCCGTCACCACCACAAGCACAAAGAGGACTATTGATAAGAGCACGCGCATGTGCCATCGAAACCGAGGTTAACTCTTTCCTCTTCAAGTTTTGTTCGGATTCACATGTGAATTGGGTCCTACCTCAAACGGAGATGTTATGCACTCTTAGGTACCAAGAAGATGATCGCGAGAAGGTGAGGACAGAGACACAAGCACCTACGGAGCAAGAGAAGGAAGAGGGGAACGAGAAGGACGAAGAAACGGAATTCCTGGACACACCGGGTGCCCGGGCCCTCTACCCCCGGGTGCCCGGCCGCCGGCTGGGAACCAGCCCTGGCCACCCCGGGTGCCCAGCCAGGAAGGCCCCGGGTGCCCGGCCACCACCTGGGCGTCGCCCATGCCCGCCCCGGGTGCCCGGCCCCTTTGGCCCTGGGTGCGCAGGCCCCTCTCCAGCCTCCAGTCGCCGCCCCAGGTGCGCGGCCACTTTGGCCCTGGGTGCCTGGGCCCCTCTCCAGCCTCCAGCCGCCACCCCGGGTGCCTGGGCCCTCAACCCCCGGGTGCCCGGTCCCCCTCCAGCCGGCCCTTTGACCGGACCGGGTGCCCGGCCATCTTCGCCCCGGGTGCTCGGCCCCCTCCATGGCGCCTGCCTCAGACCGGTCCGGGTGCCTAGACTCCACCGTTTATGCCTGCCCGCAATTAGGGTGAAAAGACCCTTGTACCCCGTTTTCCTCTTATTTCGTCCCTAGGCTATAAGTACTCCTCACCTAGCTCGTTTTTAGGGTTAGAAAAGTATTGGATAGACATTGAGAGAGCTTTGCTCATCTTCCCCTCCTCTTGGAGATCAAGACCTACTAGGAGAAGAATCCTTGTGGATTTCAAGACCTCCTCTGGAGAAGATTATCATCAAGACCTCACCTCTCTTGGGAGTGGGAAGAACATTACCCTAGTGCTATTTTCCTTGAATTGTTCTTGTATTCTTGTGGATCTCATGTATGCTACTCTAGTGGATGTGTGATTTGGGTTTGTTTGAGTGATTTCCCTCTTGTGTTCTTGTGTGTTCATCACTTTTCCCCCCTCCAATTGTGAAAAGATCTCACCTAGGGTTTCACCCTATAACACTGCGGGAACCCCCTCATGGTGGCGCTGGACTCCAGTGGTAGTGACAGTGAGGAAGACTCGGAGGAAACTACGATGGACAACGCCAGCCGGGCGCCGCCGTGCTCCCGCCGCCAGCTCATTTCTGACCTCAAGGATGACGATGCCGTCAGCACGCAGCCCAAGATGGTGTCCCCTCACCTTGCCTACGTGGCTGGCGGGGCAGGGTCTGACATCGCGGCCCCTCAGCCGCCCGCGGCGGGCCAACCTTGAGGAGAGGGCGACCGAGGCCCCACCAGCTGAGACCCTCCATGGGGCTTCCCAGGCCCTCAAGGAGAGCAACAACGCGGCCAGGCTTGCCGGGAACCATCCCGAGGGCCTTGAAGAAAAGGCTGGAGCGACGCTCGAGGATGGCGGCGACGTGTTGTCCGCCACGGAGAAGGAGAGGAAATGGGCCACCAAAGACGAGTAAGTCGCTGTGCCCACTTCCACCTAATGCTTGTACCCCTTGAGCGAGCCCGGACTGATCCTCATTCGCACAGGCGGGCCACCGACGACCAGAAGAAGAGGAGGAAGAAAGCGGGAGTGGAGGCAACCCTCAGCCCGAAGGGGGCGCTGACGCTTGTCAGGAGCCTCGAGGGACGTGGGGAGGCCACCCGCCACCTCGCTGCCGAGGCGGGGTGCCCAGGGGTCGAGGAGAGGCTGCCGTGAGTAGGTGCGACTACCGAGGCTGAGGCGAGCTGTCCCCTGGTGTCCTCGCTCGAGAGCGGGAACATGCCTCCCATGAGCTTTATTGCAGAAGGAGAGGTGGCGGCGGGGAAGGACGAGGTGCCCAACCTTCCACCTGTCGCCCCCCTCAGCACGATGGAGGACGATGTGGGGCGTGCCACAGGAGACCCACAGGTCGCGCCAGCTTCCAACGCTCCCGAGGATGGCGCGGTGAGCCCCCATGGCGCGTCGCGACAGCCAGGCACGGAGGAAGCCTTGGCGTGCCCCTGCTTCTGGCGCGTGCCGCTGGGGCACCCTCTACTGTGGTGACTGCGGGCGACGAGGAGCCGAGCCCGGGCCGTGCCTTCGCGCTTGTGAGCAGCCACGCCTTGCTCAGGCACGGGGCTTTGAGCGATGCCAGGGCCGCACTCGATTTACTCGGGCAGACTTCCAGGACGCCGAGGCGCGCCTTGCTGCGGAGCGGCTAAGGCTCGCCGATGGGTGGCACTAGCTCGACCTTGCCATGAAGGCAGCCCAGCGTCAGAACTAGGTTGCCCGTGTGGAGAGCGAGAAGGAAGCCGCCGAGGTGAAGGCGGCTCGTGCGTCTGCACTCGCGGAGGCTGAGGCGGCGGCCAAGGGCCGTGAAGAGGCGGAAGTCAGCTTGAAGGCACTCCAGGATGAACGAGCCGCGCAGTCGCAGTAGCTCCAATTGCGGGAGGACGACCTCAAAGCCCATGAGGTGAAGCTTGCGGACCGCGAGTCTGACCTAGCGAAGGCATCGACTGAGCAGGCCACGGAGCGCGAGCGCCTAGAGGCGCTGGGGCATGAGACGGCTGCTGCCCAAGAAGCCCATGCAAAACGCGTCTCCACAACCAATGCTCAGCTGGAGGCTAAGGAAAAGAAGATCCAAGCGGATGCTGACGTGAAGGCAACGGCGGACAGCTCGAAGCTCGTCGACGAGCATAACCAGGAACTGAAGCCGCAGGAGGACGCCTTCAAGGTGGAGCGTGAGGGGCTTTGGCAAGAAATTGCCAGTCTCAAAGTGGCACTCGGCGAGGCCGAGACCCGCCAGGCAACCGCATGGCAGGCCCAAGACGACGCTGAGGCCAAGCTCGCCTCCCTCCGTCTCCCACGGAGGGCGCTGACGGCGCCACCGAGTAGGCCGTGGGTGAGGCGGACCAAGAGCAAGAGCAGCGCGAGCGCCTCAGGGTGCTCCCCTCACTCGAGCTCCGAGCCCGTGGTGCTCTGAGCTCCATCTGCAGGGAGAAGCTCAAGGCTCCCCTCATGCCCCACGACGCCAGCTTCACCGAATTCTCCTCCAAGCTCGTGGAGTGACTTGAAGACAGGACCTAGAAGGTGGACGGCATTCTAGAGGAGGAGTGTCGCGACCTCTTCTTTCAGGCGGCGATGCGCGTCTTCGGCAATCTTCTCCACGGCGACCCCGACTTCGACTTCGGCAAGGTGATAGCTCCCGTTCCTGAAGTGTTCCGCGATGGCCTTGCGGAGGCCGTAGAAGGCCACGTGGACGCGCTGCTTGGGAAGTTCTCATGCGATAGCTGTACGAGCTCCGACGAGGTGGAAGAAGGCGGTGGCGATGGTGCCGACAGTGGCGGTGGTGGCGATGGCAGGGCCTCCTCTTAAAGTACCCTCCTCATTACCCTGTGACAGACTGATCCGGCCTCGTGGAGGCGTAAAGACAATGGTTTTTATTTAAGTACTTAATGCCTGTAATGAATGCTCGTGCTCTCTTGAGGCTCCCTTCCTCTGCTCGTTTTCCCTTTTTGCTTACCGTTGTGCTCTACGTCGGCAGGGTCCAGCCCCCGAGCGAGCCTTAGCCATCGTTGGGATGTCAGGTCACGATGCCTGGACAAGGCTAGGAGGCAAGGGGCACTAGGAGCTGGTGAAGGCCCCTGAGGCACGATGCTCATGGCCCCCCTTTGACGCACAAGCGGCCCGTGCGAAAGGAAATACCAGCACTGTAAAGGTAGCTTGCGAGATATTTAGACTTAGCTTGGTAGAGTGTGGAGCTCGGTGGGTTGTTTGCTGGTGAAACGCGTCTCCTGTGGCTTTAGCTTGCGAGGCCTCCTGTTGAAGGGGCTGTCTTGGGCTGGTTCCTGGGGCAACTGCACACAGAAATTGCACACGGAAGATTGTACTATAAGGGAGCAACACACGCTCGCTGGCTCGCTCATCAGCGTCTTGCAAGGAGATAAGACACCAAGGACCTTGGTGGGGTGGCGTGCATGGGAGCAGGCCTGCGAGCTAGAGCCTGATTGCTTGGGTTTTTCAGCGTTGTTGGGACTGACCCAAGCACAGGCACCGTGTCCAGCCCCCGCTCGCGAGGTGCTCGAGAGGGAAGCTTCGGGCACGCGCAGCTCCCGAGATAGAAACAGAATGAAGCGCACAATGAAGCGGGAAACGAAAGCTTTACTGAGTCAAGACCTCAAACTCCATTACATAGAAGAAAGGGATGCGGCTGCCGTGTCCGGCACGGATCAGCTTGAGGTTGGTACGGCCCGTGGGGTGCCCTCAGTTACACATCCAAAACAAAAAGAAAGGGGGGTTGCCGTGTCCGGCACTGGTCAGCTTGAGGTTGGTGCAGCCCGTGGGGCACCCTCACTTGACTGTTCCTCCAGCGCAGAGCATGGGGCTTCCACCAGGATGTGGGTATGATCGCGGCTCGATCGTTCCACTGGGGCATGGGTAGGAGCTCTCGCGTGCCCCTGAGGCGAACGCAATGAGAGTCTTCGGGGCATGTACAGCCTCATTTCATTCATACGCGTGAGGGTCACGAGCAGAACTGGCGAAGTTGTGGAGGTTCCAGGCATTAGGCACAAGAACTCCGTCCTCTGTCTCTGGTTGGGTGAGGCCTGGCCTAGAGACATGAGAAATCCTGAAGAGGCTTTCTCACATGGGCGAGAATTCGCGAGACCCGTGGTTTGGCCGATGCTTGGCTTCGGAGATGTGCTTTGCAGCGGACGGGGCCACTGGGAGCGAGCCCTGTTGGGGCTCGTGAAGTCGACGCACATGCGCACCTTGCCACCCTTCTCGGGGACGATGATCGGGTTGGCAGGCCATGTGAGGCGGCATTCGCCAGGGGTGGCCCAAGCTTCCTACAGCTTGCGGATCTCCTGAGCGATAAACTCTTGCTTCTCCGGCGCCTGGCGCCGTGCTCCTTGCTTGATGGGGCGTGCGTCAATGCACGCCTCCAATTGGTGCCCGAACACCTCCCTCGGCACACCGGTCAGGTCAGACGCTTTCCAGGCGAAAGCCCCTGAGCTTGCCTGAAGGGAGGCGCCGAGCACGCCTTCCTATGCGGGAGGAGGGCAGGCACCGACGGCGAGGGCAGGGCCTGGGCGACTGCCATCAGCTGGTGCCTCCTTCGCCTCAGGGCAGTCTTGGGAGAGAAGTTGCTTCTTCTTCGTGGGAGCGGCCTTGGCAGGCTTGGCGGCATCCTCGCCATCGGAGTGCACGGCTGCGACAGCCCAGTAGGCATGCCCAAGGGAGCAGACCGCATCCTTCTTGTCGCAGGGGATGGCGATGACAACGCTACAGCCTGGCATCTTGAGGACGTTGTAGCCATGGTGGGTCGCCGCCATGAACTTGGCGAGTGCCGGGTATCCCTGGATGGCGTTGTATGGGAGGCCGATATGCGCCATGTCGAAGTCGATGAGCTCCGTGTGGTAGTTGTTGCAGGTGCCAAAGGTGATAGGGAGGCGTACTTCCCCTAGGGGTGTGGTAGACCCATCCGTCACCCTGGAGAAAGGCCTGGTCGGCATCAGCTGATCGTAGGGCACTTGGAGCGTCTCGAAGTTCTCGATGGAGATCACGTTGAGGCCGGCGCCCCCGTCGATGAGGGTCTTGGTGATAGCGACATTGCTGATGGTGGGGGTGCACAGCATGGGAAGCGCGCCGGCGGCAGTAGTGGACTTGAGGTGGTCCTTGGAGTCGAAGGTGGTGGCGCATTGCAACCACTTGGGGGGCCGCGCAGCTTCAGGCCTCGGGAGGGCAGCGTTCACTGATACGTCTCCAACGTATCTATAATTTTTTATTGTTCCATGCTATTATATTATCTATCTTGGATGTTTTATATGCATTTAGATTGCTATTTTATATTATTTTTGGGACTAACCTATTGACCTAGAGCCCAGTGCCAGTTTCTGTTTTTTCCTTGTTTTTGAGTTTCGCAGAAAAGGAATATCAAACGGAGTCCAATTGAGCTGAAAATTTACGATGATTGTTTTTGGACCAAAAGAAGCCCACGGAGTACCAGAGATGCACCAGAAGAGTCCCGAGGTCACCACAAGGGTGGAGGGCGCTCCCACCCCCTTAGGGCGCGCCCTCCAACCTTGTGGGCCCCTCGTGGACTCCCCTGACTTGTTCTCGACGCCAACACCTCTTATATATCCCCAAACCTCCAGAACAAAACCTAGATCGGGAGTTCCGCCGCCGCAAGCCTCTGTAGCCACCAAAAACCAATCAGGACCCTGTTCCGGCACCCTGCCGGAGGGGGAAATCATCACCGGTGGCCATCTTCATCATCCCGGCGCTCTCCATGATGAGGAGGGAGTAGTTCACCCTCGGGGCTGAGGGTATGTACCAGTAGCTATGTGTTTCATCTCTCTCTCTCGTGTTCTTGATTTGGCACGATCTTGATGTACCGCGAGCTTTGCTATTATAGTTGGATCTTATGATGTTTCTCCCCCTCTACCTTCTTGTAATGAATTGAGTTTTCCCTTTGAAGTTATCTTATCGGATTGAGTCTTTAAGGATTTGAGAACACTTGATGTATGTCTTGCATGTGCTTATCTGTGGTGACAACGGGTTATTCACGTGATCCACTTGATGTATGTTTTGGTGATCAACTTGCAGGTTCTGTGACCTTGTGAACTTATGCATAGGGGTTGGAACACGTTTTCGTCTTGACTCTCCGGTAGAAACTTTGGGGCACTATTTGAAGTTCTTTGTGTTGGTTTGAATAGATGAATCTGAGATTGTGTGATGCATATCGTATAATCAAACCCATGGATACTTGTGGTGACATTGGAGTATCTAGGTGACATTAGGGTTTTGGTTGATGTGTATCTTAAGGTGTTATTTTAGTACGAACTCTAGGGCTGTTTGTGGCACTTATAGGAATAGCCCAATAGATCGATCAGAAAGAATAACTTTGAGGTGGTTTCGTACCCTACAATAATCTCTTCGTTTATTCTTCGCTATTAGTGACTTTGGAGTGACTCTTTGTTGCACGTTGAGGGATTGTTATATGATCTAATTATGTTATCATTATTGAGAGAACTTGCACTAGTGAAAGTATGAACCCTAGGCCTTGTTTCGAAGCATTGCAATACCGTTTTCGCTCACTTTTGTTACTTGCTACCTTGCTGTTTTTATATTTTCATATTACAAAAACCTATATCTACCATCCATATTGCACTTGTATCACCATCTCTTCGCCGAACTAGTGCACCTATACAATTTATCGTTGTATTGGGTGTGTTGGGGACACAAGAGACTCTTTGTTATTTGGTTGCAGGGTTGTTTGACAGAGACCATCTTCATCCCACGCCTCCCACGGATTGATAAACCTTAGGTCATCCACTTGAGGGAAATTTGCTACTGTCCTACAAAACTCTGCACTTGGAGGCCCAACAACGTCTACAAGAAAAAGGTTGCGTAGTAGACATCAAGCTCTTTTCTGGCGCCGTTGCCGGGGAGGCTAGGTAAGCGGCACTCACATCCCGTCAATGAAGCTCTTTTCTGGCGCTGTTGCCGGGGAGGCTAGGTAAGCGGCACTCACATCCCGTCAACGAAGCTCTTTTCTGGTGCCGTTGCCGGGGAGGTGAGGGCTTGAAGGTATATCTTTAGATCCTGCAATTGAATCTTTCAGTTTCTTGTTTTATCACTAGTTTAGTTTATAAAAGAAAACTACAAAAAAAATGCAATTGAGGTTGCCTCATATGCTTCATCTTTTTAATGTCTTTCATGAAAATAAGGATTCCGATAATTGTGCTCAATTGCTAGAAGAAGAAGTCTATAAAATGTTTGGCACTAAATTTTTGAATGATGAGCATGATTGCAATGTTGTTAGTATGAATTCCTTGAATATCCATGATGCTAATGATATGCAAAGCTACAAGCTTGGGGATGCTATGTTTGATGAAGATGATATTTTTAGTTCCCCAAGTTTTGATGTGCAAATTTATTATGATGATAGCATGCCTCCTATTTATGATGATTGCAATATTTATGAAAGTGGGTTCAGAAGAGTGTCAACTTTAGATAATAATTATCCCACTATTTTGGAGGGTGTTGAATCTTATTATAATGATAAAAGAGGATTTGAAGAGGTCATGACTTTATTTAGTAATGATTCCACTATCTTGGAAGAGGTTCCAATTGATTATGATGGGAACAAAGTTGCTACTTATGATGATTATTGTGATGACACTCATGTTATAAAAAGTAGTGATGATTATATTTATAAAGATTGTCATATTTATGATTACCCTTTTTCTAAACATTATTCTTTTAATGTGGAAACAATTTATAGTATTCGAGTTTCTTATGATACTCCCACTATTCCGAATGAGAAGAGTTTTGCTCATGTGGAGAGTAGTAAAATTTATATGCTTGTGGATCATGAAAAGAATGCTTTATGTGATAGTTATATTGTTGAATTTATTCATGATGCTACTGAAAATTATTATGAGGGAGGAATATATGCTTGTAGGAATTGCAATAATATCAAGTTTCCTCTCTATGTGCTTAAAATCTTGAAGTTTTGCTTGTTTTACCTTCCTATGCTAGTTGATTCTTGTTCCCATAAGTTGTTTGCTCACAAAATCCCTATGCATAGGAAGTGGGTTAGACTTAAATGTGCTAGTCATATTCTTCATGATGCTCTCTTTGTGTTTCAATTCTTATCTTTTATGTGAGCATCATTGAAATCATCATGCCTAGCTAACAAGGCATTAAAGAAAAGCGCTTGTTGGGAGACAACCCAATATTTACCCATACTATTTTTGTGTGTTCACATGATTAAGATACTGTAATAATCATGTTTTATAGCTTTAGATTGAATAAAGTGCCAAGTAAAGCCTTTGGGATAGTGTGGTTGATAGTTGACTTGATTCTGTGCAAAAACAGAAACTTTTGCGTCCAGTAACAGAATTGTTAAAATTCACTGGAAATTGGAAAAACTCTGAATTTCTTACAGATGATTTATATATAAATTTTCTACGTTGTCCTAATTTTTCAGAATTTTTTCCGTTACATAAGTATGACCTTAATTCAGATCTTTACGTACTGTTCTGTTTTTGACAGATTCTGTTTTCGATGCATAGTTTGCTTGTTTTCTAGTTTCTATGGCTTATATTGCTTAATATAAATTGTAGAAATGATAGGGTACATTAGGTATCATGTGATAAAATTTTTGAATCTTGTCTTGACAGTACCAAAGTGAATGATTTGTTTTATCATACTAACCCATCTCACGAAGTTCCGTTAAGTTTTGTGTGATTGAAGTTTTCAAGTTTTGGGTGAGATATCGATATGAGGAGAATAAGGAGTGACAATACCCTAAGCTTGGGGATGCCCAAGGCACCCCAAGGTAATATTCAATGAAGATCCAAGCAACTAAGCTTGGGGATGCCCCGGAAGGCATCCCCTCTTTTGTCTTCAACATTATCGGTAACCTCACTTGGAGCTATATTTTTATTCGTCACATGATATGAGTTTTGCTTGGAGCATCATTTCCTTTTATTAGTATTTGCTTTATGTTATTTAGAGTAACATTTTGCATCTTTTATTTCAATAAAAAGGTCAAGTATAGCCTTTACCATGCTTATTTTGCATGTCTATATGTTGCTGTTTTGAAAACAGAAAGTTTTCTCTTGTTGTCTGAATTCTTCTGGAAAGTCAGTACGTGGTAAAATCTTGAAATTTTTGACACAATGAGTAACAACAAATTTTCTACAGTGTGGTAAATTTTCATAATTTTTGGAGTTAGGGAAGTATGAGTACAATTGCACTCTTTACAGACTTTCCTGTTTTGACAGATTGCTGTTATGTTCGCATTGTTTGCATATGTTTGCTTGTTTAATGATTCTATTTGAGGATAGGAGTATTAAATATGCAGAGGCATTTAGTATGCAATGTTAAATAATAATTTTAGTGATTTTCTACAGTAGAGAATGATAAGGTTTTGCATTGGTTTATACTAACTTATCTCACGAGTTCTTGTTGAGTTTTGTGTGCATGAAGTTTTTAAGATTTAGGAGAACCATCATATAAAAGGAAATAAGGAGACACAAAAGCTCAAGCTTGGGGATGCCCAAGGCATCCCAATATAATATTTCAAGAAGTCTCAAGCATCTAAGCTTGGGGATTCCCCAGTAAGCATCCCACCTTTCTTCATCAAGAATTGTCGGTTAGTATCGGTTGAGCCTAAGTTTTTGCTTCTTCACACGATGTGTGTGTTTTCAGAATGTCATTTTATTTTGTTTTGCTTTCTGTTTGAATAAAATACTTAAGATCTAAATTTTCTTTATGAGAGAGAGTCTTCACATAGCTACTTAATTATTTGACTACTCATTGATCTTCACTTATATCTTTTCGAGTAGTTTGTCATTTACTCGCGTGCTTCACTTATATCCTATGAGTAAATGGTTGAATGAATTGAATATCATAAATCTAAAATTATATATGCTTCATATGCTTATACCATGGGGAGTAGTGACTTCACATATAAGAAGTAGAGGTGGTAAATTTATTGAAAGTTAGCAAACATTGTATTGGTCACTTGAACAATTCATGAAAGAATATTGAAGGAAGAGAGATTTCACATATAAATATACTATCTTGGACATCTTCTATGATTGTGAGCCCCATTAATTATTTTCAAACTTGAGCAAATTAATTGAAGTTGGACAAGGAAGACAACATAATGAGTTATGCTTGGGTATATTTGTATAGAAGTTATATTGTTATGGATCCTCCAACATGTGGTGCTTGCTATTTAGAATCTTTTGCTAGCCAAGATTTATGTACTAAGCGGGATTACTGCTTCTGCATCCAAACTCCTTGAACCAAGTTTCTTCCATGAGTGTCCACCATATCTACCTATATGCGGTATTTACCTGCCGTTCCAAGTAAATTTGCATGTGCCAAACTCTAAACCTTTAATTAATAATCTGTTTTGTATGCCGGAATCGCTCATGTAGTGACTATGGGCTGTCAGTATCTTCCATGCTAGGTGGGTTATTCTCACGATGAGTGTTTATTCACTTATCATTCACGAGAGAGTGGCTGGTAATTGGGATGCCCAGTCCTATGATCAAAAGATCAAAAACAAAATCACAAATAATTGCAAACAAAACTCCCCCAGGATTGTTGATAGTTGGACGGTACCCGTTGTTTCGGACAAGCCGTGGAGTCTGATTGTTGGTGGAGGGGGAGTAAAAAAACTTTACCTTTCTGTCGGCGTATGACACCTATGGGATCGCAGGGATCCCTTTTCCGGTTCGGCAAGGGGAGAGGTATGCGCAAAGAGCAGAACCAACGATCGACGCGAGGGGGATTTTTACCCAGGTTCGGGCCGCTAATCAGCGTAAAACCCTACTCCTGCCTCGATTTATTATCAGTGTTCTTGATCCCAAGCTCCAGGAGCGCTTGCGATGAACAGTGCGTTCAAAGAGGAGCTACGCATGCAGAATGGGCCAGAAGGGAACCTCTCCTGTAGCAGTTGCCTTGGGCCTCCTTTTATATGTCCAGAGGGGTCACCACAGTGGCAAAATGTACATACATTGAGGTGTAAAGTAGCTACAGGGTTATCATACCTAACCACTGACGGTTTAGGACAAATGCATTTAATGCACCGTGAGGTGTCCGTTTAGGTGTCCTCACTTTCTTGGGGATGGAAAAAGGGGCCATCCCATCAGCACCGCTTAAGCTCTCCTCCACTGGTGTCTTGCCACGCATCCAGAGAAGGGCCCAGAATGCAGGCTGGTTACTGTGCCGAATCGGTGGCACAGTGATAGAATCTTGCCGGGCGCAAATCTTGCCGGGCACAAATCTTGCCGGGCTCCGCAAGCTACCCCGGCAAGATCCTGCTGGGGGCCTAATCTTCGGCCTTCAGCCCTTATTATCTCCTGATCCTCTGATTCTTGGTTTGAGTGTCCCTTTGACAATCTTGAACTAATCTCCAACTGTTTTCCCCGACAAGCCTTGCCGCAGGCTTGGCTTCAACTGCCCGTGCACAAGTATGGGGTACTAAAGTCCCAATACTTAGTACACCGGCAGGAGCCCCCGGGCCTAGGCCACACACGAGGCGAGGCGTTGTTGGGCTAGGCCCAAATAGTGCACGGGCATGCGTGGCAGGGGATTAACTGCTCGTGATGATTTCGCTTACTGCGTTCTCCCACTACGCGCATTGAATGCGCGACGTGGGACACGTGCGCTGAACGGCCGCGGCCGCAGCGCGCTTGTAGAGGCGTATTCACATTGGGCAGTAAAAGAGGCGGCCTCGCTACTTACCCATAAAAAAGGGAACTGCAGAGGCGCTGCCTATTTACCCCCTCTTCTTTCCAATCTAGAATCCACCATTGCCTTCTCCTTCTCTAGCTCAAAGCCAGATTTCTCCTTATCCGCTCTTCGCTTCCGCACCCGTTCTATCCTCGGCTTCCGCCCTCGCAGCCACCATGCCGCCCAAGGCTGGCAAGGGCAAGGAGGCGAAAGCCGTTGTTCTGGAGAGCGAGCTGGTGAAGATGCGGAAAAAGTACGTCGTCTTCGCTCCGACGCTCGACGCGAGAGCCTTGAAGAACTGGTACCAGTGCATGTGGGCGAGGGAGACGCAAGCTCACCCCGCAACTCGCGTGGCTCTAGGTTCTTCTTCTAAAGGCGGACCAGACCGATATCCCTTCTTCGTCGCTTATTTCTATTGCGGGCTCTGTCCTCCATTCTCTGATTTCTTCAATGACATTATGTACACATACGGCTTCCATCTTCTTGATTTCACGCCGAATGCCGTACTGTGTATGTCCATCTTTGCCCATCTTTGCGAAAATTTTGCCGGAGTAGTTCCCAACACTACCCTCTTCCGCCATTACTTTATTCCCCGCATCCAAAAAGGGGATGCCCTCTCCGGTTCTATCGCCTGGATCCCAAGGGCTTGGAACAAGGAAATATACCCAGAAGGGGTTTACCGCGAGAAGTGGGATGAATGGCGGTCCGAGTGGTGCTGGAGCAAGGAAACAGATCCCCATCCATTCTGTTTGCCCCACGAGCAGAAGGCGGTCGGTGGCAATGACTGGAGCGATTTCGCTGCTGAAGACGAGAAGCTCACGATTGCCACCACCAGGATCCTTCGTCTGAAGGCTGCCGGGCTCACAATGGAGATGATCGGCTTCGATTTCCTCCGCCGCCGCATCGCCCCCTTGCAGAATAAGGGGAGACCAGCTTGGGAATACTGGAACGCAGCAGACATCATGAGGCTGCGCCCTGGATTGAACAACAATTTGACTGCCATGCAACTTGGCGCTCTCCGCCACAGGCTGTTCCAGCGCGAGAACAAACATTGGTTGCCGGCAAGAATTGTCCCTTTGTGCAACAACTCTGCCCTGGGGTCGATCATCGCCACAATGCCAATGTTCAACGCCCACGGACTTGATGCGACTTGGGCCGAGCCATCCGAGGAGGAAGCACAAAAGTTCTTTGATAACTTGACGGAGAGAGCCATCCGGGAAGAAGCAGACCTCATCCGGGCCACCACTGACGAAGAAGTGGCATACATTGCCACTAGGGCGGAGGAGGTGAATCTTGGCGCGGAGGCTGGCAGCGTCGATTTCACGGAATGGGAAACCAGCGACGCAGAAGTTGTGATGGAAGAGAATCCTGCCGGGGGAGACAAGGCCGCCGGGGAACAGAGCAGCGCAGCCGCTGAGAGCTCGTCCGATGAAGATGCAGCCGAAGAGGAACCGCAGATAGAGCTCCCGGCTCCGAAGAAGACAAGACGTGTACTTCGGAAAGCTGCCTCTGGTGTCCCAGCAAACCAGCCTTCTTCGAGCAGCGAAGCTCCCGGCAAGAAAGCGGCCGGCAAGGCTGCACCGCGGCAAGGAGTTCGGTAGCAACCCGCGCGGCGCGTGAGACACACACCCGCAGCGACCGCTGGGGTGGCAGGGGCGTCCCACATAGCAGCACCGGAGGCCGAGGCAGCAGAGCCACGCCAACCCCCTGCGCCTGCTGCAACCAAGCGACCCAGGACCCATCCTCCGCCTCCCCATACGGACACTACAACGGAGGTCAATTTCGACATCTCCGGTTTCAGCCCGGAACGAGAAGAGGAAGAGTAAGTATCCTGCCGCAACCTTTATCTTCCAAATTCTGAATTGATCTTATTAACTTGCTTTGTTTTATCTCCGCAGTGATGCAGAAACCTTGGCGGAAAGGATGGCGAAGAGGGCAAAGACTTCCACGGGCGACGAGCCCCCGGCAGGCTTCGCAAGCGTGCCGGAAACTATCACCATCAGCCCAGAGCTTAGCCCTCGACGCAGCCCCCAGCGTAAGTTCATTACTTGTTTTCCGTTGGCGGGTGCCGGGGTTTCTCCCTTTGCCGCTGATATCTCTGGGCCTTGCAGGAGAAGGACGGCAACAGGAAGGGTCATTGGAAAATGTCCCCGTCGTGCCGCCTTCGTCAACCACGCCGTCCGCAAGTGCGTCCCCGGCAAGAGTTCCTACCGACGAGCCTGTCTTGGTTGAGGAGGGACCGGCAAACACGGGCACTGGCAACTCTTCCCCGGCAACCAACGTTGCCGGAAAGGATGAGACCACCCCTCAATAGCTCAACGCAGGTAACTGCTTGCCTTAGGGCACTCGTTATTCTCTTCTTTTTGTCTTCCTGAACTCCATCTTTAGTCTTATCTTGTTCCCCCCTTCGTCCTTCAGAATTCCCTGTGATGGAACACATGGACGTTGACGTTGTCATCGAAGAGACCGCCAGGGATGCTGCCGCCGAAGCCGACGAGATCGCTGCTAGCGAGGCCGCCAAAGACACCACTGTCGAAGTCGACAGGGCTGCTGCCGACGAGACCGCCAAGGCTACACAGAAGGAGGCCGCCAAGGAATCTGCTAAGGGGACCGGCAAGGAGGCTGGTGACCGTACTGATGGCATTCCTGCCGCGGGAGCGCCAGGCGCTATGCTTGCCACGGAGCCCACAGCTGCTGGCGAGGCGGTTGCTAAGGATCAACCATCAACATCTGAAGTTCCTCCATCAAGCAGATATCTCAAAGTTGGCGAGAACCTGTTCGTCAACTTGCCGGGGACGGCAAGCATTGGGGCATCGACCGAAGTGGAAACTTTTGATGAAGAAATCATCACTGCTGCTGGGCTCGAGATCATCAATGAACCAAGTGTCAGCAGCAGCAAATCTGAGGAAGATCAGCTCCTTCAGGCCATGGGCGATAACTTCCGCAAGCTCCAAGTGCTCCACCGTGCTCAAAAAGAGAAGGTAGATTCCAAAGCTGCAATTGTTGAAGCAGTTGAGGCAGATTTTCAAAAGCGCGTTGGGCAAATGCAAATCTGGTACGCCGAGGCCTTTCAAGAGTTGACTGCCAACCGGGAACAAGTGAGCCAAAGCTGGACGGAGCTCCTCTTGAAACAATCTGACCTAGAGAAGGCGCAAGAGGAAGCTGCGCAAAGAGTTGCCGCTGAAGATGCTCTCCTGATGGAGCGTCGCATTGGGCTTGATGCTCACGAGGAAGATCTTGCCGCACGTGAGCAGGCGCTCGCCGCCAAGCTTCGCAGCAAGGACGAAGAAATCGAGAAGCTTGTCGTGCAGCAGACCCAGGAGCTGGAGCAGAAGCATAAAGAGGCGCTCAAAGCTCTGACTGTAGATCACGCCGGCAAGCTCAAGGAGGCCGCCGATGCTGCCGAGGCTGCAGAGGCCGCCAAGAATGAGCTGAGCGACAAAGTGAAGAAGCTGGAGGTGGATCTTGAAGAACACAGCAAGGAGCTCTCGACGCTCAAAGGTGACAGGGAGAAAACTCTCCACAGCCTGGCGGAGATGCAGATTGCTATATCCGACAAGACCAAGCAACTCTCTTCAGCTAATGATGCTATTGCCGATCTGAGGCTGAAGTTGACCACGCTGGAAAAGTCACTTGAGGACGGCAGGGCCCGCGAGAAGGCCCTAAGCAAGGATCTCCAAGACGAGAAGAACTTGCTCAAGAGCGCTGCCGCCACCCAAGTTGACTATGAAAAGGGGTGGAAATCCGGACTGAACGCCTCGTTGACGCCGCGGAGAAGCTCACGGCACAACTGTCAACCATGGGCCAGGCTGACCATATTCTTTGAAAGCATCATTGATGCTCTGAAGCTGCTTCAGTCCAACCAGGTGACCCAACTGGCCAACGAATCCCGCCAGCTTTACCGGGCCGTCCTCCGCAAGGTACTCATCAAGGTGGTGCATAATAATCCTGGCATCGACCTCACCAACATGCTCAGCCGCCTGCCAAAGGATGCAAATCTCAAGGCACTTGAGGAGCTTGTCGCGCCCATCCGTGAGAAAGTAGATTCAATCAAAAGGGTCGAAGGCCAGCGCAGGGACTAGCTGCCTCATTTTCCCTTGTCGCCACCATTCCGTGCTAAAAACAATTAAGTCTTAAGTTAGAACTGCGGCAACTTATTGATGTAACACAACTTGCTTATGTTTGGGTACATGCACGCTATTTCCCTTGTCTGATTTCTTTCTGTATGGAACACACCCTGCGCTTATTGAAAACTTGCCGGCGCGCAACCTTCCGCGAGCGCTGGGTGCGGGACTTCAGCAGCCTGCTGGAGGTGTAGCGGCCGGCAAGAACACCTTGGCGTGCTCAGTGCAGCCACTTAAACTGTTGAGCGGACTCGAAACAAAATAAGGGCGCAACCGATTACGACAAGGGTTCCTTCGCGTGCAGGTTTTCCATACAAAGACCAAATAACTTTATAATAAAAACTGAAAAGCTTGCTTGAGTTTAGCAGCTTAGCTCTCTGTCGCTGTATTCCTTGTTCCTTCCGGCAAGGTATCAATTCTGAACGTCGCCCACTGGTATCCATATCTTCCTCCCCCCTCCCCCCCCTGGCAAACGTGCGTGCGAGGAAACCTTCTATCTTTTGAGAAAAAGAAAGAAGAGAAAATAGAAATATGGAACCTTGGCGGTTCGTTAATGCTTACCGGGAACAAGTGTCATACAATATCTCAGACAAGCATGCATATATATATAAACATGGAAATTGATAAGAAAAATGTACAACATTTAATCTTATTCATCTGCACGCAGGGTCCGCGCCTGGCTTTGTACAAAGGATTACATGCCTTACCGGCAAGACTTGTACAAAAGGTGGTTGCCAGGGGCCCCCGGCAACCGCGCCTCACGGGTAAAACTTGCGAAGATGCTCGATATTCCAGGAGTTGCTCACTGGAACGCCATCCTCGAACTCCAGGCGGACAGCGCTGGGCCTGGTGACTTGTACTACCCGATAAGGGCCTTCCCACTTCGGCGTCAACTTGTTTGAATTCTTGGCGGACTGAATCCGTTGAAGAACAAGGTCGCCTTCCTCAAGGCTTCAGGCATGAACTTTGCGGCTATGGTAGCGGCGCAAAGCTTGCTGGTAGCGAGCAGCTCGCATAGCAGCCTGAAGGCGATCCTCCTCAAGGAGCACAGCGTCATCTTGTCGTAGCTGCTCTTGCTCAAGCTCATCATAAGCGAGCACTCGAGGTGACCCGTATATGAGTTCGGTGGGGAGAACTGTTTCCGCTCCGTAGACCAGAGCGAAGGGTGTCTGGCCAGTGGCCCGATTTGGTGTCGTTCTGATTGACCAAAGAACCGCCGGCAACTCATCAATCCAGCGCCTTCCGCACTTTTTCAGCATGTCAAAAGTCTTGGTCCTGAGACCGCGCAGCACTTCAGCATTAGCCTTCTCCGCTTGGCCGTTGCTTCTCGGATGAGCAACAGAGGCAAAACAAATTTTGCCGCCAAGGTCTTGGACGTACTGCATGAAGGTGCGACTTGTGAATTGCGTGCCGTTGTCGGTGATAATCCTGTTGGGCACACCGAAACGAAAAACTATTCCCTTAAAGAACATGACAGCTGATTGTGCAGTCACCTTTCTCACTGCTTCCACTTCCGGCCACTTTGTGAACTTGTCGATTGCTACGTACAAGTACTCAAAGCCCCCGGTAGCACGGGGAAAGGGGCCCAGTATGTCAAGCCCCCAGACCGAAAATGGCCAGGAGAGAGGGATTGTCTGAAGAGCCTGAGCTGGCTGATGCGATTTCTTTGAATGAAACTGGCACGCTTCACACTTGGTTACTAGTGCAGTTGCATCCTGGAGAGCAGTGGGCCAAAAGAAACCTTGCCGGAATGCCTTTCCGACAAGTGCTCTTGATCCTATGTGAGAGCCACATATGCCTCCATGTATCTCTGCCAACAGCTCAAGTCTATCCTCCCAAGGAATACACTTCAATTTCACACCGTTCGGTCTCTTTCTGTACAGGACGTCATCGACGAACTAGTACATAGTAGATTGACGGGCTACTTTTTCCGCTTCTTCCTGCTCCTCGGGGAGTTCTCCTGTCTGAAGGAAATGGATAATGTGCTGTGCCCATGCTGGAGCCTGGGGCTCGACAGCTAGGACTAAAGGCATCTCTTCCACCAGGGGAACATTTGTCTCGACGGTGAAAGCCCGAGGCTCCGCCGGAGCCTGTCGTTCCCCGGCAGGCTTGCCGCTGATCCCGGCAAGTTCCTTGCCGGTGGCTCCACGGAGCTCTGCCGGAAAGTACTGTCCAGAATTCAACTTTCTTCTCTTTTCTTGCCTCATTGATGGTGCCACAGATGGTTGAGTCAAATGGAGCACAAAAGTTCCTGGTTCCACAGGTAACTTGAGGGCAGCGCGCTTTGACAGGTCATCAGCAATACTGTTCTCGGCATGAGGAATGTGCTTCGTTTGCAGACCATCAAAGCGCTCTTCCATTTTTCTCACCTCATCCACATAAGCTTGCATCAATGGACTCTGGTAATTTTTGTTAACTTGCCTGACAACAAGCTGCGAATCGCCTCTGACGATGAGCTTCTTGATACCAAGGTCTGCCGTGATCCTGAGACCGGCAAGCAGCCCCTCGTACTCTGCAGTGTTGTTTGTTGAACTCTCCCGGGGGAAATGCATCTGGATTACATACTTGAGGTGCTCTCCGGTGGGTGCGACAAGCAGTACGCCAGCACCGGCGCCTTGCAGCGAGAAAGCCCCGTCAAAGTACATAACCCATTCTCGATCAGTTTCCTTGGCGGCAAGAGCCGTTTCTTGAATTTCCTCATCTGGTGTCGGGGTCCATTCCGCAATGAACTCCACCAAGGCTCTGCTCTGAATTGTTGAAGTACTTTCAAACTTGAGGCCAAAGCTTGATAATTCCAATGCCCACTCCACAATCATGTCGGTTGCTTCTGGATTCCATAAAATCCGCTGCAACGGGAAGCGAGTGACGATGGTAATCTCATGTGCTTGAAAATAATGGTGCAGCTTCCTCGAGGCCATAAGGAGGCCGAAGAGCAGCTTCTGCACACCAGAGTATCTTGACCTGGCCCCCTGCAAAAGGGAGCTAACAAAATAAACTGGGCGCTGCACCATCTTTTTCTTTTGCACTGGTTCTTCTGTCTGCGCAGATCCTGTCTTGCCGGCACCAGTCCTTGCCGGGGATGACCCCGGCGCGTCACTTGGTGATCCTGCCACTGACGCTGCCTCTTCATCAGCTTCTCTCTGCACCACTAACGCAGCACTAACCACTTGATTTGTCACTGCCAGGTACAGCAGCAACGGCTCTTGTGGCCTAGGCGCGACTAGCGTCGTCGGAGAGGAGAGGTATCTCTTCAAATCTAGCAGCGCAGCCTCCGCTTCCGGAGTCCATTTCATTGGTCCTACCTTCTTCAAAATTTTGAAAAAGGGCAGGGCGCGCTCAGCAAATTTGGAGATAAACCTGCTTAAGGCAGCAACGCAGCCGGCAAGACGATGTACATCCTTGACGCGTCTTGGTGCCTCAATCTGCTCAATAGCTTTGATCTTGTCGGGGTTCGCCTCGATCCCTCGCTGAGACACAAAGAACTCGAGAAGCTTGCCGGAAGGAACGCCAAACACGCACTTCTCAGGATTGAGCTTTAAATTGATCTTGCACAGATTTGTAAACGTTTCTTCTAGATCTTGTATGAGCGTCGCTTTGTCCTTGGTTTTGACCACTATGTCATCCATGTATGCTTCCATATTTCTATGCAGCTGAGGCTCAAAACCAATTTGGACCGCTCTCGCAAATGTAGAACCAGCACTTTTCAACCCGAAAGGCATTCGTATAAAACAATACGTACCACATGGGGTGATAAATGCGGTCTTTTCTTCATCTTCTTTTGCCGTGAAGATCTGATGATACCCTGAGTAGGCATCAAGGAACGACAATAGGTCACAACCAGCAATGGAGTCTACAATCTGGTCGATGCGGGGCAAGGGGAAAGGATCTTTAGGACAGGCTTTATTGATATCTGTATAATCAATACACAGCCTCCATTTCCCATTTGCCTTGCGCACCACAACCGGATTGGCCAACCACGTTGGGTGAAGCACTCCTCTGACCAAGCCTGCCACTTCCAACTTCCTGATCTCTTCGGCAATAAATTCTTGTCGCTCCAAGGCCTGCTTTCTCACCCTTTGCTTGACGGGCCGCGCGTGAGGACATACAGCAAGGTGGTGCTCAATTACCTCCCTGGGAACACCGGGGATGTCAGATGGTTGCCATGCAAACACATCGACATTCGCCCGCAGGAAGGCAATGAGCGCGCTTTCCTATTTGTCATCAAGGGTGGAACTTATGGTGAAAGTTCTTCCCGTTCCATCCTCCTTGATGGGCACCTTCTTTGTCTCTGGTGGAGCAACCTTGGACTTCTTGTTCTTGCCAGTGGAACTCTCTGGTACATCCTCAACGGGAGCGCAGCACTCCGAGGAGGTGCGCTTGCCGGAGTTTGCGCCAAGGTTCTTGCCGGTCTTCTTCTTCCCCCCGGGAGTTCCAGCGGCAGGTGCTGTGACTGCTTCCCGGTAGAGTTGATCGGCGCAAATGAGCGCATCCTTCTTGTCGGAGTGGACAGTGATGACACTCAAGGGCCCGGGCATTTTCAGCACATTATTTGCATAGTGTGATGCCGCCATGAACTTGGCCAACGCTGGGCGGCCAAGGATCCCATTGTATGACATGGGGATCTTGGCGACATCGAACACCACCTTCTCTGTCCTGTAGTTGAGCTCGCTACCAAATGTTACCGGTAGCGTTATCTTGCCTTTTGGCTGGGTCCTTCCTGGATTGATCCCTTGAAACGTGCCCGTTTCCTCGAGATCTTCATCAGGAATTTGCAGCTTTTTGAGCACGTCTGGTGAGATTAGGTTCAGTCCAGCCCCACCGTCAACTAACATTTTTGTCACCTTGAGGTTGCGGATTGTCGGTGAAACCAACAATGGCAAGCACCCGACCGCTGTTGTGCGATCAGGGTGATCCTCGGCGTAAAAAATGATAGGCGTGTTGGACCACTTCAGGGGTTTACATGCATCAAATGATGGCTCTGTTGCATTAACCTCACGCACCCAGGACCACTTTAGGGGTTTAAGTCGACAGTGGGAAGAATGCAACGAGGCGCCTCCGTCGATGCACATGGCCTCTGTAGCCTTCTGAAATTCGTGCTCACTGGACTCATCATCTTCTTCATCATCATCATCTCCCTCTTCCTTGTCACGGACTCGAGCGGGCCTCTCCTTCTATTGCTTGGCCTTGCCGTGGCGACCCCCCCGGCCACCGTGCTTCTTGCCAGACCCTTCAGCACTATCTTGGGCCTTCTCCTTGTCTCGCCTCTTGTATTCAGCTCTCTGCTTCTCGACAAGCTGTTCAACTTGCCGGCAGTTTTGGAGATCATGGCCCTTGGTGCGATGGATCTTGCAATACTGTTTGCCGGAGCCTTCCGGCTTGTCGGCAGCTGCCAAGGCCTGACAGGAGGCGCACCCGGCAACTTCCTTGCCGGGATCGCCAACTTTGGCCTTCTTGGCGGTGCCAGGATCGCCGGATCCCTCGACAGCAAGCACGGCCTTGCCTTTACGCTTCTTGTTTCGCCGCCGGCCCTTCTTTGTCGGGGCGGCAACATCTTCGCCTTCAGAGTCGCCCCTGCGCCAACATCCTCGCCGGGAAGTCTCCTTCCCTCTTCAGCCCGAGCACATTTATCAGCCAGAGCATAAAGCTCAGCGATATCCCTGATCTTGTTCATTGCCATCTCTTCCCGCATCTTGCGGTTACGCATGTTCTGGCGGAACGCGCCGATAACGGCGGCAGGATGAACATCCGGGATGCTGTATTGCACACGGCTGAACCTTTGAATATACTTGCGCAGAGGCTCGCCCTCCTTCTGGGGGATGAGATGCAAATCACTTTCCTGGCCAGGAGTTTGATGGCCTCCAACAAAGGCGCCAACAAACTGGTGGCACAGATCTGACCAAGAAGAAACAGAATTCTCCGGCAGATGCATCAACCACGACCTGACATTGGGTTTGAGCACCAACGGGAAGTAGTTGGCAAGTATCTTGTCGTCTCGGCCCCCGGCAGCCTGCACTGCAATGGTGTAGATGCTCAGGAACTCCGACGGGTGGGTCTTGCCGTCATATTTCTCCGGGACCTCTGGCTTGAAGGTTTGGGAATTGGGCCACTGGACTCGCCGCAGCTCACGGGTAAACGCTGGACAACCTACCTCATAAGGCAAGTCGCCGACGTACCCTAGCACAGGCTCGTCGACAGCAGGTCCTGCGCGTTTGTCAGATTGATGGCGCGCCTCCCGTCGTTGCTTGATGGTAGTTCGAGCGTCCTCTTTGCTTCATTCCCGAAGAACTTGACGCTGATCGCGACGCATTCGCGGATCGGACGACACCGTGGAATCATCATCACGGCCATCGGTCCACCGGGTTGTCGATCGCCGCTGTTGTCGTGGAGGGGAGTGCACCGTGGTCGCACCGCCTCCAGTCTTCTCTCCATTGGCTCGCGCCAGATTGATGGACCGCTATCGCGAGGGCCCTGCCTGCTGCGACCCATCCTTGTTGACGAAGCCGATGAGGCTCTGGATGGTAGCTCGCCACTCCTCCATCTTCTTCGGAGCAGGAGGAAAATCGAGGAGCAGTTGCGCACGTGCCAAAGCTTCCGCGGGTGTAGGCGGCGGAGACAGGTGCGAGGTACATGAGGTGCTCTGACTTCTAACAATGTTAGAAGGAGCACCTTCACGACCGCGCGCCACTTCCACCGGCAGTTTGGCGTGCATGCTGGGCCTGCGCACCTTGAGATCGATGCGCAGAAGTCCTTTCATGAGGGCGTCCTGGACCACCAGTGCCATGGCGCTGCTTGCCGCGTGCAACCTGCGAAGGCTGAGATGCTTGCACCGGCGCGGGAGTCCTAGGAGGCGTCCTCCGATCTCTGGAGTTCATCACGCTGCCCGTAGGCAGCACAGCCCCATCTCTGGATCCAGCGGCGTGCGGATTGCCGTCGTCGCTGCGAACGACGCCGCTAGCCTAGCTTGGATCACCAGAATGCCGTGGAGGCTCTAAACCTCTACCTTCTGCATCCACGCCGTCACCCGTACGCGAGGGCACAGGCAAAGCGGACGTAGATGGTTGCACCGTTGCGGCACTCTTCTTCTTGGGTGGCATGGTGATGAAGATGATGGAGAAACTGAGGCGCCGATCACTAGATCAGGTTTGCGCAACCTTCTACCCCCTACCTGGCGCGCCAAAGATGTCAGCGTACGACACCTATGGGATCACAGGGATCCCTTTTTCGGTTCGGCAAGGGGAGAGGTATGCGCAAAGAGTAGAACCAACGATCGACGCTAGGGGGATTTTTACCCAGGTTCGGGCCGCTAATCAGCATAAAACCCTACTCCTGCCTCCATTTATTATCAGTGTTCTTGAGCCCAAGCTCCAGGAGCGCTTGCGATGAACAGTGCGTTCAAGGAGCAGCTACGCATGCAGAATGGGCCAGAAGAGATCCTCTCCTGTAGCAGTTGCCTTGGGCCTCCTTTTATATGTCCAAAGGGGTCACCACAGTGGCAAAATGTACATACATTGAGGTGTAAAGTAGCTACAGGGTTATCATACCTAACCACTGACGGTTTAGGACAAATGCATTTAATGCACCGTGAGGTGTCCGTTTAGGTGTCCTCACTTTCTTGGGGATGGAAAAAGGGGCCATCCCATCAGCACCGCTTAAGCTCTCCTCCACTGGTGTCTTGCCACGCATCCAGAGAAGGGCCCAGAATGCCAGGCTAGTTACTGTGCCGAAACGGTGGCACGGTGATAGAATCTTGCCAGGCGCAAATCTTGCCGGGCATAAATCTTGCCGGGCTCCGCAAGCTACCCCGGCAAGATCCTCCCGGGGGCCTAATCTTCGGCCTTCAGCCCTTATTATCTCCTGATCCTCTGATTCTTGGTTTGAGTGTCCCTTTGACAATCTTGAACTAATCTCCAACTGTTTTCCCCGACAAGCCTTGCCGCAGGCTTGGCTTTAACTGCCCGTGCACAAGTATGGAGTACTAAAGTCCCAATACTTAGTACACCGACACTTTCTGTTTGGGAACCGCCTATAATGTATCTAGTATGGAAGATATTGGGAACTCTTGGTTGTTATGTTGACAATGAAAGCATACCTCTCAAAATTATTTTCGTCTCTGTTTTAAAAGCTTCGAGCTCTGCCACCTCTGTAAATCCCTGCTTCCCTCTGCGAAGGGCCTATCTTTTACTTTTATGCAAGAGTCATTAGTATTCCTTCTCATTCCAACCTACTCTTTAGTTGGCAAGCATCATGTGGTGGGGAAAGATCTAAGCATATATGGCCATTCAAATATATTTGATCATGAATTATTATTGTTGACAATTATCTATATGATAAACAAGTTGGGAGGCGAAACATTAAGCCCCTATCTTTCTCTGTGTTCAATGGATGCTATTTGTTCTAAAAATATGCTTTGAGTGGTAGCAATCATGGAAGACTATATGATAGTTGAGTATGTGGGATTTGCTAAATCAAAGCTCTTACACAGACCCTTCCTGAAAATAAGATGAATTGCAATTCTTTGATGACTGAGAACCTAGTTTGTTAGTTTTCAAGAAAGTTTGTGATCTATGCTTTGACATGTGAATAGTTTGCTACTTGATCATGAGAAGTTTTATGAGATGAGCTACTGTTTATGATATATAATGATGCTAGAAAAAGTGATTGAAATTATCATTGATCAAACTTATGCACTTGTTAGCATTCCACATCAAAAATTCTATTTTTATCATTTACCTACTCGAGGACGAGCAGGAATTAAGCTTGGGGATGCTTGATACGTCTCCAACGTATCTATAATTTATGCTATTATATTATCTATCTTAGATGTTTTATATGCATTTAGATGCTATTTTATATTATTTTTGGGACTAACCTATTAACCTAGAGCCCAATGCTAGTTTCTGTTTTTTCCATGTTTTTGAGTTTCACAGAAAAGGAATATCAAACGGAGTCCAATTGAGCTGAAAATTTACGACAATTGTTTTTGGACCAAAAGTAGCCCACGGAGTACCGGAGATGCACCAGAAGAGTCCTGAGGCCACCACAAGGGTGGACGGCGCTCCGACCCCCTAGGGCGCGCCCTCCGACCTTGTGGGCCCCTCGTGGACTCCCCTGACTTGTTCTTGACGCCAACACCTCTTATATATCCCCAAACCTCCAGAACAAAATCTAGATCGGGAGTTCCGCAGCCGCAAGCCTCTGTAGCCACCAAAAACCAATCGGGACCCTGTTCCGGCACCCTGCCGAAGGGGGAAATCATCACCGCTGGCCATCTTCATCATCCCGGCGCTCTCCATGACGAGGAGGGAGTAGTTCACCCTAAGGGCTGAGGGTATGTACCAGTAGCTATGTGTTTCATCTCTCTCTCTCGTGTTCTTGATTTGGCACGATCTTGATGTACCGCGAGCTTTGCTATTATAGTTGGATCTTATGATGTTTCTCCCCCTCTACCTTCTTGTAATGAATTGAGTTTTCCCTTTGAAGTTATCTTATCGGATTGAGTCTTTAAGGATTTGAGAACACTTGATATATGTCTTGCATGTGCTTATCTGTGGTGACAATGGGATATTCACGTGATCCACTTGATGTATGTTTTGGTGATCAACTTGCGGGTTCTGTGACCTTGTGAACTTATGCATAGGGGTTGGCACATGTTTTCGTTTTGACTCTCCGGTAGAAACTTTGGGGCACTCTTTGAAGTTCTTTGTGTTGGTTTGAATAGATGAATCTAAGATTGTGTGATGCATATCATATAATCAAACCCACGGATACTTGTGGTGACATTGGAGTATCTAGGTGACATTAGGGTTTTGGTTGATGTGTATCTTAAGGTGTTATTTTAGTACAAACTCTAGGGCTATTTGTGGCACTTATAGGAATAGCCCAATAGATCGATCAGAAAGAATAACTTTGAGGTGGTTTCGTACCCTACAATAATCTCTTCGTTTATTCTCCGCTATTAGTGACTTTGGAGTGACTCTTTGTTGCACGTTGAGGGATTGTTATATGATCTAATTATGTTATCATTGTTGAGAGAACTTGCACTAGTGAAAGTATGAACCCTAGGCCTTGTTTCGAAGCATTGCAATACCATTTTCGCTCACTTTTGTTACTTGCTACCTTGTTGTTTTTATATTTTCAGATTATATCACCATCTCTTCGCCGAACTAGTGCACCTATACAATTTATCATTGTATTGGGTGTGTTGGGGACACAAGAGATTCTTTGTTATTTGGTTGCAGGGTTGTTTGACAGAGACCATCTTCATCCTACGCCTCCCACGGATTGATAAACCTTAGGTCATCCACTTGAGGGAAATTTGCTACTGTCCTACAAAACTCTGCACTTGGAGGTCCAACAACGTCTACAAGAAGAAGGTTGCATAGTAGACATCATTCACCTCGCGAAAGAACTACTTGAAGAGGCGATTGGACGAGGGGGCCTGAGCTGCCCCAAGGATGCAGACTACCGCACAAGGTCCCTGGTAGCCCCCAGCCCACTCGTCGAGCTGGTTGATGTCGTTCCTCCTGGGTGGTGGCGGCAGTGGTGGAAGGGCAGCACCGGCCTGAGGATGCGCCTCGCGAGGCTGATCACGCCTGCCACCCTCTCAAGGCTAATCGCGCCAGGCACCCTCGCGAGGCTGATCGCGCCAGCCCTGGCGAGGGTTGCCGTTGCCGTTGTGGCTGTCCCATCGGTCGTTGTTCCGGCCTCCTCTGCGACCAGCACCGCGGTCACTGCGATCCCCTCGGCGGCCCAAGCACTCGTCGCGGAGTGACTTGAGCTCCTGGCAGTCCTCAGGGTTGTGGGTGCGCACATTGTGGTAGATGCAGAATGGGCGGCTGTCCTTCTCGGTCTCATCACGGTCACGGCCGTGCTTCTGCTCAGGCTTCGCTGATAGCACGGTATGGCCCTTGTGCTTGACGTCTTTGCCCTTGGTCTTGTTGTCGTCTGGCACGGCGTCGGGGTCGTTGTGGATGAAGAGGCGACCCTCCTCGGCCTTGGCGCACCTTTCGGGGAGGTTAAACAACTCCAGCGCCGAGTCCAGATCATTGTTGATGGCGAGCTTCTCGCGCATCCTGACGTCCGTGATGCTGGAGGAGAACGCTGAGATGATGGCCTCATCAGAAGCGCGCGATCTTGTGGTGCACCTGGCTGAAGCACTGGATGTACTTGTGAAGGGTCTCACCAGGGCACTGCCGCACATGTCGTAGGTCCATGACGGTGAGGGGGCGATCGTGCGTGCCCTTGAAGTGAGCGATGAACTGGTCACAGAGCTCGTCCCATGAATAGATCGACACCTCAGGCAGGTTCATGAGCTAGGGGCACGCGCCATCCTTGAGGGCCATGGGAAACCAGTTTCCCATGACCTTGTTGTCGCCGTTCGCCGCCTTGATGCTCAGCACATAGAGCTGAAGGAACTCAGCGGGGTCGGCAATGCCGTCGTAGCGTGGGGGCAGCTCTGGCTTGAACTTGGTGGGCCAGACCACTCGACGCAGCTCACGGGTGAAAGCCTGGCAGCCCACGCTGCTAGAAGGGATTCCACCTGCGAGGGCGGCATGGTTCTGGCGCCCGGCCACCGCGACCTCTTGGACTATGCGGTCCTGGCGCTGGCATTGCTACTCGAGGAGTACGTGCGCATCAGGTGGTGCGCGGTGAACGATCTGGCAGTTGGCCTCATGTCGGGCCGGCGGGGGCGCTCCACGGGCGAGTCGCGTGGACGCGCGTCACGCCGGGGCTCGCCGAGGTTGCTGCGCAAGGGAGGCGGCGGAGGCGCGCCATGCGCCACGTCCCCAGCGCGAGACGACGGAGGGCAGAGCGAGTGAGAGGGCGTCGGGGCGTCTCCGACAGCGTTGACGAGCTCGGTGATGCGGCCAAGCCAGGCGTCGTAGCCGGCGTCGGTCGGGCAATAGTGGAGCAGCTCCCATGCCATGAGCAACGCGGCCTGCGCATTCGGCGGCCCATGTCGGGCGAGGGAGGAAGCGGCCGTAGCGATGCGGTCGTCGGACTGCACGGAGGGGTGCATGGAGGAGTCCTGTTGCTCGCAGGCAGCAGGGCTAGTGGCGGCAGTAGTCGAGGCCTCGACAGAGTGGCGATGATTGCCACAGCCCGCAGGCTCCGTCTGGGCGACACAAGCCGCCCGGCGCTCGGCACGCAAGCGACGAGCATCAGCCATGGAGTTGGTGAAGCGAAAGTCAGAGCGGAGCGGAAGAACAGCGGCGCACCCCTACCTGGCGCGCCACATGTCGGAATCGGGGCTCCGGGGACCCAAGAGGTTTGAACTCTGGGGCGTGCTCGTTCGTACCGCCCTACTCCTTCCTACGGCTAACCACGGTGAGGCTATAGCGAGAGCGAGCTAGCGGGGGCAGGCCGGTGACACAGTGGTTACCCAGGTTCCGGCCACCTTGCGGTGTAAAACCCTACTCCTGCTTGGTTTGGATTGCACTCACGAGGGAGCTTGAGTACAAGGGTTGGGCCGAAGGAATCATCCTCTACTCCGGTGGCACCCTTCCCTCTTTTATACTTGCCTTGGTCCTCTTTCCCTGAAAACATTGGCGGGAAGGTTTGCCACACAACGGCAATTTTGAAGGAGAACAGGGGCGCAGTCTATCCTAACAAAAGGGTGGTCTTCGCCTGCAAACCATCGTGCATGACGCGCCGGTGGGCTCGGTGATGACCTCCGCCCTGCGCACCCATCATCTTGGTCTTCTTGCACCAGTCGGGCAACCTTTGTGGTTGCTTTGGGAACCGGCGTGCTGGCCTTTCTCCCTTAGCACAAAAGAGGAAAACCTCCTTATCCGCGCCTGCTGGCACGGCCTCTGTCATCACTCATCGTTGCGCGCGTCACCCGCATGAAGACTCAGGGCCGCACGACCGGGCGTGAGCAGCTCCTGACTTGTTTGCCTTCAAGAGGGGGTCTTGGGAGGCCGCCTCGCGAGAGGGCCTCCCTAGACTCCTGGTGGCGCCTCCCGGACAGCTCGAGTCGCCTGTCGACGGGGGCCTCATGAGGCGAGGGCCTCGTGAGGAGTCTTTCTTGTGAATCTTGCTGGTGGGCCATCCGCTGGGCCCTTGACACGCGCCGCATCCTAGGCCGAAGGCAGACGGGCCTGGGTACCCTTGTTCCCACGGGCCCGACATCAGCAGCCCAATTTATCTTTTTTTAACAAAACACGGATCTCTGTTCTATTTTTGTATATATAATAAGAATGCCGGGTCCAATTTATGTTTTCCCTTCTAACCACATTATATATAAATTTATATTATTATTATTATCATATATTTAATAAAAACTTATATATACATTAAAAATATCCCATGTCATATTAACTTATAAAAATAAATGTTTAACAGAAGTTGGCAAGGAAAATCCTGGTTGTTTTTTACTCTAAGGCAACAAAAATCCTGGTGATTGAGCTCAAAAGCTTGCGAAGATTTAAGTACCAATGTAATAATAACGCGCTCATTTTTCTTTTGAGCAATAACTCGCTAATTATCTAATTTTATATATAATAAAATGTCCAGCTCCGATTTATTTTTTGATACTAATTGCTCTGTCTAACCTAACATTATATTTACAACAAGCCCATCAAATTCGTGTATTTCAGGAAAGTGCAAATTGGCTGCGATTTCTTAGAAAACAATTAAATGGGCCACATTGACGCTATATTGTTTGTTCACCCAGCCCGGCAAATTGACTGTAAATTCTAGAAAACAAGGGTTAAATATGTTTCTCTCTCTAAAAAAAGGGTTAAATATGTTCCACATTTTTACAGGCTGACATGTGGGCCAATAGGTCGAAGCCTACGCAAGGCATTGTAACCTTAGTCAACAAATTATTCTGACATCCACAGCCATTGGATTTATATCCAACGGTCGGCATGCATTTTCAATCTCTCATCTTCTTCCTCCAGCGCCGTCGGGACCGCCTGCTCTGACCTCTGGCGGCTGGCGACTCTCCATAGCATGCATCGCTGTGAAGTGCTACCCCACCGCCGGCCAGGCTATCCCTCCACCCCTCCACACCTCCTGTTATACTCCATCGACTACAGCCCCACGCCGCACCAGAACCAGTTAACCCTCGTACTCCTCTCCATCTATCACTCCACTACCACGTCTTCCCATCTCCGGCTCATTCCCGTCCGGGGCCTCGCCATCATCCATCGTCTTGGTGCGCTAGGCGCTGTGTGGTCAACATGGTCAACAAACAAGAGTCATCAGAGGAGGATAGTATGTGGAGAGGCTGACAGTAGGGACGCACCTGTTCATGGATGCACACATGCAACTAGCTCCTTATTATGTAGGAAAAATATTATTCCTCCCTCTGATAGCTTGGACCCACCAGCTACATCTTCGCACGCAAGGAAGTGCGTCCTTATTACGCGGAAAAAATGTTTCCTCTCCCTGACAGCTGGGACCCAGCAGCTACATCTTCGCACGTGAGGAAGTGCCTTCTTATTATGGGCAAACAAATTATTCCTCCCCCTGACAGCTAGGACCCACCAACTATATCTTCGCCCGCAAGGAGCCTGACATGTGAGCAATTAGGTCGCCTAGTGAAGGCGTTGTCAAATTAGTCAACAAAATGATTGTGATATATGTAGTCGTTGGATGTACATCCAATGGTCGGTATGCATCTTCAATCTCTCGTCTTCTTCCTCCAGCATCGGCGGGACCTCCTGCTCCCACCTCCGGTGGCCTGCGGCGCTGCTTCGCACGCCTCGCTGCGAAGTGCTACTCCACCACCGGCCAGGCCATCCCTCCACCCCTCCTGTTATTCTCCGCCGACTGCAGCCGCAGGCCGCACTGAACCAGTCAACCCTCGTATGTCGTACTCCTCTCCGGCTGCGACTCCACTGCCGCATCTTCCCCATCTCCGGGTCATTCCCATCTGGGGCATCGCCGTCGTCCACTGCCTTGCTACACTTGGCGCGGTGTGGTCAAAAAATGAGAGTCATCGGAAGAGGATTGTACATGGAGAGGCTGACAGTTGGGTCCCATGAGGTCCATGGTCGCACGCAAGGAAAGTCCCTCCTTATTAAGCAGAAAAAATGTTTCCTCCCCCTGACAGCTAGGACCCACCAGATACATCTTCGCACGCAAGGAAGTGCCTCCTCATTACGCGCAAAATAATGATTCCTCCACCTGACAGCAGGGACCCATCGGAAGGCTCTCTGTATTTCACGAAAAAAAACATGTACATACATAGGGGTCGATTGGTCTCTGTGCAGCGGTGAACCGTGGTCGAGTAAGTGGCAGCACGTGTCATAGTAGAGCCGCCGATGTAGCATGTCACGCAGTACCTTCTATATTGTGTACACGTACGTACAGCCACATTGCAAGAAAGTAAATACGGTTGTGTACGTACATACGGGCGGGGTCTCGAACATGTACATCGACGGCAACCTGTTCATCGGCAGCTAACCGGCTGGGTCGGAATGGAGGAAACAACGTCGTGTTCATCGGGAGGCAACCGACTGGGTCGGAATGCATCATGTTCATTGGGAGCCAACCGGCTTGGATAGAACAGCCGAAACGGGGTCCTGTTCATCGACTCGGGGTCTAGCGTACCGCAGAACAGAGGAAATGGACTTCTGCTCGACTGCCTACGGTCGAAACGGGATCCTGTTCATCGGGAGGGGTGTGGTGTACCGCAAAACAGAGGAAATGGACTTCTCTCCAACCGCCTATGGTCGAAACAGGATCTTGTTGATTGGGAGGGGTCTGGCATACCGCAAAACAGAGGAAATGGACTTCTCTTCGAGCATCTACGGTCGAAACGGGGTCCTGTTCGTCAGGAGGGGTGTGGCGTACTGCAAAACGGGACTCCACGGGCTATTGTTCATCCACCATCTACTGCATCGCTCCAGCCTCCATGGGCTATTGTTCATCCACCGTCGACTTCCTCCAGCCTTCGCCTGCTACTGTTCATCCATGGGCTACTATTCATCCAGCCTCCATCGGCTACTATTCAACTAGCCTCCACGGGTTCCAATTCATCCACCCCCAACCGGCCGGGGTGTGTGGCAGCCTCGTCGGGGTCCTATGCATCTAGTGGCAACCGCCTACTACCACGAGGGCATGTTCATCCAGCGGCAACCGCCTACACACGGTCGGGGTCCTGTTAATGCAACCCCCATCGGGAACTGCTCATCCACAGCGAACCAACTGGATGGACTCACCAAGTCTCGACTCGTTCTACATATCGCGCGCACGGCAGCAACGGGCACTATTCATCCAAAGGCAACCCAACCGGCTAGCTACGTCACGCACGGGGGTTCGATCAGCTTCAGTAAGCAGCAGCATCGATCGGATTCAGTTAACAGCGAAGGAGTCAGTCGTGTTCAGTTAGCAGCAAAGGGATCGATCGATCGGCTTCAGTACGTAGCAGTGCGATCACTCAGGTTCAGTAAGCGAAGGCCTCTCGCTCGGGTTCAGTTATAGCAAACACGGCTCGCACCATGCGCTTGTACGAGAGAGAAACGCGCAAACCACACTGCACCTCTTGGCCCCGACCACCCACCGTAACTGGGAACTCCACGAAAATTTCCTCGCACTCACTTCTACCACAATTTTTATGTCATGGACGGCCCAAAGAATGTCATGCAGGTGCATCCCTAGCGCGCCCAGGATGAAAAGCCCATTTTCTGTCATGGTTTTTTGTCATAGAAGTAGGAGCCCACCACATCTGTGATGATATGTGTTTTTGTCACAATTATCGTCATAGAAGTGTCATAAGCATGATAGAAAAAGTTTTCGTTCGGGCCATAATGTCACAAATGTGTCTTTTTTTTGTAGTGTTTTGCGGTGTGTTTGTTGGGATCCGATGAATTGTGAGTTTATGATCAGATTATCCATGAATAGTATTTGAGCCTTCTCTGAACTCTCTTATGCATGATTATTATAGCTTTATATTTCTCTTCGATCTATCCATTTGGTTTGGCCAACTAGATTAATTTATCTTGCAACCAGAGAGGTGCTTTGTGATGGGTTCAATCTTGCGGTGTTCAATCCCAGTGAAAGAAGGGGACATGACACATATTTGTATCGTTGCCATTAAGGGTAAAATGATGGGGTTTATTCATATTGATTGAGTTTACTTTGTCTACATCGTGTCATCTTGCTTAAGGCGTTACTCCATTCTTTATGAACTTAATACTCTAGATGCATGTTGGATAGCGGTCGATGTGTGGAGTAATAGTAGTAGATGCAGGCAAGAGTCGGTCTACTTGTCTCGGACATGATGCCTATATACATGATCATTGCCTTGGATATCGTCATGATTATTTGTTTTTCTATCAATTGCCCAACAGTAATTTGTTTACCCACCGTATGTTATCTTCAAAAGAGAAGCCTCTAGTGAAAACTATGACCCCCCGGGTCTATTTTTATCATATAATAAAATCCAAAATATATTGTTACACTTTTATTTACTTTATTTTATTTTGTGTTTTTATCTATCCATTTATCACTACGAGATTTTATCCTTGCAATTAACCGCCAAGGGATTGACAACCCCTTGTTTGCGTTGGGTGCAAGTAGTTGTACTTTTGTGCGTAGGTACTGCTAATGAGGTGTTGCGTGGTTCTCCTACTAGATTGATAACATTGGTTCTTAACTGAGGGAAATACTTATCTCTACTGTACTACATCATCCTCTCCTCTTCGGGGAAATCCCAACGCAGCTTAGAAGTAGCAGGAAGAATTTTTGGCGCCGTTTACGGGTAAACATCATCAACATCTATCAAGTACCATCACATAAACTTTCATATACTTGCATTTACTTTATTTTCCATTTGCCTCTCGTTTTCATCTCCCCCAATTCTAAAATGTTTTCACAAAAATACAAAAATAATTTCTGTTTGTCTTTTTGCTTGTTTGCTTGAAGTTGCTATCATGGCGGCATTTGACAAGGTTATCGTTGAAAGTGCTAGTGAGGATAGCACTAGTGAATCCCTTGAGGAAAAGCTTAAATCTGTTGATCTCAATCATGATCCTCCGGAAATTAGCAATCCCACAAATCTTAAAACTAAAATATATCATGTGGGGAGCGTAAATATTATTGGGAATAATATTATCCAAGAATTCTTTAATTGCACGGGAGTTCTACCAATTATAAGAGGGTCTATTCTTGATAAAACAAATTGCTATGTTGATGCTATTGCCATGCTAGTGGTTAAGTTAGAAAGACAATTCGTACATATGCATCCATCCCTACAAAAGAAATTTTATGAGTTTCCCACTATCCATGATCCTAAAATTAAAAAGATTGCTACTATCATTCTTATGCATGAATTTGACTATATAATTTGAGAAGCTAGAGAAATGTTTGCTTATTATAAGATAAATTTTGAGCATCCTCCCATAGAAGAAATTCCCCATGATAAAGACACTATACGTAGTTTGGAATCCAAAATTTATTTTGCTTATAGTGAGAATCTTAGGAGGAAGGTTCCTTATGCTGAAATTATTAAAACCTTGTACCACCATACTTGTGATAAATTTGAATGGACTACTAAGGGAATTAATGAAGGATTTAGTAATGAGTGGTTTGAGGAGATGACTAGGGAACCTATTGATGATGAAATACATGTTTTATATGAGGATGTTTTTGGGGGTGATTCGGAATTTGGAGTAATGAACGTTAAAATGACTGAACAAAGTCCTTTCAATAGTTTAAGCTCTCCTACTATAAAAGAAGAGTATGAGAAGAGAGAATTACTAAGATTTTTTTAGAAGATTTGATTAAAAAGGACTTCGGAATGAAAGATGACAACACTTGAAGTTATGCATTACGCCTAGCTAGGGGCGTAAAACAATAGCGCTTGTTGGGAGGCAACCCAATAGCTATCTTATTTTTTATAGTTCTTTTTTCTATTTTTTTTGTGTGCACATAGTTATGCTACTGTTATGGTTGTGTTTTTGTGTTTAAATTAGTTTTTGTGCCAAGTAAGCCTTTGGGATGATTTGGATGATAGTTGCTTTGATTCTGTGGAAAAAATAGAAACTTTTGCGTCCAGTAGCAGAATTGTTAAAATTTCCTGGAGCGTGATAAAATTCTGAAGTTTTTACACATGATTGATATAAAAATTTCCCACATTTTCCTAATTTTTCAGAATTTTGGAGTTACAGAAGCGGTCATTGTTTGAATTACTACAGATTGTTCTATTTTTGACAGATTCTCTTTTCGTTGCATTGTTTGCTTGTTTTGATGAAACAATCGATTGTATTGGGGGTATAAGCCATGGAGAAGTTAGAATACAGTAGGTATAAGGCAATAATAAAATATGAATGGGTTTACAACAGTACCTAATGTGGTGATTTGCTTTGTTATACTAACGGATCTCACGAGTTTTATATTGAGTTTTGTGTGTAGAAGTTTTCAAGTTTTGAGTGAGATCACGATGGATGAAGGAATAAGGAGTGGCAAGAGCCTAAGCTTGGGGATGCCCGAGGCACCCCCAAGGTAATATTCAAGGGCTCCCAAGCATCTAAGCTTGGGGATGCCCTGGAAAGGCATTCCCTCTTTCTTCTACCAACTATCGATAATATTACTTGGAACTATATTTTTATTCATCACATGATATGAGTTTGGCTTGGAGCGTCGTGTATTATATGAGTCTTTGCTTTGTTTTCCTTTTAGTTTGTCACAATCATCTTTGCTGGAGACACCATTTTTAGAGGAACACACATTAATCATGATTTGTTAGAATACTCTTTGTGCTTCACTTATATCTTTTGAGCTAGGCAGTTGCTCTATGCTTCACTTAAATCTTTTTTAGCACAGCGGTGGTTATATTTTGAAGAAATATTTGCACTCTCATGCTTCACTTAAATTATTTTGGGAGTTGATAATAGCAATGGCAATATGCACAAGTTATGAATTTGGTCCCAATGTGATAGATATTCAAGAGGGATGTAATAAAAACTTTCATGTAGATAATTGAATATGATAAGTTTGATTCCGGGCGATAGTTTTGCGATATGAAGATGATGATATGTGGGTTGTCCTGGTGAGTAATTGTGGTTTAGTAAGAATATTGGTGTTAAGGTTTGTGATTCCCTATGCATGCACATAAAGTCAATAGTTATGCAACGAAGTTATATCCTACTTATGGTTCATTATTCAGTGTTAGTTATGTTCAATGCATGTTTATGACCGTTTTTATTTTCTAGTTGGTCGCTTCTCAATCTATTTGCTAGCCTTCATTTGTACTAAGCGGGAATGCTGGTTGTGCATCCAATTCCTTAAACCTAAAGTTGTGCCATATGAGTCTACCATACCTACCTATATGCGGTATTTACATGCCGTCCCAAGTAAATTTGCATGTGCCAACTCTAATCATTCAAATAATTATCAGTTTTGTGTGCCCGTACCGCTCATGAAACGATAGGGGGTGGTCAATATCTTTCATGCTAGATGGGTTATCCTCACGATGAGTGTTTATTCACTTGTAATTGCACGAGAAAGTGGCAGGTAATAGGGATGCCTAGTCCAATAATGAATTAAAATGAAAACTAAATAAAATAATGAAATAAACTCCCCCTTGGAAAGTTGAAAGTTGGAAGGCACCCGTGGATACGGCTAGCCATGGATTGTGAAAGAATGGTGGAGGGGGAGTAAAACTTTGTTTTCTGTTTGGGAACCACCTATAATGTGTCTAGCATGGAAGATATTGGAAACTTTTGGTCGTGACATTGACAGGAAAAGCATGCCTCTCAAAATAATATTATCTCTGTTTTAAGCTTTGAACTCTAGCACTTTTGCCAATCTCCGCTTCCCTCTACGAAGGGCCTATCTATGTTATTTTTATTTACTTTTATTTTTATTTTGAGTCTCCATCTTCTCTTAAAAGCACCAATTGGGGAGCATTATTGTCATACTTATGCATTAGGTGTAGTTAATATTGAGTGTGCATCATGAATGGATCAATGATTGAGCATAATGGGATAGGGATAACTTTCTTTAGAGTTGATATTTTGAAAGACATGATTATTTGTTAGTATGACTGGGTATTTATGTCTTTATGTCAAATTATAGACTATTCCTTTGAATCACTTGAATCTCATTCATGCCACAAAACAAAGATTACATGATGAATATGATAGGTAGCATTCGACATCAAAAATTCTGTTTTTATCATTTACTTACTCGAGGACGAGCAGGAATTAAGCTTGGGGATGCTTGATACATCTCCAACGTATCTATGATTTTTTTATTATTCCATGTTATTATAGTATCAATCTTGGATGTTTTATATGCAATTATATATCATTTTTTGGGACTAACCTATTAACTTAGTGCCAAGTGCCAGTTGCTGTTTTTTTGCCTATTTTTGGTTTTCCAAGAAATCAGTACCAAACGAAGTCCAAATGCCACGAAACTTTTTCACAATTTTTTTCTGGACATAAGAGACCCTGGAAGCTTCGGGAGAGTGCCAGAAGAAGGAGTGGCCCTCAAGCCACCAGGGCATGCCCTGGTGCCTTGTGGGCCCCTTTTGCTCCGTTTGACCTTGCTACTTCTTGAGCTTACGTTGATTTTTCACTTGAAGAGGAAAGGGTGATGCAGCAAAGTAGAGAAAGTATTTCCCTCAGTTAAGAACCAAGGTATCAATCCAGTAGGAGGAACACACAACTCTCCAATAGATGCACCTGCACAAACTAACAAACACTTGCACACAACGCGAAAAAGAGGTTGTTAATCCCTTCACGGTCACTAGCAAGAGTGAGATCTAATGGAGATAGGTATAAAGATAAGTAAAAGTGTAAAATAAAGTAAATATAAATAAATTGCAGCAAGGTATTTTGGGTTTTTGATTTTATAGATCTGAAAATAATATGATAGAAAATAGACCCGGGGCCATAGGTTTCACTAGAGGCTTCTCTCTTGAAGAAAGCATATGGTGGGTAAACAAATTACTGTTGAGCAATTGATAGAAAAGCGCATAGTTATGATGATATCCAAATCAATCATCATTAATATAGGCATCACGCCCGTGACAAGTAGACCGACTCCTGCCTGCATCTACTACTATTACTCCACACATCGACCGCTATCCAGCATGCATCTAGTGTATTAAGTTAACAAGAATGGAGTAACGCCTTAAGCAAGATGACATGATGTAGAGGGATAGATCTAATCAATATGATTAAAAAATCATCTTTTTATCCTTAATGGCAACAATACAAATACGTGCCTCGCTACCCCTAGTGTCACTGGGTGAGGACACCGCAAGATTGAACCCAAAACAAAGCACCTCTCCCATTGCAAGATAGATCGATCTAGTTGGCCAAACCAAATCAATAGATCGGAGAGAAATACAAAGCTATCTTAATCATGCATAAAAGAGTTCAAAGAAGACTCAAATAATATTCATAGATAATCTGATCATAAACCCACAATTCATCGGATCTCAACAAACACACCGCAGAAGAAGATTACATCGAATAGATCTCCAAGAACATCGAGGAGAACATTGTATTGAAGATCAAAGAGAGAGAAGTCATCTAGATACTAGCTATGGACCCGTAGGTCTGTGGCAAACTACTCACACATCATCGGTCGGGCAGCAAGGTCGGTGTAGAGGCCCTCCGTGATCGAATCCCCCTCCAGCAGAGTGTCGAAAAAGGCCCCAAGATGGGATCTCACGAGAACAGAAGATTGCGGCGGCGGAAAAGTGTTTTTGGTGTGCCCTCTGGTATACGGGGAATTTTTGGGTATTTATGGAGCTGAGATTAGGGTTAGGGGAGTCCCAAGGGGCCCACAAGCCTGGGGGGCACACCTCCAGGGCTTGTGGCCCTCTCGTGGCTCCTCTGGCCTCCTCCCGAAGCTTCGTGGTTGTCTTCTAGTCCAAGAAAAATCCTCAAAAAGTTTCGTTCCATTTGGTATTGATTTTCTATAAAAGACAAAAACAAGGAAAAAATAGCAACTGGCACTGGGCACTAGGTTAATAGGTTAGTCCCAAAAAATTATATTAAATAGCATATTAATGCATATAAAACATCCAAGATGGATAATATAATAGCATGGAACAATCAAAAATTATAGATACGTTGGAGATGTATCAAGCATCCCCAAGCTTAATTCCTGCTCGCCCTCTAGTAGGTAAATGATAAAAACAGAATTTTTGATGTGGAATGCTACCTAACATGTTTATCAAGTAATCTTTCTTATTGTGGCATGAATATTCATATCCATAAGATTCAAAACAAAAGTTTAAGATTGACATAAAAACAATAATACTTCAAGCATACTAATAAAGCAATCATGTCTTCTCAAAATATCATGGCTAAAGAAAATTATCCCTACAAAATCATATAATCTTGTCATGCTCTATCTTCATCACACAAAGTATTTATCATGCACAACCCCGATGACAAGCCAAGCAATTGTTTCATACTTTTGATGTTCTAAAGCCTTTTCAACTTTCACGCAATACATGAGCGTGAGCCATGGATATAGCACTATGGGTGGAATAGAATATGATGGTGGAGGTTGACAAAAAGGAGAAAGAAATTCTCACACCAACTAGGCAAATTAATAGGCTATGGAGATGCCCATCCATTGATATTGGTGCAAGTGAGTAGGGATTGCCATGCAACAGATGCACTAGAGCTATAAGTGTATGAAAGCTCGAAAGAAAACTAAGTGGGTGTGCATCCAACTCGCTTGCTCACGAAGACCTAGGGCAATTTGAGGAAGCCCATCATTGGAATATACAAGCCAAGTTCTATAATGAAAAATTCCCACTAGTAATATATGAAAGTGATAACATAGGAGACTCTCTATATGAAGAACATGGTGCTACTTTGAAGCAGTGTGGAAAAAGGATAGTAACATTGTCCCTTCTCTCTTTTTCTCTCATTTTTTCTTTTTCTTTTTTTCTTTCTTTTTTCCCTTTTTCTCTTTTTTCTTTTTGGGCTCTTTGGCCTCCTATTTTTTTATTTTAAGTCTGGAGTCTCATCCCGACTTGTGGGGGAATCATAGTCTCCATCATCCTTTCCTCACATGGGACAATGCTCTAATAATGATGATCATCACACTTTTATTTACTTACAACTCAAGAATTACAAATCGATACTAGAACAAAAATATGACTCTATATGAATGCCTCCGGTGGTGTATTGGGATGTGCTATGATCTAGCGTGACATCTATAAAAAATATGAACGGTGGCCAAGCCACAAATACTATGCCAACTATATGATCATGCAAAGCAATATGACAGTGATGGTGTGTGTCATAATAAACGGAACGGTGGAAGTTGCATGGCAATATATCTTGGAATGGCTATGGAAATGCCATAATAGGTAGGTATGGTGGCTATTTTAAGGAAGGTATATAGTGGGTTTAATGCACCGGCAAAAGTTGTGCGGTACTAGAGAGGCTAGCAAAGGTGGAAGGGTGAGAGTGTGTATAATCCATGGACTCAACATTAGTCATAAAGAACTCACATACTTATTGCAAAAATTTATTAGCCCTCGAAACAAAGTACTAACACGCATGCTCCTAGGGGGATAGATTGGTAGGAAAATACCATCGCTCATCCCCGACCGCCACTCATAAGGAAGACAATAAAAAATAAATCATGCTCTAACTTCATCGCATAACGAGAGACCATACGTGCATGCTCCGGGAATCAAAACCATAACACAAATATTTTTAATAATCCACAATTACCAACTAGCATGACTCTAATATCACCATCTTCATATCTCAAAACAAATGCAAGGAATCAAACTTCTCATATATTCAATGATCTTCATGAAAGTTTTTATTATATCCCTCTTGAATACCCATCATATTAGGACCAAATTCATAACCTAAGCAAATTGCCATATTATTTTAAGACTCTCAAAATAATATAAGTGAAGCATGAGAGTTCATCAATTTCTTCAAAATAAAACCACTGCCGTGCTCTAAAAAGATATAAGTGAAGCACTAGAGTAACTAATAAATTCATGATTAATGTGTGTCCCTCTGAAAAGGTGTGTACAGCAAGAATGATTGTGGAAAACTAAAAAGCAAAGAATCTTATAATACAAGACGCTCCAAGCAAAACACATATCATGTGGTGAATAAAAATATAGCCTCAAGTAATTTTACAGATGGATTGAAGACAAAAGAGGGGATGCCATCCGGGGCATCCCCAAGCTTAGATGCTTGGTTGTCCTTGAATATTACCTTGGGGTGCCATGGGCATCCCCAATATTAGGCTCTTGCCACTCCTTATTCCGTAGTCCATCGAAACTTTACCCAAAACTTGAAAACTTCACCACACAAAACTCAACAGAAAACTCGTGAGATCCGTTAGTGTAATAAAGCAAATCACCACCTTTAGGTACTGTTGTAAACTCATTCCAATTTTATATTTGCATTATATCTACTGTATTCTAACTTCACCATGGTTCATAACCCCCGATACTACCCATAGATTCATCAAAATAAGCAAACAACACATCGAAAACAGAATCTGTCAAAAACATAACAGTCTGTAAAGGCCTGAATATTAGTCATACTTCTGTAACTACAAAAATTCTGAAAAAATAGAACAATAGAGGAAATTCATATATCAATCTTGTGTAAAACAATTCAGAGTTTTTCCATCCTCCAATGAATTTTAACAATTCTGCTACTAGACGCAAAAGTTTCTGTTTTTCAGCAAAATCAAATCAACGATATACCAATGCATCCCAAAGGTCTTGCTTGGCTCAAACATTAATTAAAACACTAAAACAAAATTATTACAGAAGTAATATTGCATATTTATTCAAGAAGAGAAGCAAAAACAAAAAACACAAAATAAAATTGGGTTGCCTCCCAACAAGCGCTATTGTTTAACGCCCCTAGCTAGGCATAATGCATAGATCTAGGTATTGTCATCTTTGGTATGCAATTCCTCAATTGCACAACCATGCCCCCTAGGGTTTTCATTAGGTTTGTTGGTGATAACTCTCCTAGGTAGAAAATCAAGAAATTCATTTGTAGGGATCGGTTCCTTAATAATATTGATAAAGCTGGGGCAAATACTAATCATCTTAAGATCCTCGTTTCCTTTACTAGATGATCCACCCTTATTTTTGGGAACATAAATAAACTTAGTATTTTTATTAGGAGGAAATTTTGGAGTAGTTTTAACAGCGGCAAAAGTGGAACCCAAATTGGTAATAATATCTTCTAACTTATCGATTCTAGCGGAACCTTGTTCTACCCTTTCATCAATTATAGGCTTTTTCTACTTTAGGGTTTTTAAAGTGATTCCTACCTTGGATCCAATTTGAGTGATGTGATTATGGATCTTCTTATCCAAATTTTCAATATGCTCAACTGTAGAAATTTTATTTTCAATAATATCAAGCCTTTGCATCACATCTTCCAAAGTTAAAGTTGTTTCATTAATCATGATTGGTGGTGATCCTACCAAATTTCCCATAGCATCAAAAGCATCCATAGGGTGACTACCCAAGAAATTACCCCCAGTAATAGTGTCTAGCACATATCTATACCAAGTAGTAACACACACATAAAAAATTCGAAGAAGAACTGTAGTGGATTGCTTACGGGCAGATCTATTCTAAGCATCGCAAATTCTATACCAAGCATCTTTTAAATTTTCTCCCCTCTCCCCCCCCCCCTTTGTTTAAAATTAAGGACCTCACTTTCCGGGGTAACAACTACTGCAGAAGGACTAGCCATGATAGCACACAAGCAAACAAAAAACAAACGAAAAGACGGGCGAAAAGAAGGCGAATAAAAAGGCAAATATTTTTGTATTTTTCTGAAAACGTTTTAGAAGTGGAGGAGAGGAAAACGAGAGGCAAATGGCAAATAATGTAAGTGCAAGAGATGAGAGTTTATGATAGGTACTTGGTAGGCTTGATGTAGAACCTCCCCGGCAACGGCGCGAGAAATTCTTCCTGCTACTTCTTGAGCTTGAGTTGATTTTTCCCTTGAAGAGGAAAGGGTGATGCAGCAAAGTAGAGATAAGTATTTCCCTCGGTTAAGAACCAAGGTATCAATCCAGGAGGAGGAACACACAAGTCTCCAATAGATGCACCTGCACAAACTAACAAACACTTGCACACAACGCGAAAAAGGGGTTGTCAATCCCTTCACGGTAACTAGCAAGAGTGAGATCTGATAGAGATAGGTATAAAAGATAAGTAAAAGTGTAAAATAAAGTAAATATAAATAAATTGCAGCAAGGTATTTTTGGGTTTTTGATTTTATAGGTCTGAAAATAATATGATAGAAAATAGACCCGGGGGCCATAGGTTTCACTAGAGGCTTCTCTCTTGAAGAAAGCATACGGTGGGTAAACAAATTACTGTTAAGCAATTGATAGAAAAGTGCATAGTTATGACGATATCCAAGGCAATGATCATGAATATAGGCATCACGTCCGTGACAAGTAGACTGACTCTTGCCTGCATCTACTACTATTACTCCACACATCGACCGCTATCCATCATGCATCTAGTGTATTAAGTTAACAAGAACGGAGTAATGCCTTAAGCAAGATGACATGATGTAAAGGGATAGATCCAATCAATATGATAAAACCCCATATTTTTATCCTTAATGGCAACAATCGAATATGTGCCTCGCTACCCCTACTGTCACTGGGTGAGGACACCGTAAGATTGAACCCAAAACAAAGCACCTCTCCCATTGCAAGATAGATCAATCTAGTTGGCCAAACCAAATCAATAGGTCAGAGAGAAATACAAAGCTATCTTAATCATGCATAAAAGAGTTCAAAGAAGACTCAAATAATATTCATAGATAATCTAATCATAAACCCACAATTCATCGGACCTCAACAAACACACCGCAAAAGAAGATTACATCGAATAGATCTCCAAGAACATCGAGGAGAACATTGTATTTAAGATCAAAGAGAGAGAAGAAGCCATCTAGCTACTAGCTATGGACCCGTAGGTCTGTGGTAAACTACTCACACATCATCGGTAGGGCAGCAAGGTTGGTGTAGAGGCCCTCCATGATCGAATCCCCCTCCGGCAGAGTGCCGGAAAAGGCCCCAAGATGGGATCTCACGAGAACAAAAGCTTGCGGCGATGGAATTTTTTTTTTGGTGTGCCCTCTGGTATACGGGGAATATTTGGGTATTTATGGAGCTGAGATTAGGGTTAGGGGAGTCCCGAGGGGCCCACAGGCCTGGGGGCGCCCCCCCCCCCCCCCCCCCCCCCCCCCCACCAACCCCCCCCCCCCCCCCCGTGGGGCGCGCCTCCAGGGCTTGTGGCCCTCTCGTGGCTCCTCTGGCCACCTCCCGAAGCTTCGTGGCTGTCTTCTGGTCCAAGAAAAATCCTCAAAAAGTTTCGTTCCATTTGGTATTGATTTTTTGGTAAAAGACAAAAATAAGGAAAAAAAAACAGCAACTGGCACTAGGCACTAGGTTAATAGGTTAGTCCCAAAAAATGATATAAAATAGCATATTAATGCATATAAAACATCCAAGATGGATAATATAATAGCATGGAATAATAAAAAATTATAGATATGTTGGAGACGTATCAGACCTAATTCTTCCTCAATAAATTCTCTAAAATCGGGAAACCAACAAAGAGCCACCCAAAAATCTTTTTTCGCTGCCGCAAGCTTCTGTTCTCGCGAGATCCCATCTGGAGGCCTTTTCCGGCACGCTGCCGGAGGGGGAATCAACCACGGAGGGGCTCTACATCAACCTTGCTGCCCTTCCGATGATGTGTGAGTAGTTTACCATAGACCTACGGGTCCATAGTTAGTAGCTAGATGGCTTCTTCGCTCTATTTGATCTTAAATACAATGTTCTCCTCGATGTTCTTGGAGTTCTATTCGATGTAATACTTTTTGTTGTGTGTTTTTTGGGATTCGATGAATTGTGAGTTTATGATCAGATTATTCATGAATATTATTTGACTCTTCTCTGAACTCTTTTATGCATAATTATTATAGCTTTGTATTTCTCTCTAATATATCTGTTTGGTTTAGCCAGCTAGATTGATTTATCTTGCAATGGGAGAGGTGCTTTCTCATGGGTTCGATCTTGCGATGCTCAATCCTAGTGACAGAAGGGGACATGACACGTATTTGTATCGTTGCCATTAAGGGTAAAACTATGTGGTTTATTCATATTGATTGAGTTACTTTGTGTACATCATGTCATCTTGCTTAAAGCGTTACTCTGTTCTTTATGAACTTAATACTCTAGATGCATGCTTGATAACGGTCAATGTGTGGAGTAATAGTAGTAGATGCAGGAAAGAGTCGGTCTACTTGCCTCGGACGTGATGCCTATATACATGATCATTGCCTTGGATATCGTCATGATTATTTGCTTTTCTATCAATTACCCAACAGTAATTTGTTTACCCACCGTATGCTATCTTTAAGAGAGAAGCCTCTAGTCGAAACTATGGCCCCGGGTCTATTTTTATCATATATTAAAATCCAAAAATATATTGCTGCACTTTATTTTACTTGCCTTGGACATCGTCATGATTATTTGCTTTTCTATCAATTGCCCAACAGTAATTTATTTACTTTATTTTATTTTGTGTTTTATTTATCTATTTATCACTACGAGATTGTATCCTTGCGATTAACCGCCAAGGGATTGACGACCCCTTGTTTGTGTTGGGTGCAAGTATTTGTTATTTTATGCGTAGGTATTGCTAACGAGGTGTTGTGTGGTTCTCCTACTGGATTGATAACCTTGGTTTTTAATTGAGGGCAATACTTATCTCTAACGTACTGCATCATCCTCTCCTCTTTGGGGAAATCACAATGCAGCTCACAAGTAGCAATAATCCAGTTGAAAATAGGTGATCATGAGTTATTATTGTTGACATTATCCCTAAGATAAATAAGTTGGGAGGTGAAGCATTAAGCCCCCATCTTCCTATGTGTTTGACAGAAACAGATTGTTCTAAAAATATGCTTTGAGTGTCAGCAATCATGCAAGACTAAGTGATAGTTGAGTATGTGGAATTGGCTAAAACAAAGCTCTTACATAGACCCTTCCTGGAAATAAGATAAATTGTAATTGTTTGATGACTGAGAACATAGTTTGTTAGTTTTCAAGAAAGTTTATGGTCTGTACTTTAACATGTGAATAGTTTGCTACTTGATCATGAGAAGTTTTATGAGGTGAGCTATTCTTGATGATATATAATAATGCTAGAAAAAGTGATTAGAATTATCATTGATCAAACTTATGCACTATGCTAGCATTCACACTTCATAAATTATTTCTTAATCATTTACCTACTGAGGACGAGCAGGAATTAAGCTTGGGGATGCCGATACGTCTTCAACGTATCTATAATTTATGAAGTATTCATGCCATGTTTACAATAATTTTATTTGGTTTTGGTGCACTTTTATATGATTTGAATGGAACTAACCCGGACTGACGTTGTTTTCAGCAGAACTACCGTGGTGTTGTTTTTTGTGCAGAAATAAAAGTTCTCGGATTGGGCCAAAAATTTACGATGATTTTTCATGGAAAAAAATAGACCCGCGAAGCTTCGAGGAGGGACCAGAAGAGCCACAAGGACACGACAAGCTCAGTAGGTGCGCCCTGGGGGCTAGGGAGGGCCTACCGGGCTTGTCGCTCCCTCGTGGGCCCCCTTGAGGTGAAACCGACGCCAAAAATTCCTATAAATATAGAAAACCCCAGAAAGAAACCAAGAACTTCCTCTCTGCCGCTGCAAGCCTCTGTTCCGAAGCGATCGCATCTGGAGGTCTTCTCTGGCACTCTGCCGGAGGGGGAAATCATCACCGGAGGCCATCTTCATCATCCCGGTGGTCTCCATGACGAGGAGGGAGTAGTTCACCATCGGGGCTGAGGGTATGTATCAGTAGCTATGTGTTTGATCTCTCTCTCTCTCTCTCTCGTGTTCTTAATTTCGCATGATCTTGATGTACCGCGGGATTTGTTAATATAGTTGAATCATATGGTATTTTTCCCTCTCTATCTCTTGTTATGATGAATTGAGTCTTGTTCTTTGAGGTATCAGTATTGTCGGATTGAATACTTTTTGGATTTGAGAACACTTGATGTATGTCTTGCATGTGGATACACGTGGTGACAGTGGGGTGTTCTATTGATTCACTTGATATATGTTTTGGCAATCAACTTGCGGATTCCCGCGGTGACATTGGGGTAATCTAGGCATAGAGGTTGATGCATGTTTTTGTCCTACTTTCTCTTGTAGAAACTTTGGGGCACTCTTTGAAGTTCTTTGTGTTGGATTGAATATTATGAATATGAAGTTGTTTGATGCATATCATATAATTGACTCACGGATACTTGTGGTGACATTGGAGTGTCTAGGTCACATTAGAGTTGATTGATGTGTATCATATGGTGTTATTTTAGTACGAACTCTAGGGTTGTTTGTGACACTTATAGGAATAGCTCAATAGATTGATCAGAAAGGATAACTTTGAGGTGGTTTGATACCTACAACAATTTCATCTTATGTTCTCCGCTTGATAAGAACATTGGAGTGATTCTTCGTCACACGTTGAGGGATTGTTATATGATTCAATTATGTTAGCACTGTTGAGAGATTGCACTAGTGAAAGTATAAACCCTAGGCCTTGTTTCTAAGCATTGCAATACCGTTTGTGCTCCGTTTTATCACTTGCTACCTTGCTGTTTTTATATTTTCAGATTACAAAAACATATATCTACTATCCATACTACACTTGTATCACCATCTCTTCGCTGAACTAGTGCACCTATACAATTTACCATTGTATTGGGTGTGTTGGGGACACAAGTGATTTCTTGTATTTGATAGCAGGGTTGTTTGAGAGAGACCATCTTCATCTTACGCCTCCCACGGATTGATAAACCTTAGGTCATCCACTTGAGGGAAATTTAGTGATGTCCTACAAAACTCTGCACTTGGAGGCCCAACAACGTCTACAAGAATAAAAGTTGCGTAGTAGACATCACTTACCGACTCTGGAGTGCAGCGAAAGTAGACAAGTCAGCGTAAATCATACTTGGAGTCCCTCGAACCGTCCATGAACCATCCTGCGAATTGCCCACAAATGATCCCTAGAACCATCGATGAACGATCCCGCAAACAGCCCACAAACGATCCCTCGAACAGAACACCATAAGCATAGCATCTCTACTTGGTTGCAAGCATACAGTCTTCATGATCCGGCAGCGCCTCGCCGTACAGAGCTAATCGTCGCTGGGGAATTAGAGGGAGGAGATTAGAACCACACTGGGCTTCTAATGATGAGGATTAGATGATCTAGGTCAAGCTCTAATTGATCAATTAGGATAATCTAGAACTAGAACTAGAAGACTAGAGGAGGCTCCAAAAGTTGTGTATCACAAAGGGCAAAATTCTCTAGTATATATAGGTTAGAGGGGAGAGGAGGGGCTGCCAAAATCCCTCCTTGGTGCGCCGGCCAAGGGAGGGGAGGAGGAATCCCTCCCCCCCCCCCCCCCACTCCAATTCGGCTTCCCCAGTGGGGAGCCTTCCCAATTGGGCCATGGTGGCCCAATATTCCTTCCACCACTTGGCCTTTTAAGACTCGTTGATATTAAATTAAATATAAAAGCCTCCTAACAATTACTAGAGCCATTTATTATTAATTTAACATCCCCGGAAACATTTTCCACCTATATATTATTTATCGGTAATACCCGGTATTGCCCGATAAACTCTGAAACCCTTCCGGTGACCCAGAAACGCTTCTGGTTTCTCTCAAAACTATTCAGAATATTAATGAAATAGTTCCAAAAATAAATACTCGATACTCTCGTCCTATTACCACTCAGTAGATCGTGATTACCTTAAGCTTATGACCCCGTAGGTTCGGTAAATCATAGACATGAACAAAACTCCTTCATTCAATGACTGATACCGGAACCATGGACGTCCATATCAATCCCTATGATTACAAGAATGACATTCGAGTGAATCCCTGGTTATCATTTGATGTTCCCTTTGCTTCACGGTACTTTACAAAACCCGAGATGCATCAGTATCCTCTTGAGTCATACACATGCTCACTATATCGTTATCTTCGTTATCGGTTTTGTTCTTCTTTCTCGTTGAAGTGTTCTGGCATCCCCGTGACATAGTCACCTTTCTCTGGCCAAACGATGATGGATGCCATCATACCAAGAGGGCACTAAGAATATCTCTTCGTCGGAGGAGGAGCAAATCCCACTCCCGAGTTATCTAGTCCCTTGACAACCTTTTCGATGAACCTATAAGTTGTCGTTATGACCACCGTGTTACAGAACACGTTTGACCAACCCCAAAGTTCACCATACGGTAGGAAGGTACTACGATACTCTCATGGTCCGAGGAACTAAAAACACATGTTAACACTCTGTGTTATAACAATTGATTTCAGACGATATTACCTCAAAGTATAACAAACAAGTTTGGGTCGATTCAATATGAACGTTCTTCTAACGTTATACTCCGAATGTTGCTTTAGGACTATTGTTACACTTAACGATATCTTAAGATCCGAAAAACGTGATCACCGACAACACTTGAGCTAGTCTTAGAGGCGAGACTAGGAATCATATTTTACCGTTTATCATTCCACACATGCATATGAGTTTTCCACTGAATCGCATATTTCAGAATCATAGCAGTTATAGCATGAAATATAAACTTAATTATAAACATGAAAAATACAATAATACAATAGTATTGCCGCATATTTCCAACACGTTTAACATTTTTCAACTACATGATTATTTTCAAATATAATTTTTGATGACTATTTTCATTTTTCATACACATTATACATTTTTATATAGATTAAAACATTTCTATATACTTTTATCATTTTTAAATACATGATTAACCATTTTAAAAATATATATTTTGAGGTCAACTTCTTTTCATATAGATCGTACATTTTTCATATACAATAGGAAAAATTCTTTAGACTCGTTAAATATTTTTCAAATACGTGATTAACATTTTTTTCAGATATATGTTTTGATGTCCAGTTTTTTCATACAACTTTACATTTTTCTTATACATCAGAAACATATTTCTTATATGTAAGAAACATTTTTTATATATATTTAACCTTTTTCAAGTACATGATTAACATTTTTTCAGGTATATGTTTTAGTGTCTACTTTTTTCTTACAGGTTGTACATATTTCATATACATAAGAAACGTTTATCTTATGCACGTTTAACATTTTTTCAAGTAAATGGTTAACTTTTTTAAAACATATGTTTTGTTGTCAACTGTATTTTAATATATATTTCACATTTTTTTCTATACATAATGAACATTTTTTATAGGCGTTTATAATTTTTTAGATATGATTATCATTTTAAAAAATATTTTTTGATGTCTACTTTTCTCCATACATGATGTACATTTTGTGTATCAGAAACATTTTTATACTACATTAACTTTTTTTCAAGAACATGGTTTTTATTTTTAAGTAAATTTAAGTTTTTCAAATATCTTATTTAAAATATTAATAAAAAGCAAAAGGCAAAAAGGATTAGAGTGGCGATGGCATGACGACAACGTGAAGACCCATGTTCTTGCTGGGACGGCCCAGCACCGGCTCACTGTAGAGAGGCTGCCTTCCGCTGGAGCTATATCTCGCATTAAGCGAGATGGATGTATCTCTCGTTGAACAACCTGCACTAATTGGTCGGCCCTTTCATGGGGAGCTCCTATTGGACGCTTACTGCATCCAACAGCGCGTCGACGCATAGGTGGACCGAGACTGGACTGGCCCACTCGAAGGAGCCATGTTAGCTGTGTTTATTCCACAAAAAGAAACCCAAAAAAACTAAGCGTTGTTTGGAGGTTTCCAACTCGTGATGACAACTCGTCGATGAGTGACGCAAGCCACAAGAGCGAATGACTGCTAGTGAATAAATTTATCACAATCTGTTTTAGAATTCACTAGAGCGGGATATTTAATGCAGACTAATTGTTTACTGAACTGTATAGCTTTTTGAATTATTTGAACAAATTTCCAAAAACACGGAGAAGTTTTTGAAACAATGTGAACAAAATTTGAAATTTCTGTCCTTTTATTTTGAAAAAAGGGGAAGATGAAAATGCGAATACTTAATTTATTTGAACAACTTTTTTGAAAAATGCGAACATTTTATTTGAAAGTGAACATTTCTTCAAATTCCTCGAACATGTTTTTCACTAGCGAACAAATTTTGAAAACATTTTTTAATTAGTGAAATTATTAAAAAAATTGACCTTTTTTTGAATTTCCTGAACATTTGTTTTTACAAAAGGAACAAAAATTGAACAGTCGAACATTTCTAGATATTACTCACAAATTTTAAAAAAATTGAACATTTTCTTAAATTCCCTGAACACTTTTTGCTTGAGAATTTTTTTTAAATAATAATAAATTTTGAATTTCCGAACAAATTTTGCAAGTGAGATTTTTTTTGAAATTAGTGAACATTTTTTCAATTTTTGAACTAATTTTGAAAATACCAACATTTTCTCAAATTTTGAATAAGTTTTTAAATTATAAACGTGGTTGAAATTATCGAACATTTTTTGAAAAGAAGGTAACAATTTTTTGATTCTAAATAATTTCCAATTTTTAGATTTTCTAAGTTTCAGATCAAAATTTGAAAACAAGAACAATTTCTGAAAAATTCGAACAAATTTTGGTCTACTAATTTTTTTTGAAGTTTTTGAACATTTTTTGAAAAAGTAAAATGAAAGAAAATAAAATAAAAATAGAAAAAGAAGCCGAAAAAACAAAAACCAAAAAAATAGGGTTCAGGGAACCTACTAGAAGGTTGCTAAAACCGGGTGGGCGCAGTGTAAAGCTGGAACTGGGGTGGCCCATCTCTAGTCCCTAGGATCCTTGCCCTGTGAGAATCGCCAACAATTCGCCGCAGCGAGTGGCGAATTTGGTTTTCCCCATTAATGCACAGCTGAAAGGTAGCCACTGAGTTAGGTTTTCCTCCTGAGTGAGCGGCTGCGTTGGTAGCCACTAAGTTAGCGCGTTGTCAATGATATATTGCAGGGCGCAACCTACTTGAGAGGAAATGAGCCGGCTTTCCACAGGTTTTTCTAGGTTTTTTGTTTTTGTTTATTCACCTGTTTCTTTCGTTTTTTTTTCTATGTTTTCACTGTTCTTTTATTTTCTTTTTTTCCTCGGTTTTCTTTTTTTTCCTTTTTTTCTTCAGGTTTGTTTGTTTCTTTCTCGTCTTCATCGGTTTTCTTTGTTTTCTCTCAGGTTTCACTCTTTTCCTATACACATTTTCAGTATATATCTAATACATTTTTTAATGCACGTTTAACATTTTTAAATATCAGATTAATATTTTTTGAATACATGGTCAACACTTTTTCTGTACATGTTTAACTTTTTTTTTTCAAATGCTTGATTAACATTTCTAAAATACAAGTTAATCATTCTTGGAATACATGATCAACATTGATCTACACATTTAACATTTTTTAGATACAAGTTCAACTTTTTTTAATACATGGTCAACACTTTCTCTATACACAATTAACATTTTTCAAATACTAGTTCAATATTTTTTGAATACATGGTCAACATTTTTTCTATACACATTTAACAATTTTCAAATACAAGTTCAACATTTTTTTTAATACTCGGTCAACATTTTTTTATACACATTTATCACTTTTCAAATAAAAGTTTAATAATTTTTTGGACACATGGTGAATATTTTTTCAAAAGATTGATTTATTTATTTTAAATACATGATCAATTTTTCACACACATTGTATATTTTTTGCATACAATTTTTGTACACATGCTCAACATTTTTCAAAACATTACGTAAAGTATAAATTAATTAATTATATATATATATATATATATGTGTGTGTGTGTGTGTGTGTGTGTGTTTTAGAATTTTTGGTAGTGTAAAAAGGTAAAAAAAGAATCAAAAAATGAAATTAAAGCATAAAAAAAGGAAAAAAACGAGGCGCTTCAGCGAGTCGCAAGCTCCTCTCGAATGACGCGAGATATAGAAGCGCCCGTTGCCTTCCACCTCACGTCATGCGATGCCTGGAAGAATAGATGATGATGGATTGGTTCCGTGCATCAGATGCGATGCCGGCTGCTATATTTATACTTTGGCAGACTTGCCATGCAAGATTACAAAGGAGATTTACATTAGAGTTATTACAATCTCAACTAACTACAGCGACTCTATACATATCTCTGTACGGTGCTTATCCAATGCACTACACGGTTAGGAGGTAAGGATTCTACATCGCTAACACGCCCCCTCAATCATAACCCGATAGGTTGAGATTGCGACATAGTGTTCGAACCTGCTGAACCCCTACCAACTTTGTCAAGCCGTCTGCCAACTGATCACGGGATGAGATGAACTGGATCTCCAAGGTTTTGCGCGCCACTCGCTCGCGCATAAAATGGAAGTCCACCTCGATATGTTTTGTTCAAGCGTGGAAGACGGGGTTGGCAGAAAGATAAGTAGCACCGAGATTGTCGCACCACAATGTTGGGGCTCGAGATTCATAAACACCAAGCTCGCCCAACAGAGATTGTAACCAGATGATCTCCGATGTCGCATTCGCCAATGCCTTATACTCAGCTTCGGTGCTCGATCGTGAAATAGTCTGCTGCTTCCTCGAGTTCCATGAGACAAGGTTCGAACTTAGAAACACTAGGAAGCCACTCGTGGACCGCCTATCGTCGACTGATCCTGCCCAATCTGCGTCCGAGAATGCGCTGGTATGCGTGGAGGCTGATCGCTAAATGTGCAGGCCGATTCCAGATGTGTGCTTCACGTATCGCAAGATGCATTTCACCGCCGACCAATGCTGATCGGTAGGTGTTTAAAGAAATTGGCACACCTTGTTGACAGCGAATGCGATGTCTGGCCGTGTTAGTGTTAGGTATTGAAGAGCACCCACCACGCTCCTGTAACTTGTTGCATCGGCTGTTAATAGCTCAGTTCCCTCCCCTTTTGACAACTTTTCTGTGTTTGACATTGGCGAAGTAACAGGCTTGCAATTTGGTCTGTAGCACGAGCCAATAAATCATTGGCATATTTGGTCTGTAGCAGCACCGCGCCTTCTTTCTTCCTCTTAACTTCAACTCCAAGGAAGTAGTGAAGATCTCCAAGATCCTTAACAGCAAACTCTTGTTGCAGATTTCTCACGAGTTCTAGAACAGCCCGCGGTGAAGAGCTTGCCACAATTATATCATCCACATATATTAACAAGTAGATTTGTATACCTCCTTGATTATAGATGAAAAGGGAAGTATTTGCTTTGGATGGTAGGAACTCCAATTCCAGAAGCTTGGCGCTGAGCCTCGAGTACCATGCTCTCGAAGATTGTTTAAGGACATATAGGGATTTATCAAGTTTGCAAATGTGTTGCGGAAGCTGCGGATTGACATACCCAGGTGGTTGTCGCATGTACACATCCTCCTCAATAATGGCGTGAAGAAACACATTCTGGACGTCCAACTGTTTTAGGCTCCACCCCCTCGAGACGGCAAGTGACAAGATGAGACGAACAATTGCTGATTTCATCACCAGACTAAACATATCCTCATAGTCGATGTCATATCTCTGCTTAAATCCCTTAGCGACCAAACGAGCTTTGTGCCTCTCTATTGACCCATCAGCTTTCTTGTGACGCCCCCGACTCAATTGTGCACTAATCATACACGCAAACATGCATGATCAAGCACAGGGACTCATGGGAAGATATCACAACACAACTCTAACACAAATAAACGGAGATCCACGAACATTACAGACCAGGGATCACGAGGATCCGAATACATAAGTCAGTCATACAAATAATATCTGAGTACAGACATAGTTAGTCAAGGTTTGCCTTAAGAAGGCTAGCACAAACAACGACTCTAGATCGAAAGGCGAAGGCCTCCTGCCTGGGACCCTCCGATCCTACTCCTGGTCGGCTGGCTCGATCCAATAGTACATGCCGTCTGGACCCTCTTGGTAGTAAGCTCCTGCGGGGACATCTGGCTCCGGAGCTCCATCGTCTGAGGTAACATCAAAAGGGGTATGGGGGAAAAAGAAGTAGCAAAGCAACCGTGAGTACTCATCTGAAGTACTCAGCAAGCAAGGATCTACACTACATATGCAACATTATCAAAGAAAGGCTGCATATGTGGACTGGGCTGCAGAAATGCTAGAAGACCTAGTCCTATTGAAGACTAGCATCTTCACGAAGCCACCATCTTGCAGCAAATAGAAGAGTATAGAAAAGCATTTTATTAAGCAAGCATGTTGAGGCAGAGCCTAGAGATCCTTCCTCGACTCCCTGCGAGGAAGCGATCCCGGAGCTTTAATTAATTAAACAAGTATCCAGTTCAAGTAATAGATTGGGATACCAAACTGAGCATCCTGTTACCGTGGACACGGCTATTCAAATAGATCACTTCCCTGCAAGGGTGCACTACTGTTACCCAACACGCTCGATCACCTCTGGCCGGACACACTTGCTGGGTAATGCCCGACCTCGGGAGATCGACACGAAGCAGCACCCTACCTAGGCTCAGTAGAGAGGTCAACACGCGGGGACTAACCTATGCACCCAGGGGTCTTGGGCCATCGCCCCAGGGGCTCCTGCGCATTGCGAGACTGGCCAGGGAGCAGGCACGACACTGAACTCGTCAGTGAAGTATCCAGCCCAACCCCAACAATCAGCCCGCACGGTGAACTGTGACGTCTGATGAGCTTTCAGGAGAAACGTACGACGTAGAGGGCCCCATAAACCATTATCCCACGTGGTGGTAGTGCGTATAGGCCATTGGCCAACTCAGATCAATTACCCAAATCCGTTAGGCGTATTTAATAACTCGCAGAGACGATCAGAGTTTCTGATGCTCCGCCACAATATCTCTCTCGGGTGCCCTCCTAGCAAACCCGACTGCATAAGTTCCCCGCGGGTACCCCTCAGGGTCGACCCGCCTGCGAGAAAGATCAAAGTAACCGTGTGGTCATAACATCAAGGGGGAAACCCCGAGGAATCACCCTCGATGGATTCCACTCGATGAAATCATCAAGGCGAACGTAGGAGGAATCACCCTCGAGGTTCACACTTGAGGGGTTGGACGACAGGGTCGTATCGGGAGTGGTTAAGGAGGAATCACCCTCGATGACCACGACCGAACAGGTACACTGCAGAGTTATCATCAGGAGTGCGTTACGAGGTATCACCCTCGGCACTCGATAGTAACTATGCAGAGTCGTACAACAAAGGGGGTGAAGTGAGGTGTCGGTCTCTGGTCATCGATCACGTTGATCGACTCGTCGATGATGAAGCAGAGGCAACAAGGACAAAGTGGGGGTCACTGACGGATCACTAACCAACCTATACTAAGCAGTTTGAAATAGGCAGATAAGGTAGCAATAAGCAGGTTACAAAAGTAGGCTATGCATCAGGATAGAAGCAATCAATTACAGTAGCAAAATCTAATGCAAGCATGAGAGAATGGAATGGGCGATATCGGATGTCCAAGGGGAGGCTTGCCTGGAAGCTCTGCTCAGAGGGGCTCGTCGTCAGAAGGCTGCTCGTCCGGAGCGTAGTCGTACTCTGCTGCGTCGGTGTCGGTCTCGGCGTCTATCGAAAGAGAAGGAGGGGGAAAGAAACAATAAATTCACGGTAAAAATGCAAACAATATGCATGACATGCCTAAATGATAAACAGAGGTGTTCTATGCCTAACTAGATGATTTAGTTAATGTAGGAATTTATTTGGATTTATTTATTAAAGTTGAGCACTATTCATTTATCGAAATCAGTCTAAAAGTTTCATGATCAGGTAGTTAGGGGCATCTGACAGCAATACGAAGGGCGTATTTTGATTCGTCTGGTCGTTCTGAGCAACTTTCATGTACAAAGTTTTTCGATCTGAGCTACGGTTTATTCTATATGAATTTCTAAAGATTTAAACACTTTCTGAATTTATTTAATTATTTTAAATTTGAACTATCCAGAACGGTGAATGATGACATCAACATGACATCAGCAGGTCAAACCCGGCTGACCAGAGTCAAACCTGACCTGTGGGTCCATTGGGACCCACATGTCAGTGACTCAGCTAATTAAACAGAGTTAATTTAAACTAATTAGGTTAATTAGTGGGTGGGGCCTACTGGTCAGTGAGTGGTTAGTGTTTTAATTAACTAATTAATTAATCTACAGATTATCTATTTATCTAAAATCATTTAAATGGGGTGGGGTCCGCATGTCAGTGGGCCACTGTGCCACGCTGGCAGTTGACCCGGTCAACTGGGCCTAGTGGGACCCAGCGTCAGCGACACAGGGGCGGCCACGCGGGCGCCACGTCGGCAGACAGCGTCGGAGACGCGCCGGTGAGCCCGTACGCGGCGGAGGTTCGCCGGACTTGGCCGGAAAAGCGCCACGGGGCTCGGTTTGATGCGGGGTTTGGTGCGTTCGGACGAGGGAGCCGCGGCGCATCCAATGGTGTGGTCGGCCTCACCGGAGTCGCGCCGGAGCGGCGACGGCGAGCACGGTGGCGGACTGCGGCGCTCGGGCGAGATGGCATCCGGCGCCACGGCGTGCTAGCGAGGGAGCTAAGGGGCTAGGCGGGGTCTGCGAGTTGCGGCTGATCTAACGGGCACGAGCGCGGGGCTGTTCGGTCGCCGAAACTACACCGGCGACGAGTTATGCGACGGTGCGATCGGGCATGTTGGGGGCAGCGCCTACAGCTAGCGAACGGCATCGGGAGAGGGAGAGGGGGAAGTGGTGGCTTACAGAGAGCCTGCAGGTGAGCTTAGCGTGCTCGGGGAGGGCTCGGAGTGGCTGGAAACGACGACAAACGGCGGCGGGGATCCGAGGAGGAAGAAGCCAGCGTGGAGGCGATGTGGTGGCTCCCGGCTCGTTCCAATCGGCGTGATCGAAGTAGGCGACGATGGCGAGCCTGGTGGATAGGTCAGCGAGGCGGGGCGGTGACGGTGGCCGCGCAGCGCAGCCGCGGCCGTCCATGGCGACGTCGGGTGAGGAAGAAGGCGAGGGGAGGGGAGTTGTGGCGCTAGGGTTTGCCAGAGGGGCGCGGGGAGATGCTCTTATCCTCCACGCGCGCGGCGACACGCTGTCGAGCAGGGAGAGAGGGGGGACCAGCTCGGGCGAGGCGCGCGCTAGGTGCTCGACAGCGAGCGAGGTGAGCAGTGCGGGAGGTGGGAGGAGGTGCGGGGTGGGCTGGGGCGATGCTGTAGCCACTTAGGCCCAGCCGCAGTGGGCCTTTTTCTTTTTCTTTCCTTTTTCTATTATCTGTTTCGTTTTCTATTTTCTTTTCTGTTTTGCAAATTGTTCAGCCACTAAATGACTTTTACAAAATGTGTGACTTAGCTCATAAATTGCAGTGCACTATACCCTATCACCAAAAACTAGTTTGGGTAAAATATGATTTCATATTTAACTTAGATTAAATAATAGGTTATTAAATGTTGTTGTTTGCTACTGTTTGAGATTGTTAGGGTCTCTTAACTAATCCCATTGATGTTGGTTACAATTTTATAGTTGCCTCTGAATTATTTGCTATTTAACGAACATTTTAGTTTCCAATTTGGAACAACTTTTATTTTCACTTTAAATTAATTTGAAGTTTGAATTAGGAGTTTGAAATGCAATATGATGCAAATGATGATTAGGCACTATTAAACTTGCTGACATGGCATTAACTAAGGGTGATCATTGTGGTTAATTACATGGGGTGTACAATTCTCCTCCTCTAACAAGAATTCTCGTCCCGAGAATTAAGATGAAGACTGAAAGAAAGCGGGGTATTCTTCGCGAAGACGATCCTCGTGTTCCCAAGTGGCTTCATCTTCAGAATGATTCGACCACTGAACTTTAAAGAATTTGATTGACTTCTGACGAGTTCGACGCTTAGCTTGATCAAGAATACGGATGGGATATTCTGGATAAGACAGATCTTCCCGCAATTCAAGCATTTCATGATCCACAGCTCGAATAGGATCCTTGAAGCAGCGACAAAGTTGGGATACATGAAAGACATCATGCACCTGAGAAAGATTTGGCAGCAATTGCAACTCATATGCCACTTCTCCTCGACGGGCAAGAATACGGAACGGGCCAATGTAGCGAGGAGCTAACTTGCCCTTGATTTCGAACCGATGAGTGCCTTTCAACGGAGTGACGTGGAGGTAAGCTTGCTCGCCAAGCTGATAGACCATTTCCTTGTGCTTTCGGTCATAGTTGCTCTTCTGACGAGACTGAGCAGTTTTCAGATGTTCCCGGACAATGCAGACTTTTTCTTCAGCCTGTTGGATAATTTCCGGCCCGACGAGTGATCGTTCCCCAGTTTCCGACTAATTCAGAGGGGTTCGACACTTACGTCCGTAAAGAACTTCAAACGGTGCCATCTTCAAACTAGCTTGGTAGCTATTGTTGTAAGAGAATTCGGCATACGGGAGAGATTCCTCTCACTTCTTAGCGAAGGAGATGACGCAAGCTCGACGCATATCTTCGAGCACTTGATTAACTCGTTCGACTTGACCCTGTGACTGAGGGTGAAAAGCGGTGCTGAAGGACAGATGAGTTCCCATAGCTTCTTGGAAACTTTTTCAGAATCTGGATGTAAAGAGACTGCCACGATCCGAACTGTTCTCCAATGGAACACCGTGGAGTGACACAATTCAGGAAACATACAAGTCTGCTAACTGACTAGCAGTGATTGTCTCCTTGACTGACAGAAAGTGAGCAACCTTTGAGAATCGGTTAATGACAACAAAGATAGCATCATGACCCTTCTGAGATCTAGGAAAACCAGCAATGAAATCCATTTGGACCTTGTCCCATTTCCATTCAGGAATATCAAGGGGTTGCAGAGTTCCAGCAGGTCTTTGATGCTCTGCTTTAATGTGGCGGCAAACGTCACACTCAGAAACATATCGAGCAATGTCTTGCTTCATATTAGGCCACCAGTATCTCTGACAAATGTCATGGTACATCTTTGTGCTACCAGGATGAATTGACAGGGGAGTGTCGTGAGCTTCTTTCATAACGTGTTCTTTCTCATCCTTGAATTTGGGTACGAAGAGACGGCGTTGGAAGAACAGGATCCCATCATTATCAAGATGAAATTCCGACGGCTTTCCTTTTTCGAGGTATCGCTTAATCCTTTCTACTTCAGAGTCATACCTCTGCATAATCTTAATGCTGTGCTCAAGATCCGGTTCAACAACCAGGGTATTGAGATAACCCTGTGGAACAATATGGAGGTTCAATTTGCGAAGTTCTTCATAAAGAACAGGTTGTGCTTCCTGAACCATAAGGTTGTTGCAATAAGCCTTGCGACTCAAAGCATCGGCCATTACATTAGCCTTGCCAGGGGTGTATGAGATATTCATATCATAATCGGTTATTGTCTCGAGCCATCTTTGTTGACGAAGGTTCAGATTTGGTTGAGTGTATAGATACTTCAAACTCTGATGGTCCGTTTATATCTCGCAACGGTTACCGAGAAGGTAATGTCGCCATAGCTTCAGAGCATAAATAATCGCAGAAAGTTCGAGATCATGCACAGGATAATTTTCTTCGTGAGGACGCAATTGTCGAGAGCCATAAGCAATCACTTTGCGCTCTTGCATTAGGACACAGCCTAATCCTTGACGAGATGCATCACAATATATCACAAAATCCTTGCGAGTATCCGGGGGTGCTAGCACTGGGGTAGATGTCAACTTATCTTTTAGCGTCTGAAAGCTTCCTTGACATTTTTTTGTCCACTCAAATTTAACACCTTTGTGGAGCAGGTCAGTCAGTGGCTTTGCAATCTTGGAAAAGTTCTCAACGAACCGACGGCAATAACTAGCGAGTCCGAGAAAACTCCTGACTTGCTTAACATTCTTCGGGGGAGTCCAATCAAGAATAGCTTGAACTCGTTCTGAGTTAACAGCAATGCCATCTTTGGAAATCACATGACCAAGATAGGTCACTTCAGATAACCAGAATTCACACTTAGAGTACTTGGCATAAAGCTGGTGTTCTCGAAGCTTCTCCAATACAAGCCAAAGATGTTCAGCGTGTTCCTCTTCATTCTTGGAATATATCAGGATATCATCCAAATAAACCATGATGAATTTGTCGAGGTAATCCATGAAGATATAGTTCATCAACCGGGAGAAGGTTGCTGGAGCATTGGTTAATCCGAAAGACATAACGGTGTACTCGTATGAGCCATAGCAAGTCATGAAAGCGGTCTTCGGAATATCCTCCTTACGAACTCGGATTTGATGATAACCCAACCTCAAGTCGAGTTTCGAGAACACAGAGGATCTAGCAAGCTGATCATAAAGATCATTGATCCGGGGCAGTGGGTATTTATTCTGGATTGTGGCTTGGTTAATGGGCCGGTAATCCTGAACCAATCGGTTAGTTCCATCCTTCTTCTTAACGAAGAGTGAAGGTGCTCCCCAAGTAGAGGAACTGGGGTGGATGAAACCCTTCTTAAGTGACTTGTCGATTTCTTCCTTAAGCTCGAGAAGGTGGTGCGGAGGCATCTTATAAGGACGCTTCGCAATAGGAGTTGTGCCAGGCTTCAAGTCAATGACAAACTCGACAGCTCTAACCAGGGGTATTCCTGGAAGTTCTTCCGGAAAGACATCCGAAAAATCTCGAACGACAGGAATGTTCTCGATTCCCTCCAGAGGTGAGGCATTCAAAGCATTCAGAGCATATATCTGAGCTTCAGCATTCCGAGTAATTCGGGCGGTGTAGTTCACTATCTCATCGGAGGGGTGAAGAAGTTGTACAACTTTTGTGGCACAATTGATCGAAGCAATGTGAGCTTTCAACCAATCCATTCCGAGGATGAGGTCTATGGTGGAAGATTTCAGGACAATGGGTGAGGCAAGTAATTCCAATCCTTTAATTTTGACGGTAACGTTAGGTGCCATCACGTCAGCATGACAATGACCTCCGGGAGTTTTAACGACTAACGGAGTATGCATCTTCTCATAATGAATGCCATGCATGAATGCAAATTTTCCAGAGATGAATGAATGTGATGCTCCTGAATCAAATAAAACAGAAGCAGGTACTGAGTTAACGAGAAGGGTACCCATCACGGTAGCAGGCTGATCCTGGACTTCTTCAATATCAATATTGTAAGCGTGTCCACGACCATGAGCAGCAGACCCAGTATTATAGTTGCGGGCCTGATTGTTGCCACGACCATTGCCACGGCCAGTACGAGGGAAAGCCAACTGATTCTGAGTCTGGCGGCAGTCCTTAGCAAGGTGACCTGGTTTGCGACACTTGAAGCACAGACCATCTTCAGGACAAAGAGGAGCATTGTGTGGAACAGCTTGGGCTCTTGGCTGCCTCGGTGGTGGAGGAGGCAGACGTGGTGTAGCATAGTTGTTCCTTGGCGCAGGGGCAGCTGGACGGAACACGTTGTTGAGAATCCAGAGTCGACGCTTCTGTGTTGGACTCAAAGATGAGCCAACATCACGATAGCGCTTTTGAGACTCCTTATGCTTCATCTGAGCGGTCTCAACCAGAATAGCCTTGTTCACAAGAGTAGCAAAGTCGGTGAAGTCTTGAGCAGCAAGTGCAAGCTCGATGTCTGGGTGGAGTCCATTACGAAACTTCTCTTGTCTACGGGCATCCGTGGTGATGTCTTCTTCAGCATAGCGGGACAAGTCAAGGAATTCCCGCTGATAGGCTTCGACAGTCATGTTGCCCTGAGTGAGGTTGCGGAACTGGGTTTTCATCCGGTCCATGATTCCTTGAGGAATATATCGGGCACGAAAAGCAGCTTGGAACTCAGGCCAAGTGATGACTGTTCCAGCAGGCAGTGTACGATTGTGTGTGTCCCACCATTGAGCAGCGGGACCCTTTAAGAAAAAGGATGCGAAGGTGACAAAGTTAGCAGGGGAGACATTTGCAGACTCCATCTCGTGAGTGATGTCGCGAATCCAGTCATCAGCATCCAGTGGCTTATCAGAGTTGCGGAACTGAGTGGGGTTGAGATGCACAAATTCTGATAGAGTTATTGCAGCAGGGTCCTGGTTCTGGTTGTTCTGATGCGGGAACTGAGCCATAATCCAAGTCATGAACTGACGGTTGAGCTCGAATTGTTGCATCATAGCTGCCATGTAATCTGGCGGTGGTGGATGTTCAGGGGCACGACCACGACCACCTGGTCTAACCATCCTGCTAAGTTTCAACAGGGGTAGTTTAGTAAAAGCAATTGCGAGTGTTTAGCGACAAGCATGATGTAACTCGATGATAATCAGGCTGTGTAACAGATACTTGACAGTAGTCAATTAAGACATACAGATCCATACACAGTGTCGGGTACATGCGGACAGCATAACGGTGCAAATTCAAAAGCTAGACATGCTAGGCGGCGCGCAGGCACGTGGTAAGGAAGTACACAACGAGACATAGCAAAGGCTACATCAATGTCGGAGAAAACTGCTGGAGCGAGGAATCTGCAAGTGACAACATAGGGTGCCCTCGATAAAAGGATCCTGCAAGCAAAACCTGGGCCACAATCTTGAAGAAAAAAAGGGGGTAATTTTAGAACTCCGGGTGGATGTAATCACGAGAACCTAATGTTGGAGTCAGTAAAAGTTTAACCCGAAAGAAAGAGAGATCAGAGTCCCAGAGTATAGACGAGGAATAAAAGATACTAATACCACCCAGTTGGCGACGTGGGCCCGTAAGCCACACAGCCAAGTTAGTAAATTAGTTTTTGGATGTCAAGACTCAACTTCGGCCAAGGAATTGGAAGGGGGCTTCCTACAGGCAGTCGGCTCTGATCCCATCTTGTGACGCCCCCGACTCAATCATGCACTAATCATACACGCAAACATGCACGATCAAGCACAGGGACTCACGGGAAGATATCACAACACAACTCTAACACAAATAAATGGAGATCCACGAACATTACAGACCAGGGATCACGAGGATTCGAATACATAAGTCAGTCATACAAATAATATCTGAGTACAGACATAGTTAGTCAAGGTTTGCCTTAAGAAGGCTAGCACAAACAACGACTCTAGATCGAAAGGCGAAGGCCTCCTGCCTGGGACCCTCCGATCCTACTCCTGGTCGGCTGGCTCGATCCAATAGTACGTGCCGTCTGGACCCTCCTGGTAGTAAGCTCCTGCGGGGACATCTGGCTCCGGAGCTCCATCGTTTGGGGTAACATCAAAAGGGGTATGGGGGAAAAAGAAGTAGCAAAGCAACCGTGAGTACTCATCTGAAGTACTCAACAAGCAAGGATCTACACTACATATGCAACATTATCAAAGAAAGGCTGTATATGTGGACTAGGCTGCAGAAATGCCAGAATAGAGAGAAGACATAGTCCTATCGAAGACTAGCATCTTCACGAGGCCACCATCTTGCAGCAATTAGAAGAGTACAGAAAAGCATTTTATTAAGCAAGCATGTTGAGGCAAAGCCTAGAGATCCTTCCTCGACTCCCTGCGAGGAAGCGATCCCAGAGCTTTAATTAATTAAACAAGTATCCAGTTCAAGTAATAGATTGGGATACCAAACTGAGCGTCCTGTTACCATGGACACGGCTATTCGAATAGATCACTTCCCTGCAGGGGTGCACTACTGTTACCCAACACGCTCGATCACCTCTGGCCGGACACACTTGCTGGGTAATGCCCGGCCTCGGGCGATCGACACGAAGCAGCGCCCTACCTAGGCTCAGCAGAGAGGTCAACACGCCGGACTAACCTATGCACCCAGGGGTCTTGGGCCATCGCCCCGGGCGCTCCTGCGCGTTGCGAGACTGGCCAGGGAGCAGGCACGACACTGAACTCGTCAGTGAAGTATCCAGCCCAACCCCAACAATCAGCCCGCACGGTGAACTATGACGTCTGATGAGCTTTCGGGAGAAACGTACGACGTAGAGGGCCCCATAAACCATTATCCCACGTGGTGGTAGTGCGTATAGGCCATTGGCCAACTCAGATCAATTACCCAAATCCGTTAGGCATATTTAATAACTCGCGGAGATGATCAGAGTTTCTGATGCTCCGCCACAATATCTCTCTCGGGTACCCTCCTGGCAAACCCGACTACATAAGTTCCCCGCGGGTACCCCTCAGGGTCGACCCGCCTGCGACAAAGGTCAAAGTAATCGTGTGGTCATAACATCAAGGGGGAAACCCCAAGGAATCACCCTCGGTGGATTCCACTCAATGAAATCATCAAGGTGAACGTAGGAGGAATCACCCTCGAGGTTCACACTTGAGGGGTTGCACGACAAGGTCGTATCAGAAGTGGTTAAGGAGGAATCACCCTCGATGACCACGACCTAACAGCTACACTGCAGAGTTATCATCAGGAGTGCGTTACGAGGTATCACCCTCGGCACTCGATAATAACTATGCAGAGTCGTACAACAAAGGGGGTGAAGTGAGGTGTCGGTCTCTGGTCGTCGATCACGTTGATCGACTCGTTGATGATGAAGCAGAGGCAACAAGGACAAAGTGGGGGTCACTGACGGATCACTAACCAACCTATACTAAGCAGTTTGAAATAGGCAGGTAAGGTAGCAATAAGCAGGTTACAAAAGCAGGCTATGCCTCAGGATAGGAGCAATCAATTACAGTAGCAAAATCTAATGCAAGCATGAGAGAATGGAATGGGCGATATCGGATGTTCAAGGGGGGCCTTGCCTGGAAGCTCTGCTGAGAGGGGCTGGCCGTCAGAAGGCTGCTCGTCCGAAGCGTAGTCGTACTCTGCTGCGTCAGCGTCGGTCTCGGCGTCTATCGAGAGAGAAGGAGGGGGAAAGAAACAATAAATTCACGGCAAAAATGCAAACAATATGCATGACATGCCTAAATGATAAACAGAGGTGTTCTACTGCCTAACTAGATGATTTAGTTAATTTAGGAATTTATTTGGATTTATTTTATTAAAGTTGAGCACTATTCATTTATCGAAATCAGTCTAAAAGTTCCATGTTCATGTAGTTAGGGGCATCTGACAGCAATACGAAGGGCGTATTCGGATTTGTCTAGTCGTTTTGAGCAACTTTTATGTACAAAGTTTTTCGATCTGAGCTACGGTTTATTCTATATGAATTTCTAAAGATTTAAACTCTTTCTGAATTTATTTAATTATTTTAAATTTGAATTATCCAGAACAGTGAATGATGACATTATCATGACATCACCATGACGTCAGCAGGTCAAACCCGGCTGACCAGAGTCAAACCTGACATGTGGGTCCATTGGGACCCACATGTCAGTGACTCAGCTAATTAAACAGAGTTAATTTAAACTAATTAGGTTAATTAGTGGGTGGGGCCTACTGGTCAGTGAGTGGTTAGTGTTTTAATTAACTAATTAATTAATCTACATATTATCTATTTATCTAAAATCATTTAAATGGGGTGGGGTCCGCATGTCAGTGGGCCACTGTGCCACGTCGGCAGTTGACCCGGTCAACTGGGCCTGGTGGGACCCAGCGTCAGCGACACAGGGGCGGCCACGCGGGCGCCACATCGGCAGACGGCGTCGGAGACGCGTCGGCGAGCCTGTACGCGGCGGAGGTTCGCCGAACTTGGCCGGAGAAGCGCCACGGGGCTCGGTTTGATGCGGGGTTTGGTTCGTTCGGACGAGGGAGCCGCGGCGCATCCAATGGTGTGGTCGGCCTCGCCGGAGTCGCGCCGGAGCGGCGACGGTGAGCACGGTGGCGGACGGCGGCGCTCGGGCGAGATGGCATCCGGCACCACGGCGTGCTAGCGAGGGAGCTAAGGGGCTAGCCGGGGTCTGCGAGTTGCGGCTGATCTAACGAGCACGAGCGCGGGGCCGTTCGATCGCCGGAACTACGCCGGTGACGAGTTATGCGGCGGTGCGATCGGGCTTGTTGGGGGCGGCGCCTACAGCTAGCGAACGTCGTTGGGAGAGGGAGAGGGGGAAGTGGTGGCTTACAGAGAGCCTGCGGGTGAGCTTAGCGTGCTCGGGGAGGGCTCGGAGTGGCCGGAAACGACGACAAACGGCGGCGGGGATCCGAGGAGGAAGAAGCCAGCGTGGAGGCGATGCGGTGGCTCCCGGCTCGTTCCAATCGGCATGATCGAAGTAGGCGACAATGGCGAGCCCGGTGGATAGGTCAGCGAGGCGGGGCGGTGACGGTGGCCGCGCAGCTCAGCCGCGGCCATCCATGGCGGCGTCGGGTGAGGAAGAAGAAGGCGAGGTGAGGGGAGTTGTGGCGCTAGGATTTGCCAGAGGGGCGCGGGGAGATGCTCTTATCCTCCACGCGCGCGGCGACGCGCTGTCGAGCAGGGAGAGAGGGGGGGCCAGCTCAGGCGAGGCGCGCGCGCTAGGTGCTCGACAACGAGCGAGGAGAGCAGTGCGGGAGGTGGGAGGAGGTGCGGGCTGGGCTGGGCCGGTGCTGTAGCCACTTAGGCCCAGCCGCAGTGGGCCTTTTTCTTTTTCTTTCCTTTTTCTATTATCTGTTTCATTTTCTATTTTCTTTTCTGTTTTGCAAATTGTTCAGCCACTAAATGACTTTTACAAAATGTGTGACTTAGCTCATAAATTGCAGTGCACTATACCCTATCACCAAAAACTAGTTTGGGTAAAATATGATTTCATATTTAACTTAGATTAAATAATAGGTTATTAAATGTTGTTGTTTGCTACTGTTTGAGGTTGTTAGGGTCATTTAACTAATCCCATTGATGTTGATTACAATTTTATAGTTGCCTCTGAATTATTTGCTATTTAACGAACATTTTAGTTTCCAATTTGGAACAACTTTTATTTTCGCTTTAAATTAATTTGAAGTTTGAATTAGGAGTTTGAAATGCAATATGATGCAAATGATGATTAGGCACTGTTAAACTTGCTGACATGGCATTAACTAAGAGTGATCACTGTGATTAATTACATGGGGTGTTACATTTCTTCTTTAACCTGAAAACCCATTTGCAATCAATAAGATTACGTTCGGACTGCGTGAAGTACCAATTGCCATGTTTGATTCTTGGTCAACGCCTGGTACTCTTCATCCATAGCCCCGTGCCAATTTGGATCTTCAAAGGCCTGAAGATGGTCAGCTGGTTCAGTTGTAGCTAGTGACGGCTGATATTTGCGATACGGATTGTACTGTATTTTTCCTTGAGTGTAGCGAGAGGGAACACGGATGAGCCGGCGAAGGTTGTGTCCTTTTTCTTCAGTCGGTGGCTCTGGATTTGCTGCCGCACGCCTAGGGACCCGACGTTGTGGCCCAGTAGCTAGCACGGGGTTCTCTCGCTGCTGGTCCGCCTCCACAATTGGGCTGCCAAGAGGGTTCTCTGGCTGCCGGTCGGCTGCATGATCAGTAGCACTGTCGTCGCTAATTTTTTTTAAATAATACATTTTTTTTATTAATTTTCAAAAATATTACGCTGAATGAATTTTTTTCAAAAATAATACACCGTCGGCCCGCTGCAGGCCGACTGGGTCTAGTCGGCCCACAGCAGGCCGACTGGGCTTAGTCGGCCCAGCACAAGCCGACAGCAGGCCAGGCCACCCACGAGCGGGGCAGTCGGCGCGGCCGGGTCCCTGTCGGCCCGCTGCGGGCCGATCGGCCAGCTGCCGACCGACAGGGTGTGGGGACCCCAGCGGCTGGCTTCTTCCTCCTCTCTCTCCTTCTCCTTTCTTCTTTCTCCTTTCTCCTTCGTTTCCCCCATTCCTCACGCTACAGCTCCTTTCTTTCTCCTCTTTCTTGCAAGAAATGCCTCAAATTAATACACCAAAATGAGGCGTTTTTTTACAGATTGAGCAGCGTGAATGGGTTCTACGTAGTTAGGGGAGCCAAGGGAGACCTCGATCTACTGATGGGGTAGCTCGTGGTGGTCGTGGTGAGCATTTTTTTGAAGCTTTTTTTTAGCACATTGGAGGAGGTTGTGGAGGTGGTGGTGCTGAAGTTGGGGCAGTGTGGTGGAGGTGGTGGAGGTGAAGCTCCGGCAGTTTGGTGGAGTTTCCGGCTCCGGTGATTGAAGGCCGCCGTTCGTCGTTCGCTCGCACGCTTCAAGGGTATATTTCAACACACATTTTATTTTTCGTAGTTGCTCCAGTAGTATTCGGTAATATGTTTTGATGTGAAATAAATTAGGTGTGCGATTATAGTTATTTGATCCGGTAGTATCCGTAAATATATTTAGATGTCAACTATTTAGTTGTGTGAATATTTGAAATTGCTCCGGTAATATTCCATACTATATGTGGATGTCAAATATTTAGGTGTGTCAGTAGTTGGAGTTGCTCCGGCAAATATTTGTAATATATTTGTAGGTGTGTGAATTTTTTTAGTTGCTCCGTTAATATTCCGTAATATATATACATGTCAAATATTTAGTAGTGCGGATATTTAAAGTTGTTGCTTAATACTTGTCTGTCATTGTTGAAAAAAAAATAGGTGAGCCGAGATGTCTGATGTAGTGACGTTCAAATTTTACTACGGTCCTGGTACTGTCCAAACAACTGACATGGGAGCTGATCTGAGTGAATCTACTCACATAGAGGTGCCAATGAGCGCACCTCAAACATGGTCAGTCAGTCAGTTGAAAGAATGGATTACAGGAAGTTTAGGGCTTGATACAGAAACACACACCGTCGGTGTTCATGCATTGTGGACACGGTCAAGTTCAATAATTTACTTTTATTTGAGGCCAATAGAGCGAGACTCCGAGTGGGTGCGGTGGTTACAAGGTTGCGAACGCAGGGGATGCAATCCTATTGCCTTAGTGCTTCCCGTCGTGAAGGAGGTCACTGCACATGAAGGCGAGGGTGGCTACGATCCTGGGTAGAGCAGTGGAGGGAGACAGTTATCTATGTCAAATGTTGGAGATGATGGTTACGAACCAGGGCAGAGTAGTCAGGTAGAAGGAGGAAGTGCCAATGGTGATTACAGTGGCGAGGTGGACGCTGACGAGGTAGATGGGCACATGCAGGACCAGATGGAAGAAGAAGACACCGATGTTGATAGGGGTCATGCCGATGATTCTGACGAGTCAGATGAAGAAGAAAATGCAGAGGAGGTCCCGAATCCTGCATCATGGAATCATGACTTCTCATCTGCAATGATGGTGAACGATGGACATGATTCTGCCTGGCAATATCACCAGAACAATATTGCGACGGGTGCTATGTATCCCAACAAGCAAGCTCTTAAGGATGCAATAATAAATTGGGTAATGTCCACGCAAAGGGTTTTCACAGCTCAGGTGTCAAGTCAGAAATACCTGACAATGGTATGCAAGAACACAGATTGTCCCGCCAGGGTGCACGGCTATCTCCCTAAGTATGGCACAAGTTGGGTGACCAGCGACTTAGTGAATCACACTTGTCTTATTCCCTGCATCCCTCAAGATCATGCCAATCTTTCATCGACACTTATTGCTCGATTGTTTTACGATGAGATAGTGGAGGGCAAAGCTATGGAAGTGAAGGCAATCCAGACAAAAGTCTTCGCCAGGTTGAAGTACAGAATTTCTTATGGCAAGGCTTGGAGGGCTAAGCATGCGGCGCTTGAGAGGAGATTTGGTTTTTATTTTGATGCATATGACTCTGTTGTCCAGCTCCTCCACACACTGCAGCAGCGGAATCCAGGCACCTATATCGATATCCAAGACCTCTTCATGCCAGAGTTCCCAACTGTGAGGGTGCTGCATCGTCTCTTCTTCTCTTTTGGTGTATGCATCGAAGCTTTCAGGCATTGCCGACCGGTGATATGTGTAGATGGTACTTTTCTCACTGGCAAGTACAAGGGTCAGATCCTAACAGCCATAGGTCAAGACGGCCAAAATCAAGTTGTCCCACTCGCATTTGCTTTTGTGGAGAGTGAGAACATTGAAAGTTGGACATGGTTCTTCAGGCAGTTGAAAATATCAGTTGTGAAGGAGAAGCCCAATGTGTGCATCCTTCATGATAGGCATTCAGGTATACTCAGTGCGATAAGGACACTAACAAACCCAGGCCCTAAGGAACAAACTCCATGGCAGGACTTGCAGAGCCGTTGGTGCATGCGCCATCTGGGGGCTAATTTCTTCTCGCAGTTCAGAAATAAGAGCCTGATGAATCTGTTCAAAAAACTCTGCAAGCAGAACCAGCTATGGAAGTACAATTTGATACATGACAGACTTAATGTGTGCACGCAGAGACACATTAGGGACAGGAAAGCTGCAAGAGATGCAGCGGTGAGGGCACATGTTGAAGCAGTAGCTGCACAGTTGGCAACAGGATCAGCGGTCGTGGAGGAGGAGCCTGTTGGGTTATGTGACCTGCCAGGCTTTGACCCACCTGGTACTAGGAGAAGGCTCGGAAGGTCGATTAAAACCTTCCAGCAGTGGATAAAGCATGAGCCTCTGGAGAGGTGGTCTTTGCTACATGACACACATGGAGCAAGGTACGGTGTCATGACAACCAACTTTGCGGAAACATACAACTTTGTCCTCAGAAGAAACCGGGCATTGCCACTTACAGCCATCGTTGAGGGTATTTTCTATGGCACCGTGAAGTATTTCAGAGATAGACGTCAAAAAGCAGAGCAGCATATCTTGAACAACCCGAATACACATTACTGTGAAAGAGTGACGAAGTACATGGACAACAAGATGCAAAAAGCTAGGTCACACACTGTAGTCGCCATCGGTAATCAAGAGAGAAGGTTTGAGGTCCGCTTAGTCAACAACAAATTCGGATGTGCAAATGAGTTGAGGACGCATGAGGTGAAAATTGGAAATGAAGCCTGGCCAACGTGTGAGTGCACATGCAACAAACCGAAATTGTTTCACCTACCTTGCTCACATGTACTTGCTGCTTGCGGGCAGCTTGGAATGGACGCAATATCGTTTGTGTCTCCATTTTTTCTAAAAGAGTCTGTCCTCAATACCTGGACATGTGAGCTGATGGGTTTTCGATCAATGGGTAACTTCAACAACGTCAACCCCGCTGATAGGCGTTATATTCCAAACCCAGAGCATATGCGTACAAGTAGAGGCAGACGGCAGTGTCAGCGCATCCGGAATGATATGGATGAATCTGAAGCAGGAGGTCCGACTAGGCAATGCATTCTATGCAATGAATTTGGCCATAGGGACACTAATTGACCCACTTTCGTCACTGCCAGTGGTACTGGTCGTGGACGAGGCAACCGGGGACGAAGAGGAGGTAGAGGAGGTAGAGGAGTAAGAGGGAGAGGAAGAAGCTAAGCTAGCAGTACTATGTTATAAATTTGTATTAGTGTGGCACCATGTTCTGAATTTGTATTAAGTGTGGCACTATGTTCTGAATTTGTATTAAGTATGGCACTATGTTTGAAATTTGTATTAAGTGTGACACTATGTTCTGAATTTGTATTAAGTGTGGCACTATGTTCTGAATTTGTATTAAGTGTGGCACTATGTTCTGAATTTGTATTAAGTGTGGCACTATGTTTGAATTTTGTATTAAGTGTGACACTATGTTCTGAATTTGTATTAAGTGTGGCACTTATTAAGTGTGGCACTATGTTCTACATTTGTATTAAGTGTGGCAACTATGTTTGAAATTGGTATGTGCAGGAATGGCGGGAATGTGGTTGCTGAATGGGGAAATTGATAAGGGTCATCGTGGTGCGATATGGTATGAGTGAAAGCTCAAGCCTCTGGTCACTCACACTCCTCTGGAGAACTGGATGATACACTCAGGATGGGTTCAGCGGTACGTGCTTTATTAATTTGCACACTGACATGAATATTAATGGGAGACACTAACTCAAATGTTCTGTCATGAAGGTTGAAATGGGCCGGCCTTTTACCTTTCGCGCGTCTGGTTGAGTCTATCCCGGGCTGCAAACGCCTCGCCATCGACTCCTCCTTGTTGAGCTGCTTAGTGGACCGTTGGAGGCCAGAGACCCACACATTTCACTTCCGGTGGGGAGAGATGGCTCCTACTCTAGAGGATGTGTCACTTTTGCTGGGACTACCGTTGGCAGGTCATGCCATAGGACCGTTGGACGCACCGGCTGGTTGGGAGCTCGGTCTTACACAACGTTTTCATGGTGTTTTTCCGGATGCTCCGGATCCGGTATGGGAGCATCACGGACCTAAGTATGATTGGTTGCTCAATTTCTAGGTTAGTTCCCCTACCTATTATCTTCAAGTTATCATGCAAATGGTTTTACAGAAAATACCTGCGGCTTACTAAATATTTGTCTTTGCTTAATGCAGATCCAGAAGTTCCCGGCGCCGTTGAGTGCGGAACAGATCACTCGGAGCCTGGAGGCCTACTTAATGTGGCTTTTCGGCAAGGTGATGTTCACAGAGAACCATGTCACCACTATTAGCGCGCTCTACATCCCTATGGCACTCGAGATAGCTAGCGCGGAGATGGCGGATCAGATCAGACAGAGGAGTTGGGGTTCGGCGGTCTTAGCGGCTACATACCGAGGTATGTGCAACGGCTGCCAGCTTTCATCGACAGAGCCAGCCCTTCTTGGATGCCCTCTATTCCTACAACTGTGGTCGTAGGAGAGGTTCTCTATAGGGCGACCAGATGTACGTGTTCATTAGCCTATAGACGCCATGTTCGATGCTGACGGCATCGACATGCCTACTTTCGGTCTGTGTTGGACACGTCGCGAGGTATGTATCGTGTTATAGTTTAATGCAACTTTTTTGTGCACAAGAGATAGTTCAATGCTAGCGGCTACTAACTTTTGTTTTCTGCAGAGACGCTTTGCTAGTGATCAGACCAGGAAGGCATACACGGCATTGAACGAGCAGTTCGATACATACACTGGGGTCATCTGGCAGCCCTACACGGAAGCAGCCATACATGCAAGATACCCCAGTGGTATGTCTGTGCTATGCACAAGGGACCGAGATTACTGGATGACGAAATCGAAGATCATCTTTGATATCTTCGTCGAGGATATGGCACAACAGAGGGTTATGAGGCAATTTGGTCTTCTGCAGTTGGAGCTGCCTCCCCCTACAGAGAACCCGGTGCCAGCACATGTCCACAGGTATTAACCAGTTTTTCAATGTTGCATTATCTTTGACAGTACTCCATTCGAATCATTGCGTAATTGTTGAACACACACCATAATTTTAGGATGACGAGGAAGGGCATGCATAGGACAACTGCTGACTGGCTAGTTAGACTAGAGCCGTATGTTACAGAATGGGAGACAGCAAACACATATCTATGGCATGAGAATCAAAATTTTGATCTCAATGAATTCAATCTCTATTTGCGGCGTTACATGACCGGAACACGGTTACGCATCATTGAGCACTCTCACCCAGAGGAGATACCTGACCCTACTTCGTCGGATATGTACCCGAGCTATGATACTTTGGGCTCTAGGCAGTACGCGGTAAGATATATTTTCTTTAAGTAAAGTTGTGACATACTTTGACGTGCATACTTAATAATCGTCATGAAAATTTTCAGGCTCGCTTGACACACGAACTATATGACGACGTGACCACCTTTGGACGATCACTGTCGTCTGGACCTCTTCTTCAACACCGGCCTGTGCTACAGCCCTTCTTGGAACGCCTGCAGAACAAGATACGGGCTGTCTACGAGGCTATCACGTGCACCCGGAGAAGCGATGTTGTTCAACACCAGCAGCAGCAGCAGCAGCCACGTCACTCCACGCATCGACAGCAGCCACGTCCACGTCTAGCACATCAGCCGACGACCAGGCCACCCCCTCCTGACCAACCTGGCAGTTCGACGTGGCAGCACCCACAGCACTATGGTCCCACGTCAAGCTTCGTGTTTTCTCCACAGCAGCAGGGTCCCTCGTCGAGCTTCGTGTTTCAGCCAGAGCAGCCGTCACAGCCAGCAGGTATGTCTCTTCATATTTATTGTTTTCAATATTAGTTGAGGCGACCTCATTCTTCATGACTTAACGTTCATCGTGCAGGAGCCTACGGATATCATGCGTCTATGTCGGCATCACATGATACGTGGGGGAGTGATCAACATCCTGAGGACAACATACAGGCTCAGATGTCGCAGCACATCGAGTGGATGAACATGTTCTCGACTCCTCCACCTGGCCCCACACAGGATACACAGTATGACCAGAGTGAGTCTGAGATTCCTCCTCGCCAGGTTAGGGCACCCAACAGGTTGGGATGGACGCCGCCTCTGCGCCAGGGCAGACGTCGTCAGTGACGCTTCTATCTATCAGTAGAGACATGACCATCTACTTCTGTATGAGACTTATGTCTATTCTATGTATGAGACAAATGACTATGTACTTATGTATGAGACATATGCCTACTCTATTTAGTACTCTGTTATCCGAACTACAACATCATGTTTAGATAGAACATAATGCTCGTACAACAAGACAATACAAACAACTAGATAGAACTACATCTAAATTAAACGGTACATACGACTTAACTTACAACATACAACATAAAAATTACATGAAGTCATCATCGTCATCCTCCATCGATGCAGAACTCTTGCCCTTCGACGATGAAGAAATCTTGCCCTTCGGCGATGAAGAACTCTTGCCCTTCGATGATGAAGAACTTTTGCCCTTTGACGATGCAGAACCCGGAAGCGGCGGCATGAAGATATCGTTTTCATCCTCGCTGTCGGCACTCCATAAAAAAGTATGTTCTGCTCCAAACTTGACGTACCTTCCACACTTTAGGTATCTTCCATGCAACCTCAGAAGTTCTTTCCGTATCTCCTCAAAGGTCCTGGAAGGCCACCCGCACCTACTTAATGCGTGAGCCAGCTCATTCAGTAGGGTGTCAGTACTGATGAGTTTGTCCCACGGAACTAATATGTTGTCTACCCTCAAATCGGCGGCTAAATCCAGAAGACATTTGGACATACTAGGGTGAAAACTACGATCAAAAGGATATCCGGACATCTTGGCGAGAACTAGAGAGCGGGAATATATGGCGAGAACGAGCAAAGTGGGAAAATATGGAGACAATACGAGACTACGCTAGACTGCTTACCCACGTTACTGCCGAGGGTGTTTTATAGGCGGGAGGGAGACACTGGCGGGAACTAAGAAAGCGGAAAAATTATGGCAGGAACATATGGCGGGAACTACCGAAGTGGGAAAATATGGCGGGAAGTAGAGAGCGGGAACATATGGCGGGAGATGGCGGCCCGAGAAAATATGGCGGGAAACGCACGAGGGTAGATAGGAGGGGTGGGTATGGCGGGAAATAAGGGGAAACGCGCGAGGGTAGATGGGGGGAGAGGGGATGCACCGCATGGCTCCAATCGGCCCACTGTGGGTTGATAGGACCCAATCAGCCCACAGTGGGCCGATAGGACCCAATCAGCCCACAGTGGGCCGACAGGCTGCATGCCGCGCGGCCGACTGGCCAGTCGGCCAGCTGCAGGCCGACTGGAGGCCTATCGGCCTGCTGTGGGCTGACTAGACCCAGTCGGCCTACTGCGGGCCGACGGTGTATTATTTTTTAAATTATTTCATCCAGCGTAATATTTTTGAAAATTAATAAAAAAAATATTATTTTAAAAAAATTAGCCACTGTCGTCTACCTCAGAATCTCGCGCGGGAGCACGCGCTGCAGAGGGTGATGTGGCGGTGGCCGGTTCGCTGCATGGCGCACTGTTGCATGGTGCGTCGTCCGTCCGCAGCGGGTTGGCCTGCATGGGAGTCCACATTGGGGTGGGTGCGGCGCCATGCACAATTTCACGTCATTCCTGCACATCAAAAGCCGAGGCAAAAAGCGGCGCAAACGCCGGGTCAGATTACTCAACAGTTTGCGGAATAGGTATAATACGACCTTGACACATCGGTTGCCCCCCGTCTCCACACTCCCTGAACCGTAAAAATCAGATGAAGATTGGAGGGATGGAGACACGGGGATGTCAAGGAGCGGAGGGGCATCACTGGACGGCCAAATTTCAGCAAATGAAAATATTTGTTCGTCAAAGACAACATTTCTTGAGACATAGACTCAATCAGATGAAATATGCAAGCACTTGTAGCCTTTAGTAGTGGGGAGTATCATATACTAGTATCATGCATATGATACTAGTATATAATACTGCCTTCATAGTGCATAGTATCATAGAGTAGTATCATAGATAAATCTCTCTACGCGGGACTTCCTTTGTCTCTCCTTCAAGAAAAGGCGGCTAGGGTTTCTGCCTCCCGTCGGTGGCGCCGCTGATCTCCCACGTCTCCTGTGGTCTTAGATTCATGGGTGCGCGGTGGATCCCGGTCCGATCGGCGGGAGGGCTCCGTTTTCACATGCTTCCTCAAGTTTTGTTAGTGTTTGTGTCCTTCTCAAGAAGACGAGACGGCGGCGCCTTCTTGAAGATGGAATAAGGTTCTCTCCGTCTCGCCCCCGTCCTGATGGTGTGTCTAGCATCGTCGGAGGATGTGTGGAGGTGTGTCTCCGGCGTATCTCGCGGGATTCGATCGGTGGTTGTCTTTGGTGGATCCGCTCGGATCCGGTCTTTGTTCGTCTTTGTTCATGTGTCTTCAGGTTGGATACTTCCGATCTAAGCTTCTCTTCATCGGCGGAGGTTGCTGTTTTGGTGCGTTGGTCCTATGGGGCCTTAGCACGACGACTTTCCGACTGTCTACTACAACAAGTTGTGCCCGGCTCCGACGAGGGAGGGGCGATGACGGCGGCGCGCCTTCGGCTCGCTCCAGTCCTTGTAGTCGTCGCTATGTGGTCTATGAATCTGGATGTGGCAGAAAATTACATCCCGAAAATGTTTGCTATTCTTTAATTCTCTGCCACATCAGCATGTTTGCTATTCCCGAGTGCATGATACCGGCTAAGATACCATCACTATGGCCAGCCTTATGCATGCTACTGTACCCCAAGAAAACACACTGCTTATATCGGAATTGTAATTTGTGATTGTTGTACGGACGGAGACATGGCCAGCACGCACAACCAAATGTTTTGAGGAACGAATAATCAGGAGAGACCCCAAACAACTTGGTGAGAGGAGTACCAAACTGGATAGTTTTACTAGGAAGTCGATTGATCAAAAAACATGTTGTTTGGAAGGCAACATCCCAAAAACATAGTGGCATGGAGGCTTGGGTGAGAAGGATGAGGCCAACATCGACGACATGACGATGCTTACGTTCAGCCGAGACGTTCTGTTGGTGTGCGTGGGGGCATGAAACGGTGTGAGAGATGTCAATCTTGGTGAAAAACAAATTCAATTTCTCGTATTCGCCGCCCCAATCCAACTGGACACGAATAATTTTCTTATTAAAGAGGTGTTCGACATGTGCTTGGAACTGAAGGAAAACACGCTCAACATCACATTTATGTTTCAAATAGTAAAGCCATGTAAATTTGCTGAAATCGTCGATAAAACTAACATAAAACTAGAACCCTCCAGATGAAAGACGCGCAGGTCCCCAGACATCGGAGAAAATTTGTTCAAGCGGAGAAGATGACACACTGCTAGACTTAGGGTAAGGGAGCTTATGGCTCTTGCCCTGTTGGCATGCATCACAGATGGTGCTTTTATTGGACTTGCTTATAGACGGAAGACGATGACTTCTAAGAACTTGATCAACGACTAAATACACTGGATGCCCAAGCCGGCGATGCCACCTCTCTTGGCTGGGAACGGAAGCGAGGAAGGCATGCTTCTGGATGGCTTTATTGCTGGGAATAGGGTACAACCCCCTCTCATTAGGTCCTTGATGCAGAACCCTCCTTGTAGCCCAATCCTTGACAACAAAAGAGTAAGGGTGAATTTTGAGAAAAATATTGTTGTCACAAGCGAGTCTATGACCAGAAAGAAGATTTTGGCTAGCATCTGGGACGTGCAAGACATTTTTCAACCAAAGATTACGGTGGGGAGTATGAATAAGGGATTAACCGGTGTGAGCAATGGCCATACCTGATCCGCTAGTTGTGTGCACCTGATCCTTGCCGGTGTAAGGCTCGCGGATGTTCAACTTGTCGAGGTCCGCCGTGATGTGCTCAGTGACACCGGTGTCCAAGTACCACACCGGATCGATGTTCTGCGAGTAGTTCTGATTGAAGCGGTTGTAGCAGCTCAGCGCCTCGGGCCCCACCTTGCTGCAGATTTGGCACCGCACCTTGGGCGGACCAGAGTTATTGAAGCCACCACTGCCCGGGCCGGGGTAGCCGCTGCCGCCACCGCCGCTGTTGCTGCGGGAGCTGCTGCCATTGTTGGAGCTGTGTGGCTGTTGTTGCTTCTTGCCTTGGTTGCTGTAGCCGCGGCTGCCACCGCCGCCGTTGCTGTCACCCCCGTTATTGCCGTTGTTGCGGTACTAGCTGCGGTTTCCACCACCGCCACAGCTCGCGCTGTTGGCGGAGATGTTGTAGCCGGCTCCACTGCCTTCCTGGCGGAGCTCGAAGTCGGGCATGTGTGTGAAGAGGTCGTCGACGCTGACATCCCCCGCACGAGTGGTGACTGGCGTGACGAGTGGATCATAGGAGTTGTCCAGCCCTGTGAGAAGATATGTAACGAGGTCGTCGTCTCCGACGGAGGAGAGGATGTCGGAGAGAGTCTTGACGCGGCCAAAGTACTCCATCACCGTCAGGTCCTTCTTCTGGATGGTGGCTAACTGCTTGCGCAGCTGCATGATCCTCGCCTTGGAGTGCGAGGTGAACATCCGCTCCAACACCATCCAGACGGTGGTCGGTGAGGTGTGCAACGCCACCCTAGCTAGCACTTCAGGAGCGAGTGTCGACAGGAGACCCAAGAGGATGAGCGCCTCCTGTGCAACCCAGACGCCATGGGCGGGGTTATCAACCAACTCAGCATTGGCCTCAGATGAAGCCGGCACACGCCTGGGGGGGGGGGGGGGGGGGGAGCAACCGAAGACCCGTCGACGAAGCCAAACAGATGGTGGCCTCGCAAGATCGGAACGATCTGCGCCCTCCATAGCAGGTACGTGATACAGGCGAGCTTGGCGGTGACCAGCTGGGCGAAGTTGGGGACAGACACAGAGGACGATGCCATGGCGCCGGCGAAGGTGGAGGCGATGGCGCCGGACGTCTGCCCAACGAGCGCAGTAACAGTGGATTAGTTACTGGAAGGGGAAGTCATGGTGTTGGACATCTAAGGTTTCAGAGAAGGAGGCTCTGTTACCATGAAAGAATAGATGATGATGGATTGGTTGTGCATCAGATGCGATGCCGGTTGCTATATTTGTACTGGCAGACTTGCCATGCAAGATTACAAAGGAGATTTACATTAGAGTTGTTACAATCTCAACTAACTACAGCGACTCTATACATATCTCTGTACGGTGCTTATCCAATGCACACACACAAAAAAAAACTCGCGTCATGCGAGGTATAGTCGCGTTGTCAACCCAACCTCTCATGACAGCAAAGCCAGCCAGGAGTGGTGCCCCGGCACGACCACGGTACGTGCTGTCGTGCATACCATGTCGTCTACGACTGCCATCCGATACTCCATTGGTTCAAACTCTAATCTCAGGAGCTCCTCAAAGTAGCTAGTTCCTACCATAAGCAAATTCTTCTCCACGCCCTTGCCAAGACGCGAGGTACCATGGCGACCCGCAACCCCATGTCGCAAGAAGAGCCGGAGGAAAGGCAGATCGGCATCGACCCTTTCTCGCTGCGGCAGCTCTCCCGCCTCGACATCGACAAGCCGCTGCCCATCCCCTCCGTCTCCGTTGACGACCACCACCTGCCTGCATACTCTCCCGCGCGGTCCGCCAGCGCCAGCGTGCCGTGCTCCAGCGCGGCATCCCCGCACTTGTCGTCAGCGGCGACCGCCCCCACCAGGTGGGACGCGCACCTTGCTTTGGCACACCTGGCAACCTCCTCGGTGACAGACACCACATGCCCCTCTAGGGCTGCTTCGAGGAGCAAGTCCTGCGCCGACGGGGAGATGGAGCTGGCCGATAACGAGTTCGACGTCATCCTCTCATCTCCGGAGCGGAGGGCGAGCGCGCCGCAGCGATGGGGAAGCGACGTGCCGCTCATCGCGGACGCGTGCGGCAAGGATGGCCGGCGCAGGGGAAGGCACGGCAGTGAAGCGGCGCCGTTCAGCTGCTGCCTCTACCTCCCAGGGCTCACCAGGAGGAACAAGCTGCCGTCGTCGCCCACGGCAACCGCTGTGCGCTCGTCATCGGGTTTGCCGTCGGCGACGTTCCGCGGCCCAGCCGGCGTCCAGCCTGAGTCAGAGTCGGACGATCCAAGCATGGCGCGGCAGAGCACCATGTCGCTGGCAGTGTCGCTCGAGCGGTTCGAGTGCCGATTCTCCACGAGATCCTCGGGGGGCTTGGCCCTCGACGACGAGGCCGCCTCGTCGTCGTATTTCGACCTACCGCTGGAGCTCATTCTAGGCTGCGAAGACGACGATGAGACCGGCCTGCCCATGCACGCCGCCTTCATGTTCGACAGCGACGGCATACGGAAGAGCGTGCTGAAGAAGGGTGTGCGGCGTGACGTGGCACGACCGTCGTCTGCGAAGGTGTCGAACGACGGGTCCGGCACTGACAGTATCCCAGCCCGCCGATTCATAGGCGTGTCTTCGCCATCGACGCCGACCGACCATCGCGTTCAGAGGCATTTGACGCTTGATCTGGTTTCCCGAATCTCGTAGAAATGTACTCGCAGTTTCTTGTAAGTTCTATTATAAACCATGAATTGTGTTGTTAATGTTCTTGATATGTATATCAATATACATACGCAATGTTTTCATATTCCTACTTCAGTACAGCTCCCTCCCATCCCCTCCCCTCCGTCGCCCCCCGCGCGGGCGACTGAGGGGCTTCAACCCTAGCCGCTGGGTCACCGCTCCTTCCTCTCCCTCCCCTTCGTCGTCGCCGGTGGTCGGCGCCGAGCATAGCTTGTGCGTGTGACGGCGGCGGCGGAGGCACTCCTCCCTCTCGCGGGTCATAGGGTGACGCGGGGCACCCTGGCTCGAGGCTGTGACCCTGATCTGGACTTCGGCGGCGCCGATCTGGTTCATGACGGCCCAGATCTGGACTACGGCGGTGTGGCAGCCGACTGGCGTCCTAATGGCGGCTGTGGTAGCAGTGTTGGCGACGGCGATGGCTGTGGCGCGGTGGCGTCGAAGGCGGCGGCCTGCCCTGTTCGGGCGGCGGCGGCAGCGGCGCGTCATCTGCCTTTGGATTGGCGGCGGCGGCGTGGAGGGACTGGTGGTCGCGTCGGCGGCACCTCCGGTTAGATCTGTTCTGACCGGTGGAGCCGGCGGTGGTGGTCATCTCTTCCGTCAGAGGTGGCCGGCCTGAGGCTGGGTGGTCGGATCTCGAGATTCGTCATCTAGTCCCGGCTACGAGTCGGGGAGACATGGTTGCCGGTGAAAACTGAGCCGTTGGAGGGCGATGGCGGCGTTTTGCGCCGTTACCTTGATGAAGGCATCGTCGTGTAGCTGTTGTCGACCCACTCGTGCTGCTTCGGAGGAAACCGTACGATCTGGTCTTCCAGATCGAACGATGACGGTACTACGGTGCCGTTTCTCTTTTGGGAGCATCGTTTGTGGAGCAGCGCTGGAAGACAGAAGCAGGAGGTGGAGCGGCTTCGTCTTGCACGAAACTTCGGTGGAGCTGTCAAGTCATGCCTAGCCGACAGGTGCTGCGCTGAGTCATGCCTGGTTGGCAGGTGCTACGCACGACGGATCTTCCAGAGTCTTCGCGTCTGGACGGACGAGCGCAGGGCAGTGGCGCTGTTGGGCGTCGTTGTGGCGTCGATGGATGTCCGGAATGGCAATAATGATGCGGATCTCTCTCCTGAAGATGGTTCAGTGGTCCGATGATGATGGCGGCTTCTAAAACGTATGCATGTGGTGTGCGCTTCAGGTAGGCTGGATTGGCTATTGGTCCCGATATGTTATGTGGATGAATCGGCGTGGACATCGGTTTTAGATATGGGGAGTGAGAGCAGTTCATATTATCGAGTTTGTAAGTGTGAGTGATGGCTTCGGGTGGATTGATGTATGTTCTTGTCAAACCTTTGTGAATAATTAATAAAGATGGCTGCATGCATCGATTTATGCAGATTTTAACCTCCTTTTCTAAAAAAAACTACTTCAGTACAGCTTTTGCAATTCGATTTATGCATGGTCCAAGCTTTTAATCCGAAAATTTGCAAATGTAGTAAGTTTATTAAGTTCCCACTTCATTTTCTCCCAGAATACAAAGATTGCATATCTTTTCATCAATAAATAAAAGAAAATAGTACATGGAGTGAACATTACATAGAGAAGAGAGGGGGGCACCACATCAAGTGTGGGTAAAGGGAAACAACAGAGTCAAAATATTTGCCAAGCCTGAACTCCAACCAGGAAAGGCGACAAGATGAGACACGTGACACCCAGGCCGTGTCTCGACCAACGTGAGGCACCCCCCTCGCGTGGCTCCACAACCGATCGAATCAATGTATCCCCTCCGAAGCGGAAAATTGCGTGGTTCCGTGACCTGCCAGCAAGTTGGTGTCTAATTGGGAGTTGTCATCTCACACTATGTGAGACAAGTATCATTGTATTGCACTTCTTTTTTAGATTATTCATCTTCGTATTATCACACTCTCTCTTTAGCACTTAGGCCCCATCAGTGTACTCCACATGCATGCATGATAGTGTGGCAGAATCACCTTTTCTTCTCCCGCACAATAAATCCAATCATTTCTTTCACCTTAGCTAATTTAAAACATCCATATCTTTTAAACCATATATTCCTTTTTGAAACTTTTTTTTATATTTGAACTCCTTGTGTCAAAACCTTTAAAATGAGATCAATCTTGGATATGTTTTGAGCACGTTTAAATTCGAATGTATATTTCACATGTCAAAATAATCAGTTTCATAATGATACATTACAATTTCACTTTCCATAGTGACTATTACACAGTCCAGAACCTACATTTCACTTTTCACTAGCTTGCTTCACACAAAAAAACACCTATTTAAATTGCATATTTTTTAAATAACATATTTCACTCTTTTGAAGTAAACTACTACACATGTTCAAATAATCAGTTTCACAAACGGTACAATAGAATTTCACTTTCTATAGTTACTCTTTCATAATTCGAAGCCTATGTTGGGGACATACATAACAAGTAGGCCCACGAAGGGTCAAAGATCATAAAGCATGGGGTCCACATATCAGATGGGCCCAGAGCATCACTCGGACAATCGACAAACCATCCACTCGGATGACCATCAAGTCACTCGGAGCATAGCACTCCACTCGATGAACTCATTCCACTCGGAGCACCTGATCTCACTCGGATATGCGAAGACCAACAGTCGACAAGGCACTCGAAGCATCATCTTAGTAGTAGGCTAAGTTATGGCATCAACGCCCCCACTTTGTAACATAAGAGGTGAGGGGGTGGCACACTCTATATAAGCCACCCCCACCACTAGACATAGGAGGCTTTTTCTTCTACCTCTCTCTCCCTCTCTAGTCTCCGGACTTAGCTCAGGCATGGGGATCCGTTCTCCTCTCTCTCACACACATTGTAATCTTCGGATACATACTCAGATAAAACAAAGCCTCTCCGGAGCACGAGATGTAGAGCTGTTATCTCCACCGTGAGAGGCCCGAACTCGCTAAAACACCGTGTCACCCATATGCATCTCGGTAGATCATGCTCCTTTACCCTACCCCCTTCGTATTGTCGGAATCGTTCCCACGACAGTTGGCGCCCACCGTGGGGCATGGCGTCTATCGAGCCATGATGTAGATGGTCATTTCTTCAACCACCGGCGGCATATCGATTCCCGCTGAATGATCGCAAGCAGAAAGGAAAGCATACATCCATACAAGCACGTACAAGGAGAACTATTGGCCTTCAGGTTGGCTGGCCTTGTCGTGGTTCTAAGTCTGACAGTAGAATAGGGGGTAGGTATGAGGAGGCAAGATCCTAGCTACGGTGAGGTTGTGCACGCAAGATTAACGAGTTCAGGCCCTTCTCGGAGGAAGTAACAGCCCTACGTCTCGGTGCCCGGGGGCTCGGTCGATTGGATTATGCGTGAAGTTACAGGGGGTGCGAACCCTTGTGCCAGTGGAAGGGGGTGGCTTATATAGAGTGCGCCAGGACCCCAGCCAGCCCACGTTACAAGGGGTTCAATGTACATAAAGATAGGACGTTACTGATAACGCCAGCAATAAAGGCAAATAAATGATCATTAAGACTACATAGTGAACGCCTGACCGTTGCCATTCTGAGTGACTTTAGATCTTCTGTCTTCCGAGTGATTTCTGATGTGGTCGAGTGAGTACACTCCGGTCGAATGGAATTGGGCTTTCCGAGTGGAATGCTTCTGGTCGAGTGGATGGTATTGTCCTTTGAATATTCCTGACTTTAAGATAATGTCCTTGGGAAGGGTGTCTAGGTCAGGCCTATTACCCTACCCCAGGTACATGTCATCGTCATTAGCCCCGAATGGTTCAGAGTTGAAGACGGTTCCGACCCAGTTTTCACGCTTCGGGAGCGTTTTGCCTGGATTAATGAACCACGTAACGACTTCGACTTCATTTTCAGTCGCCTTGACCCATTCCTAAATCGCCGAGTGAATTTCGTTGATAAGCTTCAATTGTGGACATGGTATGAGATCTTTGGCGCGATTGACTGCACTGTCGTTCCCTGATCTCACGGGATTCGAAATTTGGAGAAGCGCGCGGGACGGGAAGGCCCGCAGTAAACGGAATAGATTTGGCAGGGATGCCTCGATCCTTGTGCCACCTTTCTCGCCACGTACCGAGCACGCAATTGTGGAAGGATTCAATGGGATTGCTTGGGCCCATGAGTCAGTCACTCGGTAACAAGCCCATATAAGGCGTCTGGGCCGATGCGTCTGGCACTGTGCTCTTCATCCCCTTCTTCTTCCCCTGTTTCTCCACTGCATTCACCACCACCTTCGACGCCGCCGCCCCGTCCAAGCGCAGCCCGCTGCGATGGGGAAGGAGAAAACGGTGGCCCTGGAGCGTGCGAAGAAGGCGACGACGGCAGCGAAGGGCAAGAAGACGAGTCGGGGCGGGTCGTCGTCTAGGTCCGGCCTGCCGCCCGGCTGGATCCAGGGCGACTGGATCAGATCCACGATCCGGAAGGAAGACATGGAGGATCTGGTCGAAGGGGGCTTGATTCCCCACCAGTCCTGGCGATTGCCAGGGAACGAGACCGAGCCGCAGCCGCAGCCGCAGCCGCAAGAGGGTGAGTGCGTCCTCCTCGCGACTCACGTCGACCACGGTTTCTCCTTGCCTCCCCATCCCTTTTTCCGGGCTTTCTTGAATTTCTTTGGAGCCCAACTTCATCACTTTTCCCCCAACACCATCACCTATCTTGCTGCATTTGTTTCCCTGTGTGAGAATTTCTTGGGCTGTCGACCGCACTGGGGTCTTTTCAAACATATATTCACATGTCGCTCCCAAGCCATAAAGAAGTCCAATCCGAGTGATGAGAGAACACATGTGATCCAGATGTGCGGGGGTCTGGGAATTCAGATGAGGGGTAGGAGCACTTTTCTGGCTATGACGCTTCCCGATTCAGTTAGAGGGTGGCAGTCGACCTGGTTCTATTGCAAAGACCAGCCGACTCCTGGTCAGTCGACTGGGCTTCCTCCCTTTTCCATGAATCGAGTCCAGCCGCCCTCTACTCTGAAAGTGAACCCAGAGGAGAAAGCAGAAGTGAATATGCTAGTTGAACGAGTAGTCCAGTTAGTCCGTGATGGGGTGACTGGTATGGACTTGCTTGAAATATTTCTTAGTCGACGCATCTAGCCACTCCAGGCTCGTGATCATCCTATGTGGATGTACTCGGGTATTGATGACACTACCCGGATCCACCCGGAGGAGGTCACCGGGGAGGTAGTGGAGCAGTGGCTGCAAGGCATGACTGGTAACAAAGATAACCCCAGGGGGTCCAAGAGGGTCCCGCCATTCGACGAGACTAACGAACCGGATAAGGTACAATCTTCAGTGCCGAATGCCCTTTGCTCTGATTTCTTATTTAGGCTTCAATCCGATTGATATTTGTATAATTCTTTGCTCTGCAGATATATACTGAGATGTACTCGATGCCCAACGGGGAGCAGATCCAGGAAGGAGAGGAGAGCGGAGGCAACAGCGGCGACTGGAACTCTGATGATGAGAGTGATGAAGAGTGTGAAGACTCGAGCGGTGATGAGGAGGTCGATTCTCCACCTCGCGTGGAAAAGCGTTCTAAGCAGACGCACGACCCAGCAAGTATCCGGGGTAAAGTGGCGGCACCGACTAGACAAACTTTGAAGCGTACTCGGACATCTTCTCCGGTGCCGACTGAGAAGGCTCCAAAGCAGCACAAGACTGCGCCGTTAAAGCCACGTAAGGCCTTGCCCAAGATCAAGGTTGATGTTCCCGTCGCCTCTGCGTAAGTGCTTCGTTTTCACCCTTTGCTCCAAGAATCTTATATCAGTTGTCGACCCATTCTCTTGCTTGACCGAGTGAACCTTGGAATTTGCAGTGCTGCTACCTCTGGGACCTTTGCTTACAAAGATGATGATGACGAGGAGATGGAGGACGCGGTCACATCCAAAGCGGGTATGACTCCTGTTATCTTGTCTTTTCTTTGCTAGCCAATTCTACAGTCGACTGAACTCTTGTGGTCGATTCTTTTGCAGCTCCGCAAAATGTTATTTAACTTCAAGACGATGATGAAGATGAGCCACAGAAGCTCGTGGGAAGGAGGAGCAGGACCTCGGGTAAAAAGGTACCAGCTAGCAAGACGCCTCAATCGACGCCGGCGACGGAACCAGCTATCCAGCAATCCGGGGACTTCAACCGTGCTTCTGTTACTTTTGCGAATCCCTTGTCGAGTGGTCATCCTTCAACATCGACTGCACAGGCCCCTGCTTCATCTGTGCAACTTCATGCCTCAAGCTCTCAAGCTACTGCAACTGATCCACCGTCTCCACTTTTCACCGCCCATCACGTCCCAGAGGACCAAGTGAGTGCTGCCAAGGAAGCCATACGCCAGGCAGGCATTATGATGGAGCAGATGAAAGTGGTGCGCGAAGCCAGTCAAGCTGCCTATGATGCCAGCTCAGCACTTCATGCCAATGTCCAGGTTAGCTTACTTCCGACTGAACTCCATCTTGACGCTTGTTCTGTTAGGATATGATATTTAGAAACTGCTGCTTTATCCGCAAGACGTCCGTGGATGAGCGTTTTGGAACCTTAATTGCACACCCATTGTCAGTCTGTACACCCACTGGGTGTTTTGATTTCTGTTGAGTAGTTTTTCCACTTGAGTCGACTAGGTTGTGTCGATTGAATCTCTGAACCAGTGGGGGCACGCTAAGTGCACCCACTAGGTGTAGTCCCCGAGACCGCCGTCGAATGTTTGATTCGGCGGGGGTCTTTGAACAGAACTTTTCCACTCGGTCTGGGCAGATCATGTCGAGTGGAACCTTTACCAGTGGGGGCACGCTGAGTGCACCCACTGGGTGTAGTCCTCGAGACCGTAGTCGACTGCGGGCAGTCGGCTATGGTCTGAGTTTTTTTTTTTTTGACTGGACGGACCAAGTCGATTGAAAAAGTCAAACCAGTGGGGGCACGCTGAGTGCACCCACTAGGTGTAGTCCCCGAGACTATTGTCGAATGTTTGATTCGGCAGTAGTCTTAGAACTTTTTGAACTTGCTACTTTATTGCTCGGAAGCAATCAATCTTTGTGTCTGCCGACTGACTATCTTCTGAACACAGAAATCTTGTGATCTTGGAGCTCGGTTCGCTGACTTGGAGCAGAAGCAAATCCAGCTCAATCTTGATCTGGAGTTGGCTCAGAATAACTTGCAGAAGGCTAAGGATGACGCTGCTAGTAAGGAAAGCTTGTCGACTGGTTCTCTTGCCATCTTTTCTCCTCCTTTTTCTGATTTGAATGTTATTCTTTCTAGAAACAATGAGACAGGCTTTGGAGAAGAAGGACCTTGACCTTGAGGCTGCGAGGAAAACAGCAGAAGAAAAAGCGACACTTGCTGACCAAAAGCTGGCCTCAGTCGGAACGTTGGAGGAAGAGAATACCAAGCTGAAGGTTGCTCTCGATGAAGCCAACAAAGAGGTAACTCGACTGAAGAGGGATAAAGGGACCCTGACCGACAAAGTGGAAGACATCACCCGCAAGAGGGACGAGCTAGAGAATTATCTAGGAGGACTCGCCAAAAAATTATTCCTCATGCTTGAAGGTACTTTTCTCTGTCCGATTGATTTGCTTTCGTTGACTCATCATACTACTGTCGACTCATTATTTCTCTGTGAGTGCAGAATTCTGTCAAAACTTCGAGGAAGAGACTGGGCGAGTCGAGACGAGCTTGGACCCCATCAACTCCCCTGTTAAAGATGAAGCTGCCATGAACATGCTCTGACTGGAGTCTCGCCTTGCTAGCGCCATGGATTACCTTGCTCGACTGAAGGTTGCGGTGTCGCGGATCGACACAGCGCTCTGGCCAAGGGAAACGCTCCAAAATGACCTCGAGTCTTTGATGACTCGACTCAATGAGATTCCTGGTCGAGTGCAGGAATGGAAGAAGTCCTCTACTCGATGCGGTGCTGACGTAGCTCTATCCCTGGTTCGTGTTCATTGCAAGGAAGCCAGAGAAGAGAAGCTAGCAGCAATCAAGGTTGCCAATACCAAGAAACTTGACTTCCAATCCTTCATGGAGACTTTTATTGCTGCTGCTACTCGAATTGTAGATGGAATCGACCTGGATGAGTTCGTCGAGCCTGCCAGCCCTCCTGCGGAGTGAACAAAACTTTTATGATCCGATTCAATTTGCCTCGGTATGCCGAGTGATTCTGTAACCGTTAAACTCCTTCGGGCCTGATGCCCGAGTACTTTAATCTGCGGTCCGGAACCTCATGGGATTCGTCCGAACTTAGTTTTCCCTTAAATATGCTTGTTTTTATTTCCGAGTCGAACTTGTATCTTCACTCAGAACAGACTTTGGTTTTTGTGATGCAATTCTGAGGAGAGGATCGCGGATGACCTGCACCTCGTCATCCTTGCAGATCAGGATGGAGCACACATTGTACTTCTGGCGTAGCTCCGAAGAGAAGGTCGCAGTCGACCTGCACCTCGTCGTCCTTGCGGAGCGTGTTTTAAACTTAGGCGAGTACAGGACCACAGCTAAGCCCCCGAGTGAGAGGGTTGCTCATCACTTGGTAGGATTTTTTAAACTTAGGCGAGTACAGGACTGCAGCTAAGGCTCCGAGTGAGAGGGTTGCTCATCACTCGGTAGGATTTTACAAACTTAGGCGAGTACAGGACTGCAGCTAAGCCTCCGAGTGAGAGGGTTGCTCATCACTCGGTAGGATTTTTTAAACTTAGGCGAGTACAGGACTGCAGCTAAGCCTCCGAGTGAGAGGGTTGCTCATCACTCGGTAGGATTTTTTTAAACTTAGGCGAGTACAGGACCGCAGCTAAGCCCCCGAGTGAGAGGGTTGCTCATCACTCGGTAGGATTTTACAAACTTAGGCGAGTACAGGACCGCAGCTAAGCCCCCGAGTGAGAGGGTTGCTCATCACTCGGTAGGATTTTACAAACTTAGGCGAGTACAGGACTGCAGCTAAGCACCCGAGTGAGAGGGTTGCTCATCACTCGGTAGGATTTTACAAACTTAGGCGAGTACAGGACTGCAGCTAAGCATCCGAGTGAGAGGGTTGCTCATCATTCGGTAGGATTTTTAAACTTAGGCAAATCGGATTCGTGGCTAAGCCCCCAAGTGAGAGGGTTGCTCTTCACTCGGTAGGATTTTTTGAACTTAGGCGAATCGGATTCTCGGCTAAGCCCCCGAGTGAGAGGGTTGCTCTTCACTCGGTAGGATTTTTTAAACTTAGGCGAATCGGATTCGCGGCTAAGCCCTCGAGTGAGAGGGTTGCTCTTCACTCGGTAGGATTTTTTAAACTTAGGCGAATCGGATTCGCGGCTAAGCCCCCGAGTGAGAGGGTTGCTCTTCACTCGGTAGGATTTTTTTTATCTTAGGCGAATCAGATTCGTGGCTAAGCCACCCACTGGGGGATTTTGGGCACATGTATTAGTAGCAACAATCATTTAGAAGACTATAAAACCATGTCTTTGATAAACGAACTGAAAGGTACTCTTTATTACATCTCATCAGTCTGAACACTTAAGTATAAAAACGGCGGAGTAGCTCCGCATTCCAAGCGCGTGCCTCGTCTTTATTCTGCTCCACATTGTAGAGGTGATATGCTCCATTGTGGAGCGCCTTGGTGACGATAAAGGGACCTTCCCAAGCGGGGGCAAGTTTGTGAGGCCGCTGCTGGTCCACTCGGAGCACAAGGTCTCCTTCCTGAAATGCTTGACCCTTCATGTTTCTGGCATATAATCGACGAAGGTCTTGCTGATAAATGGTCGACCGGATCAAGGCCATCTCTCTTTCTTCTTCCAGAAGATCAACAGCGTCTTCTCGAGCTCGTTCTGCTTCGGCTTCTGAAAAAAGTTCTACTCGGGGTGCATTGTGAAGCAAGTCACTTGGCAGCACAGCCTCAGCCCCATAGACCATGAAGAAGGGGTTTCGACCAGTCGACCGATTTGGTGTTGTTCTTAGTCCCCAAAGGACTGACGGTAGCTCATCTATACAAGCGCCGGCTGCATGCTTGAGGTCACGCATCAATCGAGGATTTAGCCCTTTGAGAATCAAACCATTCGCTCTTTTTGCTTGTCCATTCGACTGAGGGTGGGCGACTGAAGCATAGTCGACCCGAGTACCTTGGGACACACAGAAAGCTCGGAACTCATCAGAATCGAAGTTCGACCCATTATCCGTGATGATGCTGTGTGGAACTCCATATCTAAATGTTAACCCTCTGATGAAGCTGACAGAAGTACTTGCTTCCAGGTTTTTGATAGGTTTAGCTTCAATCCATTTAGTGAACTTGTCGACTGCTACAAGCACATGGATGAAACCACTCCGGCCAGTCCTCAGAGGTCTGACTATATCTAATCCCCAAACAGCGAATGGCCAGACGAGTGGAATGGTCTTCAAGGCTGAAGCGGGTTTGTGGGACATGTTGGAGTAGAACTGACAGCCCTCACACTTGTCAATTATTTCCTTTGCCATCTCATTTGCCCGTGGCCAATAAAACCCTGCTCGATATGCTTTGGCCATGATGGTCCGAGAAGACGCATGGTGACCACAAGTCCCCGAGTGGATATCATTGAGGATCATTCGGCCTTCTTCTGGAGTGATGCATTTCTGAATGACCCCAGTAACACTCTCCCTATAGAGTTGTCCGCCCATTACTATGAAGGCTTTGGATCGACGGACAATCTGGCGAGCCTCTTCTTCATCCTCTGGAGGCTCTTTCTTGAGAATATATGCGATATACGGCACTGTCCAATCGGGAATAACGATCAAAACCTCCATGATCAAGTCGACCACAGCTGGGATTTCAACTTCAGTCGGATCAGTGGAACTTTTAGGCTGTGGGGGCTCTTCAGTGAAGGGATCTTCTTGAACTGATGGTGCGTGAATATGCTCCAAAAACACATTGCTGGGAATAGGCTCTCGGTTGGAACCTATTTTCGCCAAGTCATCCGCTGCTTGATTCTTCAGTCGGGGTATATGGTGGAGCTCCAGCCCTTCAAACTTCTTTTCTAGCTTTCTCACTGCATTGCAATAGCCAGTCATCGCTGGGCTCCTGATGTCCCACTCTTTCATCACTTGATTAACCACTAAATCTGAGTCACCGTAAACCATCAGGCGACGGACGCCGAGTGAAATGGCCATACGCAACCCGTATAGAAGCGCCTCATATTCAGCTTCATTGTTGGAGGAATCAAAGTGAATCTGGAGAACATATCTGAGGTTGTCACCTTGTCGAGATATCAAGACTACCCCAGCGCCTGAACCATTCAACATCTTGGACCCGTCGAAGAACATAGTCCAATGTTCCGACTGTATCTGAGTCGGTAGCTGCTGTTCAATCCACTCGACGAGGAAATCTGCTATTGCTTGAGATTTGATCGCTTTTTCGCCTCAAACCTGATATCCAGCGGAAGGAGTTCAATCGCCCATTTTGCCACTCGACCAGTTGCATCTCTATTGTTCAAAATCTCTGACAAGGGAGCGTCGCTAATGACCGTAATCGAATGATCTGAGAAGTAATGTGCAACCTTCTTTGTGGTCAAGTAAATTGCATAGACAAGCTTCTGATAATGTGGATATCTCTGCTTGGATGGGGTTAAGACTTCAGAAATATAGTACACTGGGCGTTGGACCTTGTAGGTTTTACCTTCTTCTTCCTGCTCGACCGTGAGTACTGTACTGACAACCTGTCCTGTGGCTGCTATATAAAGCAGTAAAGGCTCTTTGCTGATTGGAGCAGCAAGCACTGGCCGGGTGGAAAGCAGGGCTTTGAGCTCTGCAAATGCTGCGTCAGCTTCAGGAGTCCACTCGAACTTATCAGATTTCTTCATCAGTCAGTAAAGAGGCAATGCCTTTTCACCGAGACAAGAGATGAATCGACTCAAAGCGGCCAAACAGCCAGTAAGCTTCTAAACGTCGTGTACACGCACAGGGCGTTTCATTCACAGGATTGCACCAATTTTCTCTGGGTTGGCATCGATCCCACGTTCGGAAATGAGGAAACCGAGTAACTTTCCACCTGGAACTCCAAATGTACACTTCGACGGATTAAGCTTGATATCATATTTTCTCAAATTGGCAAAGGTTTCAGCAAGGTTAGTCAGCAGGTCGGAACCTTTACGCGACTTAACCACGATGTCATCCATGTACGCTTCCACATTCCGACTGATTTGAGTTAGTAGGCACTTCTATATCATACGCATGAATGTGGCACCAGCGTTCTTGAGACCAAAGGGCATGGTGACATAGCAAAAGCACCCGAATGGAGTGATAAAAGCTGTTTTTATTTCATCAGGTCCATACAGTCGGATCTGATGGTACTCGGAATATGCATCCAGGAAGGACAATCGCTCACATCCCGTAGTTGAGTCGACTATCTGATCGATGCGGGGGAGAGGAAAATGATCTTTTGGGCAGGCCCGATTGATCTGCTTGAAATCAATGCACATACGAAGTGAATCGTCCTTCTTGGGAACCATGACAACATTGGCGAGCCACTCGGAGTGGTAAATTTCGCGGATGAACTCAGCCGCCAGAAGCCGAGCCACCTCTTCGCCGATCGCCTTTCGCTTCTCCACAGCGGACCGACGGAGATGCTCTTTAACGGGTTTTGCCTTTGGATCTACTCGCAAACGGTGCTCAGCCAGTCCCCTGGGTACACCCGGCATGTCAGACGGCTTCCATGCGAAGATGTCCCAGTTCTCACGGAGGAACTGGATGAGCGCTTCTTCCTATTTGCTGTCGAGTGTTGTCGAGATATGAGCCGGAGCAGCATTGGGATCGGTCGAGTGAATGTGAACCGGCTTTGTTTCACCGGATGACTGAAATGCAGACTCTGAAGCAGGCTTCTTAGTACGCAACAAATCACTTGGATCTGCAGTCTTCTTATATTCTTCCATTTCTATTGCTGCCATCTGTTCATCGGCTATCATCGAGCCCTTCTGGAGGCACTCTTCTGCTCGTTGCCAATTGCCAGTGACTGTGATCACGCCTCTGGGGCCAGGCATCTTCAGCTTGAGGTACACGTAACACGGTCGAGCCATGAAACGGGCATATGCAGTTCTGCCCAGAATAGCATGATAGGCACTGTGAAAATCCACAACTTCGAATGTCAACTTCTCCTTACGGTAATTCTTTGAATCACCAAAAACCACGTCAAGAGTGATCTGACCGAGTGAATCAGCTTTCTTTCCTGGAATGACACCGTGGAATCGCATATTGCTCTCACTAAGCTTGGACATCGGAATGCCCATCCCACGAAGGGTCTCAGCATACAAAATGTTCAAGCCGCTGCCACCATCCATCAAGACTTTGGTCAGTCGGGTGCCCCCAACGACTGGGTCGACCACCAATGCTTGCCTCCTGGGGGTGGCAACGTGCGGTGGGTGGTCAGATTGGTCAAATGTAATGGGAGTCTTTGACCATTTCAAATATGTCGTCGTTGCCGGAGCAACCATGTTTACCTCTCTGTTGATGACTTTCAGTCGACTTTTGCTTTCAATGTCAGCAAAAATCACCAAAGTGGAATTGACGTTAGGGAAACCGTCATCATCTTCTTCCTTGTCCCCATCCTTGTCAGACTCTATTTCCTTTTCATTGGGCTGTTTCTCTTGGAACTGCTGGATCAGGAGCCGACATTGTCGAGTGGTATGTTTGGGATAAATCAGATTACCCTCTTCATCCTTCTTGGTGTGAATGTGACATGGCAAGTCCAACACATCATTCCCTGCCTGATCTTTCACCTTCTTGGGGATCGAGGGCCCTTTGGGCTTTCCCTTGAATTTTCCTTGAGTTACAACTGCAGCTTCACCTGGACCTGCTAGCTCGGCTTTGCGTTTCTGCTTCCGACCTCCTCCGGTGTCTTGGGCGACTGGTTTGCCCTTTCCACTGCGGAGTCGATCCTCTTCTTCACCATTAGCGTACCGAGTGGCTATTTCCATCATTCGGGTCAGAGACATATCTCCTGTCCGACCGAATTTCAGGTTAAGCTCTCGATACCGAACGCCCTCCTTGAAGGCACAAACTGCTTGGTGTTGGGATACATTTTCTACTGTGTGATGTAAAGTGGTCCATCTTTGGATGTAATCCCTCAGAGTTTCATTCGGCTTCTGTACACAATGTTGCAATTCCATCAACCCTGCAGGTCGTTTGCATGTGCCCTCGAATGTCCTGACAAACACTCGGGTTAACTCTTCCCAGCTGAATATACTGCCTGGAGCCAACTGATTCAGCCATGCTCTGGCCGATCCTTCCAACATGAGAGGAAGATGTTTCATAGCTACCTCATCATTTCCACCACCGATCTGAACAGCCACTCGGTAATCTTCCAGCCAAGTGTCAGGCTTCGACTCACCGGTGAACTTACTAACCCCAGTTGCCAACCTAAAGTTGCGGGGGATCTCAGCAGCTCTGATGGCTCTGCTAAAACACTCGGGACCCGAAACATGTATTCTGCTTCCACTCGGGCGATCTCTGTCTTGCCCTTCTCTGTGTGCTCAGTTCCTGTCGACCAAACCTTGCACCAAAATTGACCTCGCATCAAACCCTGGCTCTCTTGGGTCGACTGGCATCCTCCGCTCTCCGCTGTACGGGCGCCTGTCATCATAATGCCGGGGCACATATGATCCGCCTCTCGGAGGGGGCGTAGGCACTCGACGGTGGTCATCACGGCCGAGCCGATGATCGTACTGCTCGTGGTTCCGACCCAAGTACTGATCTTGGCGATGCCCCCGTCCCTCACGCCGCGGAGGCGATCTTGGGCTGTGAGCCGATTGAACCGTGTCAGCCACCACAGATCTGCTATGGATTCTGTTACGCAACTGAGATACTGTAGTGTTTTGCTCTCCTGCTGCCCGGAGCAGAGCCCGGATCTGCATCAAACCTCGTCCAGCTTCCGACTGGGATGGCTGGATGGACTCTGCTATATGAGCTGCAGCCGTAAGATTCTGAATAGGAGTGCGGTATACCTGAGGTTCAGGCGGGAACAATTGTCGCCGTTGACTGGACTCAGGAATCTGCTGCCGAGCACGTTCATCGAGTGCATGCTGAAGATTCTCCAGTCGAGTGTGTTCAGCCAAAGTGGCCAAGCACGTTGCCTCCAAGGCCCGAGCCTCAGAGGTCTCTTCGACGATGGGCGTGTGGAGTGCTTCCTCGTTGCGGCGGTGGAGTTCCTCCCTCCGCTGTGAAGAGAGGGTTTCGGGGTGGTATTCCTCGTGAATATGCGATGGATCACCACCGCCGTCGCCTCCTCCGTTGCGACGCATGCCAGGTGGGCTACGCGGCGTGTCGACCATCAGGACCTCTGCCACAGGATCGCTGCTGTCACACTCGGACAGTGTCTCGACGGAGCCAGTCGACAGATCGAACAGGCCGTAGAGAGATTCATCGGGCTCGATTGCTGTGACTTGAGGGGTGGCCGACTGACGTGCCACCGCATGCTTCACCCACCGCTGAAGCCGCGATCGACCGGATCGCTTGCGACGGCGAACAGCGGGGAACGAAGACGCTGCAGGAGCCGATCGGTATTGGGACGACGGCTGCCGCAGAAGGACGCTGCAGACACACGCGCGAAAGTGCGTCGCCCCGCGGACGGGGAATGTCTCGATGTCGAGGGGGGCCTTCTGGAGCCAGGCGGAGTCGTCGGCGATGAAGACAAGCGCGCCGAGACGGATCTCGTGGCCCTCAGCCAAACCTCCACCAGGAACCATGATGATGGGAATCGGAAAAAATCGCAACCTCACCGGAAAGTCGCTAAGACACCCGCCCCATGGTGGGCGCCAACTGTCGTGGTTCTAAGTCTGACAGTAGAATAGGGGGTAGGTATGAGGAGGCAAGATCCTAGCTATGGTGAGGTTGTGCACGCAAGATTTATGAGTTCATGCCCTTCTCGGAGGAAGTAACAGCCCTACGTCTCGGTGCCCGGGGGCTCGGTCGATTGGATTATGCGTGAAGTTACAGGGGGTGCGAACCCTTGTGCCAGTGGAGGGGGTGGCTTATATAGAGTGCGCCAGGACCCCAGCCAGCCCACGTTACAAGCGGTTCAATGTACATAAAGATAGGACGTTACTGATAATGCCAGCTATAAAGGCAAATAAATGATCATTAAGACTACAGAGTGAACGCCTGACCGTTGCCATTCTGAGTGACTTTAGATCTTCTGTCTTCCGAGTGATTTCTGATGTGGTCGAGTGAGTACACTCCGGTCGAATGGAATTGGGCTTTCCGAGTGGAATGCTTCTGGCCGAGTGGATGGTATTGTCCTTTGAATATTCCTAACTTTAAGATAATGTCCTTGGGAAGGGTGTCTAGGTCAGGCCTATTACCCTACCCCAGGTACATGTCATCGTTAGGCCTCCCATCCGCATGAGCTGATCACTTGAATCGGCGTGAAAGCAAGAAACCGACTGCGCCTCCACGGACGACCACCGGCGCCATCCGCCCCATCTTTGTCTTCGACCTTGGCACAGCCGACTGCGCCTCCACGAGCGGTCGTCGTCGTCTCTGACCTCGACACAGCTGATTGCGCCTCCACGGACGACCATCGGCGCTATCCGCCCGGTCATCGTCTCTGACCTCGGCACCGTCGACTGCGCCTCCGCACGCAGCCACCGGCGGCGTCCGCGTCATCATCGTCTCCAACCTCGTCGTTGAGCCACACGCACGTCCGTCTTCGCCGTTCACCTCGCCGTCGAGTCCAGCCTTGTGTTCTCGGCTCCTCTCCGGCGACCTCCGCGGTGGCGGCGCAGGCACGCAGCGCTCCTGCCTCCGGCGTCAGTCTCCTGCGACGGTCTCCGTGGCGGAGGCGCGCTGCGGCGGCGACCTACGAAACAGCCTCGACCCTCAAGCGACGGTCGTTCGGGATTGGAGGAGTTAATGCCTCGTAAGTGCATGCATAACGTGGCTTCCTCGATCAGTTATCTACATGCAGGAAAGAAGGAAACGGGAGGACGTGGTGATCTTTAACGCCGGATTATTTGGCCGCCTCGTTAATTGGCCATTCAATGAGGATTTCCAGCGCTAGTCATGGCCAAACCAAGGTTTTGGACATGGTCAACTCCATCAACGCATGGTAACGGCATCTGAAGCGGCAGGCGTTGGCGAATCCCCGGCGGTTCGTCCGTCCGACTCCAAGCGCTTGCCGATAGCCTGTACGATGGGGCCAACACCACACCGCCGCAACCGGAAGCTGGCTCCGCCCTCGCACACGACAGCATCTCCCGCACTGGAGGCACAAACCCGACGCGGCGTGGGGATCAGGAGTTGGCCATGCCGCCAAGCTCAGTAGCTTCTTCCTCTGACGTTGATGGTTAGGCGGCAGCCTCTACGGGCGCTCGGCGGCTCATCCCTCATGTATCGTCTGCCCGGCGCGGCGCAGGTGCACACACCCTCCGGCATCATCCACTCGGCAGTAATTCCCTCCAGTCGGCATAGTCACTCGGATGGGCAAGCTCACTCGGACCAAACAGGATCACTGGCGCTCGGCCGCCCGTGCGCTGCCACTCGGCCGCCCTGCATGCGGTCACGAAGCTGCTCGCGTCATCATCAACATTAGCCCCCGACTCAGACGCCCCGCGCGTCGCCACTCGCAGGACACGTCTACTTCACTTGGACGCCCCGCACGTCGTCACTCCGCGGGACGCGTCTACTTCACTCGGACGCCCGCGCATCGTCACTCCGCTGGACGCGTCTACTTCACTCGGACGCCCCACGCATCGCCACTCCGCGGGACGCGTCTACTTCACTCGGACGCCCCGTGCGTCGCCACTCCGCGGGACGCATCTACTTCACTCGGACGTCCTGCACATCGTCACTCCGCTGGATGCGTCTTCATCACTCGGACACCCCGCGCCTCGCCACTCCGCAGGACGCGTCTACTTCAATCGGACGCCCCGTGCGTCGCCACTCTGCTGGATGTGTCTTCATCACTTGGACGCCCCGCGCGTCGCCACTCCACAGGACGCGTCTACTTCACTCGGACGCTCCGTGCGTCGCCACTCCGCTGGATGCGCCTTCATCACTCGGACGCCCCGCGCGTCGTCACTTGGTTGGACACGTCCGCACCACTCGGCCGCTCCGTGCATCGCCATCCGGTTGGGCTATGCCTCACCCGGAATTTCTGCGGCGAATCGATCCGATCGATTGCCCACAGTTCCTTTCTGAAAGGCCGTCTGTCAGTCCGACTGACCACCCTCCGTGGGGACCCGTGCACTCGGACACGTAAACCACCCGACTGAAGTCACCTTCAGGATCGCTATGAGATGAGCTTGACGCCCCTCCGCGGGTTAACTTGGCCCGTCCACTAGGGTCCAAGGCGCATGCCTCATAAACTTGGACTCGAATATGGCCTGCGTTGGCGTTCCCCCGGGATAAGGAGTGGCATCTCTCCGGAGAGTCAGACCACGCGCCGACGTCATCACTCGGGTTTTATGGCATGTCCACACTCGGACCTCAAGTCTATCTCTTCCGAGAGACATATGAATGCCACCAAGTTTTGCTCGGTGGTCAACAACATCCGATCATTCGGAGAACCTTTTAGTCTACATCAATCGGCCGCCCCACGCGTCGCCATTGGTTGGACACATCCTCACCACTCAGTCGCCCCACGCGTCGCCACTCGGTGAGACACATCTACATCAATCGGCCGCCCCGCGTGTCGCCATTGGTTGGACACATCCTCACCACTCGGCCGCCCCGCACGTTGCCACTCGGTGAGACACATCTACATCAATCGGCTGCCCCGCACATCGCCATCGGTTGAACACATCTTCACCACTCGGCCACTCGCGCGCCTTCAGACAGCTAAGTCATTCTACATGCACTACATTCTGTTATTTCCGCGTTCCCGAGTATCTCGTAATTCACACATCACGTTCACTCGGAGGCCACGCCACCGAGTGTACCTCTACGCTCGGTTGCTTATTTTCACATACTTGCTTAGTACTGGTTACTTGACTCCCGAGTCCAACTTCCATTTTAACACATACGTCATTCACGAACACCATGTGTTCTTCACTTCGAGTTTGCATCGGTCCTCGGAGGCTGCAACTCAGTCGGAACACTACACTACCTTTTATTTGAGTCCGGCGCTCCAACACGTCCGGTTGGATCCTTCACTTCGTCAAGTTCGATCGGATCCTTCACTCTTTTAGACTCTTGTTGGTTCTGAACTAGCAAGCCCCTCGCACACCCAGCAGGTGTCTATGGGTGTTACTTACACAAATCATTTCAACACACATCAAATTTCCTCGAGAAATTATTACGTTGGCTTGTGCTATTTTTCATACACAAGTTACGCGATCACTCGACACCCCTGTGCACCAACTTCATCGCTACTCGGACTCAGTCACCATACCAATCCTAGCGCACCACAACACCAACCTTGTCACTCTGTTGACTTCGAACACATCCGGCCGACTCCTCTGTGGCGTCCTATTCATCGTGTCAACGACATAGACCTCGTCGTCTTGCTGGGCATGAGATAGATAAGTCCCTTTCATAATTAAACGGCACACTTCACTCCTTTGCGAGTTTGCCTCTTTCAAGCATCACTCGGAAGATTCTCCTCGTCTTTACCCGAGTCCGACTCGATGAATTGCAAATTATCCATTCAAAACTATATTTCTCGTATTCCGACATGTCCGTTGTCGAAGCCTGTAGTACGCTTGGGGGCTATGCCGCACTCGAGGGCTGCAACTCATTCGGAATGACACTCTCCTGAGTGGTCGAGTACTTCATCACCAGTCAGATCCTTCACTTAGTGCATTCGATCTGCCACTTTGACAAGTTACATAATCACTCAGACACTTTGCGCGCCATCTTCGTTCCTACGCATACTCAGTTATCACGCCGGTCTTGTTGCGTCACAACCACACTACACCGACCTCTTCGCTACATCAGCTTCGTAAGCATCTGGCTAATTCCTCCGAGGACCATTTTTTGCCACTTGGCTGGACACGTAGTCCTTCACTCGGCCACCTCACACGTCATCACTCGGCCGCCTCGCGCGTCACCACTCGGTTGTGCACGTCTTCATCACTCGGCCGCCCCGCGCGTCGCCACTCGGTTGTGCACGTCTTCATCACTCGGCCGCCCCGTGCGTCGCCACTCGGTTGTGCACGTCTTCATCACTCGGCCGCCCCGCACGTCGCCACTCCATTTTGAACGTCTTCGCCACTCGGCCGCCCCGCGCGTCGCCACTTGGTTGTGCACGTCTTCACCACTCCGTCGCCACTCGGTTTTGCACCTCCTCACCACTCGGCCGCCCCGCGCGTCGCCACTCGGTTGTGCACGTCTTCACCACTCGGCCTCCCCACGTGTCGCCACTCGGTTGTGCACGTCTTCACCACTCGGCCGCCTCATGCGTTGCCACTCGGTTCTGCACGTCTTCACCACTCGGCCGCCCCGTGCATCGCCACTCGGTAGTGCACGTCTTCACCACTCGGCCGCCCCGCGCGTCGCCACTCGGTTGTGCACGTCTTCACCACTCGGCCGCCCCGCGCGTCGCCACTCCGCTGGATGCGTCTTCATCACTCAGACGCCCCGCGCGTCGTCACTTGGTTAAACACATCTTCACCACTCGGCCGCCTCGCGCGTCGTCACTCGGTTGTACACATCCTTGTCCCTCGGCCGCCCCGCGCGGCACCATCAGTTGGACATGTCTTCACCACTACACCCCCAACACGAGAGCGACTACGTTACTCATATGAATAAACCTCATATCGCACTCTGTAGCGAGCTTACCTCTTTCGAGCATCACTCGGGGGCTATGCCACAGCCGAGGGCTATGCTACCCTCAGGGGTTACGCCCATTCGATCTACCTATTGATCACATCAGGAATATTTTTCTGAACATACTTGCTCGGTCCACCGAGGATCTATAAGGGTAGCATCATCCACTCGGACGATCGCCCAAATCATTACCTGGAGTCATCTTCAGGACTGCAAAAGGGTGAAAACGACGCTCCTCTACAGATACACTTGGCCCTTATTCTAGGCTCCAAGGCGTCAGTTTCACAAACTTGGACTCAGAGATGGCATGTGCTGGTGTTCCCCCGAGATAATGAGTGGCCTCTCTCTGGAGAGTCAGCCCACACGCTAGCCACGCCACTCGGGTTTCATGGCACGTCCACATCGGACCACTAGTCTATGTCCTCCGGGAGACATACGAGGGCCACCAAGTTTTTCCTTGCGGTCAACATACCCCGATCAGTCGGGAAGCACGTCCACTCGGACAAATACCCCTTTTCATGCAAAAGGGTGAAAATAAGAAGCTAACGGTCAATGTAAGAAGTACTACTAGAATGATTACTCCCTGGAGTGTCCAGCTTTTTTCTACAGTCGGCAGTTTTGAGGCCGAATTCATTCATCGTGCCTAGAGCACAAAGATTCACCTACTTGACCCAGTTCCAAGTTGAACTTATTTACCGTGCCAAGTGCACGAAGATCAGTCCGACTGATTCAGCTCCAGACTGAGCTTATTCACCGTTCCAAGCGCGTGAAGATCCATCAGATTGACACAATTTCAGACTAAAATATATTTACCGTGCCGACTGCATGGAGGTTCACCAGAAACTTAAACCCTCTACCAGACTCATCTAGTCCGACAAAGGCTCGGGGACTACACCCAGTGGGTGCACTCAGCGTGCCCCCACTGGAAGAGAAGCCAAAAAGAAACATTCTGCTCGGTCAAGTCCAGCACCAACATTCAAGTACAACAAGCCCTAAAGACTCTAACCGACTACCAACAATCAGTCGGAGTCTCGGGGGCTACACCCTATGGGTGCGCTGATCGCGCACCCATAGAACAAAATTCCGAGCAATCTGTTACTCGACGCAAGACCAGCTCCAGATCACTCAAGTACTATTCGACTTCTGAGTCGAGGAGAAACAAGCTAGACCAATACCAAATCTTCAAGTACTACTCGACCTCCGAGTCGGAAAGGAACAAGTTCGATCAGCACCAGCTAAGAAGATTTTTTTCTCTCAGACCCCCGCCGACTGCCCGCAGTCGATAACGGTCTCGGGGACTACACCCAGCGGGTGCACTCAGCGTGCCCCCACTGGAGTAATCTCCACTCGGTACGGCCTGACCAGTCCGAGTGACGAACAACAAACAAACAAGTTCTAAGGATCCCGTCAACTACCCAAAAAAATGCTATAAGGTGAGTTTAACGCTCCTCTGTGGACCTGTTTTGAGCCTTCTTCTAAGACTCAAAGCGTGAAACTCATAAGTTTGGACCTAGAACCGACTCATATTGACGTTCCCCCGGGATAAGAATGGCATCTCTCCGAGAGAAGAGTCCATGCGTCAATCTTGTTACTCGGATTTAATGACACACCCATACTCTGATCACGAGTTAACCTCTTCCGAGAGATGAACGAATGTCACCAAGTTGCTCCTCGTGGGCACTTACCCCAGATCAGTCGGGAAGCGCAGTGCCAGAATCCATTGAGATTTTGTTCAAACCTTGGTTGTCTGAAAGCACGATGATGGTTACCGAGTATTTCCGTAATCACTCGGGCCAAATTGTGTCTTTCACAAACTCGTTCTGCAAAATCACAACTGATTCGGGGGCTAATGTTGGGGACATACATAACAGGTAGGCCCACGAAGGGTCAAAGATCATAAAGCATGGAGTCCACATATTAGATGGGCCCAGAGCGTCACTCGGACAACCGACAAACCATCCAGTCGGATGACCATCAAGTCACTCGGAGCATAGCACTCCACTCGACGAACTCATTCCACTCGGAGCACCTGATCTCACTCGGATATGCGAAGACCAACAGTTGACAAGGCACTCGAAGCATCATCTTAGTAGTAGGCTGAGTTATGGCATTAACGCCCCCACTTTGTAACATAAGAGGTGAGGGGGTGGCGCACTCTATATAAGCCACCCCCCACCACTAGACATCGGAGGCTTTTTCTTCTACCTCTCTCTCCCTCTCAAGTCTCCGGACTTAGCTCAGGCATGGGGATCCGTTCTCCTCTCTCTCTCACACATTGTAATCTCCAGATACATACTCAGATAAAACAAAGCCTCTCCGGAGCACGAGACGTAGGGCTGTTATCTCCATCGTGAGAGGTCCGAAGTCGCTAAAACACCATGTCACCCATATGCATCTCGGTAGATCATGCTCCTTTACCCTACCCCCTTCGTATTGTCGGAATCGTTCCCACGACAGCCTACAATTCACTTTTTACTACCTTGTTTCACAAAAATGACATATATTTCAATTGCACATTTTTCAAAAACCTATTTCACTCTTTTGAAATAAATTATTACACATTTCTAAAAAATCAGTTTCACAATGATACATTGCAATTTCACTTTCTGTATTTACTGTTTCACAATTCAGAACCTACATTTCACTTTCCACTTGCTTGCTTCACAAAAATCACATCTATTTCAATTGCACATTTTTGAGAATAATATATTTCACTCTTTTGAAATAAACCATTACACATTTTGAAATAACCAGTTTCACAAGTTGACATTTCAGTTTCATATTTGGGTAAGAAAAAATTTCCGTGGAATAGGTTGGTTCACATATTTCTATTGAAATATGAGTTTTTCATAATTTTCTAGTGAAATGGGTTTGTTTCACATGTGAAATGTGAAACATTGAAATTTGAACATGTTTGAAATGTATCCAAGATTAGTCTAGTTCTAAAGGTCTTAGCACCAGGAATTCAAATATATGAATTATTTCAAAAATGAACTTATAGTTTAAATGATATGGATGGTTTAATTTAGCTAAGGTGAAATAAAAGGATGGATTTATGTGTGAAAGAAGGGAGAGAGTGGGCTGTCACATGCTGCCATGCATGTCATATCACTGACAAAGGTGGGGGCTACTAGCTGTATTGGATGAAGTATAACTCCGGTATAGCAAAAAAGTGAGAATAGAATATTCACAGCAGCACGAATCTTAATGCATGCAGGAACGATGGATTAGTTACCGGTACATCACGGAAATGCTCAAAATGACTTTCCCGTATCCCCTCCCCCACCGAAGCGGAAAATTGCGCGGTTCCGTGAGGTGCCGGTGAGTTGGTCTCCAATCGGGAGCTGCCATCTCACACTATGTGGGCCAAGTATCATTGTATTGCACTTCTTTTTTAGATTATTCATCTTCGTATTATCACACTCTCTCTTTAGCCCTTAGACCCCATCAGTGTACTTCACATGCATGCATGACAGTGTGGCAGAATCATTTTTTCTTCTCCCGCACAATAAATCCAACCATTTCTTCCGCCTTAGCTAATTTAAAACATCCATATATTTTAAACCATATATTCCTTTTTGAAACTTTTTTTATATTTGAACTCCTTGTGCCAAAACCTTTAAAATGAGATCAATCTTGGATATGTTTTGAGCACGTTTAAATTTGAACGTATATTTCACATGTCAAAATAACCAGTTTCACAATGATACATTACAATTTCACTTTCCATAGTGACTATTACACAGTCCAGAACCTACATTTCACTTTTCACTAGCTTGCTTCACAAAAGAAAACACCTATTTAAATTGCACATTTGTCAAATAACATATTTCACTCTTTTGAAGTAAACAACTACACATGTTCAAATAATCAGTTTCACAAACGGTACAATAGAATTTCACTTTCTATAGTTACTCTTTCATAATTCAAAGCCTACATTTCACTTTTTACTACCTTGTTTCACAAGAATGACATATATTTCAATTGCACATTTTTCAAATAACCTATTTCACTCTTTTGAAATAAATTATTACACATTTCCAAAAAAATCAGTTTCACAATGATGCATTGCAATTTCACTTTCTGTATTTACTGTTTCACAATTCAGAACCTACATTTCACTTTTCACTAGCTTGCTTCACAAAAATCACATCTATTTCAATTGCTCATTTTTTAGAATAATATATTTCACTCTTTTGAAATAAACCATTACACATTTTGAAATAACCAGTTTCACAAGTTGACATTTCAGTTTCATATTTGGGTAAGAAAGGTTTTCTGTGAAATAGGTTGGTTCACATATTCTATTGAAATGAGTTTTTCATAATTTTCTAGTGAAATGGGTTTGTTTCACATATGAAATGTGAAACATTGAAATTTGAACGTGTATGAAATGTATCCAAGATTGGTCTAGTTCTAAAGGTCTTAGCGTCAGGAATTCAAATATATGAATTATTTCAAGATGAACTTATAGTTTAAATGATATGGACGGTTTAATTTAGCTAAGGTGAAATAAAAGGGTGGATTTATGTGTGAGAGAAGGGAGAGAGTGGGCTGTCATGCCATGCCTGTCATATCACTGACAAAGGTGGGGGCTACTAGCTGTATTTGATGAAGTATAACACTGGTATAGCAAAAAAGTGAGAATAGAATATTCACAGCGGCACGAATCTGAATGCATGCATGAATGATGGATTGGTTACCGGTACATCACGAAAATGCTCAAAATGACTTTGCGCCTCCCCCACCTTAAGAGCCTAGACGAGTCGGCAAGTGGGCTGCAGGACATGATCTGGCCAGAGGAAGGAGCCAAGGAAGATGGGCCAACGATGTCGTACATTGCGCCCCAGATGCCTGATAACCCACAAGTATAGGGGATCGCAACAGTTTTCGAGGGTAGAGTATTCAACCCAAATTTATTGATTCGACACAAGGGGAGCCAAAGAATATTCTCAAGTATTAGCAGCTGAGTTGTCAATTCAACCACACCTGAAAGACTTAATATCTGCAACAGAGTATTTAGTAGCAAAGTAGTATGGAAGTAACGGTAACAGTGGCAAAAGTAACAGTAACAGTTTTGTAGCAATTGTAACAGTGGCAACGGAAAAGTAACTTAGCAAAGATCAATATGTGAAAAGCTTGTAGGCAATGGATCAATGATGGATAATTATATCGGATGGCATTCATCATGCAACAGTTATAACCTAGGGTGACACAGAACTAGCTCCAATTCATCAATATAATGTAGGCATGTATTCCGTATATAGTCATACATGCTTATGGAAAAGAACTTGCATGACATCTTTTGTCCTACCCTCCCATGGCAGCGGGGTCCTAATGGAAACTAAGCGATATTAAGGCCTCCTTTTAATAGAGAACCGGACCAAAGCATTAGCACTTAGTGAATACATAAACTCCTCAAACTAAGGTAATCACCGGAAAGAATCCCAATTATTGTCACCTTGGGGTATGCGGATCATAACACGTAATAGGTGTCTACAACTTGCAAGATAGGATCAAGAACACATATATATTCATGAAAACATAATAGGTTCAGATCTGAAATCATGGCACTCGGGCCCTAGTGACAAGCATTAGGCATAGCAAAGTCATAGCAACATCAATCTTAGAACATAATGGATACTAGGGATCAAACCCTAACAAAACTAACTCGATTACATGATAAATCTCATCCAACCCATCACCGTCCAGCAAGCCTGCGATGGAATTACTCACGCACGGCGGTGAGCATCATGAAATTGGTGATGGAGGAAGGTTGGTGATGATGATGGCGATGATTTCCCCTCTCCGGAGCCCCGAACGGACACCAGATCTGGCCTCCTGATGAAGAAAAGGAGGTGACGGCGGCTCCGTATCGTAAAACGCGATGAATCCTTCTCTCTGATTTTTTTCTCCCCGAACATGAATATATGAAGTTGGAATTGAGGTCGGTGGAGGTCCAGGGGACCCACAAGGCAGGGGGGCACGCCCTGCACCCTTGTGGATAGCAGGTGGGTCCCCCTCTGATGATTCTTTCGCCAATATTTTTTATTTATTCCAAAAATATTCTCCGTGAAGTTTCAGGTCATTCCGAGAACTTTCATTTCTGCACAAAAATAACACCAAGGCAATTCTGCTGAAAATAGCGTCAGTCCGGGTTAGTTCCATTCAAATCATGCAAATTAGAGTCCAAAACAAGGGCAAAAGAGTTTGGAAAAGTAGATACGATGGAGACGTATCAACTCCCCCAAGCTTAACCCATTGCTTGTCCTCAAGCAATTCAGTTGATAAACTGAAAGTGATAAAGAAAAACTTTTACAAACTCTGTTTGATCTTGTTGTTGCAAATATGTAAAGCCAGCATTCAAGTTTTCAGCAAAGATTATAAACTAACCATATTCACAATAACATTTAGGTCTCACATTTACTCATACCAATGGCATAATCAACTAACGAGCAATAATAATAAATCTCGGATGACAACACGTTTTCAAAACAATCATGATATGATATAACAGAATGGTATCTCGCTAGCCCTTTCTGAGACCGCAAAACATAAATGCAGAGCACCCCTGAAGATCAAGGACTGACTAGACATTGTAATTCATGGCAAAATAGATCCAGTCACAGTCATACTCAATATCAATTAATAACAACACATACAAATGATAGTGGTGCTCTCTAACTGGTGCTTTTTATAAGAGGATGATGACTCAACATAAAAGTAAATAGATAGGCCCTTCGTAGAGGGAAGCAGGGATTTGCGGAGGTGCTAGAGCTCGAGCTTTTTGAAACAGAGATGAATATAATTTTGAGCGGTATGCTTTCATTGTCAACATAACGACCAAGGGATCTCGGTATCTTCCATGCTACATACATTATAGGTGGTTCCCAAACAGAATGGTAAAGTTTATACTCCCCCACCACCAACAAGCACATTCCACGGCTCGTCCGAAACAACGGGTATCGTCCAACTAACAACAATCCTGGGGGAGTTTTGTTTGCAATTATAATTTGATTTGATTTGAGCATGGGACTGGGCATCCCGATTACCAGCCATTTTCTCGTGAATGACGAGCGGAGTCCGCTCATCGTGAGAATAACCCACCTAGCATGGAAGATACTGACAGCCCCCAGTCGCTACATGAGCGATTCGGGCATACAAAACAGATTATTATTTGAAGGTTTAGAGTTTGGCACATGCAAATTTACTTGGAACGGCAGGTAAATACCGCATATAGGTAGGTATGGTGTACTCATATGGAACAACTTTGGGTTTACGGAAGTGGATGCACAAGCAGTATTCCCGCTTAGTACAAGTGAAGGCTAGCAAGAGATTGAGGAGCGACCAACTAGAGAGCGACAACAGCCATAAATATGCATTGAGATTAACCAACATTGAGTGCAAGCATGAGTAGGATATAAATCACCATGAACATAAATATCGTGGAGGCTATGTTGATTTTGTTTCAACTACATGCGTGAACATGTGCCAAGTCAAGCCACTCGAATCATCCAAAGGACGATATCATCCTATCATACTACATCACAACCATTTTAAAAGCATATTGGCACACAAGGTAAACCATTATAAACTCCTAGCTAATTAAGCATGGCATGAGTAACTATAATCTCTAATTGTCATTGCAAACATGTTTCATTCATAGTAGGCTGAATCAAGAACGATGAACTAATCATATTTACAAAAACAAGATAGGTCGAGTTCATACCAGCTTTTCCTCATCTCAATCATTTCATCATATATCGTCATTATGTCCTTTCACTTGCACGACCGAACAGTGTGGATAATAATAATAGTGCACGTGCATTGGACTAAGCTGGAATCTGCAAACATTTATTCAAAGGAGAAGACAAGGTAATATGGGCTCTTTGTTAGATTAACAATAATGCATATGAGAGCCACTCAACATTTTCATCGTGGTCTTCACCTCTCGACCCCCAAAGAAAAGAAAAGAATTTCAAAGAAACACACTGAAATGTTTTTGGAGTTTTTGTTTTTCTGAAGAAGGTAAAACAAGAACGAGAAAAACTATTTACACGGGAAAGCTCCCAACAAGCAAAAGAAGAACGAGAAATCTTTTTGGGTTTTCTTTAATACTACTACTAAATAAACATGGAAAGGAAATAGGCTACAACTAATTTTTTTTTTGGTTTTGCTTAAGGTTTTTCAAACACAAAAGAAGAAAGTGAGAAAAAGAAAATAAACTAACATGGATAATACAATGAAAAAGTATGAACACCGACAACTGGAATGAGTGTGTGAACATGAATATAATGTCGGTGAGAGATACGTACTCCCCCAAGCTTAGGCTTTTGGCCTAAGTTGGTCTAGGGCCACGGCTGGCCCGGCGGATATCCAAAGTTGTAGTCGGGGTTGTACTGTGATGCGGCAGCTACTGCCTGAAGGGCTGCAGCATGGAGGCGAGTGGCCTCAACCTCTCTCTCATACTCGTTTGCCTCCTCGAGGAACCACCTTGATACATTTTCCTCAACATTTTTCTTCCTCTAAAAAATTTCTGAAATTTTTAGTGACTCAAAATAAAAGTGAACCAAACTCAATAAGATTGATAGCAACTACTCCTACAAGTGTCTAGAGGCTATATCATGCATCAAAACTACTTTGGACCATAAAAATTTGACATGCAAGCTCAAGAACAAGGTCTCCACAGCAGCAAAAATTTGTAATAAATAAAGCACTAGAACAAAAACTAATTGGACCATTGGAGGAGTCACATACCGAAGAACAATCCCCCAAAACAGTTTTGCAAATGGAGCTTTACACAAGCAGATCGAAAATGGCAGCAAGATGAGCTAGAACACGGGTTTGAGCACTGGGATGATTTTTTCTGGAGGAAGACGAAGTGGATGGGTGCTGGAATAAGTTAGGGGGGCCTACGTGGGACCCACAAGGCAGGGGGCATGCCCAGGGGGGTAGGGCGTGACGAAGACATGTACCTAGGGTAGGGTAGGGTAGGGTAATAGGCCTGACCTAGACACCCTTCCCCGAGGACACTGCTCTAAGGCCAAGGACATTCAAAGGATAGCATCATCTACCGACTGAAATCACCACAGGGTGCAACCCACTGGACAACCAGTTCACTCGGATAACCCAATTCCATTCGACCGGGGTGTACTCACTCGACCACACCAGAAACCACTCGGAAGACAGAAGATCTAAGGTCACTCAGGATAGCAATGGTCAGGCGTTCACTCCGTAGTCTTAATGATCATTTATTTACCTTTATTGCTGGCGTTATCAGTAACGTCCTGTCTTTATGGACATTGAACCCCTTGTAACGTGGGACGGCTGGGATCCTGGCGCACTCTATATAAGCCACCCCCCTCCATTGGCACAAGGGTTCGCACCCCCTGTAACTTCACGCATAATCCAGTCGACCGAGCCTCCGGGCATCGAGACGTAGGGCTGTTACTTCCTCCGAGAAGGGCCTGAACTCGTAAATCTTGTGTGCACAACCTCATCGTAGCTAGGATCTTGCCTCCTCATACCTACCCCTATTCTATTGTCAGACTTAGAACCACGACAGTTGGCGCCCACCTTGGGGCTGGCGTCTTAGCGACTTTCCGGTGAGGTTGCGATTTTTTCCGATTCCCATCATCATGGTTTCGGGTGGAGGTTTGGCTGAGGGCCATGAGATCCGTCTCGGCGCGCTCGTCTTCATCGCCGACGACTCCGCCTGGCTCCAGGAGGCCCCCCTCGACATCGAGACGTTCCCCGTCCGCGGGGCGATGCACTTTCGCGCGTGTGTCCGCGGCGTCCTTCTGGGGCAGTCGTCGACCCAATATCGGTCGTTTCCTACGGTGTCTTCGTTCCCCGCTGTTCGCCGTCGCAAGCGATCCAGTCGATCGCGGCTTCAGCGGTGGGTGAGGTATGCGGTGGCATGTCAGTCGGCCACCCCTCAAGTCGCGGCAATCGAGCCCGATGAATCTCTCTATGACCTGTTCGATCTGTCGACTGGCTCCATCGAGACTCTGTCCGAGTGCGACAGCAGCAATCCTGCGGCGGAGGTCCTGATAGTCGACACGCCGCGTAGCCCACCTGGCATGCGTCGCAACAGAGGCGGCGACGGCGGTGGCGATCCGTCGCGTGTTCACGAGGAATACCACCCCGAAACCCTCTCTTCACAACGGAGGGAGGAACTTCACCGCCGTAACGAGGAAGCACTCCACACGCCCATCGTCGGAGAGACCTCTGAGGCTCGGACCTTGGAGGCAGCGCGCTTGGCCACTTTGGCTGAACGCACTCGACTGGAAAATCTTCAGCATGCACTCGACGAACGTGCTCGGCAGCGGATTCCTGAGTCCAGTCGACAGCGGCTATTGTTCCCTCCTGAACCTCAGGTATACCGCACTCCAATTCAGAATCTTGCAGCTGCAGCTCGTATAGCAGAATCCATCCAGCCATCCCAGTCAGAAGCTGGACGAGGTTTGATGCAGATCCGGGCTCTGCTCCGGGCGGCAGGAGACCAAAACACTGCAGTATCACAGTCGCGTAATAGAATCCATAGCAGATCTGTGGTGGCTGACACAGTTCAATCGGCTCACAGCCCAAGATCGCCTCCACGACGCGAGGGGCGGGTGCATCGCCAAGATCAGCACTTGGGGTCGGATCCACGAGCAGTACAATCATCGACACGGCCGTGATGACCGCCGTCGAGCGCCTACACCCCCCTCCGAGAAGTGGATCATATGTGCCCCGGCACTATGATGGCAGGCGCCCGTACAGCGGAGGGCGGAGGACGCCGGTCGACCCAAGAGAGCCAGGGTTTGATGCGAGGTCAATTTTAGTGCAAGGTTTGGTCGACAGGAACCGAGCACACAGAGAGGGGCGAGGCAGGGATCGCCCGAGTGGAAGCAGGATTCATGTTTCGGGTCCCGAGTGTTTTAGCAGAGCTATCAGAGCAACTGAGATCCCCCAACTTTAGGTTGGCGACTGGGGTTAGTAAGTTCACCGGTGAGTCGAAGCCTAACACTTGGCTGGAAGATTACCGAGTGGCTATTCAGATCGATGGTGGAAATGATGAGGTAGCTATGAAACATCTTCCTCTCATGCTGGAAGGGTCGGCCAGAGCATGGCTGAATCAGTTGGCTCCAGGCAGTATATTCAGATGGGAGGAGTTAACCCGAGTGTTTGTCAGGACATTCGAGGGCACATGCAAACGACCTGCGGGGTTGACGGAATTGCAACATTGTGTACAAAAGCCGAATGAAACTCTGAGGGATTACATCCAAAGATGGACCACTTTACACCACACAGTAGAAAATGTATCCCAACACCAAGCAGTTTGTGCCTTCAAGGAGGGCGTTCGGTATCGAGAGCTTAACTTGAAATTCGGTCGGACAGGAGATATGTCTCTAACCCGAATGATGGAAATAGCCACCCGGTACGCTAATGGTGAAGAAGAGGACCGACTCTATAGTGGAAAGGGCAAACCAGTCGCCCAAGACACCGGAGTGGGTCGGAAGCAGAAACGCAAAGCCGAGCCAGCAGGTCCAGGTGAAGCTGCAGTTGTAACTCAAGGAAAATTCAAGTGGAAGCCCAAGGGACCCTGGATCCCCAAGAAGGTGAAAGATCAGGCGGGGAACGATGTGTTGGACTTGCCATGTCACATTCACACCAAGAAGGATGAAGAGGGAAATCTGATTTATCCCAAACATACCACTCGACAATGTCGGCTCCTGATCCAGCAGTTCCGAGAGAAACAGCCCAATGAAAAGGAAAAAGAGTCTGACAAGGATGGTGACAAGGAAGAAGATGATGACGGTTTCCCTAACGTCAATTCCACTTTGATGATTTTTGCTGACATTGAAAGTAAAAGTCGACTGAAAGTCATCAACAGAGAGGTAAACATGGTTGCTCCAGCAACGATGACATATTTGAAATGGTCAAAGACTCCCATCACATTCGACCAATCTGACCACCCACCGCACGTCGCCACCCCCGGGAGGCAAGCGTTGGTGGTCGACCCGGTCATTGGGGGCACCCGACTGACCAAAGTCTTGATGGATGGTGGCAGCGGCTTGAACATTTTGTATGCTGAGACTCTTCGTGGGATGGGCATTCCAATGTCCAAGCTCAGTGAGAGCAACATGCGGTTCCACGGTGTCATTCTAGGGAAGAAAGCTGATTCACTTGGACAGATCACTCTTGACGTGGTTTTCGGTGACTCAAAGAATTACCGTAAGGAGAAGTTGACATTTGAAGTTGTGGATTTTCACAGTGCCTATCATGCTATTCTGGGCAGAACTGCATATGCCCGTTTCATGGCTCAACCATGTTACGTGTACCTCAAGTTGAAGATGCCTGGCCCCAGGGGCGTGATCACGGTCACTGGTAATCGGCAACGAGCAGAAGAGTGCCTCTAGAAGGGCTCTAAGATAGCCGATGAACAGATGGCAGCGATAGAAATGGAAGAATATAAGAAGACTGCAGATCCGAGTGATTTGTTGCGCGCTAAGAAGCCTGCTTCCGAGTCTGCATTTCAGTCGTCCGGTGAAACAAAGCCTGTTCACATTCACCCGACCGATCCCAGTGCTGCTCCGACTCATATCTCAACAACACTCGACAGCAAATAGGAAGAAGCGCTCATCCAGTTCCTCCGTGAGAACTGGGACATCTTCGCATGGAAGCCGTCTGGCATGCCGGGTGTACCCAGGGGGCTGGCTGAGCACCGTTTGCGAGTCGATCCAAAGGCAAAACCCGTGAAAGAGCACCTCCGTCTGTCCACTGCGGAGAAGAGAAAGGCAATCGGCGAAGAGCTGGCTCGGCTTTTGGCAGCTGAGTTCATCCGCGAAATTTACCACTCCGAGTGGCTCGCCAATGTTGTCATGGTTCCCAAGAAGGACGATTCACTCCGTATGTGCATTGATTTCAAGCATATCAATCGGGCCTACCCGAAAGATCATTTTCCTCTCCCCCGCATCGATCAGATAGTCAACTCAACTGCGGGATGTGAGCGATTGTCCTTCCTGGATGCATATTCCGGGTACCATCAGATCCGACTGTATGGACCTGATGAAATAAAAACAACTTTTATCACCCCATTCGGGTGCTTTTGCTACATCACCATGCCCTTTGGTCTCAAGAATGCTGGTGCCACATTCATGCGCATGATACAGAAGTGTCTACTTGCTCAAATCAGTCGGAATGTGGAAGCATATATGGATGACATCGTGGTTAAGTCGCGCAAAGGTTCCGACCTGCTGACTGACCTTGCCGAAACCTTTGCCAATTTGAGAAGATATGATATCAAGCTTAATCCGTCGAAGTGTACATTCGGAGTTCCAGGTGGAAAGTTACTCGGTTTCCTCATTTTCGAATGTGGGATCGATGCAAACCCAGAGAAAGTTGGTGCAATCCTCCGAATGAAACGCCCTGTGCGCGTACACGACGTTCAGAAGCTTACTGGTTGTTTGGCTACTTTGAGTCGATTCATTTCTCATCTCGGCGAAAAGGCATTACCTCTTTACCGACTGATGAAGAAATCTAATATGTTCGAGTGGACTCCGGAAGCTGACGCAGCGTTTGCAGAGCTCAAAGCCCTGCTTTCCACCCAGCCGGTGCTTGCTGCTCCAATCAGCAAAGAACCTTTACTGCTTTATATAGCAGCCACTGGACAGGTTGTCAGTATGGTACTCACAGTCGAGCGGGAAGAAGAAGGTAAAACCTACAAGGTTCAACGCCCAGTGTACTATATTTCTGAAGTCTTAACCCCATCCAAGCAGAGATATCCACATTATCAGAAGCTTGTCTATGGAATTTACTTGACCAAAAAGAAGGTTGCACATTACTTCTCAGATCATTCGATTACAGTCGTCAGCGATGCTCCGTTGTCAGAAATTCTGAACAACAGAGATGCAACTGGTCGAGTGGCAAAGTGGGCGATTGAACTCCTTCCGCTGGATATCAAGTTCGAGGCAAAGAAAGCGATCAAATCTCAAGCGATAGCAGATTTCCTCGTCGAGTGGATTGAACAACAGTTACCGACCCAGATACAGTCGGAACATTGGTTTATGTTCTTCGACGGGTTCAAGATGTTGAATGGTTCAGGCGCTGGAGTAGTCCTGGTATCTCCACGAGGCGACAACCTCAGATATGTTCTTCAAATTCACTTTGATTCCTCCAACAATGAAGCTGAATATGAGGCACTCTTGTACGGGTTGCGTATGGCCATTTCACTCGGCGTCCGCCGCCTAATGGTTTACGGTGACTCAGATTTAGTGGTTAATCAAGTGATGAAGGAGTGGGACGTCAGGAGCCAATCTATGACTGGTTATTGCAATGCGGTGAGAAAGTTAGAAAACAAGTTTGAAGCGCTAGAGCTCCACCATATACCCCGACTGAAGAATCAAGCAGCTGATGACTTGGCGAAAATAGGTTCCAAGCGGGAGCCTATTCCCAGCAATGTGTTTTTGGAGCATATTCACACACCATCAGTTCAAGAAGATCCCTTCACTAAAGAGCCCCCACAGCCTAAAAGTTCCACTGATCCGACTGAAGTTGAAATCCCAGCTGTGGTCGACTTGATCATGGAAGTTTTGATCGTTATTCCTGATTGGACAATGTCGTATATCGCATATATTCTCAGGAAAGAGCTTCCAGAGGATGAAGAAGAGGCTCGCCAGATTGTCCGTCGATCCAAAGCCTTTACAGTAATGGGGGGGGCAACTCTATAGAGAAAGTGTCACTGGGGTCGTTCAGAAATGCATCACCCCGGAAGAAGGCCGAATGATCCTCGATGATATTCACTCGGGAACCTGTGGTCACCATGCGTCTTCTCGGGCCATCGTGGCCAAAGCGTATCGAGCAGGGTTTTATTGGCCGCGGGCAAATGAGATGGCAAAGGAAATAATTGACAAATGTGAGGGCTGTCAGTTCTACTCCAACATGTCCCACAAACCTGCTTCAGCCCTGAAGACCATTCCACTCGTCTGGCCATTCGCTGTTTGGGGTTTAGATATGGTAGGACCTCTGAAGACTGGCAGGAGTGGTTTCACCCATGTGCTTGTAGCAGTCGACAAGTTCACCAAATGGATCGAAGCTAAACCTGTCAAAAACCTGGATGCAAGTACTACAGTCAGCTTCATCAGAGGGTTAACATTTAGGTACGGAGTCCCACACAGCATCATCACGGATAATGGGTCGAACTTTGATTCTGATGAGTTCCGAGCTTTCTGTGCGTCCCAAGGTACTCGGGTCGACTATGCTTCAGTCGCCCACCCTCAGTCGAATGGACAAGCAGAAAGAGCGAACGATTTGATTCTCAAAGGGCTGAAACCTCGATTGATGCGCGACCTCAAGCATGCGGCCGGCGCTTGGGTAGATGAGTTACCATCAGTCCTTTGGGGATTAAGAACAACACCAAATCGGTCAACTGGTCGAACCCCCTTCTTCATGGTCTATGGGGCTGAGGCTGTGCTGCCGAGTGACTTGCTTCACAATGCGCCCCGAGTAGAACTTTTTTCAGAAGCCGAAGCAGAACAAGCTCGAGAAGATGTTTTTGATCTTCTGGAAGAAGAAAGAGAGATGGCCTTGATCCGATCAACCATTTATCAGCAAGACCTTCATCGATTATATGCCAGAAATGTAAAGGGTCGAGCATTTCAGGAAGGGGACCTTGTGCTCCGAGTGGACCAGCAACGGCCTCACAAACTTGCCCCCGCTCGGGAAGGTCCCTTCATCGTCACCAAGGTGCTCCACAACGGACCGTATCACCTCTACAATGTGGAGCATAATAAAGACGAACCACGCGCTTGGAATGCGGAACTACTCTGCCGTTTTTATGCTTAAGTGTTCAGACTGATGAGATGTAATAAAGAGTACCTTTCAGTTCGTTTATCAAAGACATGGCTTTACAGTCTCCTAAATGATTGTTGTTACTAATACATGTGTCTAAAATCCCCCAGTGGGTGGCTTAGCCGCGAATCCGATTCGCCTAAGTTCAAAAAATCCTACCGAGTGATGAGCAACCCTCTCACTCGGGGGCTTAGCTGCGGTCCTGTACTCGCCTAAGTTCAAAAAATCCTACCGAGTGATGAGCAACCCTCTCACTTGGGGGCTTAGCTGTGGTCCTGTACTCGCCTAAGTTTGTAAAATCCTACCGAGTGACGAGCAATCCTCTCACTCGGGGGCTTAGCTGCAGTCCTGTACTCGCCTAAGTTTGTAAAATCCTACCGAGTGATGAGCAACCCTCTCACTCGGGGGCTTAGTGCAGTTACTATACTCGCCTAAGTTCGTAAAATCCTACCGAGTGATGAGAACCCTCTCACATCGGGGGTAGCTGCAGTCCTGACTCGCTAAGTTCGTAAAATCCTACCGAGTGATGAGCAACCCTCTCACTCGGAGGGCTTAGCTGCAGTCCTGTACTTGCCTAAGTTTGTAAAATCCTACCGAGTGATGAGCAACCCTCTCACTCGGGGGGTTAGTGCAGTCTGTACTCGCCTAAGTTGTAAAATCCTACCGAGTGATGAGCAAACCCTCTCACTCGGGGGCTTAGCTGCAGTCCTGTACTCGCCTAAGTTTGTAAAATCCTACGAGTGATGAGAAACCTCTCACTCGGGGGTTAGCTGCAGTCCTGTACTCGCCTAAGTTTGTAAAATTCTACCGAGTGATGAGCAACCCTCTCACTCGGGGGCTTAGCTGCAGTATGTACTCGCTGCCTAAGTTTGTAAAATCCTACCGAGTGATGAGCAACCCTCTCACTCGGGGGCTTAGCTGCAATCCTGTACTCGCCTAAGTTTGTAAAATCCTACCGAGTGATGAGCAACCCTCTCACTCTGGGGCTTAGCTGCAGTCCTGTACTCGCCTAAGTTTGTAAAATCCTAACGAGTGATGAGCAACCCTTCACTGGGGGCTTAGCTGCAGTCCTGTACTCGCCTAAGTTTGTAAAATCCTACCGTGATGAGCAACCTTCACTCGGGGGCTTAGCTGCAGTCCTTGTATTCCTAAGTTTGTAAAATCCTACCGAGTGATGAGCAACCCTCTCACTCGGGGGCTTAGCTGCAGTCCTGTACTCGCTAAGTTGTTAAAATCTACCGAGTGTGAGAACAACCTCTCACTCGGGGGCTTAGCTGCAGTCCTGTACTCGCCTAAGTTGTAAAATCCTACCGAGTGGTGAGCAACCCTCTCACGGGGCTTAGCTGCAGTCCTGTACTCGCCTAAGTTTGTAAAATCCTACCGAGTGATGAGCAATCCTCTCACTCGAGGGCTTAGCTGCAGTCCTGTACTCGCCTAAGTTTGTAAAATCCTACCGAGTGATGAGCAACCCTCTCACTCGGGGGCTTAGTTGCAGTCCTGTACTCGCCTAAGTTTGTAAAATCCTATCGAGTGATGAGCAACCCTCTCACTCGGGGGCTTAGCTGCAGTCTTGTACTAGCCTAAGTTTGTAAAATCCTACCGAGTGATGAGCAACCCTCTCACTCGAGGGCTTAGCTGCGGTCCTGTACTCGCCTAAGTGTAAAACACGCTCCATCCTGATCTGCAAGGACGACGAGGTGCAGGTCGTCCGCGATCCTCTCCTTAGAACTGCATCACAAGAACAAAAGTCTGTTCTGAGTGAAGATACAAGTTCCACTCAGAACTAAAAACAAGCATATTTAAGGGCAAACTAAGTTCGGACGAAGGAGCTTAAAGTACTCGGGCATCAGGCCCGAAGGAGTTTTACGGTTACAAAATCACTCGGCATACCGAGGCAAATTGAATCGGATCATAAAAGTTCGGACGAAGGAGTTTAAAGTACTCGGGCATCAGGCCCGAAGGAGTTTTACGGTTACAAAATCACTCGTCATACCGAGGCAAATTGAATCAGATCATAAAAGTTTCATTCACTCCGCGGAGGGGCTGGCAGGCTCGACAAACTCGTCCAGGTCGATTCCATCTGCAATTCGAGTAGCAGCAGTAATGAAGGTCTCCATGAAAGACTGGAAGTCAAGTTTCTTGGTGTTGGCGACCTTGATTGCTGCTAGCTTCTCTTCTCTGGCTTCCTTGCAGTGGACACGAACCAGGGACAGAGCTACGTCAGCACCGCATCGAGCAGCGGACTTCTTCCACTCCTGCACTCGACCAGGAATCTCGTTGAGTCGAGTCATCAGAGACTCGAGATCGTTTTAGAGCATTTCCCTTGGCCAGAGCGTTGTGTCGATCCGCGACACCGCAACCTTGAGTCGAGCAAGATATTCCAAGGCACTGGCAAGGCGAGACTCCAGTCGAAGCATGTTCATGGCAGCTTCATCTTTGACAGGGGAGTTGATGGGGCCCAAGTTTGTCTCGACTCGCCCAGTCTCTTCCTCGAAGTCTTGACAGAATTCTGCACTCGCAGAGGAATAATGAGTCGACAGAAGTATGATGAGTCAATGAAAGGAAACCAATCGCACAGAGAAAAGTACCTTCAAGCATGAGGAATAATTTTTTGGCGAGTCCTCCCAGATAGTTCTCCATCTCGTCCCTCCTGCGGGTGATGTCTTCTACTTTGTCGGTCAGGGTCCGTTTGTCCTTCTTCAGGCGAGTGACTTCTTTGTTGGCTTCGTCAAGAGCAGCCTTTAGCTTGGTATTTTCTTCCTCCAGCTTTCTGACTGAGGCCATCTTTTGGTCGGCAAGCGCCGTTTTGTCTTCGGCGGTTTTCTTCGCAGCCGCAAGGTCAAGGTCCTTCTTCTCCAAAGCCTGTCTCATTGTTTCTAGAAAGAACAACATTTGAATCAGAAAAAGGAGGAGAAAAGATGGCAAGAGAACCGGTCGACAAGCTTTCCTTACCAGCAGCGTCATCCTTAGCCTTCTGCAAGTTGTTTTGAGCCAATTCCAGGTCAAGATTGAGCTGGATTTGCTTCTTCTCCAAGTCGGCGAACCGGGCTCCAAGATCACAAGATTTCTATTTTCAGAAGATAGTCAGTCGGCAGACACAAAGATTGGTTGCTTCCGAGCAATAAAGTAGCAAGTTCAAATAGTTCTAAGACTACTGCCGAATCAAACATTCGCCAATAGTCTCGGGGACTACACCCAGTGGGTGCACTCAGCGTGCCCCCACTGGTCCGACTTTTTCAATCGACTTGGTCCGTCCAGTCAAAAAAAAAACTCAGACCATAGCCGACTGCCCGCAGTCGACTACGGTCTCGGGGACTACACCCAGTGGGTGCACTCAGCGTGCCCCCACTGGTAAAGGTTCCACTCGGCATGATCTGCCCAAACCGAGTGGAAAAGCTCTGTTCAAAGACCCCCGCCGAATCAAACATTCGACGGCGGTCTCGGGGACTACACCCAGTGGGTGCACTCAGCGTGCCCCCACTGGTTCAGAGATTCAATCAGCACAACCTAGTCGACTCAAGTGGCAAAACTACTCAACAGAAATTAAAACACCCAGTGGGTGTACAAACTGACAATGGGTGTGCAATTAAGGTTCCAAAACGCTCATCCACGGACGTCTTGCGGATAAAGCAACAGTTTCTAAATATCATATCCTAGCAGAACAAGCGTCAAGATGGAGTTCAGTCGGAAGTAAGCTAACCTGGACATTGGCCTGAAGTGCTGAGCTGGCATCATAGGCATCTTGACTGGCCTCGCGCACCACCTTCATCTGCTCCATCATAATGCCAGCCTGGCGTATAGCCTCCTTGGCAGCACTCACTTCGTCTTCTGGGACGTGATGGGCGGTGGGAGGTGGAGTCAGTGTATCAGTTGCAGTAGCTTGAGAGCTTGAGGCATGAAGTTGGACAGACGAAGCAAGGGCCGGCACAGTCGACGATGAAGGACGAACACTCGACAAGGGATTCGCAAAAGTAACGGAGGCACGGTTGAAGACCCCGGATTGCTGGATAGCTGGTTCCGTCGCCGGCGTTGACTGATGCGTCTTGCTAGCTGGTACCTTCTTGACCGAGGTCCTGCTCCTCCTACCCACGAGCTTCTGTGGCTCATCTTCATCATCGTCTTGAAGTTCAATAACATTTTGCGGAGCTGCAAAAGAATTGACTACAAGAGTTCAGTCGACTGTAGAATCGGCTAGCAAAGAAAAGAGGGGATAACAGGGGTCATACCCGCTTTGGATGTGACCGCGTCCTCCATCTCCTCGTCACCATCATCTTGGTAAGCAGAAGTCCCGGAGGTAGCAGCGCTGCAAATCTCAAGGTTCACTCGGTCAAGCAAGTGAATGGGTCGACAACTGATATAAGATTCTTGGAACAAAGGGTGAAAACGAAACACTTATGCAGAGGCGACGGGAACGTCAACCTTGATCTTGGGCAAAGCCTTCCGTGGCTTTGACGGCGCGGTCTTGAGCTGCTTCGGAGCCTTCTCAGTCGGCACCGGAGAAGATGTCCGAGTGCGCTTCGAAGTCTATCCAGTCGGTGCTGCCACCTTGCCCCGGATACTTGCTGGGTCGTGCTTATGCTTGGAACGCTTTTCCGCGTGAGGTGGAGAATCGACCTCCTCATCACTGCTCGAGTTTTCGTGCTCTTCATCACTCTCGACATCGGAGTTCCAGTCACCGCTGTCGCCTCCGCTCTCTTCTCCTTCCTGGATCTGCTCCCCGTTGGGCATCGAGTACATCTCAGTATATATCTGAGAAGCAAAGAATCGAACAAGCATCAGTCGGTTCCAAAGACAGTTTACAAATTAGAGTAAAAGTCACTCGACATCGAAGGTCTGACCTTGTCTGGTTCGTTATCAGCGCCGAATGGCGGAATTCTCCTGGACCCCCTGGGGTTGTCTTTGTTTCCGGTAATGCCCTGCAGCCACTGCGCCACCGTCTCCTCGGCAACTTCCTCCGGGTGGATCCGAGCAGAATCATCGGCGCCCGAGTACATCCACATAGGATGATCGCGGGCCTGGAGCGGCTGGATGCGGCGAGTGAGAAACACCTCTAGCAAATCCATGCGGGTCACACCATCGCGGACAAGTTGGATTACGCGTTCAACCAACATAGTCACCTCCACCTTTTCTGCTGGAGTCACTTTCAAGGGAGAGGGCTTCTCAATTCGCCCCATGGTGAAGGGGGGAAGGCCAGTCGACTGACCAGGAGTTGGTTTGTCCTTACAATAAAACCAGGTCGACTGCCACCCTCTGACCGAATCGGGAAGGGTCATAGGTGGAAAAGTGCTTTTACCTCTCATCTGGATCCCTAGACCTCCGCACATCTGGATCACGTGCGTCCTCTCATCACTCGGATTGGCCTTTTTCACAGACTGTGAGCGGCAAGTAAAAATGTGTTTGAAGAGACCCCAATGCGGTCGACAACCCAGGAAATTCTCACACATGGAGACAAACGCAGCGAGGTATGTGATGGTGTTCGGGGAAAAGTGATGAAGTTGGGCCCCAAAAAAGTTCAGAAAACCTCAGAAAAAAGGATGAGGGGGAAGAGAAAAACCACGGTCGACGTGGGTCGCGAGGAGGACGCACTCACCCTCCTGCGGCTGCGGCTCGGTCTCATCACCTGGCAGCCTCCAGGATCCATGAGCGATCAAGCCCCCCTCGACCAGATCCTCCAGATCCTCTTGCTGAATCGTGGATCGAATCCAGTCGCCCTGGATCCAGCCGGGTGGCAGGCCGGATCTCGACGACGATCCACCCTGACTCGTCTTCTTGCCCTTCGCTGCCGCCGTCGCTTTCTTCGCACGCTCCAGGGCCGCCGTCTTCTCCTTCCCCATGGCGGCAGGTTGCGCTCGGACGGGGCGGCGACGTCGAAGGTGGCGGCGAATGTGGTGGTGAAACAGGAGAAGAAGAAGAAGGGGATGGGGAGCACAGTGCCAGGCTCATCGGCCTCGACACCTTATATGGGCCTGCTCCCGAGTGGCTGACTTGTGGGCCCAGGCAATCCAGTCAAATCCCGCAACAGTCGCACGCTGGATACGTGGCAAAAAAGGTGGCGCGAGAATCGAGGCATCCCTGCCTAACCCGCTCCGTTTACTGCGGTACTCTCCGTCCCACGCGCTTCTCCAAATTTCGAATCCCGTGAGATCCGGAAGCGGCAGTGTGACCAATCGCGCCGAGGATTTTATACCATACCAACACTCAGAGCTTATCAGCAAAAATCACTCGACGACCTCTGAATGGACCCAGGCGACTGAAAATGAAGTTGAAGTTTTTACAAAGATCACCGGCCCGGTTAAAATGCCTCTGAAGCATATAAATCGGGTCGGAACCATCTTCAACCCCTTCTCCACTCGGACCCAGATCCATTCGGGGGCTAATGACAAAGACATGTACCTAGGGTAGGGTAATAGGCCTGACCTAGACACCCTTCCCCGAGGACACTGCTCTAAGGCCAAGGACATTCAAAGGATAGCATCATCTACCGACTGAAATCACCACAGGGTGCAACCCACTCGACCAACAGTTCACTCGGATAACCCAAGTCCATTCGACCGGGGTGTACTCACTCGACCACACCAGAAACCACTCGGAAGACAGAAGATCTAAGGTCACTCAGGATAGCAATGGTCAGGCGTTCACTCCGTAGTCTTAATGATCATTTATTTACCTTTATTGCTGGCGTTATCAGTAACGTCCTGTCTTAATGGACATTGAACCCCTTGTAACGTGGGACGGCTAGGGTCCTGGCGCACTCTATATAAGCCATCCCCCTCCACTAGCACAAGGGTTCGCACCCCCTGTAACTTCACGCATAATCCAGTCGACCGAGCCTCCGGGCACCGAGACGTAGGGCTGTTACTTCCTCCGAGAAGGGCCTGAACTCGTAAATCTTGTGTGCACAACCTCATCGTAGCTAGGATCTTGCCTCCTCATACCTACCCCCTATTCTACTGTCAGACTTAGAACCACAACAGGGCGTGCTCTCCACCCTTGTGGTCCACTGGTGCAGCCCCCTGGTGCAATCTCAGTGCCAGAAATTGTAAAATATTCTATAAAAAATCATACTAAATTTTCAGGGCATTTGGAGAACTTTTATTTTTGGGATATTTTTATTGCACGAATAATTCAGAAAACAGACAGATAATACTATTTTTGCTTTATTTATTCTAAATAACAAAAAGTAAAAACTAAGTACAGAAAGTTGTGCTTTCTAAATTCATCCATCTCATGCTCATCAAAAGGAATCCGTTAACAAGGTTGATCAAATCTTATTAACAAACCTCTTTCGAATAACATGAAACCGGAGAATTTTTGAATAACACTAGGTTACCTCACGGGGATATGCATATCCCCAACAATAAGAATATCATATTCCTTTTTGATACTAGGGAGAGAAAATTCAAAACCTCCAATAGTAATAGTTGAAAATTTTCCAATAGAATTGATACTATGAACTTGAGGTTGTTTCTTTGGAAAGTTGATGACCCACAAGTATATGGGATCAATTGTAGCCTTTTCGATAAGTAAGAGTGTCGAACCCAACGAGGAGCAGAAGGAAATGACAAGCAGTTTTCAGCAAGGTAATGTCTGCAAGTACTGAAATTGTAAGTAGCAGAGTAGTTTGATAGCCAAATAATTTGTAATGAGCAAGTAACAATAGTAGTAACAAAAGTGCAGCAAGGTAGCCCAACCCTTTTGAGGCAAAGGATAGGCCAAAACGGTCTCTTATAATAAGCAAAGCGTTCTTGAGGGTACATGGGAATTTCATCTAGTCACTTTCATCATGTTGGTTTGATTCGTGTTCGCTACTTTGATAATTTGATATGTGGGTGGATCGGTGCTTAGGTGTTGTTCTTACTTGAACAATCCTCCTACTTATGATTAACCCCCTCGCAAGCATCTGCAACTACGAGAAAAGTATTAAGAATAAATTCTAACCATAGCATTAAACTTTTGGATCCAATCGGTCCCTTACGGAATAGCGCATAAACTAGGGTTTAAGCTTCTGTCACTCTCGCAACCCATCATCTAATAACTACTCCACAATGCATTCCCTTAGGCCCAAATATGGTGAAGTGTCATGTAGTCGATGTTCACATGACACTACTAAGGGAATCACAACACACATACTATCAAAATATCGAACACATATCAAGTTCACATGATTACTTGCAACATGATTTCTCCCGTGACCTCAAGAACAAAAGTAACTACTCACAAATGATAATCATGCTCAAGATCAGAGGGGTATTAAATAGCATATTGGATCTGAACATATAATCTTCCACCAAATAAACCATATAGTAATCAACTACAAGATGTAATCAACACTACTAGTCACCCACAAGCACCAATCTATAGTTCCAGTACAAAGATTGAACACAAGAGATGAACTAGGGTTTGAGAGGAGATGGTGATGTTGAAGATGTTGATGGGGATTGCCCTCCCCAAGATGGGAGAGTTGTTGGTAATGATGATGACGATGATTTCCCCCTCCGGGAGGGAAGTTCCCCCAGCGGAATCGCTCCACCGGAGGGCAAAAGTGCTCCTGCCCAAGTTCTGCCTCGAGACGGTGGCACCCCGTCCTGAAAGTCCTCTCCTGATTTTTTCTAGGTTAAAATGACTTATATACCAGAAGATGGGCACCGGAGGTGGGCCGAGGGGAGCACAACCCACCAGGGCGCGCCTGGGCTCCCTGGCGCGCCCAGGTGGGTTGTGCCCACCTGGTGGGCTCCCTCTGGTACTTATTGGCTCCAATATTTCTCATTTATTTCATAAAAAATTCCCGTAAAGTTTCAGCTCATTTGGAGTTGTGCAGAATAGGTAGCCTGATGTAGCTTTTTCAGGTCCAGATTTCCAGTTGCCGGAATTCTCCCTCTTTGTGTGTACCTTGCATATTATGAGAGAAAAGGCATTAGAATTACTCCAAAAAGCATTATTATGCATAAAACATCATAAATAATAGTAGGAAAACATGATGCAAAATGGACATATCAACTGCCCCAAGCTTAGACCTCGCTTGTTCTCAAGCGAAAACCGAAATCGAAAAACATGTCCACATGCTTAGAGAGAGAGGTGTCGATAAAAACAAAATACGGACATAGAAGCATCATGTAGTTTTATTATCATAGCAACAAACTTTAACATAAAACTTTTATCATAGAACTTGTATCATAGACTTCTCATGAATAAGTAACAATTCATCACACAATCGAAGTATAAAGCATAAACTCTATTAGAAACCAACAAACTATGTTCTCAGTCAACTTTGCAACTACAATTCATCATCTTTTCAGGAAGGGTCACGTATCGAAGCCTTTAGGCAAGTCCACATACTCAACCATCATATAGTCTTCTATGATTGCTAACACTCACTGCATACACATGAGCAAAACGTTTCAACCGGACACATAGAAAGATAGGGGCTTATAGTTTCGCCTCCCAACGTATTCACCTCAAGGGTGATGTCAACAATAATAACTCATGCTGCCCATATTCAACTGGACATATGTGCCTAGATCTTTCCTCACCACATGATGCTTGCCAAAGGAGAAAAATAAAAGGAAAAGAGAGAATAACTTTGACTCTTACATAAAAGTAAATACATAAAAGTAAAAGATAGGCCCTTCGCAGAGGGAAGCAGAGGTTGCCATGCGCTTTTTTGGTTGTATGCTCAACCCCTTAATGCAAAAGAACATCACGTTATATTGCCCCTTGTGATGGCAACCTTTATTATGCGGTCTGTCGCTTTTATTCTTCACCATCACAAGTTCGTACAACGCTCAATTTTCTCTTACACTAAATGATCTCACACTTTTAGAAGCAATTTTTATTGCCTTATTGCACCGATGACAACTTACTTGAAGGATCTTACTCAATCCATAGGTAGATATGGTGGACTCTCGAAAATAAGATTTGGGTTTAAGGGTTTTTTGGATGCACAAGTAGTATCTCTACTTAGTGCGGAATTTTTGGCTAGCAAAGATGGGGGGCAAGCACCACATGTTGAAGGATCTATGACAATATAACTTCTATGTGAATATGAACAAACATAAATCATTAAGTTGTCTTCCTTGTCCAACATCCACAATTTTGGCATATTATATTTTGATGGGGGCTCACAATCACAAAAGATTTCCATGATAGTGTATTTATATGTGAATCTTCTCTTCCCTTATTAATTCTTTCATGAGTTGCATCATTGACTAATGCTATGTTTGTCAATCTCTAATAAAATTTTCTACTCATACTTTTCCTTATGTGGTGTTATCACCTACCATAGGATTAGCATATGATCTTTTCATTTATTTCCTTTCTCTTTATTGAAACATGAAAGTAAAGAAAGCAAAAACTCAAACTAAACTTTATTATGTATCTCGCACACGATTACAAAGATGGATTACTAAGCAAGCTCTCAAAAAGAAAGGATCGAACTAAACTTTTATTCATCTAAAGCAAAAGATAACCATGGATCGAACTAAGAAAAGTAAAGGCAAAAGATAGTGGGGGTCATACGATACCGGGGCACCTCCCCCAAGCTTGGCGGAAGCCAAGGGGAGTGCCCATACCCGATACTCAATTTTCTTTTGGTGATGAAGAAGGAGGTGGTGGTGATGATGAAGTAGAAGCGATCTTGTCCTTGGGTTTCCATGGCAGGGGCTCACCATTATAAGAGGAGGAGTGAGTCTCACGGGTCGTGCAACTAGCAGCCAAACTCATACCTTTAAACCTTACCTCATATTCAAAGACTTGGTTTTGGAGGTCATAGATCTGGCTCTGGAGGAAGTTGATTTTCTCGTTGAAGGATAAGACGATGTCCTTCATGGAATTGCCCTCCACCTTGAGATCACGGGTGTAGTCCGTGATCATGAGGTGATTGGCATTGAGTCCACGTTCCACCATCCCCTTGCACCGGAAAACATCCTGCTCCACAGCTTCAAGCCTAGCCTCCACGGATCCAGTCCCCTTGGGGCCTTGCACATCGCGGATATGGAACACCCCCTCACGCATCTGGATAGCTTGAGGGTGCTGCATCACCTCCCGCAGATATGGGTTGATGACGTTCTCGAAGAACTTGTCCTTGGAGGAGCTTGAAGCGGCCATGGTGGATTAGATCTGTCAAAAAACAACAAGGAAAAGAAAACAGGAGATTTCTCCGCGATACGGAGGTCAATAGGTTCGGGGGGTATATAAAGATTTTTTATCTTGGGAAATAAGCAAACGGAAGAAAAACGGAGTCCGGAAGGTACCCGAGGTGGGCACAACCCACCTGGGCGTGCCAGGTGTGCCTTCCTGGTTGCTTATTATTTTCCTAATTTTCTAAATATTCCAAAACTGACAAAAAATATTTTTGCGGATTTTTCGGAGTCCGTTTACTTACCGTATCACGTACCTCCTCTTTTTCACGATTGTAGAGTGTTCCTGAAGGACTCTTTTATGTGTTCTTCCGGTGTCATAGTTTGGATAATATTACTTTCAACATTAATGGGCATACCTGAGATATAATGTTTTACTCGTTGCCCATTAACAACCTTCGGGTTAGTACCTTCGGCATTATTTATTTTGATAGCTCTAGACCGATAAACCTCCTCGATAACATAGGGTCCTTCCCATTTGGAGAGGAGTTTTCCTGCAAAGAATCTAAAACGAGAGTTGTACAAAAGAACATATTCTCCAACTTTGAACTCACGCTTTTGGATTCTTTTATCATGCCATCTTTTAACTTTTTCTTTAAATAACTTGGCATTTTCAGAAGCTTGGGTTCTCCATTCATCTAATGAGCTAATATCAAATAACCTCTTTTCACCGGCAAGTTTGAAATCATAGTTGAGTTCTTTAATTGCCCAATATGCTTTATGTTCTAACTCAAGAGGCAAATGACAAGCTTTTCCATAAACCATTTTATAAGGAGACATACCCATAGGATTTTTATATGCTATTCTATAAGCCCAAAGTACATCATCTAATTTCTTAGACCAATTCTTCCGGGACCTATTGACAGTCTTTTGCAAAATTAATTTTATTTCTCTATTGCTATAAGTTCAATTTGACCACTAGACTGAGGATGATAGGGTGATGCAATTCTATGGTTAACATCATACTTGGCAAGCAGTTTACGGAAAGCACCATGAATAAAGTGTGAACCACCATCAGTCATTAAATATCTAGGGACTCCAAACCTTGGGAAAATAACTTCCTTAAGCATTTTAATAGAGGTGTTGTGATCAGCACTACTGGTTGGAATAGCTTCTACCCACTTAGTAACATAATCAACAGCAACCAAAATATGAGTATACCCATTAGAGGAAGGAAAAGGTCCCATGAAATCAAATCCCCAAACATCAAATGGTTCAACAGCAAGAGAATAATTCATAGGCATTTCTTGATGCTTACCGATATTACCTATTCTTTGACACTCATCACAAGATAAGATGAACTTACGAGCATCCTTGAAGAGAGTAGGCCAATAAAAACCAGATTGCAATACCTTATGAGCAGTTCTGTCTCCCGCATGACGTCCTCCATAAGCTTCGGAGTGACATTTCCGTAGGATTTCTCCCTGTTCATGCTCAGGTACACAACGTCTAATAATACCATCTACTCCTTCTTTATAAAGATGTGGGTCATCCCAGAAGTAATGTCTTAAATCATAGAAGATTTTTTTCTTTTGTTGGTATGTAAAGCCAGGTGGTAAATATTTAGCAACAATGTAATTAGCATAATCAGCATACCAAGGAGTGTTATTAGAAACATTTATTGCAGCTAACTGCTCATCAGGAAAGCTATCATCAATAGGTAGTGGGTCATCAAGTACATGTTCAAGCCTAGACAAGTTATCAGCTATGGGATTCTCTGCTCCTTTTCTATCAGTAATATGCAAATCAAATTCTTGTAGCAAGAGAACCCACCTAATGAGTCTAGGTTTAGCATCTTTCTTTTCCATAAGATATTTTATAGCAGCATGATCGGTGTGAACAGTCACTTTAGAATCAACAATGTAGGATCTAAATTTATCACAAGCAAACACAACTGCTAAGAATTCTTTTTCAGTAGTAGCATAATTTCGTTGGGCACTGTCTAGAGTTTTACTAGCATAATGGATAACATTTAGTTTCTTATCAACTCTTTGTCCTAGAACAACACCAACAGCATGATCACTAGCATCACACATAATTTCAAAAGGCAAGTTCCAATCAGGTGGTTGAACAATAGGTGCAGTATTTAAGGCTTTCTTGAGTGTTTCGAAGGCTTCTAAACAATCATCATCAAAAACGAAAGGAGTGTCCTTTTGCAAAAGATTTGTAAGAGGCCTAGAAATTTTAGAAAAGTCTTTGATAAATCTCCTATAGAAACCAGCATGACCAAGGAAACTACGAATACCTTTGATATCTTTAGGACATGGCATTTTCTCAATTGCATCAACCTTAGCTTTGTACACCTCAATACCCCTTTCAGAAATTTTATGGCCCAAAATAATACCTTCATTAACCATAAAGTGGCACTTCTCCCAATTCAAGACAAGATTTGTTTGCTCACATCTCTGCAAAACTCGATCAAGATTGCTTAAACAATCATCAACAGACTTCCCATAAACAGAAAAGTCATCCATGAAAACCTCAACAATCTTTTCACAAAAGTCAGAGAATATAGCGGTCATACATCTTTGAAAGGTAGCAGGTGCATTACATAAACCAAAAGGCATACGTCTATAAGCATAAGCATAAGTTCCAAAGGGACAAGTGAAAGTGGTCTTTTCTTGATCAGGTTGAGAAACAGGTATTTGTGAAAAACCAGAATATCCATCAAGGAAACAAAAATGTGTGTGCTTTGACAATCTTTCCAGCATTTGATCAATAAAAGGCAAAGGATAATGATCTTTTCTAGTTGCTTTGTTTAATTTTCTAAAATCAATTACCATTCTATAGCCTGTAACAATTCTTTGTGGGATGAGTTCATTTTATCATTAGGAACAATAGTAATTCCTCCGTTCTTAGGGACACAATGAACAGGACTTACCCACCTACTATCAGCTATAGGATAGATTATACCCGCTTCCAGAAGTTTTAATATTTCCGTTCTTACCACTTCTTTCATCTTCGGATTTAACCGACGTTGGTGATCAACAACGGTTTTAGCATCAGTTTCCATATTAATTTTGTGCTGGCATAGAGTGGGACTAATGCCCTTAAGATCATCAAGAGTATATCCAATAGCAGCTCGGTGCTTCCTTAGAACTTTCAATAGTCTTTCTTCTTCATGTTCTGAAAGGTTAGCACTAATAATAACAGGATATATCTTTTTCTCATCAAGATAAGCATATTTCAAAGTGTCTGGCAATTGTTTTAATTCAAACACAGGATCACCTTTAGGTGGAGGAGGACCTCCTAGAGTTTCAATAGGCAAATTGTGTTTAAGCAGAGGACGTTGTTCAAAGAAAATTTCATCTATTTCATTTCTTTCATGCATATCTAAATCATTTCCATGGTCTAGCAGGTATTGTTCTAAAGATCAGTAGGAGGCACAGCAATAGAAGCAAGACCAATTATTTCATCCTTACTAGGCAATTCTTTTTTATGAGGTTTTCTACTAAACTTGGAAAAGTTAAACTCATGAGATTCACACTACTGGAATCAGCTTCTTTGCCGTCCGCCATGCCGGACGGCAAAGGCATAGATCACGGACGGCAAAATGCTTTGCCGTCCACTAGCGGACGGCAAACTGTCCGGATGAAAGCCTGCCAGCAAAGGCCTTCTTTGCCGTCCGCTTCTTAGAAATGGACGGCAAAGGATTACGCCGTCCACCATCTGAGGCCAGCAGACGGCAAAGACAGCTGACGGCAGTGCGGTGGCGTGAGAGCCGTTAGGGGGTTAACGGCGCTCTTTGCCGTCCGCCAGCGGACGGCAAAGAGTCAAAGATCTTTGCCGTCCGTTGGCGGACGGCAAAGAGCCCAGCTAGGCAGCACTGGGAAGCTGCCATGTGTCCAGATATGCCATCCGCCAGCAGACGGCAAAGAGGTTTGAATCATTGCTGGCAGACGGCAAATAGGCAGCCAGTGTTCCCAGTTTGCACAGGTGACTGCCACGTGTCCTCTTTGCCGTCTGCTAGCGGACCGCTAAGCTCTTTGCCGTCCGCTAGCGGATGGCAAAGAGGCTATATATCCCCTGTTTTTATTTAAATCCCATTAATTAGACATGGTTTCAAACACAGATATACATGCATACATATCCAACATATCCAATAGCATGTCCAACAACATATTTCATCCAATCCAACAACATAGTTCAACAAAGTCCTACATATCCATATATACATAACCAGAAACAAGTTTCCAACAACATATCCATATAGACATACATATCCAAACAAGTTTTCATAAACAACAAGGAAGCACCACAAGAATAGTACACTCCATGAATCCAAGCTTCCTCATGTAAAGCAAATCTGCAAATTGGGAAAGATGAAAGTTAGAAGAAGAAGAAGAAGAAGAAGAAGAAGACTAGTTAGAAGAAGAAGAAGAAGATTTTTTTTCTTCTCTTTCTTTTTCTCCTCTCCTCTTCTTTATCTTCTTCTTCTTCTAACTAAGGTAGGTAAAAATGTCATTTTATTGCTAAGCTAGGTAAAAATGCTAAGTGTAGGTCATTTTAGAGTAAGGTAGGTAAATAGTTCATTTTGGAGCTTAGTAAGGATTATGTTATTTTCGAGGAAAATAAGCTAAGTCTATATCATTTTGGAGCTAACAAAGATTATCATGCCATTTTTTACCTAGTATGCTAAGTATGTCATAAATCAACTGAATAAGCTAAGTATAGCTTATTTTTTATCTAACTTAGGTAATTATGCCATTTAGGAGGAAAATAAGTAAGTATCCATTTGTAAAGCAAAACACTAGAGAAAACTTGGTCATTTTGGAGCTAACTAGCAAATTATGCCATTTTTTAGTTAAGTAAGAATATTATGCCATTTTGACATAAGTAAGCTAATTATAGTTCTTTATTGAGCTAACCCAGGTAACTAAGGTAATTAGAGCTAATTTAGCATTTTAGCAGCTCACTTAGTCAGTTTGGAGCTAACTTAGGTAAAATTGATCATTTTGGAGCTAATTAGGCTTATTATGTCATTTTCGAGGAAAATAAGCTAACAATATGACATATATGAGGTTACCAAGACTGTTATGCCATTTCAAACCTAAGTAAGCTAATTATGCCATTTTTTACATAAGTAAGCTAAGTGTATGTCATTATTGAGCAAACCTAGGTAACTAAGCATATTAGAGATAACTTAGCATATTAGAGCTAACTTAGGTCATTTCGGAGGAAACAAAGCTAAGTATAGATCATTTTGGAGCTAAGTAAGCTAATTATGTCATTTTGGAGGAAGATAAGCTAAGTCTAGGTCATTATGGTAAGCATTTTGGAGGAAATAAAGCTAAGTCTAGGTCTTTATGCATTTCGTAAGCAAAACACTAGAGAAAACTTACCGTCATCACGGAGGTGAAGGATCTTCACTCCTCCTTCTTCTACTTCTCCTTCATCATCCTGATGCGCTTAGAGCGGCGAGGCAGTGGGATGTACTCTTCTACCACAATTGGCATGGTCCTGTCGCCTAACTGTGGGATCGCCGGCGCCACCACCATCGCGAGGTCATTGTCAGGCACCACCACCATCACGAGGCCATCTTCAGGCACCACCATCGGTAGGTCATCGTCAGCCACCACCATCGCTTGCCCATCGTCAGCCACCACCATCGGTAGGTCATCGTCAGCCACCACCATCGCTTGCCCATCGTCAACCACCACCATCGCGAGGTCATCGTCAGACAGAATAGGCTGCACCTCCTCATCCCTACTCTGCTCCTCTTCTTCCCCACTCTGTTCCTCCTCATCCTCTATGCTGCTTTTGCTGTAGCCAGAGTCGCTGCTGCTTTTGCTGTAGCTAGAGTCGCTGCTGCTTTTGCTGTAGCCCGAGTCGCTGCTGCTGCTCCCATTGCCTGACCAAATGCAACAATGTTTTTTTAACTATTCATGTGAGACAAAGCCAAATGGAGAGGAAGAAGCGGCAGAGCGTACTGGCATCGTCGTCGTCCTGATAGCGCATGCGGCACATAGTCGTGTTGAACACCTTCACGGTGAGCGTGGCGTTGCCGTCGTACCTGAGGACAAGGAAGTACCCGTGCCGCAGGTCGTAGGCACGGATGAACTGCTCCCAGCCATGACACAGGTACATGTGGTCATACCTGAACACCACCTCCACGTCCCACAGCCTACGAAGCCCGCTGCCAGCCTGTCGCAGCTTCACATTCTTTGGCCGATGGCCGTCTAGCATCTTCATAAAAGTGTCAGGCAGCCTCTGCAGCGTGGGTCAAGCAGTGATGTAGCAAACAGCAGAGTTATGATAAAGAGATGGGTGAAGGGGAGATCTCTCCTTTTATATACCTGCCACCTGGAGGAATTCTCAAGTATGATCGTGAAGAACTCGAAACCTTCCAAGTCGCACTCCGGTGTGGCAGAGCGCAGCCTGCGGTGGCGGCCTCCCCCCATCTCTGATAAGCAGCAGAAGGGACCAATTACTACCCTTACAACATTATCATACAACATTACAGCAGCAAAAGTTTTGAGCAGAAGATAATCAACTACACCAAGTTATCATTTCACATTCAAAAAGCAATGCACTTGTGGACATTTATGATGGCAACAGCTAGAATCATATCTACTATAAATGGACCATATCTATAAACACAGCTAGAACCATATTTGATAAATGGACCATTTGCATATCTACAGAAACTTGGCCCTAATCCAACTTGGCTCTAATTCAACTCTATCATATTTGATAAATGGACATAGTTGGAACAGAGCCAAGTTTTTAGACATGAAAGAAAACTGAGAAAAAAAAAGCAATGCACTTGTGCTCAACAACATCAACAACACTTAATTAATTTGGTAGGTTAGTTCGCAATGGCAATTGGCACCCTTCAAAACTAGGGATTTCTTTAGACATGAAGAAAAATGAAAATGTAAACCAAATTGATAGTGATACCAATAAGAAAACATTACCACTACCAATGACATTAATGGTGATATTCAAAGATAACACAAGGTTCAAGTGTAACCAATATTTTTTCATTTATTTTTGGTAGAAAAATTATTTGAAATTTGGTGAAATATAGGCATCTACAATTTAACTTAAACTAAATTTGTCCCAAGTTCTTCACATCCATGCCTGCAATGATCTGCTACTAGATATGAATACTCCAAGGCAAGATACCACACTATACATGGTAATAGCATGCTTAAATTCTTCCCCATTTTAATGATAGTTAATCAAAACTTCAGAAGCCTTTGACAAAGATGGAAATACAGAATCCTCCTCCTTGCTAAGCTATCTAGATTAAAGGGAAAGTGGAAGCAAAGGTACCGCAACTTCATTGTATGATTATAACATCGAATCAATAATTGATAGATCTCTTTTCATAGCAGGGCACAGTCAATAAATCTCATGAGTGTAAACCAATAAATTATCATAATTGTGACAAACCAAATAGCTGACAAATGATCATAACTACATCAAAACATGTCATTACCGTTTCTGACTGCTCTATATACCGCACCCGATAGATATTCCTAAGTTTTAACGAGATATATCACAACCAATTTTAGTAGAACTACACATAAACATCATCCAGCATTGTCAATTATTCAAAATTGTAACGTGATATAACCAATTTTTCTATAACTACAGGATCCTTAAAATTAATATTCATAGCTACAATTAGATTACATGTAGAACCGTTCTAGTTATCTAAATAAAATATGTCGGTAAGATCAGTAGCTCTTACATCAAATGTACTGATTAAGTTAAATTCTTGATCATACAGCCGGTGAGGAGGAAAATCAACAAACACCCCAGCTCCATAAAAATATAGACATCAACCAGCACACACATTGCCCAGCACATCGACAAGTGAAAAACTAAACCTAAACTAAATCTAAAAAAAATACAAGGTCTCACCGAAGCAGGGGTCACCGGAGCGGCGGGGCGGCCGCGGGGGTGGACGAGAGGGGTGCCGGGGTGGAGCACGGGTCGCCGGAGCGGCGAGGCGGCCGCGGGAGTGGAGGAGAGGGGCGCCGGGGCGGCCGGGATGGAGGAGGGGGCGCCGGAGCTGCGGGGCGGCCGTGGTGGTGGGGGAGAGGGGCGCCGGGGCCGCCGGATTGGAGGAGGGGGGGCGCCGCGGTGACGGGGCTGGCGCGGGGCGGCGGCGGCTCGGGCACGGGGGTGGGGAGGGGCGGCACGGCGACGGGGGTGGCGCGGGGCGGAGGAGGGGGTCGCCGGGGCGGCGGGGGCGCCGCGACGACGGGGCTGGCGCGGGGCGGCGGTGGCTCGGGCATGGGGTGGAGAGAGAGAGGGGACAGAGAGAGGGGTGGGGCGCGGGCGTTGGCTTTTAAGTTAGGGCACGGTTCTTTGCCATCAGCTAGCAGACGGCAAAGAGCCTAGCTAACGGACGTTAGTTTGGCCACTTTCTTTGCCGTCTGCTAGCAGACGGCAAAGAAAGTGGCCGTTAGGTGGCTCTCCCTAGTGGGCCACCCTCCCTCTTTGCCATCTGCTAGCGGACGGCAAAGATTCTTTGCCGTCTGCTAGCAGACGGCAAAGAGACGGCTGACGGCAAACAATATCTCTGCCGTCCGCTCCTTCTTTGCCGTCAGTTTTCTGTAAGCTGATGGCAAAGACCATCTTTGCCATCAGCAAATAGACGGCAAAGAGACGGCTGACGGTAAAGATCCTGATTCCAGTAGTGTCATCACCAAAACTGACACCGACAGTTTGTTTCTTACAATCTATTTTAGCATTAACGGTGTTCAAGAAAGGTCTACCAAAGATAATGGGACAAAATCATCTTGTGGGGAACCAAGAACAAGAAAATTGGTAGGGTATTTTATTTTCCCACACAAGACTTCAACATCTCTAACCATCCCAATTGGTGATATGGTGTCTCTATTAGCAAGTTTAATAGTAACATCTATGTCTTCTATCTCAGCGGGTGCTATGTCATTCATAATTTCTTGATATAAGGTAAAGGGAATAGCACTCACGCTAGCACCTATGTCGCATAAACCATGATAACAGTGATCTCCTATTTTGACTGAGACAACGGGCATGCCAACAATGGGTCTACGAATATCTGACTTATCAGGTTTGACAATTCTAGTAGCTTCATTACAGAAGTAAATAACATGCCCATCTATGTTTTCTTCCAGGAGATCCTTAACCATAGCAACACTAGGTTCTACTTTGATTTGTTCATCAGGTTTAGGTATTCTAAAATAACTTTGTTGACCACAGTTGAAACTTTAGCATGTTTCTTTATCCTAACAGGGAAAGGTGGTTTCTCAATATAAGCAGTAGGAACAACTGGATCAACATTATAAATAATAGTTTCCTCTTTAGCTGGTACCGGTTCTTTAATTTCTTCTTTAATAGGTGGGTGATATTTAAACCACTTCTCCTTGGGGAGATCAACATGAGTAGCAAATGATTCACAAAAGGAGGCTACTATCTCAGAGCCAAGTCCATATTTAGTGCTAAACTTTTGAAAAGTATCGGTATTCATAAAAGATTTAACACAATCATACTTAAGCTTAATACCTGACTCTTTACCTTCGTCGAGTTCCCAATCTTCAGAGTTGCATTTAATTCTTTCCAAAATATCCCACCTGAATTCAATGGTCTTCTTCATAAAGGAACCAGTACAAGAAGTATCAAGCATGGATTGATCATCACGAGAAAGCCGAGCATAAAAATTCTGAATAATAATTTCTCTTGAGAGCTCATGATTGGGGCATGAATATAACATTGACTTAAGCCTCCCCCAAGCTAGAGTGATACTTTTTCTTTCACGAGGCCAAAAATTATATATGTAATTCCGGTCACGATGAACTAGATGCATAGGATAATTTTTTTGGTGAAACTCCAATTTCAATCTATTCCAATTCCAAGATCCAATATCATCGCATAGCCTATACCATGCTAATGCCTTTCCCTTCAAAGATAAAGGGAAAACCTTCTTATTAACTTCATCCCCGGGTAAACCTGCAAGCTTAAACAATCCACAAATTTCTTCCACATATATCAAGTGCATATCAGGATGTTCGGTTCCATCTCCTGCATAAGGATTAGCTAGCAGTTGTTCTATCATACCCGAAGGAATTTCATATTCAATATTTTCAGTAGGTGCAGTAGGTTGAGGGGTAACTAATTGTGGTTCCGGTCGAGGTGAAGATACCCCGAACAAAGCCCTCAAAGGATTGTTTTCCATAGTAACAAGTGACAATAAATTTCAGCACGTAGTAATAATTTTTCCTTAACAATTTCCACTTACCAAAAGCGCTTCACTCCCCGGCAATGGTGCCAGAAAATAGCCTTGATAACCCACAAGTATATGGGATCAATTGTAGCCTTTTTGATAAGTAAGAGTGTCAAACCCAACGAGGAGCAGAAGGAAATGACAAGCGGTTTTCAGCAAGGTAATGTCTGCAAGTAATGAAATTGTAAGTAGCAGAGTAGTTTGATAGCCAGATAATTTGTAACGAGCAAGTAACAATAGTAGTAACAAAAGTGCAGCAAGGTAGCTCAATCCTTTTGAGGCAAAGGACAGGCCAAAACGGTCTCTTATAATAAGCAAAGCGTTCTTGAGCGTACACGGGAATTTCATCTAGTCACTTTCATCATGTTGGTTTGATTCGTGTTCGCTACTTTAAAAATTTGATATGTGGGTGGACCGGTGCTTAGGTGCTGTTCTTACTTGAACAAACCTCCTACTTATGATTAACCCCCTCGCAAGCATCCGCAACTACGAGAAAAGTATTAAGAATAAATTCTAACCATAGCATTAAACTTTTGGATCCAATCGGTCCCTTACGGAATAGCGCATAAACTAGGGTTTAAGCTTCTGTCACTCTCGCAACCCATCATCTAATAACTACTCCACAATGCATTCCCTTAGGCCCAAATATGGTGAAGTGTCATGTAGTCGACGTTCACATGACACCACTAAGGGAATCACAACACACATACTATCAAAATATCGAACACATATCAAGTTCACATGATTACTTGCAACATGATTTCTCCCGTGACCTCAAGAACAAAAGTAACTACTCACAAATGATAATCATGCTCAAGATCAGAGGGGTATTAAATAGCATATTGGATCTGAACATATAATCTTCCACCAAATAAACCATATAGTAATCAACTACAAGATGTAATCAACACTACTAGTCACCCACAAGCACCAATCTATAGTTCCGGTACAAAGATTGAACACAAGAGATGAACTAGGGTTTGAGAGGAGATGGTGTTGTTGAAGATGTTGATGGAGATTGCCCTCCCCAAGATGGGAGAGTTGTTGGTGATGATGATGACGATGATTTCCCCCTCCGGGAAGGAAGTTCCCTCGGCGGAATCGCTCCGCCGGAGGGCAAAAGTGCTCCTGCCCAAGTTCCGCCTCGAGACGGCGGCACTCTGTCCCGAAAGTCCTCTCCTGATTTTTTCTAGGTCAAAATTACTTATATACCAGAAGATGGGCACCGGAGGTGGGCCGAGGGGAGCACAACCCACCAGGGCGCGCCTGGGCTCCCTGGCGCGCCCAGGTGGGTTGTGCCCACCTGGTGGGCCCCCTCTGGTACTTATTGGCTCCAATATTTCTCATTTATTCCATAAAAAATCCCCGTAAAGTTTCAGCTCATTTGGAGTTGTGCAGAATAGGTAGCCTGACGTAGCTTTTTTAGGTCCAGATTTCCAGCTGCTGGAATTCTCCCTCTTTGTGTGTACCTTGCATATTATGAGAGAAAAGGCATTAGAATTACTCCAAAAAGCATTATTATGCATAAAAACATCATAAATAACAGTAGGAAAACATGATGCAAAATGGACGTATCAAAAGTGTATTGTATGCTCATTACCATTAACATGAAAAGTGACATTGCCTTTGTTGCAATCAATAACAGCCCCTGCAGTATTCAAAAAGGGTCTACCAAGGATGATCGACATACTGCCATCCTCGGGAATATCAATAATAACAAAGTCTGTTAAGATAGTAACGTTTGCAACCACAACAGGCACATCCTCACAAATACCGATGGGTATAGCAGTTGATTTATCAGCCATTTGCAAAGAGATTTCAGTAGGTGTCAACTTATTCAATTCAAGTCTATGATATAAAGAGAAAGGCATAACACTAACACCGGCTCCCAAATCACATAAAGCAGTTTTAACATAGTTTCTTTTAATGGAGCATGGTATAGTTGGTACTCCTGGATCTCCAAGTTTCTTTGCTATTCCGCCCTTAAAAGTATAATTAGCAAGCATGGTGGAAATTTCAGCTTTAGGTATCTTTCTTTTATTTGTGACAATATCTTTCATATACTTAGCATAAGGAGACATTTTCAGCATATCAGTCAAACGCATATGCAAAAAGATAGGTCTAATCATTTCAGCAAAGCGCTCAAAATTCTCATCATCCTTTATCTTGGATGGTTTAGGAGGAAAGGGCATGGGTTTCTGAACCCATGGTTCTCTTTCTTTACCATGTTTCCTAGCAACGAAGTCTCTGTTATCATAATGTTTATTCTTTGAGTGTGGGTTATCAAGATCAGCAGCAGGTTCTACCTCCACATCGTTATCATTACTAGGTTGAGCATCAACATGAACATCATCATTAACATTATCACTAGGTCCATGTTCATCACCAGATTGTGTCTCAGCATCAGAAATAGAAATATCATTTGGATTCTCAAATGTGTCTATAACAGGTTCACTAGAAGCATGCAAAGTCCTATCAGTTTTCTTTTTATTTTTATTACTAGGACTAAGTGCATCAGTATTAATTCTCTGAGAATCTTGCTCAATTCTCTTAGGATGGCCCTCATGGTACAAAGGTTCCTGAGTCATTTTACCACCTCTAGTCATAACCCTAACAGCGTTATCATTGTTCTTACTATTCAACTCATTAAGAAAATCATCGTGTGCCTTAAGTACTTGTTCTACTTGAGTTTTAACCATGGAAGCATGCTTACTAATAAGCTTAAGATCATTAATAGTTCTACTCATATAGTCACCCAAGCAGTCAAGCATGTGAGCATTACGTTTCAATTGTCTACTAACATAAGCATTGAAATTTTCTTGTTTAACAATAAAATTATCAAACTCATCCAAGCATTGACTAGCAGACTTATTATGAGGAATATCACCTTCATCAAATTTATAGAGAGAATTTACCTCTACTACCTGTGTCGGGTTATCAAGACCATGTATTTCTTCAATAGGTGGTAGATTCTTAACATCTTCAGCTTTAATACCTTTTTCTTTCATAGATTTCTTTGCCTCTTGCATATCTTCAGGACTGAGGAATAGAATACCTCTTTTCTTTGGAGTTGGCTTAGGAGTTGGTTCAGGAAGTGTCCAATCATTATCATTACTCAATATATTATTCAATAGCAATTTAGCTTGCTCAACAGTTCGTTCCCTGAAAACACAACCAGCACAACTATCTAGGTGGTCCCTAGAAGCATCAGTTAGTCCATTATAAAAGATATCAAGTATTTCATTTTTCTTGAGAGGATGATCAGGCAAAGCATTAAGTAATTGGAGAAGCCTCCCCCAAGCTTGTGGGAGACTCTCTTCTTCAATTTGCACAAAGTTAAATATTTCCTTTAAAGCAGCTTGTTTCTTATGAGCGGGGAAATATTTTTCAGAGAAGTAGTAAATCATATCCTGGGGACTACGCACACAACCAAGAGCAAGAGAATTAAACCATAACTTAGCATCACCCTTTAATGAGAAAGGAAACAACTTAAGAATATAGTAATAGCGAATTTTTTCCTCATGAGTAAATAGGGTGGCTATATCATTCAATTTAGTAAGATGTGCCACAACAGTTTCAGATTCATAGCCATAGAAAGGATCAGATTCAACCAAAGTAATTAACTCAGGATCGACAGAGAATTCATAATCCTTATCAGTAACAAAGATAGGTGACATAGCAAACTTAGGATCATATTGCATTCTAGCATTCAAAGACTTTTCTTTCAGCTTAGCTAACAGTTTCTTAAGATCATCTCTATCATTACAAGCAAAAAAGTCTCTAGCAGTTTCTTCATCCATAATATAACCCTCAGGTACAACAGGAAGTTCATACCTAGGAGAGCTAGTCTTATCAGGTGTTTCAAAGTGTTTAGTTTCAATAATTTCATCAGTTTTAGAAATATCATCATCTTCAGCATAGTGAATAGTTCTAACTCTAGCAAGATGTTCATCAAGTAATTCACCCAGTGGCACAGTTTTATCAAGCAAAGTAGTAGCATCATAAGCATCATTCATAGTAGAAGTAGCATCATCAATAACATGCGACATATCAGAATCAATAGCAGGTGTAGGTGTCCCAAGCTTACTCAAAACAGAAGGTGAATCAAGTGCAGAGCTAGATGGTAGTACCTTACCTCCCCTCGTAGTAGAGGGAAAAATCTTGGTTCTAGTATCTTTCAAATTCCAAATAGTGATCAACAGATATAAATCCCAAGTGACTTAGAGAATAGAGCTATGCTCCCCGGCAACGACACCAGAAAAAGGTCTTGATAACCCACAAGTATAGGGGATCGCAACAGTTTTCGAGGGTAGAGTATTCAACCCAAATTTATTGATTCGACACAAGGGGAGCCAAAGAATATTCTCAAGTATTAGCAGCTGAGTTGTCAATTCAACCACACCTGAAAGACTTAATATCTGCAACAGAGTATTTAGCAGCAAAGTAGTATGGAAGTAACGGTAACAGTGGCAAAAGTAATAGTAACAGTTTTGTAGCAATTGTAACAGTGGCAACAGAAAAGTAACGTAGCAAAGATCAATATGTGAAAAGCTCGTAGGCAATGGATCAATGATGGATAATTATGTCGGATGGCATTCATCATGCAACAGTTATAACCTAGGGTGACACAGAACTAGCTCCAATTAATCAATATAATGTAGGCATGTATTCCATATATAGTCATACGTGCTTATGGAAAAGAACTTGCATGACATCTTTTGTCCTACCCTCCCGTGGCAGCGGGGTCCTAATGGAAACTAAGGGATATTAAGGCCTCCTTTTAATAGAGAACCAGACCAAAGCATTAGCACTTAGTGAATACATAAACTCCTCAAACTACGGTAATCACCGGAAAGAATCCCAATTATTGTCACCTTGGGGTATGCGGATCGTAACATGTAATAGGTGTCTACAACTTGCAAGATAGGATCAAGAACACATATATATTCATGAAAACATAATAGGTTCAGATCTGAAATCATGGCACTCGGGCCCTAGTGACAAGCATTAGGCATAGCAAAGTCATAGCAACATCAATCTTAGAACATAGTGGATACTAGGGATCAAACCCTAACAAAACTAACTCGATTACATGATAAATCTCATCCAACCCATCACCGTCCAGCAAGCCTGCGATGGAATTACTCATGCACGGCGGTGAGCATCATGAAATTGGTGATAGAGGAAGGTTGGTGATGATGATGGCGACGATTTCCCCTCTCCGGAGCCCCAAACGGACTCCAGATCTGGCCTCCCGATAAAGAACAGGAGGTGACGGTGGCTCCATATCGTAAAACACGATGAATCCTTCTCTCTGATTTTTTTTCTCCCCAAACGTGAATATATGGAGTTGGAGTTGAGGTCGGTGGAGGTCCAGGGGACCCATAAGGCAGGGGCGCGCCCTGCACCCTTGTGGACAGCAGGTGGGTCCCCCTCTGTTGATTCTTTCGCCAATATTTTTTATTTATTCCAAAAATATTCTCCGTGAAGTTTCAGGTCATTCCGAGAACTTTTATTTCTGCACAAAAATAACACCAAGGCAATTCTGCTGAAAACAACGTCAGTCCGGGTTAGTTCCATTCAAATCATGCAAATTAGAGTCCAAAACAAGGGCAAAAGAGTTTGGAAAAGTAGATACGATGGAGACGTATCAATGCCCATGCCCCGAGGAGCACTGAAGCAATCCACTGGGAAGCACTGAAGCAATCCACATCAAGCACGTCACCCAACATCTCAAAATCCAACACCACGGACATCGCGAGCATCCAAGACAATGCCTTCATGAAGGGGACAACATCGTGACGCCGCCACCGTCCAATCTAGAGAACTGGATCTAGTGCTTCCCCCGATGCTCATTGAGGGGCACGGATAAGGCTATGGAAGTGCCTCCAAAAAGGGGACGCCTCTCGAAGGTGTCGACGCTGCCAGCATGAGCAAGCCGAGCACATCCTATGGCCGAGCAATCCCAAAGCCATCGGATTAGGATCCGGAGATGTTGTTAAAATATATGTGTTGAATATGTGTACTAGTTGTTCTACAGTTGGACTTGTAATTAGCAGTGGGTTAGGTGTTTGAGTCAAACATGTGTAACCCGGGCCTATTATATATGGGCACCGTGGCGTAGCCAAATAGACTAGACATAAGTTGAAGACTACGATAGAGATCACAAAAGGGAGGGCCCAGGTGCCCGTGGCAGGGGTGGCGGACCAGCCGTGGCGAGGGTGGTTGAAGCTCTGTCTGGTGGGCTCGAGGGCTTATCATCGACTGTATCATGTGACTTGATACATGGGAGGTGCGCTCATAATCATTCCAAGGGGGGTAGCCATGTTGGTGAACCTTGCTAACAAATCTCGGCGTCATTGCTTGTGATGTGTGATTGCTTGTCCTCGACGGATCGATGGTGGCCTTGGATTATTTTGACATATGCCAAAACAAAATCGCTATCTAGATCCACTACTGCAGGAAGGAGACTTGTGCCCGTCAACGAACAACAGTGGCAATGGACACCGATGTACCCTCCACTAACACCAACCCTTTTGTAGGCACCTGAGACACCACCAACAACCGTGGGCTAGATCTGGGGAGAGGAGGATCAAATTCGCCGCTACCAGCTAGCCCAAGATAGAGCTCGAGTCTTGGATGGGCCAAGCCGCCAGGAGAGGCAGCTGATGAGTGATATTTTTGCACACATTCCACCATTGTTTAAACCAGACAATCCCATACTATCCGAGAGAATCACTTCGATATTGCCACTAATGCAATAAATTGTGAAATCCTTTCTTTAATGTATTTTCATAGGAAATGGACCCAAACATAAGAGAAAATCATCATATAGAAGGAAAGACCAAGTGTGGGAGCCAAGCCAAGTCAAATAGAGGCGTCACATGGCTAACAGAGCAAAAGAAGACGCATGGTATGAGCGCGCTCGCTCATACCAGCGGCCGTACCACACACCAGGAGCTTTGTGGCCTCTAATAGAACACACTTTATAAAAGGGACATACCTAATTCATGAAGGACTCGAAAAACATCGCAGAACACCACCACAAGCCATTCACAAACCCTAGCCGCCGCCATTTCCCATCTCATCTTCATAGCCATCACCATCGTAGCCATTCTCTCTCAACTTAACAATACTTGTAATCGGTGCATCACAATTAGTGAACATTATAAGACTATTCATCAATCAAGCATTCATCTTTATATTGTCTTCAATGATTTCTCCTTGCGGCCAGATCATGATGTGTGAGTAATTCACTAAGGCAAGGCCTTGCAACTCCATGTATTTGTGTACAGGGCCGTTGGATGACTTTGCTTAATTGATATTATTTGTATCTGTCATTCGCAGCGGAGTTGTCTTTTGTCCTCTTCTTGTTCTAAGGCTCTGCGGGTACCCCCGTTGATCGATCAAGGGGGAGGTAAGAAGCGTGGATGGACAGAACGCTATTAAGAAAAGTACTGACAGGAAGGATTAGTATGGTAGCAGAAAGCAATTACTTGGGGACAACTGAGGTGTAGTCATCAAATGCCCAATGCTCTTACCTCAAGAAATTTGTAATAACTAAGGCATCCCCGCGCGACGGTAAGGGCCAGTGTTGTACAACTAACTCTTGATGTGGGTCATGACCGATTTTGACGTACTTTTGACAGATCGCCCACTTCATCGCATTAATAGCACATCATAACGGGTGTCTACCCGGACCATGTTTAATATCAAGACGAGATCCCACACACAAGTACAAGATTGTGAGAGTAAGTCCTCATACTCATGCCTATTTCCGTATTATTGAAAAATCTTGAGCACCATACTAAACTTCTTTAAATGTGTGACCCTAGTGTAGATCACATCTACAAGCCCGTTATTTGCAAAATTGTTTTTTTCTCAACTAAAGTAAGACCCAAAGAGACGGAAGCACATCTTTGGTCAGAAAACCAACATACTATGACAAGCATAAAAGGTCCATGGATAGCTAGACCTTTGTAACAAAATCATCGATGTGTAGTTGATCTATTACCGGCACAAAACAACGTGCAATGCACACACATCCCCACATGCTCTAGATCGAACTTGCATCTACTCATAGATTGCTCATGATGCCAATGTTGGGAAACGTAGTAGAAAAAAATACATCCTGCGAATAAGATCCCAGGATCACTATGAAGATGCAAAGAAGTTCAGATCTGGTCTTTAACAACTAGAGTTCAACGGAGAGACGAAGTTGGTGAACAATTTGATGTCAATTCCCGCAGCTAGGATTAAACCTCCCAACCGTAAGAATTTTTCTCCTCCGGATCTAGGATCAAAGAGATGATCCCTCTATTCGTATCCACGTGTATGAGGTCACCAATCCAGCAATGCTTCACCATCCAGACGAGAACCTACCGGAGAAATTGTGACGCCCCGAGACCGATGCTCTAGTTGCCTTTCATTTATTTTCGTTGTTGTCGTGTGTTTGTTTTGTTTGTTGCATTGTCATAATTATTTTGCATATTTCATTCCTCTATGTTGATGCCATGATCATGTTGAGTGTCTTGTCATATCTTTGCTTCTTGCACCATGCTCATCTCACTTGTTATGTTGCATTGTGCCCTTGTCATTTTGCATTTCATCATGCTCATCATGTGCATTGTGAGATTCATCTTGTTGTTTTACTTGCTCTATGTGTGTGTTGATATTCCACAACTTGTTTCCTCTCTCAACCTATCAATGCACCGTCATCTCCTCCTTCCTTCTTCTTTCTTTCATTTTTGCAAGTGACATTGTTTGTGCCTCCATTAATGTTCATTTATTTCCTGATACTCATACTACATGCCTTATACGTCTCTGTCAAATTTCATCCATTTTGGAGTTGTTTTGGTTGGGTTCAAAAATGTCTCAAATTTGAATTTAATTCAAACTTGGATTATTTTTCTACCTCTAAAAATTGACAAGTCAATTTATTCTAATCCTGCATAAATCCAGGAGTCCAGGGATATCCCTGTCTCAGTCCCACACCTCTCCATTATCCCTGTGCATTTCTTTTCTCTTTTTTCTATTTGAAGAAAAGAAAGGAAAGAGAAGAATGCATAGAGGAAGAGGCCGCCCGCAGCCCAGCAACAGCCGTCCCGCACAGCCCACTCCTCTCTCCCCTGGTAATTTTAGCACATGCACCCAGCCGCCCCCACTTGTCATTCTCTCTTCTCCCTCCTTTTCTTCCACCTCACGCACCCCTTCCCTCTCACAGTAACTCCACCTCACCCGAGGGCACATGGCCACCGTGGCCGAGCCGCGCCCGCGCCTCCCTCCTATAAAGCCCAGCGCCAACCCTAGGGTTTCTCCTACCCTCCTCTTTCCCTCTCCGCCGCCGCTGCCAGGGTAAGCTGCTACACGCCACCATAGCCATCGCCTCCTTCCACCCAAGAGCTCCCTGAGCGCTTCCATGGCTCCGCTGCGGCCATAGCCCTCCTCCTTCGTCGTCTTCGCTCCGGGTCGACTCACCGACGTCGTCTTCGTCGACTACAAGCAGGCCAGGAGCCAGACGGGCCCAAGGGCGATGCGATCGTCTCTTCCACGACGTCTTCTTCCTCTGCTCGACTTCTTCAGGGAACCCGAACACCTCTGCGATCAGCTCCTCCTCGACGTCCCTCCGTGGCGTCCCCAGCTTACTCATCTTGTCCTACGGGACCTCGGTGAGCCTCCGCTCATCCCAGCCCCTTTTCTGGCTTGAATCCATCCTTGTATGCCGTCATTTCCCATCGCACCCGAGTCCATGTTCGCCGTAGTCGTTTTCTCCATGAGCAGAGGCGCAGAGCACGGCCTCTGACCACCCGCTCGCAGCCTCCCCGATCATGCTCTGTCTCGCGCTCGCGCGCATCGCCGCAGCCGCACGCCCGAGCCAAGCCATGCTCGCGCTCGAGCACAATACCTGCTCTGCCTCGCCTTGTGCGTCGCCGTAGCTACACCCGCACCCTGTTCGTGCACCCGTCACTGCAGCAACCGAACCATGCGTAGGAGCACGCCCACCGCGTCCTCGCGCCTCACGCAACGCTGCTGTAGCTCCAACCTCGCCTCGCTATGTGCTGCAGCCGAGATGAGCTCCAGCTCGATGATCGAGCTCCGGCCTCCTCCCACAGCTGCTCCGCATCACCGCATGCACGCGCGCATTCACAACCCATTTCTGCACCCCCGCCGGCCCTTTGCAGCCGTGGTTGCCGCGGCTGTGCCCGTCTGCGTCGCCGGCAACCATCGTGAGCATCCATGGCTCCAAGCTCGAGCATTTCTGAAGCTTTTCAAGTGGTGCTAGTAGCCCTCTTGTATCACTAACGCAGCTGCAGCGCAGTGGTCAGCGCGCAACGCACACACCACGAGGTCCTGGGTTCGAATCCAGGTTCCCCTCCTGTAGTATTTTATTTTTTCCCTTTATGTTATTTTGTTTTTCTGTTTTGGCTAGGTTTGCATGCATTTTGAGATGATCATATCTTTTAAATGGTTAATCCAAATGAACCATGTCATAGATGTAAAGTGTTTAGAATTTCCTGCACTTTAATAATTTCCAACTTTCATCCATGTTAAAAATGTTTATATTTGTTGTTCGCATTAATTTGCATAAATATCATGTTAAAATGGTTTATTTCATAACTAATTAACCGTAGCTCCGAATTAAATAAATTTTATATGTAAATGGGGTGGGAAAATGCATAGATTAACATGGTGCACTTATTTTGCATTTTTAACAACTCTAAAATATGGTTTAGGGCAGTACAGTATCAAATTTGAAATATGCATATGGGGATTTTCCGGAATTGTTGTTTGTCGTTCCGGCCTCATTTAAACTTGTCTAGATAGGTAGATTAATTATCATTCACCTCTTGCCATGTTTAACAACATTTAATATTGTTGGGTACACAAATGAGAGTGAACTAAATAATTGAATGTGGTGTTTTGTCAAAATGCAACTCATTGCATATTGAGCTCCGCTTAATTTGTAGTATAGTTTGTTGCACTTTGCCATGCCATGCCTCATTGAACCGGACATGCATCATACTTGATTGTGCATCATGCCATGATAATGCTTGTTGGTTTACCATGTCGTTTGCTTCTTTCCGGTGGTGCTTCTTCTCGATAGTTCTGGTTATGTTGCGATTGTGAGGATTCGTTCGACTACGCCCGTTCGTCTTCTTCATGGATTCGGTCTTCTTCCGAGCGGGATTTCAGGCAAGATGACTATTACTCTGGAATCTGGATACCACTACTATCTTTGCTTTGCTAGTTGTCTCGATGCTATCGCTATGTCGCGCTACCTACCACTTGTTTTTCAAGCCTCCCAATATGCCATGAAACAGCCTCTAACCTTTTCACCATCCCAGCAAACCGTTGTTTGGCTATGTTACCGCTTTGCTCAGCCCCTCTTATGGCGTTGCTAGTTGCAGGTTGTTCCATGTTGGGACATGGATATCATGGGATATTACAATATCTCTTATTTAATTAATGTATCTATATACTTGGTAAAGGGTCGAAGGCTCGGCCTATTGCCTGGTGTTTTGTTCCACTCTTGCCGCCCTAGTTTATGTCATACCGGTGTTATGTTCCTTGAATTTTGTGTTCCTAACGCGGTCGGGGTTTATGGGCCCCCCCTTGACAGTTCGCTTTGAATAAAACTCTTCCAACAAGATCCAACATTGGTTTTATCATTTGCCTAATAACAACTAAAACTTGCATAAGGACCGGCTACCACCCGAGGACTCTTAATCAACCCCCGGGCCAGTGCTCGACATGAGTGTTGGTCCACCTACCTAGCAGTAGGCGGTGCCGCCTCGGGGCAACTCGATGGTATTTTGGCTACCGTCCACTTTGCATAGACGGTGTTGTCCTGAGAACGAGATACGCGCGGCTCTTATCGGGGTATCGACGCACCGGGTGGTCTTGCTGGATTTGTTTTACCATTGTCGAAATGTCTTGTGAACCGGGATTCCGAGCTTGATCGGGTTGTTCCGGGAGGAGGATTTTCCTCCGTTGATCGTGAGAGTTTGTGATGGACTAAGTTGGGACACCCCTGCAGGGTTTGAACTTGCGAAAGCCATGCCCGCGGTTATGTGGCAGATGGGAATTTTTAATATCCGGTTGTAGAGAACTTGACACCAGATCCGAATTAAAATACACCAACCGCGTGTGTAACCGTGTCAGTCTCTTTTCGCGTGAGTTCGAGAAGAGAACACGGTTGGGTTATGTTTGAACGTAAGTAGTTCAGGATCACTTCTTGATCATTACTAGTTTGCGACCGTTTGCGTAGTTTCTCATCTTATTCTTGTATTCGTAAGTTAGCCACCATAAAATGCTTAGTGCTGCCGCAACCTCACCACTTATCCCTTCCATACCTATTAAGCTTTGCTAGTCTTGATACCCATGGTAATGGGATTACTGAGTCCTCGTGGCTCACAGATTACTACAACAACAGTTGCAGGTACAGGTAATGCGATGATCTAACGTGAGAGCGACGTTTGCTTATTTTGGAGTTCTTCTTCTGCTTCTTCTTCGATCAGGGGATAGGTTCCTGGTCGGCAGCCTGGGCTAGCAGGGTGGATGTCGTTTGCCTTTTTGTTTGATTTCATCCGTAGTCGGATGCTGCTCTTCTGTATGACGTTTGCCATGTATTGTTGTATTATTGTGGCATTTGTATGCCTTTGTATGTTTCCCCAACTATTATGTAATGGTACGATGTAATGATTTCCACCTTGCAAAGCGTCTTCAATATGCGGCTCTATCCTTGGTGGGACCTTCGAGTTCCTCTCGGATAGGATCGCATATTGGGCGTGACAGAAATAGAGGTGTAGGTGGAGCAGCCTAACGACGTACAAAACTTTTTCATATGAGAGAGAAAGAGAGAGATGGGGCGGCCTTCAAGAAAGGTGAGATGCCTTGGAGGGGTTGCCCCCTCTCATATTTATAGGCGCAGGTGAGGGATGGCCACCTTGGAGGAGGGCATGCTTCCTCCCTAGGTCGATGCACTAAAGCGGTGGTGTAACGCCCAGATATTTAAGCTACAGTAATTCCCTTTTAATGATGCCACGTCACCTCGATTACTGTTGCTAATTTCATGTTAGTTCGAAACCGATTCAAATTCAAATTCAAAATAAAGGCAAACATCAAAAGTATTCAAATATTAAAACTAAAATGTTAGGGTTGTGCCAGATAATGCATAGATGGTTATGGTGAAGAAATCACACTTTTATAAAGTGTTTAAAAACTTTAAAATAAACAAAACAGTAGCCAAAACAATTATTTAAAAGCTTTTAAAATAATAAATAATTACAAACTATTTTATTTTAGGTGTCAAGTTAATTGTGGTAGTGGCATATTTGTTAATGCTATTTTAGGTACAACTTATGTATTTTATAAAACTAAGGTATTTAAAATATGAAATAAAGACAGAGAAGAAGAAGAAGAAGAAAAAAAGACGCCTGGCTAACTGGGCCAAACGGCCCAGCCGGCCAGCCCACTAACCGAGCCGGCCCACCCCACTCCCCCTTATCCCCTGGGCGACCGAACCCTAGCCCCACCGACGCCCCCACTTCCCCCCTCGCTCCCCACGTTTCCGCCTCCCCGATCCAGATCTGGATCAGGGGACGAACCGCTGCTGCCGTCGCCCGAAGGCCTCCCCGTCGCCGGACCACCCCGCCGTCGCTGCTCGTCGCCCGGAGCTCCTCCGCCTCGTCGCGCCGACCCCGACTCCTCCCCGAGCCCGCTGCCAGTCCCCTACGGCCTCGCCGTGAGCACCACATCTTCCCTCTCTCCCCTGTCTCCGCTCGCCCGTCGACCGTGCCGTCCGCACCCCGCACGTGGCCGCCCCCCCTCTCTGCTCCCGCTTCCCCCGCTAGCGCCTCGAGGTCACCGCGCGCGCACGCGCCCGCGTGCACGCCCGCCCTGGCCGAGCCTCGCCGCGCACCATGCGCGCCCTTCCCCTGGCCACCACGCCCGCCTCGCGCCCCGACCTCCCCGTCGCGGCCCTTGCTCGCCCTATCCCCGCACGCCTCGCCAGCGTCCACCGTGGCCGCGTTCGGCCACCACCGACCCCACGTTGCACCGCCCCGTGCCCCCCTCGTTGCTGCCTCGCACCCCCCTCTGCTCCTCGTGCCGGCGCCCCCGCGACAACGGCCGCCGACCGCGCTTCCCCGCTCCCCGCAGCTCCGCCCCTGCCCTGCGCCCGCCTCCACCGGCGACTCCCAGCACCTCCCCTGCCGCGGTGCCGCCCCGCTCCCTACCACGCCTCTCTGCTGGCTGCGCTCGCCCGCCACCGTTGTTGCGCGCCTTCCATCGCTGCTCATCGCCCCGCCCCTTCCCGCGCTCCCGCATGCGCCCGGCCAAGCCTCGCTGCCGCCTCTGCCACGGCCCCTCGCTGGCCGCCGCCTGGGCTCGCCTCAGTCAGGCGCCCACAGCCCCCGCTCTGGTGCCCAGCCGGGTCCTGGCGCCCGAGAACCGCGCTCGTTCGCCCGCTATGGCCCCTGGGTCTATGACCAGTGGGCCCAGCCCCTGAGAACATTTAAAAAAGAATAAAAAGTAAAATAAATAATAATTAAATTATTTAATTAAGTGAATTAATTAACCTAATTAATCATGTTAATTAACCTATTAACTATCTAATTAGTCTAACTAAAACTGTTAGTTAACTAGGCAGACAATGACAGGGGGCCCCTGTTGACCAATCAAAGTTTGACTGGTCAACTGGGTCCCCCTGGTCCCACATGTCAGCTAGTGTACATTTTTGTGTACACTGTGCTGGGTACACTAGCAATTTGACATTTAATTTTCGAATTAAAATAATTTAGAAAATGAATTAAAACTTTAAAAATTAATATAAAATAAACCGTATCTCGGATGAAAATACTTTGTACACGAAAGTTGCTCAGGATGACGAGACGAATCCGAATATGCAGTCCGTTCGTCCGCCACGCGTCCCTAGCATAGCAAACCTGCAACCGTCCCCCTCCGGTTCATCTATCCGAAAACGTCAAACACCGGGAATACTTTCCCGGGTGTTTCCCCCTTTGCCGGTATCACCGAGTACCGCGTTAGGGCATACCTAGCACCGCTTAATGTTATGTCATGCATCGTCATGCATCTATTTGCATTGTATTCATTGTTTCTTCCCCCTCTTCTCTCCGGTAGACTACGAGACTGACGCCGCTGCGGCCCTGATCGACTACGGTGTTGACGAGCCCTCCGCAGAGCTTCTAGGCAAGCAAACCCCCCTTGTTCATCCCGATATCGCCTACTCTTTCCCTCTACTGCTTGCATTAGAGTAGTGTAGCTGTTACTGCTTTCGGTTAATCCTATTCTGCTGCATAGCCTATCTTTGCTACTACTGTTGACACCTTTACCTGCAATCCTAATGCTTAGTATAGGTTGCTAGAATTACATCAGTGGCCCTACATTCTTGTCCGTCTGCCATGCTATACTATCGGGCCGTGATCACTGATAACACACAAGTATAGGGGATCGTTTGTAGCCTTCTTCGATAAATAAGAGTGTCGAACCCAACGAGGAGCTAAAGGCAGAACAAATATTCCCTCAAGTTCTATCGACCACCGATACAACTCTATGCACACTTGACGTTTGCTTTACCTAAAACAAGTATGAAACTATTTTGCAAGAATAAAACTATGAGTACTTTGCGAGAATAAAACTATGAATAAATTGCAAGATAATAAAAATGGATAGCTTTTGTCAACAAGAAAGTCATTTGTCCCTAGGCAATCGATAACAAGTACCGGTAATCATTCTTGCAATTTTACATGAGGGAGAGGCATGAGCTAACATACTTTCTCTACTTGGATCATATGCACTTATGATTGGAACTCTAGCAAGCAGCCGCAACTACTAAAGATCATTAAGGTCGTGAAACCCAACCATAGCATTAAGTATCAAGTCCTCTTTACTCCCATACGCCATAACCCACTTATCCGCGTTTAGGCTGCTATCACCCCCGCAACACCGACAATAAGCAAACCATGAACATATTGCAACACCCTACAGCGAGGATCCCTCACATTTGCGTGAGATGGAGGGCACTGTAGGACAGCACCATAAATAAAATATACAATCATACCAACCAAGATCACGATTAACCCACAGGACAAAACGGATCTACTCAAACATCATAGGATAACCATAGATCATTGGAAAATAATATATGGATTTGAGCACCATGTTTAAGTAGATATTACCGCGGAGAGAAGGGGTGTTGCACCGCTGCATAGAGGGGGAGAATGTTGGTGTTGACAGTAGCAAGATTGTTGATGTAGATCGCCGTCACGATCCTCGCCCCGACGGCACTCCGGCGCCACCGGGAGAGAGGGGGAGAGAGCCCCCCTCCTTCTTCTTCCTCCTTGGCCTCCCCCCTAGATGGGAGGAGAGTGCCCCCTCTGGTCCATGGCCTCCATGGTGGCGGAGGGGTGGGAGCCCCTCCGAGATTGGATCTCCCTCTCTGTTCTCTTCTGTTTCGCGTTCCCCAGATCTGGCCCTTCACCGTTTCTTAAATTCCCGGAGATCCGTAACTCCGATTGCGCTAAACTTTTTACATATTTTTTCCCTAAATTATCTTTCTTGAGTCAGAAGAAGGGCCCCAACTGACCTTCGAGGAGGGCACAAGATACCTGGGCGCGCCAGGGGGTGCCCAGCACGCCCTGGTGGGTTGTGGTCACTGTGGGCCCCCGTTTGCGTTGATTCCACCTCCGAAAAATCATAAATATTCCAAAATAATTCTCCGCAAATTTTTATCGTGTTTCGACTTCGTTTGATATGGATTTTCTGCGAAACTAAAAACATGCAACAAACAGGAACTAGCACTGGGCACTGGATCAATAGGTTAGTCCAATAAATCATATAAAAAGTTGCCAAAAATATGTGAAAGTTGTATAATATTGGCATGAAACAATCAAAAATTATAGATACGACGGAGACGTATCAGCATCCCCAAGCTTAATTCCTGCTCGTCCTCGAGTAGGTAAATGATAAAAAGGATAATTTTTGATGTGGAATGCTACCTAGCATAAACTTGATCACATGTCTAGTCATGGCATGAATATTAAGACATAAGTGATTCAAAGCAATAGTCAATAATTGGACATAAAGACATCAATACTCAGCCATCCCAACAAACAATCATGTCTTTCAAAATATCAATGCTAAAGAAAGCTATCCCTACAAAATCATATAGTCTTGTCATGCTCTGTCTTCTTAACACAAAGTATTTATCATGCACAACCCCGATGACAAGCCGAGCAATTGGTTCATACTTTTTAACGCACTTCAGCTTTTTCAACCCTCACACAATACATGAGCGCAAGCCATGGATATAGCACTATGGGTGGAATAGAGTATAATGATAGGGGTAAATATAGAGAAGACAAAAAAGTAAGAAAGTCTCACATCGATGCGGCTAACCAACGGGCTATGGAGATGCCCATCAATCGATATCAATGCGAGGAGTAGGGATTGCCATGCAACGAATGCACTAAGAGCTATAAGTGTATGAAAGCTCAATATGAAAACTAAGTGGGTGTGCATCTAATCCTATAATGAAAAATTCCCACTAGTATATGAAAGTGACAACATAGGAGACTCTCCATATGAAAAACATGGTGCTACTTTGAAGCACAAGTGTGGAACTAGCATGCCCCTTCTCTCTTTGTATTTTTTTTCTTTTTTCTTCTTTTTTTTCTTTTTCTTTTTCCTTTTTTTTTCTTTTTTTCCTTCTTTTTTTTTCTTTTTTTCTCTCATTGTCCGGAGTCTCATCCAGACTTGTGGGGGAATCATAGTCTCCATCATCCTTTCCTCACTGGGACATGCTCTAATAATGAATAATGATGATCATCACACTTCTATTTACTTATAACTCAAAAGAAATAAAAATTACAACTCGATACCTATGACAAAATATGACTCTATATGAATGCCTCTGGCAGTATACCAGGATGTGCAATGATCTAGCATAACAACGATATCAAAAAACGGACAAGCCATGAAAATATCATGCTAGCTATCTTATGATCATGCAAAGCAATATGACAATGAATGCTCAAGTCATCAAAATGGAAATGGTGGAAGTTACATGGCAATATATCTCGGAATGGCTATGGAAAGGCCATAATAGGTAGGTATGGTGGCTGTTTTGAGGAAGATATAATAAGGCTTATGTGTGATAGAGCGTATCATATCATGGGGTTTGGATGCACCGACGAAGTTTGCACCACATCTCGAGGTGAGAAAGGGCAATGCACGGTACCGTAGAGGCTAGCAAATTGCGGAAAGGTAAGAGTGCGTATAATCCATGGACTCACATTAGTCATAAAGAACTCATATACTTATTGCAAAAGTTTATTAGCCCTCGAAGCAAAGTACTACTACGCATGCCCCTAGGGGGATAGATTGGTAGGAAAAGACCATCGCTCATCCCCGACCGCCACTCGTAAGGAAGACAATCAATAATAAATCATGCTCCAACTTCATAGCATAACGAGAGACTATATGTGCATGCTTCGGGAATCACAAACCTTAACGCCAATATTCCTACTAACCACAACCATTTACTAGTACCTCCCACATATTACCATCTCTACATCGCAAAACTATTGCAAGGAATCAAACATATCATATTCAGTGATCCATAAGTTTTATGTAGGATTTTATGACTAACCATGCAAATGACCAATTCCTTTTGACTCTCTAAATAGGTATAAGTGAAGCAAGAGAGTTTAATTATTTCTACAAAAGACCATGCTCTAATAAGTATAAGTGAAGCAAAAGAGCATTCTACAAATAATGGTTTTCTATGTGAAGAGAAACAGGCAATCCAAACTTCAAATGATATAAGTGAAGCACATGAAGCATTCTATAAAGCCATACTCAAAAGATATAAGTGAAGTGCAATGATCATTCTGTAAATCAACCATGGACTATCTCATACCAGCATGGTTCATAAAATAAAAATAAAAAATAAACACAAAAGACGCTCCAAGATTCACACATATCACATGAACGAAACGAAGACGAAAACATACCGATACTTGTTGAAGAAAGATGGGATGCCTTCCGGGACATCCCCAAGCTTAGACGTTTGAGTCTCCTTGAATATTTACTTGGGATGCCTTGGGAATCCCCAAGCTTGAGCTCTTGCCTCTCCTCCTTCTTCTCATATTGGGACCTCCTTGATCTTTGATCACTTCATCCACACAAAACTCAACAAAAACCTCGGTAAGATCCGTTAGTATAATAATGCAAATCACTACTCTAAGAACTGTTGAAAACCAATTAATATTTTATTTTTGCATTGTAGCTACTGTATTATAATTTTTCCATGGCTTATACCATCGATAAAAATCGATAGTTTCATGAAAACAAGCAAAACAATGCATCAAAAACAGAATCTGTCTTAAACAGGACAGTCTGTAGCAATCTGAACACCTACCATACTTCTGGTACTCCAAAAATTCTGGAAAATTAGGACAAAATAAACATTTTGTATAGAAATACTGTGCAAAATGTTTCAGAAACTTTCAACGTTCCAGTAAAAAATATAAAATCATGCACTACAGCCAAAGTTTCTGTTTTTGCACCGCACATACCAACAAGCAATCTAATCATCCTAAAGGCAAATCTTGGCACATTATTTTTATAATACAATGGATTTGTACAAGGGGATAATTATTTTTGTGAGAATCTTCATGAAAAATTTACATTGTTTCCATGAGCATGAACACAAGTGTTCAAGGTCGACCCTCACTTCTCCAATGCATCACCTTTCAATCGCTTCTCTTTTGTTGAAAAGTTTTAAGTTCCCCTCTATATTTTTTTGTTTTTTAACTTTATAAAAGCAATCAACAGAATAAAATGACTCTCTAAAACTTCCGGGTTGTCTCCCTGGCAGCGCTTTCTTTAAAGCCATTAAGCTAGGCATAAAGTGCTCAAGTAATGGATCCACCCGGATCCCAAGGTATATCAAAGCCAATTTTAATTAACAATGATTTGGCATTTAGTAGTGAGCACAAAGCAACTTATATCATTCAATGACGAAGTCTAACTCTCTTCCTATGCATCGGCATGTCATAAAAGAACAATTCATGCACATCAAGTAAAGGCCAATACATAGCATAAGTAGTTTCTTGCAATTTTATCGTATCGGAAACATAAAGAGGTGGAGATGTAGATCCTCTCTCATAATAATTGCAAGTAGGAGCAGCAAGCACATGCATATTACATTCATCAAAATCATCATGTGCAACGGTAAAAGGCAACCCATCAATATAATCCTTAATAAGAGCAAACATCTCCGATATAGTGTAGTTTGGAGAATTCAAAAAGATAATAGGACTATCATGCATGGGTGTAATAGCAACAATTTCATTCTCAACATAAGGAACTATAGCAAGTTCATCTCCATAAGCATAATTCATATTGGCATCTAGGCCACAAGCATCAAGTTCATCAAAAAGGGATATTTCAAAAGAATCAATGGGATCATAGCAATTATCATAACATTCATCCTTCGGTAAGAACGAAGGGGCATTAAACAATGTATGAGTTGAAGAGTTACTCTCATTAGAAGGTGGGCACGGGCAGCTAATCCGCTCTTCCTCCTTTTGTTCTTCACTCTCTTCATCATCTTTTTCATCCAATGAGCTCATAGTTTCATCATTTTCTTCTTCCATAGATTCCTGCAAAATGTTAGTCTCTTCTTGGACAGCGGAGAAGTACTCAATATATTCTTTAACATAAGCATTGGAAGCATAGTTTTCATAGCAATATTTAAGTATAGCAAAATGTTCAGATTTGTAAAGAGTAGCATCATACTTTTCAATCAAAGAAGCAATTTCATAAGCACCCTTAAAAGCAACAAATTCTTCAATTTGTTCAACATCATAGTAATTATAAACACCTTTGGCATAAGAAGATATGATTTCATTATCCTTAAACTCACATTGGAAGGGAAGGTGTTTTTTAGGGTCTTCAGAACAACAAGTAAAATCATGTATTTCACATAAATTCAGAGCATAGCAATACAAACTATTCATATGATGCCATAAAAGTTTCCCTTTTTGAGATAAGCAGTGTCGCACATAATAAGCATGTTCATTTAATGATGTTCCCTCAACTAAGCTAGTTGGGTTTTCAGCACGAGCACAAATGGATCGAAGATGATCCAAATAGAAAGCTTCAGTAGTATGATAGATTTTGGGTGGTTCTTCAACCATTGGTTTAGCAGGTACAACTAATTTTTTTGGTATTTTGCGTTTCCTACCCATAACTAAAGATAGAAAACAAGAGCATTAAATAAAAACTACTTAGTGAGAAAGCAAACAAGCACACACGAGAATATTCACCCCACGCTATTGCTCCCCGGCAACGGCGCCAGGAAAAGGTCTTGATAACCCACAAGTATAGGGGATCGTTTGTAGCCTTCTTCGATAAATAAGAGTGTCGAACCCAACGAGGAGCTAAAGGCAGAACAAATATTCCCTCAAGTTCTATCGACCACCGATACAACTCTACGCACACTTGACGTTTGCTTTACCTAAAACAAGTATGAAACTATTTTGCAAGAATAAAACTATGAGTACTTTGCGAGAATAAAACTATGAATAAATTGCAAGATAATAAAAGTGGATAGATTTTGTCAACAAGAAAGTCATTTGTCCCTAGGCAATCGATAACAAGTACCGGTAATCATTCTTGCAATTTTACATGAGGGAGAGGCATGAGCTAACATACTTTCTCTACTTGGATCATATGCACTTATGATTGGAACTCTAGCAAGCATCCGCAACTACTAAAGATCATTAAGGTCTTGAAACCCAACCATAGCATTAAGTATCAAGTCTTCTTTACTCCCATATGCCATAACCCACTTATCCTCGTTTAGGCTGCTGTCACCCCCGCAACACCGACAATAAGCAAACCATGAACATATTGCAACACCCTACAGCGAGGATCCCTCATGTTTGCGCGAGATGGAGGGCACCGTAGGATAGCACCATAAATAAAATATACAATCATACCAACCAAGATCACGATTAACCCACAGGACAAAACGGATCTACTCAAACATCATAGGATAACCATAGATCATTGGAAAATAATATATGGAGTTGAGCACCATGTTTAAGTAGAGATTACAGCAGAGAGAAGGGGTGTTACACCGCTGCATAGAGGGGGAGAAAGTTGGTGCTGACGGTAGCAAGATTGTTGATGTAGATCGTCGTCACGATCCTCGCCCCGGCGGCACTCCGGCGCCACCGGGAGAGAGGGGGAGAGAGTCCTCCTCCTTCTTCTTCCTTGGCCTCCCCCCTAGATGGGAGGAGAGTTCCCCCTCTGGTCCATAGCCTCCATGGCGGCGGAGGGGCGGGAGCCCCTCCGAGATTGGATCGCCCTCTCTGTTCTCTTCTGTTACGCGTTCCCCAGATCTGGCCCTTCACCATTTCTTAAATTCCCGGAGATCCGTAACTCCGATTGCGCTGAAATTTTTACATGATTTTTTCCATAAATTATCTGTATTGCACCAGAAGAAGGGCCCCAACCGACCTTCAAGGAGGGCACAAGATACCTGGGCACACCAGGGGGTGCCCGGCGCGCCCTGGTGGGTTGTGGTCACTGTGGCCCCCCGTTTGCGTTGATTCCACCTCCGAAAAATCATAAATATTCCAAAATAATTCCCCGTAAATTTTTATCGCGTTTGGACTTTGTTTGATATGGATTTTCTGCGAAACAAAAAACATGCAACAAACAGGAACTGGCACTGGGCACTGGATCAATAGGTTAGTCCAATAAATCATATAAAAAGTTGCCAAAAATATGTGAAAGTTGTATAATATTGGCATGAAACAATCAAAAATTATAGATACGACGGAGACGTATCAATCACTCGGGAGGTGGTCACGGGTATATACTATATACTATCACACTACTTATGTTACTGTTCGGATGTGGGGGCTGAAGGGGTAGGTGGCTCCATCCAGGTGGTGATGGGCATGGGTTCCCGACAGCCCCCGCGTGATTCTTTGTGGCGGAGAGACAGGGCAGGTTGTGACCACCTAGGAGACAGGTGGGCCTGGTCCCTGGTCGGCGTCTGCGGATACTTCAAATAACATGCTTAACGAGATCTGGGTATTTGATCTGAGTTTGGCTACGAGCCTATACGCACTAACCAACTACGCGGGAACAGTTATGGGGTCTCGGCGTCATGGTATCAGCCGAAGCTCTTCAAGACGTTAGCGACTGAGTGGCGCATGCCGGATTGGACCGGAACGCCTGCGCTTGTATTAAGGGGGCTAGGTCTGCTTTCGGCCGCGTTCGCAACGTGCAGGTGTGCAAAGGGCGATGGGCCCAAGACCCCTGCGCGCTTAGGATTTAGACCGGTGTGCTGACCTCTCTGTCGGGCCTAGGTAGGGCTGCGACGTGTTGATCTTCCGAGGCCGGGCATAACCCTGGAAAGTGTGTCCGGCCAGAGTAATCAAGCGTGTTGGGCAATGTGGTGCACCCCTGCAGGGAAGTTTATCTATTCCAATAGCCGTGTCCCTCGGTAAAAGGACGACCTGGAGTTGTATTCCGACCTTATGACAACTAGAACCGAATACTAAATAAACACACCCCTTACAAGTTCTAGATACAACCCGGTGATCGCTTTCCCACAGGGCGACAAGGGGAGGATCGCTGGGTAGGATTATTCTATGCGATGTTACTTGATGCTGCACTTGCTACTCTCTTCTACATGCTTCAAGATGGAGGCTGCCAGAAGCGTAGTCTTCGATAGGCCTAGCTATCCCCCTCTTATTCTGGCATTCTGTAGTTCGGTCCACAGATACTACCCTTTTCATTGATACCAATGCATATGTAGTGTAGATCCTTGCTTGCGAGTACTTTGGATGAGTACTCACGGTTGCTTTGCTCCCTCTTTTTCCCCCTTTTCCATTCTTACCGGTTGTCGCAACCAGACGTTGGAGCCTAGGAGCCAGACGCCACCGTCGATGATGACCCCTACTACACCGAGGGTGCCTACTACTACGTGCAGGCCGCCGACGACCAGGAGTAGTTAGGAGGATCCCAGGCAGTAGGCCTGCGCCTCTTTCGATCTGTATCCCAGTTTGTGCTAGCCATCTTATGGCACCTTGTTTAACTTAATGTCTGTACTCAGATATTGTTGCTTCCGCTGACTCGTTTATGTTCGAGCACTTGTATTCGAGCCCTCGAGGCCCGTGGCTTGTAATATAAAGCTTGTATTATTTTATTTGTGTTTAGTGTTGTGTTGTGATATCTTCCAGTGAGTCCATGATCTTGGTCATACACATTTGCGTGCATGATTAGTGTACGGTCGAATCGGGGGCGTCACAAGTTGGTATCAGAGCCGACTACTTGTAGGAATCCCCCTTCCACACTCCTTGGCCGAAGTTGAGTCTTGACATTGCAAAACTTTTACTAACATGGTTGTGTGCCTTACGGGCCCACGTCGCCATTGGGTGGTATTAGGATCTTTTATTCCTCGTCTATACTCTGGGATTCTGATCTCTCTTCTATTCGGGTTAAATGATCTTGCCAATTCTAACTCTAGGTTCTCGTAACCACTTCCTGCCGGAGAGCCCAGATGATCGACTGCTTCACCAGAAGATTTTGAAGATACTCTTCGATGCTTCCCGAGACCCTTGTGCCCTCTGCCTTTTCAATTCCCTACTACCGATATATCCATATGGATAACGACATACACTTGTCGTTCATACAATTACTCCCAGTTGCTCTTGTTATTAAAAAATACATCGAATTGTTCTCCAACTTTTAAGAATCCCTTGTGCCACTGCCTTGTAGTTCCTTGCCGCAGAAATACCCCTACGGATAATTCGTCGCACTTATCGAGTATCCGCTCATTCCCAATTGTTCATGTGTTTCACAAAAGTCTTCGAAATACCATTCGGTCTTCCGAAAATCCTGAGCAGCCTATTGCTCTTGAAATTCTTGCTTGCTTGCGTTATGGTTAATCCCATAAGTCTCGTAATCTTATTGGCATCCCTTGTCATTTTCATTTTGAGTCCGTTGATTCAATATGTTGCGAATGCTCGCAATCCTCAATCGGATCCTAGAATTCATCCTTCCGGCTCAGACGTCATTTTAAACATGAGCTGGATCTCGACCAATCAAATTGTCGTCGATTGTACCCCTAAGCTTACTCAACTTATCCATCCTTAATCAGAGCGTTTTCTTCTGATCCCTTGATTTGGAAATCATAATTCCTTTACATTTGAGCTTTGAATTAGTCAGTTGTTTCTATAATCTGATCCCTTGCATTTTTTCTTCTTCTGGTTGAGTACCATTACTCACATTAGATCCTTTGCGGGCCGCTACATCCTTTGGTGGATTATTATCTGATTGTTCTTGCATATTCTCTAAACCTGGAGTCCTTTCCTTGATACATAATGCCATTGGTAAATCCTATCCTCTGATTTGGCTAACCATGCTCTGCTTTCGAGCTGGTGATATTTACTCTGAAGTTTGTGGTATATGTTCCCAAGATGCCCCGGTGGGTTGAACCAATGCTTTCCCTAATCAGTGTGAACCCGAATGGTTTCATGGGTCATACTCATCTGGTATTTCACCAGGTAAAACTTTCAACGCTAATGCCATTTTCAAAATGAGAAGTGAATGTAAGGTTGTGCTTTGGAGAAGTGGGAGTCGACCTTGAACTTTGTGTTCATGCCCATGGACCCAATGTGGAACTTATCATGGAAACTTCTTGTATTAATAATAATCACCTTGTTATAAGTTCATCTTGTATCTATGCTTGGTCCTTTGCAACCGTGGTTTCGGCCATATTGATATTCTTTTATTCCTTTTCTCAAACAAGTTGCAATACTTGTCTTCTGCAGATCAATACACCTGTACAACCTTTATTCTGTCATACTTTCGAGTATTACCCTCTGGTATCTTGATGATTTCACAGAACCATGTTTCTTATTACGAGTCTTCTCCAAGTATTACATTCTCTCCGATTTCAATTTTTCCCGGGTTCTGAGTTGTTAGACACTCAAGGACGCCGATTACTGAATCGAGTCCGCACCGTGATTAAACAACCCTTAGTAATCTTCTTTACTTACGAGTTTGTACCCGATCACGTCATTCCTAGCCTGATTGGCTATATCATTATCATGCTGATTTTAACTATGCTACCTGGTCCTTATTCCCGGAGCACAACTTTTGATGATGAGCTAAGCTTACGTCGATCTTCCTCGTCTTATTGTTCACCTCGAACAGCAAGCTTGGTTCCGAGTTGATGTCGAATCCATGGTTCCAATAATCTTCCGCTGCATCAGTCCTTTTGCTTGATGCAGTCGCTGTTCGATTGCTTCTTCGTGGAGCCTCTCGACAAATGTGTCGTGATCATCGTCAACATTTTAACTTCTTCCGAGATATCAATTGAATTCATGATGAGGAAATTCCATGCTTGTCCCTCGATGATCTGTGTTATCGTCGACCACATCCATGCCTTCCTTCCAAACACAGACTTGGTCTTGTTTTGAATGACCTTTAAATTCCTTGCTATCCAACTTATGTTATGTTCTACCTTAGAGTATTACCATCTTTTACGCCAAGAATGTCGTGAGAATTTCACCACCTCTTAAGGATTCTTGATATAGTGATACTTCTCGACAACTCCATTCATATCTTGGTTCCCGTGTTGTTTTTAACCAGAATACCGACCATTGAACTGTGATGTGTGAATTCAAAACTTCTAGCAACCCTATTGCTTTGAAGTGAATGGCCGATAGTTTCATTCTTGGTCTTTTGATTATCAAGACACCACTCTAACATTGATCATGCTACCTAGTCCATCTTTCCAGGTGCACGTTTCGATCAATGTTTACTCGTGGATGTTCTCCTCGAACATACTTCATTATATACTTCGGTATGTCCAATATTTTCACCTTGTTCACTTAAATGTGGAAATCCATGTTTATGGAAATCACAATGAGTTGTTGCTGATCCCATCGGCCACATCCTCATATTTTCTTTGCTGAAATTGTATGGCTTATTCTATAAGTTGTTTCCGATGGATCCTTTGTGTATCCAAAGTCTGACCTTTACCTGATGACCATGTCAATGCTATCCCGAAGCATGACTGTGGTACTCAAACATCACCAAGAACTTTGGAAGCATAATGCTAAATGACTCTTGATCAATTATCCAAACACCATTGTATGGGTAAACATCTTGATTCTCCTTGCCTCTTTGTCTAAATGGTTACATACTTGGAGCCCTATCATGTATGCCATGCTCTGCTTGTTCTTGTGAAGGATATACTCCTAATACTTGTGTTTAAACACATTTTCCTTTCCATTGCTTTGTTTAACCTTTCTTGTGATCTATATGATATAAGCAGTAATATTTCCCTGCTTAGGTAAACACCTTGGTTGAACAACTCTATCAGTAAGACCTTGTTACTATTGTTGTTGACAATCCGATAACCACCGATGGACGGGAACTTTGCATATTGGTCCGCCTCGTCCTAACGAGCAGGAAAATGGTTCTCTTCGTCCCTCGCCCTTGTTACCAATGTTGTCGCCGACATAACTGACAGGCTATCCTCTGACTTGCCTTGGTTACATGATCGTGCAAGATGTCACCGCTCCTTCTACTTTTAACCCACATGGTGGGCCCATAACCCACAGTTCCACAGGATTGAAACCTGACTCTCTTGTACACCCCGTGTTCCCAAAGTTATTCCTCACGCGCGGCCTTGTATGTAATTCACGAGCCACCTTCCGAGAGATCCTCAATATGGGTATCAGACACAATACTTATTCCCATTGCCCTGAACCCCTTTCACACTCTGTTTCAGGCAACGAACGATTGCCTATGCGCTTGAAACTTCTATTTTGCAAATTCTTACTTTGCTCTCGATAATTTCTTAAGTTCCAATTCGAGAGTTACTTTCTGCCACCTTCCCTAATATTATCTACCAGATAAGCAACCTTGTAGAGGTTTGTCCTTTCGAAGTTACCCCTTATCCTTTTCGTAAGTACGATGAAGATCCCGAAGGAAGGATGCCTACTTCATCATGATGACCTGAAGCAGAGAAATGAAGACATCAACGTAATGGATCGACCGCTTCGAGAAGAGCAACCAAGATCGAGAACACTCGTTAGAATTTCGTAACCAAATCTCTTCCCCCTCACTTCCCCTCTTAAATCTCGGGACGAGATTTCTTGTAGTGGAGGAGAATTGTAACACCCGGATATTTAAGCTACAGTAATTCCCTGTTAATGATGCCACGTCACCTCGGTTACTGTTGCTAATCTCGCGTTAGTTCGAAACCGATTCAAATTCAAATTCAAAATAAAGGCAAACATCAAAAGTTTTCAAATATTAAAACTAAAATGTTAGGGTTGTGCCAGATAATGCATAGGTGGTTATGGTGAAGAAATCACACTTTTATAAAGTGTTTAAAAACTCTAAAATAAACAAAACAGTAGCAAAAACAATTATTTGAAAGCTTTTAAAATAATAAACAATTACAAACTATTTTATTTTAGGTGCCAAGTTAATTGTGGTAGTGGCATATTTGTTAATGCTATTTTAGGTACAACTTATGTATTTTATAAAACTAAGGTATTTAAAATATGAAATAAAGACAGAGAAGAAGAAGAAGAAGAAGAAGAAGAAGAAGAAGAAGAAGAAGAAGAAGAAGAAGAAGAAGAAAAAGACCCCTGGCCAACTGGGCCAAATGGCCCAGCCGGCCAGCCCACTAACCGAGCCGGCCCACCCCACTCCCCCTTATCCCTTGGGCGACCGAACCCGAGCCCCACCGACGCCCCCACTTCCCCCCTCGCTCCCCATGTTTCCCCCTCCCTGATCCAGATCTGGATCGGGGGACGAACCGCCACCGCCCGAAGGCCTCCCCGTCGCCGGACCGCCCCGCCGTCGCTGCTCGTCGCCCGGAGCTCCTCCACCTCGTCGCGCCGACCCCGACTCCTTCCCAAGCCCGCTGCCAGTCCCCTACGGCCCCGCCGTGAGCACCGCATCTTCCCTCTCTCCCTTGTCTCCGCTCGCCCATCGACCGCGTTGTCCGCACCCCGCGCGTGGCCGCCCCCCCTCTCTGCTCCCGCTTCCCCCCGCTAGAGCCCCGCGGTCACCGCGCGCACGCGCCCGCGTGCACACACGCCCTAGCCGTGCCTCGCCCTGTCCGGCCGTGCTCGCCGTGCACCACGCACGCCCTGCTGCTGGCCACCACGCCCGCCTCGCGCCCCGACCTCCCCGTCGCGGCCCTTGCTCGTCCTGTCCCCGCACGCCTCGCCAGCGTCCGCCGTGGCCGCGTTCGGCCACCACCGACCCCACGTCGCACCGCCCCGTGCCCCCCCCCCGTTGCTGCCTCGCACCCCCCCTCTGCTCCCCGCGTCGGCGCCCCCGCGACAACGACCGCCGACCGCGCCTCCCCGCTCCCCGCAACTCCGCCCCTGCCCTGCGCCCACCTCCGCCGGCGACTCCTAGCACCTCCACTGCCGCGGTGCCGCCCCGCTCCCGACCATGCCTCTCTGCTGGTTGTGCTCGTCTGCCGCCGTTGTTGCGCGCCTTCCACCGCTGCTCATCGCCCCGCCCCTTCCCGTGCTCCCGCATGCGCCCGGCCAAGCTTCGCCGCCGCCTCCGCCGCGGCCCCTCGCTGGCCGCCGCCCGGGCTCACCTCAGTCAGGCGCCCACAGCCCCCGCTCGGGTGCCCAGCCGGGTCCTGGCGCCTGAGAACCGCGCCCGTTCGCCCGCTATGGCCCCTGGGTCTATGACCAGTGGGCCCAGCCCCTAAGAACGTTTAAAAAAAGAATAAAATAAAGTAAAATAAATAATAATTAAATTAGTTAATTAAGTGAATTAATTAACCTAATTAATCCTCTTAATTAACCTATTAACTATCTAATTAGTCTAACTAAAACTGTTATTAACTAGGCAGACAATGACAGGGGGGCCCCACCCCCTGTTGACCAGTCAAAGTTTGACTGGTAACTGGGTCCCCTGGTCCCACATGTCAGCCAGTGTACATTTTTGTGTACACTCTGCTGGGTACATCTAGCAATTTGACATTTAACTTTCGAATTAAAATAATTTAGAAAATGAATTAAAACTTTAAAAATTAATATAAAATAAACCGTATCTCGGATGAAAATACTTTGTACTTGAAAGTTTCTCAGAACTACGAGACGAATTTGAATACGCAGTCTGTTCGTCCGCCACGCGTACCTAGCATATCGAACCTGCAACCGTCCCCCTCCGGTTCGTCTATCCGAAAACGTCAAACACCGGGAATACTTTCCCGGGTGTTTCCCCCTTTGCCGGTATCACCTAGTACCGCGTTAGGGCATACCTAGCACCGCTTAATGTTATGTCATGCATCGTCATGCATCTGTTTGCATTATATTCATTGTTTCTTCCCCCTCTTCTCTCCGGTAGACTACGAGACTGACGCCGCTGCTGCCCTGATCGACTACGGTTTTGACGACCCCTCCGCAGAGCTTCCAGGCAAGCAAACCCCCCTTGTTCATCCCGATATCGCCTACTCTTTCCCTCTACTGCTTGCATTAGAGTAGTGTAGCTGTTACTGCTTTCAGTTAATCCTATTCTGCTGCATAGCCTGTCTTTGCTACTACTGTTGACACCTTTACCTGCAATCCTAATGCTTAGTATAGGTTGCTAGAATTACATCAGTGGCCCTACATTCTTGTCCGTCTGCCGTGCTATACTATTGGGCCATGATCACTCGGGAGGTGGTCACGGGTATATACTATATACTATCACACTACTTATGTTACTGTTCGGATGTGGGGGCTGAAGGGGCAGGTGGCTCCATCCAGGTGGTGATGGGCCTGGGTTCCCGACAACCCCTGCGTGATTCTTTGTGGCGGAGCGATAGGGTAGGTTGTGACCACCTAGGAGACAGGTGGGCCTGGTCCCTGGTCGGCGTCCCGGATACTTCAAATAGCACACTTAACGAGATCTGGGTATTTGATCTAAGTTTGGCTACGAGCCTATACGCACTAACCAACTACGCGGGAACAGTTATGGGCTCTCGGCGTCGTGGTATCAGCCGAAGCTCCTCAAGACGTCAGCGACTGAGTGGCGCGCGCCGGATTGGACTGGAACGCCTGCGCTTGTATTAAGGGGGCTAGGTCTGCTTTCGGCCGCGTTCGCAACGTGCAGGTGTGCAAAGGGCGATGGGCCCAAGACCCCTGCGCGCTTAGGATTCAGACCGGCGTGCTGACCTCTCTGTTGGGCCTAGGTAGGGCTGCGATGTGTTGATCTTCCGAGGCCGGGCATGACCCTGGAAAGTGTGTCCGGCCAGAGTAATAAAGCGTCTTGGGCAATGTGGTGCACCCCTGCAGGGAAGTTTATCTATTCGAATAGCCGTGTCCCTCGGTAAAAGGACGACCCGGAGTTTTATTCCGACCTTATGACAACTAGAACCGGATACTAAATAAAACACACCCCTTACAAGTTCTAGATACAACCCGGTGATCGCTTTCCCACAGGATGACGAGGGGAGGATCGCCGGGTAGGATTATGCTATGCGATGTTACTTGATGCTGCACTTGCTACTCTCTTCTACATGCTTCAAGATGGAGGCTGCCAGAAGTGTAGTCTTCGATAGGCCTAGCTATCCCCCTCTTATTCTGGCATTCTGCAGTTTAGTCCACAGATACTACCCTTTTCATTGATACCAATGCATATGTAGTGTAGATCCTTGCTTGCGAGTACTTTGGATGAGTACTCACGGTTGCTTTGCTCCCTCTATTCCCGCTTTTCCATTCTTCCCGGTTGTCGCAACCAGATGTTGGAGCCCAGGAGCCAGACGCCACCGTCGACGACGACCCCTACTACATCGAGGGTGCCTACTACTACGTGCAGGTCGTCGATGACCAGGAGTAGTTAGGAGGATCCCAGGCAGGAGGCATGCGCCTCTTTCGATCTGTATCCCAGTTTGTGCTAGCCATCTTATGGCACCTTGTTTAACTTAATGTCTGTACTCAGATATTGTTGCTTCCGCTGACTCGTTTATGTTCGAGCACTTGTATTCAAGCCCTCGAGGCTCTTGGCTTGTAATATAAAGCTTGTACTATTTTATTTGTGTCTAGAGTTGTGTTGTGATATCTTCCAGTGAGTCCCTGATCTTGGTCGTACACATTTGCGTGCATGATTAGTGTACGGTCGAATCGGGGGCGTCACAGGTGGGGCCCCCAAACACTAGTCGCCATAGGAGGCTTGGCCTCCAAGCCAAAGGGAGGCACCCCACTATTGGGCCTATAGGGCCCATGCAGCTGCCTCCATTTGGGCCTAGCCAAGGTAGCAGCCCACGACGCCCTCCAGAACATTCTGAAAGGTTACAGAATATTCCAAAACCTTCTTGGATCTTCCGATGTTAATTTGGGTCCTCCGAGGCTTTCCTGGTTTTTCCAAAAACTCTTCGGTTTTCTCCGAAACACTTCTGGTATTCTCTCCAAAACTTTTTAGGTCTTCCCATAACTTTTTGGGTGAATTTCTATCATGCTCCTAACACTTCCAATACTCAACAAGCTGATGAACCTTAAGCGTGTGACCCCACAGGTTCGATAAGTGCAGCTATGACCCGGAACTCCTTCTGGTCAATAACCAATAGTGGGATCTGGGCATCCATATTGACTCTCACACTTACACGAATAATTATTGAGCGAACCTTTTGTTCCCATACACCATTTCCTTTGCTTTGTGATTTTTAACAAACCCAAGGCGAAACTTTTGGTCTCCGTGTGAAGCAATAACTTGATCACACTACCGAAGTTATCCTTGTTACCGATTTTATTCTTTTTCTTGTTTTTGTATTCCAACATCCCTGTGATCATATCACATTGTGTCTAGCCAAACGATGATGGATACCGAAATACCGAGAGGGCCTGAAGAATATCTCTCCATCGTCGTAGGAGCAAATTCCATCTTGAGCTAACAAGTCCCTTGACACATTCGATGTACCCGAAAGTTGTCGTTATAATCATCCTCTTAAGGGTAACGTTTGACGAACCCCAAGAACACCATCCAGCATGAAGGTACTCGACACTCTCATAGTCCAAGAAAGTGAGTATACGTTGACACCTCGGTTGAGTCTGTTCAACACCATTGTTCCGATAACAATGTACTCTCTTTATTGCCAGCATCCTTATTACTTTAACAATGCCCATTGACCAGTAAAACGGGATCATCATGCAACAACGAGCTAGTCTTGGAGACATGACTAGGAACATATTATGTGTTTATGTTTCCACACATGCAAATGAGTTTTTCTCTAAATCTCATATTCAAGAACCATTACAATTATATCACAGAAAATAAACATTACTTACAAACGTGGAAATAAATAACATGTATTATTACCTCTAGGGCATATTTCGAACACCTTGCGCATTCGACACATGCCCCCTGGGCCCTATTGGACACTCCACTGCTCCTTATCTAGCCAACCGATGCTTTCGTCCACACATTCATCATCCCCTTCCTCGAATATCTCTCGTCCAGTTAGCCTTTGCCACCTCTCAAACCTCGCTCATGTCTCTCACCTCTTCCATATAGTTTAAAAAACCGAACCGATAATCGAACCGGCAAGGCTGCCGGTTCAGGTTTTTACCGGTCGGACCGCCGGGTCACCGGTTCGATTGTCAGTTTTCTAAGCAATAAAATAATATTTGTTTTATTAATAAATACACCAATCAATAGAAACAAAATGTCTACTCACTTGATGGAGTAACCAGAACTACATGTTAATATCCAATTCATATACATGATAATCTCTAGCTCTAACGTAGTAATTTAGTACTCCCTCCGTCCCATATTATGGGACGGAGGGAGTAGCAATTAGCAAGTCAAGCAATAGAGCAATATCAACATAAGTAGTGTTGTAGCAATTAGCCTGTAGAGTGCATAGCAGCAAGCAACATCAACATGCCAACATCACTGATTCACAATTTCAATTTTCACATAGCAATTAGTAAGTAGCAGCACTCAACATCACAGAGTAGCCGAGTGGAGGCCGGAGGGAGGTCTGGAAGTGAGGCCGCCATGAGGGGAGACAACCAGAGGGAGGCATGGCCTGATCGTTGATTTGAATGGAGCGTCGGAGCTGCATAGGACGGGAGACCAGGGGCGCCGTCCCCTCTCCCTGGGCGTCAAACAATCAACGGAGACAGTGGCGGCACGGGACGGCGGGAGTGGCCGCGGGGCTGGTGGCCTGGTGCTGCTCACAATAAGGTACTGGGACGGAGACTGAGGGAGAGACGGAGGCGGCGTCGCTGCACCAAGGCGCCAGGCAAGGGTGGCGGCGGCGCCAGGCCAGAGAGGTGGCGGCGGATGGGGGTCTCTGCACAAAATCGAGGGAAACCCTCCTGATTCGCCCGAAACCCTACAAAAGAGGGTTTTTTTTCTCTTTTCCAATTCTACCCCCAGCTTCTGCGCACGAAATCGAGTGGATCAAGGGGCTTCTCCGAAAACACTACGTTTTTCTTGAAACCGCCCGGTTCATCGTTTTTTACAAAAACCGCCCGGTTCGACCGGGTTTTTTTTGTCCGATTGCTCGAATGGTCTGCTGAGCTTAGAGAACTGCTAGGATCCCTGGTTCCTATTTTTTCCGGTCCGGTTTTTTAATCTATGCTTCCATCTATATGTTGTCGGACCACGACCGTCACTAATCATCGGACTCTGAGGGGCCGCCTGCTTTGCTACTGCGCTACTACAGCCAGACACTGGCTCCTGCTATGCTGCAAGCGACGATGATGGCTACCGCAAGCGGATACACTAGGTGTTGCAAGCGGTATGGGCACTTGCTTCAAGCTGGAGTACGGGAGCTTCAATCTCGACTACTGATGCTGCGACCCAAGCCAATGGCGGTGCAAGCGCGAGGCAGTAATGCTGCATCAGCCTTCAGTGATGCTGCGAGCAGTGGACAGTGACCGGCGGCCCAGCATTGCTGGGAGTGCTGCCACACACTACTGCATGGGGTGACCATGGCTGCAGCAAAGGACGCTTGCGCCGATGCCGATGATGCAAGGATGGCGGCCCGTGCCCCACCAACAGAGATGCACGGTGATGAGCCCGTGCTGCACAATGCTGCGACCGAGAACCGTGCCGCTGCAAAGGATGAAGAAGTTGGGCTTATCCAAATCGAGTGCGTTGTGGTCTATGCTTGTACAGATCGATGCCACTCTCTCACTGAGCCTCTTCTTCTACAGAATCAAAACGCGAGGCTTTTGCGTTTTCTCAAAGAACAAAACTAAAAATGGCACGGTACATAAACCGAAACAGGAGTCAAAAGAAACAAGACCAGCATTTTGATTAGATCTATGTTTGCCTCCCACTCAATACGTGCCGCAGTTGCACAAAACATATTTACATTTTCTCGAGAAAACCTAGCTCCTATAGTTTTTAGTGGTTAACAAAAGGCAAGAAGCCTCCTCAAAACCAGGGCTTCACCAACTCCACTTCTAAAGCTGGGAGTGTCGGCTTTTTTTCTTTCTTCTTCCTAAATCCTAAATCTCAAAAATTCAGGTGAGCCCGAACAACATCGTCGATAGGAGATTGACAGATTGGGCAACTCCCGCTGCTCGATTTCAGCTGATCAGCACAGTTGAAGCAGGTGCACATATGGCCACACCTGAATGAACATCAACTCGGTTAGCAAGACTCCACACAACAATTCAAGGTTAAAGCGAGTCAAAAGTACATAATGTATGTGTTCCTGCAAATCATTATTACCTGTAAAGTAAAGAGTCAACTTGCATCTCATGGCAGATGCAGCACGTGCCCTTTTTTGCTGTTATGTCAGGCTGGCTTGGCATCAACCCTGTTCAAAAGATTGCATCAGGCTTAAGAAAAAAAATTGATGGTTATGAGTAGAACTAAAATGTCAATGAGCTACTGTGGGGTAGTGGTAAACGGAAAACAAATCCAAATTCAGATGGTACTCAACAGACTGAATTACAAAACCTGACGCGCCAAGATTTAAGCAGCGTCACACGTATATATGATGCCAAGAGAGTGGTCCAGCCCAAGAAGAACAGAATATATTGTTTTGCTTAGAAGACCAGAGTGACTCTTTTCCAAACAGTGACACTCGAAAGTAGCTGTGGTCCTTTTTTTCAAGATTTCATCTGGCTAGCCTTTTAAGCAAAACTAGCTCACATGTCACCAGACATATTGCCTTCAATGCAAAATTCTTTTCCAAATAAAAAAGAAACTTCAACTTCATCCTATTTTATGCCGAACAGGACCAGATATAGAAGAGGCACAGACATAAAAAAAAACTTTTGTCGCAACTCACCAGCTTCGCGAAGTGCGCTGCACACCTCTTCTTTAATGGAATGCTGCATCTTTACTTGGGATGCAATACAAGTTTCCGCCAACTTACGTAGTTCATATATTTCATGATGAATCTGGGCCATTTCACTTCTTACCCTGACCTCCATTTCCTGTAACAGACAACATAGTAAGAATATGTCTTTCCACAATTGACATTGAACAGCAGCTGACTCACAAGCAAATTTTGATTTTCATGTTGTTGATGTTCAAATGATGAGTGCTGCCAATTCTCTTGGTGGTGGGCTGTGACATGGGAGACAGGTGCTAATGAACACGGTGCAGATGCCACCTGATCTTCATTCCGGGGTTCATCATTCTGTTGCCAGTATAAGTGTTCTGGATAGTAACCCCCAAATTCATCAATCATGTGTTGTTGTCTTTGCTTCTGCAGAATTGCTCTCAGGAGATGGTTCATTTTATTGCTAAAATCACTCTCAAGGGACTTTGAGACCTTTTTGCTGCATGGAAGAAACAAATATGTCACGGTTGACAAAATAAAAATAGGGGACGCTCATTATTGACTCTGATTGCCACCTGCAAGGGGGCATATGCGTTAACCTTGTTTAAAAAGGTGATAATACGGTATATATAACATGTCTAATGTTTAGCTTGCTTAGCCTATTTGTTTTATTGTTTCCCTTGTCATTTTGTTAGGATAGCCTGGCAGTTTATTTGTCTTTCCTTCTACTCCCTCCGTCCCATAATGTAAGACGTCTTGCATTATGGGACGGGGGCATTATGGGACGGGGGGAGTAGCTTTTGTTTAGTGATTTGGTTTTTGGTCGCAGCCATGCTTGTGGTGTTGTATTTTACGCCTTCTTGGTGTTCTCTTCTAATAAAAAATGCCTTTTAAGCTTGTTTAAGCTTTAGTGGCTTTTTATTGGTAGGCTAGCCAAGTTTTACGGAACACTTGCATCTCAGTATGTCTTCATAAAAAAAAGTTTTGCTGGAGTGAACCTAAGTGCATCTAGTTGCGCAGGTGGAGATGTGCAAAACATATACTGGGAATTAGAGGGAAATTACCTCTCAAGAAGATTACAAATATCAGCATTACCAGACAAATCTCGACAGTCTGCTTGTGTGGCAATATGCAATGATCTCCATGAGTTAGGGGAGTCTATCCAAGGCCGATCATTAAATTCAATCTGATTATGATTCTCCATATCACCAATTGTGCCCTGATGCCAGCTGTCCGGACTCATGGAATCTACTGGTGCGGGCCAACCAAGACTGCTCATCCATAGTGCTCTCTCGTCCCAAGAACCATTCAGACTTTGGTTGTCTTCTTCTCGTAAAGTTTCACCTCTTGATGAAGGAGTTTCTTGGAGTTCACACGATGTGCTTATGGTACTTGGGGAGATATCATCCATATATTGATTATCGTAGACAACACGATGATCATCGTACCTTGCAAAGTTTGAAGCTTTAGAACTTTCTTGATTGTGAACACACGAGTTTACCAAGTTTACACGATCTTCCTGACATTGATTTCCCTTTGTGTCTATCTTCTCATCATATTGTCGATTTCCTGAACCGTCGGAGTTAACAAGGCTCTCAATTGCTAGCCCAGTAGACTTCTCCACAGATGGATTTCTATCATCACTATGTTGTTCATCAGCCCTGCACTTCGTGAAAACAAGTATTGCTTTAGGCACACGTGAGAGTAGGCGGAAAGCAATTACTAAATAGATACGACCAAGGACAAACCCTACTTCTCCATCTAAGCTATTTGAAACAGTAGTTTACCTATTATTTTGCAGACTACATTCATTTGCATCTTGTGAATCTGTCTTGCTGCTATCGTCTCTGTCCATCAGAAATTGCAGAAATGACATGTAAGTTCTTCTACTATGCATCATCAAGAGCATACTACAGACTTAAATATGTGTTGTGACATTCTAAGAAAAGACCAGGAAGACATACATGTAGAAGTTACTGCGGTTAAAAAAATAATTCAGAAATCCTTTTTATCCACCAAAATTGTCTCAAGCCATCTTATGTACTCCCTCTGTAAAGAAATATAAGAACGTTTAGATCACTACTTTAGTGATCTATAAACGCTCTTATATTTCTTTACGGAGGGAGTAAAAGAAAAAAAAATTGTGCTAATACCTCGATGCCTCAGGTCTGCATTTTGGTGGGTGTGGCCTAACCGGTCTTAGTAGATTCCACACTTCATCGTTAATAGCATCTCCGTGACGCAGCAGCTTTAGACGAAGCATGGACTGCAGGATATCAAAGAACAGTTTAAGATGAGAAGCAGTGGTGATTGCATAAACATGCTTCAAAAGGACGGGAGAAAAAAGAAAGTAGGGCCTCATGAAATAGGACAGAATACAGATACCAATACCATGCCAATAATCTTCCAGGGAGTAAGTAAATGAGTTCATGCGAGCAGACAAGTACTATGGTATTTAACAGACTTTGCAGTAGAGGGAAGAATAATCTTGTCCTCGGAGGAAGGAATAATGAAAGAAAAAAAGAATTTTTATTTAAGTTAGTTGCTAATGCCAGGAATATGTGGAGGGAGGGAACTCTGTTAAGCAATGAAATGCATGCACCATATTTCTGCAAACAAGAACAGTTGCTTTCAAGGATGGCAATTGTTCAGAACCACGCTGTCACAGTTAAAAGTTCATTTTTCCTAGGTACCACGCACATCAATATTGGCTGGAGTTGGAGTAAAGGAAAAACAAAAAAGTTTCAAGTAACTGAAGGTATGGCAGAAAAAAAAAATAACACAACCTAAAAGGCGATGCCATTAAGAAGAATTGAAATTTGCGTTGTACTTTGCAAAACCAAACTGCCCAGCCATTACTCATATTTATGTCCCTGGTACATGCTATAGCAAGTAACCTGTGAAGTCATGTGGTATGGTTTGTTTGGCTTGTTGGCCACAACTGTGCAGCACTCACAATCTCCACAAGATCTCAGATTCTGGACTTATCAGAAACATGAGACAAACCAGAGATGATATTCACTTGTGACATCTCATCCATCAGATATGAGAAGCCACAACCTTTTTTCTTTTTCTTTTGAGGGGTGCAAGCCATAACCTCAATCAATCTTCCATTGAAATGCCCATCCTACTGTACTGAACGTAAGGGCCTCATTCTAAGGCCGGCAAGCCCTTCCGTTCTAAAAACTGTACTGAACGTTGCTTCACTGTCGCCAGCAAATTAGTTGCATATTACTGCCATTGATAGTACTATGTATGTTAACCTTTCTTATTCATAATGACATACAAACAGATCTGCAAAGGCCATGAACGGCTATAGGGTACTAGAGTTTCCACGATCGAGATTATCGGATCTTTTGGCTGAGCTTTTGAGACTATTCAGTAGAGTCACAAATAAGATTACTAACTAGTTTGATAGTCACTTTATCTATACCAATATAAAAAGACCCAAAGGGGCAGATCCAATTAATCTCGGTCATCAAATCATGTCAATCCAACGACCTAGACTGCTTCGATGTCGAGCGCTCAACACGTTTAGCGTGCAGTTCATTTCATGCCAAATATAGTGCTAATCACATAATAACACGCAAATAATGCAGTTAATTTCATACCAAATATAGTGTTAATCACATAATAACACGCAAATAATATCCTATTTAATATCCGCATGCACTTAATATACTTCCAAATTAACGTGTATTGCACGTACACATTGACTAGTAACATGTAAGGGGCCGTCAAGTTTTTAGATCATCCCCGTCTATTTTTGGTTGAGCCGAAATAAAGCATGATTATGGAGTTTGCACATGCCATTGATCAGCAATGCCAGTTGGGAAACCGATCTACCAAACAGTTCTCCGGCCCCATCCTTGCGGGTCTAAAACCAACAACTCACACTTGTTGGATCGTCTTAAATAATGTTTCCAAAACGACACTAAAAAATGCGTTACTGATATCAATTTATGGTTGATGGAGGTAATTTTGTCTAATGCTATGTACAGTATAATGCATTATGCAATGTGAACTTTTTTGATGGAATACGAATTTACCTGGATCCTGCCTTTGTGCCCGAAGCGAGAGACGGCGTGTCGCTCCGCGAGCGTGGCGAGCTCTCGCCTGCGGCGATGTGCCATCCGAGCAACAAGCTCCTCCACTGCGCGGCGCCCGCGTACCGTCCTGACCACCAGCTTGGGCGGGCGAGTGCCCTTGATATGAAGGGCGAGCGACTCGACCGCGTTGCGCAGCGGGGCCGGCGACGGGGGCGCGGACTGCGAGAAGGCGAGGTCCTTGGCGGCGTCCAGGTCCTCCTCCGGCAGCGAGGCAGCCCCGCTGAGCTTCTTGACGATGCATCCGACGCGGCCGCGTGGCGAGCCATCGGATTCAGAGGTGACGTCGCCGGAGGCGCGGGGCGTGACGGGCCCCACGGCCTCGATCTCGCGCCAGCGCTGGATGAGCGAGGACGCCCGCGGGCCCGACGGCGGCAGGTCCGGGCCGGCGGTTGCCGTGGAGGAGGCGTCGGACGGCGCCGGCGAGGGCGCGCGGAAGACGGCGGCGCGGGCGGCGACGGGGCGCGTGGCCGAGGCGAGCGCGGACAGCTCGGCCTCCCTGTCGCGGCGGCGCACATCGGCGGGAGGCGGCGGCTCGGAGGCCGTGGCGGCGGCGGCGGCGGCCGCCCAGCGCTCCAATATAATCCGCCTGCGCCTGGGCGTGGGCTCGGCGGGCGCGGCGGGCGCGGCGGCGTCGGAGAAGGAGTGGCGCTGCGGCGGTATGAGGACGTTGACGTTGAAGAAGCGCCTGTGCCTGGAGGTGGAGGTGGAGGGGTCCCTCCATGGTGCGGAGTCGTGGGGCATGGCGGCCAGGGAAGAGGCCATGGGGAGAAGGGTCGGGGCAGGCTAAGAATGGGCGGTGGTGGCGGGAGGACGCGTGTGCGGTGGTGAATATAAGGAGAGAAGAGGAAGAGAAGCTCCCGCCCGCCTCCACGGTTCCTGCGATCCTGCGATTGCGGTGCCCTTTTGCTATGCTATTTTCCGCTCGGTGGCGAGGAGAGAGAGAGAGAGAGGATTGGAATGAGCCGTTGCACACGGGAGCACAGAGCCACAGAGCAGAGCAGAATGGCGGGGGAGAAGAGAGAGAAGAGAGGGAGTTTGCTCCTAAATTTAGGCGGAGGAGGCGGGGGAGGGAAGAAGGTGCCGTTACGGCGTCAGCGCGGGCGTGGTTTCGGCGCGATTCCACCTCGCATTTGGTGCTCGATCCATCTGCACGGCCAAGTCTCCCCTTTCCCGTTTCGGGCCACGGTGGTTGCCCTGCCATGTGCCATGTGACGTGCGCCCGGGTCGTCGTCTCTCTGCTCCGCCCGCGCCGGTGTTGGTCTCGTTAGGTGGTAGTACATGCGTCGCGCTACACGTTGCTTTCTCACACAATGTGCTTGCTCTGCAATTGCAATTGCATACAGGCTGCGCATGCCGGGTGTTCCTTCCGACTCCGACCCGTCCTCTCCTCAGCTACATGCCGACTTTAGCTCCCTTTTTTGGGTATTTTTCTGGGTTTTAATTATCAGTATTATTATTCCCAAAAAGTTATAAAGTCTTGTCTGTCTCCCAACTGCGAGCTGCCTTCTCTGCACTGCACTGCTCTGTCCGACGCTTATTTATGCGTGTGAATCTGCGGTTCACAACGTACGTGACACGTCGACCGTTATCCACGCGTGCTTCTCACAAGTTCTTTATAGTCCTATAAGAGACTTATTACTCCACGACGTGGTACGAGTGAATCGACATGATGGCGTTTTCCGTTTCCATCTCATAATCAAAGCGAGCTGCGGTAACTATCTACTCTCCCCTGCTCTCACTAAATCCGCCAGGCGAGACCATCAACTTGTCCACCTCCTGGTGTGGTGTATCCACGACCAGTTAAACCCTGAAATTCGCCTGTAAATGCATCGACTTCAAGGGAGGAACGCCATATCGCTGAAAATCTGGAGTACTAGTACGGAGCAGTTGACTAAGCTTCCAGCTAGGCTTTGCCAATACAAGACAATGTGCTCGGCTGCTCGCGACCCACGACGTCTCGAGCCCAACAACAACAACGATGTCTACGTGCTGTATATATTCTACCAACATTCTCCCCACCCCCCAACAAAAAAAAAAGCATTCTATGTATAGCAGAACATTTTCTACTATTATACTCCAGTTTACAAAAGAACGAAGCATCATAAATAAACTTTACGCCGCTGTTGCCACTTCGCGAAGCCGACATGACCTTGTCGACGATAGCGAGAAAGTCTTTGTGCACGTGCATCTAAGGACCAGCGCACTTTAGTCACACCTGTTGCCATTAAACTCCTAAATTGATTCAAAGTGCCTAACACCAAATCTCGTCATCCCGCCGCACAACAAAAAAACTCTAATCTTGATGCCCTCAAGGACATAGTAGAAATCTTTGTCGGAGCTCCGTCGATTCTGTCTAGATAAACAAACATGAGAAAGGTCAAAGCCTGAAAGACCAACTCCAAGAACAAACGTCACCATCTGTCCGAGTGCCACCCTTCGCGAGAATTAAAAAAACCTAACCTAAACTACTAGCCGGAGCCAAGGCGTCAGGATTCCTTCTCTCTGCCACTGACCACTAAAGTGGTAAGCAGAGGGGAGGCGAACCACGCGCTCATCGCATCGCATACATTTGTTGTTGGGTTTACCTAGAACATCATTGTTAGCACTGCACTTTATATATTATGAATCTATAAATACACTATGTGTTGGAGATATGCCCTAAAGACAATAATATTTAGTATTATTTATTTCCAAGTTTATAATTAATATTTATATTTTATGCTATAACTGATATGGTTCTAGAATATGTGATTCAGATGAAACTCATGAGCACGTGTAGAGTTATAAACGATAAAATAAGATTCGTAATCTTGCCTCTAGGACAAGTATTGTTGATGGTGTTGTTTTCCTAATCATGGGCTTAGTTAAGTGTAATAATAATGCCGACAATATTGAGAGCACGATGTTGGAAGAACACTCGTGCTGAATTGACCCAACTTGTATGTTATACTTAAAGATTATATCGTATGAAATCTATAGTCCATAACACAGGTATTAACATATGTATGATTCATTAGACCATGAGAGTATCAAGTCACTCCATACCGGATGGTCAACTTTGGAGTTGTTTCAACGCCATCCGTAACAGGGTGATCATAATGGCAACTTACGGGTTCACCGGAAACTTATGACGAGGCACTAGATAGCTCGAGACTGGGATTTGCTCCTCCGACGATGGAGGGATATTCTTAGGGTCCTCTCGATGTAACGGCATCCATCATTGTCTGGCCAGACACAACGCGAATTGATCACGGAGATGCCGGAACACAAGAATGAGAAAAGAGAACAAAACTGATGACAAGGAAGAATAGTATAGTGAGCCTATGTTGATCTCACGGGGATACAGATGTAGCTCACCTCAGTTTTTGTAACGTATCGTGAAGCAAAAGAAATAACATATGATAACCAATGGTTCACTCGAATATCATTCGTTAAAATATAGGGATCAATATGGATATCCACAGTTTCACTGTGGATCATTGAACGAAAAGTGTTCTTGTTCATGTCTTCTTTTACCGAATTTGCATGATCACACGCTTAAGGGATTACGGTCTGTTGAGTTCTATAAGAGTTAGGAATATGAGAAAATATTACCGGAAAAGTTTCGGCAATAAAAAATAGTTTTGAGAGAAACCGGAAGCGTTTCGGGGTTAGGGGAAGCGTTTCAGAGAATACCGGGTAATACTATATATGCGGAAATAGTTTCCGGAAAGCTAATATAAATATGAGAGGGCGCCGGTAAATTACCGGATCCCCCTAGGATTTATTTAGGGACTATGGGCTGATAGAAATTGCTAAAGGCCTCATAGGGAAAAGTTAATGGGCCTATTGGGCCCAATAAAGGTGTGGTGCCCCATAACAAGCCAGGGGTGGAACCAGTTGGAGGAGGACTCCTCCTCCTTGGTTGGTGCAACAAGGGAGGGAGATCTCCTCCCCTAGTCGGCCACCCCACTCTTCCACCAATATATACATGAGGGGGCGTCAGGAATCAAGGGGCGCCCCCTCTAGTTCTCTCTATCTAATTTGATCTAGTTCTAGTTTTCTCTAGTTCACATAAAAGAGAAACCACGTGTGGTTCTTTTCTCCATCCTCTAGTTCTTCGGTGACGCAAAGCTCTGAACGGCGAAGCGCTACCAGATTGTGAAGCCCATATGCGTGCGATCCATAGAGAGGTCATGCTTTTGGTCTTCTGTTCTGGATCGTTCATGAACGGGTTTGAGGGACTTCATCAACTATCTACACCAACTCTACTTACGCTGCACCTCAAAGTTTGTACGTTGTGATCTAACCTTGTATACATATTCATAGTGATCCAAGGATATTGATCGTAAGCCACTTTTTTTGTTTTCTACTATGTTTCCAAACACTATCCTCTATAATTTTTAAGGTCTCCAATTTGGAATTTGTTCATCCGTTTTTGACCGGGTCAACAGTTTCTCAAGGATCTCTCTCATTCAATTCTTTTAATTCACTATGCTCTTATAAATACACTATGCTCCTTAATACCACGCTCCTAAATTTTAAGTCCTCGCAATCAACTGAGATCTCCTATTTAGAATTGGGTCATCAGATTTTCACCGGATCAATAACTTCTCAAGGAGCTCTCTCATTCAATTCTTTTAATTCACTATGCTTATTAATTTTGGAGCTTTTCCATTCGATTGAGGTATTCAATGTCAGATTAGGTTCATTTTTTTACCAGGTCAATATTTTTCAAATCAACCGGCCTATAAACATATCAGCACCGCGCACCCTGTCACCACCTAGAAAAAAGAAGTGTCAACATGTGATATTGTAGCACAAAAATAGTATATGGAGACACCGGCCTAGAATATTTTTCCACATAAGTATGGGTTGATCAGCGGATAACATAGAATCACACCGCAAAAGGCTCAGCAAAACACCGCGTTATAAATAAAAAGGAAAAGACACTCCATCATCTCCCCTACTCACCAAACCAAAATACTCTCTCGGCTCCAAAATATAAGGTGTATTTGTTTTTTGAAAAGTCAAATTTCTTATATTTGACCAAGTTCAGAGCCAAAAATATTGGCATCCACAATACTAAAAAAATGAAAATTCATTTCTTGATGAATCTATCGATACCAATTTGATATTATGGATATTCTACAAATTTTGTCAAACTTAAAGAGGTTTGACGTTTGAAAACACTAATACACCTTATATGTTTTATTTTATTTTGCAAGAAAACTTCTGATCTATTCGTCAACTGTAAAGGTAGTACGAAGAACACCAGAAGTAAGAATTACATCCAGGTTCATATACCACCTAGCGATGACTACATCCACTGCAGCAAGTTGAAGGCGCGCCGCCGTCATCGCCCCTCCATCATCGAAGACGGGCAAACCTTGTTCTAGTATACAAACGGGAAGTCGTCGTACTAAGACCCTATAGGACCAGCGCACCAGAACAACCGGCCGCGATGGAGAGAACCATAGATCGGAAGGATCCAACCTGCAGACACACAAACGCAGTCGAATGAAGACCGACTCCAAACGGATCCACCGAAGACAAACGTCGACCAAATTCCACGAGATCCTCCTGAGACACAACTCCACACAACCTCCGACGAGGCTACATGCAGCATCGGAACGGGGGCTAGGCGGGGAGAATATTACTCCTTATTCAGGGAGCCGTCGTCGCCTCGCCTTCCTAAGCAGGACACAAACCCTAAAGAGACACAAAAGGACACCTAAAAACGAAGCTGGAGCCCTGCCGCAGGTAATGGTCGAGATTCACCACGTCTCCATGGCCTAAGGCCACATAAGACAGGAAAGACCCGCGACAGCGCCGGCAGGAAGCGAGCAACCTTAATCGCCTTGAGTTCGCTAGAGCACAACGTCGAAGAGGTACGCGTGCAAAACACCTTATATTTTGAAACAGATGGAGTAAAAAATTATGAAAACCCAACAACACCAATGGCGCAACAAAGTGTGTCTAACCCTTATAGTTTCAAATTAAACTTGAGTTTATGACAAATAGAGATACCATGATAAATAGTACAAGTTTTCTTTTGAAAAGGCAACAGATCTATTGATTAAACAATATGTACAAACACTGAAACACCCCTACAATATAAAGAAGATGCATCGAGCTCTCTAGGTGAGATTGTCTTTTCCCCACAAACAGGCCGATAGTCGGCGCCACTGTTTCCTCTTCATTGCCAGAGCAAAAATTTGCAGGGCACGCACCTGACCAGCCGTGCACTGCCGCATGATTGGTTCGCGATCTGTGAAGCCGTGGGATGCACAAGGGCACACCAAGTTTTAAGTTTTAGGTTCTGAAATTTAGTGATTTTCCTGTCTGTCATATCAAGTTTCAGCAGTTGAAAATTAGTGAAGTATTAAAAACTCATCGAAATGTATTTAAAAGTTGCCTTATTTCAAAGCCCTCATCACAAGGAACAAGAATATGCAAACAAAACTTTAGATTTTTGGTTCAAAATATATAAATATTTGAAAACAAAATCCAAAAGAAAAATGGGATCGGTGCCCCGCACTTGCCGGTCACAAATCCTCTTCCATCACCAGAGCCAACTTTATTGTTGATCGAGCGAAATGTCATATAATCTAATCCTCTAATCCATAATCCATAGTCCTGCTGAACCAACGCCCTGGAGAATAAACCATACTGTTGGCGTCCGAAGGTGGACAAATCTAAGATCCCAACATAAATAAAAAACAGTACCAACGAGACGAAGAGAAGACCGGAGAACCAAACTGCAAATGAAGGCCACCATTTTGCATGGTGTACTTGGAGTATTTAAAGTAGTGTCGACCTTCCGTGCAAATAAGTGGGATCCAATTTCAAAATTTATTTACGGCTGTAAACGGAATTTTAACTCAATGACCATTATCGAGTTAAAATTCCTGTGTCTTGCGCACATAGGGTTCAGGATTGTAAACCGGCATTTGTCCGGGTTTTTTTTTTTGAGAAAAAAAAACTACCAGCACATTCGTTGGAGCCAAAACAATTCAGACAGGTGGCTACTGCGTCAACTACCAGGTGCGTACGCTTTGATCCCCACAGAGTGGTACCAAATGAGCATGGCTATTTGGAGCCAAACCGATTTCGAAACTGGGATATTGGATTCTCCGGCCACGATAGCAAATGAGGAAATTTCGAACTGGGATGGACGGGATCAGGGGTATTTAGAGCATCTATAACAACTGGACCCTCCATGCCGCAGAAAAAAAAGGACCCTCCACTTCCCTCTAAACGATACGTAAAAATACTTTTTTTAAACATAATACAGATGCAAACGCTCATACATACGCGCATACACTCACCTCTACGAACGCACACACGCACACCCTATGCGAGCACCAGAATTTGAACCCTGATGGGCAGGGGATACCACTGTCCCTATAACCATGCAACCACATGTTGGTTCGCCGCAAAAATACTTTTGAAAGAGGTAATATCACCGGGAGTCATAAAACTTACGCTTGATGTTTAATTTGGTGCTAAAACTTTGAAAATGCGGATTTGTGGTCACATAACTTGACATGGCGCGCAAATACGGTGCTTTCTCTCGTATCGGGCTCTATGGCATGCCCATTTGGCGCGCCAGCGTGGTGTAGGCCCATCTGTCAGTGTCTTGAAGCGGATTTTTTGCAGATTACTGCATTGCATTTTATTTATTTACGTATAAAATCCCTCAAATAAAATGAAAAAAATTGCAGAGCATGGGCTTCAAACCCAGGATCTACTTCTTACTTCTTAGTGGCTCGCTTAGACAGCCACCAGAACAATCACGCAAGACGTCTAACTTGCACAACTTACTTTATTTATATCAGATCAATACGGACCTTACAAATTAATTTTTTTGAAAGCTAATAGAAATAGGTAAGTTCGGGTCGAACCAGTGAGCCCCTGGTCAAAACTCGCGTGTACGTGGGCTAACCACCAGACTAGGATTACACCTTATGTTTTAAAGGGACAAAATAATATTTATGTTGTCAGTTCTTATGTCATGCCTATCGAAAACAATATGAAAAATAATTTAAACGTTTTTCCTTGAAAACAGTGAAACTTTCCATCATGAGGCAGTTTAAGATTACTTACTGTATTTAAGTTGAATTGACACTTATTCCTAGATAATAAGAGGGTAACTAAGACTACAAATTTACACACACCACTTAACTTTAAATATAGCTTCCCCACAAAAGAAACTTTCTATATAACTGGCTGGGACTCATAACTTTGAAACTATACAACAAAATGCTCTCTTATCTATATTTATCTCTAAGAAACTAAAATCAAGTCTATCGTTAGCTAATTGATGATACGTATACTTAGATTGCAATGCCTAAAGGATATCTGAACAGCATATAAAGTGCAAAGGCAACATAAAAGGAAACCCAAAATACACCAGAATATCCCCTAAAAAATACACCAGAATATAACTTGTTAAAATTAAAAAAAAAAGAATATAAGTTGGTTTCTTACATATAACAAAAAAGTACTGGATAACAAAACTTCGGTCCATTTATAGTACTTCTAGGATCCACTAAAAAAAGGTAATACTCCTAGGTACAGTGAATTTAAAGGCACTATTGGACAGAGGCTTGTGTGGCTCCAGTTTAACAGCGTGTAACTTTTGCGGTGGTTAACTCTATCCCAATGTGACTTAGGTGAGGCAAGAAACTAAAAAAGTTGACAAGCTACAGTTGAGGATCATGCTGCGCTTAATGAACTTCTGCTGCACTCAGCTTCTTTCTAAATTTGTTGCTGAAAAAAATATAGTACAAAAGTCAGAAAAACTAGTTAGCCAGAAAATCGGCAAAAAACTGAGTCTACTATATACTTGTAAACTTTTCCTCAAAGGAAAAAAATGCTTTATTATTTAAACACTCTTTTTCTTAAAAAAACATTTTTCACCGAGCCATCTTTGTCATGAAATTGCACAACAATTTTTTTTATGGAGAGTCAAATACCGTTCAAACAGAAAATACTGTTCAATGTTACATTTGTGGAAAAAATCACATGGGTATCAAAATTAACCTTTTTCTATGAAAATATACAAGCACGCAGACATATGGATATTTGTGGATGTTTTTTTTTCAAAATTTTCTTACCAGTACACATGTGGCGAGCGACCAGCAGGACAAAGGTTCGAACCGGGTGGGTCCCATTTTTTTGTTTTAGAGATTTCAATTTTAATAAGTACTGTCTTCAAAGGATATATAAATTTTAGTTGTGCTTGTTAGACGTGAAACTCAATGCTCTGGTGGCTATCCATGCTACAGTTTGCAGTAGATGTGGGCTCGAATGACAACGCCCAGCCTTTTCCATTATTTGAGGTATTTTGTACGTGAATAGATAAAACACAAGAGAGTTATATGCACACAAAAAAAACACTTCCAGCCATTGACAGGTGGGCCTATGCCGCGCTGGCGCGTCACGTGGGCAGGCTATATGGCTAGATACGAGAGAAAGCACCGTATTATATGCTTGATCTTGCCGTCTTCTCCCTCCCCTTCCTTCCTCGGATTTCTTCTCCATCTCCTTGTCCTCTTGCCCCTGCTCATCCCCAACTCCTATCTGTAGCCTTTCTCCTGTTCCCCGTCGCCCTTTCTAGATCCCCCTTTCTTCTTCCTCGTCGCAGGCGGTTCCCTGGTCGGCGGCGCTCCTTCTGGCCGGGTCCGTCGTTTCCCCCCCCCTATCCCTTCCCGTTTCTCCTCTGATACCCTCCCCGCGCTGCCCCCTTCCTTCCGGTCTTCCGTGCCCCAGTTTGATCCGATCTCTGATTCCCCCTCTCCAGCCGTCTCAACTCTGTTCCCCTAGCTTCTCTTCGTCCATCGATTTGATTCCAGCCTCATCTATTCCTCATCCCGTTCCCTGTCCTCCACCCCTGGTTCCCCTCCACTTCTTGCCCTGTCGCTTGTTGCAGCCTCTGCTTTTTCCCTTCTTCTCCACACAAGCCTAGCATATGGATTCCTGCTTTCTTAGTGAGCTGCGGCAGAGGACGCGCGCGGTTATTCAAAAATCACAAAATCCACAAAAATCTCTTGAGTTTCTGCGAAAGGATTTTGCGAGGCGGCTCGATTTGCTCACTTCTCCTCCAAATCAAGGTGCTCCTGTTCCTAAGTTTGCTGAGACAGAGATGACGGGAAAGGGGAAGGAGATATTGTCGGTGGTGGAGGTTAGCAAGGAGAAAAGGAAAGATGGAGGAAGGCACCAGTTCAAGCAGTCGCGGTGCGGTCTCGGTTTGGTTTGGCGACCCCGGAGTGTAACTCCGCCGCCGCCGCCGCCGTCGCCGTCGTCGAGCAAGCCCATCGCCAGTGCAGCTGGCTGTTGCCCCGTTCGTGATCCTCGTTCAAGGGGCGGGCACGTTGCGGCTCCTTCAAAGGAGTTGCTCGGTAGGAATCAGATATCTGAGGCTGTTGGCTGCTATTCTCCAGACGAGCTGGTTCCAAGATTGGGTTCAGATCGGACTCCACGTTTTACCATTAGGCAATTTGATCCTGGGGGCCCTTCAAGGAATCCATCGCATCATGGGGCATCTGATGAGAAAGACACCCGCCCGAACATGTCCTCCATTTCCTCGAGTGTGTCAGTGGGGGGGTCACCATCCTCAAGAGCTCTGATCATCTTGGCCTGGAACTGCCGCGGTTTGGGGTTGGACGCGGCAGTGGGCGAATTGAGAGATCTGATTAGGTCATACAACCCAGGGGTGGTTTTCCTAAGTGAGACAAAAAGAAGAGTGGAGCTATGAACAAACTGAAGTGGAGTATGGGTTTCAAACATGGTCAAACAGTTGACTGTGTGGGGCGGAGTGGTGGATTGGCACTATGGTGGAAAGATGGTTATGATGTCACTCTTCGGCCGTGGTGTCAATATTTCATGGATGCGGTTATTAATAGCGAGGATGGCTGCTGGAGGTTCACTGGAATCTATGGTGAGCCTCGAATGGAACTTCAGAAGAAAACTTGGGATGCTATTCGTTACCTAAAACGCCAAGATGATCTTCCGTGGTTGTGTGCTGGAGATTTTAATGAAGCTTGTTGGCAAGAGGAATACAAGGGGAAGAATGAGAGAGGTTGGGCACAAATGGAGGAATTCAAAGAGTGCTTAACAGATTGTGGTCTCTTTGATTTGGGCTACTCAGGTTACATTTATACATGGGATAATAAAAGAGAGGGAAAGGAGAATGTTCAGGTTCGGTTAGATAGAGCAACTTGCAATGACTCTTTCTCTTCTCTGTTTCCGTTGACCACTGTTGAGAACATCCCGACGGAGGAGTCCGATCATATGGCGTTAATCATCAAGGTGGCGAAGGAGGGACCAAGCCAGCAAAGCAGATGTGCAAGGCAATTCAGGTATGAAGAAATGTGGGGTCGCCATGAGGGATACAATGATATGATCAATATTGCATGGGAGCGCCATGCACATGCTGCTGATTCCATTAGTGGGACATGGGCTTGTTTAAAGAATATGTCTGGAGATATGCAGAGATGGGCACGCGCTGAGTTTGGTTCCGTCCAGAGGGAGATTAAGAGCTTGCGGGAAAGGTTAGGACAGGCCCGGGAGCATGATGTTTCTCTGGTTTCCTCACTGGAGGTTCAGTATATCGAAGCTAGGCTTCATGAGCTGTATGAGCGGGAAGAGATCATGCAGAGATAGAGATCACGAGTTGACTGGCTGTTTGCGGGAGACAGAAATACGAAGTTTTTTCAGAGTAGAGCGTCACACAGAAGGAGGAAGAATATGATATTGAAATTAAAGAAGGGTGATGGGAGTTTTGCTTCCTCGGATGAGGAGATGGGAGATATGGCAAAGGTTTTCTTTGAGAGTTTGTACACGTCGGATGGGGTTGCAAATATGGAGAGAATCCTTCAGAATGTTCAAGTTGGTGTTTCTGAAGATATGAATGCTCGTCTTACTGCTGTTTTTTCAGATGATGAGATTCAACGGGCGCTTTTTCAGATGGGCCCTACTAAGGCACCTGGACCGGATGGGCTACCCGCTTTATTTTACCAAAAACACTGGTCTCTGGTCAAACATGCGGTGTGCAAGGCTGTTAGAGACTTTCTTGAGGGTAAAGAGGTGCCGCCGGACTTTAATAACACAGTGTTGGTTCTTATCCCCAAGGTCAATGCTCCGGAGATGCTCTCTCAATTCCGACCGATTAGCCTTTGTAACGTTCTTTACAAGATTGCAGCAAAGGTGTTGGCTAATCGACTTAAATGTGTGCTGCCAATTCTCATCTCTGAAGAACAAAGTGCTTTCGTTCCAAGGCGTTTAATCACTGACAATGTCCTTATTGCTTATGAGTGCATTCACTCTATACGGAAGCGGAGAAGAAAGAAGAGTCTTTGTGCTGTCAAACTGGACATGATGAAGGCTTATGATCGTGTCGAGTGGAGTTTCCTTGAAGCGATGATGACACGGATGGGTTTCTCTCGGAGGTGGATTGATATGATTTTGCACTGCATTACCTCGGTTAAGTTCTCTGTTCGTGTCAACAATGGGGTGTCGGAAATTTTCTCTCCGTCTCGAGGACTTCGGCAGGGTGACCCTCTATCTCCCTATTTATTCCTGTTTTGCGTTGAAGGTTTTTCTGCTCTTCTCAATAGGGCTCAGCAGGAGAAGCGGATCCGAGGCGTGGAGTTTGCAAGGGACGGCCCTCACATAACTCACCTGCTATTTGCGGATGATAGCGTTGTCTTCTTGGAGGCGGAGGAGAATAGCATGTTGGAGCTGACACACATTCTACAAGCCTATGAGGAGGCCTCTGGCCAAAAAGTTAATCTTCAGAAATCTTCAATTTTTTTTTGGCAGGGGTTGTGAGGATGCTATAAAGGAATCCTTGAAACAAACCATCAATATCAACTCTGAAGCTCTCAGTGAGAGGTACCTTGGTTTACCAACTGTGGTAGGCCGGTCAAAAGATGGGTGTTTTAAGTATATTAGGGAGAGATCTAGTGCAAAAGTGACGGGTTGCAAAGGTCAAGGAATGTCTAAGAAGGGAAGGGAGGTGCTAGTTAAATCGGTCCTCCAAGCGATGCCGACGTTTGCCATGAGTTGTTTTCAATTCACCAAGAAACTGTGCCGGAATCTGACTTCGATCTCATCAAACTTTTGGTGGGGAGCTGAAAATGGTAAACGCAAGGTGCATTGGGTTGCTTGGGACAAAATGTGCAGAAGTAAGCGGGTCGGAGGGATGGGGTTTAGGGATTTTGAAGCTTTCAATAAAGCACTCCTCGCAAAACAAGCTTGGCGGATTCTCACTGTCCCAGATTCGTTGTGTGCAAAAGTTCTAAAGGCCAGATATTTTCCGCAGGGAGATTTAATGAAGGCTTCGGTTCCTAAGAGTGCCTCACAAACTTGGAGGAGTATCATTCATGGTCGCTCTTTACTGAAAGAAGGCCTCATTTGGCGCATAGGGAATGGAACCAAGGTAAATGTGTGGTCTGATAATTGGATCCCAAGAGAAAGTGCGCTAAAGCCTGTTGGGGCTCGGGATATGCATAATATTCGAACTGTAGATGAGCTGTTTGATTATTCTGGGTCTAGCTGGGACATGGCTACTTTGCAGCGGGTGTTCCATGATGTTGATGTTGCTGACATTGCTCAGATTGTGGTGGGAGGTCTCGGCAGAGATGACATACTGGCCTGGAACTACACGAAGAACGGTATTTTTACGGTTCGTTCAGCTTACCATCTTGAGATGAAACTGAAGGACACACGAGCAGGTTTACCTGAATGTTCTGCTTCGGCTTCGATGCACGCTGGCTGGAACGAGCTATGGAGTACTGAAGTTCCGGGCAAGGCTAAGGTGCACACTTGGAGACTGTTAAAGAATGGCCTTGCAGTGGGTGCAGAGTTGCACCGGCGCAGAATCAAACCGGGTGTTTTTTGTTTAGCTTGCGGCCGTGAAGAGACGGGGCTACATCGCTTCTAGAGGTGCCCTTACGCCAAGCTCTATTGGGACTGTGTTAACAGGACGAGAGGGTCTTCTACTGATTTTAGCCCGCCTGAGTGGGTACAATCGCATCAACAGTTAGTGGGTTGGCTTCTTGATTGGTTGGGCAAGCAAAAGGAGGCAGAACGGGCCATCATGGTGATGAGTCTATATCATATGTGGTTGATTCGAAACAACGCCAGGGACAATCAGGTTTTTGAACAAGCTCAGGTTGTTGCGGAAAGGGTGTTCAGGCTTATAGATGAATGGATGGAAATAAATGCACCAAAGGGGACAACCTCTGTACTGTGTCATGAGGCTCTTTGGACGCCGCCGGATGAGCACTGGCTCAAGGTAAACGTCGATGGAGCTCTCAACAAGCAAGGAATTGGCGGGGGTGGCGGGGTTGTCATTCGAGATCATCATGGTGTTTTTCGTGCTGGAGCTTGCCATGCTTTCGCTAACATATCTATTCCTGAGCATGCGGAGCTACTTGCTTGTCGTCGGGGAGTTCAGCTGGCGCAGGAGATTGGTGCTACGAAATTGGTGTTAGAAACTGATAATATATCTGTGGCGCAGGTCCTCAACTCCAGCGATCTTGACCGGTCCAGGTTTGGCCCACTTGTCCAGGAGATCAAAGAGATGATATCTGCTGTCGCTGAGACTCGGGTGGTGTGGGCTAGATGTGCAGCAAACAAAGCTGCTCACAACTTAGCTAGGGAGGGCTGCCTTTTTAATTTGTGTAAGACTTGGTTCAATGTTGTTCCGTTTTGTATTCGGGATGATATTGTGGCTGATGGAGCCGCGTTCTAATGAATATAAGGCAGCCTGTTTCCTCTCAAAAAAAAAGAGAGAAAGCACCGTATTTACACGTCATGTCAAGTTATGTGACCACAAATCCGTATTTTTAAAGTTTTAGCACCAAACTGAATATCAAGTGCAAGTTCTACGACTCCCGATGATATTACCTCCTTTTGAAATGTAAAAAAAATTCAACAAAAATTCTATATGTTCTTTGTCACATCCAAATGTTACCCTAAATTTATTTTTTCACCGGCGAAACACCGCTGCTCCGTTTCGCATGAAAAATTTCAAGGTTGCTTGCGACACCAACACGAACATCTGCTCGCGTCGTCCCGCGGGCGGCAAGACCACCGCCACCGCTTCTAGCCCTTCCTTCGCTTCCTTCCTCGCCGCCGCCGGTCGCGGCCGCTAGGGCAAAGCCCTTCGCGGTGCTCGGCGGCGGTGGGAGGTCTCCCGCACGCGCGTCCGATCTATCTCCTCCTCCTCTTGATTGGATCTTGCTGCCCGTGCGCGTCCTGTGTAGCCGCCACCCTAGCTGGCCTCCTCCCCACGGCTCTAAGTTTGAAAGGCACGAACGTTGTGGTTAGATCGTGCAATGAAGTGCAGGTGCCTTGTAAGGGCATCTCCAACGCGGATCCTCAAATCACCCGCAACCATTCGGACTGCGCGGTCCGAACGTGTCGTGCCATCCAACGCGGGCCTATATCGGTTCGTTCGGCGGTCCGGACGTGTCGTGTCATCCAACGCGGGCCTGTATCGATCCGCTCGGCAGTCCGGATGCACTTTTCTCCAGCAAACCAGAGACAAATTAGGGGGCTTTGCGCGCGTCCGGACCACTGCCACGCCCGCGGCTGACTGCCCTGGCCCACCAAAAAACCTCCCTCGCCCGGGCGTGCTTCCCGCCCGACGCTAGCCCCGCATTCATGTCGCTGGAGAGCGACCACTCTGCATTGACGCCGGCGCAGAACGGACGGGACCTCTCACTGCCGGCATTGGAGCGGCCCGTCGGCCAAGAGAGTGTCGCCCGCCGCACTCCCGACTGAACACGCCTCCTCGCCGCATTCAAACGACCACAGACTACCCACCTTCCTCCATTAAACCCGTGCTTGTGCTGAAAAACCTACTCCGACCACACAGCCGCCAATCATTAAACACAATGCCGGTTCGCTCCGACTGTCCGCCCGCTATTTAAATGATGCCAGACGCCAGACAAAAATCCCACCACACTCCGCTCCCATCTCCTCCTTGCATCATTTTCTCCACAATCTCCATGGCATCTAACGAGCAGGAAGAGGAGTTCTCCGGCATAAAAGCCGCCTGGGTGGCCCGTCGAGCCCGCCGAATACGAGCCAGACAACTCTCTGCTCCATCTTCCTCGGCGCTGCAGGCCAGCTCACGGATGCAAAAGCTCCAAGCCAGCGCATTGTTCAACAACTTGCCACTCCAAGCCAGCTCGCCGAGGAGTGGCGAGTTGCTCCAGGCTGGCACGCGGGAGAGCATGGCGGCATGGGCATCATGGCTGTCTTGGATGACATCGTGTTGTACTGCTCCTCCTGTGCGTGCGACCGCGACATCCTCTGTCAACGTTCGCGAAACCGCACCCTACCGGCGGAGAAAGCAGCCGGCTTCGCGGAGATCGACGAGGCGGCGTCCAGCATGTCCGCGCCCGCAGCCATCATCAAGTAGAAGTAGAACATGGGAGGCCGCCGCTGCTTGGGTCCCATGAAGACCGTCATCGAGGCGACTCCGATGTACACAACCGTTGTCTTGCCCGGTCGCAGGACACCGCCGTCCCCTTCCCCTCCAGCTGAAGCACATCCCGGCGGCGCTTACTCCGTTGAGCGGCACTGCCAAACATGGGGAAGCGAGCCGCCCTTCGCGCTGAAGCATATCTGGCGCTCACGGCAGCCCGATGAGCGGGCTGCCGGACATGGGGAAGACAGTGGGGATCCGCTGCGGCCGGTCGTCGACTAGTCAAGGGTATCTGCGTCGTGGGAATGGATATCCGTCGGCGACGGTAGTAGACTACTTACCTTAGTCCGGTATAGTTTTTAGTTTAAAAATGTCCAAAATGTAATGAATTTCGTCTGATTTATATGAAATCTGTCGTGCATGAATTTCGTCTGGTTGGTTCAAATAGTTGTTGAAATGTATGCGGGCAGTGTTTGATGGCCGACTCCCGCATTTGTGTCCACAGACAGATGCCAGAGCAAATTTGCAGGTCAACATTGGAGATGCCTAAGAGCATCTCTAGCAGACCCCGTATAACGTCGACCTGCAAAACGCGTTTACAGTTCGCGAAAAAACGGTTTTGCGGGCTGGCGCGGCGGCGGCAGAGTCAGACCCCGCAAAACGGACCCGTAAAAAAAGATATTCGCGGAATATGCTCTTTTACGGGTCGGCTTTGCGGGGTCTGCTCGGGCGCTGCCCCCGTCGGCCTGCAAATCCGAAATTTGCATTTCAATTTCACACGTGAAAATACATTTCTTTGCTTTTTTATTTTCTACAACGGCATTGGATACATAGTAATTCACCAAATCTTTACTAGAATGGCAAGACCAAAGAAAACAAGAACCACAATTATGCATTTTAGAAGATATTCAATTTCCATAACTACTCCCACTAGTTGGAGCAATATCTTCTACATGCATTCGTTCTTGATCTGCGGATTCTTGATCTTGCATTCTTCATTCTTCTTCTTTGGTTCCAAAGAAGCAGACGTTGCTTCCCCTCTACTTTCTTCTCTAATTGCACGTGCAGACGCATCATTAGCCGCAATTCTACTAAGGAGTGCGCAAACATCTATTAAGTTTCTTTCTATCAATAAATCAATGTATTCTCTTTCCCAAAACCAAAATGAGCATCCATCTTCCTACACACATGACGATGTTCAAAATGAGCTATCGCAATTGAACCGAAGAATACAGTGACAAAGCCGAATGCAAACAACACATACCCTGTCGTTTTCGCATTTGAAGAACACCCATCCGGGGTGCTTCGGTGTGCCAGAAGTTAGCCGCACCACTGTCCGCATGCAGTCGTCGCACTGTATTAGCGGCATCGGCGAGCCGACGAGCCGCTGCGCGAGCGCCGAGCCCGGCGGCCGGCCGGCCGAATCCTTGCCGGCAAACCGACGGTGGCGACGGCTACAGGACGAACCCGTACCTGCATGCGGTGTTGGGGCTTTGCCGGGGCTCCGCGGGCTGCTCCCCGACCAATCCATGGCTTGGCGCAGCCACTGGTGGCCGGAAACGCCAAATCTGACCGCCGCCTCGAACAACCGCCAATCTGTAACCTTCCGGCCCGCCGACGCACGAGGAAGTGGCGGATGGCAAGCTCGGTCGTGTTGCGGCCCTCCGGCGTGGTCCGGCCGACTAGTTTGGCCGGAATCGCCGGCGGCGGGGGGTGGGGAAAAGCGCGGGGCGAGGTGGAGAGGGGCGGCGGTGGGTGGGGAAAAGCGCGGGCTGAAATGTCCCCCCCACCAACCGCTCCCGCTATATATAGGGCGCCGACGGGCCGAGGGGGGGAACCCGCGTTTTCGCGGGTTGGGGCGGGAATTATGCCGCGCTCCGCAAAAACTTTTATGGGGCCGGATTTTCCGCGCCGACCGGCATTTTGGTGATTATTTTACAGGTTACGGCGTTATACGGGGTCTGCTAGAGATGCTTAATACAGTGACAAATACATGTGCAAATCATATGCGTGTACGAGCCAATTTAATTATGCGTGTACGAGCCAATTTAATTTGAACCTGTCCTGCTCGATCTTGTCAGGGGTAAAAATGGTGGGAGAGGGAAATGTGAATCTGACCTTTCTGGAAAATAACCCCGTGACAAGTTCCAAAGCGCGGTGCTCACGCACGGCGATGGAAAAACCCCGTGACCAGACCGGTAGCCGGAGATGATGCCTGGATTAGACGGCGATGGAAAAACCCCGTGACCAGACCGGTAGCCGGAGATCATGCCTGGATTAGGATTACCATCAATCCGCGCCTCCACTTCTTCGTAAACCTACGCGGAGACGCGCCTTTCTTCCTAACGTCCAACAGGATCCAGGCAAAAGTGCATACCCACGTTAAGAAATTGCCCAACGCGACCTTCTACGACAGCAGCAGCAGCAGAAGTAGGAGTAGTAGCATCGCCTAGATAGGCATAGGCAGCTTTAGTGCGAGTGGGCGTACTTAAAAAGTTGGACTAGGATCTAGATTCGATTATTCTTCTATTCTATCGACACTGGAAAGGCACTGCTGGAACGAACCAATCATGTTTTCGTAGGAGCCTACCACACCAACGCTTTCTAGTCAAGATCGTCCAGGAGGCATTCGTCCGCTCAGACTCATCAAATAAAATCCAGCTGCCCCAACTTTCGCGCGCAGCGTTGTGTTTGTCTGTTTTTGTTTACAGAGGGTCCCATTCATGTCTTTTTATTTTATTTTATGTAAAGCTGTTTGTGGCTGATCTGATCATGAAGGTTATCATTTCTCAAAATATGATTTCGGTTCTCTATACATCGTCTTATGTCATGTCCCGTGTAGCCGAATAGATCTGGTTGATGTACTTAGACGAGTGTTCATGAACGTTCTTGCCTTCCTACGTAGGAGACTGTTTAGTTGGTAGTGGAATTGTTGTTGTATTGCTGAGCCCCGTGGGCAAGTATATATTGTGCATATGTCTTGGACGATAAGAAGCCCTCGTACAAATAAGATAGAAGAGAGGTATGAATCATATACTACCAAATACACATATACCATAATATACTCTAACACCCCCTCTCGTCCCCGTGGTCACGCAGTCACAATGGTAGCGGCACAGACGTCTGTGAAACTGGAGAAGAAGCAAAGGTTGTAAGCCGACGGGCTGACATCCCCCGCAATCGTAAAGGTCAATGCGCCGCAGATGTTGTGGCTGGAGTGGAAGCCAACGAGTTGCTCAAGCAAGGTGGTAGCCCTTTGTGCCGATGTCGAGGTAGCCGAGAGCGTAGGGAGGTGTAACCGTAGTCGAGGTAGTTGTGCGAGGGATGCCATGGTTGATGTCGAGTTGGGGGTGGCCGGTGTTGAGGTGGCCGCCATGGAGCCGCGGGCGCAAGGAAGCGCCGTGTAGTCAGGGACGCAGTGGTGCGCCAGGAAGAAGATGGCGTTGACGAGGCGCCGCGCCAGGTTTGCCAAACCCGGCGGCATGGACGAAGATCCTCCATGGGGTGACTGCCATGCAATATGGCTGCTGAAAACAAATGATCCGAATGAAAGACCTCCCCCTCCGGCTGATGTTGATCCATCCTCTCGAATGACCCCAGCTGACTTTCCTCAAGAACTTGCCAAACAAACCAGAAATATTGGAAGGCGGGCCGCAAAGAAGTAAGAGATCAGGCACAAGAGCAGGAAAACCTTCGGTTGATGAAGGAAGGTCTCGACAAGTGCAAAGCTGCTGGTCTTGATGAAGGCTGATCCAAGCACAAGCACGATGAAAATGGATCTGGTTCTTCGAAGAAAAAGAAGCCTGGCCACAAGAAAGAGAAACAACCAGTTGAGGATGCTGATCCAGAAAATCCTTCGAATGATGATGATTCCCCTCGTCCTCAAGAAGAAGTTGATGCCGTAGTGAGTGATTACATCAGCATCACCACTTCAATCACTTTGCCAGATTGGACCAAACCGAACTCTCCTCTTGTTGCTCTAAAAATTAAGCTTCGTAAGACTCCAGCCACAACAGTCATGATGAAGCAACACCTCAACATCACTCCTCATCCTAACGCGATAAACTTGCAAGGGTGATCGTGGATGCACCGGTGCGCACTGCCAAGCCCGGTGAAGCAATCCCAAAACCCTCGGTGCAAAAATCTCAACACCTCCCAAACCTACTGCAGACTGCACTAAAAAGATTGCCCTCGAGACAGTTGTTTCGAAGAAGAAGGTTGCTGAATTTGCTCCAACACTTTTGCAGCCCACTGCTCCTGTTCAACCACTCACGTCTCAAGCTGTTGCTCCTAAAGAAGATGTGGCACCTCAAAACTATCACATATTCATCATAGAGAAACCTGATCGGTTTGTTGAGAATCCATTCGATGGTGAAGGGGCTTCACTGCCCATTCCCAAAGAAGTAACTGGGCAAGCCAACACTCTTATCAATGAACTTCTAGAAGCGGTTGTGTAAATTAATGCTCTAGCTGCTGAAAGAGATGACATTGATGGTCGCATGAAGTTCAGAACTTCCAAGTTCATCATCAATGAACTTGAAGTTTCTTATCACGAACTCAACCGCAATATTTCAATGCTTCGCAACAAGCGGTTGCATTTCCATTCGAATTTCGACCGAATTGTTCAAAATATCTGCACTGACCACCAGGTCAAGATCATGAGGTATACTTAGTTGGTTCAGGGCCACATCGATGAAGCTGCTCAAGAGAAGAAGAAACGGAATTGTGCAGCGAACAAGAACTTTGTTCCTCCTCCACCGACTACAAATCCAGTTGATCCTGTTGTCGAGCAATAACAGAAGGATTTGGCTCTCGAACCTCCTGTTCCAACAAAGCCTGTTGTGAAAGTCTTTGTACCAGAACCATCTCCGGTTGCTGAGGAAGTACCACCTCCCAGGATCCGAAGATGTTCCTGCGTCCTCCCCTATCAAGGATGATTTCCCTCCGTCCATGTCTACGACTAAAGAAGGCGAAATCCATCAATCTGGGTTGCTCATCAGCAAGAAATCCCTACAACATAATGCGTTGTGGATTCCCTTGTGACCGAACATGCAACTGCTGACAAGGTTGAGCCACATGAATCTCCTATTCCTCTGCAAGTCAAACACCAATCAAGGGAAGCCGGCGTTGAGCACTCTGCTCACATTAAGAAAGAATCCCAAGCCCCAGTGCCTGAAGAAAATCCACCTGGTGATCAAGAAGCTGATCATGACAAGGCCCTAGAGCCCGAGGCAAAAGAAGCTGAAAGAAAAGAACATGCATACACAAACGATGTTGTGCCACCATCAGTTAACTCTGAAACTATCCTAAAGAAAACAAGACCATTGTGCCATCTTCTGATGTTGTCAAGATGATTGTGGCACTACTAGGAAAAGGCTTATAGGTGGCCTCAAATTAGTGGTGGGCATGGCCAGGCATTCGCTACTGCTAGTTAGGAAAAGTAGCAATGGCGGGTGCCATATTTTGCCCGCTAGAGGCAAAGTCGTAACAGTGGCGGGCCTCAGTCCAAACCCGCCACACATAACCCCTTTTGAATATGCCCATGTGATGAATGCTAACAGTGGCGGGTGACTATCTGCGCCCGCCACAGATAAATGCTTGCAACCGGCACCCCAAAAAATATCCAGACATTAGCTGTGGCGGGCACCAGTTTGGGTCCACCACACATAAGTAAGTTGTGGACTGTCCAAATTCAACTGAAATATTGCCAACCATCATCCCAAAGTAGCAGTGGCGGGTGGTTCAGCGCGCCCGTCGCATTGGAAGAACACTATCCGCACACGCGCGCCACCCCTCCTCTCCCCACCCCACTCTCACTCACTCACTCTCCCCCCATCTCGCTCTCGTCGCCTCTTCCTCATCGCCCCCGTCGCCATCGCCGTCCGCTGTCGCCGTTGGCGTCGTCACCATCACCATCGCCGTCCGCTGCCGCCGTCGGCGTCTGATACGTCTCCAACGTATCTATAATTTTTTATTGTTCCGTGCTGTTATATTATCATTCTTGGATGTTTTACAATCATTTTATAGCAACTTTATATCATTTTTTTGGGACTAACCTATTGACATAGTGCCTAGTGCCAGTTGCTGTTTTTTGCTTGTTTTTTACTTCACAGAATATCCCTATCAAATGGAGTCCAAGCACAGCGAAACTTTGGAGATTTTTTTTAGACCAGAAGACAACTTAGGAGCCAAGGAAGTACCGGAGAGGAGGACCGTGGGGCCCATGAGACACCAGGGCGCGCCAGGAGGCCCAAGCGTGCCCTGGTGGGTTGTGGGGCCCACGGGGGTCTCCTCCACCGCCTCTCAGCTCTATAAATACCCAAATATTCCAGAAACCCTAGGGGAGTCGACGAAACACAATTCCAGCCGCCGCAAGTTCCAGAACCACGAGATCCAATCTAACATGATCACAGAGGGGTTCATCATCCTCATTGGTGCCTCTCCGATGATGCATGAGTAGTTCACCATAGACCTACGGGTCCGCAGGTAGTAGCTAGATGGCTTCTTCTCTCTTTTTGATTCTCAATACAATGGTCTCTTGGAGATCTATTTGATGTAATGACTTTTTGCGGTGTGTTTGTTGGGATCCGATGAAGTTCGAGTTTATGATCAGATCTATATCCATGAATATTATTTGAGTCTTCTTTGATCTCTTTTGTGCATGATTATTTATAGCCTCGTATTTATTCTCCAAATCTTTGGTTTAGTTAGGCCAACTAGATTGATTTTTCTTGCAATGGGAAGAGGTGCTTTGTGATGGGTTCTATCTTATGGTGTCCTCACCCATTGACAGAAGGGGTAGCGAGGCACGTATTTATCGTTGCTATTAAGGATAACAAGATGGGGTCTATTCCTACATGAATAGATCTTGTCTACATCATGTCATCGTTCTTATTGCATTACTTCGTTTCTCCATGAACTTAATACACTAGATGCATGCTGGATAGCGGTCGATGTGTGGAGTAATAGTAGTAGATGCAGAATCGTTTTGGTCTACTAATCTTGGACGTGATGCCTATATTCATGATCATTGCCTTGGATATCGTCATAATTATTTGTTCTTCTATCAATTGTCCAACAGTAATTTATTTACCCACCGTATGCTATTTTCTCAAGAGAAGCCACTAGTGAAATCTATGGCCCCCGGGTCTATCTTTTATCATATTGCTTTCAGATCTATCTTTTATCATATTTGTTTTCAGACCTATTATTCCAAAAACCCAAAAATACATTGCTGCACTTTTTCTTTACTTATTTTATTTCGCGTTTTATTCAGATCTATTTACCCAATCTCATACAAATTAATCTATCTTTTTACCGAGGAGGGATTGACAACCCCTCTTACGCGTCGGGTTGCAAGTATTTGTTCTTTGTGTGCAGGTGCCGTTTACATAGTGTTGTTTGGTTCTCCTACTGGATTGATACCTTGGTTTCATAACTGAGGGAAATACTTACCGTAGTTGTGCTGCATCATCCCTTCCTCTTTGGGGAAATACTGACGCAGTCTCAAGCCACGTCAGCGTCGCCGCCGTCACCCTCACCCTCCACCTCATCGCCCTCGATCCGCTCGGTCACCCTCGCCCTCTATTCTAGTCGATAATCCCCGCCGTCCCCGCCTCTCTTTCCGGACCTCCTCCTTGCCACCCGTGGTCGCGGCTTCCACGCACACGCACGACCATGGCCGGCACCCACACCCACGGCCGCGGCAGCAGCCACATTCGACTACGATTAGGGTTAGGGGTTTAATTTGTTCGTAGAGCGCATTATTTCTGTTCATATTGAGTTTAATTTATAGAAACTTTTGTCCATATTCGTGTTCGTAGATCGTATTATTGTGTACATTATTTGTGTTCATATTGAGTTCAATTTGTAGAAACTTTTTTTGTTCGTAGATCGTATTATTTGTTCATATTCGCGATCATATTCGTGTTCGTATTATTGTGTAAATTATTTCTGTTCTTATTGAGTTCAATTTGTAGAAACTTTTTGTGTTCATAGATCTTATTATTTGTTCATTATCGTGATTATATTCATTTTCGTACATCGTATTGTTGTGTATGTTATTTCTATTCATATTGAGTTCAATTTGTAGAAACTTTTTGTTACAACGATTAATAGTAAGCTCTAATGTTTTGGCGAAACGTTGATTTATTTCCGTTTCACTAAATTTCTAGCACTTAATATGTCCATTTTTATTCATAGGTCATGACATTTTTTTATTCATCGCCGAGGAAGTGGTGCACGCTTATGATGTCATGGCGCTTTAGTACCAGGGGCCAAGGGCCCAGCTCAACTTTGATCAGGATGCTTGGTGCGTGAGTCAGGTAGTGCCTCCTACATGAGGATAGTCTCCAAGGCCGGGGAGCAGGAGCACCTTAAGGAAGATGTGCTCATCAGGGCCCGTCAACGGCAAAGCACCGATCCCCTGGTGGAACGGTATCTCAGGGAGGATCCGCATCTGTATGCCATTAACGAGGCATTGTTGATGACCGCATGCAACCAGAAGGATGTCGAGGATGACCCAATAGACTGGGACCAAGCCGTCGAGTCATCCGATGAGGATGATGACTTAGGCTCTGAGGTGGACGTCGATTAGGAGTTCATCTCACCATCGTACCTTGTCGTATAACCCCGTGCTTGAGATGTTTGAACCATTAATATAGTACTATTGTAACTATGGAACTTGCTATGGCGTACTATATATGTCGTTCGAACCGTAGAACCTTATTTTGTAGATGTGATAAACCTGCTTATATATATATCGCCATACTACCTGGTTCTAGAATTGTTAGTAATCTATGATACCTCACCGTGATGAAATTTTTCCCATTGATGAACACAACAAATGGATGACGAGGATAGGATCCCCGAGTGCTATGACTGTACCGATGAGGGGAGTATGTGCAACAATCCTCAGTTGGAAAATGATAGGTGCTTCTCCCTCATGCTTAAAGAGGGCTACAAATATTATACGTTAATTATGCACTTATTTCCTTCTTAATTAATCATGGCTTAAAATGTTTGCTTTAACGTGTAATCTTTAAAAAATTTGACTAGTGCATCCCCTACTATGCAAGACATTATGTCCTACACAAGCTCTATTTCGATGACATGGATAAGGTGGATGAGAGGACAACTTACCTGAAGACGAAACATGGTTTCATTTTCAAGGCTACGATCTACAATCATGTAGGTCACACATATTTTGCTTGTGCAAATTGGAGAGGATTATGCAAGGCTTATGGATTTAAGGTGGGTATGAGCATAACCTTTGACATTGGCATCGTTCCACAATATGATCCAGTCACCTTTCCTGATATGATCAAGACATTTGAGTGGATCTGGACATGATTCCAATTCTTCCTTCGTGTGAGTTTATTAAGTAGTTGTTACTCATAAATAGTTGTTATTCACTCTAACTTGTTTTTTTAAATTGACAGCATATTTTCTATCTCCAAGATAAACACAGAAAATAGTAGACCGGACCTATTATACTGCTCGCTCAGAGCTTACTTGGGAGGAGAAGAATTATCTTGTCTCCTTTGTCAGTGATCTTCAGTCTTTTAAGGGCAATTATGGAGCTAGCTGAAATATTACACGATACGTGCCACTAGTCCACAAGTTGAGCGATACTAACATTCCTAGAAAATGCATGGTTAGATTGTTTACTATTGTGTCACTAGTCCATTTTTTTCATACATTCTTCTGAAATAAACTACACTGCTTACTATTTTACTATTATGTTGTTTAATAGAAGCTCCCAAGAGTTGTTGTGCCCATGCTGATGGATGTGCAAGGTGATATGGCAATTGTTTGCCATGAGAAGGCCAATTTCAAAGATAGATACTCGACTGAATGCCTACCAGATGGGCGCCTGAAAATTCAAGGATGGAGGCAAATAATGAATGAGTGCAGGCCAAAAATTGGAGATTGGTGGATCTCTGTGCTCCATCATGGAGATGGAGGGGTTTTCCTATTATTTACAATTTTCCCTCAGAGAGAGGACTAGGTCCTAATACTTGTCATGACCGGTACTACTAACTAATGGATGTTTGTACCGTCGATCATGTTTTGATTACTATGTGCTGGGTAGCTAGCTAGCTAGCTAAGATGGTAACAATTAGTTGGTACATTTTTAGTCATGCTTGATAACAATTAGCTAGTGGTTAGCATATGCTACAATGTATCGTAATTTCTTATCGCAATCACTGTAATGTCGCAGCATATTGCAAATTATGATATGGGTTTGACGCAAAATGCAAACATGGCAGCTCAAATGATGTCGTGGTTGCAATAATTTTTATTTGCATGCCAAAGTTGTTAGTGGTGGGCACTCAAATATGTCCGCCACTGCTTCAACAATCAGCAGTGGCGGGCGTCAAGACATGCCCGCCACTGCAGAGACTTTACCAGTGGCGGGCGCATGCCCGCCACTAATGCCATTATAGCAGTGGCGGGCGCCCCTGGGAGCCTCGCCCGTCACTGCTGGGCTTTTCCTGCCCGCCACTGATACGTCTCCATCGTATCTACTTTTTCTAACGCTTTTGCTCTTGTTTTGGACTCTAATTTGCATGATTTGAGTGAAACTAACCCGGATTGACGCTGTTTTCAGTAGAACTACCATGGTGTTGTTTTTTGTGCAGAAATAAAAGTTCTCAGATTGGACGAAACTTTTTGGAGAATTATTTTGGAATAAATAAAAAATACTGGAACCAAGACCCACTGGAGGGGGGGCCCAGCTGCCCACTAGGCACCAAGGCACGCCACCCCCTTTGGTGCGCCCTGGTGGGTAGTGGGGCCCACGAGGCTGCGCTGACCCTAATTCCAACTCTATAAAATCCTATTTTTGGAGAAAAAATAGGGGAGGAAGTTTCATGATGTTTTACGATACGGAGCTGCCACCACCTCCTGTTCTTCATGGGGAGGCCAGATCTAGAGCCCGCTAGGGGCTCCGGAGAGGGGGATCTACCGTCTTCGTCATCATCAACCATCCTCCATCACTAATTTCATGATGCTCACCATCAGAGTGATTAATTCCTTCGTAGGATTGCTGGACGGTGGTGGGTTGGATGAGATTCATCATGTAATCATGGTAGTTTTGTTAGGGCTTGATCCCTTGTATCCACTATGTTCTGAGATTGATGTTGCTATGACTTTGCTATGCTTAACGCTTGCCACTAGGGCCCGAGTGCCATGATTTTAGATCTGAACCGTTTATGTTTTCACCATCATATCTATGCTCTTGATCTGGTCTTGCAAGTTATATGCACCTATTACGTGTTATGATCTGCATACCCCAAGGTGACAACAATTGGGATTCTTTCCAGTGATTACTGTAGTTTGAGGAGTTCATGTATTCACTATGTGTTAATGCTTTGTTCTGGTTCTCTATTAAAAGGAGGCCTTAATATCCCTTAGTTTCCTTATGGACCCCGCTGCCACGGGAGGGTAGGACAAAAGATGTCATGCAAGTTCTTTTCCATAAGCACTTATGACTAATTACGGAATACATGCCTACATTATATTGATGAATTGGAGCTAGTTCTGTGTCGCCCTAGGTTATGATTGTTATATGATGAATATTATCCAACGTTGTCACCGATTCAATGCCAATGAGCTTTTCACATATTGATCTTTGCTAAGTTACTATTACTATTGCTACTGTTACAACTGCTATAAAATCACTGATGCTACTGTTACTGTTACTACTATTGCTATCACTATCAAATTACCATACTACTATGCTACTGATCACTTTGCTGTGGATATTTAGTCTCCAGGTGTGGTTGATATGACAACTCAACTGCTAATACTTGCAAATATTCTTTGGCTCCCCTTGTGTCAAATCAATAAATTTGGGTTGAATACTCTACCCTCGAAAACTGCTGCGATCCCCTATACTTGTGGGTTATCAAGACCTTTTTCTAGCACCGTTGCCAGGGAGCATAGCTATATTTGTTGAGTCACTTGGGATTTATATCTATTGATCACTATGAAGAATCTGAAAGATACCAGAACCAAGATTGTTCCCTCTAAGACGAGGGGAGGTAAGGAGTTGCCATCTAGCTCTGCACTTGATTCACCTTTTATTTTGAATAAACTTGCAACACTAGCACCTGCTATTAATTCTGATATGTCGCAAGTTATTGATGATGCTACTTCTGCTATGAATGATGCTTATGATGATGCTAGCACCTTGCTTGATAAGAATGTGCCACTAGGTGAATTTCTTGATGAACAACTTGCTAGAGCTAAAGAAATTGAGAATGTTGAAACTGATGAAGTATTTGAAACTGAGAATTATGAAACACCTATTAGACCTAGCTCTCCTAGATATAAATTGCCTGAGATACCTGAGGGTTATGTTATGGATGGAGAGGTAGCTAGGGATTTTCTTGCTAGCAAGGATAGAGATGATCTTAAGAAATTATTATGCAAGTTGAAAGAAAAAACTTTAAATGCTAGAATGAAATGTGATCCTAAGTTTGCTACTTCACCTATCTTTATTGCTGATAAGGATTATGAATTCTCTATCGACCCAGAGTTAATTAGTTTGGTTGAATCTGACCCTTTCCATGGCTATGAAACTGAAACTGTTGTGGCACATCTTACTAAATTAGATGATATAGCTACCCTATTTGCTCATGATGAAAAAATTCGCTACTACTATATTCTCAAGTTATTTCTATTCTCATTAAAGGGTGATGCTAAGATATGACACAATACTCTTGCTCCTGGTTGTGTGCGTAGTCCCCAGGGTATGATTTATTACTTCTCTGAAAAATATTTTCCTGCTCATAAGAAACAAGCTGCCTTACAGGAAATATTTAACTTTATGCAAATTGAAGAAGAGAGTCTCCCAAAAGCTTGGGGGAGGCTTCTCCAATTACTTAATGCTTTGCCTGATCATCCTCTCAAGAAAAATAAAATACTTGATATCTTCTATAATGGACTAACCGATGCTTCTAGGGACTTCCTAGATAGTTGTGCTGGTTGTGTTTTCAGGGAACGAACTGTTGAACAAGCTGAGGAATTATTGAATAATATATTGAAGAATTATGATGATTGAACACTTCCTGAACCACCACCTAAACCCACTCCAAAGAAGAGGGGTATTTTATTTCTCAGTCCTAAAGATATGCAAGAAGCAAAGAAATGTATGAGGGAAAAAGATATTAAAGCTATAGATGTTAAAAAAATTACGTCCTATTGAAGAAATACATGGTCTTGACACACCACCACAGGTGGTAGAGGTAAATTCTCTTTTAAAGTTTGATGAAGGTGACATCCCTCATAATAAACCTCCTAGTCAATGCTTGTATGAATTTGACAACTATATCATGAAGCAAGATCACTTCAATGCCTATGTTATGAAACAGTTAAAACAAAATTCTGATATGATTGCTCGCTTGAGTGACTTGTTATTTAGAATCACTAATGATGCTAGAGGAGTAGGAAAACATGCTTCTATGGTTCAAACTCAGTTAGAACAAGTTGCTAAATCTCAAAGTGAGTTATTTAATGAAATGAATAATAATATGAATGATCATGCTGTTAGGGTAATGACTAGAGGAGGTACAATGACTCAGGAGCCACTTTATCCTGAAGGTCACCCTGAAACAATTGAACAAGACTCTCAAAGAATTAATACTAATGCACCTAGTCCATCTAAAAGGAAAAAAAGAAAAAGAAAAATGATAGGACTTTTCATACTTCTAGTGAACCTGAGGTAGAAAAACCTTCTGAAGATAACAATGATGTCTCTACCTCTGATGCTGAAACTCAATCTGGTAATGAACCTTCACCTAGTGATAATGAAAATGATAATGATGATGTTCATGTAGATTCTCAACCAGACAATGATAAAGAACCAGATAATGGTGTTGAAATACAACCTGCTATTGATCTCGATAACCCACAACCTAAAAATAAATGTTATGATAAAAGAGACTTTGTTGCTAGAAAACATGGTAAAGAAAGAGACCCATGGGTTCAGAAACCTATGCCCTTTCCACCTAAACCATCTAAGAAAAAGGATGATGAAGAATTTGAACGCTTTGCTGAAATGCTTAGGCCAGTCTTTTTGCGTACTCGTTTGACTAATATTTTAAAGATGGCCCCTTATGCTAAATACATGAAAGATATCGTCACTAATAAAAGAAAAATACCTGAAGCTGAAATCTCCACCATGCTTGCTAATTATTATTTTAAGGATGGAGTACCTAAGAAACTAGGAGATCCAGGAATACCAACTATACCATGCTCCATTAAAAGAAACTATGTCAAAACTGCTTTATGTGATTTAGGAGGCGGTGTTAGTGTTATGCCTTTCTCTTTATATAAAAGACTTGATTTGAATAAACTCACACCTACTGAAATATCATTGCAAATGGATCACAAATCAACTGCCATACCTATAGGTATTTGTGGGGATGTGCCCGTTGTTGTTGCAAATGTTACTATCTTAACAGACTTTGTTATACTTGAGATGCCCGAGGACGACAACATGTCGATTATCCTTGGTAGACCCTTTTTGAATACTGCAGGTGCTGTTATTCATTGAAATAAAAGCAAAGTCACTTTTCATATCAATGGTAATGAGCATACGGTGCACTTTCCGAAGAAACAATTTCAAGTGAATGGTATTAATGTTATTGAAAAGTCTCCGACAATTACTATTGGAAGTTTTCAACTCCCTCTTCCTACTGCCAAAAATAAATACAAAATACTTATTGTTGGGGATATGCATATCCCCGTTGAGGTAACTTAGTGTTTTATGAAGATTATTCGGGTTCATGCTAATCGAAAGTGGTTGTTAATAAGACTTGATCAACCTTATTAATGGATTATTTTCGAGAGGCATGTGGTCGATGAATTTAGTAGGCACAACTCTCTGTACCCACTTTTTGTTTTATGTTATTTTTAGTTAAAAACAATAAAATGCCATGTTTATCATGTTTGCTAAATTTTCCATACAATAAAAAAGTGGCCAAAAATAAAAGTGCTCAGAATGACCTGAAATTTTGACACGATCTTTCTTCTGAATATTTAAGAATTATTGATACAAAAAACATCATAGGGGGGCACCAGGGCACGCCACACCCACCTGGCATGCGCTGGTGGGTAGTGGGCCCCACAAGGCCCCCTCACTTATCCCTTTAGCTCACTTCGTCACCTACCTCCAGAAAAAATCACTCTAGCTCTATCTCTCGTGTTCTTGCTCCCAAACCCGCGGATTTTGATCTCTTTGCTCGAAGCACCATTTCCAAAACTGTTTTGGGGGATTGCGACTTGAAATTTGTTCTTAGGAAGATGGACTTTTTTCGAAGGAGTTCATCTAAGAAGAATGCCAAGGGAGTCAATGGTGAATCATCAGATGGTGACATCAACACTCCGCGTTGGACGGAGGTCCGGCCGTGCGAATGGCCACACATTGCCTTCATGGAAGAAGCCGGATTCCACCAAGAATTCACGCAATTCATTACAAATGCCAGACTTACCAACTTCCTCGCAGATGAGTGTGACCAACACCACACCCTCATGAACTCCTTTGTGCAAAAAATTTATTTCCTGAATAGGCTTGAACCTCCTGCGGTGCGATGTAATTTATACTCTGAAATGCGTCAGATACCACTCACTGAATTTTGTGAGATATGTTTAATTCCTTCTGATGGGGAATTAAGAGAGCCTAGACCGGCGGAGTTTGAGGACTTCCTCCTCACTATGACAGTGGGTGAGGAAAGGGGCGTGTCGAAAGCCACAGCCACTAGTCTGCAGTTTCCTTCTGTGCATTACTTTGCTTTATTTATCACAAAGTGTTTGACTGCTAGAGAGAAGGGCAGTATACTTAGTGCCCCTGACCTCGCTATTTTACGCCGTGCACTTCACAATGACCACACCTACAACCTAGGGGCTATTATTGCACGTCGTCTGCACATTAACAGAACTAAGGGTAAAATCCATGGTGGTATTTATGCCACTCGCTTAGCGAGATGTTTTAATGTTCAGATACGCCACCATGACTATCCGTTGCCCAGAGTTTATTTAGATCACCAGGCGATGAAGAACCACCACTTTATTGATGCTCCCGATTCTTTTAACCATATTTATTATAACTTGGTATTCAGTGAGAATACCCGTGATATTATCCCGTTGCCTGCACTTGCTTTGTTCGATTCTATTGCCAGGAATGAATACACTGTCCTACCAGCAGATATTGTTGCCTACCAGAACAACCAGGCAGCGGCAGAGGAGGAGCCCCAACAGTGGGACGCTCAGGTGCCGCCGCCTCAGCCTTTCACATGGGACAGGACGACTACTATTGGTGGTGATTACCAAGCTAGGTCATAGTTTGTTAGTTTTCAATAAAGTTCTTGATTCATACTTTACCTTGTGAACGAATTGTCACTTTAGCATGAGAATTTATATGGCATTATATGTTGCTATTCTAAAGATGATCATGATGCCCTCATGTCTGTATTTTATTTTATCGACACCTCTATCTCTAAACATGTGGTCATGATTATCGATTTCGGCTTTCGCTTGAGGACAAGCGAGGTATAAGCTTGGGGGAGTTGATACGTCCATTTTGCATCATGCTTTTATGTTGATATTTATTGCATTATGGCCTGTTATTTCACATTATGGTATAATACTTATGCCTTTTCTCTCTTAGTTTACAAGGTTTACACAAAGAGGGAGAATGCCGGGAGCTGGAATTCTGGACCGGAAAGGAGCAAATCTGAGATACCTATTCTGCACAACTCCAAATGTCCTGAAACTTTACGGAGAATTGTTTTGGAGTATATAAAAAATATTGGGTGAAGAAACAATAGAAGGGGACCCACCAGGTGGCCACAAGCCCGGGGGGCGTGCCCTACCCCCAGGGCGCGCCCCCAGGGCTTGTGGGCCCCCTGGCCATCGTCTGGTGCCTGATACGTCTCCTTCGTATATACTTTTCCTACCGCTTTTGCTCTTGTTTTGGACTCTAATTTGCATGATTTGAATGAAACTAACCCGGACTAACGCTGTTTTCAGCAGAACTACCATGGTGTTGTTTTTGTGCAGAAATAAAAGTTCTCGGAATGGAACGAAACTTTTTGGAGAATTATTTCAGAATATATAAAAAATACTGGAGCCAAGAACCACCGGAGGGGGGCCCCTGGGTGAGCACAACCCACCAGGGCGCCCCCCTTCAGGGAGAAAGCTTTACCTGGTGGCCCCGCAGACCCTGATTCCGACGCTATAAGATCCTATTTTTGGAGAAAAAAATCAGGGAGAAAGTTTCATCGCGTTTCACGATATTGAGCCGCCGCCACCTCCTCTTCTTCATCGGGAGGCCAGATCTGGAGCTTGTTCGGGGATCCGAAGAGGGGGATCTTCGGTCTTCATCATCACCAACCCTTCTCCATCGCGAATTCCATGATGCTCCCCGCCGGGAGTGAGTAATTCCTTCGTAGGCTGGCTGCTCGGTGAGGAGTTGGATGAGATTCATCATGTAACCGAGTTAGTTTTGTTAGGGCTTGATCCCTAGTATCCACTATGTTTTGAGATTGATGTTGTTATGACTTTGCCATGCTTAATGCTTGTCACTTTGGGCCCGAGTGCCATGATTTCAGATCTGAACCGTTTATGTTTTCACCATTATATCTATGTTCTAGATCCGATCTTGCAAGTCATATTCACCTATTACGTGTTATGATCCGTAAACCCCGAGGTGACAATAATCGGGATACTTTTCGGTGATGATCGTAGTTTGAGGAGTTCATGTATTCACTATGTGTTAATGCTTTGTTCCGGTTCTCTATTAAAAGGAGGCCTTAATATCCCTTAGTTTCCTTATGGACCCCGCTGCCACGGGAGGGTAGGACAAAAGATGTCATGCAAGTTCTTTCCATAAGCATGTATGACTATTTACGGAATACATGCCTACATTATATTTATGAACTGGAGCTAGTTTTGTATCGCCCTAGGTTATGACTGTTATATGATGAATATCATCCAACTAATATACCAATCCAATGACTACGAATTTTCCACATATTGTTCTTACTAAGTCACTATTGCTGTTGCTACTGTTACACTTGCTACAAAATCATTGCTATCACTGTTACCGTTACTGCTACTATTATCACTGCTATAAAAACTATCATATTAATGTGCTACTGATCACTTTGCTACAGATATTTAATCTCCAGGTGTGGTTAAATTGACAACTCAGCTGCTAATACTTACAAATATTCTATGGCTCCCCTTGTGTCGAATATATAAATTTGGGTTGAATACTCTACCCTCGAAAACTGTTGCGATCCCCTATACTTGTGGGTTATCAAGACCTTTTTCTGGCGCTGTTGCCAGGGAGCATACCTATATTTGTTGAGTCACTTGGGATTATTATCTATTTATCACTATGAAGAATCTAAAGGATACAAAAACCAAGATCGTTCCCTCTAGGACGAGGGGAGGTAAGGAACTGCGATCACACTCTGCACTTGATTCACCTTCTGTTTTGAGTAGACTTGCAACACCACCACATGCTATTAATCCTGATATGTCGCAAGTTATTGATGATGCTACTTGTACTATGAACGCTACTCATGATGATGCTAGTACCTTGCTTGATGATAATATGCCACTAGGTGAATTTCTTGATGAACAAATTGCTAGAGCTAAAGATATTGAGAATGCTGAAACTGATGAAACTATTGAAACCGATGAAGTACATGAAACTGAAAATCTTGAAACACCTATTAGGCCTAGCTCTCCTAGATATGAATTGCCTAAAATACCTGGAGGTTATGTTATGGATGAGGAGACAGCTAGAGATTTTCTTGCTTAAAATGATAGAGATGATCTTAAGAAATTACTTTGCAAACTGAAAGAAAAATCTTTGAATGCTAGAATGAAATGTGATCCTAAGTTTGCTACTTCACCTATCTTTGTTGATGATAAGGATTATGAATTCTCTGTCGACCCAGAGTTAATTACTTTGGTTGAATTTGATCCTTTCCATGGCTATGAAACCGAAACTGTTGTGGCACACCTTACTAAATTGAACGATATAGCCACCCTATTTTGTCATGATGAAAAGATTCGCTACTACTATATTCTCAAATTATTTCCGTCCTCATTAAAGGGTGATGCTAAGATATGGTACAATACTCTTGCTCCTGGTTGTGTGCGTAGTCCCCAGGATATGATTTATTACTTCTATGAAAAATATTTTCCTGCTCATAAGAAACAAGCTGCCTTACAGGAAATATTTAATTTTGTGCAAATTAAAGATGAGAGTCTCCCACAAGCTTGGGGGAGGCTTCTCCAATTACTTAATGCTTTGCCCGATCATCCTCTTAAGAGAAATGAAATACTTGATATCTTCTATAATGGACTAACCGATGCTTCTAGGGACTTCCTACATAGTTGTGCTGGTTGTGTTTTCAGGGAATGAACTGTTGAACAAGCTGAGGAATTATTGAATAATATATTGAAAAATTATGATGATTGGACTCTTCCTGAACCACCACCAAAACCCACTCCGAAGAAGAGGGGTATCTTATATCTCAGTCCTGAAGATATGCAGGAGGCAAAGAAAAGTATGAAGGAAAAAGGTATTAAAGTAGAGGATGTTAAAAATTTACCTCCTATTGAAGAGATACATGGACTTGACACACCACCACTAAAGGTGGTAGAGGTAAACTCTTTGATGAAATTTGATGAAAGTGATATTCCTTACAATAAACATCCTAGTCAATGTGTCGGATTCAGAGCTCCGCAGACCCGAGAAAAGTTCGAACTCTGGGGCGTGTGCGAAGAACCCAACCTATCCAACCAACCGCCCCGTCATCCCACGGCCTAACTCGATGAACAAGAAAGAAGATGGACTTAGCAGTTTACCCAGGTTCGGGCCACCTTGCGGTGTAAGACCCTACTCCTGCTTTGTAGTGGATTGGCCTCCCGAGGGGCTGAGGATGAACAAGTACAAGGGATGAACAACCTCGCGAGGTCTGCTCTGGTCAGGGTGGAGTCGATCCCTCTCTATGGTGATGGCTAACCTATATATATAGTGGTCTCGGTCCTCTTCCCCCAAAATGTAGGCGGGAAGGGATTCCACAATGGCCAATTTGAAAGGGGACAAGTAGTACATCTTATCCTGACGAAAGGTGGTCTTCACCTGCAAAGCTTCTAGTCGTGACGCCGTGGTGGGCTCGGCGATGACATCCGTCCTGCCGTCCAGGCAGTCCTGGTCTTGTTGCACTAGAATGGAAACCTTTGCCTGATTCCTCAGGACCCCGCACCTGCGCTTGCCTCCTTAGGACCAAAGAGGAAACTGTCCTCTCTGCACCCGCTGGCGCCCGCTGGCCTTGGTCGTCATGGCTTGCGTCACCGCAACCTCGTGAGGTTGGGCACTTGCATAGGAATCTCCGCTCCTCAGGAGCAGCTCAGGGGAGGCCGCGCCCTCAGGAGGTCTTGGCGTCGTCCGCCTCGCGAGGCTTGGCCCCTCGCGAGGGTCTTGTCTTGTTGGCCTTGTAGATGGGCCGCACCAGGCCATCGATGGAGCCACGCCGTGGGCCGCAGGCAGGCAAGTCTGGGTACCCTGGTTCCCAGAACGCCGACAGTAGCCCCCGGGCCCAAGGCGCGCTCGGACTTGGCTTCGAGGTGAAGCCAAAGGCAAGGGCGAAGCACTACGGGCCCCAATCGCCTGCAGGCCAGGCTGCCGCGTGGCGCTTGATGGGACGTGGGCGTCCCCGCTTCCCCACACCGCCTCGCCAACTGCATGACTTGACAACTGCCTGGTGCATGCAGAAAGGTCATCTTTGTCGGAGACGTGAGAGGTCGGCGGTTAGCTTCCCCCCGCCTATAAATGGGAGAGGGGGCGGAGCCCCCAGTCCATCTTCATCTTCTCGCCCCTTGCTCCTCTTCTTCTTCATTCTGCCGCCATCTTGCCAGAGCTTCCATGGCGCCAGTGAGGAGGTTCTCGACCGCCGAGAAGGGAAAGGCTCCCAAGGAGGGACCGGACTCGCCACCGCCCAAGAGAGGCCGCGGCCGCCCCCGCAAGTATGCCGTGACGCCAGCAGTGGCTCCCCGAGGGTGTGGGCACACTCCCTCGAAGGCTGGCGCTGCCTCCGGCAGTCGTGGGGGTGCTCCTTCCCGTGGCGGGAGCTGCCGTGGGTGGGGCAGCCACAGCGAAAGGGGGAGGCACGCGACAGCCGTCCGGCCACCATGCCCGCGATCCCACTCGGCCGACGTGCCCTCGGAGTTCGTGGTGTGGGCGAAAAGGCCCGCCGGCGTCTGGTTCCAGCTTCCGTGCTTCTTCGCCGGCGCGCTGTCGGCCGGGGGACCTAGCGGCCTCTGGCTGCAGGCCGATGGTTGCTGCAGCAAGGCCTCCTGGGTGGAGGTCGAGGTCACCCCCGCCGGCAACATGTTCCTGAACCGCGGGTGGCAGCCGTTTGCTCGCGCACGCGGCCTGCAGGGGAGGTGCACCCTCCACTTCAGGCACGACGGCACCGCGACTCTCTACGTCAGGGTCTTCGGGGAGGATGACATGCACCTAGGGTGCTGCCCGGAGAGCGACAGCGATGACGATGACGTCCACTCCTCCGATGACGACGGTCGGAGGGGCGGCACCATCCCCGGCGGTGAGCTTGCCCTTGGCGACGGCTGCGACGCCTCCAGCGGCGGCGGCTCCTCCTCTGGGGAGAGCATGAGCGATGGCGACTATGATGAGCCACCACGCCACTGAGCTCAGACCAGGGAAGGAGACGAGCCGCCTCGCAGCCGCGCCCCGGTGAATCGGGAGGAGGACTCCGACTAAGCGCGGGCTTGCTGGAGCCGGGACTCGGGAGCCGTGATGGTTGCGCGGCCGCTTTTAATTCTTTCTTTTCCCTGCATCAAAAAAGTAGAAAGCCCTACCGGGCGTGTAATGGACCACGGCGCTTGCGCCATTATGTTATCGTTTTTATATTGCGTCCTGATATCTGTGTTGCCGCTGGTTGTGATTGGGACGACTTAGCTTAGTGTGCTTGTGGTAGACCCCCGCACCGTGAGAGCAAGCTTCTCTGGAGCTTGGACTTCCCGCACGCCCCTTGCTCCGGAGGGGGTCCTCCAGAGGTTTCCTTCTTGCGAACTCGAAGGTCCTCAGGCCTCGGGAGACAACCGATGGCCGCAGGGTCAGGGGACCTCTGGAGGTTCTGGAGGTGCCATGCCCCGCGCGAGCCCCCGAGCCTGGGTCGCTGGTACGCCGCGTCGCGATGCCCGGAGGCACGGACTCAAGAGGGTGTGCATGCCCGTTAGCTCGTTTGAGGGCGTCACGCGAGGATTAAGATGCCAAAGGCCAAGATACCTAGGCTTTGGCGAGGTGCGTTCGCGGGCGGGCCCAAGCGTACACACCGTACCTAGCCCCCACGTGCGAGATGCGCGAGGAAGAGCGACGGGCAACTGCCACTCTCCCTAAAATGAGGCCTGAAAGAGTGAGTGCTATGAGAAGGAAAATTCCCAACCCTTTCAAATAAAGACACGAGAACTTCAAATTTCATTCCAAGAAGTGGCAAATCAACTACAGAAAGCAAGCAAAAGAACAGCTGCGTCCGGCACCTAGACTAGTCTTCTGGTCTTCCCGCCAGCGCGGAGCATGGGGCCTCCACTAGGACGTGGGTGGGAGCCGCCGTGAGGCCCAGGGGCGGCACTCAGGAGACTCCGGGGCGTGGACAGCCCCACTCATTATTACGTGAGAGTGTCATGGGCGGAGACTTGAGAGGCGCATGGCCTTGTTGATCACGGATAGAACTTCTGGAGGTGCTGGATGTTCCAGGCATTCTGGATGGGGACCCCGTCCTGTGTCTCCAGGCGCGCGGCGCCAGGCCTGGAGACACGGGCGATCCTGAACGGGCCCTCCCACATGGGCGAGAGCTTGTGAAGCCTTTCCCTGGAGAGCACCCGCCTCAGGACGAGGTCACCCACCTCGAGGGTCCTAGAGCGGACGCTACGGCAGTGATACCGCCGCAGCGCCTGCTGGTACCTCGTGGCACGGAGCGAGGCTTGGCGGCGGCCCTCCTCCCCGAGCACGAGGTCCATCCCCCGCGAGGCGTCCTGGCGTGCCTCGTCAAACGCCAAGACCCAAGGGGAGCGATGCCTGACCTCATGCGGGAGGACCGCCTCAGCCCCGTAGATGAGGAAGAACGGGGTCTCACTGGTGGGCTTAGTCGCGGTGGTGCGGATGGACCACAGCACAGACTGACGCTCACCGAGCCAACCCCTGCCGCAGGCCTCGAGTTTCTTCTTGAAGCTCCTCGCCTTGAGGCCCCTCAGGACCTCCGCGTTGGCGCGTTCAGCTTGGCCGTTGCTCCGTGGGTGTGCCGCCGAAGCGTAGCATATCTGCGTTCCAAGGTTAGCACAATATGTTTTGAAAAGGTTGCTCGTGAACTGAGTGCCATTGTCCGTGATGATACGGTTGGGGACCTCGAAGCGGTTCACGAGGCCCTTGATGAACTTGACCGCCGAGCCAGCCGGGATGGTGCGCATGGGCTCCACCTCTGCCCACTTGGTGAATTTGTCGACGGCGACGTAGAGGTAGCGGTAACCCCCGGCCGCTCAGGGAAATGGGCCCAGGATATCCAGTCCCCAAACCGTGAACGGCCATGAGAGCGGGATGGTCTGGAGGCCCTAAGCGGGCTGGTGGATCTGCTTAGCATGGAATTGACATGCCTCACAGGATCTCACCAACTCAGTGGCATCGTTGAGCGTCGTGGGCCAATAGAACCCGCTGCGGAACGCCTTGCCCACGAGGGTGTGCGACGATGAGTGATGCCCACAGTCCTCGCCATGGATATCAGCCAGCAGCTCGCATCCCTGCTCCTTGGAGATGCACCACAACGAAGTGTTGTTTGGGCACCTTCGGTAGAGCTCGCCGTCCTACAAGCAGTAGGCGGTGGCCTGACGGGCCACATGTTCTGTGTCTTGCTCCTTCTCTGGCAAGGTGCCTTGGAGCAGGTACGCCTTGAACTCCTTGGTCCAGCACCCCTCCTGAGGTTCGAGGGCCAGGAGCAGGCGGGCTCCGGAGGTTGGACCGCAGGCTGGAGCGCCCGAGGAGGGGCCAGGGGCAGTTCCTCCCGGAGCAACGCCAGGCCCGCAATGGAGGGGGCCGCCGATGGCTTGAAGAGCCATTCCTCGAAGACGCCAGGTTTCTAGGGGTCGCTCCATGATGCTCTCTTGGCGATGTCGTCCGCCTCCTTGTTCGTGCCGCGTGGGACGTGCTGCAACTCCAAACCCAAGAACCGTTTTTCAATTTTGCGTACCTCATCCAAGTATGCCTCCATGTGCTCGTCCTTGGGCGTGTACTCCTTGTTGGAGAAGTTGACGAGGAGCTGAGAGTCGCCCTTGATGGTGAGGCGCTTGATCCCTAGGCCCGCCGCGGCCCTGAGGCCCATGATCAGGCCTTCGTATTCCGCGATGTTGTTGGAGACCTTCTCGCCATGCTGGAAGCAGAGCTGCACGGCGTAGTAGAGCTTGTCCTGGGTAGGCGAGATGAGCACGGCTCCGGCCCCCGCGCCCTGGCGTGCGAACGCACCGTCGAAGTACATGACCCAGTCATCGGCTGCCTCATCCCCGAGCACGAGGGAGCGGTCTTCACCCGCCCCTCGGTCAGGGGCGTCGGTCCATTCCACCATGAAGTTAGCAAGGGCCACGCCCTTGATGACCCTGGTGGTGCTGAACTCCAGCTGGAACGCATGCAGCTCGATGTTCCATTCAGCGACCCTGCCCGTGGTGTTGGGGCTCCGGAGCACCATCTCCAAGGGGTATGCGGAGATGACTTTGATGGGGTGGCCTTGGAAGTAGTGTCGTAGTTTCATGGAGGCGACGAGGAGCGCGAGCAGGAGCTTCTGCGGCATGGGGTAGCATGCGCGCGCGTCGCGCAGCACTGTGCTGACGAAGTACACAGTGTGCTCGACGAGGGAAGAGGTGTCGATGGCGTCCGGCCCTGCCTGAGGCGTAGGGGCCTCAGGAGCCTTGCCACCTAGGGGGGTAGCCGGGATCTCAGGAGCGCCGTCCTGAGGTGGCGATGGTGCGGCTGAAAACGGGGTGCTGCGCCGTGCCCCCGTGCCCGCGCGCTCTTCCCGGACCGCCACGAGTGCCGCGCTAGCCGAGTGGGGTGTGGCGGCCAGGTAAAGCACCAGAGGCTGAAGGGGTCAAGGCGCCACCATCACCGGAGGGCTGGTGAGATACCTCTTGAGGTCTTGAAAGGCTTCCTCAGCCTCTGGGGTCCATTTGAACGGGCCCTTCTTCTTCATCAACTTGAAAAACGGGAGGGCGCGCTCACCGAGCTTGGAGATGAAATGCCGCAACGAGGTCACGCAGCCCGCGAGCTTCTGCATTTCCTTGTTGGTCTGCGGTGGGCTCATTCTTTCTATCACCTTGATCTTCTCTGGGTTAGCCTCAATTCCCCTGTGTGACACCAAAAAACCCAGCAGCTTGTCGGACGGGATGCCGAACACGCACTTCTCCGGATTGAGCCGTAGGTTCACTTTGCGTAGGTTGGTACATGTTTCCTCCAGATCTTCGACGAGGGTTCTTGCTTCCCGCGACTTGACCACTATGTCGTCGACGTACGCCTCAGCATTCCTCTCGAGCTGCTTTCCCAGGGCAATGTGCATCAATCGCTGGAAGGTCGCGCCGGCGTTGCGCAACCCGAACGGCATGCAGGTGTAGCAGCACACCCCGCACGGGGAAAGGAAGGCTGTCTTCTCGATGTCTTGCACCACCGTCTTGATGTGGTGGTAGCCCGAGAAGGCGTCTAGGAAACACAGCAGGTCACACTCGGTGGTAGAGTCAACGATCTAGTCGATGTGCGGAAGAGGGAAAGGGTCTTGAGGGCAAGCTTTGTTGAGGCTCGTGAAGTCGACGCACATGCTCTCCTTTCCCCCCTTCTTGGGGACGATGAACGGGTTAGCCAACCAATCTGGGTGCCGCACTTCTCAGATCACGCCGGCTTCTTGCAGCTTGTGGACCTCTTGGACGATGAACGATTGCTTCTCTGGGGCTTTTCGCCACGCCTTTTGTTTCACCGGGCACGCGCCGGGGCACACCATCAAATGGTGCTCAATCACGTCTCGCGGGACGCCAACCAGGTCCGTCGCCTCCCATGCAAACACATCCTTGTTCGCACGGAGGAAGCCGACCAGTGCTTCTTCTTGGTCTGGTGGGAGGCCGACGCCTATGGTGAAGGTGAGGCCTGAGCCCTCGTCGTCGATACACACATGCTTCATCTCGGCCCAGTCCTGAGAGAACATCTGCTTCGTCTTCGCGGGCGCGGCCTCCGGGACCTCCGAAGCGCCCTCCGCATCTGGCCGCGCAGCTACCGTGGCCTTGAAAGCAAGCTTGAGGGCTAGGAGTGCATCCTTGGTGTCGCCCACCACAGTGAGGATGCCGCTGCTCCCAGGCATCTTGATGATGTTGTAGCCGGGGTGTGTCACCGCCATGAACTGGGCATGGGCTGAATACCCAAGGATGGCGTTGTACGGGAGGCCGATGCGGGCGACGTCGAAGTCGATGAGCTCGGTGTGGTAGTTGTGGCGAGTACTGAAGGTGACGGGGAGGCGGATCTGCCCCAGGGGGACGATGGAGCCATCAAGCACCCCTGAAAAATGCCTGGTGGGGGCGAGCCTGTCGTAAGGCACCTGGAGCGGGTCGAAGGTTTCCACGGAGAGGATGTTGAGGCCAGCGCTGCCATCGATGAAGGTTCTGGTGATCGCGACACTGCTGAAGGTGGGCGTGCACAGCAAGGGGAGCACGCCTGCGCCGACCGTAGTCTTGGGATGATCCCTGGAGTCGAAGGTGATGTCAGTCTCAGGCGTCGCCCGGCCCGAAGGAGCCTCCCGCCGTGGCTGGGCGGCTCCCATCTGCCGGAAGAACTGCTCGACGTGGCGGCCTAAGGCTGGCGCCTACGACCCACCGAGGATGGCCGCAACGGCATGGGGCACCGGTGCCGCGAAGCGCATGATGAACTGATTACGCAGCTCCTCCCAGGAGGCCACCGACAACTCCGGCAGGCTAAGCATCCAGGAGCGCGGCACGCCCATGAGAGCCATGGGGAGCTAGTTCGCCATGACCTTCTCGTTGCCACCTGCCGCCTCGATGCTTAGCTCGTACAGACGAAGGAATTCCGCAGGGCTCCCCGCGCCGTCGTACCGCGGGGGCAGCCTCGGCCTAAACTTCGGCGGCCATCGCACCTGCCGTGGAGCGGGGGAGAAGGTCCGGTGACCCACAGCAGCTCCGAGTGCGCCCAGCGGCTCAGCGTGTGGAGCGGCGCCCGCCATGGGAGGCACGCAACATGAGCGGCGCGCGGCTGATGGGAGGGGTAGAGCTTCGACACGCCCCCTACCTGGTGCGCCAAATGTCGGATTCAGGGCTCCACAGACCCGAGAAAAGTTTGAACTCTGGGGCATGTGCGAAGAACCCAACCTATCCAACCAACTGCTCCGTCATCCCACAACCTAGCTCAATGAACAAGAAAGAAGATGGACTTAGCAGTTTACCCAGGTTCGGGCCACCTTGCAGTGTAAGACCCTACTCCTGCTTTGTGGTGGATTGGCCTCCCGAGGCACTGAGGATGAACATGTACAAGGGATGAACAACCTCGCGAGGTCTGCTCTGGTCAGGGTGGAGTCGATCCCTCTCTATGGTGATGCTAACCTATATATATAGTGGTCTCGGTCCTCTTCCCCCAAAATGTAGGTGGGAAGGGATTCCACAATGGCCAATTTGAAAGGGGACAAGTAGTACATCTTATCCTGACGAAAGGTGGCCTTCGCATGCAAAGCTTCTGGTCATGATGCCGTGGTGGGCTCGGCGATGACATCCATCCTGCCGTCCTGGCAGTCCTGGTCTTGTTGCCCTGGAATGGAAACCTTTGCCTGATTCCTCGGGACCCCGCACCTACACTTACCTCCTTAGCACCAAAGAGGAAACTGTCCTCTCTGCGCCCGCTGGCCTTGGTCATCATGGCTTGCGTCACCGCAACCTCGTGAGGTTGGGAACTTGCATAGGAATCTCCGCTCCTCAGGAGCAGTCCAGGGGAGGCCGCGCCCTCAGGAGGTCTTGGCGTCATCCGCCTCGCGAGGCTTGGCCCCTCGTGAGGGTCTTGTCTTGTTGGCCTTGTAGATGGGCCGCACCAGGCCGTCGATGGAGCCACGCTATGGGACGCAGGCAGGCAAGTCTGGGTACCCTGGTTCCCAGAACGCCGACACAATGCCTTTATGAGTTTGACAACTACATTAGAAAACAAGATCACTTCAATGAAAATGTTATGAAACAATTGAAATACAACTCCAATATGATTGCTCGCTTGAGTGACTTGTTATTCAGAATTACTAATGATGTAAGAGGTGTAGGAAAACATGCTTCTATGGTTCAAACTCAACTAGAACAAGTTGCTAAATCTCAAAGAGAGTTGCTTAGTGAAATGAATAATAATATGAATGACTTTGCTGTTAGAGTAGCAACGAGAGGAGGTAAAATGACTCAGGAACCACTTTATCCCGAGGGACACCCTAAGATAATTGAACAAGACTCTCAAAGAATTAATACTGATGCACCTAGTCCTTCTAGAAGGAAGAAGAAAAAGAAAAATGATAGGACTTTGCATACCTCTAGTGAACCTGAAGTAGAAAAACTCCTGATAATAATAATGATGTTTCTATTTCTGATGCTGAAACTCAATCTGGTAATGAACATTCATCTAGTGATAATGAAAAAGATAATGATGATGTTCATGAAGACACTCAACCAGACAATGATAAACAACCAGATAATGATGTTGAGATAGAACCAGCTGTTGATCTTGATAACCCACAACCTAAAAATAAAAGATATGATAAAAGAGACTTTGTTGCTAGAAAACATGGAAGTGAAAGAGAACCATGGGTTAAAAAACCCATGCCCTTTCCACCTAAATCAACTAAGAAAAAAGATGATGAAGAATTTGAACGCTTTGCTGAAATGCTTAGGCCAATCTTTTTGCGCACTTGCTTGACTAATATTTTAAAGATGGCCCCTTATGCAAAATATATGAAAGACATCATCACTAATAAGAGAAAAATACCTGAAGCTGAAATCTCCACCATGCTTGCTAATTATTCTTTTAAGGATGGAGTACCTAAAAAACTTGGAGACCCAGGAATACCAACTATACCTTGCTCCATCAAAAGAAATTATGTTAAAACTGCTTTGTGTGATCTAGGAGCTGGTGTTAGTGTTATGGATTTCTCCTTATATAAAAGTCTTGATTTGAATAAATTCACACCTACTGAAATATCTTTGCAAATGGCTAACAAATCAACTGCCATACCTATCGGTATTTGTGAGGATGTGCCTGTTGTTGTTGCAAATGTTAGTATCTTAACTGACTTTGTTATACTTGAGATGCCCGAGGACGACAACATGTCGATTATCCTTGGTAGAATCTTTTTGAATACTGCAAGGGCTGTTATTGATTGCAATAAAAGCAAGGTCACTTTTCATATCAATGGTAATGAACATATGGTGCACTTTTCGAAGAAACAATTCCAAGTGAATGGTATTAATGTTATTGAAAAATCTCCGACACTCACTATTGGAAGTTTTCAACTACCTCTACCTACTGTCAAAAAGAAATATGAAATACTTATTGTTGGGGACATGCATATCCCCGTTGAGGTAACTTAGTGTTTTACGAAAGTTCTTCGGTTTCATGCTAATCGAAGGTGGTTGTTAATAAGACTTGATCAACCTTATTAATGGATCATTTTTGAGAGGTTTGAAGTTGATGAATTTTGTAAGCACAACCTTCTGCTCCCAATTTTTATTTTCTATTTTTCTTAGTTAAATAAAATAAAATGCCATGTTTTGTCTGTTTTCTAAATTTCCCGTGCAATAAAAAAATGACCCAGAAATAAAAGTTCTCAGAATGCCCTGAAAATTTAATACGATTTTTTTCTGAATATTTCTGAATTTTTAGTACAAATAACATCAGAGGGGGGGGGGGGGGGGTGCACCAGGTGGGCACAACCCACCTGGGCGCGCCAGCAGCCCCAGGCGTGCCCTGGTGGGTTGTGGTCCCACGTGGGCCCCCTCACTTATCTCTTTAGCCCATGTCATCTCCTACCTCTAGAAAAAAATCACCATTGCTCTCTCTCTCTCGTGTTCTTGTTCTCAAACCCACGGATTTCGATCTCTTTGCTCGAAGCTCCGTTTCCAAAACTGTTTTGGGGGATTGCTACATGGTATGTGACTCCTCCATTGCTCCAATTAGTTTTTGCTTTAGTGGATTATATTTTGAGTAATTAGCTACTCCTGGTGCTGCTGTAGATGAGCTTGCATGTTGAATTCTTAGAGTTCTAAGTAGTTTGAATGCTCAATATGGCCTCTATGCCTCCTTATGAGTAGTTGTTATCAATCTTGTGAAGTTTTGTTGTCAAAAAAAATTTGTGGACTAAAATTTTCAGAATTTTATTCATAGGAATAAGATGAGTTTCTTTAGGAAGTTTGCCTCCAAGAAGAATGCTAAGGGAGTCATTGGGGAATCATCGTACAATGACCTCCATAATCGGAGAAGGGCGGAGGTGCGGCCGTGCGAATGGCCGCATAACCCCTTCATGGATGGAGCCGGGATCCGTCAAGAGTTCGCCCAATTCGCTGCAAATGCTGGGCTAACCGACTTCATCGCAGTTGAGTGTGAACAATACCATCTCCTTACAAATTCCTTTGTGCAAATTTTTCATTTCCTAAGTAGGAATAATCCCCCTGAGGTGCAGTTTAATTTATATGCTGAAACCTGTCAGATGCCACTCACTGATTTTTGTGATGTATGCTTGATCCCTTCTAACAGGGAAATAAGGGAGCCTAGACCTATAGATTTTGATGGCTTTTATCATACTCTGACGGTGGGAGATGAGAGAGGGGTATCGGGTGTTACCGCCACTAGCTTGCAGTTTCCTTATGTGCATTATTTTGCTCTATTCATTGCTAAGTGTTTAATTGCAAGAGAGAAGGTCGGTGCACTCAGTGCTCCAAACTTCTCCATCTTACACCATGCACTATACGATGATAAGACCTTTAGCCTCGGGGCCATTATTGCATGCCATCTGCACCTTAACAGAACCAAGGGCAAAATTCATGGCGGTATTTATGATACTCGTTTAGCGAGTCACTTTAACATTCAGATTTGCCAACATGATTTTCGTTTACCCAAGGTTTATTTAGATCACCAGGCGATGGTGGATCACCAGTTTACTGATGAGGCTGACTCTCTTAATAATATTTGTTATAACTTGATTTTCAGTGTGAAAACCCGCGATATTATCCCATTGCTTGTACCTGCTTTGTTTGATTCTATTGCCAGGGGAGGATACATGGTTATGCCAGCAGACATTATTGCCTACCGGATCGCCCAGGTAGCGGCAGAGAAGGAGCCTCAAGAGTGGGACGCTCAGGTGCCGCCGCCGTAGCACTTCGAGATGGGACCGGATGGCTTTTACGAGTGGTGATTACCAAGCTAGGCCAAAAGCCTAAGCTTGGGGGAGTACGTATTTCCACTGACATTACATTCATGTTCACACAGTTCATTCCAGTTGTCGGTTTTCACACTTTTTCGTTGTATTATCCATGTTAGATTTATTTTGTCGCTTTCTTCTTGTGTGTTTGAAAAACTTTGAGAAAATCAAAAAGATGTTTCTTGCTTCTTTTCGGTTTTTCTTTCTAGTTTAGCTAGTTGTAGTATTAAAAAGAAAACCCAAAAAGATTTCCTTGTTCTTCTTTTGCTTGTTGGGAGCTTTCCCGTGTAAATAATTTTTCTCGTTTTCTGTTTTTCTTTTTCTTTAATTTGCTTTCTTCAAGAAAAACTAAAAACTCCAAAAATATTTTAGTGTGTTTCTCCGAAATTCTCTTCTTTTTATTGAGTCGTACCGAGGAGAAGACCACGATGAAAATGTTGAGTGGCTCTCGTATGCATTTTTATTGATCGAACAAAGAGCCCATATTACCTTGTCTTCTCCTTTTGAATAAAATGTTTGCAGATTCCAGCTTAGTCCACGGCACTCTTGCACTATTATTATTTTCATATCATTCGGTCGCGCATGTGAAAGGCAATAATGACGATATTTGATGAACTGGCTATGGCAGAGAGAAACGGGTATGAACTCAACTTGTTCTGTTTTTGTAAATATGTTTAACCTAGTATCCATGATTCAGCATGTTATGATCAAACATGTTTGCAATGGCAATTAGAGATTATAGTTTCTCATGCCATGCTTAAGTAGCTAGGAGTGGATAATGATTTATCTTGGATGTCAACATGCATTAAAATGATTGTGATGTAGTGTGATGATATGGTATCCTCCTCTAAATGTTTCAAGTGGCTTGACTTGGCACATGTTCATGCATGTACTTGAATCAAAACCAACATAGCCTCTATGATATTTATGTTCATGGTGTCCATATCCTACTCATGCTAGTATTCAATGTTAATTATGCATAACGCATGTTCATGACCGCTTTCGCTCTCTAGTTGGCCACTTCTCAACCTATTTGCTAGCCTTCGCATGTACTAAGCGGGAATACTGCTTGTGCATCAAAATCCTAAAACCCAAGTTATTCCAGATGAGTCCACCATATCTACCTATATGCGGTATTACCCTGCCGTTCCAAGTAAATTTGCATGTGCCACCTCTAAAAACTTCAAATAAACTTCAGTTTTTGTGTGCCTGGATTGTTCATAGAGCGACAGGGGGTAGTCGGTATCTTCCATGCTAAGCGGGTTATTCTCATGATGAGTGTTTATTCACTCATCCTTGCACGAGAGGGGCGGTAATAGGGATTCCCAGTCCCGAAATAAAAAATTGCAAATAATTAAACAAAACTCCCCCAGGACTGATGTTGGTATGGACGGTACCCGTGGATTTGACTAGCCGTGGAGTGTGTTTGTTGGTGGAGGGGGAGTAAACCTTTACTTTTATCGCTTGGGAACCGCCACTAATGTGTTTAGCATGGAAGATATTGATAACTTTTGGTCGTGAAGTAAACAGGAAGGGTGCATTTCTCAAATTTCATTTATCTCTGTTTTAAATATCTGAGCTCTGGCACCGCTGCAAATCCCTGCTTCACTCTGTGAAGGGACTCTCTATTTACTTTTATGTTGAGTCATCACCTTCTCAAATAAGCGCCAGATCTGAGAGCACTATTGTCATCCTCATGTATTGTGCATAGTTAATGTTGGATGCATCATGACTGGATCTTTTGTACCATGAATTACAATGTTTAGTCCCTACTTGAACTTTGGAAGTGCTCTGCATTTATGTTTTGTGGTCTCAGAAAGGGCTAGCGAGATACCACGATTATCATATTATATCGCGGTTGTTTTGACAAAGTGTTGTCATTTGAGATATTTTATTATTGCTCGCTACTTGCTTATGCCATTGATATGAGTTGATATAATTTCTAAGAGTTATTGTTGACATGGTTAGTCATAATCTTTGCTGAAAACCTGGGTGCTACTTAAGCTTATTTATGTAAACAAGAACAAAAGAGTTTGTAAAAGTATTTCTTTTACACTTTTAGTGTTTCAACTGAATTGCTTGAGGACCGATGCGGCTTGAACTACGTCGGTATTTCCCCAAAGAGGAAGGGATGATGCAGCATAGCTACAGTAGGTATTTCCCTTAGGGATGAGACCAAGGTTATCGAACCAGTAGGAGAACCACGCAACACCACGTGAATGGTACCTGCACACAAAGAACAAATACTTGCAACCCGATGTGTTAAAGGGGTTGTCAATCCCTTTCGGGTAGCGGTGCAGAAATTGTCATGTAGACAGGAGAAAAATTATGATAGATTGGGTAAATAGATCTCGCGGGAACGCGAGATAAAATAAATAGCAAAAATTGGAGCAAGGTATTTTTGTGTTTTTGGATTAATAGATCTAAAAATAAAAGCAAATAAAAATAGATCTTGAAGGCAAATATGATAAAGAAGAGACCCGGGGGCCGTAGATTTCACTAGTGGCTTCTCTCGAGAAAAATAGCATACGGTGGGTAAACAAATTACTGTTGGGAAATTGATAGAACTTCAAATAATCATGACGATATCCAGGCAATGATCATTATATAGGCATCACGTCCAAGATTAGTAGACCGACTGCCGCCTGCATCTACTACTATTACTCCACACATCGACCCTATCTAGCATGCATCTAGTGTATTAAGTTCATAGAGAAACGGAGTAATGCAATAAGAATGATGACATGATGTAGACAAGATCTATTCATGTAGGAATAGACCCCATCTTGTTATCCTTAATAGCAAACGATACATACGTGTCATTTCCCCTTCTGTCACTGGGATTAAGCACCGTAAGATCGAACCCATCACAAAGCACCTCTTCCCATGGCAAGAAAAATCGATCTAGTCGGCCTAACTAAACCAAAGATTCGAAGAAGAAATACGAGGCTATAAGTAATCATGCATACAAGAGATCAAAAAGACTCAAATAACTTTCAGGGATAAAAATATAGATCTGATCATAAACTCAAAGTTCAGCGGAGCCCAACAAACACACCGCAAAAAGAGTTACATTAAATAGATCTCCAAGAGACCATTGTATTGAGAATCAAAAGAGAGAGAGGAAGCCATCTAGCTACTAACTACAGACCCGTAGGTCTACAATGAACTACTCATGCATCATCGGAGAGGCACCAATGAGGATGATGAACCCCTCCGCGATGGTGTCTAGATTGGATCTGTGGTTTCTGGAACTTGCGATGGCTGGAATTGTGTTTCGTTGACTCCCCAAGGGTTTTTGGAATATTGGGGTATTTATCGAGCAAAGAGGAGGTGCGGGAGGCCACCGAGGTGGGCACAACTCACCAGGGCGCGCCTGGGCCCCCAGGCGTGCCCAGGTGGGTTGTGCCCCCCTCGGGGCACCCCTCTGGTACTTCTTCGGCCCAAGTTGTTCCTTCTGGTCCATAAAAAATCTCCAAAAAGTTTTGCTGCGTTTGGACTCCGTTTGGTATTGATTTTCTGCGAAGTAAAATATAAGGAAAAAATAGGAACTGACACTGGGCACTATGTCAATAGGTTAGTCCCAAAAAATGACATAAAGTTGCTATAAAATGATTGTAAAACATCCAAGAATGATAATATAATAGCATGGAACAATAAAAAATTATAGATACATTGGAGATGTATCAAGGACAAGCAAGGGTTTAAGCTTGGGGGAGTTGATACATCTCCGTCGTATCTACTTTTCCTAACGCTTTTGCTCTTGTTTTGACTCTAATTTGCATGATTTGAATGAAACTAACCCGGACTGACGTTGTTTTCAGAAGAACTACCATGGTGTTGTTTTTGTGCAGAAATAAAAGTTCTCGGAATGGAACAAAACATTTTGGAGAATTATTTTAGAATATATAAAAAATACTGGAGCCAACAACCACCGGAGGGGGGCCCCTGGGTGCGCACAGCCCACCAGGGCGCGCCCCCCTCCAGGCGCGCCCAGGTGGGTTGTGCCCACCTGGTGGCCCCACAGACCCTGATTCCGACGCTATAAAATCCAATTTTTCGAGAAAAAATCAGGGAGAAAGTTTCATCGCGTTCCACGATACAGAGCCGCCGCCACCTCCTGTTCTTCATCGGGAGGCCAGATCTGGAGCCCGTTCGGGGCTCCGGAGAGGGGGATCTTCGGTCTTCATCATCACCAACCCTTCTCCATCGCCAATTCCATGACGCTCCCCACCGGGAGTGAGTAATTCCTTCGTAGGCTCGCTGGTCGGTGAGGAGTTGGATGATATTCATCATGTAATTGAGTTAGTTTTGTTAGGGCTTGATCCCTAGTATCCACTATGTTCTGAGATTGATGTTGTTATGACTTTGCCATGCTTAATGCTTGTCACTTTGGGCCCGAGTGCCATGATTTCAGATCTGAACCGTTTATGTTTTCACCATTATATCTATGTTCTAGATCCGATCTTGCAAGTCATATTCACCTATTACGTGTTATGATCCGTAAACACCGGGGTGACAATAATCGGGATACTTTCCGGTGATGACCGTAGTTTGAGGTGTTCATGTATTCACTATGTGTTAATGCTTTGTTCCGGTTCTCTATTAAAAGGAGGCCTTAATATCCCTTAGTTTCCTTATGGACCCCGCTGCCACGGGAGGGTAGGACAAAAGATGTCATGCAAGTTCTTTCCATAAGCACGTATGACTATTTACGGAATACATGCCTACATTATATTTATGAACTGGAGCTAGTTTTGTATCGCCCTAGGTTATGACTATTATATGATGAATATCATCCAACGAATTCACCGATCCAATGCCTACGAATTTTCCACATATTGTTCTTACTAAGTTACTACTGCTGTTGCTACTGTTACACTTGCTACAAAATCATTGCTATCACAGTTACCGTTACTGCTACTATTATCACTGCTATCAAAACTATCATATTACTGTGCTACTGATCACTTTGCTGTAGATATTTAATCTCCAGGTGTGGTTGAATTGACAACTCAGTTGCTAGTACTTACAAATATTCTTTGGCTCCCCTTGTGTCAAATCTATAAATTTGGGTTGAATACTCTACCCTCAAAAACCTCAGATTGGTACCTGTGGGTTGCTAGTAGTGTTGATTACTCCTTGTAGTTGATGCTAGTTGGTTTATTTGGTGGAAGATCATATGTTCAGATCCTTAATGATATTCAATACCCCTCTAATCTCGAACATGAACATGCTTTGTGAGTAGTTACGTTTGTTCCTGAGGACATGAGAGAAGTCTTGTTATAAGTAATCATGTGAATTTGGTATTCTTTCGATATTTTGATGAGATGTATGTTGTCTTTGCTCTAGTGGTGTTATGTGAACGTCGACTACATGACACTTCACCATGATTTGGGCCTAGGGGAAGGCATTGGGAAGTAATAAGTAGATGATGGGTTGCTAGAGTGACAGAAGCTTAAACCCTAGTTTATGCGTTGCTTCGTAAGGGGCTGATTTGGATCCACATGTTTCATGCTATGGTTAGATTTATCTTAATTCTTCTTTCGTAGTTGCGGATGCTTGCAAGAGGGGTTAATCATAAGTGGGAGGCTTGTCCAATTAAGGACAGCACCCAAGCACCGGTCCACCCACATATCAAATTATCAAAGTAATGAATGCGAATCATATGAGCATGATGAAAACTAACTTGACGGTAATTCCCATGTGTCCTCGGGAGCGCTTTGCTTTATATAAGAGTTCGTCCAGGCTTATCCTTTGCTACAAAAAGGATTGGTCCACCTTGCTGCACCTTTGTTACACTTGTTACTTGTTACCCGTTACGAATTATGTTATCATCAAACTATCTGTTACCGATAATTTCAGTGCCTGCAAAAATTACCTTGCTGAAAACCGCTTGTCATTTCCTTCTGCTCCTCGTTGGGTTTGACACTCTTACTTATCGAAAGGACTACGATTGATCCCCTATACTTGTGGGTCATCAGGTATCCTCTTCTGAATGTTTCAAGTGGCTTGACTTGGCACATGTTCACACATGTAGTTGAATCAAAACCAACATAGCCTTCACGATATTTATGTTCATGGTGTTTATATCCTACTCATGCTAGTACTCAATGTTAATTATTCATAATGCATGATCAAGACCGTTTTCGCTCTCTAGTTGGTCGCTTCTCAACCTAATTGCTAGCCTTTGCCTGTACTAAGCGGGAATACTGCTTGTGCATCAAAATCCTTAAACCAAAGTTATTCCAGATGAGTCCACTATATCTACCTATATGCGGTATTACCCTGCCGTTCCAAGTAAATTTTCATGTGCCACCTCTAAATATTCAAATGAACATCTGTTTTGTGTGCCCGTACCACTCATGGAGCAACAGGGGGTGGTCAGTATCTTCCATGCTAAGCGGGTTATTCTCATGATGAGTGTTTATTCACTCGTCCTTGCATGAGTGGGGCTGGTAATCGGGATGCCCAGTCCCATGATCAAAAATTGCAAATAGTTAAACAAAACTCCCCCGGACTGTTGTTGGTATGGAGGGCACCCGAGGATTCGGCTAGCCATGGCTTGTGTTTGTTGGTGGAGGGGGAGTAAACTTTACTTTTACCGCTTGGCAACCGCCGCTGATTTGTTTAGCATGGAAGATATTGAAAACTCTTGGTCGTAACATTGACAGAGAAGGTATACCTCCCAAAATTATATTTATCTTTGATGTAAGCTTCGAGCTCTGGCACCTCTGCAAATCCTTGCTTCCCTCTGCAAAGGGCCTATCCATTTACTTTCATGTTATTTTGCTTTTATTATTGAGTCATCACCTTCTCAAACAAGCACCAGTCCTGAGAGCACTATTGTCATCCTCGTGCATTGTGCATAGTTAATGTTGTGTGCATCATGACTGGATCTCCTCTACCATGAATTACAATGTTTAGTCGCTGCTTGAACTTTGGAGGTGCTCTGCATTTATGTTTTGCAGTCTCAGGAAGGGCTAGCGAGATACCACTATTGTCATATTATATCATGATTGTTTTGACAAAGTGTTGGCATTTGAGATATTTTATTACTGCTTGCTAGTTGATTATGCCATTGATATGAGTGAATAGAATTTCTAAGAGTTATCATTTGCATGGTTAGTCATGATCTTTGCTGAAAACCTGGGTATTATTTAAGCATATATATAAACACAAGAACAAAAGAGTTCGTAAAAGTTTTTCTTTGTCACTTTCAGTTTGTCAACTGAATTGCTTGAGGACAAGCAATGGGTTAAGCTTGGGGGAGTTGATATCTCCATCATATCTACTTTTCCTAATGCTTTTGCTCTTTTTTGGACTCTAATTTGCATGATTTGAGTGAAACTAACCCGGACTGACGCTGTTTTCAGCAGAACTACCATGGTGTTCTTTTTTGTGCAGAAATAAAAGTTCTCGGATGGACGGAACTTTTTGGAGAATTATTTTGGAATAAATAAAAAATACTGGAACCAAGACCCACTGGAGGAGGGTCCCCAGCTACCCACTAGCTACCAGGGCACGCCACCCCCCTCTGGCGCGCCCTGGTGGGTATTGCGGCCCACGAGGCTCCGCTGACCCTAATTCCAACTCTATAAAATCCTATTTTTGGAGAAAAATAGGGGAGGAAGTTTCATCGCGTTTTACGATACGGAGCCACCGCCACCTCAAGTTCTTCATCGGGAGGCCAGATCTAGAGCCCGTTCGAGGCTCCGGAGAGGGGGATCTTCCGTCTTCATCATCATCAACCATCCTCCATCACCAATTTCATGATGCTCACCATTGGGAGTGAGTAATTCCTTCGTAGGCTTCCTGGACGGTGGTGGGTTGGATGAGATTCATCATGTAATCGAGTTAGTTTTGTTAGGGCTTGATCCCTAGTATCCACTATGTTCTGAGATTGATGTTGCAATGACTTTGCTATGTTAATGCTTGTCACTAGGGCCTGAGTACCATGATTTCAGATCTGAACCGTTTATGTTTTCACCATCATATCTATGTTCTTGATCTGATCTTGCAAGTTATATGCACCTATTACCGCATACCCCAAGGTGACAACAATTGGGATTATTTCCGGTGTTTACCGTAGTTTGAGGAGTTCATGTATTCACTATGTGTTAATGCTTTGTTCCGGTTCTCTATTAAAAGGAGGCCTTAATATCTCTTAGTTTCCTTATGGACCCCGCTGCCACGGGAGGGTAGGACAAAAGATGTCATGCAAGTTCTTTTCCATAAGAACATATGACTATTTACGGAATACATGCCTACATTATATTAATGAATTGGAGCTAGTTCTGTGTCGCCCTAGGTTATGATTGTTATATGATGAATATTATCCAATGTTATCACCGATCCAATGCCTACGAGCTTTTCACATATTGATCTTTGCTAAGTTACTATTTAAAAGTGCAAGTAATCCCTGGGTGGTTTTGGTAATTCTTAACAACATATAGCTCATTGAACTAATACTCTTTCAAGATGATCATTTCAGAAAGTTCAATGATTGGCATGGCATGGACTAGGAATGTGGACCCCTCAAAATGCTAAGGACACATATTGGCTCAAGCTCAAGACTCTACTCTTTTCATTTTAGTGATCCAAGATCACGTTGAGTCCATAGGAAAGGCAATACTATTAAAACTGGATGAGGTGTTGCTTAATGGCTTGCTTGCTCAAAATGCTTAGTGATATGCTCCAAAAGCCCTCAACCACTTTCTCATATCCACATATGTCCCAAACCAAAAGTCAAACTCGGCCCCACCAATTTGATCTATCCGACGCCACCGAGTTCATTTGACATAGCCACTGCCAGAAACCCTAATCAGTTCGGTCTCACCGATAGGGATCTCGGTCTCACCGAGATGGGATTGCTAACTCTCTGTTTCCCTTCGTAACATTTCGGTCTAACCGAGATGAGCGATCGGTCCCACCGAGTTCACAATGCAAACTCTCTGTTTCCTCTTCGCAATGTTTCGGTCCCAGCGAAATGAGCGATCGGTCCCACCGAGTTTGCCTGACCAACTCTCTGTTTGCCTATTACAGAAATCGGTCCCACAGAGTTCATGTGATCCGTCTCACCGAGATTACGTTATGCCCTAACCCTAACGAAATCGGTCTCACCGAGTTGACATGTCGGTCCCACCGAAAAGCCTAACGTTCACATTTTGAACTAAATCGGTCTGACCGAGTGTCAATATTCGGTCCCACCGAGTTTGGTAAATTGTGTGTAACGGTTAGATTTTGTGTGGAGGCTATATATACCCCTCCACCCTTCCTCCATTAGTGAGGAGAGCCATCAGAACGTGCCTACACTTCCAGCATTCATTTTCTGAGAGAGAACCACCTACTCATGTGTTGAGACCAAGATATTCCAATCCAACCACAAGAATCTTTATCTCTAGCCTTCCCCAAGTTGCTTTCCACTCAAATCATCTTTCCACCAAATCCAAATCTGTGAGAGAGAGTTGAGTGTTGGGGAGACTATCATTTGAAGCACAAGAGCAAGGAGTTCATCATCAACACACCATCTATTACCTTTTGGAGAGTGGTGTCTCCTAGATTGGTTAGGTGTCACTTGGGAGCCTCCGTCAAGATTGTGGAGTTGAACCAAGGAGTTTGTACGGGCAAGGAGATCGCCTACTTCGTGAAGATCTACCCTAGTGAGGCAAGTCCTTCGTGGGCGATGGCCATGGTGGGATAGACAAGGTTGCTTCTTCGTGGACCCTTCGTGGGTGGAGCCCTCCGTGGACTCACGCAACCGTTACCCTTCGTGGGTTGAAGTCTCCATCAACATGAATGTACGATAGCACCACCTATCGGAACCACGCCAAAAATCTCCGTGTCTACATTGTGTTTGCTCCCTCCAAACTCCTCCCCTTTACCTTCATATGCAATGATTTACATTCCGCTACTATACTCTTAGAATTGCATGTGTAGGTTGTTTGCTTGACTTGTGATAAGTTGCTAAAATCTGCCAAGACTTAAAATTGGGAAAAGGCTAGATTTTTATTTGGTCAAGTAGTCTAATCACCCCCCCCCCTCTAGACATACTTTTGATCCTACACTATTACTATTGCTACTGTTACAATTTCTACAAAATCACTGCTGCTACTGTTACCATTACTATTGCTGTTACTACTATTGCTATCAGTATCAAATTACCATACTATTGTGCTACTGATCACTTTGCTGCAGATATTTAGTCTCCAGGTGTGGTTGAATTGACAACTCAACTGCTAATACTTGCAAATATTCTTTGGCTCCCCTTGTGTCGAATCAATAAATTTAGGTTGAATACTCTACCCTCGAAAACTGATGCGACCCCCTATACTTGTGGGTTATCAGCCACTACTAGGCATTTCTATAGTAGTGTGGTCACCACCTTTGCTTTCGAATGATGAAGTTGGTCCCTCTGAAAGGAATATCTCCTTACAACCTTAGCCACATCCCTATAAGCAAAATACTGGCTCTGTGGTATATGGAAACGAATTTCTTTCGGTTGATGGAGAATTGCTCTACCCCTATCCCACAGAACAACTGCCAATCTTCTCGGACGGCGCTGGTTCCAGTGGCCATCTTTTCAACAGAAATTCTCACCGAGAGAATGCAACACTCTTCAACAGAAATTCTCACCGAGAGAATGTGGCACTCTTCACGAATATCTCGATGTCCCTACAATGCGCCATCTCGGATGCTTTCAACAAATTCTTAAGGATCTTGATGATTTTCACCTGACCAAACTCATCGAGTTTCAGCATCCCTGGAATCATGAATGCGATATGCAATTATATGCCACACTGTACAGTACCGGAGATGAATCAGATAGCACCACCTGGGTGATGGAATGGATGACTGAAGGTTAGCACACCAAATGCACATCCATGGACTTTATGTATCAATTTCATTTTACTCGATTCGAGAACAATGGGAAGGAAATTCACGTCCATCTCATCGATGGTGTATCTGACGACGAGTTCCGCTTCACCATGGATCTAGTGAAAAATGGTGACTACACCAGTTCTCCTCATCCCGAGCATTTGACATTTTAAAATCAAACGATCTATCATATACTCACTTATAGTATCAGTCCTTGCCTGGTGTAAATCATGACAACACTATATTTGCAGTCCTTCAAAATGCAATCTACGCCATTGTGGGTGGATATATATTCGATGTTAAAGAAATGTTCCTCCGCATTCTTTCGGACTCAGCGGAATTTCTCTTCTGCCTGAAAAGTTTGCGCGCCATGGATTCAAAAGGTTATTGATCACAGCATGCACACCAATTTTCTAGCTACGGAGAGTCACAAAAGCTTCATACCACCTGGTCATGACACTATGCAAGTCCTGCAACATTTTTTCTTCGAGAAAATCATCTGCTGCTAGTCCTCAACCAAATATCCAAACATTTGATAGTCCTCAAATTCCTTGACTTGACAGGATGTTCAAGCCTCTTCCTCCCACTTATTTGGAAGTCAGCATGCACACGCAACAACTTCTCTTGCAGCGTATTGCGGAAGACCAATAGGAGAAAGAACACTTGGCTTCTGAGCATAATTACCTTCATATTCACACTCGATTGCTCCATCTTATCGCTGATGAAAACAAGAAGCGCCTATGGAAATTGCTCCAAATTTTTTCTCAGAAAAGAAAACTCACCAAGACTAGTATCAAGGAGATATATGATTACATTGATCAGGATTTCAAAGTTGAAGATCTTCTGCAACGTAGCACACCTCTTATTGCTTGTATTTGCGTTGGTATTTCCCCGAAGAGGAGAGGATGATGTAGCACAACAAAGGTAAGTATTTCCCTCAGTTATGAAACCAAGGTTATCAATCTAGTAGGAGAACCAAGCAACACTATGTAAACAACACCTGCACACAAACCACAAAAACTTGCAACCCAACGTGTAAGAGGGGTTGTCAATCCCTCCTTGGTATTGAGATAGATTAAATTGTATGAGATTTGATAAATAGATCTAACTAAAACACAAAATAAAATAAATAAGGAAAAAGTGCAGCAAGGTATTTTTGGTTTTAATATGATAGGAAATAGACCTGGGGCCATAGATTGCACTAGAGGCTTCTCTCAAGAAAATAGCATACGGTGGGTAAACAAATTACTGTTGGGCAATTAACAGAAAAGCAAATAATTATGACGATATCCAAGGCAATGATCATGTATGTAGGCATCATGTTCAAGATTAGTAGTCCGACTCCTGCCTGCATCTACTACTATTACTCCACACATGGACTGCTATCCAGCATGCATCTAGTGTATTAAGTTCATGGAAAAACGGAGTAATGCAATAAGAACGATGACATGATGTAGACAAGATCTATCACTGGTACACCGAGCTGCTATACAAACGGTTTTTAACCCCTTTCCGCGATGGCATTTTAAACCATCCCCTAGTGAGTGTGTGATATAGGGGGGTCCTTCCCACACGACCCAAAAACCGTCGGGGATAGGGAGCCATGATGCAGACGCCTTGCCAAATATAATCGTATGCGATGCAGCACACACCAAATTCTGTCACACGTGTGTGATTGGTGATTAAATGTTTCTAATGACGCAGTGAAACCAAACGGTGTTTCGTACCGAACTGTTTGGGAAACAGTATCTAAGGCACACGTGCCAACATATGAACTGTGTCCGATATGTGCCCCATCGCACACGAGTTTTCTGCGGAACTCGTGTGCCATGCATGACTCCATCGCACACGTTTCTGAACAATTACCATGTGTGATAATGTTCTATCACAAACAGTTCAAGAGCCCCGTCGCACACATACAAGTGCTGCAGATCGTTTGTGATTTGTTGTGTATCACCGACGGTTGCGGTATGAGTGACGTGTGCTTTTCGTTTGGGATCCCACACGTTTCCTGAAAAAATTACGACTGGGATTGTATTTTACACGGTTTACTCTAAGCTCTCATGTGCAATGATGTGGTATCACAAACGGTTCTGGAGCCCCTACACACATATAGTAGTGCTGCAAATCGTCTGCGATCTGTTGTGTATCACCGACGGTTCCGCTATGATTAACGTATGCTTTCCGATGTGGATCGCACACACTCATTTAGTTGAACCATGTGCGCAACAATTGCCAGGTTAAAGAAAAAATATCCCATTTGAATTGGCATACAAAAAGCAAATTCGCCACAATTTGCAATTGAACAAATAGTGTCCACAGGAAGAACATTCATCAGATTTCACAACAATTGCAATTGAACAAATGGTAGCTAAATTCCAATGATTTGTCGACATATATATGCATTACATAATTAATCATAGTGTACGAAATACGAAGACGTCATCAGATGGAAACAATGGATCCATGCGTATATGTTTAGCGGCTAACTCTTACTCAATGTTTCAGGAGAAGGCATGCTGAAATCTTCATTATCACCAGTGGGATTGATGTAGTGATTCAGGAAGAAGTTGCTGATAAATCTCTGAACCATCATCAATTCACCAGCGATGAGCGGTTCAGGGGTCCTCGGTTCTAAGATGAGCTGCAGTATTTTTAAGATCAGAATGTGCCATATGAGTGGAGTAGAAGATATTAATTAAGATAGACTTACTGGTACTAATTCGCAAGCATCTTCACAACTATCAGCAGATTTGCAGATGGAGATCATGTGTCTGCAAACATAGTATCCACAAAGGTTGGTCCCTGCTTGTTGCTGAGGACACTGATTTTCTTTTACAGAATTAGTCATGTATTTGTCCTATTAGGAACAACCTAACAGGTGTTAGATGTATTTTTTTCTTTGGACAGAAATAGAAAGAGGTTTATTTAGAAGCTTGAACATTTGACCAGCGTGAGAAAAGGTATTTGCAGACTATTGGATACATTTTCCGAAAATAACGGATTTTGGTGTGTTACCGGAGAAACGATCTCGTGCTGTAGAGGTAGTTCCCTCTTGAACAGATTCCCTGGTTTAGTTTTCCACAATGCGAACACACTGCAAATGAAGATGAATTTTCACAACATCAATTCTTGAACCTGATATGAATGCAAATTAATTTCAAAATTATAGAATTCAATACCTATCCATGAATTGCTGAAGATGCATCAGATCCTGAGCCTTTATTGACTCTCTGAGAGAATCCATGTAGTAAACTATGTTCTTGTCTGGAACAATGAATACCAAGATCCAGTGATTGCTACATATTAAGAAAACCATGAACTTACGAATTATGTCGAAATCTGAAAGACAATCAGTGTATGCGTGGTTTTTTATTTGACTTAGCGTTCATGATATGGCCAGAGAAATGATTTTGCATGGGACGTGTTTTCGAAGATACGGGCGACCGTGCTAATAGCCCACTCCCGTTCATCCTTACCATGTAATGTTGTGCCATTTGCTAATGCAGGATCTATGAAATACACACTCTCCCTTTTTCTTCTCTGCGCGGTCAATCCCCTGAGAAGAATAAAATGTAGTTAGCTGTTTATCATTTATAGCCTTGTATGGAGAAGTTGATCAGAGTTTGTTAAGTACTTACAAAATCAGGCATCTAACAAGAGTGGCATCGAGCACGTTGAAGTTGAACAAGAGATGTAAGTCCTCGAAATCCACGCTGATGGAACCAGGATCATGTCGGAAATGATCTCTATTGTAGTAGACTAGCAGAACATGATGACCTGCAAACATTAGATCCATGCAATATTTATGCAACTCGCGGCAACTGGAACTGCACTCATCAAAGTATTCGCCAACAAGAAATGGCTGGCCATGGACGTAATTGCATGCTTCAAGTACGTCTACTTTATTTTTAGCAAGCACCAATTCTATTTGTGCATCATTCATGCCATCAGAAATAATATTACTCTCCGATTCGAACAACTTGTTGTTAATTGGTTCTGTGCAATGAGTGCCTTAAGTAAGAGGCAATCGTTCTCATTCCTCTTGGCTCTCGGGGGGCGCTTCCTCATGGGTGCATCCTTTTTGCCCGCTTCCTTCTTGGTACTTGAAGCACTTCTGGTCCAAGGTCTGGATGGCTGAAAGGCGGACTGCCGAGCAGGCGATAAAGCTTCGACAGACTTCTTAGCAGACGGTTTAGCTACGCCGGACTGCTAAGCTGGTGGTGCTGCTATGATGGACTGCTGGGCTGTAGGAGCAGAGGCATTGGACTGCTGACCATGCATTAAACTATGTCGGGTTTTTGCGCAGGTGGTGCCAACTTGTCGGTGTGCTGAGGAGGCCATGCCAACGCATTGGTTTCCTGAGCAGGCAGTGCTGACACATTGGTATGCTGATCACGCGGCTGTGGACCGAAGGAGTGATGAGCAGTCGGTTCAGGACCTACAGACTGCTTAGCAGGCGGTTCTGAAGCATCAGACTGCTTAGCAGTCTGTTCCACCAGGTTGGTCTGCTGAGCTTGTGGTGCAGCTGAGTCTCCCCCCGCAGCTTCAACGGCCGGCATCTGAACCGGTGGTGTATCTTCAGCAGTTGTAGGCCTTGCCACTGGCTGCTCTGGGGCGGACAATGACATGGCCTGTACGTCACAAAGTTGGGCAGGCTGATCACAGGTTGATGCATCAGCCGTCGGATTACGAGTATTAGGTTCCTTGGGGGAAGCACGCAAGAGCCGTTGTGGCAAGGAGAGCGTCACCGGTTGAGGGGCGACATTGGTTGCTCTTGGCGGGGCTTCAGGGATCTCATCCATGAAGTCTATTTCCTTTCGTGGCCACTGGATGTGATGTAACAATGTTTCTCCCAAGGTCCTCTGCTCATCAAAGTCCCCTAGGACATTCTTTAGGGCAAATTCATTGAATCCAGGCTTTACGTCAATCATGTAGCACTTCACACAACCCGTCTTCAATGGCACATTGTCCAACAAGAGGCCCTCTTCCAAGAAGGGTGGGCAAACCCAGGTTGTTGCACATTTTAATGTACCTTCATAATGTGTAAGCACACCCTTCAGTCTATCTTTCATTCCAGATAGATCAGATATAGCATCATCATGAGCAGCTGCAGTCTCAGTGTCGCTGGGGTCAGCTGATGCATAGCTACTCTTGTGTGGTGTTGTCGTGCAATAACCAACATCTTCCATGCCCGCCTCCCCTCCCATCTGCTAGCTATCTGTCAGTGTTAGAGTCTTTTGCATCATCATCGACTCCTCAATTTCCTTTCGAACAGTCGGATACATGTCCTTCCTCAACCTTTCATACAATTCATTTTGCTTTATTTCACTCCTCGCTTTTTTCATGCTGAGCCTCTCTTCTTTGTTGAGTGTGAAAGCCCTCTTATGCGGGACATTGACACCTATACCCCTTGCACGACCAGGGGGCTTTCTTGTTTCTAGAGCATCGGACAGAATGTCACATGGCCCTAAGTTCCTGTAGAACCTTCCAGGGATGTTGGAAGCCTTTAACATCATGCGATACAGTTCTTCGTCATGTTAGTTTTCAAAGTAATAAGTTCCATCGTCACGCCTCCTTGCACGTGCCCGCAAGTAGTCTCTAGCGCGTTCGCCCCTGATTTCACTAAAAGCCGGTTTCCCACCCGCAACTACTGCTTCTTTGTCCTCCTGGTCCCATATCGGTTTCATGTCGTAGTATCCTGCCACACCCATACGGTGGGTGGGTGTGTTCCTCTTCTGAAGTTTCGATTGCTTGGCACTCTTCTCAGTAAACTCTGTAGTTGCCCTGACCCTTTTGAATTTTACCCAGTCTGTCTTTGTAATTTGGGGGTATGGGGGGATTGGGTCCTTGCCTTCACTCAAGTACTTCTTGTACAACACGTGCTTCCAGTTTCTCCAAGAATCCCTAGTCTTCTTCAGTGTAGCGTGTTCCACCTGCATTCTCCACTGCTCTGGAACATTGAAGTGATTCATGATCTCCCGGACTATCCTTTGCTGTGTTTCTGTGTCAGCCTTTCGAAACCCCGGCAGATTAATGTTGAGCCTTGCCCTGCCAAAAAATCCACACACACTCCTGAACCTCGTGCGTGCTTTATCTGGTTTAGTTGGAGCCCAAGACTTTAAATCGATGCCGGTTACTTCATATACACCTTTAGGCTAGTGTGTGGGCTTCCTTGGAGCGTTCCTCCATGTCCTGACCGGAAGGGTAATTGCTGCAGCTCTATCCCGTTCCAGATTACTTGATTCCTGACCATCTGTTGGAGGCCTATGGTTGTCGGACTCAGATGAAGATACATCGCCTGAAGCATGAGTATTTTTGCTGCTACTCGGCATCTATAGAGAACACATGCGAAACTCAGGAAAGGAGGATAAGCATAAAGCTAATAACTTGGTATCAAGCTGTTTAAACATGTCATGCAATAATTTAGAAAATGTACGGCAAATTTGTTAAGTTTGTGTGACTCGGGCACCCATGATCTGTAAATCGACAATAACTAATTGGAACAAATACAGCTTATATGTACTAGTTAGGAAGGTAGATAATGAACATATATACGCTCTCCATTATTTTATAGCCAATTTTGGAACATACCGAATGAAATAGGAAGAGGGATTGCGAGGAAATATGCCTCACCGCGATGGAGAGCAGTAACTAACAGGTTTCTTGTGCAAACCTGGCAGGACCACAGGAGAGGCGAGGGTTACAGGATCGATGTGCTCGAGGGTGGCTGGCGAGCAAACGAAGATGCCGAGGCGTGGGAAGCCGCGTGTTGGGAACGGCAGTGGAGGTAGGGTTGACCCTGAAGAGCGGGCACATGGCCGGGTTGAGCGCGCCGGCGCCAGAGAGGGTTCTGCTGTGGATCTGGGGGAGGGGGAGCTGGCGATGGAGATTGGGTGGACTATTGAGTGAAACGGGGCGGGCAGTGGGGGAGGTGTTGGCGGCCTACGTGAAAAGGGTGAAAAAAGATCCCCGGTCACCGCGCGGAAAGGCCTATGCAAACGGTTGCCTCTAAGCGCCCGTGTGCACAAACAACATAATTTCGTTTGAAATGAAGACATGCTAATTTTGAAATGAAGAAGTGAGTTCATCGTATCACCTCGATTTTTTTGCCATGGTAGGCAATCACATTTATTCCACAGGTTTGATTTTCCGGCGCATTTCAGGTGTCGTGTGCTATATTTAAGCCATTTTTGGCATTTATCGTGCATTTTAGCATATAAATCAAATCCTAGCTAGAACTTCATGTGCTGATGAAAGGGGTGAGGATTGTCGTTCGATATGGGAGTATCCAATGGTGCAGAAGTATGATCCGTGGGGTTTGGGTTCTGGCCAATTAGAACACACGACTCACATCACGCATGCAGTAGGAGGGGGGCATCGGCCACGGTTTGGTAGGCACACGGTTTTCATGAATGAACCATGTGCTATTTGAAAACATTTACATCAACTAACAACATATTTTCGTTTGAATGAAAACATGAGTTCATTGTTTCGCCTCAAATTTTTTCCATGGTAAGCAATCACCGTTGTACCCTAAGGTTCGATTTTTTGGTGCATTTGAGATCTCGTTTGCTATATTTGAGCCATTTTTTGCATTTACCATGTCACAACTACACGTGGGTGTTAGCAAGATCATTTGTGTGTCACTTTGCGAGTTTTCATTCATTGTCCGAGAAACAGGAAAAATTTCAAATGTTTCGGCTGCAGAGTGCGGCTAGAGGCATAGGCCTTGTTGGTATTTTAATGACAGGAAATGCATATAGAGTCCGGAAATAACGAAAATTATTGTGTCATCGTTGCGTGCTCTCACGATCGCATGGAAAAAATTTGGTAAAGTTTGGCACAAGTTTTGGTGCTCGCACCTTCCATACCGGAGCATCTCACAAGAAGGAGACGCGGCACTTCGGACTCCAAATCGTCAGTGACTACATCATTCCGCCTAAAAAAATCATGGTAAACAATCATGGATATGCCCTTGGTTTGATTTTCTGGCCCATTTTAGGTCTCGTCTGCTATATTTAAGTCATTTTTTTGCACTTACTTTGCATTTAGTGCATATAAAGTCAAAACCCTACTACAACTACATGTGGGTGTTAGTTAGCAAAGAAGTTGTACAAATCATTTGTGCGTCGCTTTGCGAGTTTTCATCCGTTTGTCCGAGACGCGGGGAGAAGTTTCAAACATTTCGGCCGCGAGGTGTGGCCGCCGGCGTAGGCCTAGTTGGTATTTTAATTACAGGAAATTCAGATGCAGTTCGGACATCATCAAAATCAGTGTGTGCCCGTGGCGTGCTCGATCTCACGACCCCGTGAATTTTTTTTTGTAAAGTTTGGCACAAGTTTTGATGATCTTGCTCCTTCCAAACCAGAGCATCTCACAAGAAGGATCATGGTTTCCAAAAGGAGACGCGGCACTTCCGACTCCAAATCGTCGATGACTACATCATTCCGCCTCGAAAAAGAATTTCACGGTAAACAATCATGTATATACCCTTGGTTTGATTTTCTGGCCCATTTCAGGTCTCGTCTGCTATATTTAAGTCATTTTTTACACTTACCTTGTATTTAGTGCATATAAAGTCAAAACCCTACTACAACTACATGTGGGTGTTAGTTACACTAGTCACAATGGGTAGTAACTTAGACTAGTAACATGCATATGTTACTAGTCTATGTTACTACCTCTATAGTGGGGAGTAACATATGTGTGGTGTCATGCAAACACTTCATTTATTAGGTTGTAGACTCATCTTGTCTTGGTATGTGTGATGTTACAGTAACTAGCTATGTTACCACATGCCCCTATTTCCTCATTAATTACTCGCCACATCATCTGTTTTGCCTAGAGATGTGTGATGTTACCACCTATGTTACTCCCACTATGGGTAGTCTTAACAAAGAAGGTGTAAAAATCATTTGTGCGTCGCTTTGCGAGTTTTCATCCATTGTCCGAGAAGCGGGGAGAAGTTTCAAACATTTCGGCCACGAGGTGCGGCCATCGGTGCAGGGCTAGTTGGTATTTTAATTACAGGAAATTCAGATGGAGTCCGGACATCATCAAAATCGGTGTGTACCCGTGGCGTGCTCTCACGACCCCGTGGAAATTTTTTTGTAAAGTTTGGCACAAGTTTTGATGATCGCTCCTTCCAAACCGGAGCATCTCACAAGAAGGATCATCATTTCCAAAAGGAGACGTGTCAATTCAAACTCCAGTGGCCGGTGACTTCATCGTTTGGCCTCATAAAAATTTCCACGGTACCCAATCACCATTATACCACGGGTTTGATTTTCTGGCACATTTCTGGCATCAATTGCTATATTTAAGACATTTTTTGAATTTAACATGCATTTTGTGCATATGAATAAAATTACAACCGGAACTGCATTTGCTGTTGAAAGGGATGAGGATTGCCATTCGATCTGGGAGCATCCAACGGTGCAGACGTACGATCCGTGGGGTTTGGGTTCTGGCCAATCAGAATGCATGACTCAGATCGCGCGTGTGGTTTGGTCGGCACACGGCTTTCATGAACGAACAGTGTGCTATTCGCAAACCATATTGCATATTGTCTATGCATACATACTGGAGCGAGATCAATTGAGTGTGCTACCTCTATGGTATAATAATAATAATAATAAACAGTTCATATTCATTGCCTGAGCTGACAGCATATCAAGTTCAACATATTAACGGTTCTTACATCAACAGAAAACCGGGCATAACTCTCAAATTCAGTACACGCAACAGTTCTAAATTGAACGAATTAAGTTGCTGGGTAGGCATAAAAACTAGTCTTACGGCTTGATTCCCATGTACATGGGGGAACTGGGATCATTAGGTTGACCCCGAATGAACTTAGGTTTTCTGATGATTTTACGCTTATCTATTTGGAAGGTGCGTGATCCCTTGGCTGGCAACTCAGCAAATTCATCGTACTTGTCCTCATCGGCAACATCCTCGACGCCCAGTACCCTCCTCTTCCCATGCATCATTACATGGCAGTTCTTATGCAAGGGGTCTTCCGCATAGAAAATCTGGGTAGCATCGCTGGCAAGAATGAACGGGTCCGCGTGATATGCCATCGTTGTCCTGTTAACACAGGTCTTCCTTTAATCATCAACCTTTACCTAACTAAGAGGGATCCATGTGCACCTAAATAATGCCACCTTAACTTTCACATAGTTAAGCTCCCAAATCTCTTTGATGGTTCCATAGTATACCCTTTTATCAGCTTCATCTATAGTCATGCATTCTATTCGAACAAAGTTGTTCTGATATGAGGTCTTCTCATCATGTTCCTCAGTGTAGAACGTGTAGCCATTTATGTCATATGCTTGGTACGTCAACATCGTAGGTGATGGCTTTTGTGCCAACCACGTATCAATGTCATCAATGGATCCTTGTGCCAAACGATTCTTCAACCATTCAACATAGTTCTTAGTGTGCTCCTTCACTCCGCATCTAATGGATACACCATTGGTAAGAAGCTTTGGCGTATCTCCGCCAAGTGTTCTTCGGCATAAGCGCTGAGAACTGGGCCGTTAAGCAGTACCGTCAAATGGGCTTTCTCTGCCAATTCTCCGGGTGCAGCCTTTTGTGTGCCAGCAAGGACCAGCTTACCTTTCAGCCTTCCCTCGTGGCGAGAGAGGGGCAAACCTATAGGTCTTTGTTTCATGTATTCGGTGCAAAACTCAACCACCTCCTCCTCGGTATATTCTTGTAGGATGCCTGCCTCTGGATGGTTTCGGTTCTGACAATAGCGCTTCAGTATTCCCATGAACCGCTTGAAGGGATACATGTTGCAAAGAAACACAGGACCACAATACTTTATCTCATCGACAAGGTGCACAGTGAGATGGACCATGCCATCAAAGAATGATGGTGGGAAAAACATCTCTAGGTTGGACAATATTCTTGCAATATCCTCTTGCATATGACCCAACACTTCAGGATCTACAACTTTCTGCTATAGTTGGTTGAAGAAATCACAAAGCTCAATGAGTGTGTTTCTTATATCTTTGTCCATTAGATTCCTGATGGCCAACGGGAGGATTTGTGTCAACATTACTTGGCAATCATGTGACTTCATGTGTCCCAACTTCATTTTACCTGAGCTCACATCCACGAGACTTCTGATGTTTGCGAAGTAGGAAGAGGGTGTCTTAACTGACAACAAATTGGTGAAGAACTGTGTTGCTTCTTTTGTACTGAAATTGTAACTCTGGCAAGCGTGGATGAATTTGTTATCATCTTCTGCTTCACTCTTGTGTTTTGATTGATCAGCAAGCATATCGAGCCGTGCACCGTCACCATCCTTTGTTTTACCTTTAATCTTGAGCAGAGTACCAAGGATGCTTTCACATACGTTCTTCTCTACGTGCATGACATCGATGCAGTGACGTACACGTAGAATCTCCCAGTAAGGTAATTTCTAGAATACCGATTTCTTCTTAAACACTTGACCCTTGGGTGTTTGTTTCACCGTCAAAGCGTGCTTCTTGCCAAGCACAACATTATTTGTTTAGCCATGTTGTGGACCACCTCCCCGGCATAGGGTCTTGGGCCCACATCTACCTCTGCCGTACCATCAAATTCAGCTTTCATCTTTCGGTATGGGTGATTTCTCCGTAAGAACCTACGATGACGCAAATACATGGTTTTGCGCAAGTTGGGAAGAAATTTACTAGCTGTCCTATCCATGCATGTGACACACCCTACATCTCCCTTTGTTTTGTGCCCTGATGTGTTGCCTAATGCCGGCATATCTTGAATGGTGTGCAGCAGCATCGCATGTAGATCGAAAATCTCCTTTTTGTAAGCATCATAACATTTTACAGCAGGCGCATCTATCCACACTGTCAGCAGTTCTTCTACCAGTAGCTGAAAGTAAATGTCGATGTCATTTCCAGGTTGCTTTGGGCCTTGGATAATCATTGACATCATAATGTATTTTTTTCTTCATACACAACCAAGGAGCTAGGTTATATATGCACAGAAGCACCAACCGTGTGCTGTGATTGGTGCTCATATCGCCAAAAGGATTCATCCCGTCAATACACTCCCCGAGCCTTATACTTCTAGGATCCTTGTCAAAGTCTTCAAACTTGTTGTCGATTAATTACCATAGAGCCCCATCTTTCGGGTGCCTCATATATTTATCCGCAGTTCGCTCATCATGATGCCACCGCAACCTCTTTGCCTCTCTACGGTTTGCAAACGAACTCATCAACCTTAGAATTAAAGGCAAGTACCAAACAACCTTGAACGGAATTCTAGTCTTGATCTTGTCATCCAATTTGTACTTGTCCTTTGCTCTCCTGTGTTTGTATCATGCATGCTTGCATGTGGAACATGCACGCTAATCGTTGTACTCACCATGGTACAATATACAAGTATTCACACAAGCGTGTATCTTCTGTACTTCAAGTTCCAATGGGCAAACAATTTTCTTCACTTCGTTCTTGCTTCTGGGGAGCACATTATCTTCCGTAAGAATTTCTTTGAAAATACCTAACATCTCTGTGAATCCCTTCTTTGATAGGCCGTTTGATGCTTTAAATCTGAGAAGCGCCAGGGTGGCACTCAACTTGGAATATTTCTTTTTGCAACCTGGATACAATTCTTTCTTGGAGTCTGCATCAATGGTTGGCAGATCCTTGTACCCAATCATATCCTTTTTTGGGCCCTTGAAATATGCAATCATAGTAGCGAAATCTGGCATATCAAGATCGTCATTGTTTGCGTCGCCGTCTTGGTTTTCCAGTGGGCGTTTCGGCTTTCCGGTGTTCCTTTGGTAGCTTGAAGCCTCTTCCCCGATGTTAGACTCAACATCCATCTGACACTGACCGGGGTTTGGCATCTCACAGCCCTGGGTATATTCATCCATGACCTGCTCTTCACCGTGTCTGGTCCAAGGTGTATATCCATCCATGAATCCCCGAGAGAGTAAGTGCCACGGGACATCTGCAACTTCACGTGACTCTGTATTGGCACAATGAGTACATGGACATAGGATGTAATCCGCATCACCAATTCTCTTCTTTGTACTTTCAGCCAAATTCATGAACTCTGTCATGCCACTGATAAAATCTGTGGTTCTCCGATTCTTCATCCATTCAGATCGTTCCATCTGCACCACACAAATGGTAATTAAAAACAAAACAACAACATTAATACATAGATTAACTGATGCCCAAAGATGCGTGCATAAATCACAAGGTTTTATTTTCATAATTACTGAGGGCACTCCATATTGTTATCCAGACATGCAATGACAAAAATTAATGGCCAGTCAATTTACACGCAGAGTACTACAACACTACCCTTAGGAATTGAATACCTTAATTAAGCCACTCACGAAAAGAATACCTTAATTAATTAGCCGCATGGCGACCTCCACCCAGCAGACAGAGAAGCGCGATGCGGTGGCACGCCGAGACTGTAGGGTCGAGGAGCAAAGCTTAGTGCGGCTGCCGCCTAAAGTTCGACCTCCACTATCCCACCATTGACCGCGGTGGATGTGCTCCAATCACGCCGCCGCCGACCTCGATGGTGGAGCTCCTCCTATCTCCTGCCACAGACCGAGGATTGACCTCCTATGACGCCGCCACCGCCCACCGACCGAGGATTAACCTCTTATCTAGTAGCCGCTGCCTAGGCCACCGCCGCCGCCATCTCTATCTGCAGAGTGGCTGTTTTATTTTTTGACAGATATCCGCAGAGCGGCTGTTTACACGGTATCACTGTAACTCAATTATATGTACAGGGTAGTACATCACATACGGTTATGTCACGGCAACCGTGTCTCACCTACATTGTCTTCTCACACGGTTTGGCGCGGAAATCGTGTGTGAAGTTGTAATACTAACACAAACGACATGTATAAATAGTGTGCCGTATACAACATATAGTGCCATAAGTAGTTCCCAACCGTTAGCTTATCCCCACACTTTCCCCATTTCCCCCAAATCCCTAGATAGCCTCCAAATTCCCTCGCGTGGCGCTGACATTGGGGGAATGCGAACGAGTGGTGCTGATGGTTTCGGTGCGGCTGCTCCTGCTCGTATCGCCGCTCTCGGCAGCGCCGCCATGACGGCGATCGCCGCCGAGCACCTGCCTAAGGTCATCAGAAGGCAGGTGTACTATGGATCCGAATCGTCCTGTCAGGTTCCAATCTATCCCAATCTTTTTTAGCATGTCCAAAGTAGCTCCCTGCTAAATCCGTCCTGAATGACCCCCCCAGGAAAGCGATCTGCCGCCGGATCCGAAGCATGACTCCAGACTCCCGCAACACGAGTTCTACTCCGAGTTTTGTGCCACTGAGAAGTACCAAAATTTGAGTTGTGTGCATGGGCACACTCCCGCTCGACGTGTATGCACGGAGGGATTCGACATTGGCAGGCGGTTTCTCAGTTGCCCCTTAGAGGTTAGTGCTAAGTTCATCATTTTACTTGAGTTAATGCCACCGCTCATCCTGAATACTATTTAACATTGGCAGGTATATGAGGCTTGTGCCTTTGTTAACTGGCTGGATGAAGAATGGCATGGCAGGGCTCGGAGTATTATCACCAAGCTCGCAGAAGATAACGTAAAGCTGAAGAAGAAACTGGCTGATCTAGAATGTACAATCAGTACGATGAAGCAAGAAAGAATCAATCACAAGCAACAGATGAAAGCAAGAGACAAGAAGGAACTAGCATGTGTAGTTGTGTTTGTCGCATTAGCCATGTTCTATGCGCTGTTTGCAATGATGATTAGGGGTTTTGTTTGACAGTATTGCTAAAGCACATCTAGATGTGCTCTAAGTAATGCATATCTAGGTCCTATGCCATTGATGTTACGCGAAGATTCGTGCAGATATTTTCCTTTGTCTTTTTTTCTTTTCCTTTGTAGTTTGATTATTACTGGCTTCATCAATAAGAAGAGCTTAATGTATTTCTTGCCAACTGTCCTACTCCGTTCGTATCGGTACCAGTGCATAATCCCAAAACTCGTTCCTTGTTTTTGTCCTGAAAAAGGAAATCAGCCAATAATAGTCATGCGGCTAGTATGCATTCAATGACTTCAGACTACTTAGCATAACATGCATGCAATGGTCAATTCTCTGCATGCAATGGTATTGATTACCTAATAATCATCAAGTTCTCTCGTCCCCCCCCCACCTAGGTCGCCGATACGGAGGAAGTAGAAGTACTACAAAAAAATGCTTGTTTCATACTCCCTCCGTTCCAAAATATAGTGCGTCCTCGGTTTCCGTGCTTCAACTTTGACCATAAATTTAACCAACGAGGCTGACTGCGGTGGAAGCAAAAGTTATACCAATGAATTCGTATTCAAAAGAAGTTTTTAATTATATAATTTTTGCTCCCACCGCAGTCGGTCTCGTTGGTTAAATTTATGGTCAAAGTTGAACCTCGGGAAGTGCGGGCACACTATATTTTGGAATGGAGGGAGTATTTGGACGCTCCAACGTGTGTGCGTAATTAATTATCACATTGAGAACTGCGCAACCCCGGGAATTTTGAGTGACTGGGTACAAATAATTATGGTTGATTATATCAGCGGTTAGATCATATGTCAACCCCCGCTTCAATTGGCATTCCGCGCCTCTTCTCTGCATACCCCACTTAAGTGTCCATCATCTTCATCGTCCTCGGCAGGCCGCGCTACACACTTGCACACACTCTGCAATCTCGCTTTCTCGCGGTTTTTATACGACCGTAGCCATGTCGAGCGAAAACGAGGATGGCAGTTCAGCCAGCAGTCTGGCGCCTGATGATAGGTCAACATCGAAATCATCCCGCTCGTCTTCCATGAGTCCGGCATCGAGCCCAGACCATATTATATCCGGATCATGGAAGGGACGCCGCCTCCAGAGTCATCAGACGACAACCAGTCGGACGAGGATCCGTCGGAGGACGAAGAAGAGGACAAGGATCCGTCGGAGGACGAAGAAGAGGACGACGATGATGATGAGGAGGAATGGCCGAACGAGGAGGAGGAGGACAACAACAACAACGACGATGATGACAGCGGCGGCGATGAAAAGCCAACGGTCAGCGGCAAGGAGCATCCTCGCCAAGACGATGTTGTGGGGCCATCCAACAACAAGAAGGACTAAATTAAGCAGACTGTATATATCTCTGTTTCTGTTCGGTCATATTAATTCGTTATCTCTGTTTATCCTGTCAATCTCATTGTAGACGATTAGTAATACGTATTCGACAGAGATCTTCTACATTATCGCCCATAGGTTGGTTTCTTGAACTATGTGCCCCGACGAGCACACAATTCACAAAAAAGACCGTATGGGCTGTCTATAATGATCGCACACAAGTCTGATTACCGACCTGTTTGCCGTGTATCACACACATCTTGTTACACCGAATCGTTTGTGTTCAACTCAATCATCGCAAATGGTTCATCAGAGCGAACTCGCACACACCTTGATCTGGCTGCCCGTTTCTGTTGTTCTGTCTCATCGCAAACAGTTCATCTGGATCAACCGTATGCCCCGCATTGCACACGCAACTAAAATCGGAACCGTGTTTGATGTATCCTTCATCGCAAACATTTTGCGTCTTTTTTGATGGTTTTTTTACATCACCGTTTGCGATTAATGCATCGCACACAGTTTCGTCAAAGGGTCTCTGATCGTAGTGTCATGTTAGCAGCATTCTGCAGTAGTGCGTGGCCACACTTAAATGGTTACGGGAACACACATGGTTCATATAATACAACCGTTTGCGATATTAACGTGTCAACTATTTGTTTCAAAAGGACTTCGTTGGCTATTAATGTGTGCGCCTTGTCTCAAACTGGACAATTTTTTTACCATGGCATATATGTGCCATGTCATGAAACCATGCCAAGTTTCATGTTTTTTGGGTGAGTTTTCATTTCCTGGGATTTAAAAACCGAGATTCTCAATGTTTCAGGATGACAAGACATTTGTAATTCATTCCCATTCCTTCAATGAGACCTAAACATGCACCCAATGACACATGTACGATTTTGCACCCATTTTGCTTCACTGGAGCATGTGCTTGTAGTTCAAATTTGAATTATGGACTACATTAAATGCCTAGAAAACTCAATTAGTATATAAAATGGCCAAACAAACCCTGAACAGTTTCAAATTTTAGCACAACACTCCTGTTATTCTATGTTGCCTATAGAAAACAAAATACAAGGTGAGAGGAGGCAACGATTATCGTTTCGCCCATAAGAGGGGCATGTTTCCCTACCGGAACCACGAGGGTTGCGAGAAGCTTCGGTTTGTAAGAGGCTTGTAATATCGCTTGGCCCAAATTGGACAATTTTTTTACCATGACATATATGTTCCATGTCATGACACCATGCCAAGTTTCATGATTTTCTGGTGAGTTTTGGATTTACGGAGATTTAAAAACGGAGATTCGCAATGTTTGAGGCCGAGCCAGGACGCCGAGACGGGTGAATTCATTCCCATTCCTTCCATAGGACCTAAACATGCACCCCAAGGACACATGTATGATTTTTCTAGCCATTTTGGTGCACTGGAGCATGTATTTGTAGTTCGGATTTGAATTATGGACATTAAATGCCTAGAAAACTCAATTAATATATAAAAAAGGTTAAACGAACCCTGAATAATTTCAAAGTTCAGCGCGAATCTCCCGTTGTTCCATGTTGCGTGTAGAAGAAAATACAAGGCGAGAAGAGGGAGCGATTATCGTTTCACCCACAAGGGGACACGTTTCCCTATCGAAACCACGATGGTTCTTGCGAGAGGCTCCGATTTGTAAGAGGTTTGTAATAAAGCTTGGCCCAAATTGGACAATTTTTTTACCATGACATATATGACCCATGACCTGACACCATGCCAACTTTCATGATTTTCTGGTGAGTTTTGGATTAACGGGGATTTAAAAACCGAGATTCCAAATATTTGAGGATGAGCCAAGACACCGATACGGTTGTAATTCATTCCTATTCTTTGCATGGTACCTAAACATGCACCCAAGGACACATGTATGATTTTTCTAGCCATTTTGGTGAAATGGAGCATGTATTTGTAGTTTAGATTTGAGTTATGGACATTAAATGCCTAGGAAACTCAATTAATGTATAAAAAGGCCAAACGAACCCTGAATAATTGTAAATTTCAGCACGGATATCCTTTCGTTCCATGTTGCCCGTAGAAAAAAAATACAAGGTGAAAAGAGGCAGCGATTATCATTTCGCCCACAAGGGGGACACGTTTCCCTATCGGAACCACAAGGCTTCTTGAGAGAAGCTCCGGTTTGTAAGTGGCTTGTAATAAAACTTGCAGCAAAATGCACAATTTTTTTCCACGACATATATGTGCCATGTCGTGACACCATGCAAACTTTCATGATTTTCGGGTGAGTTTTGGATTAACGGGGATTTAAAAACCAAAATTCTCAATGTACGAGGCCGAGCCAGATGCCGAGATAGTTGTAATTCATTCCCATTCTTTGCATGGGACCTAAACATGCATCCAAGGACACATGTATGATTTTTGTAGCCATTTTGGTACACTAATTTGAATTATGCACATTAAATTAATGCTTATAAAACTTAATTTTAATGTTTAAAAAAGGCCAAACGAACCCTGAATATTTAAAGCAGTTCTGGTCAACCGTCTGTCACCCGTGGGTAAGCACTGTGCGCATGCGTCGTGCTAGCTCACGCTTCCTTCTTTACTAAGTTTTCCATATAAATGTTGTTATATATCCAAACACGCTACCGTTTCCCGCCTCTTCTCCCATCGGTTTCCTGCTGCCAGTGTCAGTGCTCAAAGAAGGCTAGGCAGCGACACACCGACCATGTAAATATTGCACACAGTTTCTAAAAGCACAAACGTGTGTGATAGTAGGGAGTAGGTCCCATAGGGTGACCAGTGTGAAATGCCTTAAAGGCAAGGAGGCAATTCTTATCAGCAAGGGGCGGCTTCCATCCGCTAACCTAGTCGAATAGAACGCAGAAGTTAAGCATGCTGGGGCTGGAGTAGTCTAAGGATGGGTGACCCGGTGGGAAGTTGCATATCTCAAGCTTCATTAAAGCGCCATGATATGGTCATTATAGACATTTATCATCTATAAATGTATCTGTAGTGACCTGTCATGACGATTATATAAACCTTGGGATCCTTGTTTTGGTAATTTGTAGAATATGTTTTTTATTGGTTATTTTTTGTTCTCAAAAATCAAAGAATGATCGAATCTGTAGGCCCACACAAACTATCCCTTTGACCCAACGCACGAGAAGGGTTTCCTCTTTGCTCTGTGTGCTATGTTAGAGCAAATCAAGTTTTAGCACATGCGTTGGACGACTCCCCTACCCCCCGACACGCCTCGAAGTTGCGGAACCAACATCATACGTCTTTAACCTGGCTGGGGGGTACGATGTTCAGTTTGTAATGTTACTAATGTAGTTGGTGCCCCATCGAAGTTGTGCATTCGGGATTTGAACAAATCACACACCAGACCCATACATTTTTTTCGGGCCACGTGCAGGGTATAGTGGGTGTTCTGATCGAGCACGTCTCCCTTGTGCGGTTTATAGACGCCGCACATATCTGTGGGCTTCCCGAGGTCTATATATATATATATATCATCCTTGAACAATAATGAGGGGGCCCACACAATCTATCCCTTTGACCCAACATACGAGAAGGGTTTGACCATGATGGTTTCCTATTGCTATGTGTGCCATGTTAGACCAAATAAAGTTTGAGCGCATGCGTTGGACGACACCCCCCACCTCGAAGTTGGGGAACCGACATCGTACGTATTGAACCTGGCTTGGGGTCGGGTACAGTGTTCGGTTTGTAATGTAGTTGGTGCCCCATCGAAGTTGTGCATTGGGGATTTGAATACATCACACACCACCCATACATATTTTCAGGCCGCATGCAGTGTATAGGGGGTCTTCTGATTGACCACGTCTCCTTTGTGCGATTTTTTGTGATGACACGCATATCTGTGGGCTCCCCGAGTGTATATATATCATCCCTTTGACCGATAACGAGGGGTATGTGTTGGCCATGAATGGATTCCTCCTAGTTCGTGTTAGGGCCGGTCACCGTCACATGTCATTCAAGCAAAGTTCAAGCTCATGCGTTGTCAGGATTCCCTCCCACATGCTCGGATTGGTGGGTTGGACCGACACCGTACCCTATGTATCTCATCCTTAAATACCTGGCTTTCATGGTGGTTGTCTGTATCGAGAGGCAAGCGCCCCATCTAAATTGTACATTATTCAATATTGAAAACACACATCACCCCTTCCAACGTACATCATTTTGGGCTGCATGCAGGCGGTGCTGGTTTTGTGGTCCCTCTCGTGCGATTTTTGATGATGGTTCAATCTATTGGCCGAAACAGTTTATATATATATATATTCTATCCATTTTTGATCGACAACATCGATTGTCGTTTTACCAAGCGATAGATTCACTGGTCCGTCTTATGGTAGGTCATGGCGACATGCATGTATGACCAAAGTATCAGTACGTGCATCAGCCCTGCCAACACGAAGTGGGAGGTGGGTCAATCACCCTAGCTAGGTAGCTACGACATTATGTCATTATAGATATATCCAAGGGTGCTTTCGGGTTTGCGAGGCAGGTGCCACCAAAGTTGTGCATTGTGTATTTAAAGTTTTAAACATCACACCCTATATTCCTACATATATTTGGCCACTTCCAGGTGGTTCTTGACTTCTCGCCCCTCTCATCGATCTTCGATGACGCGCCCAACCGTGGGCCCGTGCGGTCAAAGTTGTGCATTGGAATTTTGAACATCACATACCACCCTTTTCATTCATATATATTTGGGCCACATGCTGGTGTGGCTATCTTCTGACCCACTCTGACGTTTTTTGCTACGAAGACTCAGATGACGCTCAACGGACACGGGTGTACTGGCTTAACCGTGTGCGATGCAAGTGCGCTGTGAAATCACCACGACTGCGCAAGTGCGATCAAGGGTGTAGGTAGTGGATTAACCGTGTGTGATGCTAGTGGGCTGTGAAATCACCACGACTGCGCAAGCGCGAGCAGGGGTGGAGGTAGTGGCTTAACCGTGTGCGATGCAAGTGCACTGTGAATCACCACGACTGCGCAAGCGCGAGCAAAGGTGGAGGTAGTGGCTTAACCGTGTGCAATGCAAGTGCGTTGTGAAATCATCACGATTGCCCAAGCGCGAGCAAGGGGGAGGTACTGGCTTAACCATGTGCGATGCTAGTGCGTTGTAAAATCACCACGTGCGCAAGCTAAAGGCGGGTAGTTTATTTAGATTGAATTCCACATCTGCGTCTGAAAATTAGGATAAACCATTGGCGATAGACCAGCTAGCTAGAAATCTAAAAACAAACTACCCGCCTTGAGCGTTGCAAAAATCGGTGGTTCTGCCGCTTTTCCTTATTATCATACACGCATATTCTTATTGGACCGTGTGCGATCTTGGGTGCTCCTGCCCTGCATCAATTCCTTTACCCAAATTTTAGTAGCCGCGATACTTCAACCGTCGCCCCCACTCCTCCAGCACCAACCTTACAGTAAAATTGTAGTAGCTGAGGCATTTGAACCGTCACCCTCCCTCGTCCACCACCATCTCCACCCATCATTACTAAAAATTTCAGTAGCCGCGGCGTATCCTCAAACACCACCACCCCCTCCACAGTCCACCACCCGCCCCCTCCCCCCTCGAACCCTAGCTCGCCGCCGCCAACCCCTGTCGGTCTGCCCTTCCTCCTAGCTTAGATAATAAAGTTCAGGTTACCCAACGATTCCCATACCGTCACCCCACCCCCCCTAAGTTTTTAGATGAGGCCTGCGGTGTCCCTCCCCGCCAGATCCACATCCCCTACTCTAGAGAGTCGTAGCCTAAGCCCGACCACGTATCCCGGGGATCCCGACGAGCGCTCGGCCAAGAATAGGTTTATCATGCCCTCTCCGGCGGACGTTGGCGAGGTGGCCGCCGTTCGTCTCGACCTGTCGACCCCGGAGCAACACCTCACCACGGAAGCCGGCGAGGACGTTGACTACATTGCCATGCCAAAGGCTTCACGTCAGCGGGCTAGTGTATTACTGTATCTCGGGAAAGCTGGTTACGACATCAAGCTCGTCGACTGCGATGGCTTCACGCGGGCCATGTCACAGGTTAAGTGGTCCATCCCTAACCCCTCTGGTTCAACCGCCGTCGATCTCTTCGACGGCCCTGCCACTGATCTCTTCAGCCACGCGATCAAGGATTTGCGATCCTTGTATGCCATCGAGCCCGTTTTGTCATTTCCGAAGGACACATTCTACGACGGCGGCTTGGGATCCTCAATTGCCAAGTCAGATCTCATCAACCACGACCATGAGGAGGGCACCCACAAAGGTTCTTCCAAGGTTAAATAACCCATCTGCGACATCAGAGAGCGCACCATGGGTGTGTGCTCTTCCAACTGGAAGGATCCTGTCCATGACATGTGAGGCAACATCCTATCAGCAAATCTTACCTTTTCTAGCTTGCCAACCCATACCCTTTGTTGTAGTAGCTTTTTCCATGTTGTTTTTAACTGTGTCGTGTTTAATTATTTCAGTTATGCAAAAATGAAATGTTCAATAGGGCTATGTGATGTTTAAGTATGAATTGTCCACTTCAGTTTCACGAATTGCTATATTCGGTTGTTTATAGTGAGCAGATACCTTGTTTATCTATATTTGGTTGTTAGGTTGGTTGCGGTGAGCATTTGTCCAGTAATCAAGCAGATGCCTTGTTTATCTGTATTTGGTTGTTAGGTTGGTTGCAGTGAGCATTTGTCCAGTTATCAAGCAGATGCCTTGTTTATCTGTATTTGGTTGTTAGGTTGGTTGCAGTGAGCATTTGTCCAGTTTTCAAGCAGATGCCTTGTTTATTTGTATTTGGTTGTTAGGTTGGTTGCAATGAGCATTTGTCTAGTTTTCAAGCATATGCCCAGTTTATCTGTATTTGCTTGTTAGGTTGGTTGCAGTGAGACTCTATCCAGTTTTCAATGGCTATATTTGGTTGTTATACTGATCATTTATGCCTTGTTTATTTCAGTCATTCACAATGTGATGTTCATTTTGTGCATCAGAATTGTGCCGCTCGATTTCATTAATACCAGTTTGAAAGGCTATATTTGGTTCCAGTTATGCATGGTGTAGTTAACACATGCCCTTTATTTCAGTTTTACACATTTATCCAGTGTGATGTTTAAGCATGAGCTACGTTCTATTCATTTTCAACAATACTAGTTTGAATTGCAATATTTGATGGCTGTTAAGCCTATTGTAGGTAACATTCCCTTCCATTTTATATCCGCTTTAATAGCATGCTGAAACCAACACATTCAAGCTATCATTTGTATATGATGTTGTTTACCTTTGCTATATTTGTTTGATGTTAAGGTTGTTGTACTTATCATGCCTTTCCACTACTTATGCAGGACAACAACGGGAGTGGCCAGCATTTTCCGCCGAGGTTAGTTTCATCCCTTGGCTTGTACTCCCCCCGTCGTTCCATAATGTAGTGCATATAGATCCAGGCCTGGACACTTGTTAGCTTCTAATATTGACTTGTTGCTTGTAGGTACATATGCCCTTGGCAAAGATCCACGCATGGACCTTTTTTGCGTATGGGGCAATGAGATATTCATGAACAAGCATCAAGTGAGGAAACTGATAAGGATTATTAGCAAAAAGATACGGTGGCAAGCAAATTATTTGTGTATGCTCTATCCAACACAACAGTGAGCTGTAGGATGGTAACTACAAACTCTGCATCCTTCTCTTTTTACTGCCCATAATGAGTTGTTAGACAACAATGTCTGAATCTTTTTCGTTTGTAGTGGTTCCCAAAGCAGTTTACTCAAGATTACCTCGCAAATTACGTGATTGGTGGACACGCAGTGAAGGTTAAAGTACTTCATCCAGACTACAATGAGCATTGAGAAGTCCTAATAAAGACAGTGAAGGATGGGCGGGCAGCCATCACAAGGGGTTGGCCTAGAGTCGTGCACGCATTACGCATGGAGGAGGGCACAATATGGGCACTCCGCTTCACCTTCTCCAGCAACCAGAATGTCTTTCACCTCTCTCTTTACAGTCTTTAGTAGGCCGGGGCGCCTCTTCCTGTATCGAGGCAACCATCCACCGCCTCTTCGCCTTTCCCTCTCGATTTGGAACTGCTGTCGCAGCTCTTCCTCCCTCCATTTGCCTTCACCCTTCCTTCTGCCATTTTTTGATCGTCTTCTCCATGGAGGGAACAGGCCAGAAACGACCCCGTTATTCTTGCCCCGATCTAAAAGATGACGTGGTGGAGGAACTCATTGATCGGTGCAACATCATCACCTCGGCTAGCATGGCAGGTTCGTTCAAGACCATTCTCGACTCAACAAATAACATCATTACAAAGAACCCAAGGGTTCAGGAGCGGTTCTCGCTGGCGCGGGGACGGCGGAAGCCTCGCCTTGTGCAAGTTGATGCCGCTTGATAATGATATGTGTGATATTAAGATGCCATCGCTTAAGGGTAAGGCCTGGGCAGGCGCAAATGGAGATTGGGTTGTTTATATTGGGTACAACTGCGAGTGGGAACTTGTGAATGTGTACACTCGTTACCGGGTTCCACTTACAAAAATCTCAGAGTGCCCTGAGGTTGAGCACACAGATGATCTACGTACGTTCAAATACGATCGTGGTGATTGTCGTCTACAGAAGATATCAATTTGTCGATTTCCCAACCGCTCTTGGGATTACACGAACTATCATGTTGTTGCTATCTTCGACAAGCTTGTTGCCGTCCTTACTTCCATGCCTCGATGGATATTGCTCAAAAATCAATTTATGTACACGGATGTGTACTGTGATGCAATTCAATACGACCGTCTTGTGTTTGCTGCCACCACTCGTGGCACTGTTTTTGCATGGAATTCTTATTGTTTCAGTACGTTTGTCTTCCACCATAATTAGAATTGTTTCATCCACATGCATGTGAGTTTCTATCCCCGTACTAATTAACCTTCTCGTGTTTCCGCCAAGGTCCTGTGAACATTCCACCACCTATACTTGAAAAAAATTATAACCAAGGGGGAGATGACGATGGTGATGATCATGAGCATGAGGACGAGCAGGACCTACATACTCAGTGGCGCCTGGCAACTTATTCCGATGGATCACCTCTTCTTGTATGTATACAGGGCACTACTGATGTTACTAAGGAAGCAGGTGTTGTCTCCCATGGATGCACTCTCCGGACCTATTCCAACATCCGTTGCAGGGTATTCGGGATGGATACTAGTGTGCTAGCGCTAGCACCTTCTGCCTGGTTCCGTATTGATTGTCTTGGAGAAAACTCGCTCTTCCTTGGACAAAACTATCCAATGATGGTGAAAGGCGATCCAGCTGCTGTTCGCACAACGTTACTACCATTTATGAGAAGCAACTATATCTATACCTCGGACATTGCTATGGTTCCCTACCCTGGCTATGACAATATGCGTCCTGATATAGGCCGCTTCAGCCTGGATGGTGAGTCCTGCGTTGGTCTCAATATTGACAATAGCTGGCCCTTCCCAGAGGCTTACTTATGGTTCAAAGCAAGCGTTTCCAACGCCGAGGATTGGTTGAGCTGAAGTTCATTTCATTGCTTGTTATTTGTTGTGTGATAAAAACTTTAGTATTTACTAGAATGTTTTGTTGGAAATAATCTATAATCCAACATGTATCCTTGTTGTCGTTTTGTGTTGATGACTTGTTGTATGTAATGAATGGTACATTTGCATATGCATGTGATAAACTCAATTTATGAATGGTTTTCGAGTCACTTCTTGGAGTGTGAGTACCGTAGTAGTATAGCCAACATCCGGTTATATGAAGTTGCCACATCACATAGAGCCAACCTAATAGTATGCTAGTACAATAGTTAGTCCTAGTAGTAGTATACCATCAACTAGGGCTAGGTGTCGCACGGAGGCCGAGAAATATGGTGATAGCGTGAGGTGGGCTTGTACGTATGATGTAGGCACAGGGCTTGCCATGTTTCCTACTCCTCCGGTCTAAATGTGGAGAAGATTCGGTCGAGTTCTTCCTCCTTTTGCCGACACGTGGGACATCCAGCATCCAGGTCATGTCATGCAAGAAAATGGAGTGCTAGTTGAAGCCACGTGATGTGCATCTTGGGTTAAACTGTAAATAGAATCTTACTCTTGAGTAACTCCAAAAGCGGCCACCGAAGATCTTTATTGGATTTGTTTTTCATCACCAGCACATCGAGGTGAAAGATGTGCAGGTTCAGTGGGTCATCTTGCTTTTTCACTGACATGTGGGACTGCATGTGAGCAAACAGACGATGGGCACACTCCGCGCGTCTGCTGGCTGGCTGAGAAGAGAGAGAGGAGGGCTGAGCACGGACTCCAGGAAATTTCACGACAATGTGAGTAGTACTAGTGGTGTACCGTACTCCTGGAGAGATAATGTGTTCGCTCTACGTAACCAGCACCTCGATATAGTGGGGTGGCATGGGCCATAACTAGCATTCATGTCTAGCAGTACGGCACACGCCACCCACAAGAGTCCCATCTAACACCAATTTTCTTGGAGTCCATGCTATAGCTATCTCTTCTTCCTCCTGTTTTCTCTAACTCAGCCATCACGCGGTGGGCGGGGTGGGGGTTTGCCGATAGTCGGTTTGCTCAACTGTGGTCCCACTTGTAAGTGAAAATGCAACACAGCATGCATTCCCCCTTGAGCGGCGTGCCGGACCAACCGTGTGGGGGTGCGACGCGAACACGGTAGGCTTTTACTTTTGAACTTGTAACTTGTAAAATTTGGTTCTACTCCTTGACACGACCGATAGATAGAAATAACGATTTTCCCTAGAGTAATGAGAAGTTTTGTTCTGGCGCGGTTCATGCATGGTACTCCCTCCATTCCTAAATATTTGTCTTTACAGAGATTTCAACAAGTGACTACATACAGAGCAAAATGAGTGAATCTACACTCTAAAATATGTCTATATACATCTGTATGTGGTAGCCCATTTGAAATCTCTAAAAAGAAAAATATTTAGGAACAGAGGGAGTACGTACGAAAATTATGAAGTTGATGCGAAAGGTAAGATAATTACTAGTACAATATACTACTACATGGAATTGATGGAAAGATAAAGATACATACGGATCCATCAACGACATCCTCACTTCCTAGTGCGCCGGGTCACCAACGGATGTGTGAGGAGCAGTGACGTTGGCGGCGAGCTCAACGTGCTTCTGAACAATGCTCTCCAAGGTTGCCCTGCGGTCCAAGAAGGCCAGCGTCCTATCGTCCTCCTCTTGCACGTAGTAGTCCTTGTGGATGATTTGATCGTAGACGTGGGTGATTATGTCGATGGTGTCTTGCTCCGCCAGGCGCTGCGCGGCGAGCGCGACCTTGAGGTGGACATTCTCCGGCGCGATGGCGGGCAGTCACAAGGCCACCAGTGCGTCGAAGAGGTTGTCACCATAGAGGCCATTGAGGGTGGCGGGCATCGCAGAGCCTGGGCGCGTGGGCTGGAGGCGTACATCAAGGTCGTCCACGAGCTTCTTGACAACGGTGATCTTGTCGAGGAATCCGACAAGGACCTCGTCGAACAAGGAGACGAAACTGTCATCCAAGAGGCCTCTCGCCCTGGCGGCCTCAAGCACGACTTGAAGACGTTCCTTGGTGCCGGGCCGCAGGCCGGCGTCGTGGACCATCTGGCACAGCCGGCTCATGCTCGCACTCATCGCCTCCATGGGTCTAGCTTCTAGTCAACTGATCTTGCGATTGGACTGATCACTCTTGACCTTGGTTAGGGTGCGTAGGTGCGTAGGATTTCATAGATTGGACTGGCAGGGAGCCTTTATATGAGAAGTGCAGACTGCGTTGCATTCACGTGTGTGTTGGCCACCTACTCCTCGGCTCTCCCTCCGTGCCGGTGCAGTGTAGTAGTCATCTCACCGAGACCAAGTTGGGGCAAAATGAGAGAACTTTGATGTGTAGTAGTATTTTATAATTAATGTCATTGCATGCAGAGAATTGAGCACTGCATGTTGTGCTAAGTAGTCTCAAGTCATTGAGAATGCATACGAACCCCATGTCTCCTATTGGCTGATTTCTTTTTTCGTGGCAAAAAACAGGGAATGAGGTGGTAGTTAATGCACCGCGCCTAAAAGTTTTGGGATTACTTGGTTTTCGTAACATGACTAATGCACCAGTACGGAGGGAGTACAATAGTAGTCTGATTGATGAGATTTCAGATTTGAGCCATCTACCAGAAGGGAGAGTGTATAATATCATCGGGAACTACATTCAAAACCGAATAAAACAATACTCCATGTATTTATTTACAGAGGGAGTAGTATATTTTTTGTGACATGCATTACTAGATATTGCTAGTCAAATACTAAATCCAGACGGAGGTGGTAGTACTACTAAATCCGGACGGTGGTGCTAGTACTAGTAGTACTTTGTACTGTACTACCCGTTCATCAAATTATTACATGCTGCTCCTCACAGTGAAGTGACAAGACCCTGTGTCGGATATGACACCTGAGTGTAGGCGCCGTGTTCAGCACACCAAAGTCAGCCTCACCATGTGCAGTCACTATCATCATGGTTGTAGACCTAGCCTGCTTAACAAGCCGTGTTCGACATAATTTCCCTTGCGTTGCCACGAGTAATAATAAATATTGTACTTGAGTAATGGGTATATCGTTGCCGAACCTATGCATGCGAACATTTATCATAACATAGTACCTCGTGCTGGATAGTCAAAATATTACAAGTTTCTAACTGATATTACAAATGCTAGGAGTAATGCTGCACCTACGAAGAGGGAATTATTAGGAAGTTTACGTAAGAACTTTCATTACTTTAGGTGGATACAACATTTGTTGGAAATATGCCCTAGAGGCAATAATAAAATGGTTATTATTATATTTCCTTCTTCATGATAATTGTCTATTGTTCATGCTACAATTGTATTAACCGGAAACCGTAATACATGTGTGAATACATAGATCACAACATGTCCCTAGTGAGCCTCTAGTTGACTAGCTCATTGATCAATAGATGGTTGTGGTTTCCTGACCATGGACATTGGATGTCGTTGATAACGGGATCACATCATTAGGAGAATGATGTGATGGACAAGACACAATCCTAAGCATAGCACAAGATCATGTAGTTCGTTTGCTAGAGCTTTTCTAATGTCAAGTATCATTTCCTTAGACCATGAGATTGTGCAACTCCCGGATGCCGTAGGAATGCTTTGGGTGTATCAAACATCACAATGTAACTGGGTGACTATAAAGGTGCACTACAGGTATCTCCAAAAGTGTCTGTTGGGTTGGCACGAATCGAGACTGGGATTTGTCACTCGTACGACAGAGAGGTATCTCTGGGCCCACTCGGTAATGCATCATCATAATGAGCTCAATGTGACTAAGGAGTTAGCCATGGGATCATGCATTGTGGAACGAGTAAAGAGACTTGCCGGTAACGAGATTGAACGAGGTACGGGGATACCGACGATCGAATCTCGGGCAAGTAACATACCGATGGACAAAGGGAATTGTATACGGGATTACCGACATCGTGGTTCATTCGATAAGATCATCGTGGAACATGTGGGAGCCAGTATGGGTATCTAGATCCCGCTATTGGTTATTGGCCAGAGAGGTGTCTCGGTCATGTCTGCATGGTTCCCGAACCCGTAGCGTCTACACACTTAAGGTTCGGTGACGCTAGAGTTGTTATGGGAAATTGTATGTGGTTACCGAAGGTTGTTCAGAGTCCCGGATGAGATCCCAGACGTCAGGAGGAGTTCTGGAATGGTCCAGAGGTGAAGATTTATATATGGAAAGTCCAGTTTCAGTCGCCGGAATGGTTTCGGGGGTTATCGGTATTGTACTGGGACCACCGAAAGGTGTCCGAGGGTCCACCGGGTGGAGCCAGCTGCCCCAAAGGGCCTAGTGGGCTGAATATGGGTGGGGACCAGCCCCTTAGTGGGCTGGTGTGCCCCCCCAAGGGCCCAAGGCGCCTAGGGTTGGAAACCCTATGGGAGGGGGCGCCTCCCACCTTGCTTGGGGGGCAAGTTAGCCCCTCCTGGCCGCCGCCCCCCCTCTAGATGCATCGAGGGGGGCCGGCCCCCTCTCCCCTTCACCCTATAAATAGAGGGGGGAGGTCAGAAGGCAGCCGCACCCCTTCCCTGGCGCAGCCCTTCCCCCTCTCCAACACCTCCTCCTCCTCCGTAGTGCTTGGCGAAGCCCTGCCGGAGAACCGCAAGCTCCACCACCACGCCGTCGTGCTGCCGGAGCTCTCCCTCAACTTCTCCTTCCCCCTTGCTGGATCAAGAAGGAGGAGACGTCCCCTGGCTGTACATGTGTTGAACGTGGAGGCACCGTCCGTTCGGCGCTTGGATCGGATCTTCCGCGATTTGAATCGCCGCGAGTACGACTCCATCAACCGCGTTCTTGTAACGCTTCCGCTTAGCGATCTTCAAGGGTATGAAGATGCACTCCCTCTCTCTCGTTGCTAGCATCTCCTAGATTGATCTTGGTGACACGTAGGAATATTTTGAATTATTACTACGTTCCCCAACAGTGGTATCATGAGCTAGGTCTATGCGTAGATGCGATCAACATGGAGATGTTCACCGTTGATGACTAGTCCGTCTCACGTGATGATCGGACACGGCCTAGTCGATTCGGATCATGTATCACTTAGATGACTAGAGGGATGTCTATCTGAGTGGGTTAAATAATTTGATTAGATGAACTTAATTATCATGAACTTAGTCTAAAATTGTATTTACAATCTATCCTGTAGATCCAATGGCCCACGCTAATGTTGCCCTCAACTTCAACGCGTTCCTAGAGAAAACCAAGCTGAAAGACGATGGTAGCAACTATATGGACTGGGTCCGTAACTTGAGGATCGTCCTCATAGCTGCCAAGAAAGCATATGTCCTTGAAGCACCACTAGGTGACGCACCCATTTCCCAGCAACTCAAGACGTTATGAACGCCTGGCAGTCGTGTAGTGATGATTACTCCCTGGTTCAGTGCGGCATGCTTTACAGCTTAGAATCGGGGCTCTAAAAGCGTTTTGAGCAACACGGAGCATATGAGATGTTCCAAGAGCTGAAAATGGTTTTCCAAGCTCATGCCCGGGTCGAGAGATATGAAGTCTCTAACAAGTTCTACAGTTGTAAGATGGAGGAAAATAGTTCTGTCAGCGAGCATATACTCAAAATGTCTGGGTTGCACAACCGCTTGTCTCAGCTGGGAGTTAATCTTCCAGATGACTCGGTCATTGACAGAATCCTCCAGTCGCTTCCACCTAGCTACAAGAGCTTTGTGATGAACTACAATATGCAAGGGATGGAGAAGTCCATTCCTGAGTTATATTCAATGCTGAAATCAGCGGAGGTGGAGATCAAAAAGGAACATCAAGTGTTGATGGTGAATAAGACCACTAGTTTCAAGAAAGGCAAGGGTAAGAAGAACTTCAAGAAGGACGGCAAGGGAGTTGCCGCGCCCAGTAAGTCAGTTGCCGGGAAGAAGCCAAAGAATGGACCCAAGCCTGAGACTGAGTGTTTTTATTGTAAGGGAAATGGTCACTGGAAGCGGAACTGCCCCAAGTACTTAGCGGATAAGAAGGCCGACAATACCAAAGGTATATATGATATACATGTTATTGATGTGTACCTTACCAGCGCTCGTAGTAGCTCCTGGGTATTTGATACCGGTGCGGTTGCTCACATTTGTAACTCAAAACAGGAGCTGCGGAATAAGCAGAGACTGGCGAAGGACGAGGTGACGATGCGCGTCGGGAATGGTTCCAAGGTCGATGTGATCGCCGTCGGCACGCTACCTCTACATCTACCTTCGGGATTAGTTTTAAACCTCAATAATTGTTATTTAGTGCCAGCTTTGAGCATGAACATTGTATCTGGATCTCGTTTAATGCGAGATGGCTACTCATTTAAATCCGAGAATAATGGTTGTTCTATTTACATGAGAGATATGTTTTATGGTCATGCCCCGCTGGTCAATGGTTTATTTTTATTGAATCTCGAACGTGATGATACACATATTCATAGTGTGAATGCCAAAAGATGTAAGGTTGATAATGATAGTCCCACATACTTGTGGCACTGCCGCCTTGGTCATATTGGTGTCAAACGCATGAAGAAACTCCATGCAGATGGACTTTTGGAGTCTCTTGATTATGAATCATTTGACACATGCGAACCATGCCTCATGGGAAAAATGACCAAGACTCCGTTCTCCGGAACAATGGAGTGAGCAACCAACTTGTTGGAAATAATACATAATGATGTATGCGGTCCAATGAGCGTTGAGGCTCGCGGTGGCTATCATTATGTTCTCACCCTCACTGATGACTTAAGTAGATATGGGTATGTCTACTTAATGAAACACAAGTCTGAGACCTTTGAAAAGTTCAAGGAATTTCAGAGTGAGGTAGAGAATCAACGTGACATGAAAATAAAGTTCTTACGATCAGATCGTGGAGGAGAATATTTGAGTCATGAGTTTGGCACGCACTTAAGGAAATGTGGAATTGTTTCACAACTCACGCCGCCTGGAACACCTCAGCGAAATGGTGTGTCCGAACGTCGCAATCGCACCCTATTGGATATGGTGCGATCTATGATGTCTCTTACCGATCTACCGCTATCATTTTGGGGTTATGCTTTAGAGACTGCCGCATTCACTTTAAATAGGGCACCGTCTAAATCCGTTGAGACGACACCATATGAATTATGGTTTGGGAAGAAACCTAAGCTATCATTTCTGAAAGTTTGGGGATGCGATGCTTATGTCAAGAAACTTCAACCTGAAAAGCTCGAACCCAAATCGGAAAAATGCGTCTTCATAGGATACCCTAAGGAAACTATTGGGTATACCTTCTACCTCAGATCTGAAGGCAAGATCTTTGTTGCCAAGAATGGATCCTTTCTGGAGAAAGAGTTTCTCTTGAAAGAAGTAAGTGGGAGGAAAGTAGAACTTGATGAGGTACCCCTCTTTTGAATCGGAGACTAGCGCAGCTCAGGAAGATGTTTCTGTGGTGCCTACAATGACTAGAGAGGAAGTTAATGATGATGATCATGAAACTTCGGATCAAGTTGCTACTGAACTTCGTAGGTCCACGAGGGCACGTTCCGCACCAGAGTGGTACGGCAACCATGTCCTGGAAATCATGTTGTTAGACAATGGTGAACCTTCGAACTATGAAGAAGCGATGGCGGGCCCGGATTCCAACAAATGGCTTGAAGCCATGAAATCCGAGATAGGATCCATGTATGAAAACAAAGTATGGACTTTGGTGGACTTGCCCGATGATCGGCGAGCCATAGAAAATAAGTGGATCTTTAAGAAGAAGACTGACGCGGATGGTAATGTGACCGTCTATAAGGCTAGGCTTGTCGCTAAGGGTTATCGACAAGTTCAAGGAGTTGACTACGATCAGACCTTCTCACCCGTAGCGAAGTTGAAGTCTGTCCGAATCATGTTAGCAATTGCCGCATTCTATGATTATGAAATCTGGCAAATGGACGTCAAAACGGCATTCCTTAACGGTTTCCTTAAGGAAGAATTGTATATGATGCAGCCGGAAGGGTTTGTCAATCCTAAGAATGCTGACAAGGTATGCAAGCTCCAGCGTTCCATTTATGGGCTGGTGCAAGCATCTCGGAGTTGGAACATTCGCTTTGATGAAATGATCAAAGCGTTTGGGTTTATACAGACTTATGGAGAAGCCTGTATTTACAAGAAAGTGAGTGGGAGCTCTGTAGCATTTCTCATATTATATGTGGATGCCATACTATTGATGGGAAATGATATAGAACTTTTGGAAAGCATAAAGGCCTACTTGAATAAGTGTTTTTCAATGAAGGACCTTGGAGAAGTTGCTTACATATTAGGCATCAAGATCTATAGAGATAGATCGAGATGCCTCATTGGTCTTTCACAAAGCACATACCTTGACAAGATATTGAAGAAGTTCAATATGGATCAGTCTAAGAAGGGGTTCTTGCCTGTATTGCAAGGTGTGAGATTGAGCGCAGCTCAACGCCCGACCTCGGCAGAAGAAAGAGAAAAGATGAGTGTCATCCCCTATGCCTCGGCCATAGGCTCTATTATGTATGCCATGCTGTGTACCAGACCTGATGTGAACCTTGCCATAAGTTTGGTAGGGAGGTACCAAAGTGATCCCGGTATGGAACACTGGACAGCGGTCAAGAATATCCTAAAGTACCTAAAAAGGACTAAGGATATGTTTCTCATTTATGGAGGTGCCGAAGAGCTCGTCGTAAAGGGTTACGTCGACGCTAGCTTTGACAAAGATCTGGATGACTCCAAGTCACAAACCGGATACGTGTATATTTTGAATGGTGGGGCGGTCAGCTGGTGCAGTTGCAAGCAAAGCGTCGTGGTGGCATCTACATGTGAAGCGGAGTACATAGCTGCTTTGGAAGCAGCGCAGGAAGGAGTCTGGATGAAGGAGTTTATCACCGACCTAGGAGTGGTTCCCAATGCGTCGGGCCCGATGACTCTCTTCTGTGACAACACTGGAGCTATTGCCATTGCCAAGGAGCCCAGGTTTCACAAGAAGACCAAGCACATCAAGCGCCGCTTCAAATCCATTCGTGAATATATTCAAGATGCAGATATAGATATTTGTAAAGTACATACAGATCTGAATGTCGCAGATCCGTTGACTAAACCTCTTCCACGAGCAAAACATGATCAGCACCAGAACTCTATGGGTGTTCGATTCATCACAATGTAACTAGATTATTGACTCTAGTGCAAGTGGGAGACTGTTGGAAATATGCCCTAGAGGCAATAATAAAATGGTTATTATTATATTTCCTTGTTCATGATAATTGTCTATTGTTCATGCTATAATTGTATTAACCGGAAACCGTAATACATGTGTGAATACATAGATCACAACATGTCCCTAGTGAGCCTCTAGTTGACTAGCTCATTGATCAATAGATGGTTGTGGTTTCCTGACCATGGACATTGGATGTCGTTGATAACGGGAACACATCATTAGGAGAATGATGTGATGGACAAGACCCAATCCTAAGCATAGCACAAGATCGTGTAGTTCGTTTGCTAGAGCTTTTCTAATGTCAAGTATCATTTCCTTAGACCATGAGATTATGCAACTCCCAGATGCCGTAGGAATGCTTTGGGTGTATCAAACATCACAACGTAACTGGGTGACTATAAAGGTGCACTACAGGTATCTCCAAAAGTGTCTGTTGGGTTGGCACGAATCGAGACTGGGATTTGTCACTCCGTACGACGGAGAGGTATCTCTGGGCCCACTCGGTAATGTATCATCATAATGAGCTCAATGTGACTAAGGAGTTAGCTGCGGGATCATGCATTGCAGAACGAGTAAAGAGACTTGCCGGTAACGAGATTGAACGAGGTACGGGGATACCGACGATCGAATCTCGGGCAAGTAACATACCGATGGACAAAGGGAATTGTATACGGGATTGATTGAATCCCCGACATCGTGGTTCATCCGATAAGATCATCGTGGAACATGTGGGAGCCAGTATGGGTATCCAGATCCCGCTATTGGTTATTGGCCAGAGAGGTGTCTCGGTCATGTCTGCATGGTTCCCGAACCCGTAGGGTCTACACACTTAAGGTTCGGTGATGCTAGAGTTGTTATGGGAAATTGTATGTGGTTATCGAAGGTTGTTCGGAGTCCCGGATGAGATCCCGGGCATCAGGAGGAGTTCCGGAATGGTCCGGAGGTGAAGATTTATTTATGGGAAGTCCAGTTTCAGTCGCCGGAATGGTTTCGGGGGTTATCGGTATTGTACCGGGACCACCGAAAGGTGTCCGGGGGTCCACCGGGTGGAGCCAGCTGCCCCGGAGGGCCTAGTGGGCTGAATATGGGTGGGGACCAGCCCCTTAGTGGGCTGGTGCGCCCCCCCCAAGGGCCCAAGGCGCCTAGGGTTGGAAACCCTAGGGGAGGGGGCGCCTCCCACCTTGCTTGAGGGGCAAGTTACCCCCTCCTGGCCGCCGCCCCCCCTCTAGATGCATCTAGGGGGGCCGGCCCCCTCTCCCCTTCACCCTATAAATAGAGGGGGGGTGGGAGGGCAGCCGCACCCCTTCCCTGGCGCAGCCCTTCCCCTCTCGAACACCTCCTCCTCCTCCGTAGTGCTTGGCGAAGCCCTGCCGAAGAGCCGCAAGCTCCGCCACCATGCCGTCGTGCTGCCGGAGCTCTCCCTCAACTTATCCTTCCCCCTTGCTGGATCAAGAAGGAGGAGACGTCCCCTGGCTGTACGTGTGTTGAACGCAGAGGCACCGTCCGTTCGGCGCTTGGATCGGATCTTCCGCGATTTGAATCACCGCGAGTACGACTCCATCAACCGCGTTCTTGTAACGCTTCCGCTTAGCGATCTTCAAGGGTATGAAGATGCACTCTCTCTCTCTCTCATTGCTAGCATCTCCTAGATTGATCTTGGTGACACGTAGGAATATTTTGAATTATTACTATGTTCCCCAACAACATTATCGTACAAACTAAAATCCACCGCCCTGACAAGTCACTAATGGGTAAATAAATTTTTGAGTCTCTCGCGACTTGATGTTTCAAAAACTAATTCAGCTTCTGCGGAGCCTTTGTCGTTTAGGCTTAGACGCTTGCGGTGATCAGCACGCCATTCATTGTTGCGCCAGAGAACGCCAAACCTCATTACCTTGAGCACACTTGCCTTCAGAACAAAGAACCTGGCCAATTTAATCTCAGATGTGCTGCCTCGTTAGTCGATCAAATCAATTTCTGTAAGATGGAGATCAAGGCATTCGATGAGATTGTTATAGTGTAGCACATTTTTCACTTTTGGGTCTTTTTTTATCTGCAAAAGAAGAGAACATATTAGAGCAGCTGGCTGTATAAGATTGCCGCGTCATCAAGAGGTACCAATATCATTCGCTCATATGATAGGGTTGGCTATAGGGTTGGCTCTAAGGCTAGTGATATTTTTTCACTCTCTCTCTCTTTATCTTTCCTCTCATTTACCTAGGAGCATGTGAAGAGCTTGGGCATTTGTTGCCTTCCACACTACTAGGAAAATGCTTATACATAGAAGTTTACCAGTAGCGTTTGTTTGTGTCCCCACGCTACTGGTAATTACCAGTAGCGTTGGGTACAAAGCGCGCTACTGGTATGGCTTAGCAGCAGCGTTGGTTTCTTTTGGGCACGCTACTAGTAAGTGTGCCACACCACACCACCAGATCAAAAAATATTAGTAGCGCGGGTTGTAAATCCTGCGCTACTACTAAGTGAATAGCTATAGCGCATGCGATACACCCACGCTACTACTCAGCGTGTCCACTGCGGAGTGTGGCACCATCCACCCCCGATCCACTCCCACCCCTCTCCTCCGCCCCCATGATCTCCTTGCCGCCGCCACCTCCGCCTCTCACCCCTCCTCCGCCTTTCTCTCCCCCATTTTCGTTGCCTCTCCTCCTCCTCCCCCTCCACCTCCCCGTGTCGCGAGAAACCCTCCCATGGCGGAGTCGCCCGAGAACTTCGCTGCGGTGCCCGCGCCAACCGCCGCTCCCTCTCTGGCCCCGGCGCCGGCGCCAAAGCCGTCCTCATCCACCAGGTCTGGGATCCCGCCGCGGTACGACCTGGACGCCAAGTGGGACGCCTGCCTCGACCTCTCCATCCGCCGCGTCGCTACTCCTCCCTCGCCGGCACCTTCGGGGGCCTCATCCTCTTCCATAAGCTCCCCAATCCCCACCTCTCCCTTCCGCTCGGTGCATCGCAAGATCTGTTCACCGCGTGCCCCGCTTGTCTGCGCTTATCTGTTGATCTAGGGTTGCACGAAAACAATTCTCGTGCTCCATCTCGGTCGGCCTGAGTTGATGCGGGGCTAGCTGCATAGGTAGCTCCTCCGGGGAAAACTTCTGGGGATGGGACTAATGCGCATGCCCTGCTTTAGGGCACTGTAGATGGACTATTTCCTGTGTGATTGGAGCCCCAAATTTGACAGCAGTTGATTCTACAGGAATCAGCTACTTTGCCCTCTGCCACGGCAGACGGCAAAGGCAGGAACGGCGGACGGCAAAGGTCTTTGCCGTTTGCCGCGGACGGCAAAAGGCTCCGGCAAAGTAAGGATCGGTAAAGAGCTACTTTGCCGTCTGCTTTCGGCGGCTGATGGCAAAGGGACCTTTGCCATCAGCAGCAGACGGCAAAGAAAGCAGACGGCAATAATTACGCTGTTAGTCCATTAGGTGGCTAACGGCAGCCTTTGCCGTCCGCCGTTGACGGCAAAATTTGTCCGGCCTTTGCCGTCCGCCGAATGATGTCAGCTGGACGTCACTACACGGAGGCGCCGTCCGCGGCTGTAGGCAAAGTTGTTTACTCTTTGCCGTCAGCCACTGTAGGCAAAGCCTTTGCCGTCCGTCGCTGTAGGCAAACTGGCCAAATGGGTCAGTTCTCAGGAGGCACAGGTGGCAGCCACGTGGCTGCTTTGCCGTCCGCGGCTTTGGCAAAGTTGCCTTTGCCGTCGCGGCTTGTCGGCAAAGGTGGCTTTGCCATCAGTGGCTGACGGCAAAGATCCTGCTTTGCCTCATTTTTTCTGTTTTTTAAATGCAACAATTTTGACAGCAAATATATATGACATATATATATATATATATTTCACAGGGCTATTTAACCGCAAACATATGACATATCCAGCACATAAGTTTCATCTTACGTACATATATAGTTCCATCATTCATACATAGCAAGTTCCATCAAGTTGCACATACACATTGTTCCATCCATACATATTACAATGCAAAGTTTCATCTAGATAGCAAGTTCATCATAGCAAGCTAGAAGAATACTTGAAGAGAATGAAAGAAAAACAAGCACTCCATCATAGCAAGCTAGCTTCCGTGAATGAATGAAATCTGCAAAATGGCAAATAAGAAAGTTAGAAAAAGGTGACTAGAAGAAGAAGACTAGAAGAAGAAGACTGAACAAGAAGAAGACTAGAACAAGAAGACTTAGGTGAAATGGATCATATGAGCTAACTTAGGTGAAATGGATCGTTTATGAGCTAACTAAGGTGAAATGGATCCTTTATGAGCTAACTTAGGTGAAAGGATCGTTTATGAGCTAACTTAGTTGAAATGGATTGTTTATGAGCTAACTAAGGTGAAATGGATCGTTTATGAGCTAACTAAGGTGAAATGGATCGTTTATGAGCTAACTAAGGTGAAATGGATCGTTTTTGAGCTAACTTAGGTGAAATGGATCATTTATGAGCTAACTTAGTTGAAATGGATCGTTTATGAGCTAACTTAGGTGAAATGGATCATTTAAGAGCTAATTTAGGTGAAATGGATCGTTTTTGAGCTAACTTAGGTGAAATGGATCGTTTATGAGCTAACTTAGTTGAAATGGATCGTTTATGAGCTAACTTAGTAAAAAGCATCATTTTAGAGCTAACCTAGGTGTGATGGGTCATTTTGGAGCTAACCTAGGTAAGATGGGTCATTTTGGAGCTAACCTAGGTGAAATGGGTCATTTTAAAGCTAACGTAGGTAAAATGGATCATTTAGGAGCTAATCTAGGTAAAATGGGTCATTTTAGAGCTAACTTGGATAAAATGGATCATTTATAAGCTAACTAAGGTAAAATGGGTCATTTTAGAACTAACTTAGGTAAAATGGATCGTTTATGAGCTAACTAAGCTAATTATGCAATTTTTGACATAAGTAAGCTAAGTACATATCGTTTTAGAGCTAACTTAGGTAAAATGGATGGTTTTGGAGGTCAGTAAGCTTATTAAGTCATTTTGGAGGAAAAGAAGCTAACTCTAGGTCATTATGGTAAGCATATTGGAGGAAATAAAGCTAAGTCTAGGTCTTTATGCATTTGTTAAGCAAAACACTAGAGAAACTTACCGTGATCATGGAGGTGTAGGAGCGGGCTGGCTCGTGCCGGTAGCTGGAGAAGGATCGTGCGATGCTTGTCTGGAGTTACGCTGCACCAAAGATCATTTCCAATGTCTCGTTAGCATGATGACACTCAAATGTTAAGACTAGCAAGTAATGTCCATTCAAATTAAACTCACCGTGCTCCCAGAAGCAATAACTGGCATCGGCGGAGCGGTCTGACCGGACTTCTCGCACACAGACTGCACATTTGGTTTTGACAACTCAGTCATACTAGTTAGTAATGAGACAAACACTACATGAATGTTTTGGCTAATCTGCAGAAGAAACTTACCACAAGGAGCTCGTACATGGCCCTTGCCTGCATGTCATTCCGTGCCCTCTCCTCCTCCAACATCTTTGTCATCCTCTCCTCCAACTCCCGCTGCCTCTCCGCCGCCTCCGCCAGAAGTTTCTCCGTTCTATCTCTCTCACTCTGTATAGCAGCCTGCAACACCACTCACATGACCATTTGTAATCATTGATGGAAGCGCACACAATGTAATGGAGAAAGATAGCTGAGTACGTATAACTAACCTTGAAGGCGAGTTGGACTGGCCGTTCACGAGGCCTTATCTCAGGAGTGGAGCTCGACTGGCACGCCTTGATCTCCGGGAGAGTGCTAGGACAACGGATAAGTCCATCTCCCATGGCTATGGAGCCATGGGACCTCCCGCCACCAGATATCATCAGCAGCTCTGTATCAATGGGACCCTGGCTCGGGTTAAAGTCCTCCCCTTTCCTCGCCTTCCCCTGATCTCTATATTTCACGAGCTTGTCGTGGGAGGAGATGTTGGTGAAGTTCTTTGGATCATCGAGGTCAGACGCAGAGAATGCCTTGACTTTCTTGTAAGGGCCAGTGTGGGCCATGGCATACAGGTAGTACACCTCTGGCACCTTATCCGCCTTATTGTAGCGTGCGTGAAAGAGAGAAACAAAGTAAATTAGTAATTAAAGGGCTAAAGCTAGCATGATGAATGAATTGCATGAATCATGAAGCAAACCACATACCCAGTTCCGCCCGAACTGATATAAGTTGGAGCTGCCTTGATGGTGTGGCACACCTTCCATTTGGGCACGTTTGTCCTTGGCCTCGTTGTGGAGGGCTAGCCATTCTTTTGAGCACCACTCATTGACCAACACCTCCCAACAATCCATCCGATCCGCACACCATCTCGGAGGGGCCTAAGTTAGCAAATAGAAACTTGAGCGCTACGGCTATGAATTACTAAATGAAGGAAGTAAGTACAAGGCCTTAAGAATTACCTTCATGTACTCCTCCTTACTCAACAATTTCTTGCGGCACGCCGGCTTGGTCTTCTTGATACCACGCGAGGCGTAGTAGTCTCGAACATCCTGCACCCGAGCCTCGTGCCGTAAGTTCTGTAGTAGGCGCTTGCAGACGTTATCGATAACATTTGCCGCTTCCTCCTCGTATCCCTCCTCACACCTGTAGAATGTCTGCAATCAAATGAGACAATATTGATTAGTACAATTAATAACTAGCTAGTTGAAGATTTTTAATTGTGTAAAGGAGAAATTACCCAGAACTTTCTGATCACCACGTCTGCCCTCGTCTTGCACAAGACACCGTCGATAATCTCACCCGGCGGGGCCGAGGCAGCCAAGTAGTGCTCCCAACTCAATCCAAGCTCTGGAAGCCGACCCTCACCAGGCAACGTGACAAACCCTGGGAAGTTTTGCCGACAAAGAACTCCAAGGACGGAGTTGGGCCGGCGGACACTATGATGGTGGTCCCAACCCCTGCAGCATGACAAGGCCAACGCATTAGTTATTTGAAGAAACGTGAATGCAGAAGGTACAAAAAGATTAAATGCACTTACCTCCCCCCATCAGGGAAAATCAACCACCTCTGCTCGCGGGTCGCCGGCACGGACGGGAGCCGTGTACAACCACGCTGGTAGACGGTGCCCCCCTCCTCCTCAATATCAGTCGGCTCCCCGCCATCATCAGCATGGCCACTCGGCTCCTCAGGCTGATCCGGCCAGGTAACCCATCCAGACGTGTGCTCCTCCGGGGTCTCGTGGGCCGAAGGCCCGTCGACCCGAGGCTCGTGGGCCGAAGACCCGTGGACTGGAGGCTCGTGGACCGGAGTCCGTGTAGCCTCCTCCTCGGACGAGTCCACCCTAGCAGTCACGTGCTCGGGTGAAACAACTGGGGGTGGCGGCGAGGAAGGTGCCGTAGCAGGCACCCTACCTCCTCTCCCGCGACCACGTGCTCCAGCTCCTCTCTTCTTCTTACCTCGTCCCCTGCTGGGCACCGCGGTCGACGAAGAAGGGCCCGGCGGTGTCGCCATACTGTCCAGCAACGCTCGGCGGAGAGGTGCGTGTGGAATGGAAGACCTCACACCACGCGCCGACGAAGAAGGGGCCTCGGCGCGCTCCCGACCAGCGCCCACCATATTTCAACACCTGCCATGACAAAGAGTAAACAAAATTAGTACAACATAAAAAAAATACCGACATGAATAATAATATGTATATCACTTAAGTGTATCATCATCAAGTACAACATAAAAAAATTGAATACCTGACACTACTAATAATCTCGATTAGTATCATCAATAAATGCATAATCATCATCATCACTATAATCAATGATGGGCTCATAGGGTTCAGTGGCATCAACATGTGGAAGGCCACCTTGACGTAATCGGTCAAGCATTGACAGGTCATCCGCAGCAGTAACCTCTTCTTGTTCCGGCTCTTCTTGTTCCTCCTCTGGGGTGATGTCGGATTCACTGTCGCTGTCTACTTCAATGTTTTGGGGTGAAGTATAGCGGTTCTTGAAACGCTTTTTGGAAAGATGTGTCTCTTGGAAGAATTCTCCTTCATATGTGTCTGGGTTAATGTGAGGTTCATAATCCTCTTCCTTTGGGGGAGATAGTCTAGCACGTGGCGGCACTTCATAAACGACATCCCAACCTTTCAGATTTGGATTAGTTTGGCAGGCCCACGGTAGATAGAATACTTGGTCCTGTTGACCCGTAATATAGACATCAGGAACATCTAAATGGGTGCTTTGGTTGATTTCAACTAGCCCTATATGTTCATGAGTCCTTCTAGTCTCCTTCGGCTGAAACCAATAACATTTGAAGACTACGACATTCGGTGGGTTTTCACCATAGAATAGAAGTTCATAAATTGCTTCAACTCTCCCATAATACTCGGTACCTCCTTCGCCGATAGCAGATACACAACAATTTGTAGACTTTCGGTCGGCCATAGATAGCTCTTTGCCATAGGTACGAAAGCGATACCCGTTGATGTCGTATTTGTCAAATGAACGGACCTTATAGTCAAAACCATTAGCGACTTGTCTCAATTCGGCGTCCATAGACTCTGAATTAGCCTACAAGTTTAATATGAAAGGATTGTTGCATTACGCACAAATTAGCGAATGAAATGAAATTGTCTAATAGAAATTACCGTTTGTTTGAACCAAGAGATGAAACCGGGATAGCCGCCTCCTTGCTTTGCGAGAAGCTCATACTCTTCGACGGAATCCTTTTGGATCACCGCTCCATATGAGAATATGGCGACGTATCGACTGTATGAAATATCCAGGAATAAGAGCAGTTCAAAGGAAATAGAAGTTGCGAAACAATGTACCGAGAACTTACTCGATGTACGGCCGCACTTCTATCAGGTTGTTGAAGATATACAACGAAATGGTCCGCCATTCTTCGTTATCCAAAGATACTGGATTTGAAACACTGGCTGGTGCGAGATTCCCTTTGAATAGGCTGAGGTTGGATCCACCCTTTTTAGGGTCGTCAGCATTGTACCGAGGCTTCGGATTATGCAACTGACGATTTTTGGCTTCGTAGTGTGCTGTCACGAAGTTTGCCGCCTCCTCAGTGATGAATACCTCAGCCATCGATGCTTCAATTCTACGTTTATTTTTACATTTTTCTCGAAGCGTCTTCTGCATCCTCTCAGTTGGGTAGCACCAACGATTTTGCACGGGCCCCCCCAATCTTGCCTCGGTCGGGAGATGCAAAATCAAATGCTGCAATGGATTAAAGAAGCCCGGTGGAAAGATCTTCTCTAACTTGCAGATCAACTCCGGCGCCAACTCTTCCATTTCTTCTAGCACGCCAGGCGATAGTTCTTTCGCACAAAGAACACGGAAGAAATAGCTGAGTTCTGCCAGTACTAGCCATTCATCCTCAGGGATGAAGCCACGCAACATCACCGGCATTACCCGCTCAATCCATATGTGCCAATCATGACTCTTGAGACCAAATATCTTCAATTTATCAAGATTTGCTCCCCTCTTTAGATTCGCTGCATACCCATCGGGGAACATCAACTGCATTTTCACCCACAAGATAATTGCCCTCATAGCTGGCCTTCCAAGATTGAACCATGCCTTTGGCTTCGTCCAGTTCTGCTTTCCTTTCGGTTCTTTCATGTTTTGTAACGGCCTATCACATAGCGCCTCCAGATCGACTCTAGCCTTAGTATTATCCTTTGACTTCCCATCTATGCCGAACAATGTACCAAAAAGTGCCTCGGTGATAGTCTTCTCAGTGTGCATCACGTCGATGTTGTGTGGGCAAAGGAGGTCTTTGAAGTAAGGCAGATCCCATAAGCATGTCTTGTGAGTCTAGGCGTGCTTAGAATTATACCCCTTGAAGTACCCTGGACGCTCTGGATCTGGCTCGAGAGCGTTTAACTGATCCAGGGTCTGTTGGCCTGTCAACGCAGGTGGTGCAGAGTTTTTGACAACTCTACCTCTGATGAAGTTCTTCTTGTCTTTCCTGAACTTATGGCGAGGATCCAGGAACTGTCTATGCATGTCGAAGCAAGAAAACTTGCGACCGGCCTAAAGCCAACGAAACTCAAGAGCTCCCTTGCATGTGGGGCATGGGAACCTTCCATGCACACACCAGCCAACGAATAGCGCATACACCGGCAAGTCATGCGTCGAGTACATGTACCAGACACGCATTATGAAGTTCCGTTTGCTATAGGCGTCGTATGTCTTGAACCCATTATCCCAGGCTTCTTGCAATTCGTCCTTAAGCGGCTGCATGTACACATTCATATTTTTCCCCGGATAGTTGGGCCCTGGAATTATCAACGTCAGGAAAATGTTCTTTCTTTGCATAATCTGTCCGGGGGGGAGATTGAGTGGAAAGACAAATACGGGCCAAAAACTGTATTGGGCTGCCGTCATACCAAACACACTGAACCCATCCGTGTTGATGCCGACTCGAGGATGCCTCGGATCTGCCGCTTTGTCAGCATGTAATTCATCAAACTTTTTCCACGCAACACCATCCGATGTGTGTACCATCATCACATTCCCATCTGCATCTAGTTCGGTTCTTTTGCCTGTTTTGTGCCATGTCATCTGTCTGGCCGTCTCTTCGACCATGAAAAGACATTGAAGTCTTGGTACGATTGGCATATACCGAAGAACACTAACGGGGATTTTGGTCTGTGTCTTCTCACCCATACCGTTGTCTACCACAACATACCTGGAAGACTTGCAAATGGGACAATAGTTCTAGTCCGCATAGTAAAGCCTAAATAAGGCACATCCTTTCTCACAGGCATGTATCTTCTCATAGGGCATCTTCAGTGCACGGAGGATTTTGTCCGACTAGTACAGGTTTGCAGGCATTACATGGCCTTTGGGTAGAAAGCGTCCAAATACTGTCATCATTGCGTCGTAGCATTCTCTGCCCAAGTTGAACTGAGCCTTCAGAGCCATTACTTGTGGGATGGCATCCAACTGACAAAGCTCAGTGTGCTCGTGGAGCGGACGTTTTGAAGACTCCAACATTTCATTGAAGGCCTTTGCAGATTCCTCCATCTCCTCGTCCGAATCCCGAGCATCATCATAGTCTTGCACCATGTTTTCCATCCCGGTACCATGCTCGTCGGTGCGACGACGATCCACCTCAGCTTGGTCACGTTGGGCAGACTCACCATGATATGTCCACACCGTATAATCGGGCGTAAAACCACTCTTCTGTAGGTGTTTGCCCATTTCAGCCTCTGTCCTCTTTTCCCAATTGCCGCACCGGAAACAGGGGCACCAGGTTTTCCTCTGGCCATTTGCAAATGCGGCTTGCACAAACCCCTTGGTTTTTGTGAACCATTCAGCGCTCCATTTGTTCTTACCAGTGTGACCGGTATACATCCACGCACGATCACTCATCTTGACTTTCAGAGCTACTGGACACACAACAAATATATATATAATTCACCATGTATATATTCATCAGTTGATCTACTTTGTCAATTTTATTACGTCCATGCAACCTACACTCTAATAGGTAATGATAGGTCCTAATCCCACCCGAGTATGTGTAGATTGGGTTCATTTTCCCATGCTATGCTCCGGATCCGACGCAAAATTTCGGCAGCACCTCCCCGTTGTTCTCCTGATACATGTCTCTGCAATAAACAGAGAGGATGTGTACCCGGAGAACAACAGGGGAGGCACTGACGAAATTTATGCGTCGGATCCGGAGCAAAGCATATGGGAAAACGAACCCAATCTACACATACTCGGGCTGTCCATGGATAGCGTTGGACAATTCGAAAGAATCAAGGTTATAAATATGCAAATGCATGCATATTTGTAACTATAACGCTTTCGAACGGGAGACACATATTGGTTACGCATACTGATGATTCAAGACACATATATGGCTAGCTATCAAGTTTCATCGGCACGAACACCGGAACAGAGCAAATAATTAATGGGGGAGGAGGACATGTCATTTGTGCTCACCCACGAACGAAGGGGCAGAGCTCGTCAAACGCACAGCGAGGTTGTCGAACACCAAACCTCGCAGCGATGAAACAACTACACATTTAAATCTACCCGATCAACACAATTATATATGATGTTTTTCATAACAAAATCAAAAAATATATGACCTAACTAATAATTCACAAATATATGACCCCGTCGGCCTCTGGAAGGCCAAAGAACACCTTTTCGGGAGGTGTCGGGGGTCGGGGTGTCATGTCGGTGTCGGGGTGCCGTGTCGGGGTCGGGGTGCTATTTCGGGTCGGGGGGTCGGGTGTCGTTCGGTCGGGTGTCGGGTCAGCGGGTCAGGGGTCGGGGTTGTGTCAGGGTGTGGTGTCGGGGTCGGGTGGTCGGGGTGTGGTGTCGGGGTCGGGGTGTCGGGGTCAGGGGGTCAGGGGGGTCGTGGGTGTCGGGGTGTCGTGTCGAGGTTGGGGTGTCGGGGTGTGGTGTCGGAGTCGGGGTGTCGGGTCAGGGGGTCGGGGTGTGGTGTCGGGGTCGGGTGTCGGGGTGTGGTGTCGGGTCGGGTGTCGGGGTCGGGGGTCAGGGGGTCGTGTGTCGGGGTGTGGTGTCGGGTCAGGGTGTCGGGTGTGTGTCGGGGTCGGGGTGTCGGGGTCAGGGTGGGGTGTCGGGGTGGTGTCGGGGTGGGTCAGGGGTCGGGGTGTTTCCTTCTATCCTTCTTCTTCTTCTTTCTCTTCTTCTTCTTCTTTCCTTTCTGCTTCTTCTTCTTTCACTTTTTTCTACTTCTTTACTTCTTTTCGTTTCTTCTTTCTTCTTCTTCTACTTCTTCTACTCTTTTTTCATCTTTTTTCTACTTCTTTCTTTTCTTCCTTTCTTCTTCTTCTACTCTTTTCTTCTTCTTCTTTTTTCATCTTTTTTCTACTTCTTTCTTTTTCTTCTTCTTCTACTTCTTCTACTTCTACTTCTTCTACTTCTTTTCTAACACTAACACATATGTAGCACTAAATCTAACACTAACACATATGTAGCACTAAATCTACACTAACACTAACACAATCTAGTACTAAATCTAAACAACAATTAAACAGCAAAAAAAAGAAAAAAAACTCACCGGAGCAATGGGACGGTCGGGGCAGTGGGGCGGATGGGCCGGCGACGTGGCGGCGCACCGGGGCAGTGGGACGGTCGGGGCAGTGCCGGGGCGGGTGGGCCGGCGACGTGGTGGGGCGCCGGGCGGCTGGATGGTGGAGCGACGGGGCGTCGGCGGGTGGGGGTGGGGGCGGCGGGGTGGTGGCGCGATAGGCCAACGGGGCCGGGTGCGGTTTGTGCTTTGGGCCGCGTTCGCGGACTGGGTGTGTGGGCGACGGGCGTCGGCGGGTGGGGTGGGGGCGGCTGGGTGGTGGGGCGACGGGGCAAGCGGGGGTGGGGGCGGGGGCGGCGACGGCGACAGGCGGCGGGGGCGGCGCCGGGCGGCGGGGGCGGCGGTGGGTGGATCTGGTGGCGGGGCGTCGGGGAGGAGAGAGGGAGAGAAGAGAGAGTAACGGGCGGGGGGTGGGGGCTCGACCGGCCGTTAGTTACATTAGCCTTTGCCGTCCGCCGAGGCTTTGCCGTCCGCTTTTTTTTATCTTTGCCGTCTGCTAGCAGACGGCAAAGAGGGGGGCCGTTAAGTTTTTCTAATCGGCTCGTTACTGGGGGGCACCTCTCTCTTTGCCGTCAGCCAGCTGACGGCAAAGATGTGACAGATGGCAAAGACCATTTTTGCCGTCTGCCAGTTGTTTGCCGTCTGCTTTTTGGTAGCTGATGGCAAAGACCTTCTTTGCCGTCTGCTAGCAGACGGCAAAATCCCTGATTCTAGTAGTGTGAGTTTCTCTAGCCTGATTTGCGTAGAGGCTGTGAGATTCCGATGAGCATAAGTGAAAATTCGCTTATGTTCCATTTGTTGTATGTTTGTATTCTCTAGAGGGCAGAGTCTCATTTCAATCGATTCTTCAATCAGTGCAGGAAGAGCAAGACATGCCTGTGTTAATGGCTAGGCTATGTGACAACTTTGATCGATGGTAAACTTACTGACTTACTGATTCCTGAGTTCTATCTTGATGCTTTTTGTTCCAAGTGTTAAGCAGGAATTGATAGGGTTGTCATATGATTTTGTTTAATCTTTGCTAATGTGAATTGTGAAATGTTGGTTAAACTTAATCTGATCATCACCAAACTCTATACCTCAGTTCTATTTTAGTAGTGATGTAAACTGCTTACATCATATAGGCTGCAGTATGTGGAGTCCTAAGTCCAAAAAAGAGGTCTACAAATGTTTATTATTATAGTTATTACTCCTCAATACACTTTAGCAGCCATTTAACCTTTCTAACGGTTCATACAACAGCATCATAAATCGTATTTTATCGTCAACCAAGCAGTTACATCAAAAAAGAGAATTTCCCTTAAAAGCTTGCCATTTTTTTCTTTGATGTCAGATGTTTTTGATCTCTCCAGTAGAATCAATGACTTCTGTGCTTTTTAGCTTGACAAACGGTATCAGTAGTTCAGTACCGATATTGATTGCTCCTTGCTCATGTGAATGTTAGTTATTATGTGCTTCTAGCCAATTGCATCTGCCATCCCATCACGAGACACAAACTTTGCCATGCCAAATATTACTCTTATGATTGCAACTTTGCAAATGTATGGAGATGTATAGCATAAATCATTTATTTTCCTTAGTCCTCTGCATTCATGTTTCTGAGACCTATGATATTGGTTAATTTTTAGGTTATCAGTCTTAGTCTGGACCTCTTTTAAAAAAACTTAAAAAACACTGTATCAGGAATACAAGTGTTTATGAAACTACTGTTGTTGGTTTAGGCAAACACCTCACAGTATTCAAAAGTACAGTTTTGTAGAAACCATAGTATTCTGATTGAGCTAGTAAGATTCAGTTTATGTAAATTTAGTAGTATGAACTAGTAAGATCCTTCTGCTGAACTGAAGATGCTATTTGCTTCACATTTTTTTCGGTTAAACTTTCCCAAATTATGTAGATTTAGTAAGAACTAGTAAGAGTTAAATCAACTGTAACATAGGTGCTCCTCTGTCATGCTGCTATGTACTTGGTACTTCGACCTTCTCCACCGATTAGTGAGCTCCGCCACCGAACGTAGCTCCTGTGCTGTGTTGCTGTTCTAGCCAAAGGTTTTCTCTCAATTTTTATACATCTACATCCCCTCCTATGATGTTAGCTGAAGCACCTTGTTGAGTTATTTTGGAATCTTTTATGCACTTTTCTGTTGAGTGCCTTTGTTTTAAACTATGAGATATGGCTATGTTTAATTCTGAAATCTCAATGCAATCTTATGTTATTCCATCGAGATTGATTTTCAAAATGTGTATATCTAATGTTTCTTACTGCAGCTTTAAGCTTCGCTGTCATCTTACTCTTTCTAGTTAATTTTTGTTATCTGTCTTTGAACCTATAAAATGGGTGATCTGTACATTTTTTGTTAATTTTTTCTGTACAAGTTTGTTTGTGTCAAGTACATGCTAATTGATGTTTCGAGGGGTGCTCATATACTTCCTCGGCAACATGGGAAGCTTTCACATTTGGTCTAGTTGTCTCTATATTTCCTGTATATGCCTTGTACACTCTTATATTCTCCCATGATTGAAGTTTGCAATGCTTATGGTACAATCTTTGTTTGTAGGTTAAGACCTCACTGTCTACTTCAACGAAGAGATTTGAAGAGTTGCAAAAGGTAATTTTGGGGCAAATTTCCATTGCTGTAGGATAATGAGATGTTGAAGCGGCAGACTGAATTCATGACACTGAAGTGCAATTGCGGCAGATTATCTCTATTTTTCCTTTTCATTTTTCTTATTATTGGAGTGAGAACAGGTAGAATGAGGAACTGTGTGATAGTAGATACAACAACTGTAGTAAAAAGAAACTTATGTTTGCAATTGTTAATGACATACATACTTGCATGTTCTTTGAAGTGGTCAGTCATGAGTACCAATGCATAATGATGGGGTTTTGGCTCATTTATTGGCTTCGGTGTCCAATTAACCATGAAATAGGAGCCCATGTCAATTATGTATGCTCTTACTGGATGTGTTCTAATGCTGGTTTATTATAAATCTTGTATTTGTAATGATGTGTACTGGTTTATTTTTTTTAATTCCTAATAAGTTAGTAGTAGCGTGGGGAGGAAACTGGGCGCTACTAGTATATAGGATACTAGTAGCGTTGGTTGTTTACCGACACTACTACTATTTCATTAGTAGTAGCACGTGTACGTAATAGCAGTAGCACGGGTGGAACATGCTACTACTAATAAAGTTACCAGTAGCGCTGGGACAAACAAGCGCTACTGCTAAAAAATAGCTGTAGCACCGTAGCAGTAGCGCGTCTGCCAGCGCTACTGGTAGCAAAAAAAATAGCGCTACTGGTAAGCATTTTCCTAGTAGTGGCCACTATGTGGCCAATACCATATTTCTCAAAAGTATGCCACATACAATACACATCGATGTCAAATCAAAAGATTTTGGCACCGCTCTAGCAATGTGAGAGAGTTGGCACCGCTGTGCACAAAGACCCACATGTACAAACAAATCAATCAAACCAACTACACCAACCTCTCCCTCTCCCAAACAAGTGTCTTTTTATTGCCTCAGTCCTCTCCCTCTCCCACGCAAGTGTTTTTTCATTGCGTGAGTTAATTTGGCACTGGAGCAAAGTAGGTGATCCAGATTGGGGCACCAGGTGAGCAATGGAGGGCATCGATGCCAAATGCATCAGAAGTGAATTTGGCACGTGTTTTGGCCTACATAATGGAGGTCCATTTTAGCCCACTTTTGTACTACCTCGTATTATCTACTCTTATAAAAAACTGAGTTGGTGATGATGGTGTGCCTACCATCTTGCAATGTAGACCGTCCGATCTATATCTGACAGGTAGAAAGCAAACTATGGTAATTTTGTAAAAAGATACCCGCACCTCTCTCCACATTTACAGATAAGGCCTTCCCTTGTTCATCCTTATCTCCCACAACCTCATGTTGAGCAATTAAAAAAGGAAGCCTTCGGAACAATCTGGCATGGTGGCCGCTGCCGGCGTCGTTCATCCCCATGCCTCCGTTCAGTCCGACCACAAATCACCACCACTTGCCACTCCTCCTCACCTTATCCCTCCACGTTCTCGAGATATCATTAGTTTTTACACATGGGATTACTCCCGCATGGGTCAATCACAACAGGTGTTTTATAAAAAGATGCATCTTGATGTTTCGTGCAATGCACAGGCATCTTGCTAGTTAGTGTAAAATTTTGACCATACATTTACCTAAGAAAATGCCAATGCATGTCACCAAAAATTATACCATTTGAAATTATGTTCAAATACGAATCCAACGATATAATTTTTAGTGACATGCATTACATTTTGTCAGTTAAATCTATGGTCAAATTTTGATACTACAAAATACGTACGAAGAGTAAACCAGGACGGAGGTAGTACTTGCTCTTAGGCTAACCATAGAGTTTCTAGTCTAAGTTACTTGCCACTATGACTAGCCTAGGCTACTAGTACAACAACAAAAAACGATGCAGGTGATCACGTGAGAAAAAATACTAAAAATATTTCTTTCGGTGCAGTGCGTAGATGCAGTTTTGAACACTACACTTGTCATCGTAATTTGGGAAAATTACGAAAAAATTGAGCTATGTTGTGATTACCGTTTACTAATCGGGAAGAATTTTCACCTCGATGAGTAGCTTCTCCGTGCATGGAAATCATGTAAGGAATCCAACAACTTGATCCAGATTGGGGCCAATAGATTTTATTGCCAAGATCTTCACTGTGCGCACAGACTAGGTCAAGTTTGTGGGAATCATTTTCTGGATGACAGTCGTGAATACATCAAGAACAAATTTAAAAATGTGAATTTCAAGAAGACGGAGAAGAAGATGAGTGTTGTACCAGAACAATTACGGATCCAATAAAGAGTTCGGAGAATTTGGCAGATGAGTACACCAACGCTGTCAATTTTGGCGCGTCAATGACCCTGATTTTTGTTGGGCCTTCTAGATCAGATACAAGCAATCTCTCAAGGAAAGGCGCATTCTCAATGACCATAACGTGGAACAGTTCGAGTGATCTCTTCCCAATTGATGCCTTGTTGTGGGGCCAGCAAGACACATAAATCCATTGGAGATTCGTCAAGGCAATGTGGAGGCTAATGAACCTATGGATCTACCGAAGACGAAGGTACCCGAGCGCAGTGCAGCTGCGGAGTAGTTGCTCCATAGCCTTCTTCGGGATGCCAACGTCAAAGAGGTCGAGTTGCTTGAGTTGAGGGAGAAGAAGGGCGGGTGCGGCATTAATCTGGGGAAAATAGCAGGAGCTGAAGCTGGCGCGGCGCAACGTTGGCGTGAGGCGGAGTGCGGACGGCGACAGAGAGCGACATCGTCCAGCTTCAAACCTGAGCTCCTCGAGCTGATCTAGGGCGGGGGATAAGAACCACTTGTCGAACTTGGCTTGGACCTTGTAGTTGGTACTGAACATGCGGATGTCAAGGCATCTGGCTGGTCCAGGGTGCGATGCAAGGATCTTGGAGACTGCGGCCATGCGTTTGCAATCCCCATCGCAGAGGCAACTATCGACGGTGAGGTTGAGGGGGACGTGGTGCCAGAGGGGGCGCCACCACTGGGAGAGCAGGGTGGTCCGCACGGCAGCTTTGGTGGGGAGAAGCGCGATGATGATGAGCAGCATGTCATCGGGGAGGCTACTGATGAAGTCCAGGCTCGCCGGATGCGGTTTTGGCTCGAGCCGCCTCCGCTTGTTGGATGCCTCGCCGTCCATCTCAGCCGGCGGCGACGCCGGTGTACACATGTGCTGGTGTGTATTTTGTGCTGGGTGTGCGCGAGTGCGTCCTTGCGTGCATGCCGCCACGCAGTGGTGTAGTGTGCGCGAGTGCGTCCTTCACGCGGAAGAAGTGTGCCCTCAATTTACTAGCGGAATTGCTTCATGCACGACAGTAAACGCATGATGCCTGCATGATTCTCCTTCCCCAACAGTGCTCCTGCGTGCACGCTAGCTGTTGGTGCTGCCATGTCTGAATCGTGCATGCATCGTGTGTATAGCAGCGCTGATTTACTAGTGTGCGGGGTGCTACTGCGAGTGGTTTCAACTTTGTTTACTTCACCGCGTGTCAAATGGGCCTCTAGTTTACTTATTTTCACCCACTGCCACATGGGCCAGCACACAAAGATAGAGAACACGAGCTGACAAGGCAGCATTTGGACTGGTTGACCGGTCAACTAAACAATATACGGAGCTATACGCTGACACAGTGACCGTATAATCCCTCGGTAAAGAGAGATCGAGTGAGAGGGGAGGCCCGTGAGAGATAGTAGAGAGAGAAAGAGCTACTCCCTCCGTTCGATAATGTAGTGCCTATATTTTTTTTAAAGTCAAACTTTTGAAACTTTGACCAAGTTTATAAAGAAATTACTTATACCTACAATACCAAAGATAAATGATAGTATGAAGTAAGTACATGTTGTGATGAATCTAATGATCGTTCCAGATGTAAATGTTTTTCTCCACATATACCTGGTCAAACTTTTCTCAGGTTTGACTTTTCAAAACATCCATATGTTTATGGATGTGAGAGAGTACCTAACTAGAGAGAGAGAGAGAGAGAGAGAGAGAGAGTGAAATAGAAAGAGTGAGTGAAAAACGTGTGTGTGTGTGTCGTGGTTCGACACGACCACCTATGGGGCCATCGGCCCCTTCGTGGTTCGGCAAGGGGGAAGGGCACATTGCACAAAGAGCGGAGGCTGTAGAGCAGCACAACAATGGTGACGCGGGTGGTTTTTACCCAGGTTCGGGCCGCCGCGAGGGGTAAAACCCTACTCCTGCTTTGGTGGATTGGGTGGAGGACCATGACGAACGCGCAGCGCCCAAGCCCGGCAAGGTTGCCTCGGGGAGAGCAGCTATGCGTGTATGATAGTACAAGAGTCTGAATCCTTTCTAAGGTTGCCTCGGCCTTCCTTTTATAGGTAAAGGGGTTACCACAATGGCAAAACAGTCATTATCCAGTGATTAGATGGCCACAGTGCTATCATACCTAACTCTGCAGACAGGATAAGGTGCATTAAATGCACCGCTTAGTGTCACGTCGTGGAAGCAGCCCAGCAAGCCTTGCCGTGCCATTCAACCACCTTCTCGCTGTCTGCGTGACACGTCCCTGGATGGGTGTCATTTAGGGGTGATCTTCCTCAGAAATGGCTGCCACGTGCTGAATGACAGCCACTTAATCACTTGGGGGCTCGACACCGCACCGATAAGTGACCGGCGTTGCTGTGAGGTGGAGCTTTGGCTGGGAAGCAGGCCGTCGGCGCCCTGGCAACCCTTGATGCAGAGGTATTGGGACTTGCCCTTGGGGTGGCCTCGACCTGACCAGGCTTGCCTGCCCGGCAAGGGAGGCTTTTCCTTTGGTGATATCTTGTTCCTTTGGCTTGTCTTGGTCTTCTTGGTCCGCCCTTTGATTTCTCAAAGAGCTATTTCTTCTGCTTGGCCTTGTCTCGTTGCTGCAACTTTGCCCTTGAGCCAATGTACAATCCGGACAACATACACCAGGGTTTGTTGCACCGACAGGAGCCCCTGGGCCTGGCTCGGATGCACTGCCGAGCATCGTCGGGGTAGGCCCTATCAGGTACATAGGCAGCGGGCACGTGGCAGCTCATCCCTTGATATTTTCTTTGCTTCTTCATTAACCTGTGCTTGAGCCAGTTCCTGGTTTTTCTGTGCATCGTGCAAGACGTTATGGGGGAGTTTTAAGACACGACCCGTGGCTACCCACGTCCCACGCTCATGGAGTGGTAACTGCCATTCCACTAGCTTCCCCGCTTCTGGCGTTTCCGCCATGTATGCTGCATGCATTGCACAGGATTGGTGGCGGACGCAGGGGCGTGGAAACATGTGCCATGACAGAAAGCCAGGCACCACAGATTGGTGCACAGGGTTGGCCTTGATTCCACGAGCCGTTGGTGGCGCGGAGGAGTCAGATTGGCAGAGTGGGGCGGTTAGCCCCTAGGTGAGGAGCCAGCCCCCGGCCCGTTTGCCTATAAAAGGGGACATGGGCGAGGTGCTGGCTCACACCTGTCTCTTCCTCCTTCCTTCTGGCACTGCTTTTCCATCATGGTGAGGGGGAGACGGTGTAGCGGCACTCCAGTAGCGGCGACGAGGGCTTCTGCTCGACAGCGCCTCCCTCCTCCTATTGGGGAAGCGGGAGCGGAGCCCGTCATGAGGGGAGGCAGGAGAGGATGGGGACGTGGTCGCCGCGGCGCTCGGGATCGAGGACGACGAGGTGGTGCTATGATCGCACCTCCACCGGCTGTTCCAGACCCCAACGAAGGCCATGTCGGGAACCAGCCGTTGGAGTTCATCGTCAAGCTGCGAGGGCCCCCGCGCAGCCGCCTTCGGCTTCCTACTCCATTTGCAAGGGTGATGAAGATCGAGCAGCCGCCGAGGTTGAGGCCGCACATGAGGGGCTGCTGTAATGGCAGCGGAGGCCGTATAGCAGCACGGCAATTGTGGCGCGGGTGGTTTTTACCCAGGTTCGGGCTGCCACGAGGCATAAAACCCTACTCCTGCTTTGGTGGATTGGGTGGAGGACCGTAACGAACGCGCAGCGCTCAAGCCCGGCAAGGTTGCCTCGGGGAGAGCAGCTACATGTGTATGATAGTACAGGCGAGAAGGTGGTTGAATGGCATGACAAGGCTTGCCGGGCTACTTCCACGTGACACTAAGTGGTGCATTTAATGCACCTTGTCATGTCTGCAGAGTTAGCTATGATAGCACTGTGGCTATCAAATCACTGGATAATGACTGTTTTGCCACGGTGGTAACTCCTTTACCTATGAAAGGAGGGCCGAGGCAACCTTAGAAAGGATTCGGACCCTCTACCAGGAGGGACTTGCCGGAGTCTAGTTTCCTCCTCTTTCTGGCCATTGTTGCTGGGGACACGGAAGGTTGAGTCAGGTGGAGAACAAAAGTCCCTGGTTCCACAGGAAGCTTTTGCGCAGCGCACTTTGACAGATGATCAGCAATGCTATTTTCCGCATGTGGCACGTGCTCTGTTTGCAATCCATAAAAGTGCTCCTCCAGCTTTCTCACTTCCTCCACATATGCCTCCATAAATGGACTCTTATAATCCTTATTCACTTGCCTCACCACGAGCTGTGAGTCTCCTTGAATGATCAACTTCTTAATCCCCAACTCTGTTGCGATTCTGAGCCCGGCAAGGAGTCCTTCATATTCTGCAGTGTTGTTGGTAGCCTTCTCCCGGGGGAAATGCATCTGGAGCACATACTTGAGTTGCTCTCCAGTGGGTGCGACGAGGAGCACGCCAGCTCCTGCACCTTAAAGTGAGAAGGCACCATCAAAGTACATGATCCATTCTTGGGGCGCTTCCTTGCCGGGGATAACTGTTTCCAGAGCCTCTTCATCTGGGGTAGGTGTCCACTGTGCAATAAACTCCACCAGTGCTCTACTCTGAATGGTTGATGTGCTCTCAAACTTCAGACCAAAGCTTGATAACTCCAAAGCCCATTCCACTATCCTACCAGTGGCCTCCGGGTTCCTCAGTATGCGTTGTAAAGGGAGTCGAGTGACAACTGCGATCTCGTGGGCTTGGAAGTAGTGGCGCAGTTTCCTTGAGGCCATGACGAGGCCAAAGATCAACTTTTGCACGCCAAAGTACCTTGATCTAGCTCCCCTGCAACAGGGAGCAGACAAAGTAAACTGGCCGCTGCACCACCTTCTTCCTTGCCGCAGTCTTGAGATTGCCTTCACTTCTCTGCTCATCTTTCTCTTGATATGCGCCTAGCCTTGCCGTGACTGGTTCACTTCCTTCTCCCGGGAGGACAGTAGCTGCAGCTGCTCCTTCTTCCACTTCCCGTTGTGCCACTAGCGCTTCACTAACCACTTGATTGGTTGCCGCCACATACAGCAGCAAGGGCTCTTGTGGTTTTGGAGCGACCAGGGTGGGAACAGAGGAAAGGTTAGTTTTTAAGTCCTGCAGCGCTGCTTCTGCCTCCGGGGTCCACTTCACGGGTCCTGCCTTCTTCAAGATTTTGAAGAACGGAAGGGTGTGCTTGGCAGACTTGGAAATGAACCTACTCAGCGCGGCAACACATCCAGTTAGATGCCTCACGTCCTTGAATGACTTGGGTGCTTGAATCTGTTCGATTGCTCTGATCTTGTAGGGGTTGGCCTCTATCCCCAAGTGAGACACAAAGAAGCCAAGTAGCTTGCCGGAGGGAATGCCAAACACGCACTTCTCTGGGTTCAGCTTCAAGTTGATCTTGCGCAGGCTTGCAAAGGTTTCTTCCAAATCCTGAATGAGCGTTGATCTATCCTTTGTCTTGACCACTATGTCATCCATGTAAGCTTCAATATTCCTGTGCAGCTGGGATTCAAACCCCATTTGCACTGCTCTTGCAAAAGTGGAGCCAGCGCTCTTTAACCCAAAGGGCATTCGTACAAAGCAGTACGTGCCACATGGGGTTATGAACGCTGTCTTCTCCTCGTCTTCCTTGGACATGAATATCTGGTGGTACCCAGAGTAGGCATCCAAGAAGGAAAGTAGATCACACCCGGAGGTGAAATCCACAATCTGGTCGATGCGCGGCATGGGGAAGGGGTCCTTCGGGCATACTTTATTTAGATCTATGAAATCTATGCACAACCTCCATTTCCCATTTGCCTTGCGCACTACCACTGGATTCACCAACCATGTTGGGTGCAACACTCCTCTGACCATACCAGCTGCCTCAAGGTTCTTGATCTCTTCGGAGATGAACTGCTGTCGCTCCAAAGCTTGCTTCCGGACCTTCTGCTTGATGGGTCGGGCTTGAGGGCAGACAACAAGGTGGTGCTCGATTACCTACCTGGGAACACTGGGGATGTTGGATAGTTGCCAAGCAAACACATCAACATTCGCCGACAGAAAGGCAACGAGCGCGCTTTCCTATTTGTCGTCAAGGGTGGAGCTGATAGTGAATGTACCATCAGCGCCAACCAGCCCTGCCGGGACCTTCTTCATAGTGGGTGCAGCAACGCTGGATCTTTTGCTAGTAGAACTCTGCGACAAATCATCGACGGGTGCAGCGTACTCCGGAGAGGCGCGCTTCCCAGATTCCTTGTCGGTATCCTTGCTAGCTTTTCTCCCTTGTTTATTTTCCTTGGCGGGGACTGCGGCTTCCACGGCCTTGGCAGTGACCGCATCCCGGTACATCTTGTCCACGCATATAATTGGGTCCTTCTTGTCTGATGGGATAGAAATGACGCCCATCGGTCCAGGCATCTTCAGGGTGTTGTAGGCATAGTGGGATGCCGCCATGAACTTTGCCAGGGCAGGTCGCCCAAGTATCCCATTATATGGCAACGGAAGCTCGACCACATCAAACACGATCTTCTCAGTCTGGTAGTTCAGTTCCCCTCCAAATGTCACCGGCAGCGTGATCTTCCCCTTTGGACGACTCCTGCCGGGGTTGATTCCTTGAAACGTGCCAGTAACCTTGAGCTCTTCATCGGTTATCTGCAACTTGCTGATTACCTTGGGGGAAATCAGATTCAACCCGGCCCCGCTGTCAACCAACATCTTTGTGACCTTGAGGTTGCGGATTGTTGGTGATACCAACAACGGCAAGCACCCTACCGCGGTGGTGCGGTTAGGGTGATCCTCTTCGTCAAAGATGATGGGCGTGCGAGACCATTTGAGTGGTTTCCGTGAATCTGCTGTTGGCTCCACGGCATTGACCTCACGTGCACATTGTTTCAGCTGGTGGTGAGAGGAGTGCAAGGATGCACCCCTGTCAATGCACAGGGCGTCAGTGGCCTTCTAAAACTCTTGCTCACTGGTTTCCTCTTCATCCCCTTCATCGCTTTCGTCACCACATTCCTTCTTCTCATAGCCTTTAGCAGGTTTCCCTTGGTGTTGAGGGACCTTGCTGGGGTGTTGAGGGGCTGCTGTAATGGCAGTATGCGGGCGTACGTGGAGTTCCCTGTTCCTCATGTCATGCTTCTCCTGCGTGGTTGGAAGACTTTTGCTCGCGCCCATAGCTTGGCGGCCGGGCACGTCCTCCATTTCAAGCTAATGGACGCCACCCTGCTCTCCGTCAAAGTCTTCGGACGCTCGGGTGCTCGCTTAGGGTGCTACGCGGAGAGCTCGACTGACGACGAAAGCTCCTCCTCGAGCGATAGTGAAGAGGAGGATAGTGACGGCGATGACGACGGAGCCGATGGGGAGGATGACGGCTCCGACTCCGGCTGAACACTAGCCGCACCGTCACCGTCAGCCGGCAGCACCGCCATCTGCACCTGCATCTCCTCCCCGGCAAGGCTATTTGCCGGGGCGCTGGGTGCGGGTGGTGCCCTCGTCTCCTCCAGCAGTATTCCAGATGGACCCCGGCAGGCTTCCTCGTGGCTCCGGCTTCGTTTGCCCTGCGGCGTCCTGCTGGCCCTGGTGGCGGAGACCAGTGCGTCGCCTAGTCGCTCCCCCCATCCATCACCTTCGCCCGCGCCCTCTCGATCTTTTTCGGCTCCGTTCCACGGGCCCTGACGAGGTCAGGCTGGGCTTCTGCCCAGGCACGCCTCTTGCCCTCTTTGCCTTCCCCTGTAGTTCCTAGGAGGAGAGGCACAACAAAGGGGTTACGGGGCATTTATCTTTTTTAGCCTAAAAAATGTAGGCACTTGCCAAACTTTAGTCTTAAATATGTAATCTTCTTTATCCATGTTTATGCTCTGTAAGATCTGCACTTGTTTATCCACATATTAATGAAAAAGACAAGCCTTGCCAGGTACTTGTGCATGTATTATGTCCATGCAGAGGTGGAATGCCTCTATACATTTGAGTAAACAAGTTTCCACGGCAAGCTATCCTGCCGGTACCTTCCGTTTGTTGCCGCGTGCTTGTCCTGCGGGGCTCAAAACTAGGAAAAGGGACCAGCCCACCGTCGAACCCTCTTCGTCAACGGCCACTACAACCACCTCGACCGAAGCAACATTCGAGTCAAAGGATGGGAGCACCCATGCTTCGAAGGTGACGAGGTTTCTATATGCACAAGTTTGCTCCTTACAGAACATGTATGGATAAGAAGGAACTTATCTGTTTGGCTTGTCGGGGACCAATATGTAGGCTTGTTTCCATTTCTTCTTTTCGGGACCGAGTCCACGGCAAGAACCCTGCAGTTTAGTGCAGAGGAAAACAAAGCTACATATGACCTTATCTACATGATCATGCCATGCTCATGTTATGCTATGCATGCATGCATGTTTTTGGGGCCCCTAGTGCTTCGTTTATTTATCTGCCGCTTAGGGTCTGCGCCTGGCTTTGTACAAAGGGTTACATGCAGCATCGGCAAGGCTTGTACAAAAGGGTGGCTGCCGGGCCCGCTTGTACAAAAGGGTGGCTACCGGGCCTGCCCGGCAGCCGTGCCTTATGGGTAGAACTTACGAAGATGCTCAATGTTCCATGAGTTTTGCAATTGAATGCCATCTTTGGTCTCCAGACGGACAGCGCCGGGTCTGGAGACTCGTACTACCCGGTAAGGGCCTTCCCACTTCGGCATCAACTTGTTTGCACCCTTGGCAGACTGAACGCGCCTAAGGACAAGGTCGCCTTCCTCAAGGCTCTGGGCATGAACCATGTGGCTTTGGTAGCGACGTAGGGTTTGCTGATAGCGTGCAGCATGCGTAGCAGCCCGGAGATGGTTCTCCTCAAGGAGCACGTCATCGTCATGCCGGTGCTGCTCTTTCTCTACTTCATCGTAGGAAAATACTCGTGGTGACCCGTATATGAGTTCCGTGGGGATCACTGCTTCTGCCCCATAGACTAGGGAGAAGGGAGTCTGGCCAGTAGCTCGATTTGGTGTCGTACGGAGGGACCAAAGAACCACCGGCAGCTCGTCGATCCAGCGCCTGCCACACTTCTGCAGCCTATCAAATGTTCTTGTCTTGAGTCCTCGCAGCACTTCAGCGTTCGCCCTCTTAGCTTATCCATTGCTTCTGGGATGGGCAACAGAGGCGAATGAAACTTTGCTTCCAAGGGTTTAAACGTATTGCATGAAGGCGCGGCTTGTGAATTGGGTGCCATTGTCAGTGATGACTCTGGAAGGTACTCCGAAGCGGCACACCAATTGTCAGTGCAACAAACCCTACGTCTGTTGCCCAGACCGTGCACAGGCCCAAGATCAAGATTGCAACATCCAAGACAAGGCCAAGATGAAGAAATAGGCTCTTTGAGGAATCAAATGGTAGGTTGAGAAGACCAAGTCAAGCCAAGAAGCAAGACACCGCTAAGGGAAAACCTCCCTTGCCGGGCAGGAGAGCCTGGTGAGGTCAAGGTTGCCCCGAAAGCAAGCCTCAAGACCGCCCCGACAGGCCTGCCGGGTCCTACGAAGGCAAAACACCCCGCCAGGGCTTCACCGCCCCACCTCGCAGCGACGCAGGTCATCGATCGGTGCGGTGTCAAGCCCCAAAGTGACTAAGTGGCTGCGTTTCGCCACATGGCAGCCATTTCCTATAGGAATCGCCTCCAAATGACACCCGTCCAACGACGTGTCATGCAGACAGGAGAGAAGGTGGCCAAACAGCCTGGCAGGGCGTGCCGGGCAGGCCATGATGTGACACTAAGCGACGCATTTAATGCGTACTGCTCTGTCTGCAGAGTAGATATGATAGCACTATTCGCTATCTAATCAGTACACAATGACTGATTTGCCACTGTGGTGACCCCTTGATCTATAAAAGGAGGCCCATGGCAACCATAGAAAGGATTCGGACCCATGTACACTCATACGCGCGTAGCTGCTCTCGCCCCGAGGCGACCCTGCCGGGCAAGAGCGCTGTGATTCCACCACCATCAATCATCAATCCACCAAAGCAGGAGTAGGGTTTTACGCCTCGCGGTGGCCCGAACCTGGGTAAAAACTGCCCGTGTGATCTCTGTCGCGCTGCGCTGCGCTGCGCTACTCCGCTCTTTGTGCAACGTGCTCAGTCCCCCTGCCGAACCAAAAGGGGCCCTTGACCCCTTAGGTGGCCGTGGTTTCCCACGACATGTTTGGCGCACCAGGTAGGGGGATGCGCTTGCGCGAACCCGAGAAGTGTACGTAGCGCGTCATCTTCACCGCCATCTTCTTCATCAACGGCTCCATCTTCCATGGCGCCCAAGAAGAAGCCCGGCACCACAGCTCATCCATCCACCTCGATGGCCTGCCGCATGCGACCGCCGACGCCGCGAGGGCTATGGGGACGCCTGGGGGTGTGGACGCTGCGGGGGACGTGGTCGGCGCAGGCGGCGTTATTACCACCTCCCCTGTGGCCGAAGCAGGAGCTGGAGGCACCGGAGAAGGACATCACCAACTACATCCCAGCGACCACACCCCACGAGGTACGGGAGGAGAGATCATTCCATCTGCACCTCCCCGTCCGGCCGAGGGACACAGCCACAGCGGGGATACTCGCCCTGGGGGGAATCGCAATTCCCCGACCGCTCCCACCGCGGGTGCGGCCGTAGAACATGCGCCACCCTCGGAACAAGGCAACCCAGCCGCTACGTTAAACGGAGCCGCTGGTCCTTGAGCGCCTTCACCTCGTCACCACGCCATCCAGGGGGCTGGCTCACGACGATGAGAGCACGGCGCGACTGCTACCGGCACCGTCAGGAGCTGGACGACGTTACGATCTTCATCGACATCCATGCCAAGCACCGCTTCGGAGGCCATGGCGCGGGCTCAGCTGCTGTTGAAATTTCTGCCGGCAGCCGATCAAATGGATGAGTGGAGAGCCACCATTCAGAGTCTGATTGGCTTCGCCGAGGCAGGAGGATCGCAGCGGGCTGGCCCGCCACGGCCTCCCCAGGCCGTGACAACGGCCCACACTGCTGGCCGTGCGGACGGGGCCACTCCTACGGTGCAGTCCCCGCCGCGGGAGCCGGCGCGGGAGCCGCGCAGCCAAGAACCCGACAATGTCTCGATGGCTTCGTCAGACCCTCGAGCGTGTCAAGGCCAACGGCGAGGCCTGGAGGACAGGCGGAGGGAAGGCGCGCGTGTCATCACCGAGCGACACCGCGATGCCCACCGCCAGTCCGACAGGTGCGATGGCCCCGACATCGACGAGCCCGCACTCACTGAGGGCGGGTACCTGCCCTTCGAGGCTGGGTTCCCTGCCTTCACCCGCGAGCTGCGGCAAGTCCGTTGGCCGTCCACTCGCACGTTCAAGCCAGAGATACCAGAGAAGTATGACGGGAGACTGAACCCGATAGAGTTCTTGAGCATCTACACCATCGTTGTTCAAGCTGCCGGGGGAAGAGATGAGAAGGTATTCGCCAACTACTTCCCTTTGGCACTCAAGCCAAATGTGAGGTCTTGGCTGATGCACCTGCCGGAGAACTCCATTTCGACCGGGGCTGACCTGTGCCATGAGTTCGTTGGTGCCTTCACGGGCGGCCATCAAGAACCAGGGCAGCCCAGCGACTTGCAGCTTCTTCTGCAGAAGGAAGGCAAGAGCCTGCGGAAATACATGCAGAGATTTAGCCGAGTCCACAGGAATATTCCAGACATCCACCCGGCAACTGTGATAGCTGTGTTCCAGTCCAATGTGCGCAATCGTCGGATACGTTCCAAGATGAACGTTCGATTGCCCAAGACTATGAAGGAGCTTTACACCCTGGTGGATAAGTGTGCTCGAATAGAGGAGGGGAGGAAGCTCCCCGGAGAAGAGGATGGCGTCGACATCGATTCAAAGGATGATGATGAGGCCACCAGTTAAAAGAAGAAGAACAAGAAGCGCAACAAAAGGCGCAAGGATAAAGCAGTGATGGCCGTTGAGGGATCGGGCATGCCTAGTACTGACAAGAAAGCCAAGGCTGAGATACCCGGCAAGGAAGTTGCTGCGTGCACTGATTGTCGGGAAGCCGCGGCTGCCGAGAAGGCTGGGAAAGGCGATGGCCCGTATTGCAAGATCCATCAGACCAAGGGCCACGATCTCCAGGAGTGTCATCAGGTTGAGCAGCTTGTCAAGTTGCAGAGGGCTGAATATGAGAAGTAAGATAAAGAGAAAGGTCAGAATGGTGCTGGCAGAAAGGGCCGGGGTGGCGGAGCAAGCTGCCCCGGCAAGGCTCCTCAGAATCAAGGGAAACCTGCCAGAGGCCGTGAGAAGGGGGATTGCAACGATGAGAGTGATGGAGGAGATGAAGAGGAAACCAGCGAGCAGGAATTCCAGAAAGTCACTGACGCCCTGTGCATTGACGGGGGTGCATCTTTGCACTCCTCCCACCGCCAACTTAAACGGTGGGCGCGTGAAGTCAATGCCGTGGAGCCAGCGGCAGACTCTTGAAGGCCGCTCAAGTGGTCCTGCACGCCCATCATCTTTGACGAAGAGGACCACCCTGACCGCACCACCGCGGTAGGGTGCTTGCCATTGTTGGTATCACCAACAATCCGCAACCTCAAAGTCACAAAGATGTTGGTTGACGGCAGGGCCGGGTTGAATATGATTTCTTCAAAGGTCATCAGCAAACTCCAGATAGCAGAAGAAGAGCTCAAAGTTACTGGTACATTTCAAGGAATCAACCCCGGTAGGAGTCGTCCTAAGGGGAAAATCACGTTGCCGGTGACATTTGGGGGGGGGGAGTTGAATTACCGGACTGAGAAGATCATGTTTGATGTGGTTGACCTCCCCCTGCCATACAATGGAATCCTTGGTCGCCTAGCTCTGGCCAAGTTCATGGCGGCATCCCACTATGCATACAACACCTTAAAAATGCCAGGGCCGGTGGGCATCATTTCCATTCCATCAGACGCGAAGGACGCAATTATTTGCGTGGACAAGATGTACCGGGATGCAGTAGCAGCAGAGGCCACTGAAGCAGCAATCCCCGCCAAGGAAAGTAATGGAAAGAAGAAGGCTAACAGGGACGCCGGTAAGGAATCCATGAAGCGTACCTCTTCGGGGTATGTTGCGCCTGTTGATGACTCGCCGGAGAGTTCCAATAGCAAGAGATCCAAGGCATCTGCACCCGCTGTGAAAAAGGTCCCGGCAGGGCTGGCTGGCGCTGATGGTACTTTCACTATCAGTGCCACCCTCGATGACAAATAGGAAAGCACGCTCGTTGCCTTCCTGCGGGCGAATGTCGATGTGTTTGCCTGGCAACCATCTGATATCCCCGGTGTTCCCAGGGAGATAATCGAGCACCACCTTGCTGTCTGCCCACATGCCCGACCCGTCAAGCAGAAGGTCCGGAAGCAAGCTTTGGAGCAGCAACAATTTATTGCCAAGGAGATCAAGAAACTTGAGGCAGCTAGTCTGGTTAGAGGAGTGTTGCATCCAACGTGGTTAGCAAATCCTATGGTGGTACGCAAAGCTAATGGGAAGTGGAGGTTGTGCATAGATTTTACGGATCTGAACAAGGCATGCCCGAAGGACCCATTTCCCTTGCCGCGCATCGACTAGATTGTGGATTCCACCTCTGGGTGTGACCTGCTTTCCTTCCTGGATGCCTACTCTGGGTATCATCAGATCTTCATGTCCAAGGAAGACGAAGAGAAGAGCGTGTTCATCACCCCATGTGGCACATACTGCTTCGTGCGGATGCCTTTCGGGTTGAAGGGCGCCGGGTCCACTTTCCCAAGAGCAGTCTAGATTGGTTTTGAGTCACAGTTGCATAGAAACATTGAGGCTTACATGGATGACATTGTGGTCAAGACCAAGGACAGATCAACCCTCATTCAGGATTTAGAAGAGACGTTTGCTAATCTGCGCCAGATCAACTTGAAGCTAAACCCGGAGAAGTGTGTGTTTGGTGTTCCTTCCGGCAAGCTACTTGGATTCTTTGTGTCCCACTGGGGGATAGAGGCCAACCCCGACAAGATCAAGGCTATCGAGCAGATTCAAGCACCCAAGACAGTCAAGGACGTGAGGCGTTTGACTGAGTGTCTTGCCGCACTTAGTAGATTCATTTCCAAGTCTGCCGAGCATGCCTTGCCGTTCTTCAAGATTTTGAAAAAGGTAGGGCCCATGGAGTGGACCCCAGAGGCAGACGCTGCACTACAAGATTTGAAGGCCTACCTTTCCTCTGTGCCCACTTTGGTTGCTCCAAAACCTCAAGAGCCGTTGCTGCTATACTTGGCGGCAACTAATCAGGTGGTTAGCGCAGCATTGGTGGCGCAGAGGGAAGTGGATGGAGCAGCAGACGTAGCTGGTGTCCCTTCCGGGGAGGAAAGTGAACACACCCCGGCAAGGTCAGATGCAGATCAAGGTGGAGAAGAGCAAAGCAGCGGAAGCAGTTCTCTGGTCACGGCAAAGAAGAAAGTGGTGCAGTGCCCAGTATACATCGTCAGCTCCCTATTGCAGGGGGCTAGATCCAGGTACTCTGGTGTGCAGAAATTGATTTTTGGCCTTGTTATGGCCTCAAGGAAACTGCGCCACTACTTCCAAGCCCATGAGATCACAGTTGTCACCCGTTTCCCTTTGCAACGGATACTCCAAAACCCTGAGGCCACCGGCAGGATAGTGGAGTGGGCTTTGGAGTTATCCAGCTTTGGTTTGAAGTTTGAGAGCACATCAACCATTCAGAGCAGAGCATTGGCAGAGTTTATTGCAGAATGGACGCCAACTCCTGACGAAGAGGTACTGGAGACAGTTATCCCCGGCAAGGAAGCGCCCCAAGAATGGATCATGTATTTCGATGGTGCCTTCTCCCTGCAAGGTGCAGGGGCTGGCGTGCTTCTCGTTGCTCCCACCGGAGAGCACCTGAAGTACGTCGTCCAGATGCATTTTCCCCGGAAGGAGGCTGCCAACAATACAACATAGTATGAAGGGCTCCTTGCTGGGCTCAGAGTCGCAACAGAACTGGGGATCAAGAAGCTGATCATCCACGGTGACTCACAACTTGTGGTGAGACAAGTCAACAAGGATTACCAAAGTCCATTGATGGAGGCATACGTTGAGGAATTGAGAAAGTTGGAGGAGCGCTTTGATGGATTGCAAACAGAGCACGTACCTCGTGCGGAAAACAGCATCGTTGGTCATCTGTCGAAGTGCGCTGTGCAGAAGCTCCCTGTGGAACCAGGAACTTTTGTTCTCCATCTGACTCAGCCCTCCGTATCCTCGGCAACAATGGCCAGAAAGAGGAGGAAACTGGACTCTGGCAAGCCTCTCCCGGTAGAACCTCTCGAGGATCCCGACAGAAAGCTTGTCGGGCACAACTCCCCTTCGGTCGCTGAGCTGCATCCTCCTGCTAGGCCACCGGTCCCCGCGATCGAGGATTACACTCTCACGAATGAGGAGGTACCGTTAGTCCTCGTTGCTGAGCCACAGGCTCCGCCTTGGGCACGGCACATAGTCCATTTCCTCCAAACTGGAGAACTTCCCAAAGAGTAAGAAGCTGAAAGAGTAGCCCAGAGGGCCAGTATGTATCATTTCGTTGATGACACGCTGTACAAAAGGAGGCCCAACGGTGTGAAATTGAAGTGCATTTGTCGGGAAAGAGGGAAGGAACTGCTGGCAGAGATACACAAGGGTATGTGCAGCTCCCACATTGGATCAAGGGCGTTGGTTGGGAAAGCTTTCCGGCAAGGATTCTACTGGCCCACAGCCCTCCAAGATGCGGTCGAGCTTGTCACCAAGTGTGAAGCCTGCCAGTTCCATTCCAAGAATATCCACCTGCCTACCCAAGATCTTTAGACAATCCCTTTGTCATGGCCGTTTTCGGTCTGGGGGCTCGACATCCTTGGCCCTTTCCCCCGTGCTGCCGGGGGCTTTGAATTCTTGTTCATTGCAATCGACAAGTTTACAAAGTGGCCGAAAGTAGAGCCCATGAGAAAGGTGACTGCTCAGTCAGCTATCAAGTTCTTGAAAGGATTGGTGTGCCGCTTCGGAGTTCCTGCCCGGATCATCACTGACAACGGCATCCAGTTCACGAGCCTTCATGCAATATGTTCATGCCCTCGGAAGCAAAATCTCGTTCGCCTCTGTGGCCCATCCAAGGAGAAACGGGCAAGCTGAGAGGGCGAACGCTGAAGTGTTGCAAGGACTCAAGATGAGAACATTCGATAGGCTACAGAAGTGTGGCAAGCGGTGGATCGATGAGCTGCCGGTGGTTCTTTGGTCCCTCAGAACGACACCAAATCGAGCTACCGGGGAGACTCCCTTCTCCCTAGTCTATGGGGCAGAAGCCGTTATCCCCATGGAACTCATTTACGGGTCACCTCGAGTGCTTGCCTACGATGAAGTAGTGCAAGATTAGCACCGGCGTGACGACGCTGTGCTACTCGAGGAGAACCTTCTCCGGGCTGCTACACGTGTCGCACGCTATGAGCAAGCCATGCATCGCTATCACAGCCACAGGGTTCATGGCCGGTGTTTTGAGGAAGGCGACCTTGTCCTTAGGCGTGTTCAGTCCGCCAAGGGTGCAAACAAGTTGACGCCGAAGTGGGAAGGCCCTTACCGGGTAGTACTAGTCACCAGACCTGGCGCAGTCCATCTGGAAACCGGAGATGGCATTCAGTTGCAAAACTCATGGAACATTGAGCATCTTCGCAAGTTCTACCCGTAAGGTGCGGCTGTCAGGCCCTGCCCGGCAGCCACCCTTTTGTATAGGCCTTGCCTCTGTTGCATGTAACCCCTTGTACAAAGGCAGGCACAGATCCTGAGCAACAAAGAAATAAATGAAGCGCTGGGGGGCCCCGACAAATTGCATGCATGCATAAGCATATCATGAGCATTGCATGTTCATGTAGATAAGATCACATGAGGTATCATTTTCATCTGCATCAAACTGCAGGCTCCTACCGTGGATTCAGTCCCAAAAAAGGAGAAGAGAAGACAAGCCTACATTGCGATCCCCGGCAAGCCCAAACAGATAAGTTCTCTCTCTTATCCATACGTCTTCCGTAAGTAAAAACTTGTGCATAGGAAAACCTTGTCGCTTTAAAAACTTAGGTGCTCCCATCCCTTGACTCGAACGTTGCTTCGGTCAGGGAGGTTGTAGTGGCCTTTGGCGAGAAAGTTGGCGGGGGGCTGGTCCCTCTTCACGATTTGTGCACGGTAGGCCTAGCCCCGCGGCAGCAACTTGAGGGTACCGGCAGGATAAGCCTATCGGGGGGAAACTTGTTTACTTGAGCGTATAGAGGCATTCTCCCTCTGCATGGACATGTTACATGCACAACTGCCCGGCAAGGTTTATCTTTTTCATTAATATGCTGACCAACAAGTACAGACCTTACAGAGCACAAACTTGGATAAAAGAGATTACATAATTTGAACTAAAGTTTGGCAAGTGCCCACATATTTTAGATTGAAAAAAGATAAGTGCCCCGTGATGCCCTTTCTTTCCCCTCTCCTTCTAGGCACTGCCGTAGGAGGTGAAGAGGGCAAAAGGAGCACCTGGGCGGAAGCCCAGCCTGACCTCGTCGGGTCCCCTGATGAGGAGCCTGGCGAGAGCGGGAGGGTGCGGGCGAAGGCGATGGTGAAGAGATCGGCGGAGATGACCCGCCAACTACCACCACCAGGGCCAGCAGGATGCGGCAGGGCGAATGAAGCTGCAGCCCGTAAGGAAGCCTGCCGGGGTCCAGCTGGAAGGCTGCTGGAGGAGCCAGGAGCGCCACCCCGTCATCCTCGGCCCCGTGCACCACGACGGCCTCGAACTCGTACTCTCCCACCTCCCCTCGTCGCGGGCTCCGTCCTCACATCTTCGGAGGGAGGAGGGAGACGCGGTCGAGCAGAAGTTCTCGTCGCCACTTGGGGAGGACCAGACCCCCGACCTCTCACCATGACAGACATGGGCAACTGTAGAAATGGAGAAGGAAGGAGGTGTGAAGGAACATCTCGCACCACGCCCCCTTTTTATAGGCGGGCGTGCCAGGGGGCTAGATTTCCTTCATGGAGGTGGCCGCCCCGCTCGGCCAGTCCGGCTCCTCCTCGCCATTAACGGCTCGAAGAATCAAGGCCGACCCCCTACGCCAATCCACGACCCCTGGCTTTCTGCCATGGCACTCATTCCCGCACCCCCCGCATCCGCCACCAACTTTGCGCAACGCATGCAATACACGTGGCAGAAGCACTTGGAGCAGGGAGGGATAGTGGGGTGGCAGTTACTGTCCCGTGAACAAGGGACGTGGGTAACTCCATGCATCATGGCCCATTATCTCCATCACTGCGGTCGGCATTACGCGACGCGCGGGAGAACCGGAAACTGACCTGGGCCTAGATTAATGAAGAAGCAAAGAAGATCTCAAAGGGCAAGCAGCTATTTCCCCCTCGCCTGTGCACAAGTTAGGGCCTACCCCGATGACGCCCGGCAGCTCATTCGGGCCAGGCCCGGGGGCTCCTGTCGATGCATCAAACCCTGGGTCTGTTGCCCAGACCGTGCACAGGCCCAAGATCAAGATTGCAACATCCAAGACAAGGCCAAGATGAAGAAATAGGCTCTTTGAGGAATCAAAGGGTAGGTTGAGAAGACCAAGTCAAGCCAAGAAGCAAGACACCGCTAAGGGAAAACCTCCCTTGCCGGGCAGGAGAGCCTAGCGAGGTCAAGGTTGCCCCGGAAGCAAGCCTCAAGACCGCCCCGGCAGGCCTGCCGGGTCCTACGAAGGCAAAACACCCTGCCAGGGCTTCACCGCCCCACCTCGCAATGACGCAAGTCATCGATCGGTGCGGTGTCAAGCCCCAAAGTGACTAAGTGGCTGCCTTTTGCCACATGTCAGCCATTTCCTACAGGAATCGCCTCCAAATGACACCCGTCCAATGATGTGTCATGCAGACAGGAGAGAAGGAGGCCAAACAGCCCGGCAGGGCGTGCCGGGCAGGCCATGATGTGACACTAAGCGGTGCATTTAATGCGTCCTGCTCTGTCTACAGAGTAGATATGATAGCACTGTTCGCTATCTAATCAGTACACAATGACTGATTTGCCACTGTGGTGACCCCTTGATCTATAAAAGGAGGCCCATGGCAACCATAGAAAGGATTCGGACCCCTGTACACTCATACACGCGTAGCTGCTCTCGCCCCGAGGCGACCCTGCCGGGCAAGAGCGTTGTGTTTCCACCACCATCCATCATCAATCCACCAAAACAGGAGTAGGGTTTTACGCCTCGCGGCGGCCCGAACCTGGGTAAAAACTGCCCGTGTGATCTCTGCTGCGCTGCGCTCCTCCGCTCTTTGTGAAACGCGCTCAATCCCCCTGCCGAACCAAAAGGGGCCCTTGACCCCATAGGTGGCCATGGTTTCCCACGACACCAATCCCTTCAAGAACTTGATAGCTGACTGTGCGGTTACCTTTCTCACGGGCTCCACTTCCGGCCACTTTGTAAACTTGTCGATGGCAATGAACAAGAATTCAAAGCCCCTGGTAGCACGGGGGAAGGGGCCCAAGATGTCGAGCCCCCAGACCGAAAATGGCCATGACAAAGGAATCGTCTGGAGAGCTTGAGCAGGCTGATGGATATTCTTGGAGTGGAACTGGCAGGCTTCACATCTGGTGACTAGCTCAATAGCATCTTGGAGGGCCGTGGGCCAGTAAAAACCTTATCGGAAAGCTTTTCCAACCAACGCTCTTGATCCAATATGGGAGCCGCACATTCCTTTGTGTATTTCTACCAACAGTTCCTTCCCCTCTTCCCGACAAATGCACTTCAATTTCACACCGTTGGGCCTCCTTCTGTATATCATGTCATTGATGAACTGACACATACTGGCCCTCTGGGCTACTCTTTCAGCTTATTCTTGCTCTTCGGGAAGTTCTCCTGTTTGGAGGTAATGGACTATGTGTCGTGCCCAAGTTGGAGCCTGAGGCTCGACAACAAGGACCAGTGGCACCTCCTCGTTCATGTGAGCGCATGCCTCAACCGCAAGGACTGGTAGTTCGGCGGGAGGGTGCTGCTCACCGAGCGAAGGGGATTTGTTCTTGCCAACCTCTCTGCCGGGGGCTTTGGGAAGCTCTGTCGGGAGGGGCTTGCCGGAGTCCAGTTTCCTCCTCTTTCTGGCCATTGTTGCCGGGACACGAAAGGTTGAGTCAGGTGGAGAACAAAAGTCCCTGGTTCCACAGGAAGCTTTTGCGCAGCGCACTTTGACAGATGATCATCAATGTTGTTTTCCGCACGTGGCACGTGCTCTATTTGCAATCCATCAAAGTGCTCCTCCAGCTTTCTCACTTCCTCCACATATGCCTCCATCAATGGACTCTGATAACCCTTGTTCACTTGCCTCACCATGAGCTGTGAGTCTCCTCGAATGATCAACTTCTTAATCCTCAACTCTGTCATGATTATGAGCCCGGCAAGGAGTCCTTCATATTCTGCAGTGTTGTTGGTAGCCTTCTCCCAGGGGAAATGCATCTGGACCACATACTTGAGTTGCTCTCCAGTGGGTGTGACGAGGAGCACGCCAGCTCCTGCACCTTGAAGTGAGAAGGCACCATCAAAGTACATCATCCATTCTTGGGGCGCTTCCTTGCCGGGATAACTGTTTCCAGTGCCTCTTCGTCTGGGGTAGGTGTCCACTCTGCAATAAACTCTGCCAGTGCTTTGCTCTGAATGGTTGATGTGCTCTCAAACTTTAGACCAAAGCTTGATAACTCCAAAGCCCATTCCACTATCCTACCAGTGGCCTCCAGGTTCCTCAGTATGTGTTGCAAAGGGAATCGGGTGACAACTGTGATCTCGTGGGCTTGGAAGTAGTGGCGCAGTTTCCTTGAGGCCATGATGAGGCCAAAGATCAACTTTTGCACACTAGAGTACCTTGATCTAGCCCCCTGCAACAGGGAGCTGACAAAGTAAACCGGTCGTTGCACCACCTTCTTCGTTGCCGTAGTCTTGAGATTGCCTTCACGTTTCTGCTCTTCTTTCTCTTGATCTGCGCCCAGGCTTGCCGTGACTGGTTCACTTCCTTCTCCCGGGAGGACAGTAGCTGCAGCTGCTCCTTCTTCCACTTCCCGTTGTGCCACCAGCGTTGCACTAACCACTTGATTGGTTGCCGCCAGATATAGCAGCAATGGCTCTTGTGGTTTTGGGGTGACCAGGGTGGGAACAGAGGAATGGTAATTTTTTAAGTCCTACAGCGCTGCTTCCGCCTCCGGGGTCCACTTCACGGGCCCTGCCTTCTTCAAGATTTTGAAGAACAGAAGGGTGCGCTCGGCGGACTTGGAAATGAACCTACTCAGCGTGGCAACACATCCAGTTAGATGCCTCACGTCCTTGACTGACTTGGATGCTTGAACCTGTTCGATTGCTCTAATCCTGTCAGGGTGATTTTTACCCAGGTTCGGGCCGCCGCAAGGCATAAAACCCTACTCCTGCTTTGGTGGATTGAGTGGAGGACCGTGACGAACACGCAGCGCTCAAGCCCGACAAGGTTGCCTCGGGGGGAGCAGCTACGCGTGTATGATAGTACAAGGGTCCGAATCCTTTCTAAGGTTGCCTCGGCCCTCCTTTTATAAGTAAAGGGGTTACCACAGTGGCAAAACAGTCACTATCCAGTGATTAGATAGCCACAATGCTATCATACCTAACTCTGCAGACAGGACAAGGTGCATTAAAAGCACCACTTAGTGTCACGTTGTGGAAGCAGCCCGGCAAGCCTTGCCGTGCCATTCAACCACCTTCTCGCCTGTCTGCATGACACATCCCATGACGGTTGTCATTTAGGGGTGATCTTCCTCAGAAATGGCTGCCACGTGCTGAATGACAGCCACTTAATCACTTGGGGGCTCGACACCGCACCGATAAGTGACCGGCGTTGCTGTGAGGTGGAGCGGTGGAGCCTTGGCGGGGAAGCAGGCCGTCGGCGCCCCGGCAACCCTTGCCGAGGAGGTCTTGGGACTTGCCCTTGGGGTGGCCTCGACCTGACCGGGCTCGCCTGCCTGGCAAGGGAGGCTTTTCCCTTGGTGATATCTTATTTCATCGGCTTGTCTGGGTCTTCTCGATCCACCCTTTGATTTCTCAAAGAGCTATTTCTTTTGCTTGGCCTTGTCTCATTGCTACAACTTTGCCCTTGAACCTATGTCCAGTCCGGGCAACATACACCAGGGTTTGTTGCACCGACAGGAGCCCCAGGCCCTGGCTTGAACGCGCTGTCGAGCGTCGTCAGGGTAGGCCCTATTAGGTACACAGGCAGTGGGCTCGTGGCAGCTCATCCCTTGATATTTTCTTTGCTTCTTCATTAACCTATACTTGAGTTAGTTCCTGGTTTTTCCGTGCGTCGTGCAAGACGTTATGGGGGAGTTTTAAGCCATGACCCGTGGCTACCCACATCCCACGCTCACGGAGTGGTAACTACCATTCCACTAGCTTCTCCGCTTCTGGCGTTTCCGCCACGTATGCTGCATGCATTGCGCAGGGTTGGTGGCGGACGCGAGGGGCACGGAAATGTGTGCCATGACAGAAAGCCAGGCGCCACGGATTAGCGCACTAGGTCGGCCTTGATTCCACGAGCCGCTGGTGGCGTGGAGGAGATGAACTGGCAGAGTGGGGCGGTTGTCCCCTAGGTGAGGAGCCAGCCCCCGGCCCCGTTTGCCTATAAAAGGGGACATGGGCGAGGTGCTGGCTCACACCTATCTCATCCTCCTTCCTTCTGGCACTGCTTTTCCATCATGGTGAGGGGGAGAAGGTGTAGCGGCACTCTAGTAGCGGCGACAAGGGCTTCTGCTCGACAGCGCCTCCCTCCTCCTGTTGGGGACGCTGGAGCGGAGCCCGTCGTGTGGGAGGCGGGAGAGGACGGGGACGTGGTCGCCGCGGCGCTCGAGGTCGAGGAGGACGAGGTGGTGCTATGACCGCACCTCCCCCGGCTGTTCCGGACCCCAACGAAGGCCACGTCAGGAACCAGCCGCTAGAGTTCATCCTCAAGATGCGAGGGCCCCCACGCAGCCGCCTTCCGCTTCCTACTCCATTTGCAAGGGTGATGGAGATCGAGCAGCTGCCGGGGTTGAGGCTGCCCATGAGGGGCTGTTGCAATGGCAGTATGCGGGCAGACGTGGAGTTCCCCGCTCCTCATGTCATGCTTCTCCGGCGTGGTTGGAAGACTTTTGCTCGCGCCCATAGCTTGGCGGCCGGGCACGTCCTCCATTTCAAGCTAATGGACGCCACCCTCCTCTCCTTCAAAGTCTTCGGACGCTCGGGTGCTCGCTTAGGGTGCTGCGCGGAGAGCTCGACTGACGACAAAAGCTCCTCCTCAAGTGATAGCAATGAGGAGGACAGTGACGGCGATGACGACGGAGCCAATGGGGAGGACGACGGCTCCGACTCTGGCTGAACACTAGCCGCACCGTCATCGTCAGCCAGCGGCACCGCCATCTGCACCTGCATCTCCTCCCTGGCAAGGCGATTTGCCGGGGTGTTGGGTGCGGGTGATGCCCTTGCCTCCTCCAGCAGTTTTCCAGCTGGACCCTGGCAGGCTTCCTCGTGGCTCCGGCTTCGTTCGTACCGTGTCCTGCTGACCCTGGTGGCGGTGACCAGGGCATCGCCTAGTCGCTCCCCCCATTCATCACCTTCGCCCGCGCCCTCTCGGTCTTGTCAGGCTCTATTCCACGGGCCCTGACGAGGTCAGGCTGGGCTTCTGCCCAGGCTCTCCTCTTGCCCTCTTCACCTTCCCCTGTAGTTCCTAGGAGGAGAGGGACAATAAAGGGGTTACGGGGCATTTATCTTTTTTTAGCCTAAAAAATGTAGGCATTTGCCAAACATTAGTCTTAAATATGTAATCTTCTTTATCCATGTTTATGCTCTTTAAGATCTGCACTCATTTATCCGCATAATAATGAAAAAGACAAGCCTTGCCTAGTACTTGTGCATGTATTATGTCCATGCAGAGGTGGAATGCCTTTATATGTTTGAGTAAACAAGTTTCAACGGCAAGCTATCCTGCCGGTACCTTATGTTTGTTGCCGCGGGCTTGGCCTGCCGGGATCGAAACTAGGAAAAGGGACCGGCCCCCCGTCGAACCCTCTCCATCAGAGGCCACTACAACCACCTCGACCGAAGCAATGTTCGAGTCAAAGGATGGGAGCACCCATGCTTCGAAGGTGGCGAGGTTTCTATATGCACAAGTTTGCTCCTTATAGAACATGTATGGATAAGAAGGAACTTATCTGTTTGGCTTGTCTGGGACCGATACGTAGGCTTGTTTCTGTTTCTTCTTTTCGGGACCGAGTCCGCGGCAAGAGCCCTACAGTTTAGTGCAGAGGAAAACAAAGCTACATATGTCCTTATCTACATGATCATGCCATGCTCATGTTATGCGATGCATGCATGCAAGTTTTTGGGGCCCCCAGCGCCTCGTTTATTTATCTGCTGCTCAGGGTCTGCGCCTGACTTTGTATAGAGGGTTACATGCAGCATCGGCAAGGCTTGTACAAAAGGGTGGCTGCCGGGCAGGGCCCGACAACCGCGCCTTACGGGTAGAACTTACGAAGATGTTGAATGTTCCATGAGTTTTGCAATTAAATGCCATCTTCGGTCTCCAGACGGACAGCGCCGGGTCTGGAGACTCGTACTACCTGGTAAGGGCCTTCCCACTTCGGCGTCAACTTGTTTGCACCCTTGGCTGACTGAACCCAGACCCGGTAGATGTCGTGGTTCGACACGATCACATATGGGGCCATCGGCCCCTTTGTGGTTCGGCAAGGGGGAAGGGCACGTTGCACAAAGAGCGGAGGCATGTGCGGCTCCCATATTGGATCAAGTGCCTTGGTTGGAAAAGCTTTCCGGCAAGGTTTCTACTGGCCCACGGCCCTCCAAGATGCGATTGAGCTAGTCACCAGATGTGAAGCCTGCCAGTTCCACTCCAAGAATATCCATCAGCCTGCTCAAGCTCTCCAGACATTTCCTTTGTCATGGTCATTTTCGGTCTGGGGGCTCGACATCTTGGGCCCCTTCCCTCGTGCTACCGGGGGCTTTGAATTCTTGTTTGTTGCCATCGACAAGTTTACAAAGTGGCCGGAAGTGGAGCCCATGAGAAAGGTAACCGCACAGTCAGCTATCAAGTTCTTGAAGGGATTGGTGTGCTGCTTCGGAGTACCTTCCAGAGTCATCACTGACAACGGCACCCAATTCACAAGCCGCGCCTTCATGCAATACATTCAAACCCTCAGAAGCAAAGTTTCATTCGCCTCTGTTGCCCATCCCAGAAGCAATGGACAAGCTGAGAGGGTGAATGCTGAAGTGCTACGAGGACTCAAGACAAGAACATTTGATAGGGTGCAGAAGTGTGGTAGGCGCTGGATCGACGAGCTGTCGGTGGTTCTTTGGTCTCTCCGTACGACACCAAATCGAGCTACCGGCCAGACTCCCTTCTCCCTAGTCTATGGGGCAGAAGCAGTGATCCCCATGGAACTCATATACGGGTCACCTCGAGTATTTGCCTATGAAGAAGTAGAGTAACAACAGCACCGGCATGACGATGCCATGCTCCTTGAGGAGAACCGTCTCCGGGCTGCTACGCGTGCTGCACTATATCAGCAAGCCCTGCGTCACTACGCGTGCTCCTTGAGGAGAACCGTCTCCGGTAGCATACTGCCACGATTGCTGCGAGGAACGGGTCCTTAGCATTCAGCTGGCGAAGACATGCCCCGGCAGGTTTTTCCTTTAGGAGTCTTTGATGCAGCCACCCATTTCGTGAGTAGGCTCGGAATAGAGCGAGGGCGCAGACAAATCTGACAAGGTGCCATCACACGAAAGACTTGACCATACAAAAAACATTGGTTGTCCAAGGGATCAGCAAACACAAACTCTGGAGAGAGAGAGCTAATGAGCACGTCGACTTAGCTTTTTGTTCATGCCTCCCTCCCTTCTTGGTTGCGGTCGTTCGTCGCATCCGTACGTCCTGAGGGGATGGCACTTCACGAGCCATTTATAGATCCCCGGCAAGGGCCGGAGGGGACCACAAATCTCTTGCGGTCGATAAAACTTGGCGCAAGGCAGGGACGGTTTCACTCTCCTTCCCTTTACACTTTCAACGATCTTACGGCAGTTGGCACAAAGGTCACGCTAGCGCGGATGGCCTTGCCGGAGCATGCTTGCCGAGGAGTCAATCAACGGATTTGCACCGGCGTTCTACCCATGATTTTCCCTTAGCAGGGTAAATGCTGGACCGAGTTTCACGCAGGCTTATCGACGTTGACGATGCTAAAACCCTAGTGTGGCTCAATTGTTGACAAGTGAAAGTGGTGGAGGGGGAAACCATGCACCTTACCCCTTCGCCCTTTTCCTTGAACGGGGCCCGCATGGTGGCCATGCTGCCCGAGCCACTTGGGGTCGCCGCATCATCGCCATCCCTCGCTTCCGCCGTCGCTTGCGGCCGCGACGGAGACGGGTGATGGAAATTGGGCAGGACGGACGAAGGAGCGATGTCACTCGCTTCCCGTGCTGCTGTGTTGGGTGTCATGGATGATGATGCCGCTGATGGAGGCGACAATGATTTCTTCTTTTCGGGACCGAGTCTGCGGCAAGATCCCTGTAGTTTAGTGCAGAGGAAAACAAAGCTACATATGACCTTACCTCCAGTCATTGCCGCGCATAATGCACTCCGTCTGTGCCTGGCAATACTCCGGAGCTTCGTCATCCTGGATCCAGCACCAGTCCGCCCTCCATTCCTCCCATCTGCCGCGCTGCTGACCAGGAAGATAATCCCAAATCTCCCTCCTCTCCCGAGGTATCCAGCTTATGTTTCCCGAGCGATGAGCCTTGTTTTCCACCCGGGGGACAAAATAGTGCCTGAACAGGTCCACATTGGGGGCGACCCCGACAAAGTTCTCGCACAAATCGGCGAAAATCGCCATGCACGCCATTGCATTTGGCATGAAGTCCGACAGGTGGAATCCATACACTACCATAATTGCCTCAAAGAAATCCGAGAAAGGGGGACAGTGGCTGCAGAAGAAATACGCGCAGAAGAATCGATAAGAATCCGGCGGATCCTTTTTTCCCCTACCTGGCGCGCCAAAGATGTCGTGGTTTGACACGATCACCTATGGGGCCATCGGCCCCTTTGTGGTTCGGCAAGGGGGAAGGGCATGTTGCACAAAGAGCGGAGGCCATAGAGCAGCACAACAATGGTGACGCGGCTGGTTTTTGCCCAGGTTCGGGCCGCCGCGAGGCGTAAAACCCTACTCCTGCTTTGGTGGATTGGGAGGATGGCCATGACAAACGCACATCGCTCAAGTCCGGCAAGGTTGCCTCGGGGAGAGCAGCTACGCGCGTATGATAGTACAAGGGTCCGAATCCTTTCTAAGGTTGCCTCGGCCCTCCTTTTATACGTAAAGGGGTTACCACAGTGGCAAAACAGTCATTATCCAGTGATTAAATAGCCACAGTGTTATCATACCTAACTCTGCAGACAGGACAAGGTGCATTAAATGCACTGCTTAGTGTCACGTCATGGAAGCAGCCCGACAAGCCTTGCCGTGCCATTCAACCACCTTCTCGCCTGTCTGCGTGACACGTCCTTAGACGGGTGTCATTTAGGGGTGATCTTCCTCAGAAATGGCTGCCACGTGCTGAATGACAGCCACTTAATCACTTGGGGGCTCGACACCGCACCGATAAGTGACCGGCGTTGCTGTGAGGTGGAGCGGTGGGGCCTTGGTGGGGAAGCAGGCCGTCGGCGCCCCGGCAACCCTTGCCGGGGAGGTCTTGGGACTTGCCCTTGGGGTAGCCTCGACCTGACCGGGCTCGCCTGCCCGGCAAGGGAGGCTTTTCCCTTGGTGATATCTTGTTTCTTCGGCTTGTCTTGGTCTACTCGATCTGCCCTTTGATTTCTCAAAGAGCTATTTCTTCTGATTGGCCTTGTCTCGTTGCTGCAACTTTGCCCTTGAACCTGTGTACAGTCTGGGCAACATACACCAGGGTTTGTTGCACCGACAGGAGCCCCCGGGACTGGCTTGGATGCGCTGCCGAGCGTCGTCGGGGTAGGCTCTATCAGGTATATGATACGTCTCCAACGTATCTATAATTTTTTATTGTTCCATGCTGTTATATTATCATTCTTGGATGTTTTACAATCATTTTATAGCAACTTTATATCATTTTTTAGGACTAACCTATTGACATAGTGCCCACTGCCAGTTGCTGTTTTTTGCTTGTTTTTTACTTCGCAGAAAATCAATACCAAACGGAGTCCAAACGCCGCGAAACTTTTTGGTGATTTTTTCTGGACCAGAAGACACACGATGGGCCAAGAAAGTACCTGAGGGGGGCTTCGAGGAGAGCACAACCCACCAGGGCGCACCTGGGTGCCCAGGCGCCCCCAGGTGGGTTGTGCCCACCCCGGCCGCCTCCCGAACCGCCTATTTGCTCTATAAATACCCTGGACGTCCAAAAACCCTAGGGGAGTCGACGAAAATCAATTCCAGCCGCCGCAAGTTCCAGAAACCACAGATCCAATCTAGACACCATCACGGAGGGCTTCATCATCCTCATTGGTGCCTCTCCGATGATGCGTGAGTAGTTCATTGTAGACCTACGGGTCCGTAGTTCGTAGCTAGATGGCTTCCTCTCTCTCTTTTGATTCTCAATACAATGGTCTCTTGGAGATCTATTTGATGTAACTCTTTTTGCCGTGTGTTTGTTGGGATCCGATGAACTTTGAGTTTATGATCAGATCTATGTTTTATCCATGAAAGTTATTTGAGTCTTTGATCTCTTATATTCATGATTACTTATAGCCTCGTATTTCTTCTTCGAATCTTTGGTTTAGTTAGGCCAACTCGATCGATTTTTCTTGCCATGGGAATAGGTGCTTTGTGATGGGTTCGATCTTACGGTGCTTGATCCCAGTGACAGAAGGGGAACCGACACGTATGTATCATTGCTATTAAGGACAACAAGATGGGGTCTATTTCTACATAAATAGATCTTGTCTACATCATTTCATCATTCTTATTGCATTACTCTGTTTCCCCATGAACTTAATACACTAGATGCATGCTGGATAGCGGTCGATGTGTGGAGTAATAGTAGTAGATGCAGGTAGGAGTCGGTCTACTAATCTTGGACGTGATGCCTATATAATGATCATTGCCTGGATATCGTCATAATTATTTGAAGTTCTATCAATTGCCCAACAGTAATTTGTTTACCCACCGTATGCTATTTTTCTCGAGAGAAGCCACTAGTGAAATCTACGGCCCCCGGGTCTATTTTCTCATCATATATTTTCAGATCTATTTTGCTATTTGCCTTTTTATTTATTTGCCACTTTTATTTTCAGATCTATATTTCTAAAAACCCAAAAATATTTTGCTTCACTTTATTTTATTCGCGATCTATTTATCCAATCTACTACAATTTATCTCCCGTCCGTTTGCCAATTTCTGGCGCCGTTACCCGAAAGGGATTGACAACCCCTTTAACACGTCGGGTTGCAAGTATTTGTTCTCTGTGTGCAGGTGTTGTTTATGTAGTGTTGCTTGGTTCTCCTACTGGTTCGATAACCTTGGTCTCATCACTGAGGGAAATACCTACCATTGCTGTGCTGCATCATCCCTTCCTCTTTGGGGAAATACCGACGTAGTTCAAGCAAACATCAGAAAGAATTTTTGGCGCCATTGCCAGGGAGACATCATCAACATCTACCAGGTTCCTAATCACAAATCTCATCTCCTTGCAATTTACATTATTTGCCATTTGCCTCTCGTTTTCCTCTCCCCCACTTCACAAAAATTTACCGTTTTATTCGCCCTCTTTTTCGTTTGCCTTTTTCTCGTCAGAACACATGTTTGCTTGTGTTGCCATGTGCCTTCTATTTGCTTGCATCTTCGCTTGCTAAAAATCTATTGTTATGGATCCTCATCCACTTGCTAATCTTTTCAAAAGATCCAATTATGATGAACCAATTGCTAGCAAATTGAGGTCACTAGATTATCTTTATGAAGTTTTGCTTGAGATTCATGAATCTAAAAATTGTGATGAAGTGTTAAACAAAGAAATTTATAAAGTGATTCATGATAGCTCCTTGAATGAAAAGCATGATTGCAATGATGTTTTTATAAATTCTATTAATGTCAATTGTGTTAGTGATGTGCAAAACCCCAAGCTTGGGGATGCTTGTTTTGCTATGTCCAGTACTTATTGCAATGATTATGATTGGGGTGATAATGATTCTTATGATCTTGAAAATTTATTTAAACCTCATGATGAATATGCTTGCGATAATAGTAAAAGTTGGTTTGGAAGAGTGTCAACTTTAGCTAAAAACAATCCCACATATTTGGAAAATGTTCAATCTTATGAATTTTTTGATAAAAGTGGGCTTGGAGAGGTCATGACTTTATTTGATGATAATTCCACTATTTTGGAAGAGTGTCAACTTTGCATGCATGTGGATCATGTAGAAAATATTTTATGTGATAGTTATATTGTTGAATTTGATTATGATCCTAGATTTAATTATTATGAGAGAGGGAAATATGGTTTTAGAAATTATCATGTTGCTAAATTACCTCTCGTTATGTTGAGATTGCAATTGTTTCTTTCTCCTTCCTTGCATACGCTAAATATTTCTTGCCATAATAATTTCTTTGCATATGGAATTTTGTTAGACTTAAATGTGTTTGTAACATGTTTTATGATGCTCTCTTTGTGTTGCAATTATTATCTTTCATGTGAGCATCAATAAAATCTTATGGCTAGCTAAGGGCGTAAAACGATAGCGCTTGTTGGGAGGCAACCCAATGAATAAAATTTATTTTTGACTTTTTCTTTCTGTTCTAGGGTGTTTGCACAATTATGCTACTATTATGATTGTATTTTTTGTGTTTTAATTAGTGTTTGTGCCAAGTAAAGCCTTTAGGATAGCTTTGGTGATAGTTGATTTGATCTTGTTGGAAAACAGAAACTTTTGCATCCAGTATTTTTTTTTGAAAATTCACTTAAGAGACGAAATATTCTGAATTTTTTACACAAGATTGATATAAAAATTTCCTCTGTTTTCCCAATTTTTCAGAATTTTTGGAGTTACATAAGTATGAGAACAATTCGTATCTTTGCATACTGTTCTATTTTTTGACAGATTCTGTTTTCCTTGCATTGTGTGCTTATTTTGATGAATCTATGGTTTGTATTGGAGGTTATAAGCAATGGTAAAGTTAGAATACAGTAGATAAAATGCAAGAACAAAATTTGAATGGGTTTTCTACAGTACTTAATGTAAAGATTGGTTTTCTTATACTAACGGATCTCACGAAGGTTTTGTTGAGTTTTGTGTGATTGAAGTTTTCAAGTTTTGGGTGAGATTACGATGGATGAAGGAATAAGGAGTAAGAAGAGCCTAAGCTTGGGGATGCCCCATGGCACCCCAAGCCATTATCCAAAGAGAAGCAAGCATTCTTCTAACGACCATCGGTATTTTACTTGGAGCTATATTTTTATTCATCACATATCATCAGTTTTGCTTGGAGCGTCTTGTATGATATGAGTCTTTGCTTGTTTTGCTTTTTATTTTTAGTCATGAATCCTTGCTTGACACACCTATTTGAGATAGCCAAAATTATGCTATGACTTGTTAGAATTTCTCTCTATGCTTCATATATGGCTATCCATGGAAAGTGAAAGTATGGTGGAAAAAGGAATAAACTTTTTTTCTGTTTGGGAACCGCCTATGATATATCTAGCATGGAAAGTATTGGGAACTACTCGATCATTTTCATTGACAGAAAAAGCATGCCACCCAAAATGTTTTATCTCTACTTTTTCGCTTTGAGCTCTGGCACCACTACAAATCCCTACTTCCCTCTGTGAAGGGCCTTTCTTTTACTTTATGCAATTTTTATTTTGAGTCTCCATCTTCTCTTATAAAGCACTAATTAAGGGGCACTATGATCGTACTTGAGCATTGGGTGTAGCTAATATGCGAGTGTGTTTCATGAATGTATCAATGATTGAGCATAATGGGCTAGGGATAACTTGCTTTAGTGTTGATATTTTGAAAGACATGGTTGCTTGTTGATATGCTTGAGTATTGAAATCTTCATGTCAAAACTAGACTATTTCTTTGAATCATATAAAAGTCCAAATGTCCATGCTACAAAGAAAAGAATATGTGATGAACATGTTAGGCAGCATTCCACATCAAAAATTCTGTTTTTATCATTTACCTGCTCGAGGACGAGCAGGAATTAAGCTTGGGGATGCTGATATGTCTCCAACGTATCTATAATTTTTTATTGTTCCATGCTGTTAAATTATCATTCATGGATGTTTTATAATCATTTTATAGCAACTTTATATCATTTTTTGGGACTAACCTATTGACATAGTGCCCAATGCCAGTTGCTGTTTTTTGCTTGTTTTTTACTTCGCAGAAAATCAATACCAAACAGAGTCCAAACGCAGCGAAACTTTTTGGTGATTTTTTCTGGACCAGAAGACACACGATGGGCCAAGAAAGTACCTGAGGAGGGCTCCGAGGGGAGCACAACCCACCAGGGCGCTCCTGGGGGCCCTTGCGCGCCCAGGTGGGTTGTGCCCACCTCGGCCGCCTCCTGCACCACCTCTTTGCTCTATAAATACCCTGGACGTCCAAAAACCCTAGGGGAGTCGACGAAAATCAATTCCAGCCGCCGCAAGTTCCAGAAACCATAGATCCAATCTAGACACCATCACGGAGGGGTTCATCATCCTCATTGGTGCCTCTCCGATGATGCGTGACTAGTTCATTGTAGACCTATAGGTCCATAGTTAGTAGCTAGATGGCTTCCTCTCTCTCTTTTGATTCTCAATACAATGGTCTCTTGGAGATCTATTTGATGTAACTCTTTTTGCGGTGTGTTTGTTGGGATCCGATGAACTTTGAGTTTATGATCAGATCTATGTTTTATCCATGAAAGTTATTTGAGTCTTTGATCTCTTATATGCATGATTACTTATAGCCTCATATTTATTCTTCGAATCTTTGGTTTAGTTAGGCCAACTAGATCGATTTTTCTTGCCATGGGAAGAGGTGCTTTGTGATGGGGTCAATCTTACGGTGCTTGATCCCAGTGACAGAAGGGGAACCGACACGTATGTATCATTGCTATTAAGGATAACAAGATGGGGTCTATTTCTACATAAATATATCTTGTCTACATCATGTCATTGTTCTTATTGCATTACTCCGTTTCCCCATGAACTTAATACACTAGATGCATGCTGGATAGCGGTCGATGTGTGGAGTAATAGTAGTAGATGCAGGCAGGAGTCGGTCTACTAATCTTGGACGTGATGCCTATATAATGATCATTGCCTGGATATCGTCATAATTATTTGAAGTTCTATCAATTGCCCAACAGTAATTTGTTTACCCACCGTATGCTATTTTTCTCGAGAGAAGCCACTAGTGAAATCTACGGCCCCCGGGTCTATTTTCTCATCATATATTTTCAGATCTATTTTGCTATTTGCCTTTTTATTTATTTGCCACTTTTATTTTTAGATCTATATTTCTAAAAACCAAAAAATATTTTGCTTCACTTTATTTTATTCGCGATCTATTTATCCAATCTACTACAATTTATCTCCCGTCCGTTTGCCAATTTCTGGCGCCATTACCCGAAAGGGATTGACAACCCCATTAACACATCGGGTTGCAAGTATTTGTTCTTTGTGTGCAGGTGCTATTTACGTATTGTTGCTTGGTTCTCCTACTGGTTCGATAACCTTGGTCTCATCACTAAGGGAAATACCTACCGTTGATGTGCTGCATCATCCCTTCCTCTTTGGGGAAATACCGACGTAGTTCAAGCAAACATCAGTACACAGGCAGCAGGCTCGTGGCAGCTCATCCCTTGATATTTTCTTTGCTTCTTCATTAACCTGTGCTTGAGCCAGTTCCCGGTTTTTCCACGCGTTGTGCAAAATGCCGAATACGGTGGGACCGTCTCTGCACCGGCTCGTGAATGGCTTTAATTCACGGGGAGGTAACTGCCATTCCACTCTTCCCACCGCGTTCGCTTTTTCTGCCATGTACGCTGCATGCATCGCGCGGGCAGGTGGTGGATGGCGCGGGGGAGGGCGCCGTGGCAAAAACCCGGCTGCTTCGGATTGGTGCGAGAGGGCGGTGGACGAGCCCGGTCGTGGCCAATGGCACAAGCGGGTCGAGCCCGAAGGAGCCCCCCAGCTCCAGGCTTCCGCTTGTCTATAAAAGGGAGCGTGAGGGTGAATGGAGGCACTCATCCTTGCTCTCTTTCCTTCTTCTTGTTTGCTTTCTTCATGCCTAAGAAGAGAGGCCGGGGCTCGACCCCGCACTTTCGTTCAGGGGCGATGATCTTGGATGTCCGTGTAGATACCCGGGGAGTGAGCTTGGTCTATGGTTGTACGAGACGTGGCGGCTGTCGTTGGTGCCACCGTTGTTGGCGGCAGCTTGCCCACGGCGGTCGCATCGATCTCGGTGTGAGGGGCGCTGTGTCTCTCCTTGATGGCAGAACGCTCATATCTTTCATACGAGTTATTCGTCCGGGGCTTCCGGCGCCCGTTCGTGGGATTGCACCCGGGAGCCTCGATGATCCTGGCATTGCTCTATCTGTCGAGGCGAGGGGCGACACCAGAGGTGGTGGTGCCCTTCTGCCCGCTAGAGTGGTGGACGGTGCTCTTAGCATGCCTTGGGCGCCGCCACCATCATCAGTAGTCTCTCCGGGGGAGGCGTCGGGCTCGGAGCGACAGTGACGAGGAGGAAAACGGTGAAGACGAGGAAGGCGGGTGGCAGTCCGTCAGGTCGGAGTACGATGGCACTGACACCTTCGTCTCGTATTGTTGGCCTGCCGCTCCATTTTCCGTCTCTTCCCCTACCCCGGCACCATCATCACCAGCCTCTTCCGGATGGTTGCCAGGGGCGACTCTCTTGGTGTCTTCTGCCGGGGCTAGGGCGCCGTCTGGCCGCTCTATCCATCGCCGCCTTCCCAGCCTCGCCATTCCTGGTCTCGCCAGGCTGGGCCTCCGCTCAGGCACTCCTCTTGCCCTCCTTGCCTTTCCCTGTAGTGCCTACGAGGAGAGGGACAAGAAGGGGATTACAGGGCACTTATCTTTTTTAGCCTAAAAAAATGTAGGCACTTGCCAAACTTTAGTCTTAAATATGTAATCTTCTTTATCCATGTTTATGCTCTTTAAGATCTGCACTCGTTTATCCGCATATTAATGAAAAAGACAAGCCTTGCCGGGTACTTGTGCATGTATTATGTCCATGCAGAGGTGGAATGCCTCTATACATTTGAGTAAACAAGTTTCCACGGCAAGCTATCCTGCCGGTACCTTACATTTGTTGCCGCGGGCTTGGCCTGCCGGGCTCAAACTAGGAAAAGGGACCAGCCCTCCATCAAACCCTCTCCGTCAAAGGCCACTACAACTACCTCGACCGAAGCAACGTTCGAGTCAAAGGATGGGAGCACCCATGCTTCGAAGGTGACGAGGTTTCTATATGCACAAGTTTGCTCCTTATAGAACATGTATGGATAAGAAGGAACTTATATGTTTGGCTTGTTGGGGACCGTTATGTAGGCTTGTTTTCGTTTCTTATTTTCGGTACCGAGTCCGCGGCAAGAGCCCTGCAGTTTAGTGCAGAGGAAAACAAAGCAACATATGACCTTATCTACGTGATCATGCCATGCTCATGTTATGCTATGCATGCATGCAAGTTTTTGGGGCCCCCAGCGCTTTGTTTATTTATCTACTGCTCAGGGTCTATGCCTGGCTTTGTACAAAGGGTTACATGCAGCATCGGCAAGGCTTGTACAAAAGGGTGGCTTCCGGGCAGGGCTCGACAGCCGTGCCTTACGAGTAGAACTTACGAAGATGCTCAATGTTCCATGAGTTTTGCAATTGAATGTCATCTTCGGTCTCCAGACGGACTGCGCCGGGTCTGGAGACTCGTACTACCCGGTAAGGGCCTTCACACTTCGGCGTCAACTTGTTTGCACCCTTGACGGACTGAACGCATCTAAGGACAAGGTCGCGTTCCTCAAGGCTCAGGGCATGAACCATGCGGCTTTGGTAGCGACGCAGGGCTTGCTGATAGCATGCAGCACGCGTAGCAGCCTGGAGACGGTTCTCCTCAAGGAGCACGGCATCGTCATGCCAGTGCTGCTCTTGCTCTACTTCATCGTAGGCAAATACTCGAGGTGACCCGTATATGAGTTCCATGGGGATCACTGCTTCTGCCCCATAGACTAGGGAGAAGGGAGTCTGGCCAGTAGCTCGATTTGGTGTCGTACGAAGGGACTAAACAACCACCGGTAGCTCGTCGATCCAGCGCCTGCCACACTTCTGCAGCCTATCAAATGTTCTTGTCTTCAGTCCTCGCAGCACTTCAGCGTTCGCCTTATCAGCTTGTCCATTGCTTCTGGGATGGGCAACAGAGGTGGATGAAACTTTGCTTTCGAGGGTTTGAACGTATTGCATGAAGGCGCGCTTGTGAATTGGGTGTCATTGTCAGTGATGACTCTGGAAGGTACTCCGAAGCGGCACACCAATCCCTTCAAGAACTTGATAGCTGACTATGCGGTTTCCTTTCTCACGGGCTCCACTTCCGGCCACTTTGTAAACTTGTCGATGGCAACGAACAAGAATTCAAAGCCCCCGGTAGCACAGGGGAAGGGGCCCAAGATGTCGAGCCCCCAGACCAAAAATGGCCATGACAAAGGAATCGTCTGGAGAGCTTGAGCAGGCTAATGGATATTCTTGGAGTGGAACTGGCAGGCTTCACATCTGGTGACTAGCTCAATCGCATCTTGGAGGGCCGTGGGCTAGTAGAAACCGTGCCGGAAAGCTTTTCCAACCAAGGCTCTTGATCCAATATGGGAGCCGCACATGCCTTTGTGTATCTCTGCCAATAGTTCCTTCCTCTCTTCCAGGCAAATACACTTCAATTTCACACCGTTGGGCCTCCTTCTGTATAGCATGTCATCGACGAACTGAAACATACTGGCCCTCTGGGCTACTCTTTCAGCTTCATCTTGCTCTTCGGGAAGTTCTTCTATTTGGAGGTAATGGACTATGTGTCATGCCCAAGTTGGAGCCTGAGGCTCGACAACAAGAATCAGTGGCACCTCCTCATTCATGGGAGCGCATGCCTCAACTGCAAGGACTGGTAGTTCGGCGGGAGGGTGCTGCTCACCGAGCGAAGGGGAGTTGTTCCCGCCAACCTCTCTGCCGGGGTTTCGGGAAGCTCTGCCGGGAGAGGCTTGCCGGAGTCCAGTTTCCTCCTCTTTCTGGCCATTGTTGTCGGGGACATGGAAGGTTGAGTCAGGTGGAGAACAAAAGTCCCTGGTTCCACAAGAAGCTTTTGCGCAGCGCACTTTGACAGATGATCAGCAATGCTGTTTTTCGCACGTGGCATGTGCTCTGTTTGCAATCCATCAAAGTGCTCCTCCAGCTTTCTCACTTCCTCCACATATGCCTCCATCAATGGTCTCTGATAATCCTTTTTCACTTGCCTCACCATGAGCTGTGAGTCTCCTCGAATGATCAACTTCTTAATCCCCAACTGTGTCACGATTCTGAGCCCCGCAAGGAGTCCTTCATATTCTGCAATGTTATTGGTAGTCTTCTCCCGGGGGAAATGCATCTGGACCACATACTTGAGTTGCTCTCCAGTGGGTGCGACGAGGAGCACGCCAGCTCCTGCACCTTGAAGTGAGAAGGCACCATCAAAGTACATGATCCATTCTTGGGGTGCTTCCTTGCCGTGGATAACTGTTTCCAGTGCGTCTTCATCTGGGGTAGGTGTCCACTCTGCAATAAACTCCGCCAGTGCTCTGCTCTGAATGGTTGAGGTGCTCTCAAACTTCAAACCAAAGCTTGATAGCTCCAAAGCCCATTCCACTATTCTACCAGTGGCCTCCGGGTTCCTCAGTATGTGTTCCAAAGGGAATCGGGTGATAACTGTGATCTCGTGGGCTTGGAAGTAGTGGCGCAGTTTTCTTGAGGTCATGACGAGGCCAAAGATCAACTTTTGCACGCCAGAGTACCTTGACCTAGCCCCCTGCAACATGGAGCTGACAAAGTAAACTGGCCGCTGCACCACCTTCTTCATTGCCGTAGTCTTGGGATTGCCTTCGCTTCTCTGCTCTTCTTTCTCTTGATCTGCGTCCAGCCTTGCCGTGACTGCTTCATTTCCTTCTCCGAGGAGGACAGTAGCTATGGCTGCTCCTTATTCCACTTCCTGTTGTGCCACCAGTGCTGCACTAACCACTTGATTGGTTGCCACCAAATACAGCAGCAACGACTCTTGTGGTTTTGGAGTGACCAGGGTGGGAACAGAGGAAAGGTAAGTTTTTAAGTCTTACAGCGATGCTTCCGCCTCCGGGTTCCACTTCACGGGCCCTGCCTTCTTCAAGATTTTGAAGAACGGAAGGGCGTGCTCGGCGGACTTGGTAATGAACCTACTCAGCGCGGTAACACATCTAGTTAGACCTCTCACATCCTTGACTGACTTGGGTGCTTGAATCTGTTCGATTGCTCTGATCTTGTCGGGGTTGGCCTCTATCCCCCAGTGAGACACAAAGAAGCCAAGTAGCTTGCCGGAGGGGACGCCAAACACGCACTTCTCTGGGTTCAGCTTCAAGTTGATCTTGCGCAGGTTTGCAAAGGTTTCTTCCAAATCCTGAATGAGCGTTGATCTATCCTTTGTCTTGACCACTATGTCATCCATGTAAGCTTCAATATTCCTGTGCAGCTGGGATTCAAACCCCATTTGCACTACTCTTACAAAAATGGACCCAACGCTCATTAACCCAAAGGGCATCCATACGAAGCAGTACATGCCACATGGGGTTATGAACGCTATCTTCTCCTCGTCTTCCTTGGACATGAATATCTGGTGGTACCCGGAGTAGGCATCCAAGAAGGAAAGCAGATCACACCCGAAGGTGGAATCCACGATCTGGTCGATGCGCGGCAAGGGGAAGGGGTCCTTCGAGCATGCTTTATTCAGATCTGTGAAATCTATGCACAACCTCCATTTCCCATTCGTATTGCGCACTACCACTAGATTCACCAACCAAGTTGGGTGCGACACTCCTCTGACCAAACCAGCTGCCTCAAGTTTCTTCATCTCTTCGGCGATGAACTATTGTCGCTCCAAGGCTTGCTTCCGGACTTTCTGCTTGATGGGCCGGACATGAGGGCAGACAGCAAGGTGGTGCTCGATTACCTCCCTAGGAACACCGGGGATTTCGGATGGTTGCCAAGCAAACACATCGACATTCGCCCGCAGGAAGGCAATGAGCGCGCTTTCCTATTTGTCGTCAAGGGTGGAGCTGATAGTGAATGTACCATCAGCGCCAACCAGCCCTGCCGGGACCTTCTTCACAGTGGGTGCAGCAACCTTGGATCTTTCGCAAGTAGAACTCTCCGGCAAATCATCGACGGGTGCAGCGTACTCCAGAGAGGCGCGCTTCCCAGATTCCTTGCCGGTATCCTTGCTAGCTTTTCTCCCTTGTTTATTTTCCTTGGCGAGGACTGTGGCTTCCGCGGCCTTGGCAGCGACCGCATCCCGGTACATCTTGTCCACGCATATAATTGCGTCCTTCTTGTTTGATGAGATAGAAATGATGCCCATCGGTCCTGGCATCTTAAGGGTGTTGTAGGCATAGTGGGATGCCGCCATGAACTTTGCCAGGGCAGGTCGCCCAAGTATCCCATTATATGGCAACGGAAGCTCGACCACATCGAACACAATCTTCTCAGTCTGGTAGTTCAATTCCCCTCCAAATGTCACTGGCAGCGTGATCTTCCCCTTTGGACGACTCCTGTCGGGGTTGATTCCTTGAAACGTGCCAGCAACCTTGAGCTCTTCATCGGTTATCTGCAACTTGCTGATTACCTTGGGGGAACTCAGATTCAACCTGGCCCCACCGTCAACCAACATCTTTGTGACCTTGAGGTTGCGGATTGTTGGTGATACCAACAACGGCAAGCACCCTACCGCGATGGTGCGGTCAGGGTGATCCTCTTCGTCAAAGATGATGGGTGTGCTAGACCATTTGAGTGGTTTCTGTGAATCTGCCACTGGCCCCATAGCATTGACCTCACGCACCCATTGTTTCAGCTGGTCGTCAGAGGAGTGCAAGGATGCAGCCCCGTCAATGCACAGGGCGTCAGTGGCCTTCTGAAACTCTTGCTCACTGGTTTCCTCTTCATCCCCTTCATCGCTTTCATCACCACATTCCTTCTTCTCATGGCCTTTAGCAGGTTTCCCTTGGTGTTGAGGGACCTTGCCGGGGGGAAGGGGACGTTGCACAAAGAGCGGAGGCCGTAGAGCAGCACCACAATGGTGACGCAGGTGGTTTTTACCCAGGTTCGGGCAAAGATGTCGTGGTTCGACACGATCACCTATGGGGCCATCGGCCCCTTCGTGGTTCGGCAAGGGGGAAGGGCATGTTGCATAAAGAGCGGAGGCCATAGAGCAGCACGGCAATGGTGACGCGGGTGGTTTTTACCTAGGTTCGGGCCACCGCGAGGCGTAAAACCCTACTCCTGCTTTGGTGGATTGGGTGGATGACCATGACGAACGCGCAGCGCTCAAGCCCGGCAAGGTTGCCTCGGGGAGAGCAGCTACGCGCGTATGATAGTACAAGGGTCCAAATCCTTTCTAAGGTTGCCTCGGCCCTCCTTTTATAGGTAAAGGGGTTACCACAGTGGTAAAACAGTCATTATCCAGTGATTAGATAGCCACAGTGCTATCATACCTAACTCTGCAGACATGACAAGGTGCATTAAATGCACTACTTAGTGTCACGTCGTGGAAGCAGCCCGACAAGCCTTGCCGTGCCATTCAACCACCTTCTCGCCTATCTGCGTGACACGTCCCTTGACGGGTGTCATTTAGGGGTGATCTTCCTCAGAAATGGCTGCCACGTGTTGAATCACAGCCACTTAATCACTTGGGGGCTCGACACCGCACCGATAAGTGACCGGCGTTGCTGTGAGGTGGAGCGATGGAGCCTTGGCGGGGGAGCAGGCCGTCGGTGCCCCGGCAACCCTTGTTGCGGAGGTCTTGGGACTTGCCCTTGGGGTGGCCTCGACCTGACCAGGCTAGCCTGCCCGGCAAGGGAGGCTTTTCCCTTGGTGATATCTTGTTCCTTCGGCTTGTCTTGGTCTTCTTGATCCACACTTTGATTTATCAAAGAGCTATTTCTTTTGCTTGGCCTTGTCTCATTGCTGCAACTTTGCCCTTGAGCCTGTGTACAGTCCGGGCAACATACACCAGGGTTTGTTGCACCGACAGTGTGTGTGTGTGTGAAAGAGACATGGACAACACATGATAAAGTACAGAAAAAATGTGTGTGTCTTATGCAAACATATCACACATGCATCTTCGACAGCGGAAGCAAGGCGAGGAGATAGTGTGTGGTTGTTTGCAACCGAGAGAGAAAGACCCCTAGCACGTGGCCAAGAGAGGTCTGACAAACAAGGGAGAGAGGTCGAGAGAGACGTATGGAGAAAATGCAGGCATGGGGAGGAGAGTGTGTGTGTTTGTGACAGAGAGATCCCCTGGAGATCGTGATGGGACCACATGGGTGGGAGATCGAGTGACAAGGTGTGCGCACGATAGAAGATACCTCGAGAGATATCGAGATAGACATATGGATGGAAGGAGACAATACGTGTGTTCCTGATGGATAGTGAGAGATAGTCATACTTAGGGGGAGCACGTGTGCCTATGATGGAGTGAGAGATTATGGTACTTAGGGGGGTGCGTGTCACATAGAGAGAGAACAAGGGCGGAGAGTGTTAGATGGGTCTACGTAGCGCGAGCGAGATATGTGCATGTGTGAACCAGGGAGATATAAAGTTTGAGAGAGATAGAGGAGCCCCGATACGGATGAGTGGTGCGTCAGATAGCTAAGAGGGGGAAAGAGATACTCCATCCGTTCGATAATGCAGTGCATATAAATTTTTTAGAAGTCAAACTTTGGAAACTTTGACCAGGTTTACACAAATATTATTTATATCTACAATACCAAAGATACATCATACGAAACTACATCTCATGATGAATCTAATGATATATGTTTGCCGTTCTAGATGTAAATATTTTTCTCCACATACCTGGTCAAACTTTGTGAAGTTTGACTTTTCAATAAATCTATATGCTATGGACCGAAGAGAGTACCTAAGTCGAGAGAGATCAAGTGCGTGTGAAGGAGAAAGAGTGAGTGTGCAAAAGAGTGTGCATGTGAAAGAGAAAAGGACAACAAACGATAAAATAGAGAGAGAGTGTGTGTTCGTTACTTATGCAAACATATCACGCATGCATCTCCGAGATAGAAAAGCGAGGTGAGGAGATACACGAAGATAGCTAGTGCGTGATTGTTTGCAATAGAGAGAGACACCCCTATAACACATGTCCAATACAGGTTTGGCCAACAAGGGACAGAGGTCGAGAGGGACGCATGGAGAAGATGGACGCATGGGGAGGGAGAGAGGGTGTGTTTGTGATAGAGAGATCCCCTCGAGATCGTGAGGGGACTATATGGGTGGGAGATTGAGGGACGAGGTGTTTGTGCGATAGAAAGATGCCCCAAGAGAAATCGAGATAGACCAAGTGAGGGAAAGAGACAATGCATATGTTTGTGATGGAGACTGAGAAATAGTCATATACATATGGGGGATTGCGTGTGCCTACAATTGAGTGAGAGGCAGTCATACTTAGCTAGGCGTGAGATTGTGTGTGTGTGTGTGTGTGCCTGTGAGATGGAGAGAGAATGAGGGAGAGAGAGTTTTATATGAGTCTATCGAGTGCGAGTGAGATATGCATGTGTATGTGTGACCCAGGGAGATGGAGAGTTCGAGAGAGAGAGAGAGGGAAGAGCTCCGAGATGGCAGAGTGGTGCGTGAGAGAGTTACGGACAATGATCTAGGGAATTTGTGTGCGTACGATGAGTGCACCCTAGATATTTAGCTTGGACTAGAGAATCATACATTGTGTGCTAGAGAGACCTATACATGGAGTGTGCATGCGAACTAGAAAGACCGACACACACACACACACACACACAGAGGGAGAGGGACCGACAATGTTTGTGTTTGGATGCGTGCAATAGAAACGAAGATTGTCAACGAGAGAGGGAACAGGAGTCCGGGAGAGGGGGAGGTCGCGTTTATGCATCAAAGACTGATATAAACCATGTTTTGATATAAATTTGCATTCAAATGTTTGAATTGGAGAACATGTTGTCTGCAATCCACACATGAACGAAGATATGTGAATCAAACAAGTTCATTAATTTGACTTTCAGCATGTTCATGGAGTCATATAATACAACATGCTACTCAATTGAGGTGTTCAATTTTGGATTTAGTTCACTATTTTGACCTGGTGAACGAGCTATTTCATTGAATCGAGATATTTCATTTTGGGTTTGATTCCCGTTTTTGAGTGGGTCAACTATTTGTCATATAGTAAATCGTTAGCAACGAGCATGTAAAAACACATTAGTCTCGAGCATCATCTCACCATCTAAAAAAGAAGTGGCAAGCTAATATTTCAAAATTTGATTCGAATCGACTTGGTAAGGTAGACGTGGATGCTCGTCTCCCAAAATTTGAATGAACCGCTAAACACCCTCTACTCGGTGGAATTCACCCGAGCAAATAAATGGGAGACGCGAAATTACCGGCCTATGTGGTACATGCATAAATTGGCCCGTTGTACATCGAGGGTAGGTTCGTAACTTCATCCAAGCGCGCCTTCTCCTCGGCCGAAATGACAGGTGTCGAATAATTCATAAACCATGGGCGGCAAAACACCCTCTCCTCGGCCGAAATGGCAGGCGCCGAATAATTCATAAACCATGGGCAACAAAACACCCTCTCCTCGGCCGAAATCGCTCGCGCCCACTATTTCAAAACACGCCCTCCTCGCCCAAAATCACTCGTGCCCACAATTTCAAAACACGCCCTCCTCGCCCGAAATCGCTCGCGCCCACTATTTGGGAGAAGCAAAGTTACTCTACTATCCCCGACCCTCAAGACACAGACCCAAGCCCAGAATCCTAAAGGCAGGGGTAGAACTGTAACTCCCCCCCCCCCCCCCACATTTCAGACAAATGCGTCCGTAAGACATGGTTCCCCCTCCCAATTCCCCATTCATACATCATGGGCGCCAAATCACCTTCTCCCCGAAAGCTCCCTTCTCCCCAGCCGCGAAACCTCAGCCCCTCCTCCGTGGCGCCTCCCACCACACCAAATTTTCTGCCGCCCTCCTCCCCAATGCCGGAGCCGCTGTCCATTTGCCGTCGTGCACTGGGCCATGTGCCTCTTACTCCGTGCTGCCGGAACTGCCTTGACGATGACCGCGTGAACCATACCGGAGCCGATTCACCCGGGCCGTTGCGCACGACGCCGGAGCGGCTCCAACTTCGGATGTGTCCAGGGCCCCGGCACTGCTTCCCCATAGCCAGCGACCGTCACGACATATCTGCTTTCCTGCCGCCGGGAGCCACCGCAACCACGCCGGCCTCACCGACTCGGCAGCTAAAGCTGCCTACTTCACCGGGCCGCAAGATAGGTCGTACACTCATCTTAAATCACTTTATTTAGGCGTCAGTTGTCTGAATTTTTATTCTGGGCCAGTCGATTCCCAATGGGAAGCAGCACCCCTCGAGGCGGCGAAGCTCCTAGGCTGCCGGTTGGCTGGTGTCTATCGTAAGGGTGCGGGGGCGCAAGTTCGCCGTGGAAGCAGCGCTTAGGTGGCTATCATAGAGTTGCGTGGGTTTAAAGTACTGCCTCCGCCGGATCTGGATGACGGTGAGTCTTTGTGGATTGGTCGGGGCGGCGCAACCACGGCAGTGTGGTGGGGCGAGGAGCGGGGTTTTGGTTGGAGCTCTCGCGGCCAGGCACGGTGGAGGCAGGCTGCTCTATTGGTGGTCGCTGGCTCTTCGGGGAAGATTGTGAATAGTGTCAGCCGAGAGGCACAAGACGGCCATCAAGCCATCCGGCGCAGATTGGACAATACCAAAATAAAATAAAATCGTGTGACCCCAATTTAGTTTTCAGTCAACAGACATGTGACCACTCTTGTACCTTACTGTTGATCTCTTAGGGTATTTCTTCAGATCAGAGATATGTGTCATTCTTAACATTATGCGTTTTCTGCATCTTCAGCCACACCGTCTTCCTTCTCACAGCAGTTGCTCCAACAAGGGAAGCATACACCAGAAGGGAGCTATAGTCCCCACTCAACAGTTCCCTGCATCAAATGTGCGTGCCCGACATGGACAGCCACAACAACTGCAGGGCCATCAACAAGTTAGCACATGATGCTCACTCCTATAGATGGCGGCCAGATAGGTTGTACCCTCATCTTACTTGTGTGCAACATTTATGGCTTTGTTATTCATCTAAGCATGGAAAATATATTATCACATTTCACTATATATTCATGATGATCTCTTAAGAGCCTTGTTTAGGAGTTAACATTGTTCCATAGTTCAGATAAGAGACTTGTTCTTTAGGTAATGCTGTTCCATAGTTATCATCCATCAGTCAATGTTATCCCACAGGCTGGTGATTATACCACTTCTAGTATTACCTATGTTGTTCTTTAATACTTTTTTGTGCCATCTAGTTAATCAAGAGTACAAATGATACATATTCTGTAGCTTTCATCTGTGTTCTCCCTTTAGTTTTTGAGACATGTTGCTGCTAGTTAAGGCTAGTCCTACTATTTATGTCGTCTCCTACAGGCACTCATTACATAAATCTAACTACTAGTTGTCTTCCATGCATGTCAAATATAATTGCACACACTGATATATCCACAAGAACCTCACGGAGCAATGTAACGGCCAACAAACTTGACGTCAATGATACCCAATATGATGGAACATGTAAAGGAAGTTCTTCAGAAGACTTGCAGAAAGATGATGAATCCTATTCACCCCACAAGGTCATTGCTCTAACATGGCCCGTGATATGGGTACAACATGCATATAATGTCCTGGAGTGCATCTACTCTGTTGCAATGCCATGTGCTTAGCCTGTTGATCATGCATGTAAATATGTCATGCCTTCCTGTTTTTCAGTACCTATTCCATTCATGATAACATGTTTTCAAATTCAAGTACTGTCATTCTACTCTATCACAATGCCATCTGCTTAGTTTGGACATCATGCTTCTGAATATCTTATGCATTGTTATTCATCAGTATGTACTACATCTGTCTACCATACATGTTTTTTTTACATTGAAGTGTTGTTCTAGTGGTCTGTTGCAATGCCATCTTAGTTTCCCAATCATACATGCATATGTTGCCTTAGTGTTTTTGTGTATGTATTCCGCTATCATACAGTTTTACATTCAACTAGTATTTTTTTTACTCTGTTGTCCTGTCGTATCCCCAGCTCTTACATCATACCCCCTCTATCCAGATTACATGTTGCCGAAATGGATAAAAATGGATGTATCTAGAACTGAAATACGCCTAAACACATCCATTTATTTCCGGATGGAGGGAATACATGTCAATATGTCATGCCTTTCTATTCTTCAGTACCTATTCCATCTCTCTGTCGTAGCATGTTTTATAACTGAAGCACCATTCTTCTATATAAGGCATGCAAGGGGAAGACGACTATGTTAGAATCTGAAGGGTTACAAACATGGTCTTTGCAAAAGACCAAACGCCAGGAGATAGTAAACCAACTCCAGTGTTCATAGATACTGCTCCAGCATAGAGAAACCCAACTCCTACTGATAATAAGCAGATTTAAGTGGCTAACGAACTAGTCCACTCCAGTCCAGCAAAAATATGTCAACACCATTCTAAAAAGCGTGTGCATATCCTCACATCATGAAATTTTATAGCATTCAGATCATATTTTCTACATGTTTCTTACCCATCTCTCTTTTAGAAAATAAGCTTAAAGGATAGAAGACTTCCTAAACTAGGATCGTGTTCGAGGAAAGTATCTTGCGGGAATTCTCTGTGCTCCAATGCTGATGTAAGTACCTATTGTATATCACTATATTTTTACATCAGCATATATTTTGTTAATCGACATGAATCCAACCTTTATCCGATCTAAATTTACTTGTAGCAAAATGTATAATTAAAGGCGACAATGTTGATTTTTGTAAGGAAAACAGCCTGGTAGTTTTGCATACTGAGCTGCATGAGTGTACTATCTCATATCATGCACATTACTAAATTGTAGTGTTGTTCTGGTTGCCCAATCATTCATTGTGTTAATGTTTCTTTCCTATTACCTTACCTGGCTGATGATAGCTGTGCCATATTGTGTTAATTTGGTGTAGGCTGGTGTGGTCTGGTTGCCCAAACATTTGTTGTGTCAATGTTGCTTTCCTATTTATTTGACCTGGCCAATGATAGCAATGCTAGTGTGTTAATTTGGTGCAGGCTGCTGAAGATAAGAAGACAAACTCTGAAAATAGCAAGGCAACCCCATTGTTTCTTTCCAATAAATCTAGGCCAGGTAATATGGCAATAACTCTTGATGAATCTATTCGGTTCCCCTCCTAATTTATGTTATGATGCTGTGGTCGAGACACTCTCCACTATCAATAATACAAGCCTGCCAAAATTGCCATCTGAATCTATTCAGTTTCCTCTGTCTCGAATCCAACGGAAAAAATGTATGTTTGTGAACCAATTACTGGCTGAAGCAATGATGGAAATCGTGGAGGAATCAGAGGTGCACATTCTTGCGCAACAACAACTGATCAATGTTTTCAGAGACAGTGTAGCAAAGAAGGAAGAACTTGCTCACATGCTTATGGGCATCATCCGCGCTGAGGTTGCAGATTGTGAGGTTGTAGATCGTTAAGTTCTGTTCATTTATTTGCACTGGTATCAATATTTGATTGCCCAGTGGATGTAATTTCCTGTAATATATGCTGGATGTGCTACGTTTTTCCTTGTATGACGTACGTTTGCTTAGCGCGCCTCGCATTCTAGCTAACTGGTCGCTAGGAAGCCAAACAAGCAGAGTCGTGGGCACTATATGAAGGATAGTGGTCCACTGCCCTTAATGGGCTTCCCTAATTGGCTCACAGGGGCCAAAATTCTCATAGGCCTTTGATTGATCGGTTTTGGTCCTGTCCATAATTGCTCGTCGTAATGGGCTCAAATTATAGCTGGGCCGGAATCGACGTTATCTAATTGGGCCTACAGACATGTTCGAACTTTAGTGGGCCCATTAAGTTGATGGGCCGTAACCAGGCCGAAAGCTCTATGGGCCGCTATATTTGAAACGGGCCAACATTTAATGCTTGGCCCTGTTACCTCCCGGGTCGTTAACAGGCCGACATGGAAGCGGGCAATAAGTGGGCCCATTCGATTTCACGGGCCGTTAACAGGCTGATACTAAGGTCTGGCTATATATGGCCCAACTGTACTGTGGGTCTTTAGCAGGCCGAAAGAGACAGCGGGCTCGTACTGGACCATGAAGAGCATGGGCCGCTAAGAGGCCGAAAGTCAGGTCGGACTGTATATGGCCCAACTGTGTTGTGGGCCTTTAGCAGGCCGAAAGAGAAACCGGGCTGGTATTGGACCATGAAGAGCATGGGCCATTAAGAGGCCAAAATTCAGGTCCGACTGCAAATGGGCCAACTCACTTATGGGCCGTTAACAGGCTGAAAGTCACACCGGGCTGTAAATTGGCCCAACACTTAAATGGGTCACTAAAAGGCCGAAAGACATACATCCTGAAAATTGGCCCATCCCTTGAATGGGTCGTTAACAGGACCAAACCACATCAGGATGATATTGAGCCCAAATATATAGCGGGCTGTTAACGGGCCCGAACTGACGATGGGCTGCAATGGTGTTAAATAGTTAACGGGCCATTGACGGGCCGAATTGGCACATCTCGTGTGGGCCATGGGCTTAGATGGACCAGATATAAGTAGGCCCTATATGGGCCGGCCTGCTAATTTTGACTGGGTCGGCCTCTTTCACCTAAATGGGCCACTGTTGGGCCTTGCCATGTGCCAACATATCGTAGGCGCCTCTCGTACAATGAGTGGATGACATCTGTCCCAACACTGAGCTGACACGTGGATACTTCGGCGAATGAGAATTTTACACATGGAAAATCCCCATTGGTCGGGGCTGTTAACGGGTTATCGGATCCAAACCGGAACCCGATAGCTTAACGGCGACCCGTTACAGTGGATGCCACGTGTCGGTTACCCTTGACGAAAACACTTCCATGACACGCCATTTATCGTCATGGAAGTGGACACTTCCGTGATGATAATTTTGGTATTGTCATGGAACACTTCTATGACAGCACAGGTATGACTTTCTTGATTCTATCATAAAATCGTCATGGATGTACATGCATGACAGAAAACGTGACCTACTATGAAAAACACGTATCATCACGAAAGTGTATTATTTTCGTAGTGAAATGTTTGCCGGGTGCCTGTGCATGTGTCTTTCAACACACTAAGGAAAGGTTCCTTAGTACTCCCAGGTAAGCACAGCTTTCCCGGCAAGACATCCTGCCGGCCCTCACCACAGCTACTACTGAGCCTCGTCCGACGGGTCAGGAGCGTGGATGAGGGATGGCCCCCCGCCAGCTCTCCTCAAGTGTCACTACAACCATCTTAACAAAGATGGGAGCACAGATGATGAAAGTGGCAGGGTTTCCCAACGTATAAGTTTTTCATATGCGAGTACGACATGGATGGTGAGGCAAACTTATCTGTGTTTGTTGTTCTTCTTATCGTTCCTGATAAGGATAAGCTGTAGAGCAACAATATGCGGGCTCGTCCTCACTCTTCTTCCCGGGAAGTCCATCCGTGGTAGAATCCTGTTGCTAACTCCAAAAAAGAAAGACAGGTGAGAGGTGGCAGCATATGATCCTTCTCAAGGGATTAGTCACCCGATATTAGGATTATTGTAATCTCAAATAGGTCATACTTAAGTAAACATGCAAGCAAGTTTTGTGCCAGCGCTTCGTTTTATTATCTTTGCACGGGGTCTGCGCCTGGCTTTGTATAAAGGGTTACAAGTCCTGGGGACTATGCTTGTACAAAACAGGTTGCCGGGGCAAAGCCCGGCAACCGCGCCTTATGGGTAGAACTTACAAAGATGCTCAATGTTCCATGAGTTTTGCATTGGTATGCCATCTTCGGTCTCCAGACGGACTGCGCTGGGTCTGGTGACACATGCTACCCGGCAAGGGCCTTCACACTTTGGTGTCAACTTGTTTGAACCCTTGGCGGACTAAACATGCCTAAGGACAAGGTCACCTTCCTCAAGGCTCCGGGCTTGGACCCTGCGGCTATGGTAGCGGCGCAGGGCCTGCTGGTATCGTGCAGCACGTACAGCTGCCTGGAGATGGTCCTCCTCGAGGAGCATGGCATCGTCATGTCGTAGTTGCTCTTGCGCTACTTCATCATAGACAAGTACCCGAGGCGACCTATATATGAGTTCCGTGGGGAGCACTTCTTCTGCCCCGTATACCAGGGAGAAGGGAGTCTGGCCAGTAGCTCGATTTGGTGTCGTCCTGATTGATGAAAGAACCACCGGCAACTCATCAATCCAGCGCTTGCCGCATTTCCGCAGTCTATCAAAGGTTCTTGTCTTCAGCCCCCGCGGCACTTCAGCATTCATCCTCTCAACCTGCTCGTTGCTTCTTGGGTGGGCAACAGAGGCGAAAGAGACCTTGCTCCCAAGGCTCTGGATGTACTGCATGAAGGCGCGGCTTGTAAACTGGGCGTCGTTGTCGGTAATTACCCTGTTGGGCAATCCAAAACGACACACCATTCCCTTGAAGAACTTGATAGCTGACTGCGTCGTCACCTTTCTCACTGGTTCCACTTCGGGCCACTTTGTAAACTTGTCGATTGCAACATACAAGAATTCAAAGCCCCCGGTAGCACGGGGAAATGGGCCCAAGTTGTCGAGCCCCCAGACCGCGAAAGGCCAGGATAAAGGGATGGTCTACAAGGCTTGAGCTGGTTGATGGATATTCTTGGAGTGGAACTGGCATGCCTCACACTTGGTGAAGAGCTCAGTTGCATCACAGAGGGCGGTGGGCCAGTAGAATCCTTGCTGGAAAGCTTTCCCGACAAGTGCTCTTGATCCCAGGTGTGATCCACACACACCTCCATGTATCTCTGCCAACAGCTCTAGTCCATCTTCTTGATGGATACACTTCAACTTTACGCCGTTGGGTCTCTTTCTGTACAGAGTGTTGTCCACAAACTGGTACATACTCGATTGCCGGGCCACTTTCTCAGATTGCTCTGGATCATCAGGAAGTTCTCCAGTTTGCAAGAATTGGACTATGTGTTGTGCCCATACCGGAGCCTGAGGCTCGACGACAAGGACTAAAGGCATCTCCTCAGCTGTGGGAGCACTTTCATCAATGGCAAGAACCTGGGGTTCTGCTTGAGTGTGCGGCTCACCATTCAGCATCGGATCTCCCCCGGCAACCTTCTCACCAGTGGCTCCAGGGAACTCTGCCGGGAAATGTTTGCCGGTGTTGAGCTTTCTTCCTTTTCTGGCCAGGGTTGTCGGCGAAACTAATGGTTGGGTGAGGTGGAGTACAAAAGTGCCTGGTTCCACAGGGAGCTTCTGCGCAGCGCACTTCGACAAGCGATCAGCAATGTTGTTCTCTGCATGAGGTATGTGCTATGTTTGCAGCTCGTCGAAGTGCTCCTCCATCTTCCTCACCTCTTCCACGTACGCCTCCATCAGCGGGCTTTGATAATCCTTGTTCACCTGCTTCACAACAAGCTGGGAGTCGCCGCGTATGATCAACTTCTTGATTCCCAATTCAATAGCAACCCGGAGCCCGTCAAGGAGCCCTTCATATTCTGCTGTGTTGTTGGTGGCATCTTCCCTGGGAAAATGCATTTGGATGACGTACTTGCATTACAAAAAAAGACACATCCGTGACATTTTGGGCCGAACAATATTTTTTTCTGTCATGCTTATGACACTTCTATGACGATAATTATGACAAAACCCGGTATCATCATAGATGTGGTGGGCTCCTACTTCTATGACAAAAAATCATGACAGAAAATGGGCTTTTCGTCCTGGGTGGGCCGGAGACGCACCTGCATGACATTCTTTGGGCCGTCCACGACGGAAAAAATTGTGGTAGAAGCGAGGGCGAGGAAAATTTCGGGGAGTTCCCGGTTACGGTGGGTGGTCAGGGCCGAGCGATGCACAGAGGGATTGCGCGTTTCTCTCGTACACATACGCGCATGTGTGTTAGGCGTTGGGCTCTAACAGAACCCGAGCGAGGCATTCGCTTACTGAACCCGAGCGATTGCACTAGCTACGTTACTGAACCCGAGCGATCGATCCCTTGGCTGTTAACTAAACCCGAGCGATTCCTTCGCTACTAATACTAACTGAACCCGAGCGATCGATCGCTGCGCGCTGCTGCCTCTTGATGAAGAGTGAACATGGGGATTGCGGTTGAACGAGTTGAGACGTACGTGGTTGGGGTTGGATGAACAGTTCCCGGTGGGGGTTGGATGAACAGTAGCCCGTGGTAGTATATATAGGCCGTTGCCGCTGTATGAACAGGACCCCGAGAGGAGGCCGCCACAGCCGAGCTGGCTGGGGGTGGATGAACAGGACCCCATGGAGGGCTGGTTGAACAGTAGCCGGTGGAGGGCTGGATGAACAGTAGCTCATGGATGAACAGTAGCTGGTGGAGGCAGGAGGAAGATGCGGTGGATGAACAGTGCAGGTGGAGGCTGAAGGAAGTCGGCGGTGGGTGAACAGTAGCCCGTGGAGTCCCGTTTTGCGTTACGCCACACCCCTCCGATGAACAGGACCCCCGTTTCGACCGTAGCGCTCCAACACAAGTCCCTTTCCTCCGTTTTGCGGTACGCCACACCCCTCCCGATGAACAGGACACCCGTTTCGACCGTAGCGCTCCAACACAAGTTCGTTTCCTGCATTTTGCGGTACGCCACAGCCCTCCCAATGAACAGGACCCCCGTTTTGATCGTAGCCGGTCGAACAGAAGGCCGTTTCCTTCGTACAGCGGTACGTCAGACCCCGTTTCGGCTGTTCCGTCCAAGCCGGTTGGCTCCCATTGAACAGGACGCATTCCGATCCAGTCTGTTGCCTCCTGATGAACAGGACGTTGTTTCTCCATTCCGACCGAGCCGGTTGGCTGCCCGATGAACAGGACGCCGTTGTTGCCGTCCGTTGCCTCTCCATGTACACGAGCCGTGGCCGTACGTATGCACGAGTACGCGTTCGAGACCCCGCCCGTATGTACGTACGTGGCCGTATGTTTTGGCATGTGGCTATACGTACGTGTACACGGTTTAGAAGGGACTACCTGAACTGCTACGTCGGGGGCTCTACTACTACACGTGCCGCTGCTTGCTCGGCCACCGTTCATCTTTGGAGAGACCGATCGACCCGTATGTACGTACACGTTCGCGACAACGCTACGTAAGCTTCGACCAGGTGGGTCCCGGCTGTCAGGGAGGATAAGGAAGCACTTCCTTGCGTGCGAAGTTTTTGATGGTGGGTCCGAGCTGTCAGGGGGAGGATTCATCTTTTTTCGCGCCTAATATGGAGGCACTTTCCTTGCGTCCGAAGATATAGCTGGTGGGTCCCAGCTGTCAGGGGGGAAAACATTTTTTTGCAAAATACAGCTAAGCCAAAATACAGAGGCCCTCCCGGTAGGTCCCTGCTGTCAGGTGGAGGAATCATTATTTTGCGCGTAATAAGGAGGCACTTCCTTGCTGCGGCCGTGGACCCAGCTGTCAGCCTCTCCACGTACATTCCTCTTCCGATGTAAGTCATTTCTTGACCACGTTGACCACGCCGCGCTGAGAGCACCAAGGCGGTGGACGACGGCAAGGCCTAGGAAGGGAATGACCCAGAGCCGGGGAAGACTCGATAGTTGTTTCCCACGCAAAGGGGCGTATGAGGGTTTACTGGTTGGGCTGCAGTGTGAGGCTGCCGTCGCCGGAGAATAACAGCAGGTCTGGGTGAGTACAGGGATGGCCAGGCCAGGGATGGGAGTAGGGTGGGGCGGTGAGGCCTGCGCGGCAGCAGAGCCGGCCACGGGAGGCAGGAGCAGGCGGCATGACCGGCGCTGGTTTGGGCGGCTGGAGCAAGAAGACCAGAGGTTGAAGAAGCACTACAGCCGTTGGATGGACATCGTACGGTCACTGGAGCTAGAATCGTTCATATTCACTAAGTTGACAAAGCCCTCCGTCTGCATCAACTTAGTAGGCCCACAAGTCAGCCTCCAACTATGGTGGGTCCCAGATAGCAGGGGGAGTATTCATTTTTTGTGCGTAATAAGGAGGCACTTCCTTGCGTGCGAAGATATAGCTGGTGGGTCCGAGCTGTCAGCGGGAGGAACGTTTTTTCACGAAATACAGAGGCCCTTCCGGTGGGTCCCTGCTATTAGGTGGAGGAATCATTATTTTGCGTGTAATAAGGAGGCACTTCCTTGCGTGCGGCCATGGACCCAGCTGTCAGCCTCTCCACGTACAGTCCTCTTCCGATGGATATCGTTCATTGACCACATTGAGCACGCCGCGCCGAGAGCACCAGGGCGGTGGACGACGGTGAGGCCTAGGAAGGGAACGACCCGGAGCCGGGGAAGACTCGGCAGTGGTTGCCCATGCGGTGGGGAGTACGAGGGTTTACTAGTTCGGCTGCCATCGCTGGAAAATAACAGGAGGTGTGGGTGAGTAGAGGAATGGCCTGGCCAGCGATGGAGTAGGGTGGAGCGGTGCGGCCTGTGCGGCAGCACATCCGGCCACGGGAGGCGGGAGCAGGCAGTCCCACCGACGCTAGTTTGGGCGGCTGGAGCAAGAAGATCAGATATTGAAGAAGTAGCACGACCGTTGGATTAACATCCAACGGTCACTGCTGCTAGAATCATTTGTAGACTAAGTTGACAAAGCCTTTCGTACACGTCAACCTAGTAGACCCACAAGTCAACCTCCAAATCTGTCCCAAACAGCATACAACCCAAAATTTCTAGCCAGATTCAAATTAATTTTAAAACTAAACATACCTTAATTTAAATCCAATGAAATTTTACCCGCACAAAAAACAATGAAATTTAAAATATCAAGATCCAAAAGAAAAAAGTATTTTGGAACTAATTGCCTGTTTGCTGTATTTATTCATTTTACAGCCCATTTCTTATTACTTATAGCCCATTTCTTATTACTTATAACCCATTTTCTGGGCAAGCCCAAATGCATCCCTCCTCGTCTTGAAAGATTTCCGGCCCAGCACGGCGTAGAAAAGCAAGTAGGCCTACGTTGGTTATTCTGCAAAAAACAAAATAGATGGGCTAGCCATTTTCAGAAAGGAAAAAAACTAGGCAGGTCATGTGGTAAACATATGAAATAAAAGCCTGGGCTAGACGAGCCACAGCTCCCGCACAACCCAGTTGATACCCTTCTCCGTCCCGAAAAAAAAATTACTACACGCGCAGCTGGGTCCCAGGTGTCTGCCGCTCCTTGTGCAGTTATCTCGCTTATTGACTACGTTGATAGTGGCGTGCGACCAAGATGTCAGGAAACCATCAGGAGGAACCCTTTTTTCTTGTAATAAAGGAGGCACTTGCTTGCCTACTGCCATGATCCTGGTGGGTCCCTACTGTCATCCTCACCATGTACAGTCATCTCCTTATTCCTCTCGGTTGTTGACCATGTTGACAACACCGGAGGGTGGCTCCGCGGCGAGCGAACCAAGGCGGAAGATGATGGTGAGGCCTCGGACGGGAATGAACAGGAGCCGGGGAAGATGCGCAGAGTTTTAGGGTGTGATGTGGCCACGATGCATGCGCGGCAGCACATCCAGCCGTGGGAGGCGGGAGCAGGCGGTCCCACCGGCGCTGGTTTGGCTTTGGTGGCTGGAGGAAGAAGAGACTGAAGAAACACGACAGACGTTGAATGTCAATCCAACGGTCAATGTTGGCACAATCGTTTGTTGACTAAGCCGACACCAAGTAGCATACTTTTTTATTTATAGGAAGAGAAGAAAAACTGGGCTCGTTCGCTAGATAACATTCCCGAAACTGCGACCGTTTGATCTTGCGTCGCAACTAAAACTGCGAGGAAAATGCGTTCGTTTGCCGTCCTCCTCCCAGGGAACGTTCACCACATAAGTGACTAGCACCCTTGGTTTTCAACTGAGAGGGCTTGGGTTCGAGTCCCAGGAACTCTCAATTTTCTCCTCCTTCCTTCCTCGCAAAAAAAAAGAAAATCAAAGACTTGAGAAGGCGTACAGAACAAGCTAGTGTACCAGTAAAGAGACGTTGCTGAGTTTTAGAAAAAAGAGAGACGTGCTCCTGTAGCTGGTTCGAATCCAAACCTAGACTATGACTATATATGGTGCTATGCTACTCTGCAAGTAAAGAAACTGACATATCCAACGTTCGCTTCTCCTCTTCTCTACTTACTCTGCCTAGCATCGGAAGCTCTGGCCGCAGCAACCATGTCCGCTGGCGGCTCGTCCACCTGCTCTTCAGCGGGCAACAACTAGATATGCGCCAAGTCACCACCCGTACCATCGCCTGTGGGTCTCATCACACCCCCGCCGGCACATGCACCGCAGCCGGTTGCTCATCGCAACCCGCTGCCATTGGTGTGGTGCCACTGCTGCAAATCACGCAGAGTCATCCGTCGCGTCTCAACCACAATCCTCAACCCTGGCTGAGTCTTCTACAAATGCCCGAATCATGGGGTAATAATATGTTTAAGTGTTGTTCCGCTGCTTTCAGTTGCTGATTTTTTTAATAGTTTGGTTGATGACCTTCCAATTTGATTCGTGTAGAAAAGGGAAGATTCGTGTGATTTGTATTTTTGGGAAGTTGCTGATGTGGGGGAATGCAACTATGCTGATTATTTGGTTAGCCGAGGAATCCCAATACCAGCAGGTTGGGGTGTTGGACAAGTAACTGAAGGAACGGTAGAAGAGGAAGATGTAGAGTAGAAGGCTAAAGATGCAGTTCCTCTGATCATGGCCAAGCAAGAGCTGCTGAATGGCCTTGACAGCAATGAGGAGATGAAAGAGCTTGTGAAGATAATGGGAAAAATCGATGTGCTCTGTAGGATGATTGTCTCTTTATTTGCAGTGTATATAGCACTCGTGATGTATTCAGTGGCTATGACATGAGCACTTTGCTGAAACTAGTAATGAATGAAACCTGTTTAGCAGGCTGGGCGTAGTGTTGTGAACATCTAATGATTTCTATTAACGGAAATCGAGGGGTATCCCCTTTTGCTCATAAATAAATAAATAGCAGAGGCCCTTTTGCTAATAAATAAATAAATTAGCAGAGGCCCTATCGGGTCAGCTTTGTTCCCATTTGAAGACGTCGAGCAAATTGCAGTCCAACAGCAAACTATGTCATCAAATACAAGTTTCACAGCCAAATATGAGTACAACTAAACAACAATGTCATCATGTTTTAGCCATCATACAATCACCAAGCACAAATCAACATACATAATAAGTGATGTTCTCACAGCAAAATACTAAACAACAACTTCATCAGGTTTCAGTTGTCATAGCAAACACAATTTCACATAGTAGATAAAAAACATCTTCTGACAGGCAAATACGACAAAAGCAATCTAATCACCATCCGCAGTAGCAGCGTCAACATCTTCGCCATGTGTATCAGTCTAAATCATAATTCGCCCCAGTGTCATCTTCTTCTTCATCCTCAATGTCCTCGAACGTTGGCGTCTTATTGACCAACTCTCGTATGTCCATAGCCCAACAGGCAATCTTTTCGCCAGCGTCATTGACGTGATGGTTCTCAAAGATATTAGGAACATCTATGGAATCTTCTACATCAGGAGTAGTGTAAGCATTATCTTGTTGTGCAACTTCATTAAACGAATTCCTCTGCTCAAACCTTTGCAATACTCTCCAGTATCGCTATGTGCAAATGTGTCTTCCAAGAAAAATATCTGTGTTGCTTGATTTGCCAAAATAAAAGGCTCGTAGGTGTGGTACGCCGCCTTGACATTGATGGATTTGAAATAATCATCAGCTCTGGGTTTTGCGATCCTGGAAAACAAGTTATACCAACGATAGCACAACAGAACCACACACCAATGAACCTTGAAACTGGAGATATACTGCAACTGAACAATGTCTGTTATGTTAGCATACATTTCAGTTGTCTCTTCGTCGTACTTATCCGTGCTCATGATGGCACTGTTTTGTGTCTTCCTGCCTTCATCGCGTGCATGGGTGTTGTAGCACACATCTCTAACAACGCAAGATTCATAGTGCCTTACCCGAGTATCAGGACCCATTGCTAGTGCGTAAAGGGCAACATTAACTGCCTGCCCATCCTCCGCATCTTCTTAACCTATGGTTAGAAAATAGACAAGCTGGTCATCTTATGTACTCAATATATTAAAAAAACTGACAGTGCAATTCAAAAGCTTACATGGCTCTTGAACCATTTCGCAAATCCTTCCATAACCAGTTTGTCAATGTTTCTTGGATTTTGCGGCAGTAACTCCTTTTTGTAGATGCTGCACAACATAGTGATCGCGTCAAACATCTAAATATATAAGAATGTGCTGCAAGTTTAGTAGATTACGATGTATAAGCTGCAGTACTTAGCACTTACTCAATATAAGGTAGAATCTCAGGACAGTTATTCAACACATACCAAACCATTTTGTCCAAATCTTTAGGTTTGTCGTCTTTTCGACTCTTCCCTGTAACTCGAACAAAACAATCGAAAACATTGAGCTCGGGATTGTCTTCACCCACCTCTTTGCTAAGCTGAACAGTTGTTTCAATGTATTTTGAGCAGAATGTCAACGCTTCTGTAGCAATGTAGGCCTCTGCAATGGAACCCTCAAGTCTAGCTCTGTTCCTAACATAGCCCTTGAAAGTGCCTAGCCGCCTTTCAATATTGTATATCCATCCATACTGTACTGGACCTCTAAGTAGTGCCTCATCACGTAGATGAACAACCAAATGCACCATCACATCAAAGAAGGCTGGAGGATATATCTTCTCAAGGTCGCATAGGATAGTTGGTATCTTGTCTCTAAGACACTCCAAAGCATCTATCCTGATATTTCTACTGCAGAGTTCCTTGAAGAATTATCCCAACTCTGCAACTGCTCTGTATAAGTCAGGGCGGCCCAATCCTCTAAGGATAACAGGTAAAACCCTTTGAAGTAGGATGTGGTAGTCATGAGTTTTCAACCCTTGTACCTTGTTTCCATCTGCACTGACTCTCCATTCGGGGTTGGAAGCAAATCCATGTGGGAATCTCACACGTGACAGGACCTTGCAGAATTCTTTTCTTTTTACCTTGTCCAAGACGTACACAGCTGGTGCCATATCCTGTGGTTTACCTTCATCTTCCACCTGCAAATCCTTTCTAATACCCAGGTGTGTCAAATCAATCCTAGATTTTAAGGTATCTTTCGTCTTGACTTCAATATTAAGAAGTGTGCCGATAATGCTGTCACATATATTTTTCTCGATGTGCATCACATCAAGATTATGCCACAAATCCAAATCTTTCCAATACTCCAAGTCCCACACAGTGGACCTGCGGGTAAACAATAATCTCTCTTCTGCCCTGCCACGCTTCCTTTTCCCCCTACCATTATCAAGACGGTTTCCTGGTGTAATATGCCTGACCTTCTCTAATTCCACTTGCAACTCATCGCCGGTGAGCCTCTTTGGCGCATCACGGTTTCATGCTTTGCATTGAACACATGTCTTCAGTATTTTGTAGGACACGGCTTGTCCTTGGCAAGGAAACGGCGGTGTCTAATGTAAAAGATCTTGCTAAGTATTGCATATGACAGCGGATTCTTGTCACAGCGAACACATGCATTGTAACCATGTGTCGTTCGCCCTGACATAGTGCCCAAAGCCGGATAATCATGGATGCACCAAATTATAACAGCACGCAGAAAGAAATCAGCTGGTGGGCTGCTATATAGGTCTCGAGTGAGAACACCCCTCCATAACTGTTGAAGTTCCTCCACAAGAGGCTCCATGAATAAATCAAAATCCTTTCCAGGACTTTTTGGACCTGGGATGAGCAAGGCCATCATGTAGTTTGATTCTTTGGTGTAGACATTTGGACGCATGTTGTAAGGGATAACAAGCACTGGCCACATGCTATATGTGGCGCTCTGGTGGCCAAATGGGTTAAATCCATCTGTAGCTAAGCCAAGTCTAATGTTTCTCAGGTCAGCAGCAAACTTTTTGTGTTTCTGATTGAAGCTTTTCCAGTCACTACCATGAGATGTATGGCTCATTACATTCTAATCTCTGTACTCCTGGTTCCTAGAATGCCACAGTACATCCTCTCTTGTTTCAGCATCATGAAACAACCTCTACAATCTTGGTATAATTGGAAAATGTCTCAGAACATTATGAGGAATCCTCTTCACAGCATCGCCATCTTTCCATCTTGATGATTTACATTTTGGGCATTCACTTAAGTTGGCATAATCCTTCCGGAACAGAACACAATTATTCTTACAAACATGGATCATATCATATCCAATTCCAACTACACGAAGGAAATTCTTCATTTTACTGTAGGTGTGTGGTAGCTCAGACGCATCTGGGAAAGATTTGCGGAAAGCAGCCAACATCGCATCGAATGATTTGTTGGTCATCCACTCAGATGTCTTCACCTGAAGAAAGGTGACCATAGCTGAGAATACTGACAGCTTATTTCCTGGGGTGACACCCACGTTGCATTGTTCCAACATGCGGGCCCACCGTTTTTCTTCTGCAGGTGAAAGTTCACGAAATGTGTGAGCATTTCGTAGCATTGTTTCAATGTTGGTCAAACTCACTAGCTCCGCCACCACCACCACCTCCTCCTCCTCTTCCACCTGAGCATCAGGCAGATCAAGATGGTGATCTGCTGCTTCCACATAGTCAGTAACATTGACGTTCACAGCTTCATCATGATGAACCCACCTAGTATATGTGACCGACATCCCATACAAGTGTAGATGATTTTGCACAGTTGACTGGGGTCTTGTAACTGAATTCATACAACTGCTACACGGGCAGAGCACATCTGATTTCGGACCACCGTACTCAGCTCTGATAAAGTTCATGAAGTTTTCAACCCCCTCGACATATGTAGCAGAGAATCTTCGAGCAGAAGTTTTCCAAGTCTTGTCCATCTGTTAGACATACAAATTAGTTCTTCTACTAGATATTACAGGAAAAACATATATGCTTTTTTATGAAGTCCATAAAAAAAATACCTAGGTCGATGTCTAAATCTATGGCAAGATATTTGGACAAGCAGATCTAACTAACGAAATATATGTAAAGCTAATTCAGCAAACAGATTTGAGTGCTAAATTATGGCAGGCTGTTTCAGCAGTCAATGAGGCCAAGCACACAGCCATCGAAGGCCATCTTAGCAACAAAGATCGAGTATAAAATGGTGTAGAGCTATTTCACCTAACAGATTGGCTACTAGACCATGGCAATCTATGTCACAATAAATATATGGCAGGATATTTTAGCAACTAATCGGGCGTGGCATGCCATCTTAGCTAAGCAGATTGAGTGCAGAATAGGGCAAGGAAGCTTCTTAAGCAGAGCATATTGACTGTAAACTATTTCGGCAAACAGTGAGATTAACAGCGTCTATCAGCTAACATTCAGCACTACTCCGACATGCACGGGGCCTCAGTCTAGAATGCGCATACCGTGAGAGAAGCTGATCACCGTGCGTCTCCACAAGAACGTCGCCAGCAGTGGCGGCGCGGCTAGAGGACGGCAGTCTACGAGAGCGTACTGTGGGAGTGAGAGGATCGCCGTGCGTCCCCTCGACGAACCCCAGCGCCGACTTATCGACGCGGCGAGGAGGGCGGCTTTGGCAGAGCGAATGGAGTGGAGGGGGCGGGGGGAGGGGGGTTTGGGGAATATTATTGGCTAGTTGGCCGAAGGGCGGTTGAATTTGGGATTTGGGGGGAATTTTCGCGCGGTGGGCGGGGGAGTTTGGCGCATGGTCGGTTTCTCCAAGTGCGGTCCCACGTGTCAGTGAAGAGGCAAGCCGAAGCGCGTTCCGTTTGCGTGAGCCGTGTGCAGGACCGACCGTGTGAGGGGTGCAATGCGACCGCGACAGGCGTGCTGTGAGTGTACCGCCTTTTTTCCTTTTAAACTTGGTGCTTCGTGTGATCCATCGATACTACTACTAGTAATCCGGTAATCCCGACTAAAACGGCGTGGCCGGGTCTTTTCCCACGCGATATGCTGGGAGGTTGGCTTAGTTGGTTTTTTTAGGACGAGTAATGCTACACCTACGTAATCCGAGTTACGTAATTAACACAATGTGAAACATGTGGGCTGTTGATTGGAGATTGGGGGGAGGGAGGGGCCCACCACCATGAAAATCAGGGGGGGAGAGAGAGGCAATTTACGTTAACCCTTTCGTAGGTTCCCATAGATGTAGAAAGATGTGAAATGCGTGAATGTGTAGTGGACATACTATTGGAGTGCCTAAGATAAATTGTGTATGTAGACCCTATGTGTTTATTTACTTCGCATGTTAGCTTTGTCTCGGGTCAAACCTTCTAAGTTTATACACACAAAAACGAATCATCATTCCATATATTTTCATACTCCTACAATATATCTTACTATTATTGTGAAAGTTCATATACACCAGACGAGATTCATGCAAACATGGCAGATTTTCATTACATTTCGAACTTTTATAGGACAGAAAAATAAAAGAAACCCGACCCTAAACCTATTCTACGGCGGTGACCGACGTCCTCCATCTGCCATCTCCATGTACGGGGGCGGGGTTCAAGACCCGTGAAGTGAAGGTGCGGTCTCCAGCGAGGAAGAGTAGAACACGGGAGACGGACCGGCCAGTTGGCACACCATGCCCTGCCGCCTCCCATGCCCTACTCATCCTCGAAGGAGTCCCTGACCTCAACGGTGCCGGTGGACGTGAGGTCGATGATGATGGACGTGGATGGTCCGTCGCTTCACCTGCCACATGCGCCACCGAACGTTGGACAGCAGCAAGTAGGACGCGTGGCTGATGGTGCTCCCGTCGTCAGCCGCCAGCGTGACACCGCTTGTGCAGTCACGTCCGCGTCCGGCTACGCAACTATTGCGTTGTGAGCGGCGACTTGAGCGAGGGCGGCAACCTCGAGCTTCATCCCCGAAGACAAGCTCTCCCGCAGAGCGTTCGCGCTCGTGGTCATGGTGGATGTGGTGCCAGGTAGCAGGAGGATGCGCTATGGTGTGGAGTTTAGCTAGGCGTTGCCGCTTTAAGTAGCGCATTCCGGTGAGGCCAAGCGTCCGGGTGCGTCATTAAGTCGCCGGAGTTGGTTCCTCGGGCACCGAGCCTCTTAATGACGGCATACGGATGGACGGCATGAATGCGGGCAGCTGGCGCCGAGTGGGAATGCACCGCGCGACGGCGCGAGGGATGAGGGTTTTTGGTGTGCCAAGGTAGTCAACTGCGGTCATGGCAACGTTGGAGATGTCCTTTGCTCACATGCGATCCCCACATGTCATTGAAAAAGCAAGACGACCCGGCATGGTCTCAGGTCCTGGGGAAGCAGTTGGCCGCGCTAGAACACTCCGCGGACGCGTCGCGGCGCGCGCGCACTTCGGCTCCCCGTGCATCCTTGACGAGCCGGGTGTTGATCTGCTGGTCGTGCCACAGCGCTAACGCCACCCTCGGCACCCTGAAGCCGAGCGTGTCCAGCGACAATGAGTGTGTCGCTCACCGCGGTCGCCGTGTCCAGAGGCGGTGCGGGAGCTGCGCCACGTTGCTCGCCCCCACAACCCATATGAATGGTTGCTGGTGGCGAGGAGGTCGTGGGCCAGCTCCTCCACTGGACTAGTCTAGGCCACATCATCCCGACAGGTGTGCCCCACATGTCAGTTTCCCTATTTTCCCGGCCAAATTCGAGCGTCAGTACTCCGCGTTCCGCATTAGGCGCAGAACAGGTGGTTTTTGTGCCCTGGTTCAAATGTGGTAGAGTACCAAGTTGTTACCCTAGCCCCAAGTGTGGTGGTTTTGGGTACGGTACCACCCTTTTCCTTTTCAACTAGTGAAGCGTAACACTTGATTAAGTAGCCGGATGGTGTGCTAATATAGGTGTCTGACTGTTTGAAGGAATAATTGAGGTGTGCCCGATCCGTGCCCGCATTTAGGGGTCCAACTTAACATGTTCCGGCAGTAGTAACTATACTAGTCCCTGCGTACTCCCTTTGTTTTTATTTACTCCGCATTTTAGCTTTGCTCAAAGTCAAACTTTGTAAACTTTGACAAACTTTATAGACAGAAATAATAACATATACAATAACAAATCAATACCATTAGATTCATTATTGAATATACTTTCACATCATATAGATTTGCTATTGTAAATGTTCATATTTTTTCTATAAATTTGGTCAAATTTTATGAAGTTTGACTTCAGTCAAACCTAATATGCAGAGTAAATAAAAACGGAGGGAGTATCTTACTCTGTGACCAAGACGGAAGGGAAAACGAGACAACTTAATGTTTATTTGAGCCGTTCAAGTATAATCTTGTGGTGTTGCTTATTTCTCATTCCTCTCCAACTCTCTTCTCCATCGATCATGCCACCCTCCGGTCGAGTCCATCCTCCCGCATGCCTCATTTGAACATTCCGCCGAGTATCATTCGCATGTGGGCCTAGACCATGCTTGTATTTCCAATGTTGTAATTTGTCCGACATGCATACAGACAAACGGTTCGTTTAAAGTTTCACTTTGCCTCCACTACATGTCGCTTCCCATCTTAGTTTTGACATCCTATTCGGTTCATGCCCTGACACATCTTGACGAGATCGATTGATGTTGAGAGATCAAGTGCGTGCCTTGCAAGGAGATAAAGGTTTGGTGTGTTTCTATGATAGAAATGACCCGGGGAGTCTGTGTGGATCGGAGGGAGTATATTGTATGTTCAAAAGCGAAACGAACGTACTATACCCACCCTAGTCTTCTTTCAATCGATCTCCGGACCCCGAGATGAAACTGAGAGAGAATGAGTGGGTGCATGTGTGATACCTAAGGCGGATTCAAAATTTTGAACCGGTGATCATAGCATCAGCAAATCATATATAAAGGGTATTCAATGTTCGTTCCTCTTTTGAATGTACAATATACTCCCTCCGATCCTTTATAGTTTACATATAAGTTTTATGTGTAGTCAAAGTATCTCTACTTTGATCAAACTTACAGAAAAAGTATCAACATTCAACAACGCCCAATCAATATTGTTAGATTCGTACGTACTCCTAGATTTGTATTCAAACAAAGATGGTTTCCAATTTGTTTTCAAACACGTGAATGTGCTTGTTCTCGCGCATGCTCTTCCTACTAGGATTTCGCCACGTATAGCCGATCCAATAGTAAAAAAAATTAAGCTCCCTGTCCAATAGTAGTAGAAGTAGTAGTACTAGTGGAGTACTGACAACATCTGCAGTAGAGTATGCAGTGCTCATAGTACTAGTAGTATACTCCCTCTGTTTTTATTTACTCCGCATAAAACGGAGGGAGTACTAGTAACACTCAGCCGACCTCTCTCTCTCTTCTAGTAGTATAAATGACGCGGGCGGGGGAGGGGGAGGGACGTCGGTTTGCTCTCAACTGCAGTCCCACAAGCGAGCGAAAATGCAAGACGAAGCGTGTTCCATTCGGTGAGCGACGTGGAGGGTCCAGCATGCCGGGGTGCAACGCGAACGCGACAAGAGTGATGTACACCATCCGTTCATTATGAACTTGCATACTCGAGTACCCCTTTTTTTTAACACAGTACAAACGCAAGCGCTCATACATGCGCGCATACACTCACCCCTATGAACACACACACGCACACCCTACCCCTATGAGCACCTTCGAGAGACTGAGCCGTCATACCTCTATCTCTACTCTCGGTGATGATGGTGTGCCTGCCATCTTGCAATATAGACCGTCCAATCTATATCTGACGGATAGAAAGCAAACTATGGCAATTTTGCAAAAGGATACCCGCACCTCTATCGTTCATCCTTATCTCCCACAACTTCATTGTTGAGTAATAAAAAAAGGAAGCCTCTAGAACAATCTGGTATGGTGGCTGCTGCCGGCGTCGTCCTTCCCCATGCCTCCGCTAAGTCCGACCACCAATCACCACCACGCCCACTCCTCCACACCTTATCTCTCATCTTTCTTGAGATATCATTTTTTGACGAAATTCTCGAGATACCATTTTTCGATGAAATTCTCGAGATATCATAAAAATATGCATCCTGATGTTCCGTGCAATGCACGGGCATCTTGCTAGTCATCTTGAGATTTACGAAGTCACTGCCTCATCATCGACAGGAACGGTGGGGAGGTCCGGACGTCTGCCACGTGAAACTCCGAAACTTTGGTCCCATCCCACCCCACAACTCTCCAGGCTCCAGCCGTCCGGCTTTGCAAACTCCGCACAGTCAAAACCGATTGACCGGTCGTCACCGGAACCACTATTCACACCAGAATCTTCGTTGCTCGGCCTACGCCAGCTACTTGCCGGCCGGTCACCACTGCCCCAAAACCACACCTCCTCTCCAGCCCATTCCCCCACCTTTCGATCCCCTAGCCTGCATCAACCGTCTCCTAGTTTGTCGGAAAGCCATGGTGCGCTGCAAGATCACGTACTACAAGATGCTAACGCCGGAGCGCCGCGCAGAAATCACGGCGGCGGTCGGTGCCACAGACCTCCGTTCCCAAGCTCGCTTTGCGGTGGGCCAATCCCCGAGTTCTCTGGAGCCAAGCTCCGAGGAGGAGGAAGCCGATCCAATGTTCATGGCGGAGGTCGCGGCGCAGAAGGCCCCCGATGCGTATGAGACGATGGACGTCGACTTCGTGCCGGCGTCCGGGTCCCCCATGGTGCAGGCGGACCAGCGGTTCAACCTGGCGATCCTAAAGGAGGACCGGGAGGCGGAGGCTCAACTCGACACGGAGCGCGCGGATGCCGCTGCCATCGAGGCCCTCCTGTAGGCGGAACCGGATGTCGTGGATGTGAACTGGGCGGCGGAGGCTCAACTTGACGCGGAGCGCGCAGATGCCGCTGCCATCCAGGCCCTCCTGCAGGTGGAACCGGACGTCCTGGACTTGAACCGGGCAGCGGAGGCTCAACTCGACGCGGAGCACGCGGATGCCGCTGCCATCGAGGCCCTCCTGCAGGCGGAACCGAACGTCCTGGACTTGAACCAGGCGGTGCTCGCGTCCGTGCAGAGCGCCCGCACGCTCCGCGTGAATGAGTAGCTGGAGGCCGAGGACAACCACGCTGCGGAGACACACGTCGACAGCTACGGCTTGTTCGCGCCGGCAGCCAAAGATGAGAGGCCGTCTCGTTCCGCGAGCAGTGATAGTTTTTCTTTATGTTGTTGTTTTTAGGGATCTTTTTCTGTGTAAAAACATATATTTATGCAAATCGCCTGACTTTCATCATTTGGGTCAGCCGACCATTTCAGGCAGTTGGATGAATATCCTACGTCTCCTAACCCTTCTTCTTCCTCACCTCTTCTTCTTCCCCAACAGACTACTGCACGGGCCGTACGGATCTTCCCCAACATGCGGTTGGATAAACATACTGTATGAACAAAAATTATGTGTCAGCGGTAGGATGGCTGAGTTTGGTTTGATCACATGCGGTAGCACGTGTCATTGAGGGTGCGTTCCCTTGGTTGGGTTTGCGGCGTGCAGGAGCGACTGTGTGAGGGTGCGGTGCGACCGCGACAGCCGTGCGCAAGTGTACCTCCTTTTCATTTTGAAAACTTTAGGCAAGCTTGGCAAAAATGTGTGGCGAAGTATGGCAATGCAAGGCCTAGACCCAAACAGGATACAAGCACATACGTACTACTTGTGTTAAAAAAGAAAGGCAGGGTTTTCCTTCGCGGGATTGATCAATACAAATCCACGTTTGACGTGTCAATTAATGCGTATTTTTTTCTCCAACGCCCAAAGAGCTAACCATCTCACTCCTCATTGCTTGATTAATGCAGCGCCATGCAAACCAACTTTCTCACTTCCGCATGCATGCAAGGGTATATTAATGTCCTTGGTTGCTAGTACGAGGCAAACCCCATCAATTTTGCCTCGATTAGTGTTAGTGGCCTTCTGCAAATTGTAATTTTGATACTGGCCTTGTATACAAAAAAAATGGAGGTAGTAACTATTTGACTTCCTTCCCCATTGCGGTGACGTCGACGATATCTCGAACGTTGTGGTTTGGCGAAGTGCGTTCGACAGAGCACACCATTGAGGGAGACCACGGTAAGTCATTCGCAAGTGCCGCCTACAAGCCGAGACAACCGCATTCTTTGCATCCAGGAAGTCCGTTGAACCAAAGGACGTGTAAATGTACTAGTACTACACAATAGCGTCGTCCGTCCAGCTTAGTACGGTAAGGTGGTTTCTCGAAGAAGACGGTGGAGAAGGGGAGTCAGCGAAGAGTGAAATGATGGTTGCTTCGTACGTGCTTTGTGATTTGACGCCTCACTGCTTTGTGATTTGTGATAGAAGGGACAGGGGAGTAGACTCTGTGCTCTATACTGTACATGCGTCCAAGCACGGGAGAAAGAGGAGAGAGGTTGCATTTTTCTATTCCTTCAATCAATCAATTAGGGAGCTTCGGTTCCATCTTTTTGGCTTTGGCAGCACCGTCCACAATGGTTCCCATCGATGCCAAAAGCTATTTTCACATTTGGCTACACATTGTGGATGCCCTTAACCGCACCACTTGGTTTTTCTCCTATGTGCTATCTATACAAATCCTGATTATATTGATCTAAAAAATTATAGTATCAAGATTAGTAAAAAGGAGGTGATTTTGCCGCATGGAAGGCGGGGGAGGTTTCTTATTTTTAGAGGACGTTGGCCTGGCGGTTTGCTAACATGCGGTCCCACGTGTTAGTGCTTTACCAAGCCGATCCGCATCCCACATGAGGCAGAACAACGGCAGAAGCAACACGTGGTTAACTTGAAGAAGATGAGGGAGAAGCGGATTCAGCAACAAGTGAAATGATGGTTGCTTCGTCCCTCCAACTTCTTTTTTTTAGCATTACTTCGTCCCTCCAACTTAACTGCGGGAAATGTGCAGCTTTGTGATTTGACGCCTCATTGCTCATTACTACGCCAGCGCCATGACTGGGGTGATTCACCCCTGCTGCTCTGCACTGTTATTTCGGTATGGCACGTGGACCCGGTTGCTTGATGTCCCACATGTCGGTGAAAGGGACTAGAACATTTATGAAAGCGAGCGCTCCACTCTTACGACGGAGGAGTACACGACACGGTGGCCCAGTGAACTGTTACTTGTACTATAGTACTACTATAGTTTTGTTGTTTCGCACGATCCATCGATACAAACCCGATTAAACAGGCAAGGGCGGGATTTTTCCTGCGCGGTAGATGATACTAGCCATACATTTCAAAGGCAATTTTAGTGTATGCAAACTGAATAATTAAGTAACAATATAAGATCTAGTAAAACTAAAAACACATATGATTTATTGTGTTAGAGTGTAGTAGTAGTGTTGTATTGCATAGTTGTTAGATGTAACATGCGAGAACGTGTAGAGATGTACTTTTGGAGGTCCTACAGAGAGAAATTAGGCATAAAGTGGATTCAAATATTTGTATTCGTTCTCATAGCATTTGTAACTCATATCTACAGTTTGTATAGTAGACGTGAATGCTTGTTTGCTCTTACGAAACCAGTACAGCAATAATGGGGTGGCGTGCACCAATTTAGGCACTGGCACGTTGGCCTACTCGGCTCCACAGAGAGAGCGAGAGAAGAGATAAATACATAGACGGTTAGTGTATTTCAAGCGAAAAGTGTAATACGGTCACCGGACTTCAGAATACACTCATTACGGTCACTATATATGTTTTGCGGTGATTATACGGTCACTTGCTCACCGTTCAGCATCGGATTGCACTCTGTTGACCGGCCAAATAGTCTGCGAGGCACTATGTTGACTGATTAAATTGACCATGTTCCTTGTGGGTCCCACCTGTCAGTTCGCATAGGAAAAAGGTAAGATAAACACAAATTTACGCAGGCGCGACAAGACTCCAACCCGTGCGTGGGAACCACCTGGTTGTGTATGTGTCTGTCAGGGCCTGATGTGTGCGCATGCACATGTAGGTTGAGCACTTGAGCGTAAGAGTGTGTGTTGGTCGTGTGGTGTGCGCATGCATGCGTGCGTGTGTGCATGTGAGTGTTGCGTGCGTGCGTGGCTATGTGTGTACGTGTGAGTGTTGCGTGCGTGCGTGGCTGCATGTGTTCGTGTGAGTGTTGCATGCATGTAGTTTGTGTGCATGCGTGCGTGTGTGTATAATCACCACACCAGCTCTTGTGTGTTAAAACAGACGGCTCAGCATACCAATACAAGGCCACCTTGTCCGCTATGCCCGCGGTCATGACTTCGAACCACCGTCCAATATTTTTTATCGTTTGTTTTCATTCTTATACACGCCGACAGGTGGACCCAATGGTAGTGAGATAATGTGATGCAACACTAGAGGTGCCACGTGGAGCGTTTAACTGGTCAACTAGTCGTGTCTTGAGCAAATACATAGCTGTACGGTGAGCCCGTGACTGTATAATAACCACAAAACATAAATGGTGACCGTAATGAGTGGATTCGGAAGTCCAATGTACGTATCATGCTTTCGCTTCAAATACAATGATCGTCATTGTATATATCGCGAGAGAAAGATGAAACATGCGTGAATGTGCTGGGGGCGTACTTTTAGAGGACCTGGAGATAGTTTGTGTGCGTACGAGAAAGGGGCGTAGAGGGGGTGTATGCGATGGAGAGAGAGATGCTCTTCGTTTTTCTTTATTATGACTAACTTTATATATAGTATAAAAATAAAAAAATTCACAGTGCGGAATAAATATCATTGGGTGCAGCATGCAATGCAAATTAACGTTCATACTCCTCCTTATAACTTTGTAATGTTGTATATATGTAGAAATTCTAAAATAATTTTTTGGCCACACTTTGTGTGGTTTTATTCAAAAGGAATGTTGTATGCGAAATAAACGTGAAGAGAGGGCTTTTTAGATCAATGGGGTACGTGATGTAACATGTGTGAATGTGTAGTTGACGTATTTGGCAGGGCCTAGAGAGGTATGTGTATGTATTACGTATTCGAGAGAGGCATGGATAGAGGGGCCGGCGGGGGGGGGGGGGGGACGTGGGAGAGATAGCACGAGAAATGAGAGAGGTCTAGAGAGAGAGAGACGAATAGGATGTCATGGCGAGAGATGCCCTTGAGTGTGTATATGCAAGGGGGGAGGGGAAAGAGGCATGAGGAGAAAATATTTTGTGTGGTGTCTGTGTTGGTATGTGTGGGTGTGAGAAGATAACAAGACCTAGGGGCAGAGGGTGTGTCACCACGTGAGGTCCGGTGGGCCGAGGTGAGGCCCTTGGTTCGGTTTCGTCCTGCGCCACATTGGTCGGCCCGTGACGCATTCAGGGAGACCCATGGAGGACTAGTCGTACAAGACAAAGATACCAGAGTCGTGAAGGACTCTGTGTCCACTGACAAAGCCGGCTAGGATTTGTAGCCCTAGGTCCTCGGACTAAGGTAACCCCTTATCTCTGATATTACCATTCATCCAACATAACTTTAAGGGGCATCCTACAGAATGCTCTGCTAGAATCATACTCGTCAATTAGGAAGAGAGGTGGAGACAATGCGTGCGAGACAGGCCTAAAGATAATGTGCGTGCGGGAGACACGTAGGCAGGTCTATGTATATAGAAAGGGTCGATGGGGATTGTGCATGTGTATGCTTTTGAGAGGAAGAGTGCTTGTGATAAAGGTTAGTCAAAACAGTCGTAAATGGTTGCGAGAGGGAGGGAGGGTTATATCGAGAGCATGTCTGCGAGAAAGACACCTCGGGAGAGAGTGTGTGAGCATGTGTGAGAGACCACCGATGGATATACACCGTGTGCACGTATGTGTGAGAGAGAAAGTGAGCGCGTGTGTGAGGAGGGGCCTATGGAGAGTGAAACTACACGTAAAAGACTGATGTACACATTGATTAAAAATATAAATTGTATCCAAATATTAGGATGGGATCATGATATTTGCAATTCGCGTAAGGAACGGTCATTGATCCATCAGACATCTATATTCTATCGAATTTGAGCATGTCTATGTTATTATTCGACATAATTGATCCACAGAGTTAGTATTTTGAACTCCAGACAATGCATCGCTTTAGCAATCGAATATAAATGTGAGTATAGTTCATGTTGTGTGTGTAAAGCACATTATACATACAAAAGTTACACAATGAACATTATAAATAGCTAGCTATGAACTAGCATACATTTGAATTCAACTTAAGGTGGTTTAAAAAATTTGAATTCAACATGAAGTCCATTCAATTATTTGAATTCGAGATCATGGCATTTGTAAATCATACCTAAATTATGGGGGCACCAATCTTTGCTCTGCTTTTGTACATAATAGCATATATAGTCGTGTACAAAATAGATTCAAATTTACCTCCTCCATTCCAAAATAATCGTAGTTATAGGATTTTCAAGTGTCAAAATTTCAAAAAGAAGCGCATATTTTAATGAGGTTTTCAAACATACAAGGTCAAATTTAACTTTGTCTATTTAGGTCAATCCTCAAAGTTCAAGAGTACTCTAAACGTGAATGCTTCTATTTCAAAATTTTGAACGAAGCGCCAAAAGAGCCTCTACTCGCCCGAAACCCCGTGAGACCAATCTTTGGTAGAAGGAAATTACTTTTCTAACTCCGACCTGTGAAGCCTACCGGCCCGACGTCTATAGGTCTAAACTGGGGTAGGTTTGTAACTTCATCTAGACGCCACGCAACCGCCTCCGAAAAACATTCATACATCGTGGCCTCCTAAACACACATTCGCTCGGCCGAAATCACTCCAGCCCACTATTTGGGACACCTGGGATTACCATCCTACCCTCGATCCACAGTAGGTCCGAAATTTAAGAGGGGGGCAAAGTTTGTACTTTCCCCAAGTTTCAAACAAGTGCGTCCCATCTGTTCAAAAAAAAAACAAGCGCGTCCCAGACCAAAACATGGTTCCCCCTTAGCTCCCCCCGCCACCCCCGCCCCCCGTCTGATTCCCCATTCGTACTCCATGGGCGCCAAAACTACCTCTCCACCAGCCGCAAAACCCCGGCGTCCTCCGTCCGCCACCCCATCCCACCCATCAACCGCCGCCCTCCTCCATCACACCGGAGCCGATACCCCGACGTCATCGTCCACCGCAACCGCAACTGCAACGCCCTCCACGGCTAGTAGTTGAAGCCAAGGCCGAGCTGCCTCCAGGACGACGACGTGTGCTGTACCCGAGCTAGTTCAACCACGTCGTCCTGCGCCTCACCGCTGCCGCTCCAATGTCGCCACCGTCCACCGCACCGGAGCAGTTCCCGCTACGCCGTCCTTCACCGCCTCGGATCTGCTTCCTCTCCGCTGACAAACGGCCACCGCAACACAGTCAACAATTTGGCCATGGGTTCATCCAAGGCTCCACCCTCCTCCAAAACATCGGTTCCCCCGGTAAAAAGAAAAACATCGCCGCGATATCAGGAGGACACAGCACTGGCAACCGGAACTGGTACTCCTCTTCCCTTATTCATGCAAATCTTACGTGTCTGCTTGCACGGTATTCATCCCATAGAAGACACTAGTTGACCGCTTGTTCCTACACCTTCTTCCTGATACTAGATGTTCCTAGTAACTCGCGATGCACAAGGTTTCTCCTCATATACTATTTCACCTTAGCTAGAGGTCTGTCGCCCCCTGGATTTCAATTGCTGGTCAGTTGATTCCCAATTAAAGGAAGCATTCCCCAGCGTAACAGGCGCTAGTCTGCCTATTACGCCAGGGAAGCAGCGCCTCGGTGTTTATCTTAGGGGTGTGTGGGGCCTAGGAGCTGCTGGCGCCCGATCTGGAGGTCGTCCGGGCTTAAAGGGATGGCCGGGGGGTGCTGCCAAGCACGGCGGTGGTGTGAGGTCGAGGGGAGGGCGGGGCGGCGGAGGCAGGGGTCTGGGCCAGTGGTCCCTAACGGTTCGAGAAAGATCGTCAACAGTGACTGGCGGGAGGTAGACGAAGGCCATCTGCCCGTTCCTTGTAGATCAGATAGTTCATAAAAAAATCGACTGACCTATTTATTTTCAGTCAACTGTTATTTTGATAGGACCACATGTGGAGGAGTACCTGCATTTCCCAGCCATCCCTGTGCTCATATATTACAAAATCATACGGAGTAGAATCTAATTTTGTTTGCCATGCAATGTTGTAGAGCTATCATATGTCTCATGTCATTTATTCTTCAGCCACCTGCTATCTGCCACATTTACAGTGCACTAGTTCTGCACACACTTAACCCATACTCTCACTATTGTTTTTTTATGCATGGGTATTTCAGCCTCTGCCAACCAGTTGATAGAAGCACGGAATAAAAGAGAGAAGCAGCTCCAGCTTTCTTCGGACTTAGGAAAGACACGTTTTGGCGCAATAAAGGGTGCAGTGTCAGCAGATGGAGACGGTAAACGTAGCTCTGGAGTTGATGATCTCGCTCGCCATGAACCACCATCCCAAATGCTTGCTTTAACTTCGTGGTGTCATATGTGGTTGCATGTTGCATATGGTGTCTAGCTTGTATTCGAAAGGCCGAAGTCGGTCTTTATTAAGATAAGGAAATATATTTTTTACATGAACCACCATCCCGGGAGCACCAGAAGACAAATAGCTAGTCAGGGCACTGGCCGAGCCAGTGACAAGCCCAGCACAGACAGGCATCACCTGGAAGCCAACTAAAAAGCCACGATGGTGGCGAAGCAGCCCGCCTCCCACCAGGCTCTCAGGTCCTCGATGATCATGCTCACCACTCCAGCCGGATGTCTAGCTTGTATTGCTTCCAATTTGGTTAAATTGCATCTGCTTAGCTTACACATTATACCTTTGAATATGACATGCCTTCCTGTTTTTGGTACATAGTAGTACATCTGTCTATTAACCATGTTCTTACATCAAACTAATGTTCTTGTGTATCCCTCATCAATCACTTATGATGAAACAATCACCCCAGTGGGTTACTGTGAGGAAAGATGCTCTTTTAAAGAATGCAGTGTCAGCCTCCCCACATGATTCTCAAGAAACAGCAAGGCTAGATGAAGATAGTGAACGTAGCTCTGTAGTTGATGACCGCATTTCCCCTACACCACCATCGCAGGTGCTTGCTCTAACTTGGCAGCGTGATATGTGGTTGCATGTTGCATATCATGTATAGATTGTAATTCTTCCAATCTGGTTAAATTGCATGTGCTATTCTACTTAGTTTATACATTATACCTATTAATGTGACATGCCTTCCTGTTTTTAGTACATAGTACATCTGTCTATTAAGCATGTCCTTACATAAAACTACTATTTTTTTGTATCCTACATCAATCAATATGACGAGACACCTTTAGTATATGCAGTGTGATATTGGTTGCATCTTTCATATGATTTATAGCATGCGCTGCTTCTAATTTGTTGAAACACCATTTATGATGGGACGCTTTTAACTTGGCAGAGTCATATTGGTTGCATCTTTCATGTGGTGTCTAGCTTGCATTGCTTCTTATTTGTTGAAATGGCTTCTGCTTAGTTTACACAAATAGTTGTGAATATGCCATGCCGTCCTGTTTTTCGTACATATTCCATCCTGGTATCATGTGTTTGCCTTACATCAAAGTAGTGATTGTCAGTATCATGCATGAATGAGTTATGAAGAGTGAATTTTATTGCTTTTTCTTGTCGGTTTTACTTTACAATTCAAAATCAATAAAGCGGAAGGAAATTAGCAAGGCAGTGGATAAAGGTGCTCCTTCCAAATGGAGGGCCTCTATAGATTCCACTCCGCCACCCCCCCCCCCCCCCCCCCCCAAGAAGATTTGCAAGGCAACACATGCATAGACACTCAACATAGTTGTGTTGATGATGAGCACGTCTCCCCTAGTCCACCATCACAGGTGCTCCCTCTAACTTGGCACTATTATATGTGGTTGCATGTTATGTATGATGTCTAGCTTGTATTGCTTCTAATTTTGTTGAATTCCATCTGCTTACTTTACACATTATACTTGTGAATAAGACACGTGTTCCAGTTTCTAGAACATACAATATCTGTCTATCACACCATGTTCTTACATCAAAGTACTACTGTTGTGTAACCTGCAACAATCACTTATCATAAGACACGTTTAAATTGGGAGTGTGATAGAGGTTACATCTCGCATTCTTTTCTAGCTTGTACTACTTCTAATTTGTTGAAATGGCACTAATGACGAGACAGTTTTAACTTGGTAGAGTGATATTTGTTGCATCTTTCATATGGTGTCTAGCTTTCATTGCTTCTAATTTGTTGAAATGTCTTCTGCTTAGTTTACATATCATAGTTGTAAATATGCAATGTTGTCCTTTTTCTTACACATTCAATCATCCTATCATGCGGTCGCCTTACATTAAAGTAGTGCTCGTCAGCATCCTGCGTCAATGAGTTCTGAAAAGCGAATTTTTATTCATTTTTCTTGTGGGTTATTGTCTTGCATGTTGCATACGGTGTCTAGCTTGTATTGCTTGTAATTTGATTCAATTACTTCTGCTTAGTTTACACAAATAGTTGTGAATATGCCATGCCGTCCTATTTTTCATACATATTCCATCCTCGTATCATGTGTTTGCCTTATATCAAGGTAGTGATTGTCAGTATCATGCATGAATGAGTTCTGAAGAGTGAATTTATTGCTTTTTCTTGTCGGTTTTACTTGACAATGCAAAATCAATAAAGCAGAAGGAAATTAGCAAGGCAGTGGATAAAAGTGCTCCTTCCAAACGGAGGGCCTCTACACATTCTACTCCGCCATCCCCCCAACAAGATTTGGAAGACAACACATGCATAGACACTCAACGTAGCTGTGTTGATGATGAGCATGCCCCCCTTGTCCACCATCACAGGTGCTCCCTCTAACATGGCACTGTTATATGTGGTTGCATGTTATGTATGATGTCTAGCTTGTATTGCTTCTAATTTTGTTGAATTCCATCTGCTTACTTTACACATTATACTTGTGAATAAGACACGTGTTCCTGTTTCTAGAACATACAATATCTGTCTATCACACCATGTTCTTACATCAAAGTACTACTGTTGTGTAACCTGCAACAATCACTTTTCACAAGACACGTTTAACTTGGGAGTCTGATATAGTTTACATCTCGCATTATTTTCTAGCTTGTACTACTAATTTGTTGAAATGGCACTAATGACGAGACAATTTTAACTTGGTAGAGTGATATTCGTTGTGTCTTACATATGGTGTCTAGCTTTCATTGCTTCTAATTTGTTGAAATGCCTTCTGCTTAGTTTACACATCATAGCTGTGAATATGCAATGTTGTGAATATGCAATGGCACTAATGACGAGAGACCTTTAACTTGGTAGTGTGATGTTGTTTGCATCTTGCACATGATTTATTTCTTGTACTGTTTCACATTTGTTTAAATGCCAGTTATGACAAGACACTGTTAACTTGGCAGAGCGATATTTGTAGCATCTTTCATATGGTGTCTACCTTCCATTGCATTGCTTCTAATTTATTGAAATGCCTTCTGCTTAGTTTACACATCATAGTTCTAATTATCTCATGTCGTCCTGTTTTTCGTACATATTACATCCTCCTATCATGCGGTTGTCTAACATCAAAGTTCAGTTCGTCTGTATCACACATCAATTTGTTCTAAAGAACTAAATTTTTATTCCTTTTTCTTGTCGGCTTGACTTGACATGGCACAGAGAAAGAGGAAGGAACACATAATGGCAGGGGATGGTGTTAGTACTCAGGACACACGGAAACGGAAGCGGAAGAATTATGCAGATTATGCTGGTACTGATGGTGCAATAGAAGGTCAAAGTCCACCGGAAAATTGTACAAACGCGGTATCCCGTGCTACACGAGCTGCAAAACAATCCAAACAGAAAATAATAGCTGCCACCAAACAAGCAGCGATAGCCCTAGTTGTTGCAACACCTTCCACAGTACCACCAGCTGCACGAGTTACTCGTTTGTCAACTCAGCTAGCAGCACGTTTCCAAGCTCCCTTGCCACCTGACACTACTTCCGAAGCACTCTTGACACAAGACGAGTTGGCAAGATCAAATGAACCTTGTGAGCTTCAACAACAAGAAGGTAGTTGCTGGAGTCAAGTTACAGTTGCATGCTTCTTTATATGTAGTCTCACAGTTTGATGTACACTAACACTTCCTATGTTTGTTGTTGGACTAGCACCTAGGCGCAAGAGGAAACAGACATCAGGGATAATGCTCGATAGGTTAACTAAATCTAGAGGAGGAAGAATGGAGATCCGTTTTGAGGCAGCTTTAAAAAGGCCACGTGATGCTATAGAGTCAGCCAAGTTAGTATCAGAGGCAGCGGTTGCCATTAGGTGTCATGCACGTATCCTCCCAACATGGATTCAGTACAAGAATGACAAAGACGAAACCCAGTTCAACACCTTCCTCGACCATTTATCTGTAAGTATGGTTATGTATGGAAACTAGTAATATCATCTTGCTCTGTCCCATACTTTCTAGGTTGCTGATAATGAGACTCCCATAATTTTCAACAGATGAGGTTCAAGTTGGATAGCCAAGATGATGCAACCAGACAAGCTTGCACCCATGTTTTCAAGTCTGCTCTGCGACAGTATCGGTATAACTTGAGGAAAACTCAGTTTGAAGGCAAGGCTAATAGTGAACTTGCCCAAACATCTCCAATGGAAAATATATCGGATGAAGACTGGAGAGGCCTCGTTAAGCACTAGTCTGATCCAAAGTATCAAGTACGTTATATATATGTGATCAGATCACATGTTGAACTCCTATTTACGCATGTGCCTCACAAATCTATCTTCTTGTAGGTGAACTGTTCAAAGAACAAGGCCAACCGTACGAAAGTGAAATTCCAACAGATGACAGGATCTCGTAGCTATATTGCACACTGTGAGGCTCTTGTAATTAGCTGTTGTTTCACTCTTTTCGCTGTGCCATATTATCAGATCTATATTGACTTGTTCCAAATGCAGAGGAAAGCCCGCAAGGACCAAAAAGTACCTAAACCAAATGTTGTGGAAATCTTCAAGGACTGTCACACCAGCAAGACGAAGGGCATGACTACACCAGTCAAAGTCGCTGTTGTAAGTCCTTAATCCTCATGCCTTTTAACTACTACTTACTCTGACTTGTGCATTGAACTGCACGGTTTGCAACCAATGTTTATTACTCTTTTCAATTTTATACACAATTGTCTTAGCGTATCATTGCACCTTACAAGGTTTAAAAAGAGGAGTGATGTTCCTTTGATCTTGATCTGTAATCTAGTTCCGTGCTGGACTTGCCCACACAACGTTACAATTGCATGTTTGTCTATTCTCAGTTGTTTTGTGATATGAATGATGCCATACTATGCTTACCGTATTATAAACTTTGTCTCTTTATCCTTAGCTATCAATACAATGTGAAGAAATAGACAATACATTAGCCATGGTACATGGTCATATGTTTGGAACCTGGTTTTATTATGTACTTTGTAGTAAAATACAACTAATATTTTACACGGGTTCACCAGAATAAGTTCTGTATATAGACCAAAGCTATTTTTTTTGTTTTGCTGCCTCCTTAATATCTTCTGTTCTGGTACTACTAATGTAAAAACTCAACTTTTCAGCAAGCTATGGAACAAATGGTGGAGCCGCCACCTTCTGAAGGTGACGAGGCAACTATAACCGCAATGTCACCTCTTGCTGCAGTGGGTCAGTACTTGTCCACTAACAGTGCCAAAAGCACGTTCCTGCGTAATACTGGGTTGGTTGTTAAGGCAATCTTGTCCAAACTGCCTCATGATCAAGATATGCAAGCTCAAAACAATGTTATATCTGCGCTCCAGACACAAGTCCATTCCCTAACAGAGACCCTTTGTGAAACAAGGACATCCATTGTTCATGTCGTCAAGATATGCATGGTTTTGAAACCAGACTATCAGACATTTGCTATGTTGTTCAGGAGCCTAGGAGAAATGAAGGCAAAGGTTATGGTGCTCCATCAGACAGTACAGCATGAAAACGTAAAAGTCAGGTCAAATGAACTAAGCTTCTGAACTTCTGGTGGTGCATTTATCTGCTGGACTGTTAACTTTTATGCCAACCTTCCTTTTGTTTTATGGTTGTAATTTGTTTTGTTGCAATACAAAATTTGTTCTTAACGTGCAGCCACCGGCTCAAGAAAACAGCAAGCCATTTTTGTATAGTGTAGGGTGTTCCCTATATTTGCACTGCTAGCGAACTTTGATGCCCAGTGGATGTAATCTGTGCAATCGCCTTAATAGCCTAGCGTTAGTTTCTGGCTTATTTATTTCCTAGTCTTCTTTTTCCTTGGTTTGCTAGTGGCCGCAACAACCATGGGCCATATATGGACTGTGGTAACCTTGAGCCTGCTACAGGCCGTAGGATCCATGGGCCTCCTACGGGCCGTCGGATAAATGGGCCTCCAACGGGCCGTAAAATCAGTGGGCCTTGGGCCATCGGATAAATGGGCCCACATGGGCCGTAAATGGACGTAATTGGTATCGGGCCAGCACGGTAACGGGCCATTAACAGGCCGGAAGACAACAAAGGCTTAATTCTGTCACAGGCATAACGGGTCGGTAATGGGCCAGAATATAGGACGGGCTGGAAACGGCGCAACGGGTTAACAGGCCACAAACGGGCCGATTCTAACCACGGGCCGAATTTGGCCCATTAGGGGAACAGGCCAGTAACGGGCCAGAAGTAATCGAGGGCCGGAAAGGAGCCCAAGAACGTATGGGCCGTCAGTAGGCCGAAAGCTAACACGGGCTGGAAACGGCCCATGTGAATCATGGGTCGTTAATGGGTACAAAAAAAATTACTGTTCATTATGGGCCAGAGTCACCGTGGGCCACTAAAGGGCCCAAAGATATGAAGGGCCTCATATGGGCCGAAAGACATCGTGGGCCATGCATGGGCCGAAAGTGAAACGAGCTAGTGTTATATTCGACGGCCCACATGACGTTGTTGGGCCGATTTTGGGAATGCCCTAATGGGCCGTGAGTTACCGGGCTGTAAAATGGGCTATATGCGAACAGACCGTTAATAGGCTTTTCATGGGCCGGCCTGCTAGCTTTTTACCAAGTCAAACGGGCCGGCCTTAGTAAGCTAAATGGGCTAGTGTTGGGCCGTCGCACATGTCGACATATCATAGGGGCCTATTTGACCCAATGACAAGCTGACACATGTTTCCTTCGGCCAATGAGAATTTTACACGTGGAAAATCCCCATTGGTCCGGGCTATTAACGGGTTATCGGATCCAAAACCGGACCCGATAGCTTAACGGTGACCCGTTACGGTGGATGCCACGTGTTGGTTACCCTTGACGAAAGCACTTCCATGAAGCGTCATTTATCGTCATGGAAGTGAACACTTCCATGATGATAATTTTGGTATTGTCATGGAACACTTCTATGACAGCACAGGTATGACTATCTTGATTCTGTCATAAAATCATCATGGATATACATGCATGACAGAAAACGTGACCTACTATGACAAACACGTATCATCACAGAAGTGTTTTTTTTGTAATGTTGAGGTGTTCTCCGGTGGGCGCGATGAGTAACACTCCCGCGCCAGCACCTTGGAGCGAGAAAGCACCGTCAAAGTACATGGCCCATTCCTTAGGGGCCTCCTTGCTGGGGAGGGCAGTTTCCACAGTCTCCTCATCAGGAGTTGGCGTCCACTCTGCTATGAATTCCGCTAGTGCTCTGCTTTGGATAGTTGATGTGCTTTCAAACTTCAAGGCAAAACTTGACAGCTCCAGAACCCATTCTACTATCCGGCCGGTGGCTTCGGAGTTCCTCAAGATCCGCTGCAGTGGGAGGCGAGTCACAACGGTGATCTCATGGGCTTGAAAGTAATGGCGCAGCTTCCTTGAGGCCATGAGAAGGCCAAAGATCAACTTTTGGACTCCAGGATACCTTGATCTAGCCCCTGCAAGAGGGAGCTGACAAAGTAGACTGGTCGCTGCACCATTTTCTTTCTTGCCACCCCTTCCCGCCTATCAGTGCTGATCTATGGTCCCCCTTCATCGTCGCCCCTGGTAGGCTCTGCTGGGGACAGAGCCAGTCCAACACTGTGTGGTTCTGCCGTAGTAGCTTCCCTACTATCCACTTCCCTCTGTGCCACCAGGGCAACACTAACCACTTGATTTGTTGCCGCTAGATACAGCAGCAACGACTCTTACGGTTTAGGTGCGACCAAGGTTGGGGCAGAGGAAAGGTAGGCTTTCAAATCTTGTAGCATAGCGTTGGCTTCGGGAGTCCATTTCATTGGACCAGCCTTCTTCAATATTTTGAAAAATGGCAAGGCACGCTCAGTAGATTTGGAAATGAACCTACTTAGTGCAGCCACGCAGCCAGGAAAACATCTCACATCCTTGACGGTCTTCGAAGCTTGAATCTGTTCTATCACCTTGATCTTGTTGGGGTTGGCTTCTATTCCTCGCTGAGACACAAAGAACCCAAGAAGCTTACCGGATGGAATGCCAAACACGCACTTCTCTGGGTTGAGCTTCAAGTTGATCTTCCACAAATTAGCAAAGGTCTCTTCCAAATCCTCAACGAGTGAAGATTTGTCCTTGGTTTTGACCACTATATCATCCATATATGCTTCAATGTTTCTATGCAGTTGAGGCTCGAAACCAATCTGCACGGCCCTCGCGAATGTGGAACTAGCACTTTTTAGAACGAAAGGCATACGTATAAAGAAGTACATGCCACACGGGGTGATGAAGGCGGTCTTTTCTTCGTCTTCCTTGGCCATGAAGATCTGGTGGTACCCAGAGTACGCATCCAAGAAGGAAAGCAAGTCACATCCAGAGGTGGAATCAACGATCTGATCAATGCGTGGCAAGGGGAAGGGATCCTTTGGACAAGCCTTGTTCAGGTCAGTGAAGTTGATACAAAGTCTCCACTTCCCTTTAGCCTTGAGCACCACCACTAGATTAGCTAACCAAGTTGGATGCAGTACTCCTCGGACCAAACCTGCTGCTTCTAATTTCTTAATCTCCTCAGCAATGAACTGTTGTCTCTCCAAGGCCTGCTTCCTGACTTTTTGCTTGATGGGGCGGGCATGAGGACAGACAGCAAGGTGGTGCTTGATTACCTCCCTGGGAACACCGGGGATGTCAGATGGTTGCCAGGCAAACACATCAACATTCGCCCGTAGGAAGGTAACGAGCGTGCTTTCCTATTTGTCATCAAGGGTAGCACTAATGGTGAAGGTACCATCAGTGCCATCCTACCGCACCGGCACCTTCTTGGTTGCAGGAGGAGCAGCCCTAGATCTTTTGTTGGTCTAACTCTCCGGCAAGTCATTGCCGGGCGCAGCGCACTCCGAAGAAGCACGCTTCCTGGGGTGCTTGTCGGTGTTCTTAACTTTCTTCCCTTCTTTGGCGGAAGCTGAGGCCTTGACGGCCTCTACCGCTACCGCATCTCTGTACATCTTATCCACACATATGACCGCATCCCTCTTATCCGACGGGATAGTGATAACTCCCATAGGACCATGCATCTTCAGAGTGTTATACGCGTAGTGGGATGCCGCCATGAACTTGGCCAGAGCTGGCCGACCAAGAATCCCATTAAATGGCAGGGGAAGCTCAACGACGTCAAACACAATCTTTTCCATCCTGAAGTTGATTTCCCCGCCAAACTTTACCGGCAAGGTAATCATTCCCTTTGGCTAGCTCCTTCCTTGGTTAATCCCTTGGAAAGTGCCAGTTTTCTTCAGGTCTTCGTCAGGAATTTGGAGTTTCTTGAGTACTCTGGGGAAATCAAATTCAGCCCCGCCCCGCCGTCAACCAACATCTTGGTGACCTTGAGGTTGCGGATTGTTGGCGAAACCAACAACGGCAAACATCCTACCATAGTAGTGCAGTCCGAATGATCCTCAATGTCAAAGATGATGGGCGTGCGGGACCACCTAAGTGGCTCTCAAGCACTCGCCACTGGCTCTACAGCATTAACCTCACGCGCCCACTGCTTGAGTTGGCGGTGAGAGGAGTGCAAATATGCACCTCCGTCAAAGCACATTGCCTCGGTAGCTCTCTGAAACTCCTGTTCACTGGTTTCATCATCCTCTCCTCCGTTATCATCTTCACTTTCCTTCTTCTCACGGCCCCTGGCGGGTTTATCTTTCTGACCAGGCTTGCCGTGGTGCCCATTATGACCACCATGGCCTTTTCCGCCAGTGTCATTCTGATTTCTCTCCTTGTCGCGCCTCTCATACTCAGCTTTCTGTTTTTCAACCAACTGCTCAACTTGCTTGCAATCCTGAAGGTCATGACCCTTGGTCCTGTGGATCTTGCAGTATGGCCCGTCAGACTTGCCGGTTTTCTCAGCAGCCGCTCGACAATCAGCGCATGTAGTAGCTTCCTTGATGGGCATCTCAATTTTTGCCTTCTTGCCGGTGCTAAGATCACCAGTACTCTCAATGACCATCACTACCTTCTCCTTTCGCTTCTTGTTGCGCTTCTTATTCTTCTTCCTGGGGGTGGCAGCGTCGTCGTCATCCTCCGAATCGACTTCGACGCCAGCCACTTCCCCGGGAATTCTTCTCCCTTCTTCAGCACGAGCACACTTATCCACCAGCATGTAGAGCTCGCTGGCAGTCTTGGGAAACCAAACATTCATCTTAGCCCGCATTCTGTGGTTGCGCACATTTGTATGAAATGCGGCAATCACAGCTGCCGGGTGTATCTTTGGAATATTGCGGTGCACTCGACTGAACCTCTGCAGATACTTGCGTAAACTCTCCCCCTCTTTCTGTAGGAGGGTCTGCAGATCACTAGGCTGCCCTGGTTCTTGATGGCCGCCCGTGAAGGCGCCCACGAACTCGTTGCACAGGTCGGCCCAGGAGGAAATGGAATCCTCTGGCGGGTGCATCAGCTAGGACCTCACATTTGGCTTGAGGGCCAGCGGGAAGTAGTTAGCGAGCACCTTTTCATCCCTTCCCCCGGCAGCTTGAACGGCGATCGTATAGATGCCCAAAAACTCTGCCGGGTTCAGTTTTCCGTCATACTTATCCGGCAAGTCAGGCTTGAAGGTGCGAGATGATGGCCACTGGACTTGCCACAGCTCACGAGTGAAGGCTGGGCACCCTACCTCGTAAGGTAGGTACCCGCCAGCACTGGGCACGGGTTCATCAACATCAGCCCTGTTATGCCTGTCAGATTGATGGCGCGTCTCGCGACGCCGCTCAATGATGATGCGGGCATCTTCCTTCTCCCTTTCCCTCAACACTTGACGTTGGTCTCGCCGGAGTCGCGGATCAGATGAGGCCATTGATGTCTCATCACGATCATCGTCATCTGGCGGTCGCTGAGTTCGTCATGGCTGCCCTTGGGAGAGCTGCCGTGGCGGGGACTGCACTGTGGGTGCAGTCCTCCCGTCTTGGCCATCGGTGTGAGCCGCCGGCGTCGCCCGCGGGCGCCGCGACGGCTCTACACACGATGACTTGTTGACCTCAGTAAACCAGAGGAGACTTTGGATGGTAGCTTTCCATTCATCCATCTTGTCTACTGCTGGAGGGAAATCCAACAGCAGCTGAGCTCTTGCCACCGCTTCGGCCGCTGTCTCTGGCATGGCGTGGGAGGCAGAGCGCGACACCGCTCGACTCCTGGATGAACCAGAAGGAGCGCTGTTGGGCTCTCGTCGCCTCGGGCCAGTTGCTAGAGGGACCTGACGTGACCGGAGTTGTTCTTGATGCCCAGGCTCTTGGTCAGTTGGGCTCTTCCTGTGCGGGCGTGGTCGCTGGGGGTCGACGGTGCCGCTCGGGATGTTGTTGCGTTCGCCCGACACAGGACGGAGCGCACGCCCTGTCTCTGCCCCTCCGGGCGGCGTGGCCAGTGGATCTTGGCTTGCACTGGAGCGGGCATCGACGTTGCGTTGGTTGAGGACGCCGGTGGGGGGAGCGGGAGGAAGCTGAGTGTCTCCGTGACCCGTATCGGTGGGACCTTGATCGGCGGCATGCTGAAGGGGTTGGGCCGTGCCCGCACCCCCGGTCCCTACCCCAGTCGCGGCAGGAGTGTTAGTAGCACCGCTCGTCTCACCGGTCTGCCCGCCGTAGCCGCGGTGCCCGTGGCGCCCGCAGCCACGGGCAACGAAGCCTTCGAGGTGGAAGGGTGTACTCCTGCTCCACTTTTCTTCTTAGGAGCCATGGATGATGAAGATCGACGAAGATCGACACGCCAGATACTGCTTCAGCTTCGCACAAGCGACGCCCCCTACCTGGCGCGCCAAAGATGTTGGCGTGGAGCACGATCACCTATGGGGCAGGGGTGCCCCTTTGTGGTTCGGCATGGGGACGGCCGCGTTGCACAAAGAGCAGAAGCAGCAGGGGACAACACGGCAATGGACAGCTAGTTTTTACCCAGGTTCGGGCCGCTTTGCAGCGTAAAACCCTACTCTCTGCTTTGGTGGATTGATCTGGAAGAGGACGAAGGCGCAGAGTGCACTAGCCCGGCAAGGGTGCCTCGGGAGTGCAATCACGCGCGTACAAGTGCAGGGGGTCGAAGTGTTCGAACCCTTTGCTAGGTTGCCTCGGGCCTCCTTTCATAGGTAAAGGGGCGACCACAGTGGTAAAACAATCATTTGGGTTAGATTAGATAGCTAACAGTGCTATCATACCTAACTCTGGTAGTTAGGACAAAGTGCATTAAATGCACTACTAGGTGTCATGTCGAGGTTGAATCCCGGCAAGCCTGTCGCACCGCTTATCTGCTTGTCCTTGGTAGCATGACACGTTTCCTGGACGGGTGTCAATAAAGCTAAACACTCCTTGATCATGTTGCCGCGTGCTTGACAGGATCCACCTGGTTGCTTGGTTCCTTGACACTGCACTGATAAGTGACTTAGGTGCGATGAGGTGGAGCGGTGGCGTCTTGGTTGAAACCTACCAGCAAGAATCCTGGCGGGTTTTGATCTTGGCGGCCTCGGCAACCTTGCGGGGGCAATCTGGACTTGGCCTTAGGTGCGGCCTCGGCCTGGCTGGGCTCTCCTGCCCGGCAAGGGAGGCCTTCCCAAGGTGATTTCTGGCTATCTTGTTCTTCTCAATGCTCTCCTTGATCTCACGAAGAGTGGCCTCTCTGGCCTATCTTTACATGGTGTACTGGTATTGGTCGTGTGATCGTCAGCATGCCCGTGCATGAGTTCGGTCTAGCAAATGCAAATATTTGTTGCACCGACATTTCCTAACCATAGACATGAGTTATCATTTGATAATGGGATTACATCATTAGGAGAATGATGTGATGGACAAGACCCAACCATAAGCTTAACATACGATCATATCACTTAAGTTTATTGCTACAGCTTTCTTCATGTCAAGTATCTATTCCTAAGACCATGAGATCATGCAACTCCCGGATACCGGAGGAATACCTTGTGTGCTATCAAACGTCACTTTGTAACTGGGTGATCATAAAGATGTTATGCAGGTATCTCCGAAGGTGTCTATTGGGTTGGCATGGATCGAGACTGGGATTTGTCACTCCATATGATGGAGAGATATCTTTGGGTCCTCTCAGTAATACAACATCATAAAGAGCATGCAAGCAATGTGGCTAATGAGTTAGTCACAGGATCTTGTATTACAGAATGAGTAAAGAGACTTGCCTTTAACGAGATGGAACTAGGTAAGGAGATACCGACGATCCAATCTCGGGCAAGTAACATATCGCTGGACAAAGGGAAGTGCATACGGGATTAACTAAATTCTCGACATAGTGGTTCAATTGATAAAAGATCTTTGTGGAATATGTAGGAACCAATATGGGCATCCAGGTTCCGCTATTGGTTATTGGCCGGAGAGGTTTCTCGGTCATGCCTACATGATTCTCGAACCCGTAGGGTCCACATGCTTATCGTTCGATGATGCTAGAGTAGTATTGGGATATGTGCGTTGTTAAACGAATGTTGTTTGGAGCCCTGGATGAGATCCGGATGTCACGAGGAGCTCTGAAATGGTCCGGAGGTAAATATTTATATATGGGAAGTTCCGTTCTAGTCGCAGGAAAAGTTTATGGAATTACCGGCAGTGTACCGGGAGTGCCGAAAGGGGTCCGAGGGTCAACCGGGAGGTCCACCGGCCCTGGGGGGCACATGGGTTGTAGGGGTCACCCTGGTCTATATGGGCCAGGGGCACTAGCCCCAAGAGGCCCATGCGCCAAGAGCAAGGTGGGAGGGAAGAGTCCTAAGGGGGGAAGGCACCCCCTAGGTGCCTTGACGAGGGAGGAAACCTCCCTAGGCCGGCGCTCCCTCCCTTGGAGGAGGGGCCAAGACTGGCGCACCCCTCCCCCTTGCCTCCTATATATAGTGGGGGCAGAGGAGGGGCTGGACACACCAATCCCTATGCCTCGGCAGCAGCCCTACCTCTCGCATTACTCTAGTTTCTCCTTAGATCGGTTCCGGCAGCATTTGGCGAAGCCCTGCCCGCACTGTACCACCACCATCTCCACCACACCATCGTTCTGGTTGAGATCCCATCTACTTCTCCTCCCTCACTTGCTAGATCAACAAGGAGGAGATGTCATTGAGCCGCACGTGTGCTGAACGCGGAGGTGCCGTCCGTTGAGCGCTAGATCGCGATTGGATCATGAAGAGTACAACTATATCAGCCGTGTAATATACGCTTGCTATTAACGGTCTACGATGGTACGTAGACACACTCTCCCCTGGCATTGTTATGCTTCTCATAGATAGATCTTGGGTGATTCGTAGGAATTTTTTTGATTTTCATGCAACGTTCCCCAATGGTGGCATCATGAGCTAGGTCTATGCATAGATGTATATGCACGAGTAGAACACAAAGAAGTTGTGGGCGTTGATGTTCATATTGCTTACCTCTATTTTTCTTATTTGGATTCGGCTGTATTATGGGATGAAGTGGCCCAGACCAACCTTACTTGTCCTCACACAAGAGACCGGTTCCACCGACTGACATGTGCTACTTGTGAGCTGCATTGGGATTTTCTCGAAGATGAGAGGGTGATGCAGTGTAGTAGAGATAAGAATTTCCCTCAGTTATGAACCAAGGTTATCAATCCAGTAGGAGAACCACGCAACACCTTGTTAGCAGTACCTACACACAAACTAACAAATACTTGCACCCAACCCGAACAAGGGGTTGTCAATCCCTCGGCGGTTAATTGCAAGGATCAAATCTCATAGTGATAGATAGATAATTAAAACACAAAATAAAATAAAGTAAATAAAATTACAGCAAGGTATTTTTGGATTTTTATATATTATAAAAAGTAGACCCGGGGGCCATAGTTTTCACTAGAGGCTTCTCTCTTGAAGATAGCATACGATGGGTAAACAAATTACCGTTAGGCAATTGATAGAAAAGCGAATAATCATGACGATATCCAAGGCAATGATCATGTATATAGACATCACGTCCGAGACAAGTAGACCGACTCCTGCCTGCATCTACTACTATTACTCCACACGTCGACCGCTATCCAGCATGCATCTGGAGTATTAAGTTCATAAAGAACGGAGTAACGCCTTAAGCAAGATGACATGATGTAGACAAAGTAAACCCACGCATGAATAAACCCCATCTTTTTATCCTTAATGGCAACACTACACATACGTGTCTTGTCCCCTTGTGTCACTGCGATATAGATCACCGCAAGATTGAACCCATCACAAAGCACCTCTCCCATTGCAAGAAAAATCAATCTAGTTGGCCAAACAAAATCAATAGATCAGAATGAAATACAAAGCTATAATAATCATGCATAAAAGAGTTTAGAGAAGACTCAAATAATATTCATGGATAACCTGATCATGAACTCACAATTCATCGGATCCCAACAAACACACCGCAAAAAGTCATTACATCGAATAAATCTCCAAGAACATCGAGGAGAACATTGTATTGAATATCATAGAGAGAGAAGAAGCCATCTAGCTACTATCTATGGACCCATAGATTTGTGGTAAACTACTCACACATCATCGGAAGGGCAACAAGGTTGATGTAGAGCCCCTCTGTGGTCGATTCCCCCTCCGGCAGAGTACCGGAGAAGCCCTCCAGATGGGATCTCGCGAGAACAGAAACCTGCGGCGGCGGAAAAAGTATTTCGGGTGGCTCTGTGATGTCAGGGGAATATTTGAGAATTTATAGAGGTGGAATTAGGTCAAGAGGTGCCATGAGGGGCCCACAAACCTGGGGGCGCCCCCCTGGGGCACGCCTCCCGAGGTTGTCGCTCCCTCATGGCTCGTTAGGTCTTCTCTCGAACCTTCTAGGGTCTCTTCTGGTCCAGAAAAAATTAATCCAAAGTTTTTTCTTTGTTTGGACTCCGTTTGATTTTGATTTCCTGAAAAGCCAAAAACAAGCAAAAAACAACAACTATCACTGGGCACTAGGTCAATAGGTTAGTCCCAAAAAAATGGTATATAATTGCATATAAAACATCCAAGATTGATACTATAATAGTATGGAACAATCCAAAATTAGAGATACGTTGGAGACGTATCAACATGCAACTTGTATTGCATAAGGTGGCTGGCGGATGTCTGTCTCTCCTACTTTAGTTGGATTCGATTTGACATTAGCGGTCCTTGTAGAAGGTTAAAAGGCAAGTTGAATATCACCGTTGTGGCTTTGCATAGGTAAGAATGGTTCTTGCTAGTTGCCCATAATAGCCACGTAAAATTTGCAACAACAAAGTAGAGGACGTCTAACTTATTTTTGCAGGGCATGTTGTGATGTGCTATGGCCAAAATGTGATGTGATATATGTTGATGTATGATATGATCATGTTTTGTAATAGGTTCACGACTTGCATGTCGATGAGTACGGCAACCAACAGGAGCCATAGGGTTGTCTTTACTTTTTTGTATGACCTGCGTGTGAATCATTAAAGGCCATGTAATTGCTTTACTTTATCGCTATGTGTTAGCAATAGTTGTAGAAGCAATAGTTGGCGGAGACAACCACGTGACAACACAATGATGGAGATCATGACGATGGATATCATGGTGTCATGCCGGTGACGATGGAGATCATGTCGATGCTTTGGAGATGGAGATCAAAAGCATGAGATGATAATGGCCATACCATGTCACACACACACACACATATTGATTGCATGTGATTTTTATTCTTTCAATGCATCTTATTTTGCTTAGGACAACGGTAGCATTATAAGATGATCCCTTCACATAATTTCAAGATAAAAGTGTTCTTCCTAAGTATATACCGTTGCGAAAGTTCGTCGTTTCAAAGCACCTCGTGATGATCGGGTGCGATAGACTCTACGTTCACATACAATGGGTGTAAGCCAGTTTTACACATGTGGAATACTTGGGTTAAACTTGACGAGCCTAGCATGTACAGACATGGCCTCGGAACACGGAGGACCGAAAGGTCGAACATGAGTCATGTAGTAGATATGATCAACATGGAGATGTTCACCATTGATGATGACCCCATCTCACGTGATGATCGGACATGGGTAGTTGATTTGGATCATGTAACACTTAGACAACTTGAGGGATGTTAATTTAAGTGGGAGTTCTTTAGTAATTTGATTAATAGAAACAATTATCATGAACTTAGTCTAATTGTCTTTGCAAATTAATGTTGTAGATCAATGTCTCGCGTTGTAGCTCCCCTGAATTTTAACGTGTTCCTAGAGGAAACTAAGTTGAAAGATGATGGAAGCAACTATGCAAACTGGGTCTGTAATTTGAGGATTATCCTCATTGTTGCACAAAAAGTGTATGTCCTTGATGCACCGCTTCGTAATGCACCCCCTCAAGAGTCTCCTGAAGATGTTATGAACGTCTGGCAGGCATGTTCTGATGACTACTCGATAGTTCAGTGTGCCATGCTTTACGGCTTAGAACCGGGGCTCCAAAGACCTTTCGAGCACCACAGAGCATATGAGATGTTCCAGGAGCTGAATTTGGTATTTCAGGCTCACGCCCAGGTCAAGAGGTATGAAGCCTCTGGCAATTTCTTTAGTTGCAAGATGGAACAGAACAACTCTGTTAGCGAGCACGTACTCAAAATGTCTGGGCACTTCAACCGCTTGAATCAGTTGGGAGTTAATCTCCTGGATGAAGTAGCGATTGACAGGGTTCTTCAGTCACTGCCATTAAGCTACAAAGGCCTCGTGATGAAATATAATATGCAAGGGATGGAGAAGTTGATCCTGGAGCTCTTTGCGATGGTTAAAGCCATGGCAGTAGAAATCAAGAAAGAGCATCAAGTATTGATGGTCAATAAGACCACCAGTTTCAAGAAGAAAGGCAAGGGAAAGAAAGGGAACTTCAAGAAGAATGGCAAGCCAGTTGCCACTCCCGTGAAGAAGCCCAAGGCTGGACCCAAACCTTAGAGTGAGTGCTTCTATTGCAAGGGGAATGGTCACTAGAAGCGGAACTGCCCCAAGTACTTGGCAGATAAGAAGGTTGGGAACGTCAACAAAGGTATATTTGATATATATATTATTGATGTGTATCTTACTAGTGCTCATAGTAGCGCCTTGGTTTTTTATAATGGTTCGGTTGCTAATATTTGTAACTCGAAACAGGAGCTGCGGAATAAACAGAGACTAGCTAAGGACGAGATGACGATGCACGTTGGAAATGGCTCCAAGGTTGATGTGATCACCATCGGCATGCTCCCTCTACGTCTACCTTTAGGATTAGTTTTAAACCTAAATAATTGTTATTTGGTGCTTGCGTTAAGCATGAACATTATATCTGGATCATGTTTATTGCGATACGGTTATTCATTTTAGTCAGAGAATAATAGTTGTTCTATTTATATGAGTAACATCTCTTATGGTCATGCACCCCTTGTGAATGGTTTATTCTTGTTGAATCTTGATCGTAGTGATACACATGTTCATAATATTGATGCCAAAAGATGCAAAGTTAATGATGATAGTACCACATACTTGTGGCACTGCCGCTTAGGTCATATTGGTGTAAAACGCATGAAGAAACTCCATGCTGATGGACTTTTGGAATCACTTGATTATGAATCATTTGAAACATGTGAACCATGCCTCATGGGCAAGATGACTAAAACCCCATTTTCCGGAACAATGAAGTGGGCAAGTGACTTATTGGAAATAATACATACAGATGTATGCGGTCCGATGAGTGTTGAAGCACGCGGTGGATATCATTATTTTCTTAGCTTCACAGATGATTTGAGTAGATATGGGTATATTTACTTAATGAAACACAAGTTTGAAACATTTGAAAAGTTCAAGGAATTTCAGAATGAAGTGGAGAATCATCGTAACAAGAAAATAAAGTTTCTATGATCTGATCGTGGAGGTGAATATTTGAGTTACGAGTTTGGCATGCATTTCAGACAATGTGGAATTGTTTCATGACTCATGCCACCTAGAACACCACAACGTAATGGTGTGTCTGAACGTTGTAATCGCACTTTATTGGATATAGTGCATTCTATGATGTCTCTTACCGTTTTGCCACTATCGTTTTGGGGTTATGCATTAGTGACAGTCGCATTCACTTTAAATAGGGCACCATCTAAATCCATTGAGATGGCACTGTATGAATTGTGGTTTGGCAAGAAGCATGTCGTTTCTTAGAATTTGGGGATGTGACACTTATGCCTGATAAGCTTGAATCCAAAGCGGAAAATTGCATCTTCATGAGATACCCTAAAAGCAACAATTGGGTATACCTTCTATCACAAATCCGAAGGCAAGTCTTTGTTGTCAAGAATGGATCCTTTCCAGAGAAGGTGTTTCTCTCGAAAGAAGTGAGTGGGAGGAAAGTAGAAACTTGATGAGATAATTGTACCTTCTCTCAAATTAGAAAGTAGCACATCACAAAAAGTAGTTCCCGTGATGCCAACACCAACCGCAGAAGAAGCTAATGATGATGATCATAAAACTTTGGATCAAGTTACTACTGAATTTTGTAGGTCAACCAGGACATGCTCCGCACCAGAGTGGTACGGTAATCCTGTCCTGAAAGTCATGTTGTTAGACAACGGTGAACCAACGAACTATGAAGAAGCAATGATGAGCCCGGATTCCGACAAATGGCTTGAGGCCATGAAATACGAGATAGGATCCATGTATGAGAACAAAGTATGGACTTTGGCGGACTTGCCCAATGGCCGGCAGGCCATTGAGAATAAAATGGATCAATAAGAAGAAGACAGACGCCGATGGTAATGTCACCATCTATAAAGCTCGACTTGTCGCAAAGGGTTTCAGACAAGTTCAAGGGGTTGACTACGATGAGACTTTCTCACCTGTAGCGATGCTTAAGTCTGTTAGAATAATGTTAGCAATTGCCACATTTTATGATTATGAAATCTGGTAGATGGACGACAAAACAACATTCCTTAACGAGTTTCTTATGGAAGAGTTGTATATGATTCTACCGGAAGGTTTTGTCGATCCTAAAGATGCTAACAGAGTATGCAAGCTCGAGCGATCCATCTATGGACTGGTGCAAGCACCTCAGAGTTGGAATATACGCTTTGATGAGGTGACAAAGCTTTTGGTTTTATACAAACTTACGGAGAAGGTTGTATTTACAAGAAAGTGAGTGGGAGCTCTATAGCATTTCTGATAAGTATGTGTGGATGACATATTGTTGATTGGAAATGATTTAGAATTTCTGGATAGTATAAAGGGTTGTTTGAAAGAAGTTTTTCAAAGGAAGACCTTGCTAAAGCTGCTTGCATATTGGGCATCAAGATCTATAGAGATAGATCAAGACGCCTGATAAGACTTTCACAGAGCTCATACCTTGACAAGATTTTGAAGGAGTTCAAAACGGATCAGCCAAAGAAGGAGTTCTTTTTTGTATTATAAAGATGTGAAGCTGAGTAACACTCAAAGCTCAACCATGACAGAAGAAAGAGAAAGGATGAAGGTCCTCCCCTATGCCTCAACCATATATAGGCTCTATAATGTATGCCATGTTGTGTACCATACCTGATGTGTGCCTTGCCATGAGTCTGGCAAGGGGGTACAAGAGTGATCCAAGAGTGTATCACTGGACAATAGTCAAAATTATCCTTAGGTACCTAAAGAGGACTAAGGAAATGTTTCTCGGCTATGGAGGTGATAAAGAGTTTGTCGTAAAGGGTTACGTTGATGCAAGCTTTGGCACCGATCCGGATGACTCTGAGTGGCAAACCGGATACGTATAGTGGAGCAGTCATTTGGAATAGCTCCAAGTGGATCATGGTAGTAACATCTACAGTATGACATAGAGATTTGCAAAGTACACATGGATCTGAATGTTATACACCCGTTGACTAAAACCTCTCTAACAAGCAAACATGATCAAACCCCAGAACTCATTGAGTGTTAATCACATAGCTATGTGAACTAGATTATTGACTCTAGTGCAAGTGCGAGACTGTTGTAAATATGCCCTAGAGGCAATAATAAAATGGTTATTACCAAATTTCCCATTCATCATAAATGTTTATTATTCATGCTAGAATTGTATTGACCGGAAACTTAGATACATGTGTCAATACATAAACAACATTGTGTCCCTAGTATGCCTCTACTAGACTAGCTCGTTAATCAAAGATGGTTAAGGTTTCATAACCATAGACAGAGTTGTCATTTGATAATGGGATCACGTCATTAGGAGAATGATGTGATGGACAAGACCCAACCGTAAGCTTAGCATATGATCGTATCACTTAAGTTTATTGCTACAGCTTTCTTCATGTTAAGTATCTATTCCTAAGACCAGGAGATCATGCAACTCCTGGATACTGGAGGAATACCTTGTGTGCTATCAAACATCACTTCGTAATTGGGTGATCATAAAGATGCTATACAGGTATCTCCGATGGTGTCTGTTGGGTTGGCATGGATCGAGACTGGGATTTGTCACTCTGTATGATAGAGAGATATCTCTGGGCCCTCTCGGTAATACAACATCATAAGAGCCTGCAAGCAATGTGGCTAATGAGTTAGTCACAGGATCTTATATTACGGAATGAGTAAAGAGACTTGCCGGTAACGAGATTGAACTAGGTATGGAGATACCAATGATTGAATCTCGGGCAAGTAACATATCGTTGGACAAAAGAAACTACATATGGGATTAACTGAATCCTCGACATAGTGGTTCAACTGATAAAAGATCTTTGTGTAATATGTAGGAACCAATATGAGCATTCAGGTTCTACTATTGGTTACTGACCGAAGAGGTGTCTCGGTCATGTCTACATGATTCTCGAACCCGTAGGGTCCGCACACTTAACGTTCGATGATGCTAGAGTAGTATTGGGATATGTGCGTTGGTAACCGAATGTTGTTAGGAGTCCCGGATGAGATCCTGGACATCATGAGGAGCTTTGAAATGGTCTAGAGGTAAAGATTTATATATGGGAAGTTCCGTTTTGGTAGCTGGAAAAGTTTTGGGCATTACCGGCAGTGTACCGGGAGTGCCGAAAGGGGTCCAGGGGTCCACCTACCCTGGGGGGTCCACCTGCCCCGGGGGCCCACATGGGCTGTAGGGGGGCGCCCTTGTCTATATGGGCCAGGGGAACCAGCCCCAAGAGGCCCATGCGCCAAGAGCAAGGTGGGAGGGAAGAGTCCTAAGGGGCGAAGGCACCCCCTAGGTGGCTTGGGGAGGGAGGAAACCCCCCTAGGCCGGCATTCCCTCCCTTGAAGGAGGGGACAAGGCTGGCGCACCCCTCCCCCTTGCCTCCTATATATAGTGGGGGCAGAGGAGGGGCTGGACACACCAATCCCTACACCCCGGCGGCAACCCTACCTCTTCCATTACTCCAGTTTCTCTTCAGATCGGTTCCGACAACATTTGGCGAAGCCCTGCCGGCACTGTACCACTACCATCTCCACCATGCCATCATGTTGGTTGAGATCCCATCTACTTCTCCTCCCTCGCTTGCTAGATCAAGAAGAGGAGACGTCATCGAGCCGCACGTGGGCTGAATGCAGAGGTGTCGTCCATTCAGCGCTAGATCAGATTGGACCGCGATTGGATCGTGAAGAGTACGACTACATCAACCGCGTAATATATGCTTCCGCTTAATGATCTACAAGGGTATGCAGACACACTCTCCCCTCTCGTTGCTATGCTTCTCATAGATAGATCTTGGGTGATTCGTAGGAATTTTTTTGATTTTCATGCAACATTCCCCAACAGAAAAGACATAGTATTTTCTTTCATTGTTCTTCTTCTCTTTCTTAAGTCATAGGACCACCGTACTATTAAGAGGGTTATAGTGTTCGAAACTTATGTTTCTCTGATGCTAAACCGAAACCTATGAGAGTTGAGAGAAATCTCTTTGTCTTTCGAATAAATATTTGCCAACAAGAGACATAGTTCTTCTTCAGTGAGAGAGATTTACTTCACACCAAAGAGTTAGTATTACTTGTTCCTCAAGTAATGTTACCTTTGTGCTCAAAAATCCGACCATTGGATATGTGTTGGTTGGGCATTGACTAGTTGTCATGTCCAAAGTGGTCTTTTCCCCCTCGAAAAGACTATGGCTATAAATAGCCGCCCCCTCCAATGTGAATCGTTGGCCGCTCCATGTGATTTCGAGAAGATTGTGTGAGCACCCCTCTCCCAGTGATTTGAGTTTAAAATCCACGAGAGAAAATTCCAGAGCCAAAAAATTAGATAGTGGTTTAGCATCACTGGAATCTAAGTCTTGTACGCTCCACACTCTTGAGAGCTGCCAACTCTCTAGACGGTTAGGTGTCAAGTTCATCAGTGACCAAGAGTAATTGTGGTTCACGAAGAAGAAGTCTGTGAAGGTTATGGAGATCACCTCAAGCATCTACCCCGAGTGATAGGCACTGGTTGACGAATCAGTTGTCGAGGAGAATAGGACGAAGAGAGTTTATCGTATGTGTTCAATCACAAGTCCCTCCAACCAGACGTAGCTCTTCTGTAGAAGAGTGAACTAGTCGAATAAATACACTGTCGCCATCGAGCATGTCAAGAGTAACCTCTATATCCTATTTACTTTCACTTCTCTTTTGTGAATTATGTTTCGACCATGTGGTTGTTTCTTGATGCATGCATTAGTTCTCCTTCGGTAGTCTTCATTCATAGACTTGTTCTCCTGAAAGAAATTTTAAGTCTTCCATTCACCCCCCTTTGGTAGACATACTTCATTCTTACACCATCGTCCAAGATGTAGCAGCCCTAGATGCAACCTTCGGGGTCATGGTCGTCGATGAGCGGGCATTTCGTGCACACCATGGCGACCAGCTGCGATGCGAGGGAGGGATGGTGGGTTGTTGCAGAGTTGGCACAACATTCTTACCTCGTCGCCGTGACCCAGTCTTCGACCAAGAGCATCGTTGAGGAAGCGTCGTAGTTTTCTGAGTCGAAGGTTGGCACTTTCGGCACGGACACCATGGAGGCTGCGTTACCAGTCTACTGGATTGGTGGGACGCAGAGTTTGTGGTTGTTGTAGCGGTCAACGACGAAGGCGAGCATCCCCAAGAAGATGGTGCAAGTGGGGGCAGGAGGCGGGTTGATGAAGAGCCGCCCTTCCTCCTCCATGACGAAGATAAGGGACCCAAAAGTGAGGCTCTACCGTGACGCGAATTTGTTGGGGTTGATGGATGATCCAATCTGGAGTTGGTCTCCAACGGATGTAGCCCATGCCTGGTGTGCGAACTGATGATGCAGAAAACTATCAGATCCCTCGGTAGGGTAGTGAGCGTAGCTGGAAGTACCAGAGGGGAGTTTTCATGGGGATTTACCAGGTTTGGGCCCTCATGATGAAGTAATACCCTACATCCTGCTTTGCTTTTTTTATGTGGGAGCACCTAGTACGAGGGGGTGACAAGAGAATGATGATGATGACTACCAAGAGTTATCTCTAATGGAATAGGTGGCTATGAGCTACCCATAGCCTCATGTTATAAAGGGCACAAGAGCTAGGGTTTACAATGCTCCTAACCGACCTCATGCATGAGGGATTCTTGGCTTGCATGCCAAGATGAACTTCTTGCTCAGATCCAAGCCCCTCAATTGAGTGCCTCCTGGAGTCGCGTTGTTGCTAGCACCCTGGGCCCTAAGGTCGGCCCAATACCAGGCTTCCCGGTCGATGGGACACCCTTGGTGTATTGTACTAATCATCCGACCTATCAAAACCAGTGGGAGTCATGGGAAAGGATAGGCTAGAATTTGGTGAGATTATTTGGCTTTGGACTATGGTAAAATGGGTGTGGAGTTGTTAGTAACATTGTGACTTGAGAAGTTCTTTCGCGTACCACATTGATCCCTCTTAATAGTGTGGGGTACCTATAACTCAAGAATTAATATGAAAAAAGTATGCTTCTCGTTGTTATCACATTGTTCTGGAGTAACGACGTTTTGATTGGGTTCATTATTCATAGACATGTTTTCCAACCAGGACTAAACCTGTTGTAAGGGCATTTCCCGCATTAAGTGTTCTGGTGTTGATGACAACACAATTTGTGGACTAATCGTGTGCCTTAGCTACTCAGGTAAACTTTGTATGACACAAGACGGTTAGGCATTCCCTCTGGACGGAAAAGATCTAAGACGGACTTTCCGACTCTTTTATTTCTTTTGTCGTAGGAAATCCGTACTATTAAGAGGGAATCCTCATCGGAAGGTACTGGTTGAATCAATGCACGTACACACTCATATTGCACCCACTTACTTCCTTCCATTTCAAGGAGAGAGCCTCCTGTCCAATTGTTGTAGGCAATGTTGGGGATATCGCTTATCGGGAACTTATCGGTCGACCCATGAATAGGGGTAAATCGACCAGTTTATCGGCATATTGGCCGATTTATCGCCATATTGGTTGATTTATCAGCCAGTTTATCTTATCGGTCAAACACCGGTAAGCAATAAATCGGCCGATTTATCAGAATATCGAAAGATATCTTGAACAGTGGTTGTAGGTGAAGTGGTGCGGCGGTTGTACCGCTCACAGGACCAGTTGTACCGGCGTGACTACTACTTCTGGTGCAACTAGCACCATAGGGTTGATTCCCTCCGGCTGTGGTACACCAGGTGGATGTGGGGCAGTTGTACCGCCACGTCCCAAGCAGTTGTACCGCCAAGGATTTAGCCACTAAAATAGGTGCACTCCACGGTGGTTGAACCGGATAGGTACCGCCCTAGTACCACTTCGGGGTGATTCCCTTGCTGTATTGGAGCGGTATTTGGGCGGTGGTGGCCTGGTTGTTTTCGGTGGCATACGCGCCCCGGTACAACCAACCATCTCAGAGCGGTTGTACCGCTCCAGACTTAGCCATCCTAGTGCCTCTGTCCATGCGGTTGTACTGCTCTCACCATCGGCTCGAGTGCCGCTTGGGGGTGATTCCCCACTGTATTGGAACGGTTGTTGGGCGGTGGTTGCATGGTAGTTCCCGACTAGTTTTGGCCTACCGGTACTGTTGGTGCAGATATCAGTTGTACCACTCGGTGCCTAATACATCCATTTTGCATCATGTTTTCCTACTCTTATTTATATTATTTTTAGGTATAATAATGCTTTTTGGAGTAATTCTAATGCCTTTTCTCTCATAATATGCAAGGTTCACACAAAGAGGGAGAATACCGGCAGCTGGAATTCTGGACCTGAAAAAGCTACGTCAGGCCACCTATTCTGCACAACTCCAAATGAGCTGAAACTTCACGGAGAATTTTTATGGAATATATAAGAATTATTGGAACAAATAAGTACCAGAGGGGGCCCACCAGGTGGGCACAACCCACCTGGGCGCGCCAGGGAGCCCAGGCGCGCCCTAGTGGGTTGTGCCCTCCTCGGCCCACCTCCGGTGCCCCTCTTCTGGTATATAAGTCATTTTGACCTAGAAAAAAAATAAGGAGAGGACTTTCGGGACGAAGCGCCGCCATCTCGAGGCGGAACTTGGACAGGAGCACTTTTGCCCTCTGGCGGAGCGATTCCGCCAGGGGAACTTCCCTCCCGGAGGGGGAAATCATCGTCATCATCATCACCAACAACTCTCCCATCTTGGGGAGGGCAATCTCCATCAACATCTTCAACAGCACCATCTCCTCTCAAACCCTAGTTCATCTCTTGTGTTCAATCTTTGTACCGGAACCTTAGATTGGTGCTTGTGGGTGACTAGTAGTGTTGATTACATCTTGTAGTTGATTACTATATGGTTTATTTGGTGGAAGATTATATGTTCAGATCCATTATGCTATTTAATAACCCTCTGATCTTGAGCATGATTATCATTTGTGAGTAGTTACTTTTATTCTTGAGGTCACGGGAGAAATCTTGTTGCAAGTAATCATGTGAACTTGATATGTGTTCGATATTTTGATGGTATGTGTGTTGTGATTCCCTTAGTGGTGTCATGTGAACGTCGACTACATGACACTTCACCATATTTGGGCCTAAGGGAATGCATTGTGCAGTAGTTATTAGATGATGGGTTGCGAGAGTGATAGAAGCTTAAACCCTAGTTTATGCGCTATTCCATAAGGGACCGATTTGGATCCAAAAGTTTAATGCTATGGTTAGATTTATTCTTAATACTTTTCTCGTAGTTGCGGATGCTTGCGAGGGGGTTAATCATAAGTAGGAGGCTTGTTCAAGTAAGAACAGCACCTAAGCACCGGTCCACCCACATATCAAATTATCAAAGTAGCGAACGCAAATCAAACCAACATGATGAAAGTGACTAGATGAAATTCCCGTGTACCCTCAAGAACACTTTGCTTATCATAAGAGACCGTTTTGGCCTGTCCTTTGCCTCAAAAGGATTGGGCTACCTTGCTGCACTTTTGTTACCGTTATCGTTGCTTGCTTGTTACAAATTACCTTGCTATCAAACTACTCGCTACTTATAATTTCAGTGCTTGCAGAGAATACCTTGTTGAAAACTACTTGTCATTTCCTTCTGCTCCTCGTTGGGTTCGACACTCTTACTTATCGAAAGGACTATGATTGATCCCCTATACGTGTGGGTCATCAAGGCTCTTTTCTTGTGCCGTTGCCGGGGAGTGAAGCGCTCTTGGTAAGTGGAAATCGGTAAGGAAAAATTATTACTACGTGCTGAAATTTATTGTCACTTGTTACTATGGAGAACAATCCTTTGAGGGGTTTGTTTGGGGTATCTTCATCTTGACCGAAACCACAATTAGTTACCCCTCAACCTACTGCACCTACTGAAAATATTGGTTATGAAATTCCTTCGGGTATGATAGAACAACTGCTAGCTAATCCTTATGCAGGAGATGGAACCGAACATCCCGATATGCATTTGATATATGTGGATGAAATTTGTGGATTATTTAAGCTTGCAGGTTTACCCGGAGATGAAGCTAAGAAGAAGGTTTTCCCTTTATCTTTGAAGGGAAAAGCATTGGCATGGTGTAGGCTATGCAATGATATTGGATCCTAGAATTGGAATCGATTGAAATTGGAATTTCACCAAAAAAATTATCCTATGCATCTAGTTCATCGTGATCGGAATTATATATATAATTTTTGGCCTCGTGAAGGAGAAAGTATCGCTCTAGCTTGGGGGAGGCTTAAGTCAATGTTATATTCATGCCCCAATCATGAGCTCTCAAGAGAAATTATTATTCAGAATTTTTATGCTCGGCTTTCTCGTGATGATCAATCCATGCTTGATACTTCTTGTACTGGTTCCTTTATGAAGAAGACTATTGAATTCAGGTGGGATCTTTTAGAAAGAATTAAACACAACTCTGAAGATTGGGAACTCGATGAAGGTAAAGAGTCAGGTATTAAGCTTAAGTATGATTGTGTTAAATCTTTTATGAATACCGATGCTTTTCAAAAGTTTAGCACTAAACTTGACTCTGAGATAGTAGCCTCCTTTTGTGAATCATTTGCTACTCATGTTGATCTCCCTAAGGAGAAGTGGTTTAAATATCACCCACCTATTAAAGAAGAAATTAAAGAACCGATAATAGCTAAAGATGTAACTATTATTTATAATGTTGATCCAGTCATTCCTACTGCTTATATTGAAAAACCACCTTTCCCTGTTAGGATAAAGGAACATGCTAAAGTTTCAACTGTGGTCAACAAAAGTTATATTAGAGCATCCAAACCTGCTGAACAAATCAAAGTAGAACCTAGTGTTGCTATGGTTAAAGATCTCCTGGTTGAAAATATAGATGGGCATGTTATTTACTTTTGTGATGAAGCTGCTAGAATTGCCAAACCCGATGAAAAAGATAAACATAGACCTGTTGTTGGCATGCTTGTTGTCTCAGTTAAAATAGGAGATCACTGTTATCATGGTTTATGTGACATAGGTGCTAGCGTGAGTGCTATTCCTTTTACCTTATATCAAGAAATTATGAATGATATAGCACCCACTGAAATAGAAGACATAGATGTTACTATTAAACTTGCTAATAGAGACACCATCACACCACTTGGGATTGTTAGAGATGTTGAAGTCTTGTGTGGGAAAATAAAATACCCTACTGATTTTCTTGTTCTTGGTTCCCCACAAGATGAATTTTGTCCCATTATCTTTGGTAGACTTTTCTTGAACACCGTTAATGCTAAAATAGATTGTGAGAAACAAACTGTCGGTGTTAGTTTTGGTGATGAGTCTCATGAGTTTAATTTTTCTAAGTTTAGTAGAAAACATCATAAGAAAGAATTGTCTAGTAAGGATGAAATAATTGGTCTTGCCTCTATTGCCGTGCCTCCTACAGATCCACTAGAACAGTATTTGCTAGACCATGAAAATGATATGCATATGCATGAAAGAAATGAGATAGATAAAATTTTCTTTGAACAACGACCTCTGCTTAAACACAATTTGCCTATTGAAACTCTAGGAGGTCCTCCTCCACCTAAAGGTGATCCTGTGTTTGAATTAAAACAATTGCCAAATACTTTAAAATATGCTTATCTTGATGAGAAAAAGATATATCCTGTTATTATTAGTGCTAACCTTTCAGAACATGAAGAAGAAAGATTATTGAAGGTTTTGAAGAAGCACCGAGCTGCTATTGGATATACTCTTGATGATTTAAAGGGCATTAGCCCCACTCTCTATCAGCATAAAATTAATATGGAACCTGATGCTAAACCCGTTGTTGATCACCAACGACGTTTAAATCCTAAAATGAAAGAAGTGGTAAGAACTGAAATATTGAAGCTTCTGGAAGCAGGTATAATCTATCCTATAGCTGATAGTAGATGGGTAAGTCTTGTTCATTGTGTCCCTAAGAAGGGAGGTATTATTGTTGTTCCTAATGATAAAAATGAACTTATCCCACAAAGAATTGTTACTGGCTACAGAATGGTAATTGATTTTAGAAAATTAAATAAAGCAACTAGAAAAGATCATTACCCTTTGCCTTTTATTGATCAAATGCTAGAAAGATTATCTAAGCACACACACTTTTGTTTTCTCGATGGATATTCTGGTTTTTCTCAAATACCTGTTTCATAACCTGATCAAGAGAAAACCACCTTTACTTGTCCTTTTGGAACTTATACTTATAGACGTATGCCTTTTGGTTTATGTAATGCACCTGCTACCTTTCAAAGATGTATGACTGCTATATTCTCTAATTTTTGTGAAAAGATTGTTGAGGTTTTCATGGATGATTTTTCCGTTTACGGAACTTCTTTTGATGATTGCTTAAGCAACCTTGATCGAGTTTTGCAGAGATGCGAGCAAACTAATCTTGTCTTGAATTGGCAGAAGTGTCACTTTATGGTCAATGAAGGTATTGTCTTGGGACATAAAATTTCTGAACGAGGTATTGAGGTGGATAAAGCTAAAGTTAATGCAATTGAGAAAATGCCATGTCCTAAAGATATCAAAGGTATTCGTAGTTTCCTCGGTCATGCTGGTTTCTATAGGAGATTTATTAAAGACTTCTCTAAAATTTCTAGGCCTCTTACAAATCTTTTACAAAAGGATGTTCCATTTGTTTTTGATGATGATTGTGTAGAAGCCTTTGAAACACTTAAGAAAGCCTTAATTTCTGCACCTATTGTTCAACCACCTGATTGGAACTTGCCTTTTGAAATTATGTGTGATGCTAGTGATTATGCTGTTGGTGCTGTTCTAGGACAAAGAGTTGATAAGAAACTAAATGCTATTCATTATGCTAGTAAAACTCTAGACAGTGCCCAATGCAATTATGCTACTACTGAAAAAGAATTTTTAGCAGTTGTGTTTGCTTGTGACAAATTTAGATCTTACATTGTTGATTCTAAAGTGATTGTTCACACTGATCATGCTGCTATAAAATATCTTACGGAAAAGAAAGATGCTAAACCTAGACTTATTAGGTGGGTTCTTTTGCTACAAGAATTTGACTTACATATCACTGATAGAAAGGGAGTTGAGAACCCCGTTGCTGATAACCTGTCTAGGTTAGAGAATATCCTTGATGAACCACAACCTATTAATGATAATTTCCCTGATGAACAATTAGCTGCAATAAATGTTTCTCATAACACTCCTTGGTATGCTGACTATGCTAATTACATTGTTGCTAAATACATACCACCTAGTTTCACATACCAAAAAAAGAAAAAATTCTTCTATGATTTAAGACACTACTTTTGGGATAACCCACATCTTTATAAAGGAGTAGATGGTATTATTAGACATTGTGTACCTGAGCATGAACAGGGACAAATCCTACGGAAATGTCACTCCGAAGCTTATGGAGGACATCATGCGGGAGACAGAACTGCTCACAAGGTATTGCAATCTGGTTTTTATTGGCCTACTCTCTTCAAGGATGCCCGTAAGTTTGTTTTATCTTGTGATGAATGTCAAAGAATTGGTAATATTGGTAAGCGTCAAGAAATGCCTATGAATTATTCACTTGCTGTTGAACCATTTGATGTTTGGGGTTTTGATTACATGGGACCTTTTCCGTCTTCTAATGGGTATACTCATATTTTGGTTGCTGTTGATTATGTTACTAAGTGGGTAGAAGCTATTCCAACTAGTAGTGCTGATCACAACACCTCTATTAAAATGCTTAAGGAAGTTATTTTCCCAAGGTTTGGAGTCCCTAGATATTTAATGACTGATGGTGGTTCACATTTTATTCATGGTGCTTTCCGTAAAATGCTTGCTAAGTATGATGTTAACCATAGAATTGCATTACCCTATCATCCTCAGTCTAGTGGTCAAGTTGAACTTAGCAATAGAGAAACAAAATTAATTTTACATAAAACTGTCAATAGGTCCAGGAAGAATTGGTCTAAGAAATTAGATGATGCACTTTGGGCTTACAGAACAGCATATAAAAATCCTATGGGTATGTCTCCTTATAAAATGGTTTATGGAAAAGCTTGTCATTTACCTCTTGAGTTAGAACATAAAGCATATTGGGCAATTAAAGAACTCAACTACGATTTCAAACTTGCCGGTGAAAAGAGGTTATTTGATATCAGCTCACTAGATGAATGGAGAACCCAAGCTTATGAAAATGCTAAGTTATTTAAAGAAAAAGTTAAAAGATGGCATGATAAGAGAATCCAAAAGCGTGAGTTTAAAGTTGGAGAATATGTTCTTTTGTACAACTCTCATTTCAGATTCTTTGCAGGAAAACTCCTCTCCAAATGTTATTGAGGAGGTTTATCGATCTGGAGCTATCAAAATAAATAATGCCGAGGGTACTAACCCGAAGGTTGTCAATGGGCAAAGAATAAAACATTATATCTCAGGTACGTCCATTAATGTTGAAAGCAATATTATCCAAACTATGACACCGGAAGAACACATTAAGGAAACCTTCCGGAATACTCCAGAATCATGAAAAAGGAGGAGGTACGTGATACGGTAAGTAAACGGACTCCGAAAAATCTGCTAAAAATACTTTCTGTCAGTTTTGGAATATATCAAAAATTAGGAAAATAAGAAACAACCAGGAAGGCACCCCTGCTGGGCACAAGACACCAGGGCACGCCAGGCGCGCCTAGGTGGGTTGTGCCCACCTCGGGTACCTTTCGGACTCCGTTTTTCTTCCGTTTGCTTGTTTCCCAAGATAAAAAATCTTTATATACCCCCTGAACCTATTGACCACCGTATCACGGAGAAATCTTTTGTTGCTCTTTTCTTGCTGTTTTCTGACAGATCTGAAAATATGGCGTCTCAAGATTCCGAGGAGGAGTGCCCAGTTTCTTATCAGCCTTTAGATAAAAATATCCTCAAGGATACCTATCCCTATATATGGTTCTCCGATGAAGAAGATGAAGATGAACCAGTCTCTCCTCGTTTCAAGCACGAAAGCATGGAGGCATTATGCAAGAGGATAATAAAGCTTGAGATGGAGAATGAAGAGTTAAGGATAGATAATTTTTACCTTCGAAATAAGTTGGAGAAAAAGGATGAATCTACTACTTCATCACCACCACCTCCTTCTTCATCACCAAAGGAAACCTGAGTATCGGGTATGGGCACTCCCCTTGGCTTGTGCCAAGCTTGGGTGAGGTGCCCCGGTATCGTATCACCTCCACTATCTTTTGCCTTTACTTATCTTAGTTCGATCCATAGTTATCTTTTGCTTTAGATGAATAAAAGTTTAGTTCGATCCTTTCTTTTCGAGTGTTTGCTTAGTGATCTATCCTTGTAATCGTGTGCAAGATATATAATAAAGTTTAGTTTGAGTTTTGTTTTGTTTTTATTTCATGTTCAATAAAAAGAAAGGAAATAAATGAAAAATATCATATGCTAATCTTATGGTAAGTAATGACATCACATAAGGAAGAGTATAAGTAGAAAATTTTATTGGAGACTTACAAACATAGCATTGGTCAATGATGCAATTCATGAAAGAATTAATAAGGGAAGAGAAGATTCACATGCAAATACACTATCTTGGACATCTTTTGTGATTGTGAGCCCCCATCAAAATATTATATGCCAAAATTGTTGACATTGGACAAGGAAGACAACGTAATGATTTATGTTTGTTCATATTCACATAGAAGTTATATTGTCATAGATCCTTTAACATGTGGTGCTTGCCCCCCATCTTTGCTAGCCAAAAATTCCGCACTAAGTAGAGATACTACTTGTGCATCCAAAACCCTTAAACCCAAATCTTGTTTTGAGAGTCCACCATACTTACCTATGGATTGAGTAAGATCCTTCAAGTAAGTTGTCATCGGTGCAAAAAAGGCAATAAAAATTGCTTCTAAAAGTGTTGGATCATTTAGTGTAAGAGAAAATTGAGCGTTGTACGAACTTGTGATGGCAAAGAATAAAAGTGACAGACTGCATAATAAAGGTTGCTATCATAAGGGGCAATATAATGTGACATTCTTTTGCACTAAGAGATTGAGCATACAAATGAAAAGCGCATGGCAACCTCTGCTTCCCTCTGCGAAGGGCCTATCTTTTACTTTTATGCAAGAGTCAAAGTATTTCTCTCTATTCCTTTTTATTTTTCTCTTTTGGCAAGCATCATGTGGTGAGGAAAGATCTAGGCACATATATCCAGTTGGATATGGGTAGCATGAGTTATTATTGTTGACATCACCCTTGCGGTGAATATGTTGGGTGGCGAAAACTATAAGCCCATATCTTTCTATGTGTCTGGTTGAAACTTTTTGCTCATGTGTATGCGGTGAGTGTTAGCAATCATAAAAGACTATATGATGGTTGAGTATGTGGACTTGCCAAAAAGGCTCCGATACATGACCCTTCCTGAAAAGATGATGAATTGTAGTTGCAAAGTTGACTGAGAACATAGTTTGTTGGTTTTCAATAGAGTTTATGCTTTATACTTCGATGTTGTGATGAATTGTTACTTGTTCATGAGAAGTCTATGATAGAAGTTATATGATAAAAGTTCTATGATAAAGTTTTATGTTAAAGTTTGTTGCTGTTATAATAATATACATGATGCTTCTATGTCCGTATTTTGTTTTTATCGACACCTCTCTCTCTAAGCATGTGGACATGTTTTTCGATTTCGGTTTTCGCTTGAGGACAAGCGAGGTCTAAGCTTGGGGGAGTTGATAAGTCCATTTTGCATCATGTTTTCCTACTGTTATTTATATTGTTTTTAGGTATAATAATGCTTTTTGGAGTAATTCTAATGCCTTTTCCCTCATAATATGCAAGGTTCACACAAAGAGGGAGAATACCGGCAGCTGGAATTCTGGACCTGAAAAAGCTACGTCAGGCCACGTATTCTGCACAACTCCAATTGAGCTGAAACTTCACGAAGAATTTTTATGGAATATATAAGAATTATTGGAGCAAATAAGTACCAGAGGGGGCCCACCAGGTGGGCACAACCCACCTGGGTGCGCCAGGGAGCCCAGGCGCGCCCTGGTGGGTTGTGCCCTCCTCGGCCCACCTTCGGTGCCCCTCTTCTGGTATATAAGTCGTTTTGACCTAGAAAAAATAAGGAGAGGACTTTCGGGACGAAGCGCCGCCGTCTCGAGGCGGAACTTGGACAGGAACACTTTTGCCCTCCGGCGAAGCGATTCCGCCGGGGGAACTTCCCTCCCGGAGGGGGAAATCATCGTCATCATCATCACCAACAACTCTCCCATCTTGGGGAGGGCAATCTCCATCAACATCTTCAACAACACCATCTCCTCTCAAACCCTAGTTCATCTCTTGTGTTCAATCTTTGTACCGGAACCTTAGATTGGTGCTTGTGGGTGACTAGAAGTGTTGATTACATCTTGTAGTTGATTACTATATGGTTTATTTGGTGGAAGATTATATGTTCAGATCCATTATACTATTTAATACCCCTCTGATCTTGAGCAAGATTATCATTTGTGAGTAGTTACCTTTGTTCTTGAGGTCACGGGAGAAATCTTGTTGCAAGTAATCATGTGAACTTGATATGTGTTCGATATTTTGATGATATGTGTGTTGTGATTCCCTTAGTGGTGTCATGTGAACGTCGACTACATGACACTTCACCATATTTGGGCCTAAGGGAATGCATTGTGGAGTAGTTATTAGATGATGGGTTGCGAGAGTGACAGAAGCTTAAACCCTAGTTTATGCGCTATTCCATAAGGGACCGATTTGGATCCAAAAGTTTAATGCTATGGTTAGATTTATTCTTAATACTTTTCTCGTAGTTGCGGATGCTTGCGAGGGGGTTAATCATAAGTAGGAGGCTTGTTCAAGTAAGAACAGCACCTAAGCACCAGCCCACCCACATATCAAATTATCAATGTAGTGAACATAAATCAAGCCAACATGATGAAAGTGACTAGATGAAATTCCCGTGTACCCTCAAGAACGCTTTGCTTATCATAAGAGACCATTTTGGCATGTCCTTTGCCTCAAAAGGATTGGGCTACCTTGCTGCATTTTTGTTACCGTTACCGTTGGTTGCTTGTTACAAATTACCTTGCTATCAAACTACTCGCTACTTATAATTTCAGTGCTTGCAGAGAATACCTTGCTGAAAACTACTTGTCATTTCCTTCTACTCCTCGTTGGGTTCGACACTCTTACTTATCGAAAGGACTATGATTGATCCCCTATACTTGTGGGTCATCAGTGCCCTACCTCTGGGCTTCCACCGGTTGTACCGGTGCAGTGTAAAAACTGTTGTAACGGTTGGATATTGAGGCACCTATAGGAAGAGGTGGTTCTTCAACCTCCGATTTACCTCTTGCCTCTCTCTCTCTCTCCTCCATTGATGCCCTTCAAGCTTTCTTTCCCGATCTCTCTCTCTAGCCACTCAAACTTGTTTATTTGCTAGGGATAGAAGGAGGAGATCTAGATCTACACTTCCACCAAAGGAAATTTGATTCCCCATACTTTCTTGTGTGGATTTTGTTACTCTTGGGTGTTTGAGCACCAAAGACGAAAGAGGTCGATTATACAATTCAGTTGTGGAGAGAGCCCCAACCTTGTTTGTAAAGGTTCGGTCGCCGCCTTCAAGGGCACCACTAGTGGAATCACGGCATCTTGCATTGTGCGAGGGCGTGAGGAGAATGCGGTGGCCCTAGTGGCTTCTTGGGGAGCATTGTGCCTCCACACCGCTCCAACAGAGACGTACGCCCCCCTAAAGGGAAGGAACTTCAGTAACACATCCTGGTCTTCACCGGCTCCACTTGTGGTTACTTCTAACCTTTACTTTGTGCATGCTTACATTGTGTTTACATCTTGTGCTTGATTTGGAGCTTGTTGTTGTGCTTGTCATATAGGTTGTCCACCTAGTTGCATATCTAGAAACCTATTTCATTGTCAAGCCTAATTTGTGTAACATCCCAAAATTCTAAATTTTGGAATGTTATATTAAATAAATAGTTTTGATTGATTGTTTGATTGTGGTGTGGTTGCTTGTGTGAAATTGAGTGAAATTTGAAACTTTTTGAAAGTTGAATGAGAGGGAATGAAATGACTTTCCCAAACTTTCACCTTGCATTTATGATCTCCATGAATTAAAATTCATTTCATCACAAAACCCTAGAGTGAAGATGATATGACTTCTTCCATTTAAATAAATGAAAATGGTTTTGAAAAGATATGAATTCCATTTGGAAATATTCCAAATTCAGAAACTTTATGTGACTCAATGAGTTTCATGAGAGAAGCTAAAATGACTTCTTCAAATGCTAAGAAAGAGAGTTGGAAGTTTCAAAGAAATCAAATTTAAAGTCCCTTTGAAAGTATTTTCAATTTGGAGTTATTTGGTTTTTATTCAAATTATTTTTCTCCAAAAATAAAATATATGAAAATTAGGGTAAAATGATTCCCTACATTATAAAAATGGAGATAAATAAATTTGAAATTATTTTGGTATTTTAAAATATTTTTATTTCGTTTTTAAATGAACCAGTAGTACTGTTTGCTTTATTTAAATTTTTGTGAAATTTATTAGCCACTGAAAATATGTTCATATTCTAGGAAATCTTTTTCTGAAAAAATTTATATATAATATGCCTATGTAAAATTTATTTTTATTGTCGTTATTTAGTTTTTCCGTTTCTGTTTATATTTTAAAAAAAAAACTATGCGCACACTGTTCATATGTGCATCTGATAACTATTTTTCGCCTTCTGCGCGCAGCATAGTAGACAGGCCGGCCGTATTTTCTTTTTCTTTTTTTTATTTTCATTAAGGTTTATGATTTTTTTTTTCGAAACAAATTTCAGGAAAGAAAAATATTTTAAAAAAAAAAATCTATGCGCGTACGCAGGCGCGCGGCCGGCCGGCAAAGACTTTTTAGGCCCGTGCGATTCCCTTTCTTTTATTCGTTCGTCTATATTTAGTCTCACATTGTCTAGCCTTTAACCTCTAAGCCTCCATTTCACCTATAAATATAGACCCATAGAGCCTTTAAAAATCATCCACTGCGGGTTAAATCAATATTTTGGTTTGACTAGCTTCACGAAAGAAAAATATATTTCTTCTCTCTGACGGGACTTCTGAAAGTTGTCTCCTTTTTTCGAAGTCGTTTTTTTTCTACCTTATAAAGGTATCTTTCTTCGTAATTTTTTTATACTCCCGTAGTTTATTATTTCTAGACTAGTACGGTAGAATAATTAGATTACCAATTAGTCTCTGTATTTATATATTAGATTAGAATTCTTTTAGCCGTAACTATTTTTCTTCCGTAAAACAGTTTGACCCTGATTTTTCAAATAGCCATAATTTTTTACTCGTTCATCCAAATTAGACGAAACCAACACCTACATTTTCGTCTTGATTCCACCTATCTAGTGAACCTATCGAATAAACTTTTTGCAACTTTTAAATTTCGAAATTTGTTCAGATTCATATTCAAACTTCTTTTGATCATATCTTTTTATCCGTAGCTCCGTTTCCGATGAATCCAACTGCATCGGATTCGTATTGAAGTAATCTTTCTGTTCGCATAATTAGTGTCATCTTTCCAACATATAATTTTGATCTTAGCCAGTTACTCTACTAGTCCACCAAAGAGTTGTTACACAACATTCTAAGCAGATTCAATGCTATGTTGAATTACTTGATCCGTTATTTTTAATCTAGTAATTCTTTTTCCTACATATTCATATTGACTTCCTATATCCAGTAGCATCATTAGTTTCAACTTTTGATCTTTTCAAATTTGAACGATTCAAATTTGAACTCAAAGCTTCACTTGATCATATCTTGTAAACTGTAGCGCTTTTTTAATTGATTCCCTTTTTCAAATTGAATCCCTAGGCGTAATCTAACATCTTGAGCCATCACCACACTTTTTCACCGAAATTAGGATCTGATCTTGCAAAATAATTTAATTTAGTTCTTTTGGAGTTTTTGCAATCTTCCTTTGAATATTTTTTTGGGTCTTTTGAGTGATTGCTTATGTGTGGTTGTAATTGCTTGCTTACGATAGATTGAACGGAGTGTGACGAGTAGAACTATCAGGAATTATGAGTGCGAAGAATCTTCATCAACAGTACAAGGCAAGTTCACACTTTGATCATACTTTTCAATACCCAGTTTTTTACTTGCATTAGTTACACACCTCAAAGATTGCACGAGTAGGATTGGGAATATGTGGGTATTGCTATATAGTTGATGAGGTAGGAACCTAATACCTTTTGATCACCCCGGGAATATGCGCTTTGTTACTTATTGCTTAGCCATGCTCGTAGACGTGGATTGGTATGTGAGATTCATGAAAGTTGCGAGAGTAATATTAACTAAGGGAAACTTAAGGTGGCTACTTTAACACACATCTGGGTGGAATGGTTAGGGCACCCTGGAGAACCCAGTGGCTTGCCCAGGCACCTGGAGAACCCAGTGCTTGCCCAGGGGATCCCGGAGTACCCGTGTGATTACCCTATGGAATGCCACCCAGGTTCAAAGGGATCATAAGATTATTCATGCTAGAAACTTCCGTGCCACAAGCCATTATGGGCTCTGGCATAGTTGAGTAAGTTGTGTGAGCTCTTGAAGAGGTGGACTAGCAGATGTAGGGGAAAGTAGGTGTACCGGTCTACCCAGAGTAGAGAGTTAATGCTTCAGAAAGACTATGTCTCGATCTTCCGATCATGGATGCGGTCGAGTCTTGTGGGGAAAAGTGCGCAAACCTCTACAGAGTGTACAAACTAATCATGATTAGCCGTGTCCCTGGTTATGGACATCTTGAGTATCTGGTATTTGAATTATTGGTTGATCTCGTCATTTTATCTAATGAAATTGTTGAGTTATTGATTATACTTGTTAATTTTGGGATTGAGTTGGAGGAACCTTCTCAATAATGGCATCAACTTGGTAGAAAAATAAAATTTATTCCATTGTTGTAGGAAAAAATTGGCTTTATGCAAATGTTAAACTTAGAGCCTCCACCAGCCAAATATGCATATAGTGATAGACATTCTCCTTATTATTCTATGGTGTGAAATTGCCAGTACATTCAATGTACTGACCTACATGGCTGCAACGTCTCATGTCGCAGGAATCTTACGACGAGTAAGTGATACGTTAGGGTTACGATGTCTACACTCAACTTTGCCGTTGGCGTTGTTGGGACTCCACAACCTTGTTGTTACTTCCGCTATATGGATTGAGGTAATAGTATTTACGTTACTTTATACATGTGATTTACCTCTGTTATAAATCCTCGAGTACTGTGTGTGTCAGCATACCGATCCAGGGATGACACTTAAGCACAGAGACTTCGATCCATCCGGGTCGGGTCGCTACAAGATGGTATCAGAGCACATATTGACTGTAGGACGTGACCCCTAGAAACTGGCAAGCCCTTAGGAGATGATTTCTCTAAAACTTTATTTTCAAAAAGATCTTTTACCTCTCATCTTTTCTAAGCTTTACCAATTTTTCCTCTCACCTCAAATAGTTAGACTATACCCCTTTCCCCTTTTGACCACACGAAGATTCGACTGATGAGACCACTCCGAGAAAGACAAGATATCGGACAACTGAGACCACTTCAGAATAAACAGGATTTTACCGTGCATTATAATAATGGAAACTACAACGGTTGAAGACTTCGAAGACTAGAAGAATTTGAAGGCTCTGAAGAATTTCCAGATTGGTATGACCTAGGAAGGCTACCCTGATGGAACTTGTCAGACTATTGAAGCTGTCAATACCCGAGATCAAGGTGTGTCGGAGAAAGACCGAAACATGGAGCGTTAAAACTCAAAGTTTTTGTCAAGAAAACCCTAAGGCAGGAGATATCAACTATGGAATGATAACTCATGGCAATGACATGGGCATAAACACAGCTATCCATGATGTTATCGCCCGCCAAGGCTATTGTCACCGTGCTGAGTTAAGCATGCATTTCTTCGGAAGGATAGGATGACAAAAGGGCCAACGGAGCACCTATCAGCAAAAGATAAAGTTTTAACCTTAGCTAGTGTATCACCAGGATCTGGATGTATTACCTCAAGAATTTTATGATGGACCTTCAGGAAGCCGTATTTGACAAGGAAGCATTTCGTGAAGAACTCGGGACCCAGAAGCTGAAAGTAGCCAAGCTGGAGGAGCAAAACCTCGAGATACCGGAGATTCCTCAGGAACTGAAGGACAGTAGGACCATGGTTCATGCCAAGGAGGTTGAAACCCAGAAGTTTGGAACGCAACTCCAGAATATTAAAGGACGTCACGAGAGACTTCGCGTCAACAGAGATGATCTGGCAAAAGAACTTGAGAAGGTCAAGCACGATTGGAAGAAGCCCATCGGAGACATGAACAAGACTTGAAGAGTTTGGCGACTTTGAAGATTTATTGACCTTTAGAAGACCAAACCCCTGTTATATACCTACGTTAGACGCGACGATTGTGAGCTGTCATTTGTTTGATGTTTTTCCGACAGCCACAAAATAAAAATATGTTTCTTCAAAGCTATTGTTTGTATTGTGTGTACCCCTCTCTATTCTCTCTTATCTCACCCCAAAACCCTTGGAACCAATAGAGAATGAATGGAGATGAACTCACATTTCCGGGACCGATAAGTCAATTGGAGACGGACCGATGGATTCAGAACATGGAAGATCACATGAAGAACAACACTATAGCCGGAAAGGATATGCCCCAGCATGCTCTTCAGTGCTTTGAAAGAGGTGCTGCTACTTGGTGGAGGATGTACCAAACCATCAATGGATGGCAAAGAGTAACCACTTGGAAAGAATTTAAGTTGACTCTGCAAAGGTCTCGTCTTGCGTTCCAGAAATTGAAACCTTATGGAAATGATATGAAGAAACCTTGTGCATGCAAGCTCTGTGGAGAAATAGGACACACCCATGAAGAACACAATGATGGATGCTCTCATTGTGAAGAAAGACACCCAGCTGAAGAATGCCCAACTAGGCGGATTACTTGTTTCTTGTGTGAAGGAACTACCCACTACCCTGCTCAGTGTCACATTTACCCCATGGTACAAAGAACCATCCAGCAGAAGAAAGAAGCAATGAAAGGAGCCCTCATGGAAATTTTAGAAGAACCTGTGATGAAGGAAGAGGTGGAGGACCCACCCGAAGAAGACCCAATTAAACCCTGCACCAAGTCATGCTATTCATGTGGAGAAGAAGGACACATCTCCCAGAATTGTCCGAAGGAGGATCTAGTAGCATCCCCGACAGTGGAAGTAGAGTATGACCCACAGAAAATAGAAGCCCTAATTGGCACGGAAAAGTCCAGGAAGAGAAATAGATTGGATTCCAGGAACAACCCAATTTCTACCAAGAAGGACTTGAGTCATATCACATGTTTCAGGTGCAAAGATTCAGGACACTACTTCAGTGATTGCCCAAAAGGGAAGACGAGGACCCAAGGAGGCTATGTAGTCACAAGGAAACCTCGAGACTTGTCAGAAGTAATATGTTTTCGTTGTAATGAAGCAGGGCACTTTGCCAGAGATTGTCCCAATGAGGATATTCGTGTTAAATAGTTGAGTTGAAAAAGAAATATAGTAGTAGTAGTGGGAACATTTCTTTTATATTGAGGTGTTGAGTTGGGACATGTAATGGAAATGCAGGAGATTGTAATAATTTGAGAATCAATAAAGTTAGCATCGTTGGTACTGATTTGGATTTTATGAGTTGTTACTCTATGAAGAAAGATTTTGACCATTTTTGAGGATATGAGAAATATGGTCTACGGATGAATTTGTGCATTTCAAGGGTGGTAGTACCCTGTGAGGACACTTGACCCCTGGAAAGGATAATGATATTCCATGGCGTGGACTTCGGACAAAATAAGTACGAGTTTTATCTCGATATGTGGGATACCCCAAGAATATGAAGGGATGAAGTACTATTGGATATAAAGGAGGTATAATGTTGGTAATAGGGAGCAATTGTAACCCCAGGATGAGTTGAAGCTATAAATGTGATGAGGTGGGCCCATGACCCACAGGCTCCAGGACCTGCCAAGAAGCAAGCACACTCTTGCTGAAGGAAAAACCCTGGAAGAAGATACGACTTTATCAACAGACGATCTTATAGGAGTTTACGCAAAACCTGAGAGTGTGAAGAAACGATAGATGTTTGTTTGGCTTGCAGAATCAACGGATTTATTTGAACTTAGTTCGTCGCCAAGAGAAATTCTGCAATGCTTGTGAGGGTGACCGAGTGTTAGAATGCGAGATTCACTACACCATATACAAGGTAATGATTTGGGTGCGGGATGGATTGATCACCATACCGACTTACTCTTATTATTCACCTCTGCTATATGGGATGTAAATCTGAGTGACTTACCCATAATAGAGAGAGACGACGATATCAAAACCTTGTTTGAACCTTAGAATGGTATGACAATTTTTTTTCCTTGTACAAGGCAGTTGTTGCCAACCGTAGGTCATACGGTGAGAATGAAGCCCAGACCCGTTTTCTGCAGGGACCCAGTCAAATTGTTTGATGATCACCATGAGATATCGATAGTTGTTTAGTATTGGCGCCAGACCTGTCAGCTAAGAAGGACCAGTCTCGGAAGAACCTTACCAAGATGAAAGGACACAAAAATTGAGAAAAAAAAGGTTCTGCCACTACCGGAAGAGCCCAGAGAAGGAATTATCCTGAAGATCTGAGAAGATCGACACTGTCAACAATAAGGATGGAGTATATGAGTTTTGATGGAACCGTAACGATGTTTCTAAGGGTGGTAGCACCCGAGACCTTCGTGCCAATCGATGGATTTTTTAGGAGACTCCGAACCTAACCTATTTCTTGCTAGCCTCTTCGAATCTCGAGGATGAGACTCATTTTAAGGGTGGTAGGTTTGTAACATCCCAAAATTCTAAATTTTGGAATGTTATATTAAATAAATAGTTTTGATTGATTGTTTGATTGTGGTGTGGTTGCTTGTGTGAAATTGAGTGAAATTTGAAACTTTTTGAAAGTTGAATGAGAGGGAATGAAATGACTTTCCCAAACTTTCACCTTGCTTTTATGATCTCCAAGAATTAAAATTCATTTCATCACAAAACCCTAGAGTGAAGATGATATGACTTCTTCCATTTAATTAAATGAAAATGGTTTTGAAAAGATTTGAATTCCATTTGGAAATATTCCAAATTCGGAAACTTTATGCAACTCAATGAGTTTCATGAGAGAAGATAAAATGAATTCTTAAAATGCTAAGAAAGAGAGTTGGAAGTTTCAAAGAAATCAAATTTAAAGTCCCTATGAAAGTATTTTCAATTTGGAGTTATTTGGTTTTTATTCAAATTATTTTTCTCCAAAAATAAAATATATGGAAATTAGGGTAAAATGATTCCCTATAGTATAAAAATGGAGATAAATAAATTTGAAATTATTTTGGTATTTTAAAATATTTTTATTTGGTTTTTAAATAAACCAGTAGTACTGTTTGCTTTATTTAAAATTTTTTGAAATTTATTCGCCACTTAAAATATGTTCATATTTTAGGAAATATTTTTCTGAAAATTTTTATATATAATATGCCTATGTAAAATTTAAATTTTATTTTCGTTATTCATTTTTTCCGTTTCTGTTTATATTTAAAAAAATAAACTATGCACACACTGTTCATATCTGCATCTGATAACTATTTTTCGCCTCTGTGCGCAGCATAGTAGACAGGCCGGCCGTATATTATTTTTCTTTTTTTTTATTTTCATTAAGGTTTACGATTTTTTTTCGAAACAAATTTCAGGAAAGAAAAATAAAAAAAAAAACTATGCGCGTACGCAGGCGCGCGGCCGGCCGGCAAAGGCTTTTTAGGGCCATGCGATTTTCTTTTATTTGTTCGTCTACATTTAGTCCCACGTTGTCTAGCCTTTGACCTCTAAGCCTCCTTTCCACCTATAAATATAGACTCATATAGTCTTCAAAAATCATCCACTGCGGGTTAAATCAATATTTTGGTTTGATTAGCTTCACAAAAGAAAAATATATTTCTTCTCTCCGGCGGGACTTCTGAAAGTTGTCTCATCTCTTCGAAGTCATCTTTTTTCTACCTTATAAAGGTATCTTTCTTCGTTTTTTTTATACTCCTGTAACTTATTATTTCTAGACTAGTACTGTAGAATAATTAAATTATCAATTAGTCTCTGTATTTATACATTAGATTAGAATTCTTTTAGCCGTAACTATTTTTTTTCCGTAAAACAGCTTGGCCCTGATTTTTCAAATAGGCATAACTTTTTACTCGTTCATCCAAATTAGACGAAACCAACGCCTACATTTTCGTCTTGATTCCACCTATCTAGTGAATCTATCAAATAAACTTTTTGCAACTTTCAAATTTCGAATTTTGTTCAGATTCATATTCAAACTTCTTTTGATCATATCTTTTTATCCGTAGCTCCGTTTCCGATGAATCCAACTGCATCGGATTCGTATTGAAGTAATCTTTCCGTTCGCACAATTAGTGTCATCTTTCCAACATATAATTTTGATCTTAGCCAGTTACTCTACTAGTCCACCAAAAAGTTGTTACACAACATTCTAAGTAGATTCAATGCTATGTTGAATTACTTGATCCGTTAGTTTCAATCTATTAATTCTTTTTCCTACATATTCATATTGACTTCCTACATCCAGTAGCATCATTAGTTTCAACTTTTGATCTTTTCAAATTTGAACGATTCAAATTTGAACTCGAAGCTTCACTTGATCATATCTTGTAAACTGTAGCGCTTTTTCAATTGATTCCCTTTTTCAAATTGAATCCCTAGGCGTAATCTAACATCTTGAGCCATCACCACACTTTTTCACCGAAATTAGGATCTGATCTTGCAAAATAATTTGATTTAGTTCTTTTGAAGTTTTTGCAATCTTCCTTTGAATATTTTTTTGGGTCTTTTGAGTGATTGCTTATGTGTGGTTGTAATTGCTTGCTTACGATAGATTGAATGGAGTGTGACGAGTAGAACTATCAGGAATTATGAGTGCGAAGAATCTTCATCAACAGTACAAGGCAAGTTCACACTTTGATCATACTTTTCAATACCCAGTTTTTTACTTGCATTAGTTACACCCCTCAAAGATTGCACGAGTAGGATTGGGAATATGTGGGTATTGCTATGTAGTTGATGAGGTAGGAACCTAATACCTTTTGATCACCCCGGGAATATGCGCTTTGTTACCTATTGCTTAGCCATGCTCGTAGACGTGGATTGGTATGTGAGATTCATGAAAGTTGCGAGAGTAATATTAACTAAGGGAAACTTAAGGTGGCTACTTTAACACACATCTGGGTGGAATGGTTGGGGCACCCTGGAGAACCCAGTGGCTTGCCCGGGCACCTGGAGAACCCAGTGCTTACCCAAGGGGATCCCGGAGTACCCGTGTGATTACCCTATGGAATGCCACCCAGGCTCAAAGGGATCATAAGATTATTCATGCTAGAAACTTCCGTGTGCAGCCACAAGCCATTATGGGCTCTGGCATAGTTGAGTAAGTTGTGTGAGCTCTTGAAGTGGTGGACTAGCAGATGTAGGGGAAAGTAGGTGTACCGGTCTACCCAGAGTAGAGAGTTAATGCTTCAGAAAGACTATGTCTCGATCTTCCGATCATGGATGCGGTCGAGTCTTATGGGGAAAAGTGCGCAAACCCCTACAGAGTGTACAAACCAATCATGATTAGCCGTGTCCCCGGTTATGGACATCTTGAGTATCTGGTATTTGAATTATTGGTTGATCTTGTTATTTTATTTAATGAAATTGTTGGGTTATTGATTATACTTGTTAATTTTGGGATTGAGTTGGAGGAACCTTCTCAATAATGGCATCAACTTGGTAGAAAAATAAAATTTATTTCTTTGTTGTAGGAAAAAATTGGCTTTATGCAAATGTTAAACTTAGAGTCTCCATCAGCCAAATATGCATATGGTGATAGACATTCTCCTTATTATTCTATGGTGTGAAATTGCCAGTACATTCAATGTACTGACCTACATGGCTACAACGTCTCATGTTGCAGGAATCTTACGACGAGTAAGTGATACGTTAGGGTTACGATGTCTACACTCAACTTTGCCGTTGGCGTTGTTGGGACTCCACATCCTTGTTGTTACTTCCGCTATATGGATTGAGGTAATAGTATTTACGTTACTTTATACATGTGATTTACCTCTGTTATAAATCCTTGAGTACTGTGTGTGTCAGCATACCGATCCAGGGATGACACTTAAGCACAGAGACTTCGATCCATCCGGGTCGGGTCGCTACAATTTGATAGAAGAACTAAAAAATGATAGTTGCCTATTCACCCCCCCTCTAGTCAACCATATCGATCCTTTCACTGTGTATACTGAGAAACTTAAATAGTCCCCTATATGTATATGGTCATCAACGTCAAAACATAATTAAAGGCATAACCGCACTTTCAATTACCTTTTTTGTCTTTGGTGATTGATATGTAGGTGCAAGAAACGAGTATTGGCATCCTCCTCCTTAAGGTTGGTGATACTTGAGCTTTGTCTTAACGAAGAATGACCTCTAATGTCATATGAATCTGTACTTTAGAATCACCAAAAATAGTTTTACTGCACTTGCGAAGCTATTGGCTGGTTCTGTTGAGTTATAAAAAAGGACATGACACGACTCAACATGGGCAACCCCCTCATTCCAAGCGTCTCGGACCACCCTTTTGAAGCTAGGGATTTTGATCCAAAAATTCGTACTGAAAGAACTTGGTACACCTTGTACCCTTATAATGAGCAAGCAATAGAGGGAAGTGATTAGAGAGGGACGAAGAAAGAGCATGAAGGGTGTGAGTGCCAAACTCGATGTCCCACTCATCATTGCAGAAGAAGCTATCAAGTTTACTCATGGTGGGATCATTTTTCTCATTACTCCAAGTGAACTTCCGGGTTTCGAGGTGAATATCTGTAAGCTCAGATGCATATAGGGTGTTCCTAAAACGAACAACCTAGCTTTCGTCAACATTGGCATGCTTCTTGTCTCTAGCCCAATGGATTTGGTTCAAGTCCCCGATAGCCAGAAAACTGGCAGCATACAAAGAACATAAGTTAGCCATTGTCTAATAGCATAAGCAACCCAAAACACATACGCCTCACCAAGGCAACACACACAACAACAATAAGGAGCCGCTACAAACAGACGTAGCACTCACATCCACGGTCATCCATTGATCTTTGAACATTAAGGAGTAAGCTTCATCTACTTCAGAGGGACAATGGAGCATCATGCAGTCTCTTAGTCGCATCCTTGACATGGGCCTAGAGCTTGGTTCAGTCACTCCTCCTACTTAGTGAGAGCACCCTCGGCCATCGTGGCAAGGTCACAATCCATCTTCAGCAGGGCACATGGCACCACCGTAATGTCAGAGAGCCTATCTTGGAACATCGATACAAACTTCCCTATCACTTCCTCCGTGTCCTGTTCACCATCTGCAACAATGACCATCTTCTGGCAAAGGAGCTTTTCTGCCATCTGCATGACAGGCATGTTCCACTTCTTTTCTTGAAGGCGCGCTACAATGATTAACTAAAAGATGTTGAAGCCGGTCAGTGTTGTCATCGGCAGTGAGGAGGGGTCGAGCTCGGGGCAGGGACAATCACCATCTCGTGCGTGATGAAGATGGGCATGCAGGGCCCAGACTCTGTCGGGCTATCATTGGGCAGAGTAGGATAGGAAGCCGAAGCAGGCATGAACGGCGTGGAAACAACCTACAGGGAGGGAGCCGTCATGGGAGCGGGCATCTGGGAAGATAGGAGCTGGGTAGTAGAAAGTGTGGGCGCGTCGTGGACGTCAGAAATCACTGGCCTCATGTGGGGCTGAAACAGGGCACAACCATGCACAACCAGTTAGAGAGGGTAACAAAACACCATGAGCTAGATTATACAATTCTGAACTGGACACTGGCCGAGCCCAAGGGACCAACAAGAGCCCTGGTGGATTAACGAGCTGCTCGGCTCGTTAAGCTCGTTAAGATTAACAAGCAGAAAATTCGGCTTGGTTTGTTTGAAGCTCGTTAAGCTCGTGAGCGCTTGTTAACATATTATAATGTGTTACGGTGTACGGGATGAGTATGTAGATGTGATTTTTAAGATGAAATATGGTGACTACAAAAAGAAATGCACTAGTTTGTTGCCTTCTATGTCGATTAGATAGAATAGATGGGCTGAGTTGCTACAAAAAGTTTGTCACGTAAGATGAAAATATGTGTTGTGTTGTTACTAACGAGCTTAACGAGCTACCCGTGAAACTCGTTAGCTCGTTCGTTAAGTTCGTTAAGCTTAACGAGCTAAAATCAATGATTGGCTCTGTTCATTAAGAAGCGAGCTACGAGCTTAACGAGTCGAGCTATCGAGCGCTCATTAAGCTCGCGAGCTACGAGCTTTTGGTCCAGCCCTGACACCCCCTAACAACATTGATTTGCTCACATTCTTGTGAGTTGTACAATTTATGAAAAATTTGCGCTTACCGCCCCACTCAACATCCAAATTTACATAATTCTGGCTCCGCCACTGGGACTAGAATGTACAACCCAAACTTTTTAAGAAGTGCTGAAATGTAATAATGTTTCTAAAAATTGAACTCATGAGTATGCAAAGAAAAATCGGGAAAGTAACCTTCTCAGTTTGAGCTCAAATGAGCTTGTGTGAACAGTAAAAACAAAAGAAAAACAAAACAAATTCAAAAAAATATCTGATATTTTTGTGTGACAGACATTGATAAATGTTCTAAGAGCTTACAAAATTTTATCATGAAATAATATTTGTGGAAGTCGTGGGAAAAAGACAAAATCAATGCTCTAAAATGCTTTTGAAACTAGCATTTTTAGAGTATCGATTTTTTTGCCACGCCTTTCAGGAATGTGATTACATGACGAATTTTTGCAAGCACTCGAAATGTTTGTCACAAAAAAAACAGTTTTTTTTTATTTTTACTGTTCATCCGAGCTCATTTGAGCTCTGGCTGAGAAACTCTGAAAAATTGCCTCTATTTATGTATCAACTACACATTTCTGTCTCTTCTCTCTGTATAATCCCCAGTAGTTTTGAGTTTTGACCCCCTAATTGAGAGCGGGCAGGGAGGATGCAAGGGGCCCAATGTTCTCCCCTTCGCCCGAAACCGTGGGGGGGCCTTTCCTGTACTGATAGCTCCATTGCATCGGGACACATGATCCATCATCTCTCGCCCATCCGTTTGTTCCTCTCCTTTTGTTGGGAGAATTATTTGCCTCGACCCGAGCCGTGGCTGGACAAGATCTCTCCCACTAAATTGCCGCGCATGTCCTATGCTGGTGTAACCGAGCGCAGCACTGTACTGCTTGACTGTACGACCATGCATGTCCTTTTCCGTATCACAACCCGACACATTTTGGGCGTGGGTGTCAGGATCGGATCCTAGGTACATCGTGTGTGTGTGTGTTCTATCTACTTGACTGTATCTGGCTTGCACGGTCCATATCATTGACCCGTATCGTAGCATATTACGATGTATGGTCATCCGGAATCATTTTGACACTGATCCTAAGGCAGTATGCCTGGTCGCATGGAGGCTCAAAGACTGTCGTGTCATCACTGACCGGTGGTTCAGATGTCATGATCTACCCGATAACAATTCCGAAGTATAGCTCCAATGTGCTGCGATCCTGTAATAAAATCCTAAGATCCTCATTCTTGGAATTCTTTTTATGAGTTGGAATCCCTGAAAGCCACGCTTATTGTAGTTTCTTTACGGCGCAGTGCTGCTTTCCCTAAAAAAAGAAATATAGCTCCAATGCCTTGATCCGCCTTGGACCGTGTCTATGGAATCTTCAATGCCGAGTCTCAAACCGCCCGCAATCGGACCGCGTAGTTCGGACGTGCTATGTCATCCAACACGCTCATGTATAGTCCGCAGACTAGTTCGGACGCGTTTTCTCCCGCAAACCAGAGACAAGGGGCTATGCGGGAGTCCGGACGGCTGCCACGCCCGCTCCTGACTAACCTGGCCCACCAAAAATCCTCCTCCTTCGCCCGCGTGCGTTTCGGCCCGGCACCAGCTGCCCGCATTCATGCCGCTGTAGAGCGGCCGCTCCGCATTGGTGCTGGAACAGAGTGGACGCGACCCCTCACTGGCGCCGGCATTGAAGTGGCGTGTTAGCCGCGCCGCGTCCCCGGTGTCCGCACATATTTAATGCCGGAGAGACGTTTACTGTACGGGATCAGACGGATATCTACCATGCCCGTTCAATGCCCGCCCGTCCGTATGCCGCCATTAAGCAGGCTCGCCGCCCGAGAAACCAACTCCGGTGTCGTAGAAGACGCTTGGCCTCACCGGAATTCCGCTATTTAAAGGTGGCCACCCCCGGCTATACTCCACACCACAACACCTGTGATGCACATCCTCCTCCCTTGCACCACATCGACTATGACCGCAAGTTGTAGCGCGTTGTGGGAGAGCCTATCATCGGAGCAGAAAGCATGAGGTGGCCGCCCTTGCAGCCGCCTGGCGGATTGAGCACGGTATGTCGGCCAGCTCGCTCGAGGTCTCCGACGACAACCCTACAGTGGAGATGGGCTCCGGCCGCGACACCACGTCGGACCCCATGCCTCTGCATTCCGGCTTGACCATGGAGCAGGTGCAAGCACACTACGACGCCGCCATGGCGGATGAGGAGCAGCCTGCTCCGGCTCCTGTATCGTCGTTCCGGCAAGCGCAGGAAGAGCAGAGGTACAATTTGTTCCTACTCAAGCAGCACCGGCTGGCAGAGGGGCAAATCTACGGCGAGCACGCAAACAAGGAGGCCATAGTCACCATGCGTGGTCGCCATGGCCATGGAGAACTCGAACTTTGTTGCGGAGTAGCGGGCGCTCTACGTGGCCGCATGTGCTCAACGTGCCGCTCGCAATGCAGAGACGGTGGAGCCGGGCGCGGCCGCACACATGCTGATAGCGCAGGCGGTTGAGGACGAGAACTCCGTGAGCTGCACGTCCTACGCGTCGCTGTCCAACTTTCGGGGGCACATGTGGCAAGTGGACAGTGACGAACCATCCACGTACATCATCGACCTCACGTCCACCGGCACCGGTGACGGACAGGTCACGGACTCCTCCGAGGATGAGTATGGCATGGGAGGCGGCAGGGCATTGTGTCCCAAGTGGGTCAATCCGTCTCCCATGTTCTACTCTTCCTCGCCAGAGAACCTTCACTTCACGGGTCTTAAACCCCGCCGTCTCTCATGGAAACGGCAGATGAAGGACGTGGTCGCCGAAGCGGAATACAAAGGAAGTGTACGACGGGCGCCGCCGTAGGATAGATTTAGGGTCCGACCGCTTTTTTAATGAAAAATGTTCGAATTGTAATGAATGTGCTCTGGTTTCTTTAAACCTTGTTTGAAATATATGCGGGTTGTGTTGTATGGCCAGCTCCCGTGAAAGTGCGTTATATCGACTAGAGGGGGGGTGAATAGGCGATTTTTACAAATTCGTCACCGAGGAATTTCAAGGTGAGGAAATTCCTAAGCGACGAACTACTTAGCAGAGGAATGAGTACTCAGATGCAAGCATAACAGAGCAGTAGCACAGTCATCATGATGAAATGAAAACAAGCACAGAGTACGAGTAGCGTAAACACAGGATAAGCAGGCTGAAGACAAACTGACTGAAGAATTTGAACTGAGGAAATTGAGAAAGTCTTCAGACAAAGTCTTCAAACAGTAATGATCAAATACATAGCAAGTATGCGAGGAAATGAAAGGGTTGAGGAAACAGAACCAGTAGCTCGGTGAAGACACTGATTTGGTAGATCAGTTCCAACTGCTGTGACAGTTGTACGTCTGGTTGGAGCGGCTAAGTATTTAAACCTGAGGACACACAGTCCCGGACACCCAGTCCTGAACACACAGTCCAGGACACCTAGTCCTCACCGTATTCTCCTTGAGCTAAGGTCACACAGACCTCGCCCAACCACTCGTGGTAAGTCTTCAGGTGACTTCCAAACCTTCACATACTCGGTCACTCGGCAATCCACAATTTCCTCTTGGATGCTCTAGACCATGACGCCTAACCGTCTGGAGGATGCACAGTCCTCAAAGGTAACAAGCGTCGGTTCCACACAGGAACAATCTCTTCAGTGATGCTCAATCACTTTGGGTTTGTAGGTGTTTGGGTTTTTGGGTTTTTCCTCACTTGATGATTTTCGCTCAAAGTCCTCGGAGGATGGGATGCTCTAAATGACAAGTGTCAATCTATCTCTCGGAGCAGCCAACCAGCTAGTGGTTGAAGGGGGCGGCTATTTATAGCCTAGGGAGCAGCCCGACATGATAAGACATAAATGCCCTTCAATGATATGACCGTTAGGTGGGTAGATATTTTGGGACAGCTGGCACGTAGCACAGCAACGGTCGAAAATTTGAGTATCAAATTCCTCAGGGCTATCATAATCCTCACTTGTAGGCAATCCGCACTGGCGAATTTCTAACTCCTCAGTCAGAACAAATTCCTCAGAGAACAGAAGAACTTCGTCTCTGTCACTGAAGAACTTGAATAAACTGTATGAGATTTCCAATGGCTTCACTCGAAAGGATTGGGTAGGTGTAGGATTTTGAGTTGAGCATCACTTGGAAATTTTTCCTTAGTTTTACCTCGACCCCCTTTAACAGTACGGTGTTTCCTATGACTCAAGAAGAAGAAAATGAAACTACGAAAACAAAAGTCCACGCTTCATAATCCTCGCATGAATATCAAGTCTTCAGGGTCACACCAATTTCTTCACTTTCAAAGTCTTCAAGAAAACCAAAGTCTTCAGTTGAAGACATTCATTTTAGGGGTCGACATTCATCGTAATTAACAAACTCCTCATAGACTTATAGACCTGTGTACACTCACAAACACATTAGACCCTTAACCTATAAGTCTTCAATACACCAAAATCACTAAGGGGCACTAGATGCACTTACAATCTCCCCCTTTTTGGTGATTGATGACAATATAGGTTAAGTTTTCAACGGGGATAAACATATGAAGTGTAAATACTAATATTGAGGAATTTGATTGCAAGATATAGAGGAACTCCCCCTGAAGATGTGCATATTTGAAGAATTTGCTTTGAAATAGCAAATGCACATTGTTGAGTAATATCATGGAGATCTCCTCCTATATCTTGAAATTAATACACGCATTTATCATATGATATGAAGAATTTGAAATGCATGATGAAATATGGTGTCTGACGGAATTCAGCATGCGTGCATTAAGGTACTTGAGGAAATAAGCATGCAGAAAGCAGTTCAAAAGTATCAGACCACCATAGGACTTAAGTTTACAACTCATCAGAGCAAACACCTCAGAAGAGCAAGAGTTGAAACTTAACAGAAATATAGCCCATATATAAGACCCGCTTGAAGACTAAACTCAAATTTCTCCCCCTTTGTCATCGAATGACCAAAAGGGACAAAAAATGAGGACTAACGCCCCTGAAGAATATCATCATCATGTCGATGGAGGAGCGCCAGCATTGTTGGGGTCGACTGTTGAGGTAGGGCCTGCCGCAGTGTCGTTCAAGTCTTCAGCTTCATCCGTCTCGCGCGATGAAGAATATGAACTGGCAACAAGCTGAGGAACTTTGACTTTCTTGAATTTCTTCGAAGGTGGCTGGGACCAGTCAAAGTCCTGTTGGAAGCCCATCTCCTTGAGTTCTTCAGCACTATGAAGATTAGACAGAATCGCCCAAGTGCGGTCAAAGACTTCATGCAAGTAGTAGTGATTCTTCTTCACAGTATTTTGAGTGACTGTCATGTTCTGAAGAATTGCACCAAACTGACGCTTGACCCACTTGTGATTTAGATCAACTTTCTGATGAAGACTAAGGAGAAGTTCACGATCAGTCATCACACGCGGAGCTGTGGCTTGAGGATGATGTTCTGAAGCTTTGGCGGTAGAATCTTGAGTTGCAGAGTCATCATTGGTGGAATAGGAAGTAGCTTTGCGAAACTGTCCATCCAATGGACGAGTACCTTCATCAATAACAGCAGCTTTGCCCTTCTCGTCAGCTGAGGAAATAGTCCGTTTGAGGACTTCAATAGGGGGCAAATAGCTGAGATGATTTTGAAAGTCAGCCATGTAATGAATTGAAGACCTTGATCTGATGAATCTCATGATCCAGGGAGCATAAGGCTTCAACTCAAAAGGTGACAGTGCAGCATTGGCCAAAGTCCTCATGAAGAAATCGTGGTAGTTGATAGGAATACCGTGAATGATATTGAACAGCAGATTCTTCATAATGCCAACAACTTCTTCATCATCAGAGTTGTGGCCCTTGATTGGACTGAGGGTTTTGGTCAATATGCGATAGACTATCCTTGGCACATAGAGCAATTCCTTAACGAGGAATTTGGTCCTTGGAGCTTGGCCTGGCTTCAAAGGCTTCATCAGCACTTGCATCAGATGATCAGACAGTTCAGGTTCAACATAGAGAAGCCTAGCACCTTCAGTGGGAGGACTGACTGGGACGGCATGAAGCAATTCAGAGGCCGGTGCTTTGAAATGAGTATTATCGGTCATCCAGTCCAATACCCATGAATTGACATCATCAACATTTCCAGTAATGTGCAGCGTGGCGAAGAATTGAAGAATGAGTTCTTCATTCCAATCGCAGATGTCGGTGCAGAAATGGAGTAACCCAGCGTCATGAAGAACACTGAGGACTGGTGTGAAGCAGGGCAGCGATTCCATATCTACATGAGGAATTTGCTCATGTTCAAAGATCTTATCCTTATCAACCAACAATGAGGAGTAGAAGTTCATCTGGCTTGCAGTCCAGAAACGCTTGCGACGAAGACGAGCAGAATCATAGGGATTGTAGTCAGTGAAGAATATGTGCTCGTTGAAGAAATCCTCAGCATTAAACTTCTGCTTCTTGGAGTGAGGGTTCTGTGGCTTGGGCTGAAGATTAACAGTTGAAGAATTTATAGCCTCTTGAGGTGTAGCCACTGGAGCCACTGGCTGAGGAATTTCAGCAACAGCCTTGGCCTTCATTTCTTCAGACATATGTACATCAGCGCTAGTGACTGGAACTTCTTCAGGTATAGAGTGAAGTGAAGCTTGACGTTCATCAGAGCCCGTATGAATTTCTTCAGTTTGCACAGGAGACTGAGGAACATGATGTAGAGGGGTTGTCAGAGGTGAATTGGGGTGATGACTTTCCCAAAAGTCATCATTCAGAATAGGTGTTGTAGACCCAATATCCACATCCTCATCTTCTTCAGTTCCTTCGACGCCTGCCTCTTCAGCTGTGAACTGAGGCATGGGCGATGATACCAGTGGGGTTGAAGGGAAAGTATCCACTTCAATTTCTTCATCCATCTGCTCTGTCGAAGCAGCAGAAGGAATTTCTTCATCAGATTTACTTGGAATTTCATATTCCTCACCAAAGGGAATGATCTCCTTTGATGGCATGCTTGATATTGGAATAGCATCAATTGGGTTTTCAGATGAACTCCTCAAAGTCTTCAATTTCTTGGGGGCTGAAGACTCTGAAGATGCAGATGCTTTCCTTTTCTTCACAGCTGCTCGCTCTGCAGCCTTGGTTTTCTTCGCTTCTGATGCAGAAGGAAGGTTGATGCTTGTCATCGGTGCAGGAGGAGCAGAGGAAATTGGTTGAATTTCTTCCGGCACAACAGATGCAGTTGCCCTGGCTCGTTCAGATTCCTCAGGCATAGTAGCAGATGCTTCAACTGGCCTGGATTGCTCTTCAGGCGCAATATTGGAGGTTGCCCTGGCATTTTCTTCGGAGACTGGAATTTCTTCATCAGCTCTGGCGCTTTCATTTTCTTCAGCAGACTGAACAGATGTTCCAGTCTGAGGGAATTTGGGTTGCGATGAAGCTGCAACACTTGGAGTAAATCCTTTTGCCATTCTGACGAATCTGACTTTGGCACCTAGCCAATCTGCATGGAATGCATGAAATTCATCACTGAGTGCTTTGATCTCAGCCTGCATAGACACAAGTTCTTCAGGAGACATTTTCACAACATTGTTCTTCAGAAAATGCTCCTTCTTGTACTGAGCCTTCTTCACCTGCCTGGCCTTTTCAAATTTCCATTTTTCTTCATTTATGAAGGCCGTCAACATGTGACTTTGACCAGGAGTGAGGTTTAATTCAGGCAAAGGTGTGTTAGGGTTCTTGTGCCATAGATCAATAAAATCAAGGATCTTCCTTGGATCCAGCATGAGGGGCACAGCACTGCCTTTGGCTCTAGCGGCCCTTTGTTGTCGATCTCTGATGAGCTCAGCTAATTCTTCATCATCTGCTTCGTCTTCGCTTGACGGAACCTGAAAGGCGACTTGCTTCTTGTGAGGACTTGGCCTTGTGCCTCGTCCAGCAGTGGCCTTTTTCTTCAGCAAGGTCGGAGTTGTTGAAGACTGAGGTGGAGCTGAAGAACTTGCAGAGACTCCTGAAGCAATTGAGATTCCAGTAGTCCTTTGGCATGTGGCAAGATGCACAGGTGTTGAGGACTTTGCAGGAGCAGCTGAGGATTTTGCAACCGAGGGAGTTTGAGCTGCTTTTGAGGAATTTGCTTGAGGAACAGGCCGTGAGGGCTTTGAAGAGCTTGGCCGTGAGGGCATTGCAGCTGAGGAACTTGTCTTGACAGCTGATTTCTTCAGCATAGCCTTCTTAGGCTTGATAGCAGAGGCCTCAGCGGCGGCAGCAACAGAATCTTCATTGAATTTCTTTACTGCCTCTTTAGCCACTTTGGCCAGCTTGGCTTGACGCTTAGCCCACTCCTGAGGAAATTCCTCACCTCTTCTGATGCTAGTGGAATCAGCTTCTTGGCCAGGAGCCAATGGAGGTCTTGGACATGGAGGGTTAACAGCAAATTTCTTCATGTACTTGGGAGTGACATAGCGATATTCCCTCCATTCTCTTGCCCATCTCCTCTCAATCTTCTGAATGCGCACTTTGCGCTGATTTTTGTTCTCCTTGCCATGAGTTGCTTCATCAGGAGTACAATATTCATCATAGATGTCATCAGGGATCTCAAAAGCAGTATTTGTTTCTGGCCTCTTTCCTCCCTTCTGAGGTCTTTTACCATCAGCCATTTTCTTCACTTGAGGGTTTTGAACAATCGAATTTTCTGATGAGGTGTGCAATTTTTCTTCAAGGAACGCTTTTGATCGAAGTCTATTCCATTTTCATCAGTGCATAGATGGCCATTTGTGGGCATAGGGATTTTGACGCCTCTGCATTCTTGCATACCGAATTTTCTCAGAACGTCCTTGAGGTATTTCTCTTGAGAAATGAAAATGCCATTATGTTGTTGATGAATTTCAAGATCTAAGAAGAATTTCAATTCTCCCATCATGGACATTTGATATTCCTCACTCATCATGTAAGCAAATTCGTCACTGTAATGTTGGTTAGTACAGCCAAAGATAATATCATCAACATATATTTGGCACACGAATAATTCATCATCATAGGTTTTGGTGAAAAGAGTTGGGTCGAGTGAACCGGGTTTGAAGCCTTTCTTCATGAGGAATTCCTTCAGAGTATCATACCACGCCCGAGGGGCCTGCTTGAGGCCATAGAGGGCCTTATTGAGTCTGAAGACTTTGTCAGGATGCTTAGGATCTTCAAAACCTGGGGGTTGAGCAACATATACTTCTTCCTCAAGCTTACCATTGAGGAATGCACTTTTCACATCCATTTGATATAAGATGATATTATGATGGTTAGCATAAGCAAGCAATATGCGAATAGCCTCAAGTCTAGCAACAGGTACAAAAGTCTCATCGAAATCAATTCCTTCAACCTGTGTGTAGCCTTGAGCTACAAGACGAGCCTTGTTCCTCACCACTAGGCCATTTTCATCTTGCTTGTTGCGGTAGATCCATTTGGTACCGATGATATTTTGCTTGCATGGGTCCGGTCGCTTGACAAGCTCCCACACATTGTTCAGCTTGAATTGATGTAATTCCTCTTGCATTGCTTGAATCCATTCAGGCTCCAGAAATGCCTCATCAATTTTGGTGGGCTCTGTGATAGAGACGAAAGCAAAATGCCCACAAAAGTTAGATAAATGTGAAGCTTTTGAGCGAGTCAGAGGACCTGGTGCGTTGATGTTGTTGATGATTCTCTCAATCTGTACTTCATTTGCAACGCGGGGATGAGCAGGTTGACGACTTTGATTTGGCTCAGCATTTTCTTCAGAGCCATTTTCTTCAGATGCGCCAGCATGCTGTTCTTCATGTTCTGGAATGATTTCTTCAGCAGATTCTTCGGTAGGAATGACATCCTCAGTAGCTTTGAACTTGATGGTTTCCTCAGGCGTCTTTTCATCTAGCACGGGAGGTAGGTGCTCTCTTTGCGAGCCGTTAGTTTCATCGAATCGCACATCTACAGTTTCAACAACCTTGTTGTGATAGGCATTGAAGACCCTGTAGGTGTGCGAGTCCTTTCCGTAACCAAGCATAAAACCTTCATGTGCTTTCGGTGCAAATTTAGAATTGTGATGTGGATCTCTAATCCAGCATTTAGCACCGAAGACTTTGAAATAACTCACATTGGGTTTCTTGTCAGTGAGGAGTTCATATGAGGTCTTCTTGAAGAATTTGTGAAGATATACCCTGTTGATGATGTGGCATGCAGTATCAATTGCCTCAGGCCAGAAGTGACGAGGTGTCTTGTATTCATCAAGCATGGTGCGAGCCATCTCAACAAGAGTCCTGTTCTTGCGCTCCACAGCGCCATTCTGCTGAGGAGTGTATGGGGCAGATAGCTCATGAGTAATACCAAGTTCATCGAGATAGTCATCAAGACCAGTATTCTTGAACTCAGTCCCATTGTCACTACGTATATGCTTGATCTTCACGCCGAAATTCATCGAAGCCCTTGAGGAAAATCGTCTGAAGACTTCCTGCACTTCAGTCTTGTAAGTAATGACATGCACCCATGTGTAACGAGAATAGTCATCAACAATGACAAAGCCATATAGAGATGCTGCATTTGTTAGTGTGGCATAATGAGTAGGGCCAAAGAGATCCATATGAAGCAATTCAAAAGGACGAGAAGTAGTCATGATAGTCTTCGAGGGGTGCTTGGCTCTGGTCATCTTTCCAGCCTCACAAGCCCCACAAAGATGATCTTTGAGGAATTTGACACCCTCGATGCCAATGACGTGCTTTTTCTTCACGAGTGTGTGTAAGTTCCTCATGCCAGCATGACCCAGTCGTCGATGCCATAGCCAGCCTTCTGAAGCTTTAGCAAGTAGACAAGTGGCAGGCTGTGGTCCTGCAGAGAAATCAACAATATACAAGTCTCCTCTCCTAAAGCCTTCGAAGACTTTGGAATTGTCAGATTCCATGAGCACTAAGCAACGATATTTGCCAAAGACAACAACCATATCAAGATCACAAAGCATTGAGACAGACATGAGGTTGAATCCGAGGGACTCGACAAGCATGACTTTATCCATGTGTCGATCCTTTGAGATTCCAACCCTACCTAGACCCAATACCTTGCTTTTGCCTTTGTCAGCGTAGGTGATATGCTTCAAGTGTGATGGAGATAAAGGAGTGTTCATCAGTAAGCTCTTGTCACCGGTCATGTGATTTGTACATCCACTATCGAGGACCCACTCAGTAGCTTTGGGTAAATCATCCTGCAGATGAATTAGTGCATCTTACGAACTCATATACTTCAGAGTGAAGAATATGACATCAAATTCATCAGACATATTTCATCAATTAAAGCAACATATGTATATATAGCAATGTGAGGACGTGAGAAATGAATAAATCATTTCTTCATGATTAGCTTGCGTCCTTTCAAGCATTTCAGGTCTCCAGCAAATTCTTCAGACGATTTAGTTTGTCTGGAGATCTGACCCTGCATAAGAGATTAGTTCCTTTTCTTCACCACCCACATCTGGAGGGGTGGCAAAGAGTTCATCATTCTGCGAGCTCCATAAGAGAAAGGTGGCATAGACGCCAGACCACTTCGTTTCACATAAGAGGGGTTAGGGTAAGCATATGAATAAGCAGAGAAATTCTTCGAGGACTTATGAACATAATGATTTGAAGAATAATGCATATATTCATAGCCCTTAGGCTTTCCCTGCGAAACAGAAGTGTTAGCACGATGATGTTCATGTGAGGACTTTGATCCATGTGAGGAATTTGATTCATATGAAGAATTTGATCTGGGGTTCTTATTCTTCACAGGTGGTGTCATGAGGACATTCACCTGAAGACTTTCAAGGCACTTTTTGGGAACCCAGATTTTCTTCATAGGGGGACCATTCCTGCAGTTAGATCCAACATATCTAGCAAATACCTCACCATTCTGATTTTTGAACAGTTTATAGTTGGAGTCAAGTGACTCATCAGATGAATATGAGGATTCACAAGTAAAGCCAGATAAAGTGGATGGATCTACAGGAGGTCCCTTCGCAGCAACCCATGAGGTTTTGGGATACTGCTCCGGTTTCCAGTAGGTTCCATCAGCATTGAGTTTCCTCTCAAAGGCAATACCCTCTTTCCTAGGGTTCCTGTTCAAGATCTGCTTTTTGAGCACATCACAAAGAGTCTGATGCCCTTTGAGGCTTTTGTACATGCCTGTCACATACAATTCCTTCAACCCTGCATTTTCGTCAATGATACTAGTGGTATCCTCAGATGAGGAATTTGTGACCACAGAGATAGTTGAAGAATTTGCAGCAATAGAAGCATTTGAACATTCAGGTGAAGAATTAGCAGTTTCACGTTCAATGCATTTCAAGCATGGTGGAATAAATTCTTCCTGAGCGGAACTGATCTGTTGAGCAAGCAAAGAATCATTTTCCTTCTGAAGATCTTCATGACTCACCCTTAGCTTCTCAAGATCTTGCTTTCTTTGAAGAAATTCATAAGAAAGCTTCTCATGATCGGCTAGGAGAGTTTCATGACGACCTTGAAGGTTGTCAAACTTAGACTGTAGTTGCTGAAGATTATCAGTCAGTGTTTGAGTTCGATCCATTTCCTCACCTAACAGATCATCGCTTTTGTCTAGCATATTTTGAACCCTTTCCAAAGGCTTTTGTTGTTTAACAGCAATATTAGCAAGTTTGGATAGCTGGGTTTGAGGTTTTCATCAGATTCATCCTCACTTGATTCAGAGGAGGGATATTTGAATACCTTGGCACCTTTTGCCATGAAGCAATAGGTGGGAGCATAGTCATCGTTGCCGTCATCAGCATTGTTGGGGAAGCCATTTTCCTCAGTGTTGAAGATGGACTTGCTAACATAAGCAGTAGCGAGGGCTAGGCTCGCCACACCAGAGTCTGACTCCTCAGATGCCTCCTCTTCCTCATGTTCCTCAGATTCAGCTTCAGAGTCCATTTCCTTGCCAATGAATGCCCGAGCTTTCTGGAGCTGCTCTTCTTATGAGATGAAGACTTTGAAGATCTTGACGATGAGGACTTTGAAGAATTCTTCTTCCTCTTAGAGTCATCTGAACTATCATCCTTGTATTTCTTCTTCTTTGATTCCTTCTCCCACTGAGGACAATCAGTAATGTAGTGACCAGGTTTCTTGCATTTATGGCAAGTTCTCTTCTTGTAATCACGGGATGAGGAATCTGATTTCATGTGATCACCTCTTGAGGATTTTCCAAATCGGCCACGTCTAGAGAACTTCTGGAATTTCCTCACGAGCATTGCTAGCTCCTGACTCAGTTCTTCAGGATCACCAAGGCTGCTACTAGAATCTTCATCTTCAGATTCAGAGACTGCCTTGGCTTTCAGTGCACGAGATCTACCATAGCTCGGTCCGTAGAGATCTCTCTTCTCAGCTAGTTGGAATTCATGAGTATTTAGCCTCTCGAGGATATCAGCAGGATCAAGTGACTTGTAGTCACCACGTTCTTGAATCATCAGTGCCAGTGTATCGAATGAAGAATCGAGTGACCTCAGCAATTTCTTCACCACCTCATGGTCGGTGATGTCAGTGGCACCCAGTGCTTGAAGCTCGTTTGAAATGTCAGTGAGGCGATCAAAGGTTTGCTGAACATTTTCGTTGTCGAGTCTTTTGAAGCGGTTGAAGAGATTGTGAAGAACGTCAACTCGAGAGTCATGTTGAGTTGAGACTCCTTCGTTGACCTTGGACAGCCTATCCCAGATAAGCTTAGCTGTCTCCAAAGCACTCACTCTGCCATACTGCCCTTTGCTCAGATGGCCACATATGATATTCTTCGCTTGAGAGTCGAGTTGCTTGAATCTCTTCACATCAGCAGCGTTTACGGAAGGAGTGACACAGGGAACACCCTTTTCCACAACATACCAGAGGTCGTTGTCAATTGCCTCAAGATGCATGCGCATCTTGTTCTTCCAGTAGGGGTAGTCCGTCCCATCGAAGGTAGGACACCCAGCTGAGACCTTGATCATGCCTGCAGTCGACATAACTAAAACTCCAGGTGGTTAAACCAAAATCACACAGAACAAGGGAGTACCTTGCTCTGATACCAATTGAAAGTGCGTTATATCGACTAGAGGGGGGGTGAATAGGCGATTTTTACAAATTCGTCACTGAGGAATTTCAAGGTGAGGAAATTCCTAAGCGACGAACTACTTAGCAGCGGAATAAGTACTCAGATGCAAGCATAACAGAGCAGTAGCACAGTCATCATGATGAAATGAAAACAAGCACAAAGTACGAGTAGCGTAAACACAGGATAAGCAGGCTGAAGACAAACTGACTGAAGAATTTGAACTGAGGAAATTGAGAAAGTCTTCAGACAAAGTCTTCAAACAGTAATGATCAAATACATAGCAAGTATGTGAGGAAATGAAAGGGTTGAGGAAATAGAACCAGTAGCTTGGTGAAGACACTGATTTGGTAGACCAGTTCCAACTGCTGTGACAGTTGTACGTCTGGTTGGAGCGGCTAGGTATTTAAACCTGAGGACACACAGTCCCGGACACCCAGTCCTGAACACACAGTCCAGGACACCTAGTCCTCACCGTATTCTCCTTGAGCTAAGGTCACACAGACCTCGCCCAACCACTCGTGGTAAGTCTTCAGGTGACTTCCAAACCTTCACATACTCGGTCACTCGGCAATCCACAATTTCCTCTTGGATGCTCTAGACCATGACGCCTAACCGTCTGGAGGATGCACAGTCCTCAAAGGTAACAAGCGTCGGTTCCACACAGGAACAATCTCTTCAGTGATGCTCAATCACTTTGGGTTTGTAGGTTTTTGGGTTTTTCCTCACTTGATGATTTTCGCTCAAAGTCCTCGGAGGATGGGATGCTCTAAATGACAAGTGTCAATCTATTTCTTGGAGCAGCCAACCAGCTAGTGATTGTAGAGGGCGGCTATTTATAGCCTAGGGAGCAGCCCGACATGATAAGACATAAATGCCCTTCAATGATATAACCGTTAGGTGGGTAGATATTTTGGGACAGCTGGCACGTAGCACAGCAACGGTCGGAAATTTGAGTATCAAATTCCTCAGGGCTATCATAATCCTCACTAGTAGGCAATCCGCACTGGCGAATTTCTAACTCCTCAGTCAGAACAAATTCCTCAGAGAACAGAAGAACTTCGTCTCTGTCACTGAAGAACTTGACTAAACTGTATGAGATTTCCAATGGCTTCACTCGAAAGGATTGGGTAGGTGTAGGATTTTGAGTTGAGCATCACTTGGAAATTTTTCCTTAGTTTTACCTCGACCCCCTTTAACAGTACGGTGTTTCCTATGACTCAAGAAGAAGAAAATGAAACTACGAAAACAAAAGTCTTCACGCTTCATAATCCTCGCATGAATATCAAGTCTTCAGGGTCACACCAATTTCTTCACTTTCAAAGTCTTCAAGAAAACCAAAGTCTTCAGTTGAAGACATTCATTTTAGGGGTCGACATTCATCATAATTAACAAACTCCTCATAGACTTATAGACCTGTGTACACTCACAAACACATTAGACCCTTAACCTATAAGTCTTCAATACACCAAAATCACTAAGGGGCACTAGATGCACTTACATCCCGCATCCGTGTCTGCGGACTGGCCCCCCTATCCGCGGAAGGATGCGGGAGCAAATTCAGTTCAATATTTTCTTCTAACTATCGGGAGGGCACTGTTCAGGGAACGGACGAGCGGACTGTGTCCGCCTATCATAGCAAGTTCATTTGAATCAAACATAGTTCTTAAAACATAAAGCAACATAGTTCAAACTACTACATCACACAAACTACTACTACTCCGAGTCTACTTCAACTACATCAAACATAAAACTACTCATCATCGATATGGAACTGCTTCCAGAACTCGTCCTTACTGGGGTCGTCGTACTCGTCGTCGTACTCCTCCAAGTCATCCTAGCGCGACGAGTCAGACTCGACGGGGATCACCGTCGAGGGGCCGGCCTCGTCCTCCTTCACCATCTTCTTCTGCTCGGCTTCACACTTCCAAAAGAACTCCCGCTGCCGGCGACGGGGTCCGGCGGGGCGCAATGGGCAGTCACTTAGGGTGGTGGGGAGGGGAACTTTCCAGGGCAGTTGGTGTTTGCGCGTTGGGTGGCTGGTTTTACATCACCGCGCGGCTGTAGATGAATATTTGCATCTCCAGGTGATTCAAAATACATGAGATGTAAATTCTGAGCATTTTTTTTACAGCTACATCATCTGTTGAAGAGGTGTTTTTGGGTCCAAGTGATGTAAAAAATAGGTATTTATACGTCTACATCATCTATTGGAGATGCTCTAATACTCTTCCTATGGTCTTGTTTTCATGAGATCTGTTTTCTTTTCTCCTTTACATTTTCTTCTAACTGTCGGGAGGGCGCTGTTCAGGGGCGCGGGAGCTATTCCCTGCTTATTGCCAGGATAACTAGGTCTCGCCTGCAGTGCCAATCAATTTGGGCCAGCCCATTAGCCTTTTCTCGGTCCCTCGTTTCATCAATCAGTTCATTCATAGTTGTTCTGGTTTTACGTTTTTTTTTTGCATTTTGCTTTTTTTTCCTTCGGCCTTCTTTGTTTCTCGATGGGTTCTTTCTGTTTTTGTGTATTGTTATGTTCACTGGCTTGTCTTCTTTCTTGGTTTTTTGACTATTTTTTCATTGTTTTGCGTCGGTTTTATCATTTTTTCCTTGTTTTACTTTGGTTTTCTGGGTTTTTTCCCGGTTTCGTTGTCATTTTTTATATGCTTTGGTTTTCTTTGTTTTGCACCGACTTTTTTTTTTGTTACACTTTGGTTTCTTTGTTTCTTACTTGGCTTCCTTTAGTTTCTCTTCACTTTTTTGTTTCTTTTGTCGTTTTCATCGGATACTTTTTTGTCCAACACATATCTAGTTTCTTCAATACACAATGTACATTTTTTTATTGTACATGTGAAATATTTTGTTTATACACGTTGAATGTTTTTTAAATACATGATGTATTTTTTTTCTTAAATACATATTTTGTATATGTGGCCAACAATTTTCAAATACACGTTGATTTTATAAATGTAAATATTTTTTACACAATGTAATTTTTCCTATACATCAGGACCATTTATATACATGTTTAACTTTTTTAAATTTTCTAAAATACATAAAATATTTCTATATACAATTGAAACATTTTTGTCTACACATTGAACATTTCAAAATATGTGATTTTATTCTTTCAAATATATGTTTTTTGATGTGTTTTTTTTCTTTTCATACACATTATATGTTCTTTTATTTACATATAAAAACACTATACCCTTTTACATTTTTGAAATACATCATTCAAATTTCTTATATCCTTTAGTATTTTCAAAATACATAATTAACATTTTTTGATTTCTATTTGTTTCCATAGACCTTGTACATTTTTCTTCTTATGCCAGGAACATTTTTATGCATGTGTTAACATTTTATAAATACATGATTTACATTTTAAAATATATGTGTTTTGATGTCTATTTTGTTTCATACACGTTGTATATTTTCATGCACATCTAGAATATTTTTTCAAATTCATGGTTAATAATTTTCAAATATATGTGTTTGACTTTTTTTGTATATGTATGAAAAACTATTCTGAATATGTATTAAAAATTTATTTCACATGTGCTAACATTTTTCAAATACATGTTTACCACTTTTTATATGTGTGATGAATATGTAATTAAACGAAAGGCAAAAAGTAAAATAAATAAAAAAAGGAGAAGAAAATATATAGAAAAATAAAAAACAGAAAAGCAAAACTGAAGGTAATGGAAAAAAAAACTTGCTATAGTACTGGCTTCCGGGGGCCCTCCTATTCATCGAGCTGCGCGGCGGGCAACGTGCAAATGGCGGAAAATCCTTTTGGTTTTTTTGAGCAAATGGCGGGAAAATCCTAAACGGCGCCCTCTGCGTCCGTTCCTTCAATGTACACAAACGGGCGCACACCCCCCGCGCGGAGCTGGGCCGGCCCATATTCCCTTCCTTTTCTGTTTTAACTGGCGCAAAAAAGAACGAGCCGAAGGATTCGAACCTGCGACGTACTCGTGCATGCTAGCCTCGATAGCCAACTAGACCAACCTACCGATGTGGTGATATGTAACCTTTTTATTCCTTTGTGTTCCGCTTTCTTTTTTCTTTTCCTTTCCTTTCCTTTTTCTTTTCCCTTTTTCCCCATTTTCTAATTCAACGAAACAAGTTCATCGAATTGGATGAATATTTTTTCAAATCTGGTGAACTTTTCAAAATCGATGAACTTTTTCAAATTCGATGCACTTTTTCCAAATCCAACAACTTTTTAAAAAATCTGTGAACTTTTTTTTTCAAATTTGGTGAACTTTTTTCAAATCCGATGAATTTTTTTTAAAGTTTGTGAACTTTTTTTGAAAACTGAAGAACTTTTTTCAAAATTGGTGAACTTTTTTTTCAAATTTGGTGAACTTTTTTCAAATCTGATGAACATTTTTAAAGTTTGCGATCTTTTTTTGAAAACTGATGAACTTTTTTAAAAATCGGTGAACGTTTTTTCAAATCCGATGATCTTTTTAAAAAGTTTTGCGAACTTTTTCTGAAAATGATGAACTTTTTTCAAGTTTGATGTTTTTTTTTTCAAAATCGATGAACTTTTTTCAAATGGATGAACGTTTTTTAGTTGGTGAACTATTTTGAAGTTTGTGAACTTTCTTTGAAAGAACATTCTAAATTCACGAAATTTTTATTTTTTGGATATTTTTCTTTTTTTTTAAGTCAATGGTTGACCAGTCAAAGGTGGACCGGTCAACAGCGATCGAAGTGAACGAGGCCAGATGCACTGCGATAGTGCGGGACGAGTGTACATGGCTACCTGGGCCGGCCCAGTTCGCGGGGCGCATGGGCGCCTGTAACTGAAGCGGGCTAGTAGGACATCTCCCTCCAGGACCCGCCTGGTTTTAGCCAGCCCAGCGCGGACACAGGCCTCCAGCGCTTTTTTAGCCAGCCCAGCGCCTGGTTTTACATTAGTTTTTTGCTTTATTTTTTTACTTTTGCTTTTTATACGAAATATTCTGTGTACGTTGACAATAAAAAACAGTTTATATACAAAAGTTGAAAGTGTTAATCTTGCATTAAAAATGTTAAGTGAGTATAGAAAAATATACAATATATACGGAAAAATTAGAAATAAAAAATACTGTAATATTTCTAATTTTTATTGCAAAATATAATCATGCAATGAAAAATGTTAACAGTGTATAGAAAATATGTTTCCGATGTATAGAAAAATATAAAAACCCCGTACATCTATATGAAAATAATCAATAATTCCTAAAAGTTTTCAATTGTTTTTGAAAACTGTTAATCATGCATTAGATCAAAGTTAAGTGTGTATAAAAATGTTTTTATTGTATAGAAAAATATACAATGCGTATGGAAAAAAGTAGAAATAAAACAAAATGGATGTTTTGAATTTGTTTCAATTAAGAAATGTTAAATGTCTACATAGAAATGTTTCCGGTGTAATGTACTATGTGTATGGGAAAAATATAAATAAGATATATAATTTTTCAAAAATATTAATCATGAATTTGACAGTGTTAAACGTGTATATTAAAAATGCTTCTGATGTATATAAAAATTTAGAAAATGTATGGGAAAAGTAGATATCAAAGGTTTTAGAAAAATTGTTAATCATGAATTTGAGAAATTTTAAATGTACATATATAAAATGTTTTTGATGTATAAAAAGAATGTACAATTTTTAATAAAAAAGTAGACATAACAAATATGTTTTTAAAAGGTTAATCATGTATTTTCAAAATAAAACTTGTATATATGAAAAATGGTCCTGTTGTATACGGAAGATGTACAAAGAAACAATACAACCTATAAAAACTGAAAAGGACCAAAAAAGATTGAAAAGGCAAGCAAAAAACAAAAACAAAACGAATAAGAAAGAAAAAATATGTTTTGGAGGAAATGAAAGAGAAAACCTATAAAAACTGTGAAACAAACAAAGAAATATATCCCCGAAAGAAAAAAAATTATATACATAAATAATAGAAACTGGGACGGAACCGTATGTAAAACGAGTTTGCAAGCGAGAGCGCTAATGGGCCAGCCCATACTCACGAAACGAGTTTGCGAGCACGAGCGCTAATGGGCGAAAGGGATACTAGCATCGCTTTAAGTGAGACTAGCAAGATGCCCGTGCATTGCACGAAACATCAAGATGCAATTTTTTACAAAACACCTATTGTGATTGACCCATGCGGGAGTAATCCCATATGTAAAAACTAATGATATCTCGAGAAAGAGTAGAGATAAGGTGAGGAGGAGTGGGGCGTGGTGGTGATTGGTGGTCGGACTGAGCGGAGGCATGGGGATGGACGACGCCGGTAGCGGCCATCCTGCCATATTGTTCTAGAGGCTTCTTGTGTTTAATTGCTCAACAATGAGGTTGTGGGAGATAAGGATGAACGAGGGAATGCCTTATCTGCAAATGTGGAGAGAGGTGCGGGTATCTTTTTCCAAATTGCCATAGTTTGCTTTCTATCCGTCAGATATAGATCGGGCGGGCTATACTGCAAGATGGCAGTCACACCATCATCACCAACTCGGTTTTTTATAAGAGTAGATATATATTATTCAGGCTATCATGAAGAGCAAACGCGCACCCTCCTCCCCCTTCTGCGCTTGTTTTCAGCCCAACCTGTGTGCTGGGCAGGCGGCCCTTTTGTTTTCTATCTTTTTTTTCTTTTTTGCTTCACTAAAAATGTTTAGGATTTCGAATTAGAATCAAATTTTAAAATCTTTACGGACTTTAAAAATGTTCTCGAATTAAAAAAATGTTCATGAATTCAAAGATTGTTCCTAAATTTGACAACATTTCAAAAAATGCGGAAGATATGTAAAATGTCCGCAATTTTGATAAATATCCATGACACTTTGCTGCGAGCGCTAGGTTCTAACCACCCGACTATGACCCCACCTGTGTAAAGCTACTTTAGTCCTTCCTTTTGTTGACTACGTCAGTTCGGTTTCATCTCAAGAAGGCGAGGACGTCATCGAGCTAAACGTGTGCTGAACGCGGAGGTGTCATAGGTTCGGTACTTGATCGGTTGGATCGTGAAGGTGTATGACTACATCAACTTCGTTGATAAACGCTTCGGCTTTATGGTCTACGAGGGTACGTAGACATAATCTCCCCTCTCGTAGCTATGCATCTCCTTGGATAGATCTTGCGCGTGTGTAGAATTTTTTTGTTTTCCATGCAACGTTCCCCAACAGATGTACCGCTTGTGAGGGCGGTTGTAGCGGCCAGATTGTTGGCAGTTGCTACTTCTTGAGCTTGCGTTGGTTTTGCCCTTGAAGAGGAAAGGGTGATGCAACAAAGTAGAGATAAGTATTTCCCTCAGTTGATAACCAAGGTATCAATCCAGTAGGAGGAACACACAAGTCTCCAATAGTTGTACCTGCACAAACAAACAAATACTTGCACCCAACACGATAAACGGGTTGGCAATCCCTTCACGGTTACTTGCAAGGATGAGATCTGATAGTGATAGATATAAAAGATAAGTAAAAGTGTGAAATAAAATAGAAGTAAATAAATTGCAGCAAAGTATTTTTGTGTTTTTGATTTTGTAGACCTGAAAATAATATGATAAAAGATAGACCCGGGGGCCATAGTTTTCACTAGAGGCTTCTCTCTTGAAAGAAAGCATATGGTGGGTAAACAAATTACTGTTGAACAATTGATAGAAAAGCGCATAGTTATGATGATATCCAAGGCAATGATCATGTATATAGGCATCACGTCCGAGACAAGTAGACCGACTCCTGCCTGCATCTACTACTATTACTCCACACATCGACCCCTATTCAGCATGCATCTAGTGTATTAAGTTAACAAGAATGGAGTAACGCCTTAAGAGAGATGACATGATGTAGAGGGATAGATCCAATCAATATGAACAAACCCCATCTTTTTATCCTTAATGGCAACAATACAAATACGTGTCATGTCCCTTTCTGTCACTGGCATTGAGCACCGCAAGATTGAACCCATTACAAAGCACCTCTCCCATTGCAAGAAAAATCAATCTAGTTGGCCAAACCAAATCAATAGATCGGAGAGAAATACAATGCTATATAAATCATGCATAAAAGAGTTCAGAGAAGACTCAAATAATATTCATAGATAATCTTATCATAAACCCACAATTCATCGGATCTCAACAAACACACCGCAAAAGAAGATTACATCGAATAGATCTCCAAGAACATCGAGGAGAACATTGTATTGAATCAAAGAGAGAGAAGAAGCCATCTAGCTACTAGCTATGGACTCGTAGGTCTGTGGTAAACTACTCACACGTCATCGGAAGGGCAGCAAGGTTGATGTAGAAGCCCTCCATGATCGAATCCCCCTTCGGCAGAGTACCGGAAAAGGTCCCCAGATGGGATCTCACGAAGACAGAAACTTGCGGCGGCGGAAAAGTAGTTTTGGTGTGTCCTCTGGTCTTCGGGGAATATTTGGGAATTTATAGATGAAGAATTAGGGTTAGAGGAGCCATAGGTGGCCCACAAGCTTGGGGGCGCGCCCTCTAAGCTTGTCGCCGCCTCGTGGCCGTTCTGGCCCCCTCCCGAAGCTTCCAGGGTGTCTTGTGGTCCAATAAAAATTGTCAAAAAGTTTCTTTCCATTTGGACTCCGTCTGGTATTGATTTTCTGTAAAGACAAAAACAAGGGAAAAAACAGCAACTGGCACTGGGCACTATGTTAATAGGTTAGTCCCAAAAATGATATAAAATAGCATAATAATGCATATAAAACATCCAAGATTGATAATATAATAGCATGGAACAATCAAAAATTATAGATACGTTGGAGACATATCAAGCATCCCCAAGCTTAATTCCTGCTCGTCCTCGAGTAGGTAAATGATAAAAACAGAATTTTTGATGTGGAATGCTACCTAACATGTTTATCATGTAATCTTTCTTTATGTGGTATGAATATTCGGATCCATAAGATGCAAAACAAAACTTTAATATTGACATAAAAAGAATAATACTTCAAGCATACTAAAAAGCAATCATGTCTTTTCAAAGTATCATGGCTAAAGAAAGTTATCCCTACAAAATCATATAGTCTTGTTATGCTCCATCTTCTTAACACAAAGTATTTATCACGCACAACCCCGATGACAAGCCAAGCAATTGGTTCATACTTTTTAATGCGCTTCATCTTTTTCAACTCTCACGCAATACATGAGCGTGAGCCATGGATATAGCACTATGGGTGGAATAGAGTATGATGTTGCAGTTTGTGTGGAGAAGACAAAAAAGAAGCAAGTCTCACATTGATGAGGCTAATCAACAGGCTATGGAGATGCCCATCAATTGATATCAATCCAAGGAGTAGGGATTGCCATGCAACGGATGCACTAGAGCTATAAGTGTATGAAAGCTCAAAATATAACTAAGTGGGTGTGCATCCAACTTGCTTGCTCATGAAGACCTCGGGCATTTGAGGAAGCCCATCATTGGAATATACAAGCCAAGTTCTATAATGAAAAATTCCCACCAGTAATATATGAAAGTGACAAAATAGGAGACTCTCTATCATGAAGAACATGGTGCTATTTTGAAGCACAAGTGTGGAAAAAGGATAGTAACATTGTCCCTTGTCTCTTTTTCTCTCATTTTTTCTCATTTTTTCTGAATTTTCTCTTTTTTTGTTTTGTTGGGCACTTTGGACTCTTTTTTCTTTATTCCTCACATGGGACAATGCTCTAATAATGAATATGATCATCACACTTCTATTTACTTACAACTCAAGACTAGAACAAAAATATGACTCTGTATGAATGCCCCCGGCAGTGTACAGGGATGTGCAATGATCTAGCGTAACATGTATAAAAAATATGAATGGTGGCCGAGCCACAAATACTATGTCAACTATATGATCATGCAAAGCAATATGACAACGATGATATGTGTCATAATAAAATGGAACGGTGGAAGTTGCATGGCAATATATCTCGGAATGGCTATGGAAATGCCATAATAGGTAGGTATGATCGATGTTTTGAGGAAGATATAAGGAGGCTTATGTGTGATAGAGCATATCATATCATGGGGTTTGGATGCACCGGTGAAGTTTGCACCACAACTCGAGGTGAGAAGGGGCAATGCACGGTACCGAAGAGGCTAGCAAATTACAAAAAGGTAAGAGTGCGTATAATCCATGGACTCACATTGGTCATAAAGAACTCACATACTTATTGCAAAAGTTTATTATCCCTCGAAGCAAAGTACTACTACGCATGCCCCTAGGAGGATATATTGGTAGGAAAAGACCATCGCTCGTCCTCGACTGCCACTCATAAGGAAGACAATCAATAATAAATCATGCTCCAATTTCATACCATAAAGAGAGACCATACGTGCATGCTTCGGGAATCACAAACCTTAACACCAATATTCTGACTAAGCCACAACTACTCATTAGCATAACCCGCATATTACCACCTTTATATCGCAAAACTATTGCAAGGAATAAAACTTATCATATTCAGTGATCTACATGAAAGTTTTTATTATATCCCTCTTGAATACCCATCATATTAGGACTAAATTCATAACCAAATTACCATACTATCTATAAGACTCTCAAGATAATATAAGTGAAGCATGAGAGTTCATCAATTTCTCTAAAATATAACCACCGCCATGCTCTAAAAGATATAAGTGAAACACTAGAGCAACTGCCTAGCTCAAAAGATATAAGTGAAGCTCAAAGAGTATTCTAATAAATTCACGAATAATGTGTGTCCCTCTCAAAAAGGTGTGTCCAGAAAGGATGATTGTGGCTAGCTAAAAAGCAAATAAATCAAAGACTCATATAATACATGACGCTCCAAGCAAAACTCATATCATGTAGTGAATCAAAATATAGCCTCAAGTAATTTACCGATGGATTGTAGACAAAAGAGGGGATGCCATCTGGGGCATCCCCAAGCTTAGACGCTTGGTTGTCCTTGAATATTACCTTTGGGGTGCCTTGGGAATCCCCAAGCTTAGGCTCTTGCCACTCCTTATTCCTTAGCCCATCGAAACTTCACTCAAAACTTGAAAACTTCACAACACAAAACTCAACAGAAAACTTGTGAGATCCGTTAGTATAATAAAGAAAATCACCACTTTTAGGTACTGTTGTAAACTCATTCCCATTTTATATGTGCATCATATCTACTATATTCTAACTTCACCATGCCTCATACCCCCCGATACAACCCATAGATCCATCAAAACAAAGCGAACAACACATTGAAATCAGAATCTGTCAAAAACAGAACAATCTATAGTAATCTAAACATTAGCCAAACTTCTGTAACTCCAAAAATTCTGAAAAGTTAGGACAACGTGGGCAATTTGTATATCAATCTTTTGTAAACATTTCAGAGCAAAATCACGTTTCTGTGAATTTACAAAATTCCAGAACTGGGCGCAAAAGTTTCTGTTTTTCAATCGAATCAAATCAACTATCACCCAAACCATCCTAAAGGCTTTACTTGGCACAAACACTAATTAAAATACTAAAACACAATCATAACAGTAGCATAATTGCATGTTTATTGAAAAACATAAAAAAAAAAGATAACTATTGGGTTGCCTCCCAACTAGCGCTATCGTTTTACGCCCCTAGCTAGGCATAATGTATAGTTTCAAGTATTGTCATCTTTGGTTTTCAATCCATAACTGGCCCTCATAATAGATTCATATGGCAACTTATTTTTCTTTCTTGGAAAGTGTTCCATGCCCTTCATTAATGGAAATTGAAATCTAATGTTTCCTTCTTTCATATCAATAATTGCACCAATCGTTCTAACGAAAGGTCTACCAAGAAATATGGGGCATGTAGGATTGCAATCAATATCAAGCACAATGAAATCTACGGGCGAATAATTCCTATTTGCAATAATAATAACATCATTAATTCTTCCCATAGGTTTCTTAATAGTGGAATCCGCTAAGTGCAAATTTAAAGAACAATCAAGTTTATGGAAGCCTAGCACATCACATAAAGATTTTGGAATAGTGGAAACGCTAGCACCCAAATCACATAAAGCATTGCACTCATAATCTTTAATCTTAATTTTAATAGTAGGTTCCCATTCATCATATAACTTTCTAGGGATTGAAACTTCCAACTCAAGTCTTCAAAAAATTTCATCATAGCATCAACGATATGTTTAGTAAAAGCCTTATTTTGATCATAAGCATGAGGTGAATTGAGCATGGATTGTAACAAGGAAATACACTCAATCAAAGAACAATTATCATAATTAAATTCCTTGTAATCCAAAAGAGTGGGCACATCACTAGTTAAAGTTTTGACCTCGCCAAACCCACTTTTATCAATTTTTTTGTTAAGAATCATCACCCTCCAAATTATTGGGACACCTTCTAGCTAAAGTTGACTCCTCTATAGTCCCTTATTTATCAAGTTTTATATTAGCAAACAAAGATTCAATAGGAGTGACACCAATTACTTTAAGATCTTCATCATGATTATCACAAAAACTAGAAGAACATGCTTTTTCTAGCCATTCTCTCTTAGCTCGCATTCTAGCGGTTCTCTCCCTAATTTCATTAATAGAAATTTGAATAGATTTCAGAGACTCATTAATATCAAGCTTGGGTGGCATAGATCTAACCTTAAGGGAATCAATCTCACGAGAAATTCTATCAATGTTTCTAGCCACATCATCAAACTTAAGCAATTTTTCTTCTATCATAGCATTGCAAATCTTTTGAGAGTTAATAAAATCTTTGATATTATTCTCAAGATCAGAGGGTATCTTATTATAATTTCCATAAGAATTGTTGTAGGAATTACCATAATTATTAGAGGAATTACTAGGAAACGGCCTAGGATTAAAATTGCCTCTATAAGCGTTATTACCAAAATTGTTCCTACCAACAAAATTCACATCCATAGATTCATTATTATTCTCAATCAAAGTAGACAAAGGCATATCATTAGGATCAATAGGAGCACTCTTGATAGCAATCAATTTCATAAGTTCACCCATCTTTTCACTCAAAGTATTAATTTCTTCAATAGCATGCACTTTTTTATTAATAGAAGATCTTTCGGTATGCCATAGAGAATAATTTGCCATAATATTACTTAGGAGTTAAGTAGCTTCTATTAATGTGATTTCCATGAAAGTACCTCCCGCGACGGAATCTAAAAGATTTCTAGATGCAAAATTCAATCCAGCCTAAATTTTTTGTATGATCATCCATAAACTTAAACCATGAGTAGGGCAATTTCGTTAACTTCATCCTATCCCATGATTGTGCAACATGTTCATGATCAAGTTGCTTAAAATTCATTATATCGTTCCTAAGAGAGATGATCTTAGCGGGATGAAAATACTTGGAAATAAAAGCATCCTTACACTTATCGCATGAATCAATACTACTTTTCGGCAAGGACGAAAACCAAGTTTTAGCACGATCTCGTAGTGAGAATGGAAATAACTTAAATTTGGCAATATCATTATCCACATCTTTTTTCTTTTGCATATCACACAATTCAATGAAAGTATTAAGATGAGATGCATCATCTTCATTAGGACTACCAGAAAATTGTTCTTTCGTAACAAGATTCAACAAAGCGGCATTAATTTCATAAGATTCCGCACTAGTGGCGGGAGAACTCGGAGTACTAATAAAATCATTATTCTTAGTGTTGGAAAAATCACACAACATAGTGTTTTCTTGAGACATCGTGACACAGAAAGCAATCTAGCACACAAGCAAACAAGAAGCAAACAAAAAGGCAAATAAAAAGACAAATATTTTTGTATTTTTCTGAAAATGTTTTAGAAGTAGGGGAGAGGAAAATGAGAGAAAAATGGCAAATAATGTAAATACAAGAGATGAGAGTTTATGATAGGTACTTGGTGGGCTTGATGTAGATCCTCCCCGGCAACGGCGCCAGAAATTCTTCCTACTACTTCTTGAGCTTGCGTTGGTTTTTCCCTTGAAGAGGAAAGGGTGATGCAACAAAGTAGAGATAAGTATTTCCCTCAGTTGAGAACCAAGGTATCAATCCAGTAGGAGGAACACACAAGTCTCCAATAGTTGTACCTGCACAAACAAACAAATACTTGCACCCAACGCGATAAAGGGGTTGTCAATCCCTTCACGGTTACTTGCAAGGATGAGCTCTGATAGTGATAGATATAGAAGATAAGTAAAAGTGCGAAATAAAATAGAAGTAAATAAATTGCAGCAAGGTATTTTTGTGTTTTTGATTTTGTAGATCTGAAAATAATATGATAAAAGATAGACCCAGGGGCCATAGTTTTCAATAGAGGCTTCTCTCTTGAAAGAAAGCATATGGTGGGTAAACAAATTACTATTGAGCAATTGATAGAAAAGCGCATAGTTATGACGATATCCAAGGCAATGATCATGTATATAGGCATCACGTCCGAGAGAAGTAGACCGACTCCTGCCTGCATCTACTACTATTACTCCACACATCGACCGCTATCCAGCATGCATCTAGTGTATTAAGTTAACAAGAACGGAGTAACGCCTTAAGCAAGATGACATGATGTAGAGGGATAGATCCAATCAATATGAACAAACCCCATCTTCTTATCCTTAATGGAAACAATACAAATACGTGTCATGCCCCTTTCTATCACTGGGATTGAGCACCGCAAGATTAAACCCATTACAAAGCACCTCTCCCATTGTAAGAAAAATCAATCTTGTTGGCCAAACCAAATCAATAGATCAGAGAGAAATACAAAGCTATATAAATCATGCATAAAAGAGTTCAGAGAAGACTCAAATAATATTCATAGATAATCTTATCATAAACCCACAATTCATCGGATCTCAACAAACACACCGCAAAAGAAGATTACATCGAATAGATCTCCAAGAATAGCAAGGAGAACATTGTATTGAAGATCAAAGAGAGAGAAGAAGCCATCTAGCTACTAGCTATGGACCCGTAGGTCTGTGGTAAACTACTCACACATCATTGGAACGGCATCAAGGTTGATGTAGAAGCCCTCCGTGATAAAATGCCCCTCCGACAGAGTACCGAAAAAGGTCCCCGGATGGGATCTCACAAAGACAGAAACTTCTGGCAGGCGAAAAAGTATTTTTCATGTGTCCTCTGGTCTTCGAGGAATATTTGGGAATTTATAGACAAAGAATTAGGGTTAGAGGAGCCACAGGGGGCCCATAAGCCTGGGGCGCGCCCTCTGAGCTTGTCACCGCCTTGTGGACCTTCTGGCCGCCTCCCAAAGCTTCCAGGGTGTCTTGTGGTCCAAGAAAAATCGTCAAAAAGTTTCGTTCCATTTGGACTCTGTTTGGTATTGATTTTCTGTAAAGACAAAAACAAGGAAAAAAACAGCAACTGGCACTGGGCACTAGGTTAATAGGTTTGTCCCAAAAAATGATATAAAATAACATAATAATGCATATAAATCATCCAAGATTGATAATATAATAGCATGGAACAATAAAAAATTATAGATACGTTGGAGACGTATCAGCAGTTCAACCGCACCTTGCACCGGCTCAACCACTGATGGAAATATGCCCTAGAGGAAATAATAAAGTTGTTATTATTATATTTCCTTATTCATGATAAAGGTTTATTATTCATGCTAGAATTGTATTGATCAGAAACTTAAATACATGTGTGGATACATAAACAAATACCGTGTCCCTAGTAAGCCTCTACTAGACTAGCTCGTTGATCAAAGATGGTTAAGGTTTCCTAACCATAGACATGTGTTGTCACTTGATAACGGGATCACATCATTAGGAGAATGATGTGATGGACAAGACCCATCTGTTAGCTTAGCAATCATTCATTTTATTGCTATTGCTTTCTTAATGTCAAATACATATTCCTTCGACTATGAGATCATGCAACTCCCGGATACCGGAGGAATACCTTGTGTGCTATCAAACGTCACAACGTAACTGGGTGATCATAAAGATGCTCTATAGGTATCTTCCAAGGTGTCTGTTGAGTTGGCATGGATCGAGATTAGGATTTGTCATTCCATGTATCGGAGAGGTATCTCTGGGACCTCTCGGTAATACACATCACAAGAAGCTTGCAAGCAAAGTGACTAAGGAGTTAGTTATGAGATGATGTATTACGGAACGAGTAAAGAGACTTGTCGGTAATGAGATTGAACTAGGTATGAAGATACCGACAATCAAATCTCGGGCAAGTAACATACCGATAGACAAAGGGAATTACGTATGTTGTCATAAAGGTTCGACCGACAAAGATCTTCGTAGAATATGTAGGAACCAATATGGGCATCCAGGTCCCGCTATTGGTTATTGACCGGAGAGGTGTCTCGGTCATGTCTACATCATTCTTGAACCCGTAGGGTCCGCACGCTTAACGTTCGTTGACGATATAGTATTATATGAGTTATGCATGTTGGTGACCGAATGTTGTTCAGAGTCCTAGATGAGATCACGGACATGACAAGGAGCTCCGGAATAGTCCGAAGGTAAAGATTAATATATGGGATAATAGTGTTTGGTCTCCGGAAGGGTTCTGGAATTCATCGGAAGGGGTTTCGGATGTTTCCCGAAATGTTCTGGTACGAAAACATTTTATTTGGGCCAAGAGGTAAAGCCCACGGGGCTTTTGGTAAGTGCAAAAGGTAGTTTTGCGGAGGCCAGGGCCAGACGCCAGGGGCCCTGGCGTTTGGGTCCAGACGCCGGGAACCCTGGCGTCTAGTCCTGGAGTCCGAGAAGGACTCTTGCCTTTCGGGCAAAACCGACTTTGAGGAGGCTTTTACTCCAAGTTTCAACCCCAGGGATCAACATATAAATAGAGGGGCAGGGCTAGCACCCAAGACACATCAAGATTCACCAAGCCATGTGCCGGCAACCCCGACCCTCTAGTTTATCCTCCGTCATAGTTTCTGTAGTTCTTGGGGAAGCCCTGCGGAGATTGTTCTTCACCACCACCGTCACCACGCCGTCTTGCTGTCGAAACTCATCTACTACTTCGCCTCTCTTGCTGGATCGAGAAGGCGAGGACGTCATCAAGCTGAACGTGTGCTGAACGTGGAGGTGCCGTACATTCGGTACTTGATCGGGACAGACCATGAAGGTGTACGACTACATCAACCACGTTGATAAACGCTTCCGCTTAGTGATCTTCAAGGGTATGAAGTTGCTCTCACCCTCTCATAGCTATGCATCTCCATGGATAGATCTTGCGTGCGCGTAGAATTTTTTTCTTTTCCATGCAACGTTCCCCAACAGTGGCATCCGAGCTAGGTCTATGCGTAGATGATATGCACAAGTAGAACACAAAGGAGTTGTGGGCGGTGATGGTCATACTGCTTACCAGTAACGTCTTATTTTGATTCGGTGGTATTGTGGGATGAAGCGGCCCGGACCAACCTTACATGTCCACACACATGAGACCGGTTCCACTGACTGGCATGCAACTTATTTTGCATAAAGGTGGCTGGCGGGTGTCTGTTTCTCCTACTTTAGTTGAATCGAATTTGACTACGGCCATTCCTTGAAGAAGGTTATAATAGCAAACTTGATAATCACCGTTGTGGTTTTTGCGTAGTTAAGAATGGTTCTTGCTAGAAGCCCGTAGCAGCCACATAAAACTTGCAACAACAAAGTAGAGGACGTCTAACTTGTTTTTGCAGGGCATGTTGTGATGTGATATGGTCAAGACGCGATGTGATATACGTTGTTGTATGAGATGATCATGTTTTGTAATATCGACAACCGGCAAGAGCCTTAGGGTTGTCTTTTAATTATTGTATGAAGTGCAAGCGCCATGTAATTGCTTTACTTTATCGCTATGCGTTAGCAATAGTTGTAGAAGCAATAGTTGGCGAGACGACCCCGATGCAATGATGGAGATCAAGGTGTCGAGCCGGTTGTCAGCGTTCTGGGAACTAGGGTACCCAGACTTGCCTGCCTACGGCCCACGGCATGGCTTCCTCAATGGCCTGGTACGGCCATCTCCAAGACCACCAAGACAAGACCCTCACGAGGGGCCATGCCTTTCAAGGAGGGCGACACCAAGACCTCACGAGGGAGCGGCCTCCCCAGGCGACCTCCCGAGGAGCGGAGATTTCTATGCAAGTACCCCACCTCATGAGGCTGAGGTGATGTGAGCCATGACGACCATGGCTAGGCGGGCGCCAGTGGGCACAGAGGAGCCAGTTTCCTCTTTGGTGCTAAGGAGGCAAGGACAGGCGTGGGTTCCCGAGGAATCTCCCAAAGGTTTCCCTTCCAGTGCTATAAGATGAAGACCACAGGCGGAGGTCATCGCCGAGCCCACCACTGCGTCACAGACAGAAGCTTTGCCGGCGAAGACCACCTTTCGTCAGGATTAGATGTACTACTTGTCCCCTTTCAAATTGGCCGTTGCGGGATCCCTTCCCGCGTAAGTTTCGAGGGAAGAGGACCAAGGCCACTATAAATATAGGTTAGCCACCACCATAGAGGGGGTCGACTCATTCTCACCACCGAGCCCTCGCGAGGTTGTTCATCCTCTGTACTAGTTCATCCTTAGCCCCTCGTGAGGCCAATCCACCACAAAGCAGGAGTAGGGTATTACACCGCAAGGTGGCCCGAACCTGGGTAAACGGTCATGTTCATCTTCTTCGTTGCTCACGCGAGTCCAGCTAGGCTAGGCGGTGGGGCGACGAGTTGGCAGGCTTGAGAGGTTGAGATCTTCGCACACGCCCCAGAGTTTGAACCTTCTTGGGTCTGCGAAGCCCTGAATCTGACATTTGGCACGCCAGGTAGGGGCGTGTTGAAGTCTACTCCTCCTCCGACCGTGCTTCGCCCTCGCCTCGTGGCCCCCATGGCGGGCGTGTCCCTGCAAGCATGGCCGCCCGGGGCGTACAGGAGCGCCGCGGGTTGCCCGGCTTTCACCTTCGATCTGCGACGAGTGCAGTGGCCTGCGAAGTTCAGGCCGGCGTTGCCCCCACAGTACGATGGCGTTGCGGACCCCGAAGGGTTCCTCTGGTCATACATGCAAGCCATCGAAATGGCGGGCGGCGCCGACAAGGCCATGGCAAACTGGTTCCCCCTCGCCCTCACGGAGGCTCCTCGATCTTGGCTCTGCGGCCTCCTGCGCGCCTTGATCTCCTCTTGGGAGGAACTCTGCGACCAGTTCGTCACACACTTCATGGCCCCGGCACCCCATGCGGTCACGTGCATCAGCGGCGGATCGCAGGTGCCTACGTCAGGCCGCCACATCAAGCAGCTTCTCTGTCAGCAAGGTACCGCCCGACCGTAGCGCCTGGTGGCTCAAGGCCGCGCCGGACCTGAGACCGTCATCACTTTCAATTCCAGAGACCACCCCAAGACCACGACCGTGGCAGGTGCTCTCCCCATGCTGTGTACTCCCACCATAAGCAACGTTGCGGTGACCAAGACCCTCATCGATGGAGGCGCCGGCCTGAACGTCCTCTTGGTGGAAACCTTCGATTTGCTTCAAGTACCATATGATCAGCTACTCCCCACCCGGCCTTTCTCGGGGGTGGTCAAGGGCGCGTGTAAGTGCATCTAGTGCCCCTTAGTGATTTTGGTGTATTGAAGACTTATAGGTTAAGGGAATAATGTGTTTATGAGTGTACACAGGTCTATAAGTCTATGAGGAGTTTGATATTTATGAAGAAAGTCGACCCCTAAAAATAAATGTCTTCAGTTGAAGACTTTGGTTTTCTTGAAGACTTTGAAAATGAGGAAATTGGTGTGACCTTGAAGACCTTGATATTGATGCGAGGATTATGAAGCGTGAAGACTTTTGTTTTCATAGTTTCATTTTCTCTTTCTTGAGTCATAGGAAACACTGTACTGTTAAAGGGGGTCGAGGTAAAACTAAGGAAAAGTTTCCAAGTGATGCTCATCTCAAATCCTACACCTACCCAATCCTTTCGAGTGAAGCCATTGGAAATCTCATACAGTTCAGTCAATTTCTTCAGTGACAGAGATGAAGATCTTCTGTTCTCTGAGGAATTTGTTCTGACTGAGGAGTTAGTAATTTGCCAGTGCGGATTGCCTACAAGTGAGGAACATGATAGCCCTGAGGAGTTTGAGAGCTCAAATTTCCGACCGTTGCTGTGCTATGCGCCAGCTGTCCAAAATATCCTATCCACCTAATGGTCATATCATTGAAGGGCATTTATGTCTTATCATGTCGGGCTGCTCCCCGGCTATAAATAGCCGCCCCCTACAACCACTAGCTGGTTGGCTGCTCCGAGAGAAACTGACACTTGTCATTTAGAGCATCCCATCCTCCGAGGACTTTGAGAGAAAATCATCAGTGAGGAAAAACCCAAACCCAACACCTAAAACCCAAAGTGATTGAGCATCACTGAAGAGATTGTTCCTATGTGGAACCGACGCTTGTTACCTTTGAGGGCTGTGCATCCTCCAGACAGTTAGGCGTCATGATCTAGAGCATCCAAGAGGAATTGTGGATCGCCGAGTGACCAAGTCTGTGAAGGTTTGGAAGTCACCTGTGAAGACTTACCACGAGTGATTGGGCGAGGTCTGTGTGACCTTAGCTCAAGGAGAATATGGTGAGGACTGTGTGTCCTCAGGTTTAAATACCTAGCCGCTCCAACCAGACGTACAACTGTCACAGCAGTTGGAACTGGTCTACCAAATCATTGTCTTCACCGAGCTACTGGTTCTATTTCCTCAACCCTTTCATTTCCTCATTCATGTGTTGATGAAATTGATCGTTAATGTTTGAAGACTTTGACTGAAGACTTTCTCAATTTCCTCAATCCTAATTCTTCAGTCATCTAGTCTTTTGCCTGCTTATCCTGTTTCACGCTACCTGTGCTCTGTGCTTGTTTCATATCATCATGATGACTGTGTTACTGCCATGTTATGCTTGCACCTGAGTACTTATTCTGCTGCTTGTAGTTCGTCACTTAGCAAATTCCTCAAGTAGTATTTCCTCAGTGACGAATTTGTAAAAATCGCCTATTCACCCCCCCTCTAGTCGATATAACGCACTTTCAATTGGTATCAGAGCAAGGTACTCCTTTGTTCTGTGTGATTTTGGTTTAACCACCTGGAGTTTTAGTTATGTCGACTGCAGGCATGATCAAGGTTTTGGCTGGGTGTCCTACCTTTGATGGGATGGACTACCCCTACTGGAAGAATAAGATGCGCATGCATCTTGAGGCAATTGGCAACGATCTCTGGGACGTTGTGGAAAATGGCATTCCCTCTGTCACTCCTTCCGTGAACGCTGCTGATGTGAAGAGATTCAAGCAACTCGACTCTCAAGTGAAGAATATCATATGTGGCCATTTGAGCAAAGGACAGTATGGTAGAGTGAGTGATTTGGAGTCTGCAAAGCTTATCTGGGATAGGCTGTCCAAGGTCAACGAAGGAATCTCAACTCAACGTGATTCTCGAGTTGACGTTCTTCGCAATCTCTTCAACCGCTTCAAAAGACTCGACAATGAGAATGTCCAGCAAACATTTGATCGCCTCACTGACATTTCAAACGAGCTTCATGCACTTGGTGCCACAGACCTCACAGACCATGAAGTGATGAAGAAATTGCTGATGTCACTCGATTCTTCATTCGATACACTGGCACTGATGATTCAAGAACGTGGAGACTACAAGTCACTAGATCCTGCTGATATCCTTGAGAGGTTGAACACTCATGAATTCCAACAAGCTGAGAAGAGAGATCTCTACGGGCCAAGCTATGGAAGATCACGCGCACTGAAGGCCAAGGCAGTTTCCTCATCTGAAGGAGAAGATTCTGATAGCAGCCTTGGTGACCCTGAAGAACTAAGCCAGGAGCTAGCAATGCTCATGAGGAAATTCCAGAAGTTCTCAAGGCGTGGTCGCTTTGTAAAATCTTCAAAAGGTGATGACATGAGATGAGATTCCTCATCCCGTGATTACAACAAGAGGACTTGCCACAAATGCAAGAAACCTGGTCACTACATAACTGATTGTCCTTAGTGGGCAAAGGAATCAAAGAAGAAGAAATACAAGGATGATAGTTCAGATGACTCAAAGAAGAAGAAGAAATCTTCAAAGTCCTCATCATCAAAATCTTCAAAGTCTTCATCTCACAAGAAGAGCAGTTCCAAGAAGGCTCGGGCATTCATTGGCAAGGAAATGGACTCTGAAGCTGAATCTGAGGAAAATGAGGAAGAGGAGGCATCTGAGGAGTCAGACTCTGGTGTGGCGAGCCTAGCCCTCGCTACTGCTTTCGTCAGCAAGTCCATCTTCAACACTGAGGAAAATGGCTTCCCTAACACTGCTGATAACAGCAACGATGACTATGCTCCCACCTATTGCTTCATGGCAAAAGGTGCCAAGGTACTCAAATATCCCTTCTCTTAATCAAGTGAGGATTAATCTGATGAAAATCTCAAACCCAGCTATTCCAAACTTGCTAATATTGTTGTTAAACAACAAAAGGCTTTGGAAAAGGTTCAAATTTTGCTAGACAAAAGCGATGATCTACTAGGTGAGGAAATGGATCGAACTCAAACTCTGACTGATAATCTTCAGCGACTACAGTCTAAGTTTGATAACCTCCAAAGTCGTCATGAAACTCTCTTAGCCAATCATGAGAAGCTTTCTTATGAATTTCTTCAAAGAAAGTAAGATCTTGAGAAGCTAAGCGTGAGTCATGAAGATCTTCAGAAGGAAAATGATTCATTACTTGCTCAACAGATCAGTTCCGCTCAGGAAGAATTTATTCCACCATGTTTGAAATGCATTGAACATGAAACTGCTAATTCTTCACTTGAAAGTTCAAATGCTTCTATTGCTGCAAATTCTTCAACTATCTCTGTGGTCACAAATTCCTCATCTGAGGATACCACTAGTATCACTGACGAAAATGCAGGGTTGAAGGAATTGTATGTGACAGGCATGTACAAAAGCCTCAAAGGGCATCAGACTCTTTGTGATGTGCTCAAAAAGCAGATCTTGAACAGGAACCCTAGGAAAGAGGGTATTGCCTTTGAGAGGAAACTCAATGCTGATGGAACCTACTGGAAACCTGAGGAGTATCCCAAAACCTCATGGGTTGCTGCGAAGGGACCTCCCGTAGATCCATCCACTTTATCTGGCTTTACTTGTGAATCCTCATATTCATCTGATGAGTCATTTGACTCCAACTATAAACTGTTCAAAAATCAGAATGGTGAAGTATTTGCTAAATATGTTGGAACTAACTGTAGGAATGGTCCCCCTATGAAGAAAATCTGGGTTCCCAAAAGGTGCCTTGAAAGTCTTCAGGTGAATGTCATCATGACTCCACCTGTGAAGAATAGGAATCCCAGATCAACTTCTTCATATGGACCAAAGGCTTCAAATGGATCCAAGTCCTCATACGGACCAAATTCCTCATATGGATCAAATTCCTCATGTGGATCCAAATCCTCATATGAACGTCATTGTGCTAACACTTCTGTTTCGCAGGAAAAATCTAAGAGCTATGAATATGTGCATTATTCTTCAAATCATTACGTTCATAAGTCCTCGAAGAATTTCTCTGCTTATTCATATGCCTATTCTAACCCCTCTTCTGTGAAACGAAGCGCATTGGCTTCAATGCCACCTTTCTCTTATGGAGCTCGCAGAATGATGAACTCTTTGCCACCCCTCCAGATGTGGGTGGTGAAGAAAAAGAACTAATCTCTTATGCAGGGTCAGGTCTCCAAACGAACTAAATCGTCTGAAGAATTTGCTGGAGACCTGAAAATGCTTGAAAGGACGCAAGCTAATTATGAAGAAATGATTCATTCATTTCTCACGTCCTCATACTGCTATATGTACATATGTTGCATTAATTGATGAAATTCTATCTGATGAATTTGATGTCATATTCTTCACTCTGAAGTATATGAGTTCGTAAGAAGCACTAATTCATCTGCAGGATGATTTACCAAAAGCTACTGAGTGGGTCCTCGACAGTGGATGTACAAATCACATGACCGGTGACAAGAGCTTACTGATGGACTCTCCTTTATCTCCATCACATTTGAAGCATATCACCTACGCTGACAAAGGCAAAAGCAAGGTATTGGGTCTAGGTAGGGTTGCAATCTCAAAGGATCGACACATGGACAAAGTCATGCTTGTCGAGTCCCTTGGATTCAACCTCATGTCTGTCTCAATGCTTTGTGATCTTGATATGGTTGTTGTCTTTGGCAAATATCGCTGCTTAGTGCTCATGGAATCTGACAATTCCAAAGTCTTCGAAGGCTTTAGGAGAGGAGACTTGTATATTGTTGATTTCTCTGCAGGACCACAGCCTGCCACATGTCTACTTGCAAAAGCTTCAGAAGGCTGGCTATGGCATCAACGAATGGGTCATGCTGGCATGAGGAACTTACACACGCTTGTGAAGAATAAGCACGTCATTGGCATTGAGGGTGTCAAATTCCTCAAAGATCATCTTTATGGGGCTTGTGAGGCTGGAAAGATGACCAGAGCCAAGCACCCCTCGAAGACTATCATGACTACCTCTTGTCCTTTTGAATTGCTTCATATGGACCTCTTTGGCCCTACTCATTATGCCACACTAACAAATGCAACATCTCTATATGGCTTTGTCATTGTTGATGATTATTCTCGTTACACATGGGTGCATGTCATTACTTACAAAACTGAAGTGCAGGAAGTCTTTAGACGATTTTCCTCAAGGGCTTCGACGAATTTTGGTGTGAAGATCAAGCATATACATAGTGACAATGGGACCGAGTTCAAGAATACTGGTCTTGATGACTATCTTGATGAACTTGGTATTAATCATGAGTTATTTGCCCCATACACTCCTCAGCAAAATGGTGTTGTGGAGCACAAGAACAGGACTATTGTTGAGATGGCTCGCACTATGCTTGATGAATACAAGATGCCTCATCGCTTCTGGCCTGAGGCAATTGATACTGCATGCCACATCATCAACAGGGTATATCTTCACAAATTCTTCAAGAAGATCTCATATGAACTCCTCACTGACAAGAAACCCAATGTGAGTTATTTCAAAGTCTTCGGTGCTAAATGTTGGATTAGAGATCTTCATCACAATTCTAAATTTGCACCGAAAGCACATGAGGGTTTTATGCTTGGTTACGGAAAGGACTCGCACACCCACAGAGTCTTCAACACCCATCACCGCAAGGTTGTTGAAACTATAGATGTGCGGTTCGATGAAACTAACGGCTCGCAAAGAGAGAACCTACCTACTGTACTAGATGAAATGTCTCCTGAGGAATCCATCAAGCTAAAGGCTACTGAGGATGTCATACCTACTGAGGAATCTGCTGAAGAAGTCATTCCAGATCATGAAGAAAATAATGCTGGTGCATCTGAAGAAAATGGCTCTGAAGAAAATGCTGAGCCAAATCAAAGTCGTCAACCTGCTCATCCTCGCATTGCAAATGAAGTACAGATTGAGAGAATCATCAACGACATCAACGCACCAGGTCCTCTCACACGCTCAAAAGCTTCACATTTATCTAACTTTTGTGGGCATTTTGCTTTCGTCTCTATCACAGAGCCCACCAAAGTTGATGAGGCATTTCTGGAGCCTGAGTGGATTCAAGTTATGCAAGAGGAATTGCATCAATTCGACCTCAACAATGTGTGGGAACTTGTCAAGCGACCAGATCCTCGCAAGCACAATGTCATTGGGACCAAATGGATCTGCCGCAACAAACAAGATGAAAAATGGCCTAGTGGTGAGGAACAAGGCTCGTCTTATAGCTCAAGGCTACACACAGGTTGAAGGAATTGATTTCGATGAAACTTTTGCACCTGTTGCTAGACTTGAGGCTATTCGCATATTGCTTGCTTATGCTAACCATCATAATATCATCTTATATCAAATGGATGTGAAAAGTGCATTCTTCAATGGTAAGCTTGAGGAAGAAGTATATGTGGCTCAACCCTCAGGTTTTGAAGATCCTAAGCATCCTGACAAAGTCTTCAGGCTCAATAAGGCCCTCTATGGCCTCAAGCAGGCCCCTCGGGCGTGGTATGATACACTGAAGGAATTCCTCATGAAGAAAGGCTTCAAACCCGGTTCACTTGATCCGACTCTTTTCACCAAAACTTATGATGATGAATTATTCGTGTGCCAAATATATGTTGATGATATTATCTTTGGCTGTACTAACCAACGTTACAGTGACAAATTTGCCTATATGATGAGTGAGGAATATAAAATGTCTATGATGGGAGAATTGAAATTCTTCTTAGGTCTTCAAATTCATCAACAACGCAATGGCATTTTCATTTCTCAAGAGAAATACCTCAAGGACGTTCTGAGGAAATTCGGCATGCAAGATTGCAAAGGCGTCAAAATCCCAACGCCCACAAATGGCCATCTATGCACCGATGAAAATGGTATAGACTTCGAACAAAAGGTATACCACTCCATGATTGGCTCTTTATTGTATCTATGTGCATCTAGGCCAGATATTATGCTTAGTGTTTGCATGTGTGCCCGTTTTCAAGCTACACCGAAGGAATCACACCATAAGGCTGTGAAACATATTCTTCGATATCTAGCTCACACTCCAACACTTGGATTATGGTATCCCAAGGGCTCGGCTTTTGATCTCATTGGATATTCTGACTCTGACTATGCTGGTGATCGAGTGGATCGCAAGTCAACATCAGGCACATGCCATCTCCTCGGACGGTCTTTAGTATGTTGGTCCTCGAAGAAGCAGAACTGCGTATCACTCTCTACTGCTGAAGCTGAGTACATTGCTGCTGGTTCTTGTTGTGCTCAATTGCTGTGGATGAAGCAAACCCTCAAGGACTATGGCATCAACATGAAGAATGTGCCACTCTACTACGACAACGAGAGTGCCATCAAGATTGCTCATAACCCAGTTCAGCACTCGAAGACAAAGCACATCCAGATTCGTCATCATTTTCTTCGAGATCATGTGTTGAAGGGCGACATCTCTATTGATCACGTGAAGACTGAAGAACAGCTAGCGGATATCTTCACAAAGCCCTTGGATGAGAAGAGATTTAGCAAGTTGCGGTGTGAGCTAAATATCTTAGAATCTTCGAATGTTCTTTGAAAGGACACACATCCTAACACTTACAAAATTGATGACTTGGATGTGCAACACACGAAGTAATGTTTTTCTTCAATCAATGAAGACTAACCCTCTAAGTGTGAAGAAATTAATGAAGAATTTGATTCTCAGAGCCCTACGACAATTGTAAGTGGTGTCTGAAATCATCATTCTTATACGGTGGGTCACGCCACCAACAAAAAGTTGAAAATCTTCAAAATTGAGTTTTTCTTCATTTTGCAAATTCTTAAAATTTTCAAATTCTTCAACTTTGCAAAGTCTTCAAACTTTTCGACGGGTGTTCTTCCTTGACAATATATATATATATATATATATATATATATGAGTTTTCATGTCCTCAACAGCATTCACTTATTGCTAATTCTTCAAGTTGATTTTCATCTAAGTGAATGTGATTGGACCCGTTCCCCCTCTATGCTAAACTCAACCCAGTCTGTTCACAAATTCTTCATGTGCATTCTATTTGAAAGTCGTTCAAAGTCTTCACTGTGTCCTTGACAGCTGAAGAATTTGCCAACGAAAACTTTAAAATTTTCATATCTGAATTTTCGGCTTTTGCCGCTCAAACCGTTCCGTATCCCACGATGGATTAAACAACTCACCCACGATCTCCCACGATCTCCACCACTCCGTACATGGGTGACACATGTTGTTAGAAGAGTAAGGGTCAGGGGCATGTTCGTCCAAAAATTTCGGACGGGCAGTTTTTCACTGTGGCTATATATATCCATCCCCTTCCTCTGTCCTCATTTACCCCGCTTGACCTCCATCTCGCTCGAGCTCTCAGACCTAGCACCGTCGCTACTCTCCATCATCGCCGGTGAGGAAGAGCTTCACTGCCTCGACCTCGTCGCTGTCGTACTCGCGCCGGCCATGGAAATCTTCACTCCGCCGTCGCCGTAGCTGTTTCTCACCGCCAAGTTAGGGCGTGAGAGATCTGAACGGACGAACTTCTCCAACTCCACTCCCAGTTCGTCGTGTTCTTCATCCAGGGTAAATAAAATCTAATTTTACTGCCCTGCTTTGATTCTTATGATTTTCACAAAATCTTCAAAAGGTGTTTATTCTTCAACTTCCCATTCCATAAACACCCGAATGCTTCTGTATCTTGATTTGTTTCTCTAAGCTATGTTTTTCTTAAAGATTCCTCAATTGTGTGGATTTTCAAAATCTATACAACTCTGGAACCTAAGTCAAGAACGCTTAGTGAAATTCCTCAAGACACCTATGGTCAAATTCCTCAAACTTGATACCTGTTTGAAAATTTCTGAGAACGCATATGACCTCTCCAAATTCTTCGCACCTATACTCTGTTCACAGGTACAAAATGTCCGCTGCTGAATCACTAGGTTCTCATCAACTTATTTCATTTGCAGCGTTCCTCGAAGATAAGTTCCGTACTTCCTCAGAAACATCCATTGTTCAAAATCCACAAGTGAGGAAAATGGCAGATGGGAAGAGACCTCAGAAGGGAGGTAAGAGGCCTGAGACAAACACTGCTTTTGAGATCCCTAACGATATCTATGTTGAGTACTGCACACCAGATGAAGCGAAATATGGCAAAGAGAACAAGAATCAGCCCAAAGTGCGCATACGGAGGATTGAAAGGAGATGGGCTAAGGAATGGAGGGAATACCGATACGTCACTCCAAAGTACATGAAGAAATTCACTGTAAACCCTCCATGTCCAAGACCTCCATTGGCAGCTGACCAAGTTGCTGATCCCACCAGCATCAGGCGTGGTGAGGAATTTCCAAAAGAATGGGCCAAGCACCAAGCCAAACTGGCCAAGCTTGCAAAAGAAGTAGTGAAGAAATTCAACGAAGATTCTCAAGCTGCTGCTGCTGAGGCCTCTGCCAGTAAGCCTAAAAAGGCTACACCGAAGAAATCAGCTGTAAGGCCGAGTTCCTCAATAGCAATGCCCTCATGGCCAAGTTCTTCAAAGTCAAAGCCCTCAAGGCAAATTCCTCAGGCAACTTCTTCAAGGGCTGTGCCAATTCCCTCTGTTGCCACAAAATCCTCAGTTGCTGCTACAAAGTCCTCAACACCAGTGCATCTTGCAACGTGCCAATGGACTACATGTTTTTCAATTGCTTCTGGAGCATCTGCAAGTTCCTCAGCTCCACCACGGTCCTCAACTGGTCCAACTCTACTGAAGAAAAAGGCCACCGCTGGACGTGGAACAAGGCCAAGTCCTCATAAGAAGCAAGTGGTGTTCCAAGTTCCGTCTGATGATGATGAAGCTGATGATGAAGAACTTGCTGAAATCATCAGGGACAGGCAAGAAAGGGCCGCTAGAGCCAAAGGGAGTTATGTGCCTCTCATGCTGGATCCGAAGAAGATCCTCGATTTCATCGATCTCTGGCACAAAGATCCAAACACTCCACTGCCTGAATTGAACCTCACTCCTGGTCAAAGTCATATGTTGACAGCATTCATCAGTGAAGAAAAATGGAAATTTGAAAAGGGCAGGCAAGTCAAGAACGCTCAGTACAAGAAGGAGCGTTTTCTGAAGAACAATGTTCTGAACATGTCTCCTGAAGAACTTGTAGCTCTGCAAACGGAAATCAAAGGTCTCAGTGATGAATTTGACAGATACTATGCCGATTGGCTAGGAGCCAAAGTCAAATTTGTAAAGCTTGCCAAGACCCTCAAGCCTAACGTTGCAGCACCATCGCAACGACAAAATCCTCAGGCTGATACTACTGCTCAGTCTGCTGAAGAAAATGAAAGTGCGGCTGATGAAAATCATGCTGCTGAAGAAACTGAGAATACCAGGGCTGATGAAGAAATTCGAGCTCCGGAAGACTCTGCCAGGGCAACCACCAATGTTGCGCCTGAAGAAACTGAACATACCAGGGCAACTGCATCAGTTGTGCCTGAACAAACTAAACCCATTTCATCTGCTCCTCCTACCAAGTCCTCAATGATGAAGAATGTCACTCTTCCTTCTGCATCAGAAGTGAAGAAAACCAAAGCTGCAGAGAAGGCAGCTGTAAAAAAGAGGACATCATCAACGACTGCAGAGTTTTCAGCTCCCAAGAAAGTGAGGACTTTGACAAGTTCCTTCACTAACCCAATTGATGATGTTCCAATCTCTGTTGTACCATCCAAGGAGCTCATTCCTTATGGTGAGGATTATATCATTCCAGATGACATTGATGAAGAGAATCCTTCTGCTGCTTCTTCAGAGCAGTTGGATGAAGAAATCGATGTGGAAGATATCCCTTCAACCCCACTGGTATCATCACCCATGCCTCGGTTCACAGCTGAAGAGGCAGGCGTTGAGGAAATGGAAGAAGAAGACGTGGATATCGGTTCTACAACTCCTGTGCTTAATGATGATTATTGGGAAAGACTTCACCCCAGTTCACCATTGACCACACCTCTGCATCCAATTCCTCAGTCCCCTGTACAAACTGAAGAAATTCACACGGGATCTGAAGAACGTCAAACATCTCTCCTTTCCATTCCTGAGGAAATTCCAGCTACTACAGCTGAAGAAATGGAGACACAAACCGCTGCTGAAGAACCTGAACCCTCACCTCAGTCAGCAGCTCCAGAGATTCTGATCCAAGAGGCTGTGAAAACATCAACTGTTAATCTTCAGCCCAAGCAGCAAAACCCTCATGCTAAAAGGCCAAAATTCAAGGCTGATGATTTCTTCGCTGAGCACCATTTCTTCACGGATTTCAATCCATATGACTCAGCAAGACTTCGATGCAAGTGATTCTAGACAGCCAGTCAGATGAACTTCTATTCTTCACTCCTGTTTGATAAGGACAAGATATTTGAGCATCGTCAAATTCCTCATGTTGACATGGAGTCCATTCCTTGCTTCCAGCCAGTCTTGAATGTTCTTCATGAAGCTGGGCTTCTGAATTTCTGCACTGACATCTGCAATTGGAATGAAGAGCTAATTCGTCAATTCTATGCCACACTGCACCTCACTGGAAATGTGGCTGATGTGAACTCATGGGTGCTTGACTGGATGACTGAGAACACTCATTACAAAGCCCCGGCCTCTGAATTACTTCATGCCGTACCAGTCAGTCCTCCTGCTGAAGGCGCCAGGCTCATGTATGAAGAACCTGAGCTTCCAAATCATATGATGCAAGTGCTGATGAATCCTTTGAAGACAGGCCAAGCTCCAAGAACTACCTTCCTAGTGAAGGATTTACTTTATGTGCCTAGGACAATCTATCGCATTCTGACCAAAACCCTCAGTCCGATCAAAGGCCACAACTCTGAAGAAGAAGAGGTTGTTGGCATTATGAAGAATCTGCTGTTCAACATGATACATGGCATTCCCATTAACTACCATGATTTCTTCATGAGGACTTTGGCGAATGTTGCACTGTCACCGTTTGAGTTGAAGCCTTATGCTCCATGGATCATGAAGTTCATCAGAACCAGGTCTTCAATTCACTACCAGGCAGATTGTCAGAATCATCTCAGCTATTTGCCTCCTATTGAAGTCCTCAAGCGGACCATTTCCTCAATCGATGGAAAAGGCAAAGCTGCTGTTATTGATGAGGGCACTCGTCCATTGGATGGTCAGTTTCGCAAAGCTGCATCTTACTCCACCAATGATGACTCTACAACCCAAGATTCTGCTGCAAAAGCTTCAAAGCCAACTCCTTAAGCCACTTCTCCACGAGTGATGACTGATCGTGAGCTTCTTCTAAGTCTTCATCAGAAGGTCGATCGTAATCACAAGTGGGTCAAGTGTCAATTTGGCTCAATTCTTCAGAATATGACTATCACACAAAACACTGTGAAGAAGAATCATTACTATGCGCATGAAATCTTCGATCGCACTTGGGCTATTCTGTCTCATCTTTACAGTGATGAAGATCTCAAGCAGATGGGATTTCAACAGGACTTTGACTGGTCTCAGCCACCTTCGAAGAAATTCAAGAAGGTCAAAGTTCCTCAGCTGGTCACAAGTTCATATTCTTCATCGCGCGAGATGGATGAAGCTAAAGATTTGAACGACACTGCGACAGGCCCTACCTCAACGGACGACCCCAACAACACTGGTGCTCCTCCATCGACATCATGATGATATTCTTCAGGGGCGTTAGTCCTCATTTTTTGTCCCTTTTGGTCATTCAATGACAAAGGGGGAGAAATTTGAGTTAGTCTTCAAGCGGGTCTTATATATGGGCTGTTTTTCCGTTAAGTTACAACACTTGCTCTTCTGAGGTGTTTGCTCTGATGAGTTGTAAACTTAAGTCCTATGGTGGTCTGATACTTTTGAACTGCTTTTTGCATGCTTATTTCCTCAAGTACCTTAATGCGCGCATGCTGAATTTCGTCAGACACCATATTTCATCATGCATTTCAAACTCTTCATATCATATGTTAAATGTGTGTATGAATTACAAGATATAGGGGGAGATCTCCATGATATTACTCTACAATGTGCATTTGCAATCCAAAGCAAAATCCTCAATATGCACATCTTCAGGGGGAGTTCCTCTATATCTTGCAATCAAATTCCTCAATATCAGTATTTACAATTCATATGTTTTATCCCCGTTGAAAACTTAACCTATTTGCCATTAGTCACCAAAAAGGGGGAGATTGTAAGTGCATCTAGTGCTCCTTAGTGATTTTGGTGTATTGAAGACTTATAGGTTAAGGGACTAATGTGTTTATGAGTGTACACAGGTCTATAAGTCTATGAGGAGTTTGATATTTATGAAGAAAGTCGACCCCTAAAAATAAATGTCTTCAGTTGAAGACTTTGGTTTTCTTAAAGACTTTGAAAATGAGGAAATTGGTGTGACCTTGAAGACCTTGATATTGATGCAAGGATTATGAAGCGTGAAGACTTTTGTTTTTGTAGTTTCATTTTCTCTTTCTTGAGTCATAGGAAACACCGTACTGTTAAAGGGGGTCGAGGTAAAACTAAGGAAAAGTTTCCAAGTGATGCTCATCTCAAATCCTACACCTACCCAATCCTTTCGAGTGAAGCCATTGGAAATCTCATACAGTTCAGTCAATTTCTTCAGTGATAGAGATGAAGATCTTCTGTTCTCTGAGGAATTTGTTCTGACTGAGGAGCTAGGAATTCGCCAGTGTGGATTGCCTACAAGTGAGGAACATGATAGCCCTGAGGAATTTGAGAGCTCAAATTTCCGACCGTTGCTGTGCTATGCGCCAGCTGTCCAAAATATCCTATCCACCTAACGGTCATATCATTGAAAGGCATTTATGTCTTATCATGTCGGGCTGCTCCCCAGCTATAAATAGCCGCCCCCTACAACCACTAGCTGGTTGGCTGCTCCGAGAGAAACTGACACTTGTCATTTAGAGCATCCCATCCTCCGAGGACTTTGAGAGAAAATCATCAGTGAGGAAAAACCCAAACCCAACACCTAAAACCCAAAGTGATTGAGCATCACTGAAGAGATTGTTCCTGTGTGGAACCGACGCTTGTTACCTTTGAGGATTGTGCATCCTCCAGACGGTTAGGTGTCATGGTCTCGAGCATCCAAGAGGAATTGTGGATTGCCGAGTGACCAAGTCTGTGAAGGTTTGGAAGTCACCTGTGAAGACTTACCATGAGTGATTGGGCGAGGTCTATGTGACCTTAGCTCAAGGAGAATACAGTGAGGACTGTGTGTCCAGGACTGTGTGTCCTCAGGTTTAAATACCTAGCCGCTCCAACCAGACGTACAACGGTCACAACAGTTGGAACTGGTCTACCAAATCATTGTCTTCACCGAGCTACTGGTTCTATTTCCTCAACCCTTTCATTTCCTCATTCATGTGTTGATGAAATTTATCGTTACTATTTGAAGACTTTGACTGAAGACTTTCTCAATTTCCTCAATCCTAATTCTTCAGTCATCTAATCTTTTGCCTGCTTATCCTGTTTACACGCTACCTGTGCTCTGTGCTTGTTTCATATCATCATGATGACTGTGTTACTGCCATGTTATGCTTGCACCTGAGTACTTATTCCGCTGCTTGTAGTTCGTCACTTAGCAAATTCATCAAGTAGTATTTCGTCAGTGACGAATTTGTAAAAATCACCTATTCACCCCCCTCTAGTCGATATAACGCACTTTCAGCGCGGTATCTCCCCTAGGGCAGATACGCGTCCCCGTCACCGTTGGCATGCGCGACAACTACCACAACGAGCTCATCGACTTCTACGTCGCCCATATCAGCCTCCCGTATAATGCCATCCTGGGGTATCCAGCCCTCGCCAAGTTCATGGCGGCTACCCATCTGGGTTACAATGTCGTCAAGATGCCGGGCAGCAGCGGCATCATCACAGTGGTCGAGGATACAAAGGATGCGGTCCGGGCCCTCAAGCTTGCCTACAGGGCCGCGGCCGCTATGCACCCTGCCACCGCGGGTGCGGCGGAGACTCAGGAGGCGCGCCCACGAAGAAGAAGTTGTTCTCTCAGGACCGGGCCGAGACGAAGCAGGTGCCTATCGACATCGAGGGCTTGGGCCCCACCTTCACCATTGGTGCAGGCCTTTCCCTGGATCAGGAGGAGGCACTGGTGGCATTCCTGAGGGCCAACAAAGACGTATTTGCATTGGAAGCATCAGACTTGGTGGGTGTCCCGAGGGAGGTGATTGAGCATCACCTGATGGTGTGCCCAGGCGCGCGCCCGGTGAAGCAAAAAGTGCAGTGCCAGGCACAAGAGAAGCAGGCGTTCATCATCCAGGAGGTCGGCAAGCTCCAAGAGGCCGACGTCATCCGGGAGGTGCGGCACCCGGATTGGTTGGCGAATCCCGTGATCGTCCCCAAGAAAGGCGGGAAGGAGCACATGTGCGTCGACTTCACCAGCCTCAACAAGGCCTGCCCTCAGGATCCTTTCCCGCTCCCATGTATCGACTAGATCGTGGACTCCACAACTGAGTGTGATTTGCTGTGCTTCCTGGATGCCTTCTCGGGATATCATCAAATCAAGATGGCGGCGGAGGACGTCGAGAAGACAACCTTCATCTCTCCGCGTGGTGTGTACTGCTAAACTTGCATGCCCTTCGGGATGCGGAACACTGGCGCCGCCTTCCAACGGCTGATGCACATAGCGCTCGGGCCGCAGTTGGGGAGGAACGTGGAGGCATACGTCGATGACATCGTGGTCAAGTTGCGGGAAGCAAGGACCCTGATCAAAGACCTGGAAGAAACATTCGCTAACTTGCGCAACATAAACCTGAAGCTCAATCCGAAGAAATGTGTGTTCGGGGTCCCGTCTAGCAAGCTGCTGGGTTTCCTGGTGTCGCACAGAGGGATCGAAGCCAACCCCGAGAAGGTCAAGGCAATAGAGCGGATGAGCCCGCCTCAGACCCTCAAGGAGATGCAGAAACTCGCAGGATGCGTAACCTCTCTGGGGCATTTCATCTCCAAGCTTGGTGAGTGCGCCCTCCCTTTCTTCAAGTTGATGAAAAAGAAGGGACCGTTCGAGTGGACCCCGGAAGCTGAGGAAGCCTTCGAAGACCTCAAGCGATACCTCGCGAGCCCACCTATCATGGTGGCGCCCCACCCGCGTGAGCCTCTGGTGCTCTACTTGGTGGCCACTCCCCACTCGGCCAGTGCGGCGCTTGTGGCTGTCAGAGAAGGGCCTGTCGGCGCGGGCTCAAAGCATAGCAACCAGTAGGGAGCCGCGCAACCTTCGCTGTCCCAGGGTGATGCTCCTGAGGACCCCGCTGCTTCATCGACCCCAAGCTTCAGGAGCCCCTCACGCCCCCGACGGAGCAAGGAGCCCTCGACTCCTGACCCCTCGTCAAGCACCCAGTGTACTTCGTTAGCACGGTGTTGCGCGATGCACGCGTGCGCTACCCCATGCAGCAGAAACTCCTGCTCGCGCTCCTCATCACCTCTAGGAAGCTGCGTCACTATTTCCAGGGCCACCCCATCAAGGTCGTGTTGGCGTATCCCTTGGAGAAGGTGCTACGCAGCCCCAACGCCGTCGGGAGGGTCGCAGAATGGAACATCGAGCTGCAGGCCTTCCAGCTGGAGTTTAGCACGACCAGGGTTATCAAGGGGGCGGCCCTGGCCGACTTCGTCGTGGAATGGACTGACGCCCCTGATTGGGGACTGGATGAGGGCCAATCCCTCGCACCCGGCGATGAAGCGCCCGACGGATGGGTCATGCACTTCAATGGTGCCTTTGCGCGGTAGGGCAGGGGGGCTGGAGTCGTGCTCATCTCATCGACAAGGACAAGCTGTACTACACCGTGCAACTCTGCTTCCAGCGCAGCGAGAAGGTCTCCAATAACATCACAGAGTACGAGGGCTTGATTGCTGGCCTCAGGGCTGCGGCTGGCCTGGCAGTCAAACGCCTCACCATCAAGGGCGACTCCCAACTCCTCGTCAACTTCTCCAACAAAGAGTACAAGCCGAAGGACGAGCACATGGAAGCTTACTTGCAAGAGGTACGTAAAATAGAAAAATGCTTCCTGGGCCTGGAATTGCAGCACATTCCGCGGGGGGCGAACAAGGAAGCCGACGACATCGCCAAGAGGGTGTCCCACCGCGAACCCCAGAGGCCTGGCGTCTTCGAGGAGAGGCTTCACAAGTCGTCCGCTGCTCCATCGGCTGCGGGTTCAGCATTGCTCAGGAAGGAGCTGCCGCCAGCCCCGGCCTGCGGTCCGACCTCAGGAGCTCGTTTACTCCTGGTGCTGGAGCCTCAGGCAGGCTGCTGGACTGAGGAGTTCAAGGCGTACCTCCTCAGCGGCACCTTGCTGGAGAAATAGGAGGACGCAGAGCGCGTGGTCTGCCAGGCCACTACTTATTGCTTGCAGGACGGCGAGCTCTACCGGCGATGCCCCAACGACGTCTCGCTGTGGTGCATATCCGACGAACAAGGGCGTGAGTTGCTAGCTGATATCCACGATGGGTACTGCGGGCACCACTCCTCGTTGCGCACCCTCGTGGGCAAGGTGTTCCGTAGCGGCTTCTACTGGCCGACGGCGCTCAATGACGCCACCGAGCTAGTACGATCCTGCGAGGCCTGCCAGTTCCACGCCAAGCAGATTCACCAGCCCACGCAAGGCCTCCAGACCATCCCGCTCTCATGGCCATTCGCGGTCTGGGGGTTGGATATCCTGAGCCCGTTCCCTCGGGCGGCTGGTGGATACCGCTACCTGTATGTCGCCATCGACAAGTTCACCAAGTGGGCGGAAGTAGAGCCAGTATGCACCATCCCCGCTGGCTCAGCCGTCAAGTTCATCAAGGGCCTCGTGAGCTGTTTCGGTGTCCCTAATCGTATCATTACTGACAATGGCTCACAATTCATGAGTAACCTCTTCAGGACGTACTGTGCTAACCTTGGAACGCAGATATGCTATGCTTCGGTGGCACACCCACGGAGCAACGGCCAGGCCGAGCCTGCCAAAGTGGAGGTCCTGAGGGGCTTCAAGGCAAGAAGCTTCAAGAAGAAGCTTGAGGCTTGCGGCAAGCGTTAGCTCGGTGAGCTTCAGTCTGTGCTGTGGTCTATCCGCACCACTGCGACTAAGCCCACCGGCAAGACCCCGTTCTTCCTCGTCTACGGGGCCGAGGCGGTCCTCCCTCACGAGGTCAGGCTTCGCTCCTCGTGGGTCCTGGCATTCGACGAGGCGCGTCAGGATGCCTCACAGGGGATAGACCTCGTGCTTGGGGAGGAAGCCCGCCGCCAAGCTTCGCTCCGTGCAGCAAGGTACCAGCAGGCGCTGCGGCGCTACCACTGCCGCAGCGTCCGCTCTGACCCTCGAGGTGGGAGACCTCGTCCTAAGGCGGGTCCTTTCCAGGGAGGGCCTTCACAAGCTCTCGCCCATGTGGGAGGGCCCGTTCAGGGTCGCCCGCGTCTCTAGGCCTGGCGCCGCGCGCCTGGAGACGCAGGACGGGGTCCCCATCCAGAATGCCTGGAACATCCAGCATCTCTGGAAGTTCTACCCATGACACTCTCATGTAATAATGAGTGGGGATGTACATGCCCCGGAGTCTCCCGAGCGCTGCCCTGGGGCCTCACGGGGGCTCCCACCCACGCCCAAGTGGAAGCCCCATGCTCCGCGCTGGCGGACGACATGGTCTTTCAACGACTATGCCCACGCCTAGTTGAAGCCCCATGCTCCGCGCTGGCGGGAAGACTAGAAGACTAGTGTAGGTGCCGGACGCGGTTGTTCTCTCGCTTACTTTTGTAGCCAATTTGCCACTTCTTGAATGAAATTTGAAATTCTCGCGTCTTTATTTGAAAGGGGTGGGAATTTTTCTCCTTGCAGCGTTTGCTCTCTTGAATCTTGCTTTGAGGGAGGTGGCAGTTGCCCGTCGCTCCTTCTCGCGTGTCTCGCAAGCGGGGGCTGGACACGGTGTGTACGCCTGGGCCCGCCCACGAACACACATCGCCAAAACCTTGGCGTCCTAATCCTCGCGCGACGCTCTCAAACGAGCTAATGGGCATGTATGCCCCCCTGAGCCCTCGTCTCCCAGCCTCGCCGGGCATCGCGACTTGGCGTACCAGTGACAATCGGTCCTCGCTCGGGGGCTAGCGCGGGGCACGGAGCCTCATGAGGCACCCCCAGAGGCCCTGCGTCCTCATGAGAGCCCTCGGGGCCTCACAGCCATTGGGTGTCTCCTAAGGCCCGAGAGCCCTCTGATCCTCAGGAAAGAAGACCCCGACAAGATCCCTAAACCACTTCGGTGCCCCGGTCGCACCAATACGGGAATGAGAGGCACGTAGGAGATCCAAGCTCAGGAGGAGCGCGCCCTCGCGACGCAGGAATCCGCCATAAGTGCACCAAGCTAAGTTATCCTAATCGCGATCAAGCAGGAATCCGTCGATATCGACACAAATGGTAGGGTACGAAATAAAAGCATTAACATAACGGCACAAGCGCCATGGTCCATTACACGCCCCGTCGGGGCCCGCTGTGTTTCTTGATGCAGGAAAAACAAAAAGCAAAAGGCGGCCTCGCGGCCACTACAACTCCTGAGGCTTGGCTCCAGTGACACCTGCGCTCAGTCGGAGTCCTCCTGCTTCACCGAAGCGCGATGGCGAGACGGCTCGACGTCCTCCTAAGCAGGGGCGCGGCGACGCGGTAGTTCACCACCCTCCCTGGTGCGGGCACAGCGACGTGGCTGCTCATCATAGTCGTCATCGCTCGTGTTCTCCCCGGAGGAAGAGCCGCCGCTGCTGGAGGCGCCACGGCCGTCGCCAAGGGTGAGTTCACCGCCGAGGATGCCGCCGCCCCTCTGGCCGTCGTCGTCGGAGGGGTGGACATCATCGTCGTCATCCTCTGGACAGCACCCCAGGCGCCTACCGTCCTCCCCAAAGACCCTGACGTAGAGGGTCGCCGCTCCGTCGTGCCTGAAGTGCAGGGTACATCTCCCCTGCAGGCCGCGCATGCGGGTGAACGATTGCCACCTGTGGTTCAGAAACATGTAACCGGCAGGGGTGACCTCGACCTCCACCCACGAGGCCTTGCTGAAGCAGCCGTCAGCCTGCAGCCAGAGGCCGCCAGGCCCTCTGGCCGGTAGCGCGCCCGCAAAGAAGAGCGGGAGCTGGAACCAGGTGCCTGTCAGCCTCTCCGCCCACACCACGAACTCCGGGGATGCGTCGGCCGAGTGGGATCACGGGCGCGGTGGCCGGATGGCCGTCACATGCTTTCCCCCTCGGCCGTGGTCGCCTCGGCTGCTGCAGCCCCCGGCGCGGGAGGGAGCCTTCCCGCGACCACCGGAGGTGGCGCTGACCTTTGAGGGGGTGCGCCCACGGCCCCGGGGAGCCACCGTCGGTGTCGCAGCATACTTGCGGGGACGGTCGCGGCCCCTCTTGGGCGGCGGCGAACCTGGTCCCTCCATGGGGGCCTTCCCTTTCTCAACAGTGGAAAACCTCCTCACGGATGCCATGGATGCGGGGCGGCGGAAGATGAAGAAGGAGCAAGGGGAGAGGACCAGCATGAAGATGAAGATGGACCGGGGGCTCCGTCCCCCTCGCCCTCTTATAGGCGGCGGAAGGCTAACCAGCGCCCCTCCACGTTCCAAATGATGATGGCCCTGCTGCATGCCTCAGGCTGTTGTCAACTCGAAATGGTTGCTGAGGCGACGTGGGGAAGCCAAGGCATCCGCGTCCCGTCAAGCGCCACGCGTCGAGCTGGCCCGCAGGCGATTGGGGCCCGCGACGCTTCACCCTTGCCCCTTGGCTTCGCCTCGAAGCCAGCCTGAGCGCGCCTTGGGCCCGGGGGCTACTGTCGGCGTTCTGGGAACCAGGGTACCCAGACTTGCCTGCCTGCGGCCCACGGAGTGGCTTTCTCAATGGCCTGGTATGGCCTATCTCCAAGACCACCAAGACAAGACCCTCGCGAGGGGCCAGGCCTCGTGAGGAGGGCGACACCAAGACCTCCCGAGGGAGTAGCCTCCCGAGGCGACCTCCTGAGGAGCGGAGATTTTTATGTAGGTACCCCACCTCATGAGGCTGAGGTGACGTGAGCCATGACGACCATGGCCAGGCGGGCGCCAGCGGGCACACAGGAGGCAGTTTCCTCTTTGGTGCTAAGGAGGCAAGGACAGGCGTGGGTTCCCGAGGAATCTCCCAAAGGTTTCCCTGCCGGTGCTACAAGACCAAGACCACAGGCTCGGCAAGGCGGAGGTCATCGCCGAGCCCACCACTACGTCACGGCCAGAAGCTTTGCAGGCGAAGACCACCTTTCGTCAGGATTAGATGTACTACTTGTCCCCTTTCAAATTGGCCGTTGTGGGATCCCTTCCCGCCTAAGTTTCGAGGGAAGAGGACCAAGGCCACTATAAATATAGGTTAGCCACCACCATAGAGGGGGTCGACTCATTCTCACCCCCGAGCCCCCGCGAGGTTGTTCATCCTCTGTACTAGTTCATCCTCAGACCCTCGTGAGGCCAATCCACCACAAAGCAGGAGTAGGGTATTACACTGCAAGGTGGCCCGAACCTGGGTAAACTGTCGTGTTCATCTTCTTCCCTGCTCACGCGAGTCTGTCTAGGCTAGGCGGTGGGGCGACGAGTTGGCAGGCTTGAGAGGTTGAGATCTTTGCACACGCCCCAGAGTTCGAACCTTCTTGGGTCTGCGGAGCCCTGAATCCGACACCGGTGACGATGGAGATCATGACGATGCTTTGGAGATGGAGATCAAAAGCACAAGATGACGATGGCCATATCATGTCACATATTTTTGATTGCATGTGATGTTTATCCTTTATGCATCTTATTTTGCTTAGAACGGAGGTAGAAATATAAGATGACCACTTCACTAAATCTTAAGATAAAAGTGTTCTCCCCGAGTATGCACCGTTGCCAAAGTTCGTCGTTTCGAAGCACCTCGTGATGATCGGGTGTGATAGACTCTACGTTCAGATACAACGGGTGTAAGACAGTTTTGCACATGCAGAATACTTGGGTTAAACTTGACGAGCCTAGCATGTACAGACATGGTCTCGGAACACTGGAGACCGAAAGGACGAACGTGGGTCATATAGTAGATATGATCAACATAGAGATGTTCACCATTGATGACTACCCCATCTCACGTGATGATCGAACATGGGTTAGTTGATTTGGATCATGTATCACTTAGATAACTTGAGGGATGTTTATTTAAGTGGGAGTTCATTAGTAATTTGATTAATTGAACTTAATTTATCATGAACTTAGTCTTAATAGTTTTGCATATCTATGTTGTAGATCAATGGCCCGTGCTACCGTTCCCTTGAATTTTAATGCGTTCCTAGAGAAAGCTAAGTTGAAAGATGATGGTAGCAACTACACGGACTGGGTCCGTAACTTGAGGATTATCATCATTGTTGCACAGAAGAATTATGTCCTTGATGCACCGCTAGGTGACAGACCTGTTGCAGGAGCTACTGCAGATGTTATGAACGTCTTCGATCTGATGACTACTCAATAGTTCAGTGTGCCATGCTTTACGGCTTAGAACCGGGACTTCAAAGACGTTTTGAACGTCATGGAGCATATGAGATGTTCCAAGAGCTGAAGTTGATAATTCAAGCTAATGCCCGGGTTGAGAGATATGAAGTCTCCAACAAGTTCTATAGCTGCAAGATGGAGGAGAACAGTTCTGTCAGTGAACACATACTCAAAATGTCCGGGTATCATAACCACTTGACTCAGCTGGGAATTGATCTTCCAGTTGAGAGTGTTATTGACAGAGTTCTTCAGTCATTGCCACCAAGATACAAAGGCTTCGTGATGAACTATAATATGCAAGAGATGACGAAAATGATTCCCGAGCTCTTCGCAATGCTTAAAGCCGCGGAGGTAGAAATCAAGAAGGAGCATCAAGTGTTGATGGTTAACAAGACCACTAGTTTCAAGAAAATAGGCAAGGGAAAGAAAGGGAACTTCAAGAAGAATGACAAGCAAGTTTCCACTCCCGTGAAGAAGCCCAAAGCTGGACCCAAGCCTGAAACTGAGTGCTTCTACTACAAAGGAAGTGGTCACTGGAAGCGGAACTGCCCCAAATACTTGGCGGATAAGAAGGATGGCAAAGTGAACAAAGGTATATTTGATATACATCTTATTGATGTGTACCTTACTAATGCTTGTAGTAGCGCCTGGGTATTTGATACTGGTTCGGTTGCTCATATTTGTAACTCGAAATAGGAGCTACGGAATAAACGAAGATTGGCTAAGGACGAGGTGACGATGCGCATCGGGAATGGTTCCAAGGTCGATGTGATCACCGTCGGCACGCTACCTCTACATCTACCTTGGGGATTAGTTTTAGACCTCAATAATTGTTATTTGGTGCCAGTGTTGAGCATGAACATTATATCTGGATCTTGTTTATTGCAAGACGGTTATTCATTTAAATCGAAGAATAATGGTTGTTCTATTTATATGAGTAATATCTTTTATGGTCATGCACCCTTGATGAATGGTCTGTCGGCGTTCTGGGAACTAGGGTACCCAGACTTGCCTGCCTGCGGCCCATGGCGTGGCTTCATCGACGGCCTGGTATGGCCCATCTACGAGACCATCAAGACAAGACCCTCGCGAGGGGCTAAGCCTCGCGAGGTAGACGACGCCAAGACCTCCTGAGGGAGCGGCCTCCCTAGGATGCCTCCTGAGGAGCGGAGATTCCTATGCAGGTGCCCAACCTCATGAGGTTGCAATGATGCAAGCCATGATGACCAAGGCCAGGTGGGCGCCAGCGGGCGCAGAGAAGACAGTTTCCCCTTTGGTGCTAAGGAGGCAAGCGCGGGCGTGGGTTCCCGAGGAATCAGGCAAAGGTTTCCATTCCAGTGCAACAAGACCAAGACCGCCAGGACGGCAGGACAGATGTCTTCGCCAAGCCCACCACGGCGTAACAACCAGAAGCTTTGCAGGCGAAGACCACCTTTCGTCAGGATAAGATGTACCGCTTGTCCCCTTTCAAATTGGCTGTTGTGGGATTCCTTCCCGCCTACGTTTTGGGGGAAGAGGACCAAGGCCACTATATATATATATAGGTTAGCCACCACCGTAGAGAGGACGGCTCATTCAACCCTCACCAGAGCAAACCTCACGAGTTTGTTCATCCCTTGTCCTTGTTCATCCTCAGCCCCTCGTGAGGCAAATCCACCACAAAGCAGGAGTAGGGTCTTACACCGCAAGGTCGCCCGAACCTGGGTAAACTTCTGTGTTCATCTTCTTCCCCGTTCTTCGAGCTAGGCTGTAGGGCGGCGAGTTGGTTGGCTGGACAGGTTGAGTTCTTCGCACACGCCCCAGAGTTCAAACCTTTCTTGGGTCTGTAGAGCCCTGAATCCGACATTTGGCACGCCAGGTAGGGGCATGTCGAAGCCTCCCTCCCACCGCTCTCTCCGTTGCCGTTCCGCCGTTCCTATGGCCGACGTTCGCCGTGTCCGTGCTGAGCGCCGGGCCGCTCATGTCGCCCAGATGGCACCCGTGGGCAATGGCGCTCCTCGCCGCTCTGCCTCCCCGGTGGCTAATGCTACCATCGACCCTGCTGCTCGCGAGCAGCAGGACTCGTCACTGCCATCGTCCGTGCGTCGCGACGGCCGCACCACGACTCCATCACCCACTCCAGCCATGGCATCGTCTTCTCACGTTGGTCATGGGCCGACGAACGCGCAGTCTACACTGCTCATGGCGCGCGAGCTTCTGCGCTATCGTCCAGCCAACGACCTCTATGACGACTGGCTCGCCCACATCGCCGAGCTTGTCAACGCCGCTGGCGAGGCCCCGGCGCCATCCCGTTCGCCTCGTCCCCCGCCGCCCCTGGCGGGCGACGTGGCTCACGGCGCACCTCCTCCTCCTCCTCTACACGCCGTGCATCCTGAGCCCAGGCGTGAGGCACCTCAGCGTGACCCGCCGCGCAGGGCGCCGACGCGCGATGAAGAAAGCTGCCAGGTGGTGCAGCGGCCACAAGGAGAGGCGCGCGCGCTTCCAGCGCCGCCGCGTCAAGACCACGTGCCGCCAGAGGCGGTGGCGCGTGGGCGCCAAGTCCAAGCTCCCCCCGTGCAACCGGCCCCTGTGAGTGCGGCAGGCGCGCGTTCCTGGCTCCTGAACCTCCTGGTGGGGTAGATCCCCTCCTGGGACGAGATGCGTGAGCGCTTCATTGCCAAATTCCAAGGCACTCGCGACCGCGCTCCTGCAGCAGGCGACCTGCGGCGCATAAAGCAGCAGCTGGGTGAGACCCTGCACAAGTACATACAACGCTTCACCAATGTTCGCCTCAAGATCCCGAAGGTGTCGGACGAGGCCATCATTTTGGCCTTCTCTGAGGGCGTTCGGGATGTCAAGATGAAGGAGGAGCTCGCCATTCATGAGGATCTGTGCTTGGGCCTGGAGATGTTCAACATGGCAACCAGGTGCGCGAGGATAGAGGAAGTCCGCCTCTCTCTCCTGGAGCTGCCAGAGGCCGATCCTGAAGACAAGAAGGCCAAGGCTAAGGAAGTGAAGCACAAGGGCCCCGCCGTGCTGGCCGCAGAGCCCGAGAAGAAGCGCGGCAGTGACCATGGCGAATCCTCCAGGGGCAGCCGCCCGTTCTGCGTCTTCCACAATGTTCACAGCCACAACACCAACGACTGCCAGGAGCTTAGGGCAATCCGCGATGGGCGCCTTGGCCGCCGTCCCGAGCGCAACGACCGTGGCTACAGCCATGGAGGAGGCCGTGGTGGTGGCCACTAGGACAACCACGACCCCCGCCAGGACTGGTGCGACCAGCCTCGTGAGGACCATCCTCAGGGCAATGCTGGCCTCCCGCCGCTGCCACCACCACCAAGGAGAAACGACGACAACCACCAGGATGATGGGGCTGGGGGCTTCTAGGAGCCGCGTGCGATCGCCTGCATCCTGGGCGGTGCTCAGGCCCCTGCCTCCCATCGCATCTTCAAGCAGTTCGCCCGCGAGGTAAACGCGGCTCTTCCCAAGCTTGAGGCGTCGCGTCCCCTGAGATGGTCCAAGTACGCCATCACCTTAGACTCCATGGACCAGCTCAAGTGCTCAACCGCCGCTAGCGCGCTCCCGATGCTCTGCTCGCTGACCATCAGCAACGTCCTCGTCACCAAAAAACTCATCGACGGTGGCACGGGGCTCAAGATTCTCTCCGTTGAGACGTTTGAGACGCTCCAGGTGCCGTACGACCAGCTCCTCCCCACCAAGCCCTTCTCAGGGGTGACCGATGGCTTCACCATCCCCATAGGGCAGATCCGCCTCCCTGTCACCTTCGGCTAGTGAGACAACTACCACACCGAGCTCGTCGACTTCGACGTCGCCCACATCCGCCTCCCGTACAATGCCATCCTCGGGTATCCAGCCCTCTCCAAGTTCATGGCAGCGACTCACCATGGCTACAATGTCCTCAAGATGCCAAGGAGTGGCGGCATCATCACGGTTGCCTGCGATGAAAAGGCTGCGGTGTGCTCCCTTGAGCGCGCCTACCAGGCTGCAGCGGTCGAGAACTCTGACGACGAAGGTGCCGTCCGGCCCCCTGAGGCCATCCCCAAGAAGAAGAAGAAGCTCCTCCTTAGGGGCCGTCAGGAGGCTGGGGCGCCCGACGACCGTGCCTCAGGCCCCGCGCCCACTGCTGGGGCACCCTTCCCTCTCGCATAGGAAGGCGCGCCCGGTGCCCCTCTCAGGACGGGCTCGGGGGCTCTCCTCTGGAGGGCCTCTGACTTGACCAGCGTCATGAGGGAGGCGTTCGGGCACCACGTGGGGGCGTGCTTTGACGCGCGCCTCCGTGAGCAAGGCACGAGGCGCCAGGCTCTCAGGAGTTCATCACCAAGGCAATCGAGGAGCTTCAGGAGGCGCAAGCCATGCGTGGCGAGCGTCGTCCCGCATCATCTAGTGCAGCTGCCGCCCCTGACGTGGGTGGCGAGCTGCGCGTCTGTGTCAACATCCCAGGCCTCAACAGAGCTGCTTCTCAGGAGCTCTTCTGGCAGTCCCGCATTGGACGGAGTGGGGGCTGCCCCTGCAATTACGTCTGCATGCCGTTCGGCCTGCTGGACGTGGCTGCCTCGCACCAGCGCTACATGTAGGGCATCCTGGCGGCTCACGAGGCCAGGCGACAGGCGGTCCTGACGGAGGAGGTGCCGGACCCTCGCGAGCTCCCTGGACCTCCAGAGCCTCCCGAGCCTCAGGAGCCAGCTGGCTCATGAGGAGCGATCTCTGCAGCACGCGTCTTCAGCTACTCCAACTCTTCTACAACGACGGTGCCAGGTGACTTTTTGGTTTCTTCAGTTGAGGGCGCCCCTCGGGCTGCATTATCCTCAGGCTGTTAGGGCCCGCCCCTGCAGCCGCATCATTTTGATTCATGTACTTCGGAATGGTTGCGCATGCTCAAGTTACCATGGATGCTGATGTTACGCTTGCCATCTCGTTATCTATGGAGTTGCCCTTCGCGGCCTCCGCGTGTTGCTAACCCGCCTTTCGCTCATCCCGCAACGGGGCTGCTGGCACGGCGCCTGTGCTTGGGTCCGTCCCTGTAGCGCTGACAAACCTAAGAGACCGAGCTCTGGCTCATGGCCGGCCCCGCGCACGTCACCTCACCGGGTCCTTAGTGCCTTCGTCTCCTCGCAGAAAGATCACCGGCGGAATAGCAAGCACGGTCGCCGGTTGTGTTTTATGGCTAACCTGCAGGAACCTCCGGAGGAAAGACCACGGGCAGCTTCACTAGCACCATGCTACGCGCCAAGGGGCGCACCCCCTCAGGGCCAACCACTCTTTTCTCATGCAAGCCGCTTGCATGTTAAAGAGGGGGGCTTGAGCACCGTGCCTCAGGGGCTCTTACAGGCCCTCGAGCCCTCGCCCCCTGGCCTTGACCACAGTATCGCGACCTGGCATACCAGCGGCGGCCGAGCCTCGCTCGAGAGCCGGGTCCCGAGGACGTAGAGCACCCAGGAAAGCGGGGGAGATGGAGTCGGTAGGAGCCCTGCGGGGGGGCACCATTGGGAGAAGGGTATACCCTAACATCGCACAGGAAGCTCGCCCTCGCGGCAAAGGAACCACCGCAAGCTCACCAAGATAAGTCGCCTCGCACGCGCAGGCGTGAACCTCATGATCAACGTTCTGTCCCTCGCGATCTCGCTCGAGCAAGGAAACTTCCCTTTCAGTCCTTCGGGAGCTGCTTGTGTGCCAAATGGGACCTCCTGAGCATCATGCCTCAGGGGCTCTTACCGGACCTTGGGCTGCTCACCTCCTGGCCTTAACCACGGCATCGCGACCTGGCATACCAGCGACGGCCGAAGCTTGCCTGGGGACTGGGTCTTGTCGGAGTAGAGCACTAAGCTACTACGAGAATGAAAGGGGGGAACCATGCCAGAGTGAGAGGCACAAACACAACATCGATTGGAAATAATAACATTAAAGTACGAGCGTCGCAGTTTTTTACATACCCCCACGGGGCCTGTCATGATTTTCAGGAATGAAGCAAAAGGAAAAACCTCCTAAGAACCATGGCCCTGGCAGCATTGCCAACGACATCGGGATGGTGCTACTCCTCCCCTAGGCCCGGGCACGGCGCCGCGGCGGCTCGTAGCTGTCGTCGTCGCTCGAGCCCAGTCCGGAGGAGGCGCTGCTGCTGCCGGAGGAGTCGCGGACAAGGCCAAGGGCAAGTTCGCCGCCACGCCGGTCTGAAGGGCGACCACCGTCTTGATCGCCTCCTCTGGAGCAGCACTCAAGACGCCGGCCATCCTCCCCAAAGACCTTGAAGAAGAGCGTCGATGCCCCGTTGAACTTGAAGTGGATGGCGTGCCTCCCCTCCAAGTTGCAGGCGCGAGCGATCGTGCCCCATCCTCAAGTCATGAAGACGCCACCAGGGCTGACGGCCTCAACCTCCGCCTCTAATGCTTGGCTGCAGCAGCCATCGTGTTGCAGCCATAGCTCGACGGGCCCCTTGGGTGGTATCTCTCCCGCCAGGAACCGCGGGAGCCGGATCCACGTGCGCGGCGGCATTGCCGCCCACACCACAAACTCGCGGGCTGTGCCTTCGGCATGGGCCTGCGGGCGGGGTGGCCGTGCGGCCACCGCTTGTTCTCCTCCACGACTCTGCTCCCCGCGGTGTCCGCGGCCGTTCCCGTGGGTGGGGCTTTGCGTGCGAACATCCGCGCGGACCGGGAAGCCCGGTGGAGCGCGTTCGTGCCAAGGTTGCACCGCCATGGGCGCCACGGCGGCATTGCGAGAGCAATCGCGCCTCTTCTTTGGCGGGAGCAGCTCAGGCTCCACTTGAGGCGCTTTTCCCTTCTCCGCGGCGGAGAATCTCCTCACTGGCGCCATGGACGCCCTGGCGAGATGGCGGAACGAAGAAGAAGGAGAAGCAAGGGGCGAGAAGATGAAGATGGGCTGGGGGCTCTGCCCCCTCTCCCATTTATAGGCAGGGAGGCCAACCGGCGGCCTCCCATGTCCCAGGCAATGATGGCCTATCTACATGCATCAGGCAGTTATCAAGTCGTGCAGTTGCCGAGGTAGCGTGGGGAAGTGGAGACGCCTACGTCCCATCAAGCGCCATGCGTCAGCCTGACCCGCAGGCGAGTGGGGCCCGCAGTGCTTCGCCCTTGCCCCTTGGCTTCGCCTCGAAGCCAAGTTTGAGCACGCCTTGGGCCCTGGGGCTACTGTCGGTGTTCTGGGAACCAGGGTACCCAGACTTGCCTGCCTGCGGCCCATGGCGTGGCTTCATCGACGGCCTGGTACGGCCCATCTACGAGACCATCAAGACAAGACCCTCGCGAGGGGCCAAGCCTCGCGAGGTAGACGACGCCAAGACCTCCTGAGGGAGCGACCTCCCTAGGCTGCCTCCTGAGGAGCGGAGATTCCTATGCAGGTGCCCAACCTCATGAGGTTGCAATGACGCAAGCCATGACGACCAAGGCTAAGCGGGCGCCAGCAGGTGCAGAGAAGACAGTTTCCCCTTTGGTGCTAAGGAGGCAAGCGCAGGTGTGGGTTCCTGAGGAATCAGGCAAAGGTTTCCATTCCAGTGCAACAAGACCAAGACCGCCAGGACGGCAGGACGGATGTCATCGCCGAGCCCACCACGGCGTCACGACCAGAAGCTTTGCAGGCAAAGACCACCTTTCGTCAGGATAAGATGTACCGCTTGTCCCCTTTCAAATTGGCCGCTGTGGGATTCCTTCCCGCCTACGTTTTGGGGGAAGAGGACCAAGGCCACTATATATATATAGGTTAGCCACCACCGTCGAGAGGACGGCTCATTCCACCCTCACCAGAGTAAACCTCGCGAGGTTGTTCATCCCTTGTACTTGTTCATCCTCAGCCCCTCGTGAGGCAAATCCACCACAAAGCAGGAGTAGGGTCTTACACCGCAAGGTGGCCCGAACCTGGGTAAACTGTTGTGTTCATCTTCTTCCCCGTTCTTCGAGCTAGGCTGTAGGGCGGCGAGTTGGTTGGCTGGACAGGTTGAGTTCTTCGCACACGCCCCAGAGTTCGAACCTTTCTTGGGTCTGCGGAGCCCTGAATCTGACATGGTCTATTCTTGTTGAATCTTGATCGTAGTGATACACATATTCATAATATTGATGACAAAAGATGCAAAGTTGATAATGATAGTGCAACATACTTGTAGCACTGCCGTTTAGGTCATATTGGTGTAAAGCGCATGAAGAAACTCCATGCGGATGGACTTTTGGAATCACTTGATTATGAATCATTTGATACTTGCGAACCATGCCTCAGGGGCAAGATGACTAAAACTCCGTTCTTTGGAACAATGGAGCGAGCTAATGACTTATTGGAAATAATACATACCGATGTATGCGGTCCAATGAGTGTTGAGGCACGCGGCGGGTATCGTTATTTTCTGACCTTCACAGATGATTTGAGTAGATATGGATATATCTACTTGATGAAACACAAGTCTGAAACATTTGAAAAGTTCAAGGAATTTCAGAGCGAAGTAGAGAATCATCGTAACAAGAAAATAAAGCTTCTACGATCTGATCGCGGAGGCGAATATTTGAGTTACGAGTTTGGCCTTCATTTAAAACAATGTGGAATTGTTTCACAACTCACGCCACCTGGAACACCACAGTGTAATGGTGTGTCCGAACGTCGTAACCGTACTTTATTAGATATGGTGCATTCTATGATGTCTCTTACCGATTTACCACTGTCGTTTTGGGGTTATGCATTAGAGACAGCCGCATTCACGTTAAATAGGGCACCGTCTAAATCCGTTGAGATGACACTGTATGAACTATGGTTTGGCAAGAAACCTAAGCTGCCGTTTCTTAAAGTTTGGGGATGCGACACTTATGTCAAAAGGCTTCAGCCTGATAAGCTCGAACCCAAATCGGAGAAGTGCATCTTCATAGGATACCCTAAGGAAACTATTGGGTACACCTTCTACCACAGATCCGAAGGCAAGATCTTTGTTGCCAAGAATGGGTCCTTTCTAGAGAAGGAGTTTCTCTCGAAAGAAGTGAGTGGGAGGAAAGTAGAACTTGATGAGGTAATTATACCTTCTCTCGAATTGGAAAGTAGCACATCAGAGAAAACTGTTCCCGTGATGCCTACACCAACTAGAGAGGTAGCTAATGATGACGATCATGAAACTTCGGATCAAGTTACTACTAGACCTCGTAGGTCGACCAGAGCATGTTCCACACCAGAGTGGTACGGTAATCCTGTCCTGGAAGTTATGTTATTAGACCATGGCAAACCTACGAACTATGAAGAAGCTATGATGAGCTCAGATTCTGATAAATGGCTTGAGGCCATGAAATCTGAGATAGGATCCATGTATGAGAACAAAGTATGGACTTTGGTGGACTTGCTCGATGATCGGCAAGCCATTGAGAATAAATGGATCTTCAAGAGGAAGACAGACGCGGATGGTAATGTCACTATCTACAAAGCTCGACTTGTCGCAAAAGGTTTTCGACAAGTTCAAGGGGTTGACTACGATGAGACTTTCTCACCCGTAGCGATGCTTAAGTCGGTCCGAATTATGTTAGCAATTGCCGCATTTTATAATTACGAAATCTGGCAAATGGACGTCAAAACGGCATTCCTTAATGGATTTCTTAAAGAAGAGTTGTATATGATGCAACCAGAAGGTTTTGTCGATCCTAAAGGTACTAACAAAGTGTGCAAGCTCCAGCGACCCATCTATGGACTGGTGCAAGCATCTCGGAGTTGGAATATACGCTTTGATGAGGTGATCAAAGCATATGGTTTTATACAGACTTACGATGAAGCCTGTATTTACAAGAAAGTGAGTGGGAGCTCTGTAGCATTTCTGATATTATATGTGGATGACATATTGTTGATTGGAAATGATATAGAATTTCTGGATAGCATAAAAGGATACTTGAATGTCGGTGTAGTAAACAGGGGGGTGTTCACTACCCCTGGACACGCACCGGCAAGTCGCAGCCTCCAGGCGGGAAGGACATGGCAGAGGAGGAATCCACCCAAGAGTACATTCGAAGCCCGGTTCCCGGCAAGGTCTACTTGCCGGGAATGGGTCCACGCAACGCCGGCAAGGCAGAGCTGGCAAGACAAGACTCCAGGCGGGTCGACCAGAAGATCAAGTCTACTACTGTCGGCGAGATCAGGGCCGGCAAGCTCAGGACTCGACAAGACTAAAGATAAGGCCCCGGCAAGGTTCTTGCCGGGATGACCAGCTGAACCCGGCAAGGCTTGCCGGGGGACAGCTAGACTGGAGACAAGGCCCCGGCAAGGTTCTTGCCGGGATGACCAGCTGAGCCCGGCAAGGTTCCTGCCCGGCAAGGTTATGCCACTATGCTGCTGCTCCAGTGCGGCCGCCAGCATGGCACTCTGGACCCTTCTCCAGGCATGCGTGGCAGAGCACTGTGCCAAGCGGTGCTGATGGGATGGCCCCTTTTCCCATCCCTAAGAAGCTAAGGGACACCTAGACAGAGCATTTAATGCGCTTGTCCTGACCCGTCGGTGATAAGCATGTAAATGCTGTAGCAGAGTACTTGCCGCGGCAAGTCATTGGCTGCGGCAAGGTATTGGCTACGGCAAGATAGCAGCTGCGGCAAGGTGCTTGCCCCGGCAAGTTACCTTGCGCGGCAAACTATGGGTTGCGGCAAGCTGTCAGGTGCGGCAAGGTCTTGCCGCGGCAAGCGTTACTGTACCACTGTGCTACTGTGCTGCTCCGGTGCCTCTACCAGCGTGGCGCTCTGGGTCCTTCCAAGCGTGCGTGGCAGGGCACTGTGTAGACGGCGGTGCACTGTAGCTAGCGGTGCAGGAGCAGGTGGGATAGGCTTTTCCCACGTCCAAGACGTCCGGGTACATGTATGTGGACAGCAAAGGCATGGGCATTTAATGCCCTTGTCCCCTGCCGTCAGTGGTAGGTAGGACATGTTATCCTGGTAATAGTGGCCTTACTGTAGCAACTTTCCACCTCTACCTTTACTGTTTGCCACCTGTTGGTGACCCCTTTGTGCGTATAAAAGGAGGCCCATAGGCAACGTGGAGGAAAAAGAGGAACTGGGAGATGGAGAACTCCAGTATTGTACGCAGTTACTCGGTACTGTAGCGCTCCTGGAGCTAGAACAACCATACAGATAATAAACTAAAAAGCAGGAGTAGGGTTTTACGCATCCGTGCGGCCCGAACCTGGGTAAATCTCTCTCGTGCACTGTCGTGTTCTTCGCTAGATTTGCTCTTCGTGCGACCGTCGCTCCCTGCCGAACGTAAAGGGGTCCTTCCCTGGGTCCCATAGGTGATCGCGGATTCGTCCCCGACATCTTTGGCGCGCCAGGTAGGGGTTGCGGGGCTGTGCGAACCTGATCTGGCGATCAGCGCGGCAGTTTCTTCATCATCTTCACCGCCATAGCGTCCAAGAAGAAGGGCCTGAACCTTCGCAAAAAGCTAAGTTTTAAAGCTTTAATTACTTTCTGCTGTTGAGTCTTATCCTGGACGATATTTTTGTGCGTAACCTGTGCGCGAAGGAGCGCTCCTGAAGCATTCTGCGCTCCTGGTTGTTTTGGGTCCGCCCAACAATACAGATGCAGCTGCGATTGTTTCTAAAGCGTTAAGCTCCCGAAGAGGCGGCGTTCTCGATAGGCTGCTGAACAGGACCCGATCCTAAGCGCCATCGACCAGAACATGCGCATTCGGGGAGTATTCCGGCAAGCGTGGGGGCTCATTGTGCAAAAATGCAGTCGTTTAAGGAGAAGGACTTAGCGAGTTTTATTCTAAGGTTCCTGCGTAGACCCGTATGCTGAGGAACTTTCCCGGGGCTAGTCGCGCTCCTAGTTGCTTCGAGTCCGCTTGGCAACCTGGGCAGCTGCGCCAGAGCCGGGAAGGTAAACCTTTTCAGGAGGCGGCGTTCCCGGCAAGCTGCTAAGGACCCGTTCCTCAAAGCGCTGCTGACTGGATCATGCACACCGGAAAGTGTTCCGGCAAGCAAGGGAATATTCAGCAGGAGTCAAGATTGCAGCGAATTAGACATTAACCAGAAGCTAATTAACTTGTTGTGCTAAAAACGCTGTTGTGGCATTTCATGCCCAGTCAGTGTTGCAGGAACACGCATGGAAGGCGAGCTCGGGGGCTAGCAGCGCCCCAGAGAGTAACCCTCTGAAGAGCCTCCCCGGCAACAAGCTTGCCGGAAGCTGGCGTTGAGAACGTCAAGGTTCTCCGCCAGAGTCAAGAGCCTTCCCGGCAACAAGCTTGCCGGAAGCTGGCGTTGAGAACGTCAAGGTTCTCCGCCAGAGTCAAGAGCCTTCCCGGCAACCCCTTGCCGGAAGCTGGCGTCGAGAACGTCAAAGTTCTCCGCCAGAGTTAAGAGCCTCCCTTGTCGGGGGCTCCGACAACCACTCTTTGAGCAAGAAACAAGCTCGGGGGCTAGCGGCGCCCTAGCAGAAAAAGCTAAGTTGCACAGATTTTTCGGCAATTGCATTCATTTTACTGTCCTCACTCGCTTCTTACACCTACATGCGAAGGAGCCTTCCCGGGGCTAGTTGAGTTCCTAGTCGCCTCGAGTCCGCTCGGCGATGTGAGCAGCTGCACCAGAACCGGGAAGGTAAACCTTTCCGGGAGGCGGCGTTCCCGGCGAGCTGCTAAGGACCCGATCCCCAAGCGCCGCTGCCTGGAGCGTGCGCACCGGAAAGCTTTCCAGCAAGCGTGGGTCGTCTTGATTGATTCCTCGTTCTCGTATATCGACCTGCACGCGAAAGGACCTTGCCGTGGTTAGTCCGCGCTCTGGTTTCGCCTCGAGTCCGCTCGGCAAACTTAGCAGCTGCGTTCTGGCCCGGCAAGTCGCCTTGCCGGCGGCGGCGTTTCCAGCAGGCTGCTAAAGACCCGCACCTAGCGCTCGCGGCAAGCGTGCGCACCGGCAGGGTTTCCAGACAGCGTAGGGTACAACATATGTGCAAGGACGGAATCAATCAAGGGGGAAGCATGCATTCATTTAGCATGAAGGAATATCTCTTGTGCCATAAAGCTTGGCCTAATTAAGGTAAATTGTTTCTTTATGCGTGCCATTGCAGCAACAGGGTTGCGACCTCCAGGCGGGAGGAACGGCAGGGAACAGATTTACATGTTGCCGGTGCGCGTCGTTGGGCCTAGCCCGGACAACCACTGTGCACGCCTGTCCGGCCCAGGCCCGGGGGCTCCTGTCGGTGTAGTAAACAGGGGGGTGTTCACTACCCCTGGACACGCACCGGCAAGTCACAGCCTCCAGGCGGGAAGGACATGGCAGAGGAGGAATCCACCCAAGAGTACATTCGAAGCCCGGTTCCCGGCAAGGTCTACTTGCCGGGAATGGGTCCACGCAACGCCGGCAAGGCAGAGCTGGCAAGACAAGACTCCAGGCGGGTCGACCAGAAGATCAAGTCTACTACTGCCGGCGAGATCAGGGCCGGCAAGCTCAGGACTCGACAAGACTAAAGATAAGGCCCCGGCAAGGTTCTTGCCGGGATGACCAGCTGAACCCGGCAAGGCTTGCCGGGGGACAGCTAGACTGGAGACAAGGCCCCGGCAAGGTTCTTGCCGGGATGACCAGCTGAGCCCGGCAAGGTTCCTGCCCGGCAAGGTTATGCCACTATGCTGCTGCTCCAGTGCGGCCGCCAGCATGGCACTCTGGACCCTTCTCCAGGCATGCGTGGCAGAGCACTGTGCCAAGCGGTGTTGATGGGATGGCCCCTTTTCCCATCCCTAAGAAGCTAAGGGACACCTAGACAGAGCATTTAATGTGCTTGTCCTGACCCGTCGGTGATAAGCATGTAAATGCTGTAGCAGAGTACTTGCCGCGGCAAGTCATTGGCTGCGGCAAGGTATTGGCTACGGCAAGATAGCAGCTGCGGCAAGGTGCTTGCCCCAGCAAGTTACCTTGCGCGGCAAGCTATGGGTTGCGGCAAGCTGTCAGGTGCGGCAAGGTCTTGCCGCGGCAAGTGTTACTGTACCACTGTGCTACTGTGCTGCTCCGGTGCCTCTGCCAGCGTGGCGCTCTGGGTCCTTCCAAGCGTGCGTGGCAGGGCACTGTGTAGACGGCGGTGCACTGTAGCTAGCGGTGCAGGAGCAGGTGGGATAGGCTTTTCCCACGTCCAAGACGTCCGGGTACATGTATGTGGACAGCAAAGGCATGGGCATTTAATGCCCTTGTCCCCTGCCGTCAGTGGTAGGTAGGACATGTCATCCTGGTAATAGTGGCCTTACTGTAGCAACTTTCCACCTCTACCTTTACTGTTTGCCACCTGTTGGTGACCCCTTTGTGCGTATAAAAGGAGGCCCATAGGCAACATGGAGGAAAAAGAGGAACTGGGAGATGGAGAACTCCAGTATTGTACGCAGTTACTCGGTACTGTAGCGCTCCTGGAGCTAGAACAACCATACAGATAATAAACTAAAAAGCAGGAGTAGGGTTTTACGCATCCGTGCGGCCCGAACCTGGGTAAATCTCTCTCGTGCACTGTCGTGTTCTTCGCTAGATTTGCTCTTCGTGCGACCGTCGCTCCCTGCCGAACGTAAAGGGGTCCTTCCCTGGGTCCCATAGGTGATCGCGGATTCGTCCCCGACATTGAATAAGAATTTTTCAATGAAAGACCTTGGTGAAGCTGTTTATATATTTGGTATCAAAATCTATAGGGATAGATCGAGACGCTTAATAGAACTTTCACAAAGCACATACCTTGACAAAGTTTTGAAGAAGTTCAAAATGGATCAGTCAAAGAAAGGGTTCTTGCCTGTGTTACAAGGTGTGAAATTGAGTCAGACTCAAAGCCCAACCACTGCAGAAGATAGAGAGAAAATGAAAGTTATTCCCTATGCCTCAGCCATAGGTTCTATCATGTATGCTATGTTGTGTACCTGACCTGATGTGTGCCTTGCCATAAGTTTGGCAGGGAGGTACCAAAGTAATCCAGGAGTGGATCACTGGAGAGCGGTCAAGAATATCCTAAAGTACCTGAAAAGGACCAAGGATATGTTTCTCGTTTATGGAGGTGACGAAGAGCTCGTCATAAATGGTTATGTCGATACTAGCTTTGACACTGATCCGGATGACTCTAAGTCACAAACCGGATACGTATTCATATTGAATGGTGCAGCTGTCAGTTGGTGCAGTTCCAAGAAGAGCGTCGTGGCGGGATCTACGTGTGAAGCGGAGTACATAGCTGCTTCGGAAGCAGCGCATGAAGGAGTCTGGATGAAGGAGTTCATATCCGATCTGGGTGTAATACCCAGTGCATCGGGTCCAATGAAAATCTTTTGTGACAACACTGGAGCAATTGCCTTAGCGAAGGAATCCAGGTTTCACAAGAGAACCAAACACATCAAGAGACGCTTCAACTCCATTCGTGAAAAGGTCAAGGATGGAGACATAGAGATTTGCAAAATACATACGGATCTGAATGTAGCAGACCGGTTGACTAAGCCTCTTCCGCGAGCAAAACATGATCAGCGCCAAGACTCCATGGGTGTTAGATTCATTACAATGTAATCAAGATTATTGACTCTAGTGCAAGTGGGAGACTGATGGAAATATGCCCTAGAGGCAATAATAAAGTTGTTATTATTATATTTCCTTATTCATGATAAAGGTTTATTATTCATGCTAGAATTGTATTGATAGGAAACTTAAATACATGTGTGGATACATAAACAAATACCGTGTCCCTAGTAAGCCTCTATTAGACTATCTCATTGATCAAAGATGGTTAAGGTTTCCTAACCATAGACATGTGTTGTCACTTGATAACGGGATCACATCATTAGGCAAGACCCATCCGTTAGCTTAGCATATGATCGTTCAATTTATTGCTATTGCTTTCTTAATGTCAAATACATATTCCTTCGACTATGAGATCATGCAACTCCCGGATACCAGAAGAATACCTTGTGTGCTATCAAACGTCACAACGTAACTGGGTGATCATAAATATGCTCTACAGGTATCTCCGAAGGTGTCTGTTGAGTTGGCATGGATCGAGATTAGGATTTGTCACTCCATGTATCAGAGAGGTATCTCTGGGCCCTCTCGGTAATACACATCACAAGAAGCTTGCAAGCAAAGTGACTAAGGAGTTAGTTACGAGATGATGTATTACAGAACGAGTAAAGAGACTTGCCGGTAACGAGATTGAACTAGGTAGATATCGACGATCGAATCTCGGGCAAGTAACATACCGATAGACAAAGGGAATTACGTATGTTGTCATAAAGGTTCGACCGATAAAGATCTTCGTAGAATATGTAGGAACCAATATGGGCATCTAGGTCCCGCTATTGGTTATTTACCAGAGAGGCGTCTCGGTCATGTCTACATCATTCTCGAACCTGTAGGGTCCGCACGCTTAACGTTCATTGACGATATAGTATTACATGAGTTATGTATGTTGGTGACCAAATGTTGTTTGGAGTCCTAGATGAGATCACGGACATGACGAGGAGCTCTGGAATAGTCCGGAGGTAATATATGGGATAATAGTGTTTGGTCTCCGGAAGGGTTCCAGAATTCACCGGAAGGGGTTTCGGATGTTTCCCGAAATGTTCTAGTACAAGAACACTTTATTTGGGCCAAGGGGTAAAGCCCATGGGGCTTTTGGTAAGTGCAAAAGGCAGTTTTGCAGAGGCCAGGGGCCAGACGCCAGGGACCCTGGCGTATGGTCCTGGAGTCCGAGAAGGACTCTTGCCTTTCGGGCAAAACCGACTTTGAGGAGACTTTTACTCCAAGTTTCGACCCCAGGGCTCAACATATAAATAGAGGGGCAGGGCTAGCACCCAAGACACATCAAGATTCACCAAGCCGTGTGCCGGCAACCCCGCCCCTCTAGTTTATCCTTCATCATAGTTTCTGTAGTGCTTGGCGAAGCCCTGCGGAGATTGTTCTTCACCACCACCGTTACCACGCCGTCGTGCTGCCGAAACTCATCTACTACTTCGCCTCTCTTGCTGGATCGAGAAGGCGAGGACGTCATCGAGCTGAACGTGTGCTGAACGCGGAGGTGCCGTACATTCGGTACTTGATCGGGACGGATCGTGAAGGTGTACGACTACATCAACCGCGTTGATAAACGCTTCCGCTTAGCGATCTTCAAGGGTATGAAGATGCTCTCCCCCTCTCATAGCTATGCATCTCCATGGATAGATCTTGCGTGTGCATAGAAAACTTCTTGTTTTCCATGCAACGTTCCCCAACAACCACTACCCCAGGGGTTTTCCCCACGGATAGGGCATGGTACTTGGGTGGTTGCTGCCTAGTTGTTCAGGTAGTTACTTAATTGCCGGTACAACCAAGGTCTAAGGTGGTTGTACCGCCCTGGACTTAGCAATCCCCGGACATCGTTTTTGGACGGTTGTACCGACCCAAGTACCGCTCAAACCACCGCCATAAGGGTGATTCCTTCAGGTGATGAGAGATTCAAGGGCGGTGGCCATTCGGTTGTTTCGGTAGATAACTATTTACCAGTACAGCCGGACCACCCAACGGTTGTACCGCTCTGGCTCTGCAGATGCACAGACATGCCTAGGGCGGTTGTACCGCCCTGTGCATTTCTGCACATAACGGTTGGATTTGGGGCACCAGTATAAAAGGAGGTGGTTCTTCCACCTCCCACCCATCTCTTGCCTCTCTCTCTCCTTCATTGTTGCCCTAAGCTCATTCTTGTCCGATCTCCTTCCCTAGCCAACCAAACTTGTTGACTTGCTAGGGATTGAGGGAGGAAACCTAGATCTACACTGACACCAAAGGAAATTTGATTCCCCATACTTTCACTTGTGGATCTGGTTACTTTTGGGTGTTTGGGCACCCTAGACGGAAGAGGTCACCTCGGAGCCACATTCCATTGCGGTGAAGTTTCGTGGTGGTGTTGGGAGCCTCCAATTAAGTTGTGTGGAGAGCCCCAACCTTGTTTGTAAAGGTTCCGGTTGCCGCCTTCAAGGGCACAACTAGTGGATTTGCGACAACTTGCATTGTGCGAGGGCGTGAGGAGAATAAGGTGGTCCTAGGGACATTTGGGGAGCATTGTGCCTCCATACCTCTCGAACGAAGACATTCCTCCCCCAAAGGAGGAAAATTTGGCAACACATCCCCGTCTCCATCGACTCAACTTGCGGTTACTTTGTGCAACCTTTTATTGTGTGTTTACTCTTCCTTGCACATTCTACTTGTGTTGCTTGTCATATAGGTTGTCCACTAGTTGCATATCTAGACAACCTACATTCTTGTTGAACCTAAATTTGCTAAAGAGGCTAAAAATTGTTAGTCTCCTATTCACCCCCTCCCCTCTAGTTGACCATATCGATCTTTTCACAAGCAACAAAAAGTAACTAAAGAAAGTAGATAACATGGTAACAAAGTAAAGGTATGCAGAAACTATGGTAGAAAGACAAAACCAAACAATAAAAGTACCAAAAAGACTTGGCAAAATTGATGATAGATTGGATTGAGTGTACCTGTAAAGCAAACTCCCCAGCAACAACACCCAAAAAAGGCTTGCTTCCTCTGAACTAGGAAGGTGTCGGTCCCCAATTACAAGGGTTTGTAGCAAGCATGAATTTTCCTCAAGTAGATGACCTTAAGATTTATCGAATCAGTAGGAGTTTGTGGCACATCCAATGATCAGAATATGCACACAAAAATACAAAAATCCCTTGGTCCCCAACGAAACTAGCAAGGTTGTCAATCTCCTAGCCTTGCTAGTTACAAGTATTTAAATGCACAAGTGTATGGAAAATTTGATTGCATCAAGAAAGTAAAAAACAAGGAATTTTTAAAAAGAGCATTTGATCGGGGTTGAAAGAAATAGGAAGAATAATGGGCCGAAATCCTTAGGTTCACTAGTGGTTTCTCTCCAAAAGGGCGTGGTGAAAAAATTACAGTTGCATATCGATTAAATTATAGTTTTATAACTATGACTATCCATGGCATAACTAGCATATGAGCACCAGACCCAAATATATATCCAACTGCATCTATAACTAATACTCCACCCAAGACTGCTTTCCATCATGCATATTAAAGTATTAAGTAAAAACAGAGTACTGCTTTAAGTATGATGACATGAATTCGATGATATATTGTCTTCACCCTGTGTTCAAAGGTCAATTACGTAATCATCTTTTTATCCCTAGTGGCAACAACACGATACAATATTTTTTTCACTTTCTGTCACTGCAGTAAACTACTTGCAAGATTGAACCCAGCTATCATACACAACCCCCACTTTTGGAGATCAAATATCAAACTTTGTCAAACAAAGACAACTAAATCATAGAGCATATATGAATAAGAATTATGCAACAAAGAAACCAAATAGATCTCAAAAAGACTCATCGATAAATCTGATCATAAAGTGACAATTCATCACACTGCAACAAACGCACCAACATACTACATCAGATGGATCGCGGGCATGTAGGGCAGCTCATGTGATCATTGTATTGAGAAGCAATGAAGAGAAAACCATCTAGCTCCTACTATGGACCCATAGTCCAAAGGAAACTATTTACAAGTGATCATGGTGACTTTCAAGTTGATGAAGATAGCCACCGTGATGATTTCCCCCTCCGGCAGAGTACCAGGAAAGGGCTCCCAATTGGATTGGATCGCCAAGGAACATATAGGTGTGGCGGTAGAAACAGAATAACTCCGCGATGTTTAGGGTTTATGGAGCGGAAGAAAAATATAAGCGTCGAAAGGCGATGGATATGAGGTTCAGGGGGCCCACGCACCCCTGGCCGCATGGTGGGGTTGCGTGGAGGCTGTGGGGCCCTTTGGAAGCTTCCCGAGGAAAAATAATTTGTGCAATTTTTTTGGGTATTTTTGGAGCTCTGTAAAATTGATTTTCCTATAAACTGAAAAACCGGGCACTGAGTTAATAGGTTAGTCTAGAAAAATGATAAAAATTGATTTCAAAACTATGCCAAAATGATATAAACATAGTACGAAACAATCAAAATTTATAGATATGTTTGAGATGCATCAAGTGTCCAGAAGCCCGTTGCGCGATGAACTCCTCCATGCGGTCTGCGCGGTTATTGTTTGGAGTTTTGGTGCTCTTAGACATAAGCGCCTGCCAAACAGCACCATACAATTGAGTGGATTTCCGGTGTTTTTGTTGGTGACTAGTAAAATACCGTTCTATCTTAATACAAGCAGAAATCTTTATTGAGTTGCCAAGCAGGGCCTTACTAGATGGCTCTCGAATGTCATCCTAGCCCGAGAGGGCCCTAGCTCGCCTTATATACTCTGCCAAGCTAGGGTTACATGGCCCGGATCGGAATAATCTTGGGTTTACGCCCCTTGGTTGAACAAAACATGCGCGGGTAGCTTTCTGCTTCCTTGTCTCCGTGGTTGGTAGGGTTCCTGGCTGGTGCATGCGCTCGAATGGCTGACTCGACACCTTGGTAGATGACATGGTTGATCCAATGTCTGCCTACCTGGTATGCCTAGGTGTCATATCCTCATTACCGAACGGTGGAGTTGCGAGCGGAGCAAACCATGCCATGTGCAGGAGAACTGGAGTGACAAGACATGAAGGAGAAGATAAGGAGGATTTTTTTTAGGATGAGAAGCAAGGATTAGACGACCTCGACCTCACATAAGAAGACCATCGTGGCTTCCGATGGATCAACCGACGCCGCCTAGCACCAGTCATCCCGTAAAGGACTCCTTAATTGAAATCATACAGTCCATGAAGTTCTATAAAAAATAATGAAAAACAAGTTAACTTCTATTTATATTTGGAATGCTTCTAGTGAACTTCTATAATGGATTTGGGTATTTCGAAAAGAAAAAAAAACCGTTGAAAAAGGTTATTATTCATAGGCTCCAACCAATGGGAGGCAAAAGTATGTCTGACACATGCCATGACTTTACACCACAAACAAGTATAAGTATATAGGTAGTTTAAAAAAGATTAACCAAAACAAGTGAATTAAACCCAAAAAGGCAAGCAACATTTCGCTCCTGAACCAACAAATTAACCGAGATGCGCATGCTGTTTCGCCGACGTATATAATGTGGATCGATCAGTAGTTGACGGCGGAGCACTTGGATCGGACCTCGCCCTCGCTGCCGGTGAGCACCTGCACGTTGCCGAGCCAGCGCATGGACTCGGCGAACTGGCGCTTGAATTCCTCGGGCTCCCTGGCCATTTCCTCGACGAAGCTCCTGGTCCGGGAGTCATGGAGCATCTTCTGGTCCGTCTCCAGGAGTCCCATCCTGCGCTCCAGGTTCTTGTAGTACCCGTTATCAAACGCCGTGGGCGTGACGCCGTCGAGCTCCACGCGCTCGTGCTCCGAGTCGCCGTGGCGGCACTTGCGCCTCAGGAAGTCGCCGTACTTGCCGTCCAGCGTCTCCGGCTTGCTCTTGCACAGACGCGGCTTCACGGCGGCACAGCTGGCCTTGCCGATGGTGTGCGCGCCGGAGAGGACAACGAGGTCGCGGACGTTTAGGCCCATGGACTCGAAGAAGGCGACGAGGTCTGTGACACTCTCGCGGCCCATGGGCACGTACTTGTCGGCGGCCTCTTTGCGGGACTGTCGGCCGTCCTTCCGGCCGTAGACGAGCGGCCAGTAGCCCACTCCCACCTCCCTGCTGGCGTCGCGGGTGGCGGCGGTGAGGATGTCGGCGCAGGAGACGGTCTTGGGGCACTTGGCCTCCAGCTCCGTCTTGATGGCCTCGATGAGCTCGAAGCCCCGGAGCGTCTTGCTCGCCGCGGCGTACTTCTCGCTCCCCGGCGCGTCTATCAGGATCGATGCGTCGCACCCCTGATCATCGATCAAATTAAGCCACGCGCGCGCACGCATGCATTTTGAATTCAATTAGCACAGTGCAGATTGATGATCTGTGGAGAGAAATGAATCGTATGGTAATTGTTGCATGCATACCCCGACGGCAAAGTCGTGGAAGAAGAGGCGGATGAGGCCAGCGGCGATGGTGTAGTCTGCGGCGAAGGCCTTCTTGACGGCCCTCTGGACGATGCCCTCCATGTCGGGGCACGACTCGCCGTAGTATCCGGCGACAAGGCCGTCCGCGGGCTTCCTGTAGGCCGGCGGCTGGTAGTCTTGCGGCTGGCTGTAGCCGTCCGCCATCGCCATGGGGGCGAGGATAAGCACTGAGACGGCGAGGAAGGAGAGAAGCGACAAAGCCGTCCTCATCGTGCTCCTCGTAGAAATGAACTGTCGAGAGATGGATTGACCTGAGGTTGGTTCCAGTGCTGGTTATATAGTTTTGCGCGGGAGCTGGTTTGATCACTTTCGTCCTACACGCGAGCACGTTGCTTGAGACGACGTGAGGAGCAATACATGAAGGAGATTGTAAATGGGCTGCACGTAGCGAAAGGAAATGACTAATCAGGTCATCAAATAATTGCACTCGTACATGTATATAATCAGCAAAGAGACCAGGTATACTCCAATGTCTGAAATAAGTAAATAAATCAGGTCTAGTTGTATAACAAAAGGGAAAGGAAATTTTGCCTGAGCTTCATAATGTAGGGGATCATGCAAGCATGCGAAATGTAAGGTTTTTTCAGGCGCCCGGTATTTAGCAAACATGCAAAAACATCGACATGACAGGCTAAAGTCAAAGTATTTGTATAGCCACAACAACATAGTTTCCAATTAGATCTTGCAAATATATATGCACAAAATAATGCAGCCTACCTTTCAGTGTTGGTGTCACATGGAAAGATAAGTCGGTGTGGGAGAAAACTCCACTCTGTTTGATCGTCCAACAAACAAATCCAATTAAGCTATTCTAGGATTCAGGAGTACACGTCGTAAAACTCCAATACTGGGTTAAATCTACAGTTTGGTATTCGGAGGAAATCTCTTCTGTGACAACGGATAATGCTCCAACGTATTCATACCCCAAGACAAAAATTGGGGAAATTTTCTCACAAGGCTAGCTCTGAATTGCCGCAAGACTTGCTGCTAGCAAATCGTTCCATGCATCGGTTGGTCCTGGTAAACACCAATGCATGCAATCGTCGTGCTTCTTTCCTCCGGTTGTCGCCGGATGAGCATCAGCTCTGAATTCGCTCATGTGAGTGACGTTCAAAACTCTGAAGGTAGTAGACTGCTCCAGAGTCTTCATCAAGTGCTGGTTTACCAACCGTACTTCTATGTTTGTGCCGTTGTTGTCCAAGGAGAAAAATTCTTTGACCTAGACCAGTTTTGCTCAACATATTAATCTCAAAACTCCAAGCTCCAAACAATCACCAACCTTCTACAACCCAATATTTGGTATTTAGACCAAAGGGAAAAACATAATATTGCAGCAACACTGAAATATAAACACATTCAGTAACTATCAAGAGATTGATTGCATGTTCAGCAGGAAAGTGTTATTCCAACAGAGGTAAATAAATATTGTCTGCCAGTTACTGCATATTTTCTGGGGGGGAAATAATTGTGCATTTGCAAATGCTATGCTATATTGGAATCCATGCAAGGCATTGATGATCACAGAGGAGATATGTTGACAAGTGCAACTCTTGTTTATGTCATACGAATGTTAGTTCTCTTTAGTCAACCCGTTTGCGCTTCAGATGGCAGACTTGAAAGTGTTTTTTCTTTCTGTTAGGGGAAAAAAATACAAAGCAGGTTTTTTTTTCTGTTAAAACTTGAAAGTGATTGAAAAGCGATTGGAGTACTTCATGGAAAGGTGCAATGTCAGGCAACCAGAGGAATCAAATTCATGTTTCTTTATTTTGGGGTGAAACAGACAGCACTCTTGTTCAGATACACAAATCACATGTGTGTCATAGCTTATGGCCTTAAAACTACTTTAACAACCTAATAACATATAGGAGAGCGGCGAAAGGCCGGACGAGCTCGCCTGCTCCTGCTAAGTGGACGAATGGAACAACGCGATAATGAAGGTGACATTCACTGGTCGGATCAGTTTGCACAGTGGAAAAGGCAGACATACGGGTGTGGGCCCGTATTAGCAAACAACGGCATGGGCGGGTGCGTTACTGTATATTGAAAAGTTCCTGTAATTCGAAACGTTTTACCGTATATTGAAAAGTGTTTATTGTGTACTAAAAATGTTCAACATGTATTAAAAAAATATTCATAGTGTATTAAAAATACATGATATATCCTTAAAAACATAGTGTACTAAAAATATTCGTTATGCTTTTTAAGAATCATTATGCGTTAAAAATCTTCGCCAGGTATTATAATGTGCTCATGTATGTATCATAAAATGTTTGTATTTTTCCAGGAAAGAATTAGAAAAAGATTTTTTTAATGTTCATCGTGTGTTCAAAAAATGATCATGGTGTATCTAAAAAACTTCAATGTATATATTACCGAATGTTCAACATATTTTAAAAAATGTCCACCATATATTTATAGTATGTTTGACATGATTTTGAAAAAAATGCGTTCAAACATTTTTACCATGTATTTTACAAATTTTAGCATGTAACTTAAGAAATATTCAACTCATTGAAGGAACATTCACCGTGTATTTAGAAAAATATTTGACAACGTCTTTGAAAAATGTTCAACGTGCGTTTAAAAATATTCACCATGTATTTTAGAAATACTCAACGTGCATTTGACAAGTGTTGAACATGTATTCAAAAATGCTTAGGAGTGTATCCGAAAAATGTTCAATGTATATTTAAAAACGTCAACATGTATTTTAAAAATAGGATTGATAAAAATGTCAACATGTACCACCCATGGTGACGGTGGGGGACGGGGCACTCGGCGTCAACATCTACTATGGCGGACAAGGACAGTGGCACGGACAGGGAGCAAGGATGGAGGAGACAACGGCTCTAACACAGGAAATGGAGGATGGACACGGAAGGAGGGTGGTCAATTTGATGGACTTGGTCAATTTGGAGCGGATTTTGGATGGGCCTGGTCTGTCATATCCGACGTGACGGACACGTCTGGGCAACCAATATCCGCTCCACATATGTGCTGGGTTTGAGGGGTGTCGGACAGTCTAAACGTTTGGGTTGTCTATACTGGGGCCGGTTGGATGGCGTTTTCTTATCCAGATGATGACCAGGTTGTACGCGCAGACGTTTGACAAGGGTTTGATACATCCGTTGTACATATTCTAAATCTTTCTTTTGCAGGTAAATATATACTCTGAAGCTGTTGGAATCATATTAGCTTTTATCTCGCTTGATAAAAGGAAAATAAATGCAAATATCTAATATGCTGCTTTTTTAGTCTAATCTAATCACGTAGTGACCCTCACCTAGGGTGCTGCCTGTGACCACATGATGCCCCGCCGCCTCTGGATTTAACAGACGTCAATCTCCCTCGCATACTCTCTCCTTTCAGACTACCCATAGAGGTGAGTAAGTTAGACTAGTATAACATGCATATGTTATTTGTCTATGTTACTACCTTTATAGTGGGGAGTAATATATGTGTATGGTGTCATACAACACTTTATTTATTAGGTTATAGATTCATATTGTCTTGGTATTTCTGATGTTATCCATAGTATGGGCAACTAGCTATGTTATTTAATTCATCTTTTTCCTTATTAATTACTTGCCACATCATCTATTTTGCCTTATATGTGTGATATACTACCACCTATGTTACTCCTACTATGGGTAGCGCAACAATACGTCCGACAAATACGCTGCTCGTCCCGCATCCCGAAACGAACGTGCGCCTGTCGATACGGTGAGTAGGCGAGCTCGTCCGTGCCTCTGAATTATCGCATGCATATGCTTTTGGCAAATAAGACTATGGTGCAGTCCTAGTACCCCCCTTGTTAGAACATCTGTTTCACTCCATATTACAACTGTGAGTTCTGATTTAAACAACTTCTGTCATTTATCACATTAAGACTACCTACCAACAATTGAACATACTAAAAAGAGTGTAACAATAATATGTATGATTTTGAAAGAAAAAAGGAGAAGAAAATGGAAGCATGCAGCAGAAGATGAAAAAGCGCAATCCAAGTATCAGCATACTGTTGTTTCGATACCTCTTCAGAGGACAAGGGTTGGTCACGTTGACAAGATCCACCTTCATACCAATCACCTCCTTCAAAATGTCTAGGAGATTGAGTGCTGAAGAATTTCAATCCATTGGGTCTCATTGCTTTGTTCACAAATGTTATCTGATGAAAAAAAAAATATTCATAGTGTTAGAGTGAAAATTGAATATCATGATGATATTAAACAGAAAAGTAGATATTTTTCTTCTTTGCTAGAGTTTAGGGGATATTTAGACAAGTCATTTAGACATAATGCAGTGTGAAAATATTCAAGTCAAAATCAACCCAATTTTTTTCTTGAGAAAACACAAAAAGCTTTGCGTCTCTTATAGACTATTTCAATGAGTGAAATGGTCAAGAATGGCCCACCGCTTCGTTGGTCTAACCGCCGGTTTAATGCGTAAAAAATCACATTCAAGTCAGTTTGGAGGAAGCTTTGACTTCATATATACTTGGAAACACATCATAGCAGTTATACATGGTGACTTGGTGACAAAAGGAATGCAGCCCAGCAGGTACTGGGCATCCCATGCCTGCGCGAATGGTGGCGAGAGGTCCTAAGTTTGATCCCTTGCCTGCTGCTCATATACGATGATTTTTTCATGGTTGTTATCGGCAAAATGCTCTTTTAAGGTTTAAGAGAACCCGAACAGACGAGGACATAACTTCCGGTATATCCGGTTGGACAGACAGTCTGATTCAAGATTATCAGGCAAGGAACAGTAAACAGGAATTTTCAGAAAACTCAAGAGACAACCACAGGCGTACCATGTGTTTAAGAGTCAAATCCAGTCCTTCAGGTGGCAGTAAAGGAGGTATAATCGGCTTCCCTTTCTCAAAGAAGAGCATCGGTGACTGTATTGGATCAAACTTTGAAGAGGACCACCACCTGTATAAAGCAGAGGGGGATGAGCCCAGTAATACGAAATACGAATGCACACAAAAAACAAGTTTCAGGAAATAGCTTGGTTATCTTGCCCTTTATATGTGCTAGAGTGGTCACAGATTCGTCTAGCTCAGCACATAAAAATAGTTAGCAAAAGAAGCCAGGAAATATAGCATATCTAATAACAATAATCAGATAACACCGCATATCCTTTTCCATCATTACCATCAATAGGTTAATCAAAATACTTCAATAGCACCAATCAGATAATGAAAGCAATCTATCAAAACAATCATTTCTTTCTGATGTTATGTGCCTTGGTAAAGCAACACATATTGCGAATGATACCTTCTAGACATCTAGTTGAGTTCACTGAGGCCGAGGAAGAGGCACATTACAAAACAACAATAAATGGAAGAGTAACAACACAGTATTGAGCTATTAACTGATTATTACTCAGAGGGTTTAAATATTACGATTCAGGATCACCAATTATTAATGGGGAGCTAACATTGGACAACTGATCAACTGTTCATTTAAAGCTTATATGCCTTAAGAATTGTGATGTCACGTACCAATGTCCTGTATTGAAAATAAGAATATCATGGAAGCTTGGTGCCTCTGCCCATGTTTGGTCGGCAATATCAACATCAATCCTGTGGCCTTGCTTGTATCCAAGAGATTCTAGGGGACCTCTGTTTGGACTGGCTGACCAGCTACAGAACCAACAATATGGTTTTGATCAATGATAACCAAATAGATGAGTTATAGCATCATCCATGAAAAGATCTATGAGTCACCCTCTAATGCACAGAAAAAGGTTAGGGAAACAGTAGACTGTCTAAAATATTAGGCAAACAAAACAATTTAAAGAAAAATGGTGAACCGGCAAGAGAAAAGACTATTAATAGCAACCTTAATTTTTTTCAAAATCAAGTACCAAGAATGGTCTACTGGAAGCATTGTAATACAACCAAATTAGAACTAGAGTCCAAAACTGAAAGCAACGACCCACGTTGCGGATATATAATTCTTACACAACTCATAACAATAGAAGTTACACCCATCTCCAAAGAACTAAATTTTGGTACTAATACAAATGCCACTTCTTACCTGCCATAGCGTACCAAAAGATTAGTTCGGTGGTATGCGAGGGTGAGGTTGTAGCGTAGGAATGTGAAACCTCGGTCTGCCCCTGCTGGACGCCACTTGCGAACCTCTCCGTTCACTCCCCTGAGCATGCAGACCAATGAGACAAACATGTTTCGATTCAAAGAATCACCCACAAATCCTACAACAAAGCATTGAAGATACATCAACGTGTGATAGCACATTCAAGGGGTCACTGAAATGACTGAATACACTACACGTAAACAAACAGATAAATCTGAACCAAGAAGCTGTATCACTTGAGGTATGCATTGACCCAATTTCCTCTTATACCATTATGACCATTATGCATCAAGAATCATAATAACTGACCATGCCCCAACATGACCACACTACAAGATGACATTCGCACAGCTACATATGTAAATTTCAACACATTCTGTACAGGAAACCAATCACATATCTATCCGCATACCATACTACTACCTTGCTTAGTAGACCAAGCAAAGCATCGAGACTTTTCTTAAATGCCGATCTATGACAATGGGCAGTAAGCTCCGCAAGTATTACCACGTTTTATACAGAAGATTTTTTTCAAAGACGCCAAAAACTCCAACTCTACAAGGAGGCCACACCAAAAAGGCTTCACTCTGCAGACGGAGTCACATCTCAAGCACTAGCTAGCAAACACGGCGAAATGGGTAAGTACGAACCGATGTTGGTGTTCCTGTGACGCTCTAAGAACCGGAGCGGGTCGAGCCTGGGGAGTAGCTCGCACCCCGCGGGCTTCCATCGCCAGCGGAGGAGGGCGCGGCCGTTGCGCTTGCCGTTGGCGACGCAGTTCCACCCCTTGAAGATCTCCTTGCACGTGTGGTCGTACCGGAGGTTGGACTCAGCGGAGGAGTCGGGTACCCATCCGCCGGCGGCGTAGTCGCAGGTCTGTTGGGACCTGAGAGTTGGGTCGCGGAGCGCGGGGATGGAGCGAGATGGGAAGAGCAGGATTAGGGTCAGTAGAATAAGGGGGAGGAGCAACACGAGAGGGAGGAAGACTTTGCGCCGCCGCAGGCCGGCGGCCGGGCTCCTCGCCGGCGGCATGGGAAACACGGCGACGCGAACGGGATCGAGTTTTGCTTGGGCTGAAAAAAAAACAGAGTGGGCCTGAAGAACTAGTCTCAGCCGGCGGCGGCGAGTTTGGGACTGGCCAGGCCTCACTTCGGCTCGAGAACATGGTTAGGCACAATAGCTTAATTGGGCCGAGCCTTTCCGAGAACATGGTACAGTTCTTTTTTCGCCGAGCGAGACGTCGTTGCCAGACAGGACGAGCTCTGCAAGACCGCGACAACGAGCGACAGAGAGATTCGAAGCTTCGCCAACTACAGATTCTTTGGTGGCGACAGAGCACTGTGTTTACGATTGGGTCATGCATGAGGCAGCAGGAGAGTCGGGGGAGAAAACTCCGATCTGGCAGGACAATTATTTCCATTCCAGGGAAGTGACGGGGAAAGATGGAGAATTTCCACTTCCATGCCTCGTCCAATTGGACCAACAGAAAAGACGGAGACCCAATGCCACGGGTGAAATCCACCCAGGTGTTAGGCGGGGATCCCCTCCATTTCCCCTGCTACCAAATGAGCCCTGATAGGCGGGTTCTCCACCCCTCAAAAAAACATCAGGAGGCTCTTCGAACTTTAAATGCAACTCAAAATTGTTAAATTTTGCAGTACAACTCTGTAGGATTACTTACTTCTAAAACTCTCTAATTCTTCTGTAGCACCCGTACCTTATTAGATGGTAAGCAACGAGAGGCTAATCCTTATGGACTGTCGATGGTGTGAGTTATTTGAGTAGGTTCTCCACTTTTACCCTCCCTGCCCGCTGATGGCATTGGTGGGGCATTTCCTCGTGTCCCGGCCCATTCTCCGTGGTGGGTTGGGGAGGGGCTCGGACCTCCTGCAAGTCTACACAAAAATGCTCTCTGGTGACTCCCGAGCATGCTCCGACGACTCCTTTGGCGGTCCTCTCCTACAAGATGGCAGCGCAGGCACAAGACCGTGCGGCTGAACGGGCGGATCCGTGGGGGCTCGGACCTCCTGCAAGTCTACACAAAAATGCTCTCCGGTGACTCCCGAGCATGCTCCGACGACTCCTTTGGCGGTCCTCTCCTACAAGATGGCAGCGCAGGCACAAGACCGTGCGGCTGAACGGGCGGATCCGTGGGCTATAGCCTCTGGCTCCTGCTAATGTAGGAGAGATGGGGTGGAGACCTGTGTTCCTCGCTAGGTGGATGCCTACTCTATTGTCTGTCACTCTATTGCTGGCTATGTCGGTGTCACTAGCGCTAGTGGCGGAGGACACTTTTTTCTAGGTGGGACGGACCCATGAAAAAAATGACCCAGTGTCAACATGTATATCCCACATGCTAGTATATCAAGAAATATTATACATGATAATAACACATTTGATGGTATTACGGCACAGGGGTACATGCCCACAAATACCGGAAGCCGACCTTAGTAGCATGATTTCACCCAAATGCTAGTTTTTCCAATCAATTCTTGAAATCTCCTTCTTCTTCGGGGTCCTGGTGAAATTATGCAAAAATGTCGCACGAGCGCGGTGAAGTATGAAAAATCATACGACTAATATAAAAAAGCACAAGGTAAAAGCGGCGCAATGCACTCATCATGCCCGAGCGCATTCGTCGTCGACCTCAACTTCGGCCACCCGTTTGGCATTCATTAAGCTATGGTTGTATGTTATAGTTAATGTGGTATGTTTTGTTAGCTACTTCTACGTTTAAGTACTAAACAACTTTGAATGTTTTATGTATAACTAGCAATGTTGTATGTTGAGACTATGTTGCATGTATAATTTGCTAAGTTTGTATTTTTGTTTTGAAACCCTGAACCTTAGAACAATCGTTCTACGTAATTTCATTATATATAAAAGAATATTTACAGAGATAAAATCAAAAACAAAAGTCAAATAGAGGGAAGTAAATACAATTGTCCAATACCCACTCCAGGCCACTTCATTGGAGTATGTGATCAGAGCTGATTATTTAAATGAGAGTAGCCCAGGAGTGAATCTGATCTGCCTTTGGTTGTTTCATTCTTAGAGCAGATAACTTCAGGTCTTGTTTGACACAATACCTCGAGCTATTGATGTTATGAGCTGCATTTTTTAAGATCATATCATTCCTTTGTGTCCATATGCTCCATTATGTCCATACCAATGCCACCACGTAGTTCCAGAATGGCCAATTGGATTTTATCTGACAGATATACCTATGTGTTTATTGGGAATAATAGTTTGCCAACAGTCTTGAGCAAAGTTGCAATCCCAGAGCAAGTGTAGTAGTGTTTCCTCTGTTGTATCATTACACACTAATTAAGAATACGAAGGGAGGTAGAATGATTTCCTAAGTAGAAGATTTTTTGAGTTCCTTCTGTCATAAAGAAGCATCCAGTCTTTTTTAATATCAACACAAAAATGCTCTCCGGTGACTCCCGAGCATGCTCCGACGACTCCTTTGGCGGTCCTCTCCTACAAGATGGCAGCGCAGGCACAAGACCGTGCGGCTGAACGGGCGGATCCGTGGGCTATAGCCTCTGGCTCCTGCTAATGTAGGGGAGATGGGGTGGAGACCTGTGTTCCTCGCTAGGTGGATGCCTACTCTATTGTCTGTCACTCTATTGCTGGCTACGTCGGTGTCACTAGCGCTAGTGGCGGAGGACACTTTTTTCTAGGTGGGACGGACCCATGAAAAAAATGACCCAGTGTCAACATGTATATCCCACATGCTAGTATATCAAGAAATATTATACATGATAATAACACATTTGATGGTATTACGGCACAGGGGTACATGCCCACAAATACCGGAAGCCGACCTTAGTAGCATGATTTCACCTGAATACTAGTTTTTCCAATCAATTCTTGAAATCTCCTTCTTCTTCGGGGTCCTGGTGAAATTACGCAAAAATGTCGCACGAGCGCGGTGAAGTATGAAAAATCATACGACTAATATAAAAAAGCACAAGGTAAAAGCGGGGCAATGCACTCATCATGCCCGAGCGCATTCGTCATCGACCTTAACTTCGGCCACCCGTTTGGCATTCATTAAGCTATGGTTGTATGTTATAGTTAATGTGGTATGTTTTGTTAGCTACTTCTACGTTTAAGTACTAAACAACTTTGAATGTTTTATGTATAACTAGCAATGTTGTATGTTGAGACTATGTTGCATGTATAATTTGCTAAGTTTGTATTTTTGTTTTGAAACCCTAAACCTTAGAACAATCGTTCTACGTAATTTCATTATATATAAAAGAATATTTACAGAGATAAAATCAAAAACAAAAGTCAAATAGAGGGAAGTAAATACAATTGTCCAATACCCACTCCAGGCCACTTCATTGGAGTATGTGATCAGAGCTGATTATTTAAATGAGAGCAGCCCAGGAGTGAATCTGATCTGCCTTTGGTTGTTTCATTCTTAGAGAAGATAACTTCAGGTCTTGTTTGACACAATACCTCGAGCTATTGATGTTATGAGCTGCATTTTTTAAGATCATATCATTCCGTTGTGTCCATATGCTCCAACAACCCATTATGATTATGTCCATACCAATGCCACCACGTAGTTCCAGAATGGCCAATTGGATTTTATCAGACAGATATACCTCTGTGTTTATTGGGAATAATAGTTTGCCAACAGTCTTGAGCAAAGTTGCAATCCCAGAGCAAGTGTAGTAGTGTTTCCTCTGGTGTATCATTACACACTAATTAAGAATACAAAGGGAGGTAGAATGATTTCCTAAGTAGAAGATTTTTTGAGTTCCTTCTGTCATAAAGAAGCAGCCAGTCTTTTTTAATATCAACAGTGCTGCACTCTTCCACAACATACATAAAAGTGGATTGGCTTTGGTGTTGCCTCTGAGGTGTTTGTACATTTTTGCTGCAGAGAAAAAGGTTCCCCAAGGATATATCCATTTGTCCTGATCAGTAATACTATGTCTAGCAGAGATTGAGTTATGAAGCTTAGTGAATTATTGGTGTGCAGGCACAGATAGTGATCTATGAAAGATGTCTTCTAGAGATAGCAGAGTCATCACCTTCTGCAGAGACATGTTGTTGCTGGAAAGGAAGGAGTAGAGCTCAGGAAGTTTTGTACTCAGAGGTATGTCCATCCATCAATCTGTCCAAAACTAGATAGTCTTGCCAAAGCCGGCCTTACATACAACCACTTCTTTGTAAGTTGGAAGGAGATTGAGGATATATTCCCACTAGAATAAGCCAACCATTCTATTAGAGGGTGGACCATTGATAACCCACAAGTATAGGGGATTGCGACAGTCTTCGAGGGTAGTATTTCACCCAAATGTATTGACTCGGCACAAGGGGAGCCAAAGAATATTTATGAGCCTTAGAAGTTGAGTTGTCAATTCAACCACACCTGGAAAATTATATTCCTATGGCAAAGTGTTTAGTAGCACAGTAGCAATAGTAATAGCAACAGTAACAGTAGCAATTTATAGTGATTATAACAGCAGCAGCAACGGAAGTAACTTAACAAAGACCAATATGAAAAAAACATAGGCATTGGATCAGCGATGGATAATTGTGTTGGATGACATTCATCATATAACAATCACAACCTAGAGTGATACACAATAGCTCCAATTCATCAATGTAATGTAGGTATGTATTTCGTATATAGTCATACGTGCTTATAACAAGAACTTGCATAACATCTTTTGTCCTACCCACCTGTGGTAGCGGGGTCCATAAGGAAATCTAAGGGATATTAAGGCCTCCTTTTAATAGATATCTGGAACGATGAATTATCACTTAGTGAATACATGAACTCCTCATACTACGGTAATAACCGGAAAGAATCCCAATTATTGTCACCTTGGGGTATGCGGATCATAACACGTAATAGGTGCATACAACTTGCAAGATAGGATCAGGAACTCAAATATATTCATGAAAACATAAAGGGTTCAGATCTAAAATCATGGCACTCGGGCCCTAGTGACAAGCATTAAGCATAGCAAAGTCATAGCAACATCAATCTCAGAACATAGTGGATACTAGGGATCAAGCCCTAGCAAATTGACTCGATTACATGACAAATCTCATCCAACTCCATCACCGCCTAGCAAGCCTACGAAGGAATTACTAACTCCTGGTGGTAAGCATCATGGAATTGTTGATGTAGAAGGGTTGATGATGATGATGATGGCGACGGTTTCCACCCTTCGGAGCCCCGAACGGACTCCAGATCAGCCCTCCCGATGAAGAACAGGAGGTGGCGGCGGATCCGTATCGCAAAACGCAATGATTCCTTCTCTCTATTTTTTTTCTCTGCGAGACGGTACTTATAGAGTTGGACGTAGGGCAAACGCAGGTTCCAGGGGGCCACAAGCTCACTAGGCACGCCCTGGGGGGTGGGCGCGCCCCCTGAGCCCGTGGCTCCTGGGTGAGCCCCTCAAGTATTTCTCTTCGTTAATATTTTTTATATATTCTAGAAATATTCTTGGTAAATTTTCAGCCCAATCCGAGAACTTTTATTGCTGCACAAAAATAACACCACGACAATTCTATTGAATACAACGTCAGTCCAGGTTAGTTACATTCAAATCATGCAAATTAGAGTCCAAAGCAAGAGCAAAAGTGTTTGGAAACGTAGATACGTTTGGGACGTACCAACTCTCCCAAGCTTAACTCATTGCTTGCCCTCAAGCAATTCAGTTGACAAACTGAAAGTGATAAAGAAAAACTTTTACAAACTCTTTTTGTTCTTGTTGTATATATGCTTAACTAATGTTGAAGCTTTCAGAAAAGATTACGAACTAACCATATGAATGATAACACTTACGTCTCACATTTACTCATGATAATGACATAGCCAACTAGCGAGCAATAATAAGACATCTCAGATTCCAACAATTTGTCAAAACAATCATGATATAATATGATAACATGGTATCTCGCTAGTCCTTTCTGAGACCGCAAAACATAAATGCAGAGCACCTCTGAAGTTCAAGCAATGACTAAACATTGTAATTTATGGTAGAAGAGATCCAGTCATGTCACACTCAACATTAACTATAGTCAATGCATAAGAATGACAATATTGCTCTCTAAATTGGTGCTTGAATGAGAAGGTGATGAATCAAAAATAAAAGTAAATAACATAAAAGTAAATAGATAGGCCCTTCGCGGAGGGAAGCAGGGATTTGAAGAGGTGCCAGAGCTCGAAGCTTAAAACAGAGATGAATATATTTTGGGAGGCATGACTTTCCTGTCAACGTCACGACCAAGGATTTTCAACTCTTCCATGCTAAACACGTTATCGGCGGTTCCCAAGTGAAAAGGTAAAGTTTACTCCCCCTCCACCATACAAACACAAGCCATGGCTAGCCGAATTCACGGGTACCCTCCATACCATCAACTTTCCTGGGGAGTTTATTTCATTATATTTTTATTACGGGACTGGACATCCCAATTACCAGCCTCTCTCGTGTAATGACGAGTGAGTAAACACACGTCGTGAGAATAACCGCTTAGCATGGAAGATACTGACCGCCCCCTGTTGCTCCATGAGCGGCACGGGCACACAAATAGATGATTATTTGAATGTTTAGAGGTGGCACATGCAAATTTACTTGGAACGACAGAGTAATACCGCATATAGGTAGACATAGTGGACTCATCTGGAACAACTTTGGGTTTAAGGATTTAGATGCACAAGCAGTATTCCCACTTAGTACAGGTGAAGGCTAGCAAATAGATTAAGAAGCGACCAACCAGAGAGCAAAAACGGTCATAATCATGCATTGAGAATAATTAACATTGAATACGAGCATGAGTAGGATATAAACACCATGAACATAAATATCGTGGAGGCTTTGTTGGTTTTGAATCAACCACATGTGTGAACATGTGCCAAATCAAGTCACTCGAATCATTCAGAGGAGGATACCATACTATCATACTACATCATAACCATTTTAATGCATGTTGACACTCAAGATAAATCATTATCCACTCCTAGTTGTTTAAGCATGGCATGAGCAACTATAATCTCTAATTGTCTTCACAAACATGTTTACTCATAATATGTTGAATCAAGAACGACTGAGCTAAACATATTTACAAAAACGAAAACAAGAAGAGTTCATACCAGCTTTCCTTCACCGCAATCACTTCATCAAATCATCGTCATTATTGCCTTTCACTTGCATGACCGAATGATGTGAAAATAATAATAATGCAAGTGTGTCGTGGACTAAGCTGGAATCTGCAAATATTTTATTCAAAGGAGAAGACAAGGTACTATGGGCTCTTCGTTAGATCAACAATAATGCATATGAGTGCCACTCAACATTTTTCATCGTGGTCTTCTCCTTACGCCGACTCAAAGAGAAGAAAAGAATTTCAGAGAAACACACTAAAATATTTTTGGAGTATTTACTTTTCTGAAGAAAGCAAACTAACGAAGAAAAAACAAAAACGAGAACAACTATTTACACGAGAAAGCTCTCAACAAACAAAAGAAGAAAAAAGAAATCTTTTTGGGTTTTCTTTTAATACTAAGAACTAACTAAACAAGAAAGAAAAAACAAAAAGAAGCAAGAACTATTTTTGGGTTTTAGAAGTTTTTCAAACACACGAGAAGAAAGCGAAAATAAAACTAACATGGATATACAATGAAAAAGGATGTACACCGACAACTGGAATGAATGTGTGGTACATGAATGTAATGTCGGTGAGAGATACATACTCCCCCAAGCTTAGGCTTTTGGCCTAAGTTGGTCAACGGCCATGGCTCGAAATAACCACCACCTGGGTAATGTGGAGGCTCCTGAGGCTCCCACTGATAGATGGGCTCCTGAGGCTCCCATTAATAAATGGCCTCCTCGACAGGCTCTGGCTCAGGCGCTTGGGGCGGCATCAAGCCCCAATAAGCATAGATGTCCTCAAACATGATAGTGTATTTGCCCCTGAAAAGATCAAACAAAGCAGGCGCAGGCAAAGTAATAATCTCACGGGTGCCCTGACTAAATACCAAGTTATACCAAAATTGTCTCGGGCCATTGTCAATAAAATTATGCTCAACCATACTACCATAACCAAAATATTTGGTAGGTAAAAGCTTCTTTTCTGCGTCGTCATGCCTAATAGGAATCTCAAAGTGTTTAGCGAGGCGGGAAGCATAAATACCACCATAAATAACGCCGTTCGAACAGTTTGTGTGCAATCGTCGGGCAATCATAGCACCCAAACTGAAAGTTCTATCATTATGAAGAGCATGGCGCAAAATAGCAAGGTTGGGTGAACTGAGCGTTCCACTCTCCCACAGACCGGTCAAACACCTCCCGGCAAATAATGAGTAATAGCGCAAAATGGGAGAATATAAACTAGCAACTCTAGCCTTAGAAACTCCTCTCCACTCCCCCACATTTACTTCGGATATAAAATCTGCCACGTCCCTGGGATGTGGCTCTAGAGGGATGCCCTCATTGGGAATCATGCAAACTTCACAAATTGTTCAAGTGTCATCTCTTTAGGAACATCATATAGATGGAATAACACAGTGGGTATATCTCTCCTAGCATGAAAATAGAAGTTTTGCACGAAAGCATTAGTGAGGAGGAGGTATTGGTCACACTTATCTTCGAGGAAGGAAATGATGCCTACATTGTTCGCCAAATAATATAAATCCTCGAGAATTCTCACATCCTTCAAGAACGTGTCACATGGCCACTCGCATGGTCGCACCTCGGCCGCATGAGGAAGATTGTACTTGTGCTTCGGGGTTTCCTTAGGACCCTAGCTCGAAGAACCTCTCAACCTCCAGTTGAGCATTTTCTTTTTCTCTAAAAATTTCTGAAACTTTTAGCACGTCAAAATAAAAGTGAACAAACTTAACAAAATTGATAGCAACTACTCCTACAAGTGTCTAGAGGCTATATCATGCATCAAAACTACTTTGGACCATACAAATCCAACGTGCAAGCCCAAATACATGGTCACCACAGCAGCAAAAATTTGCAAAATATAAAGCACTAGAACAAAAACTAATTGGACCATTGGAGGAGTCACATACCAAGGAGTAATCCCCCAAAATTGTTTTGGAAATGGTGCTCCGAGCAAGGAGATCGGAAATCGCACGAGAACGGGCAAGAACACGAGTTTGAAAGCAATGGTGATTTTTTCTGGAGGAAGGAGAAGGCAATGGTAGCTGGAATAAGTGAGGGGACTCTGTGGGACCCACAAGCTCACTAGGCGCGCCCAGGGGGGAGGTGCGCCCTGTGAGCTTGTGGCTCACAGGTGCACCCCTCGGGGTGTGTTCAGTCCAAAAAATTCTAAAATATTACAGAAAAAATCATACTAAATTTTCAGGTCATTCCGAGAACTTTTATTTTCGGGGCATTTTTTTATTGCACGAATAATTCAGAAAACGGGATAATCATGGCATTTCTACTTTATTGAACTTTAAATAACAGATAGTAAATAGTGGTTATAGTAGGTTGTGCTTACTAAATTCATCGAGCACATGCCCCTAAAAAAGAATCCATTAATAAGGTTGATCAGGTCTTATTAACAAACTATTTCCGAGTAACATGAAACCGAAGAATTTTTATATAACACTAAGTTACCTCAACAGGGATAGGCATCTCCTCGACAATAAGAGTTTCATATTTCTTTTTAATGGATGAAAGACGGAATTTGAAACCTCCAATAGTGATTGTAGCAATTTTTTCAATAGTGTTGATACTATTCACCGAACTTTGTTTCTTTGGGAAATAAATCATATGATCATTATCATTGACATGAAAAGTAACCTTGCTTTTTTGCAATCAATAACATCCCCTGCAGTATTCAAAAAGGGTCTACCAAGGATGATCGACATAGCGTCGTCCTCAGGCACATCAAGTATGACATAGTGTGTTAAGATAGTAACATTTACAACTACAACACGCACATCCTCACAAATTCCAATAGGTATAGCGGTTGATTTATCAGCCATTTGCAAAGATCTTTCAGTAGGTGTGAGCTTATTCAAATGAAGTCTTCTATATAAAGAGAAAGGCATCACACTAACACCGACTCCCAAATCACATAAAGCATTTTTGACATAACTTTTTTTAATGGAGCATGGTATAGTAGGTATTCCTAGATCTCCTAACTTCTTAGGTACTCCACCCTTAAGAATAAATTGCAAGCATGATGGAGATTCCAGCTTCAGGTATCTTTCTTTTATTAGTGACAATATCTTTCATATATTTAGCATAAGGAGTCATTTTCAAAATATCAGTCAAATGAGTGCGCAAAAAGATGGGTCTAAGCATTTCAACAAAGCGCTCAAAATCCTCCTTATCTTTATTTCTCGGAGGCTTAGTGGGAAAAGGCATAGGTTTTTGAACCCATGGTTCTCTTTCCTTACCATGTTTTCTAGGAATGAATCTCTTTTATCATATCTTTTATTCTTAGGAGGTGGGTTATCAAGATCAACAACAGGTTCTATTTCTACATCATTATCAGGTTCTTTATCATTATCTGGTTGAGCATCAACATGAACATCATCATTACCATTATCACTAGGTGGATGTTCATTACCAGATTGTGTCTCAACATCGGAAATAGAAACACCATTACTATTCTCAGAAGGTTTTTCTATCACAAGTTCACTAGAAGCATGCACAATTCTATCATTTTTCTTTTTCTTTTTCTTGTTATATGAACTAGGTGCATCATTATTAATTCTCTAAGAATCTTGCTCAATTATTTTAGGATGACCTTCAGGATATAGAGGTTCCTAAGTCATTCTACGTCCTCTAGTCATTACCCTAACAGCATGATCATCCATTTATTATTCATCTCATTAAGCAAATCAATTTGTGACTTAGCAACTTGTCCTAGCTGAGTATGAACCATGTATGCATGTTTACCCAAACCCTTAACATCATTAGCAATTCTAAACATCAAGTCACTCAAGCAATCAATCATGATAGCATTACATCTCAATTGATTCTTAACATACATGTTGAAGTGTTCTTGCTTAACAATGTAGTTATCAAATTCATCCAGGCATGGTCTAGCAGATTTATTATAGGAAATATCACCTTCATTGAATTTATAAATATAATTTACCTTTACTACCTGTGTCGGGGTATCAAGTCCATGTATTTCTTCAATAGGTGGTAAATTCTTAACGTCTTCAGCTTTAATACCCTTTTCTTTCATAGATTTCTTTGCCTCCTGCATATCTTCTGGACTGGGGAATAGAATACCTCTCTTATTTGGAGTTGTATTAGGTGGTGGTTCAGGAAGTGTCCAATCATTGGCCTTTCTCAATATATTATTCAGTAGTTCTTCAGCCTTTTCAACAGTTCGTTCCCTGAAAACACAACCAGCACAACTATCTAGGTAGTCCCTAGAAGCATCGATTAGTCCATTATAAAAGATATCAAGTATTTTATTTTTCTTAAGAGGATGATCATGGAAAGCATTTAGTAATTGGAGAAGCCTCCCCCAAGCTTGAGGGAGATTCACTTCTTCAATTTGCATAAAGTTAAATATTTCCTGTAAGGCAGCTTGTTTCTTGTGAGTAGGAAAATATTTTTCACAGAAGTAATATATCATATCCCGGGGACTACGCACACAACCAGGAGCAAGAGTATTAAACCATTTGTTAGCATCACCCTTTAATGAGAAGAAAACAACTTAAGAATATAGTAATAGCGTATCTTTTCCTCATGAGCAAAAAGGGTAGCTACATCATTTAATTTGGTAAGATGTGCCACAATAGTTTTAGTTTCATAACCATGAAAAGGATCAGATTCAACCAAAGTAATTAACTCGGGACCGACAGCAAATTCATAATCCTTATCAGTAACAAAAATAGGAGAGGTAGCAAACTTAGGATCATATTTCATTCTCTCCATCATAGTTTTTTCTTTCAGCTTACTCAGTAATTTCTTAACATCATCTCTATCATTACAAACAAGAAATTCTCTAGCTATCTCCCCATCCATAACATAACCATCGGGTATCTTAGGCATTTCAAGTCTAGGAGAGCTAGGCCTAATAGGTGAATCATAGTTTTCATCAGTTTCAACATTTTCAAGTTCTTTAGCTTTATCAAGTTGTTCACCAAGAAATTCACCTAGTGGCACAGGTTCATTAAGCAGAATACTAGCATCATTCATAGTAGAAGTAGCATAATCAATTACTTGTGACATATCAGATCGATTAGCAGGTGGTGGTGTCGCAAGCCTACTTAAAACATAAGGTGAATCAAGTGCGGAGCTAGATGGCAGTTCCTTACCTCCCCTCGTCTTAGAGGTTACGATCTTGGTTCTAGTATATTTCAGATTCTTCATAGTGTAAAATCCCACGTGAACTCAATAAATAGAGCTATGCTCCCAGGCAACGGTGCTAGAAAAAGGTCTTGATAACCCACAAGTATAGGGGATCGCGACAGTCTTCAAGGGTAGTATTTCACCCAAATTTATTGATTCGACACAAGGGGAGCCAAAGAATATTTATGAGCCTTAGCAGCTGAGTTGTTAATTCAACCACACTTGAGAAATTATATTTCTGCAGCAAAGTGTTTAGTAGTACAGTAGCAATAGTAATAGCAACAGTAACAGTAGCAATTTGTAGTGATTGTAACAGCAGCAGCAACGAAAGTAACTTAGCAAAGACCAATATGAGAACAAAGTAGGCATTGGATTAGTAATAGATAATTATGTTGGATGACATTCATCATATAACAGTCAAAACCTAGAGCGATACACAATAGCTTCAATTCATCAATGTAATGTAGGCATGTATTCTATATATAGTCATACGTGCTTATAATAAGAACTTGCATGACATATTTTGTCCTATCGTCCTGTGGAAGCGGGGGTCCATAAGGAAATCTAAGGGATATTAAGGCCTCCTTTTAATAGAGAAATGGAGCAAAGCATTAGCACTTAGTGAATACATGAACTCCTCATACTACGGTAATCACAGGAAAGAATCCCAATTATTGTCACCTTGGGGTATGCGGATCATAATACATAATAGGTGCATACAACTTGCAAGATAGGATCAAGAACTCAAATATATTCATGAAAACATAAAGGGTTCAGATCTGAAATCATGGCACTCGGGCCCTAGTGACAAGCATTAAGCATAGCAAAGTCATAGCAACATCAATCTCAGAACATAGTGGATACTAGGGATCAAGCCTTAACAAATTGACTTGATTACATGACAAATCTCATCCAACTCCATCACCGTCCAACAAGCCTATGAAGGAATTACTCACTCCCGGTGGTGAGCATCATGGAATTTTTTATGGAGAAGGGTTGATGATGACGATGCCGATGATTTCCACCCTTCGAAGCTCCGAACGGACTCCAGAGCAGCCCTCCCGATGAACAACAGGATGTGGCGGCGGCTCTGTATCATAAAACATGGATGATTCCTTCTCTCTAATTTTTCTCTCCGTGAGATGGTACTTATAGAGTTGAACTTAGGGCAAACGGAGGCTCCAGGGGCCCACAAGCACACTAGGCGCACCCCCTGAGCTTGTGGCTCCTGGGTGGGCCCCCTCCAGTAGTTCTCTTCGCCAATACTTTTTATATATTCTGGAAATATTCTCCGTAAATTTTCAGCCCAATCCAAGAACTTTTATTTCTGCACAAAAATAACACGATGGCAATTCTGGTGAAAACATCGTCATTCCGTGTTAGTTCCATTCAAATCATGCAAATTAGAGTCCCAAGCAAGAGCAAAAGTGTTTGGAAAAGTAGATACGTTTGGGACGTATCAACCATTGGTATAATAAGTATCCCAAATGATCTTGATCCAAAGAAGATCCTTTTAGTTTAGGAAGTTATGTAGATGCTTCATATGTAGATCTATGTTATGAGTAACAATATCCAAGATCCCCAGGCCCCTAGAGCTTTTGTCTTGCATATTTTATCCCAGGCAATAAGAGCAGTCCCCCCGTCTTCCATTCCATATTTCCTCCAAAAGCAGTGCTTCAAACATTTGTTGATTTGATCGATCACACCCATGGGCAAAGAGGGACAACACATAGTGAAGGTGGCCATGCTAAAAAACAACTTTGATCAGAGTCAATTTATGTGCATAATTGAGAAATGAAGAACAACCAATTAATCTTCTTTCAATTCTTTGTAGCATAGGAACAAGGTCTTCAATTTTTGGCTTTGCAATGTTCAGTGGTAGGCCCAAGTATGTGAAAGGGAGTTGTCCTAGTTTGCAATTAAGAAGGACAACAAGGTATAGAAGATTATCAGCTGCAACATTGATGGGCACCATCAGGGACTTCGAGTAGTTAACCTTCAGTCCAGTGTAATCAGCAAAATATTGTAGCACATTCTTAATATGTAAGATTTCTCTGTCATTTGCTTTTAGAACCAGAAGAGTTTCATCCACATATTGGATAATGGGAAAGTAAGAGCAACTAGCATGCCTGAGAGGAGATGTGTGTCGTGGTTATCTCGTGGGTGGGTTCGCGAGACGACAGATGCCACGGGGTGGCTTGAGGTGAGGGCAAGGCTGCAGTGGAGATTAAGGGACAGGATTGGGCAAGCAGCACGCGGTGGCTTACCCAGGTTTGGGGCCCTCGTGTGGAGGTTACACCGCTACTCCTGCATGTCTGATGATATATGCAGTGTATATGGTTGTACAGAGTTGCTCCTGGAGCTGTATTAGAGAAGGTAGAAGAGAGCCAGGTGCTCATCTACTAGTACGTGCGTGTGTGTGGGCGTGAATGCCTTGTGGCCAAGTGAGCCTGTGGGTGTGAGGCCTCCCCCGGGTCACTTTATATACTAGTGCCCAGGGACAAGGGGTGGCCCACACACCCACAACACTATTGGGATGTCATATGCATGATGCAGGCTACAGTGCACCACTATTGGAGTGCAGTGAAGTGTCACATGATACAGGAACAGTGCCAGCTGCTCATCTATAGTGCTCCACTATAGAGCATGGCCGTCACGTCTGCGCAGTTCTGATGGGACGTCTTAGTTGACTTGGCTAGATTCCAGCCGGACGGGCTCAACCCGGACGGCTCAACCCGACTGGCCTCAACCCGAACGGGCTCAACCCGGATGGCCTCAACCCAGTTGGGCTCAACCCGGATGGCTCAACCTGGACAGTCAACCCAGATGGGCTCAACCCGGATGGCTCAATCCGGACGGTCAACCTGGATGGTCAACCCGGATGGTCAACTCGGATGGGCTCAACCTGGATGGCTCAACCCGGACGGTCAACCCGGCCAGGCTCAACCTGGATGGTCAACCCAGCCAGATTCCAGCCAGCCAAGTTCTAGCCAGCCAGGGGGCACTCCCATGGCAATGTTTTGAAGCGTCATTTCGCCGTCTTGGGCATACCCGGGGGTCATCCCCCCGACAGTAGCCTCCGAGCCTCCAAGCAACTTGGAAAAGTTGCGCGAAGGGTTTTAGCGGGCGTTGATGAAGCAGAAGATGTCGATGTCAGCCGGCTGCAGACCACAGCTGGCGCGGCTTGCTTCCAGTGGGGGCGCGCGAGCGCACCCACTGGGTGTAGCCTCCGGGCAACTTGGAAAAGTTGGGCGGAGGGTTTAAGCTGGTGCTGATGCAAACGATGGCGTCGAGGATGCCAGGCGCGGACACGGAGTCCTCCGGCTGGTGGGCGCGGGGCCCTGCCGGGCGCGGACGCGTAGTTCGCCGGCTGAGTGGGGGCGGGGCTCTGCCAGGCGCGGACGCGGAGTCTGCCGGCTGAGTGGGGGCGCGCGAGCGCACCCACTGGGTGCGGAGCCCTGCTAGGCGCGGACGCGGAGTCCGCCGGCTGAGTGGGCGCGGGGCCCTGTCGGGCACGGACGCGGAGTCCGCCGGCTGAGTGGGGGCGCGCGAGCGCACCCACTGGGTGTAGCCTCCGAGCCTCCGGGCAACTTGGAAAAGTTGGGCGGAGGGTCTTGTTGCTGATGAAGCGGACGGTGGCGTCAGAAATGCCGGTTGCAGCCGGCGTCGGGCCTGCAACCCGTGTGTAGCCTACAAGCCTCCGGGCGAGGAGGGGGTTCCCCACAACGATGATCGTGCAAAAGACAAGGTTAGTCCGCGCAGATATATCGAATGTTTGCTTTTGGCATTGCAAGTTTTATGCGGAGGGTGCCGACTCGGTTTTGTCTGAGCCCCCTTCAATCTTTTTCATGTCCGCTCCGCTCTTTGGCTTTGCGTCTTGTTAGCTAGACAGCCGGGAGCCGGTCTGTAGCTGTTACGAAGAGTGGCCGTGGAGTGGAGTGTACAGTACTCGGACTACAGGAGCAGATTCGACCGAGTAGATACTCATAAAGGAAACGACCGGGTTGCCCAAGCCGTCTTCTCCCAGACATTTTTCGCGTGGGGTGACCTCCAGCTTTTGCTCTCGCTTGCCGGACAGCCGTGTGGCGGTCTGTGGCTGAGAGGTGGGCCTTCGGTACCGTATGCGCTACTAAGCCATTTGCGGGAACAAACGTATCGGGCCGGGCGGCCAGCCTCCGGGCCGAGACTAGCTGGCGCCGGGGCGAACAGTAGTGCAACTGTAATAAAGGCGGAGGTGGTCCCCAAGTGTCGCTCGGGGTTATCCGGTTTTTGTGCGCGGTGCAAAAATATGCGGGTGAGGAGCTCACATTGCTTTGACGCAGACGAAACGAAGATTGTCGAAGACAGCCAGCGCGGCTTGACATTCACGGAACGTGCCGACGCACCCACTGGGGGTAGCCTTCGAGCCTCCGGATGCTCGAAGGGGGTCCCGGCCGGTCGGACCCGACTGGCCAGGCGTCGAGGTGGACGAGCGGCCGGGCCAGCTTGGCACAGCCGGCCGGGCGCTGAAACAGGCAGGCAGGACCGCCGGCGTAGCGGCGATCCGGATACGCAGGCGCATCAGGCCAGACGGCAACGCGGGCGGGTGGAGGCGTCTGGCAGCCTTTCTTTTCTTTTTCTTTTTTGCAGCCGATGGCATTTTTTTTTCAGCCGGATCGGGCAGCCGACTCTTACTTTTCTTTCTTTCTTTTGAAGCCGGGCCGACTCTTTTCTTTCTTTCTCTCTGTCGGATGGGCAGCCGGTCCCTCTGCTTCTTTTCTTCTCAGCACGAGGAGCCGGCGGCCGGGTGGCGGGCAAGCCAGCAGGCGGCCGGGTCGCCGGACGGCCGGCGTGCGTGGACCCGGGCGAGGAGGCGGACGCGGGGGTGCGGGGCGGCGACTCGGCGGGGGCGAAGCCAGCGGCCGGGACGGCGCGGACGCCGACTGGAGCCGCGAGGGCTGCAGCTGGCACGACAAGCACCCGACCGTGGACGGAGCCGGAGGCGGCGTTGAGGCCGGGGCGAGCAGCCGGAGGCCGGAGCAGCGCGGGCAGAGCCGCAGCCTGCAGCAGCGCGGGCTGAGCGGCGCCGGCATGCGGAGGGGAGACACGCGCGGAGCCGGACAAGCGCGGCTGGCACGCGCGGACCCGGCAGGGCCGAGGCGGACGCGGGCAGGGAGAGGGGCATCCGCGGCGGCAGAGACGGCTGGGCGAAGGGTGGAGCGGGGCTCCAGCTCGGGTTGGCGGCGGTGATGCAGAGCCGCATGAGCGTGGCGGGGCGGAGCACCCGGCCACTGGTGGAGGCCGCCCGACGGGGGCGGAGCCGGTGGGCACGTGCGGGCGGAAGCCGGCTAGCGCGGGAGGCGGTCGCACGAAGCCGGTGCATGGAGACGGCGCGCTTGTGTAGGACGGGACGGGCGCCGGGAAGCGCAGGCGGGAGCCGGCGCACGGAGGCGTCGAAGGGGAGCCGAAGCGGGAGGCCGGCTTCGCGGCAGTGGGGGCGCCAGCGCGGGAGGAGTGAGGCGTGACCGAGATGTGCTGGAACGGCCGCGGAGGTCGGACCCGGAGGCGCAGGCGGACGCCAAGCGGGGCGGGGGCTCATGCGCGGGCGCGGAAGAGACGGCGTGCGGCGCGGGAGGAGCCAGACCCGGCGCCGCGGGCGGAGACGGCGCAGCGACACGGGAGGCCGGGCCGCGGGCGGTGGAGCCGGACCTGGCGCTGGCATGGATGAGATGGAGCCGGCCGTACGCGATGACGAGGAGGGAGAGAACCAGGCACGGGCGGCAGAGCAGCGGCTGAAGGACGTGGTTGTGGCAGGAGGATAAGAACGCCATGGACTGCAGCAGCACGGTGAGGCGGAGATGGTGAGGAGTCGCGGGAGGACGGAGCCGGAGCAGCGACGGTGAGGCGAGCAGGCGGGCAGCAGCTTGGGCAGGGCGTGCAGCAGCGCATGGTCGCGGGGACGAGCGGAGGAGGACACCAGCGTGGCTGCCCGCCTGCGTGAACACGAGCCAAGGTAGCTAGCTAGCACATACGCAGCCGAATCGAATCGCTTGGCTCAGCTAGCTAGCTAGCTACCTGGGCATGAGTGCGTGCACGCACAAGGGCGGAGGAGCTCAGGACAGCCGCGGAGCAGGGCGGAGCTGCGAACGCGTAGACCAAAGGCAAACAACGATGCGCCGCACCGCACGGTCGCGCCGGGGGGATGCTGATGTTGAGCCCCCAACCGATGCCGGAGAGACGGCGGCGACGTCACGATGGTGATGATGAAGAGGGTGAGGCCGACGATGAGGACGTGCCGCCCCGCATGGTCGCCCCGGGGGCGTGTCGATGTCGGGGCCCCGAGCGCTACCGGAGAGACGACGGAGACGCTGCGGTGATGACGAAAGGGGTCCCGCCCGGACTGCAGTTCCAGCAGCAGCTTGCCCCACGGTGGGCGCCAACTGTCGTGGTTATCTCACGGGTGGGTTTGCGAGACGACAGATGCCACGGGGTGGCTTGAGGTGAGGGCAAGGCTGCAGTGGAGATCAAGGGACGGGATTGGGTAAGCAGCACGCGGTGGCTTACCCAGGTTCGGGGCCCTCGTGTGGAGGTTACACCTCTACTTCTGCATGTCTGATGATATATGCAGTGTATATGGTTGTACAGAGTTGCTCCTGGAGCTGTATTAGAGAAGGTAGAAGAGAGCTAGGTGCTCATCTACTAGTACGTGAGTGTGTGTGGGCGTGAATGCCTTGTGGTCAAGTGAGCCCGTGGGTGTGAGGCCTCCCCTGGGTCACTTTATATACTAGTGCCCAGGGACGAGGGGTGGCCCACACACCCACTACACTATTGGGATGTCATATGCATGATGCAGGCTACAGTGCACCACTATTGGAGTGCAGTGAAGTGTCACATGATACAAGAACAGTGCCAGCTGCTCATCTACAGTGCTCCACTGTAGAACATGGCCGTCACGTCTGTGCAGTTCCGACGGGACATCTTAGTTGACTTGGCTAGATTCCAGCTGGACGGGCTCAACCCGGTTGGGCTTAACCCGGATGGCCTCAACCCAGATGGCTCAACCCGGACGGTCAACCCGAATGGGCTCAACCTCGGTGGCTCAATTCGGACGGTCAACCCGGATGGTCAACCCGGATGGGCTCAACCCGGATGGCTCAACCCGGACGGTCAACCTGGCCAGGCTCAACCCGGATGGTCAACTCGGATGGTCAACCCGAATGGTCAACCCAGCCAGATTCCAGCCAGCCAGGGGGCACTCCCTGGCAATGTTTTGAAGCGTCATTTCGCCGTCTTGGGCATACCCAGGGGTCATCCCCCTGACAATGTGATAAGTTGATTTAGTATAGCCTCGTTGAAAATTGACTGAAGTAGAGCAGCTACCATGACAAATATCAATGGAGTCAGGGGGTCCCCTTGTCTAACTCCTCTGTAGCATAAGAATTGCTTTCCAGGAACCCCATTTAGCAGGACAGAAGAGTAGCCAGTGCTATGTTTCAATTTTATCCAATTCATCCATCTAGGGACAAATCCTTTGCCACAAGAATCTCCATGAATAGTGGAGTGTTCAAGCATGTGAAAAGCCTTTGCAAAGTCAAGTTTAAGAATGACCATTTCCTTTTGAGTTTGGTGACATTGGTGTAAATATTCATAAGTCCAAGCCAGATAATCTTGAATGTATCTGTCATTCAGAAACCCGTATTGGTTATGATGTTTGCAAGCAGCTTTGTGAGGATCTTAAGGGTGCAATCAAATTTGCTAAGTTTGTATGTTGAGACTATATTTAATTAGCTATGTTTGCGCATGGATTTTGGATGCTTTGTTTGTCCAAATTTGGCAAAGAAACAATCTCTTTGGAGACATTTGGTGTGTCCATTGGATTCCACAATATTGACGGATAAGTAGAGGATTTTAATGGACACATCCAGACTTATTCGTGGATATGAGTCTTGGACAGTTGTGTTGGAATATTAGGCAAATTCATGATTAATTCTAGTAAATAATTCATGACTATAACAGAAAATAGCATGCAACAATCTAGCATACTAGATGAACAGGAAAACATGCAGAGCACCATCGCACATGAAACAACAACTATAGACAGAGACATGAACAGATCACAATGGACGTATTGTTCATTAGCTTCTGCAGGAGTGGCTGTGTTGATGACGATGTTGGCGACGATCTGTTGTTAACGACGATGGGGACGACGATGAGTAGCATCGCCCGAGTTGGATGGAAGATGACCCGTGATGACGTACTTGAGCAGTCGCGCATAGCGCTTCCCAAAAACCTAATTCATCCTCTCTTGGCACAAGATGGCGAGTATGAATGGTTCCGGAGACCTGCTCTCCCGCACGTCGATGCATGCTGGCATTTGGGATAGAGTTGACTACGTGGGGCGCAAGTTGCGAGATGAGGCAAAACTCTAGGTATTTTTGTTGTATCTTTGGCCAAGGACGGTAAGCAGTATATATAGGAGAACCAAAGGCGGTATTGTGTCGTGGTCACAAGCTCAAACCGACTTGGTTTCCAAGTCAAACTTACCGGGCAAGGAAACAATGAAGTAGTCCATCAAGACACCAAAACATAAAACGGCAAAAGGAAGATGCGACCCTGCAAGGCAATGGACCGGATTTCGGCGGACCATTCACGCGCATGTCGCACGTACGCGCTGCCCTGGCCCCGGCCTGTACCCGAGCCCGGCCCTGCCAGGCGAGGCGAGCGAGCGCGCGTGTGTGGTCTTCTCTTTCTCTTCTCAACACACCACTTAGAGTGGCGGCGAGAACTTATAAGTGCATCTAGTTCCACCCCTAGTTGGTTTTGGAGTATTGACAACAAACTTGGTTGAGGGACTAATGTGTTTGTGAGATTCACAGGAGAACACAGGTAGAAGTTGAAGGAAATATGCCCTAGAGGCAATAATAAAGTTGTTATTTTATATTTCCTTATTCATGATAAAGGTTTATTATTCATGCTAGAATTGTATTGATTAGAAACTTAAATACATGCGTGAATACATAAACAAATACCGTGTCCCTAGTAAGCCTCTACTAGACTAGCTCATTGATCAAAGATGGTTAATGTTCCCTAACCATAGACATGTGTTGTCATTTGATAACGGGATCACATCATTAGGAGAATGATGTGATGGACAAGACCCATCCGTTAGCTTAGCATAATGACCGTTCAGTTTATTGCTATTGCTTTTTTTCATGTCAAATACATATTCCTCCGACTATGAGATTATGCAACTCCCGGATACTGGAGTAATACCTTGTGTGCTATCAAATGTCACAACGTAACTGGGTGATCATAAAGATGCTCTATAGGTATCTCCGAAGGTGTTTGTTGAGTTGGCATAGATCGAGATTAGGATTTGTCACTCTGAGTATCGGAGCGGTATCTCTGGGCCCTCTCGGTAATACACATCATAAGAAGCCTTGCAAGCAAAGTGACTAATGAGTTAGTTACAGGATGATGTATTACGGAACGAGTAAAGAGACTTGCCGGTAATGAGGTTGAACTAGGTATGAAGATACCGACGATCGAATCTCGGGCAAGTAACATACCGATGGACAAAGGGAATTGCGTATGTTGTCATAACGGTTCGACCGATAAAGATCTTAGTAGAATATGTAGGAGCCAATATGGGCATCCAGGTTCCTCTATTGGTTATTAACCAGAGAGGTCGGTCATGTCTACATAGTTCTCGAACCCGTAGGGTCCGCACGCTTAACGTTCGTTGACGATATAATGTTATATGAGTTATATGTTTTGGTGACCGAATATTGTTCGGAGTCTCGGATGAGATCACAGACATGACGAGGAGTCTCGAAATGGTCGAGAGGTAAAGATTTATATATAGGACGATGGTATTTGGATACCGGAAGTGTTTCGGGACGTACCGGGAAGAAATCGGGTCACCGGAAGGGGTTCCGGGCACCCCCCCCAGGAAGTTATGGGCCTTATGAGCCAAAGGAGGGACAGACCAGCCCACAAGGGGGCTGGCGCGCTACTCCCTTGGCTGGCCGGCCCTATGGGGAAGGAAAGGGGAGGGGTGGCCCCTCCTGCCTTTCCCTCCTCAGGAGAGAAAGGAAAGGGGGGGGGGGGGGCGCCACCTCCTCCTTCCTCCCGCACTCCAAATAAGGAAAGGGGGCGCCACTTGGGGGAGGACCCCAAGTAGGATTCGGCCTACTTGGGGCACCCTCCTGGCTGCTCCCTCCTCCCCCCACCTATATATATGTGGGAGGGGGACACCTAGCACAACACAACATTGTCTTAGCCGTGTGCGGCGCCCCCCTCCACCGTTTACACTCCCGGTCATATTTTCATAGTGCTTAGGCGAAGCCCTGCAGAGATAGCTTCACCATCACCGTCACCACACCGTCGTGCTGCCGGAACTCATCCACTACCTCGCCGTCTTGCTGGATCAAGAAGGCGAAGGACGTCATCGAACTGAACTTGTGCTGAACGCGAAGGTGCCGTACGTTCGGTGCTCGATCGGTTGGAACGCGAAGAAGTTCGACTACATCAACCGTATTGTCAAACGCTTCCGCTTACGGTCTACGAGGGTACGTAGACACACTCTCCCCTCTTGTTGCTATGCATCTCCATAGATAGATCTTGCGTGTGCGTAGAATTTTTTTTGTTTTCCATGCAACATTTCCCAACAGTGGTATCAGAGCCAGGTCTATGCATAGATGATATGCACGAGTAGAACACAAAGAGTTGTGGGCGATGATAGTCATACTGCTTACCACCAACGTCTTATTTTGATTCGGCGGTATTGTGGGATGAAGCGGCCCGGACCAACCTTACATGTTCACGCACATGAGATCGGTTCCACCGATAGACATGCAACTAGTTTTGCATAAAGGTGGCTGGTGGGTGTCTGTTTTTCCTACTTTAGTTGAATCGAATTTGACTACAGCCGGTCCTTGAAGAAGGTTGAAACAGCAAACTTGATGAAACACTGTTGTGGTTTTTGCCGTAGGTAAGAACGGTTCTTGCTAGAAGCCTGAAGCAGCCATGTAAAACTTGCAACAACAAAGTAGAGGACGTCTAACTTGTTTTTACAGGGCATGTTCTGATGTGATATGGTCAAGATATGATGTGATATATGTTGATGTATGAGATGATCATGTTTTGTAATATCGACAACCGGCATGAGCCTTAAGGTTGTCTCTTTATTGTATGAAGTGCAAGCGCCATGTAATTGCTTTACTTTATCACTATGCGTTAGTGATAGTTGTAGAAGCAATAGTTGGCGAGACGACCCCGACGCAATGATGGAGATCAAAGTGTCGAGTCGGTGACGATGGAGATCATGATGATGCTTTGGAGATGGAGATCAAAAGCATAAGATGATAATGGCCATATCATGTCACATATTTTGATTGCATGTGATGTTTATCCTTTATGCATCTTATTTTGGTTAGAACGATGGTAGCATTATAAGATGATCCCTTCACTAAATTTCAAGATAAAAGTGTTCTCCCCGAGTATGCACCATTGCCAAAGTTCGTTGTTTCGAAGCACCACGTGATGATCGGGTGTGATAGACTCTACGTTCACATACAACGGGTGTAAGATAGTTTTACACATGCAGAATACTTGGGTTAAACTTGATGAGCCTAGCATGTACAGACATGTTCTCGGAACACTGGAGACCGAAAGGTCGAACGTGAGTCATATAGTAGATATGATCAACATAGAGATGTTCACCATTGATGACTACCCCATCTCACGTGATGATCGGACATGGGTTAGTTGATTTGGATCACGTATCACTTAGATAACTTGAGGGATGTTTATTTAAGTGGGAGTTCATTAGTAATTTGATTAATTGAACTTAATTTATCATGAACTTAGTCTTATAGTTTTGCATATCTATGTTGTAGATCAATGGCCCGAGCTACCGTTCCCCTGAATTTTAATGTGTTCCTAGAGAAAGCTAAGTTGAAAGATGATGGTAGCAACTACACGGACTGGGTCCGTAACTTGAGGATTATCCTCATTGCTGCACAGAAAAATTATGTCCTTGGTGCACTGCTGGGTGACAGGCCTGCTACAGGAGCTGAAGGAGATGTTATGAACATCTGGCAAGCTCGATCTGATGACTACTCGATAGTTCAGTGTGCCATGCTTTACGGCTTAGAACCGGGACTTCAAAGATGTTTTGAACGTCATGGAGCATATGAGATGTGCCAAGAGTTGAAGTTAATATTTCAAGCAAATGCCCGGGTTGAGAGATATGAAGTCTCCAACAAGTTATATAGCTGCAAGATGGAGGAGAACAGTTCTGTCAGTGAACACATACTCAAAATGTCTGGGTATCATAACCACTTGACACAGCTGGGAGTTGATCTTCCAGTTGATAGTGTTATTGACAGAGTTCTTCAATCACTGCCACCAAGCTACAAAGGCTTCGTGATGAACTATAATATGCAAGGGATGAATAAAACGATTCCTGAGCTCTTCGCAATGCTTAAGGCCGCAGAGGTAGAAATCAAGAAGGAGCATCAAGTGTTGATGGTTAACAAGACCACTAGTTTCAAGAAAAAGGGCAAGGGAAAGAAAGGGAACTTCAAGAAGAATGGCAAGCAAGTTGCCACTCCCGGGAAGAAGCCCAAAGCTGGACCCAAGCCTGAAACTGAGTGCTTCTACTGCAAAGGGAATGGTCACTGGAAGCGGAACTGCCCCAAATACTTGACGGATAAGAAGGATGTCAAAGTGAACAAAGGTATATTTGATATACATGTTATTGATGTGTACCTTACTAATGCTCGTAGCAGCGCCTGGGTATTTGATACTGGTTCAGTTGCTCATATTTCTAACTCGAAACAGGAGCTGCGGAATAAATGAAGATTGGCTAAGGACGAGGTGATGATGCGCATCGGAAATGGTTCCAAGGTCGATGTGATCGCCGTCAGCACGCTACCTCTACATCTACCTTCGGGATTAGTTTTAGACCTCAATAATTGTTATTTGGTGCCCGCGTTGAGCATGAACATTATATCTGGATCTTGTTTATTGCGAGACGGTTATTCATTTAAATCGGAGAATAATGGTTGTTCTATTTATACGAGTAATATCTTTTATGGTCATGCACCCTTGATGAGTGGTCTATTCTTGTTGAATCTCGATCGTAGTGATACACATATTCATAATATTGATGCCAAAAGATGCAAAGTTGATAATGATAGTGCAACATACTTGTGGCACTGCCGTTTAGGTCACATTGATGTAAAGCGCATGAAGAAACTCCATGTAGATGGACTTTTGGAATCACTTGATTATGAATCATTTGATACTTGTGAACCATGCCTCATGGGCAAGATGACTAAAACTCCGTTCTCCGGAACAATGGAGCGAGCTAATGAATTATTGGAAATAATACATACCAATGTATGCGGTCCGATGAGTGTTGAGGCACGCGGCGGGTATCGTTTTTTTTCTGACCTTCACAGATGATTTGAGTAGGTATGGGTATATCTACTTGATGAAACACAAGTCTGAAACATTTAAAAAGTTCAAAGAATTTTAGAGTGAAGTGGAGAATCACCGTAACAAGAAAATAAAGTTTCTACGATCTGATCGCGGAGGCGAATATTTGAGTTACGAGTTTGGCCTTCATTTAAAACAATGTGGAATTGTTTCACAACTCACGCCACCTGGAACACCACAGTGTAATGGTGTGTCCGAACATCGTAACCGTACTTTATTAGATATGGTGCGATCTATGTTATCTCTTATCGATTTACCACTATCGTTTTGGGGTTATGCATTAGAGACAGCCGCATTCACGTTAATAGGGCACCGTCTAAATCCGTTGAGACGACACCGTATGAACTGTGGTTTGGCAAGAAACCTAAGTTGTCGTTTCTTAAAGTTTGGGGTTGCGACACTTATGTCAAAAGGCTTCAGCCTGATAAGCTTGAACCCAAATCGGAGAAGTGCGTCTTCATAGGATACCCTAAGGAAACAATTGGGTACACCTTCTACCACAGATCCGAAGGCAAGATCTTTGTTGCCAAGAATGGAACCTTTCTAGAGAAGGAGTTTCTCTTGAAAGAAGTGAGTGGGAGGAAGGTAGAACTTGATGAGGTAATTGTACCTTCTCTCGAATTGGGAAGTAGCACATCAGAGAAATCCGTTCCCGTGATGCCTACACCAACTAGAGAGGAAGCAAATGATAATGATCATGAAACTTCAGATCAAGTTACTACTGAACCTCGTAGGTCGACCAGAGCACGATCCGCACTAGAGTGGTATGGTAATCCTGTCCTGGAAGTCATGTTACTAGACCAAGGCGAACCTATGAACTATGAAGAAGCTATGATGAGCCCAGATTCCGACAGATGGCTTGAGGGCATGAAATCTGAGATAGGATCCATGTATGAGAACAAAGTGTGGACTTTGGTGAACTTGCCCGATGATCGGCAAGCCATAGAAAATAAATGGATCTTCAAGAAGAAGACTGACGCTGATGGTAATGTTACTGTCTACAAAGCTCGACTTGCCGCGAAAGGTTTTCAACAAGTTCAAGGAGTTGACTACGATGAGACTTTCTCATCCGTAGTGATGCTTAAGTCTGTCCGAATCATGTTAGCAATTGCCGCATTTTATGATTATGAAATCTAGCAAATGGACGTCAAAACTGCATTCCTTAATGGATATCTTAAAGAAGAGTTGTATATGATGCAACCAGAAGGTTTTGTCGATCCTGAAGGTGCTAACAAAGTGTGCAAGCTCCAGCGATCCATCTATGGACTGGTGCAAGCATCTCGGAGTTGGAATATATGCTTTGATGAGGTGATCAAAGCATAAGGTTTTATATAGACTTACGGTGAAGCATGTATTTACAAGAAAGTGAGTGGGAGCTCTGTAGCATTTCTGATATTATATGTGGATGGCATATTGTTGATTGGAAATGATATAGAATTTCTGGATAGCATAAAAGGATACTTGAATAAGAATTTTTCAATGAAAGACCTCGGTGAAGCTGCTTATATATTGGGCATCAAAATCTATAGAGATAGATCGAGACGCTTAATAGGACTTTCACAAAGCACATACCTTGATAAAGTTTTGAAGAAGTTCAAAATGGATCAGTCAAAGAAAGGGTTATTGCCTGTGTTACAAGGTGTGAAGTTGAGTCAGACTCAAAGCCCGACCACTGCAGAAGATAGAGAGAAAATGAAAGTCATTCCCTATGCCTTAGCCATAGGTTCTATCATGTATGCTATGCTGTGTACCAGACCTGAAGTGTGCCTTGCCATAAGTCTGGCAGGGAGGTACCAAAGTAATCCAGGAGTGGATCACTGGACAGCGGTCAAGAACATCCTGAAGTACCTGAAAAGGACCAAGGATATGTTTCTCGTTTATGGAGGTGATGAAGAGCTCATCGTAAATGGTTACGTTGATGCTAGCTTCGACACTGATCCGGATGACTCTAAGTCACAAACCGGATACGTGTTTATATTGAATGGTGGAGCTGTCAGTTGGTGCAGTTCCAAGCAGAGCGTCATGGTGGGATCTACATGTGAAGCGGAGTACATAAGCCGCTTCAGAAGCAGCACATGAAGGAGTCTGGATGAAGGAGTTCATATCCGATCTAGGTGTAATACCTAGTGCATCGGGTCCAATGAAAATCTTTTGTGACAGCAGTAGAGGAATTGCCTTGGCGAAGGAATCAAGGTTTCACAAGAGAACCAAACACATCAAGAGATGCTTCAACTGCATTCGTGAAAAGGTCAAGGATGGAGACATAGAGATTTGCAAAATACATATGGATCTGAATGTGGCAGACCCATTGACTGAGCCTCTTGTGCGAGCAAAACATGATCAGCACCAAGGCTCCATGGGTGTTAGATTCATTACTATGTAATCTAGATTATTGACACTAGTGCAAGTGGGAGACTGAAGGAAATATGCCCTAGAGGCAATAACAAATTGTTATTTTATATTTCCTTATTCATGATAAAGGTTTATTATTCATGCTAGAATTGTACTGATCGGAAACTTAAATACATGTGTGAATACATAAACAAATAAGGTATCCCTAGTAAGCCTCTACTAGACTAGCTCGTTGATCAAAGATGGTTAAGGTTTCCTAACCATAGACATGTGTTGTCATTTGATAACAGGATCACATCATTAGGAGAATGATGTGATGAACAAGACCCATCCGTTAGCTTAGCATAATGATCGTTCAGTTTATTGCTATTGCTTTCTTCATGTCAAATACATATTCCTCCGACAATGAGATTATGCAACTCCCAGATACCGGAGGAATACCTTGTGTGCTATCAAACGTCACAACGTAATTGGGTGATCATAAAGATGCTCTACAGGTATCTCCGAAGGTGTTTGTTGAGTTGGCATAGATCGAGATTAGGATTTGTCACTCTGAGTATCGGAGCGGTATCTCTGGGCCCTCTCGGTAATACACATCATAAGAAGCCTTGCAAGCAAAGTGACTAATGAGTTAGTTACAGGATGATGTATTACGGAACAAGTAATGAAATTTGTCGGTAACGAGATTGAACTAGGTATGAAGATACCGACGATCGAATCTCGGGCAAGTAACATACCGATGGACAAATGGAATTACGTATGTTGTCATAACGGTTCAACCGGTGAAGATCTTCATAGAATATGTAGGAGCCAATATGGGCATCCAGGTTCCACTATTAGTTATTGACCGGAGAGGTGTCTTGGTCATGTCTACATAGTTCTCGAACCCGTAGGGTCCGCACGCTTAACGTTCGTTGACGATATAGTGTTATATGAGTTATATGTTTTGGTGACCGAATATTGTTCGGAGTCCCGGATGAGATCACGGACATGACGAGGAGTCTCGAAATGGTCGATAGGTAAAGATTGATATATAGGACGATGGTATTTGGACACTAGAAGTGTTTCGGGACGTACCGGGAAGAAATCGGGTCACCGGAAGGGGTTCCGGGCACCTCCCCCCGGGAAGTTATGGGCCTTATGGGCCAAAGGAGGGGACATACCAGCCCACAAGGGGGCTGGCGCGCCCCTCCCTTGGCTGGTCGGCCCTATGGGGAAGGAAAGGGGAGGGGTGGCCTCTCCTGCCTTTCCCTCCTCAGGAGAGAAAATAAAGGGGGGGGGGGGCGCCACCTCCTCCTTCCTTCCTCCCGCACTCCAAATAAGGAAAGGGGGCGCCACTTGGGGGAGGACCCCAAGTAGGATTCGGCCTACTTGGGGTGCCCTCTTGGCTGCTCCCTCCTCCCCCACCTATATATATGTGGGAGGGAGGCGCCTAGCACAACACAACATTGTCTTAGCCGTGTGCGGCGCCCCCTCCACCGTTTACAGCCCCGGTCATATTTTCGTAGTGCTTAGGCAAAGCCCTGCGGAGATAGCTTCACCATCACCGTCACCATGCCATCGTGCTGCCAGAACTCATCCACTACCTTGCCATCTTGCTGGATCAAGAAGGTGGAGGACATCATCGAACTGAACGTGTGCTGAACGCGAAGGTGCCGTATGTTCGGTGCTCAATCGGTTGGAACGCGAAGAAGTTCGACTACATCAACTGCGTTGTCAAACGCTTCCGCTTACGGTCTATGAGGGTACATAGACACACTCTCCCCTTTCATTGCTATGCATCTCCATGGATAGATCTTGCGTGTGCGTAGAATTTTTTTTGTTTTCCATGCAACGTTTCCCAACAGAAGTCCCTATTGATTTGGTTTACCCATCGAAGATGACCCCAAAAATGTATGAAGACATTGAAGACACTGGTGGTTCACGAAGACATTCATGTCGAAGATAATGACACCTGAAGACATTCACTTGAAGACAATGGAGTAGGAAGACATAGTTTCTTTCGTAGTTTCATTTTCTTCTTTCTTGAGTCATAGGAACCACCGAACTGTTATGTGGGGTCCAGGTAAACAAAGTCAGAAAACTGACGTGATGCTCAACACAAAATCCTATGTCTTCGAGTGAAGACAAATGGGAGAAAATCTTATCCAAGTCAGCCTTACTTGTAGCTCAAGTCATGCTGCCACGTGTGTTTGAAATCCGACCGTTGGACACGTGTAGGTTGTCCATTGACCCAGGGTCATTTTGGACATATCATGCTGGGTTGCCTCCTTGTTATAAATAGCCCACCCCTCCACCATAAATTGGTGGTTGCTCTAAGTTAGTGCACGACTTTTGTCGTTTGAGAGCAACCCACCTCCGAAGCCTTTGAGAGAGAATCCTTGCGAGGACAAGCCCAAAACACCCAAAGCCCAAAGTGTTTTGAGCGTCACTGAAGCCTTTCTATTCCACATGAACCGAAGACTTATTACACTTAGGGACTGTGATCTTCCAGTTGGTTAGGCATCGCGTTCTAAGCATCCAAGAGTCATTGTGGATTGCCGGTGAACAAAGTCTGTGAAGGTTTGGAAGTCTACCTTCAAGACTTACCTGAGTGATTGGACGAGGTCTAAGTGATCTTAGCTCAAGGGGAATAAGGTGAATGCGTGGTCTTCTGTGTTCAATCTCAGCCTCCCTAACTAGACATAGAGTTGTCACAACAACTGGAACTGGTCTACCAAATCCTTGTCTTCATCGAGCAACTGGTTCTATCACTTTACTCCTTTACTTATAGTTTAGCTTCGTGAAGTCTTTGCTTTCCTATTTTTTTCGAAGACATTGTGTGAAGACATTCACTCTGATTGCATATTTGGCTTCATATTGTCTTCCAATTCTGATCTGGTCTACCTAGCTGCTACTTATCTTCGTGCATCACCTGTTCTGTACTTTGACACTATTGCATGTGTCGGTGTACTAAGTATTGGGCCTTTAGTACCCCATACTTGTGCACGGGCAGTTGTAGCCAAGCCTGCGGCAAGGCTTGTCGGGGAAAATAGTTGGAGATTAGTTCAAGATTGTCAAAGGGACACTCAAACCAAGAATCAGAGGATCAGGAGATAATAAGAGCTGAAGACCGAAGATTAGGCCCCCGGCAAGATCTTGCCGGGGTGGCTTGCAGAGCCCGGCAAGATTTGCGCCCGGCAAGATTCTATCACTGTGCCACCGCTTCAGCACAGCAATCAGCCTGGCATTCTGGGCCCTTCTCTGGATGCGTGTCAAGGCACCAGTGGAGGAGAGCTTAAGCGGTGCTGATGGGATGGCCCCTTTTTCCATCCCCAAGAAAATGAGGACACCTAAACGGACACCTCACGGTGCATTAAATGCATTTGTCCTAAACCGTCAGTGGTTAGGTATGATAACCCTGTAGCTACTTTACACCTCAATGTATGTACATTTTGCCACTGTGGTGACCCCTTTGAACATATAAAAGGAGGCCCAAGGCAACTGCTAGAGGGAGGAGGATCTTTTGGCCCATTCTGCATGCGTAGCTGCTCTTTGAACGCACTGTTCATCGCAAGCGCTCCTGGAGCATGGGCTCAAGAACACTCTTAATAAAACAAGGCAGGAGTAGGGTTTTACGCTGATTAGCGGCCCGAACCTGGGTAAAAATCCCCTCGCGACGATCATTGGTTCTGCTCTTTGTGCATACCCCTCCCCTTGCCGAACCGAAAAAGGGATCCCCGCGATCCCATAGGAGTCGTACGCCGACATCTTTGGCGCGCCAGGTAGGGGGAAAAAGGTTGCGCAAACCTGATCCAGTGATCGGCGCCTCAGTTTCTTCATCATCTTCATCACCATGCCACCCAAGAAGAAGAGTGCCGCAATGGTGCTACCATCTACGTCCGTTTTGCCCGTGCCCTCGCGTACGGGTGACGGCGTGGATGCCGAAGGTAGAGGTTTAGAGCCTCCACGGCGTTCTGGTGATCCAAGCCAGGCGAGCGGCGTCATTTGCAGCGGTGATGGCAATCCGCACGCCACTGGATCGAGAGATGGGGCTGTGCTACCTACGGGTGGCGCGACAAACTCCAGAGATCGGAGGACGCCTCCTAGGACTCCCGCGCCGGCGCAAGCATCGCGGCCTTCACAGGTTGCACGCGACGAGCAGCGCCATGGCGCTGGTGGTTCAGGACGCCCCCATGAAAGGACTTCTGCGCATCGATCCCAAGGTGCGCAGGCCCAGCATGCACGCCAAACTGCCGGTGGAAGTGGCGCGCGGTCGCGCGATCGTGAAGGTGCTCCTTCTAACAATGTTAGGAGTCAGAGCACCTCACGTACCTCGCAATTGTCGCCGCCGCCTACACCTGCGGAAGCTTTGGCACGTGCGCAGCTGCTCCTCGACTTTCCTCCTGCTCCGGAGAAGATGGAGGAGTGGCGATCTACCATCCAGAGCCTCATCGGCTTCGTCAACAAGGATGGGTCGCAACTCAGCCCGGGCGTTCGGTCTTCCAAGAATTCGGTCTTTCATAATTGAAGACCAAAATAATTTCGGTCTTTTTGGTCCTTCACTATTCGGTCTTCGGTCTTTACTATTCGGTCTTCGGTCTAGACCAAACAAACCAAACTAATTGGTACAACTCAAATTCATGTTACTTCCAAGTACCAAACTTCATGTAGTATAGAGGTGCATATATACAAAGACAACAAATATGTGTATAGAGGTGCGTATGTACATTAGAAAAATTAAGACAAGTAGCAATTGTATTGTATGCAATCTTCATGGAGTACAATACACATGCACAACACAAAATCTGGACATCATACAACTTGAACATCACAAAATCTGGACATCACAGAATATGGTCTTGCACTCTTGCGTATGGGATTTTTTAATTCGGTCTATATGGTCTATTCGGTCATGAAGATAGGAGGACCGAATAGACCGTAATTATTTCGGTCTTCTATTTGCGCAGACCGTATTTTATTCGGTCTTTTCTAGTTCGGTCTTTTCGGGTTCGGTCTTGGTCTTTTCGGGTTCGGTTCTCGGTCTTCGGTTTTTATGCCCAGGGTGAGTCGCAACAGGCAGGGCCCTCGCGGCAACGGTCCATCGATCCGGCACGAGCCGATGGAGAGAAGACTGGAGGCGGTGCGACCACGGTGCACTCCCCTCCATGACAACAGCGGCGATCGACAACCCGGTGGACCGATGGCCGTGATGATGATTCCACGGCGTCGTCCGATCCGCGGATGCGTCGCAATCAGCGTCAAGTTCTTTGGGAACGAAGCAAAGAGGACGCTCGAACTACCATCGAGCGGCGACGGGAGGCGCGCCATCAATCTAACAAACATGCAGGACCTGCTGTTGACAAGCCTGCGCCAGGGTACGCCGGCGACTTGCCTTATGAGGTAGGTTGTCCAGCGTTTACCCGTGAGCTGCGGCGAGTCCAGTGGCCCAATTCCCGAACCTTCAAGCCAGAGGTCCCGGAGAAATATGACGGCAAGACCCACCCGTTGGAGTTCCTGAGCATCTACACCATTGCGGTGCAGGCTGCCGGGGGCCGAGACGACAAGATACTTGCCAACTACTTCCCGTTGGTGCTCAAACCCAACATCATGTCGTGGTTGATGCATTTGCCGGAGAATTCCATTTCTTCTTGGTCAGATCCGTGCCACCAGTTTGTTGGCGCCTTTGTTGGAGGCCATCAAACTCCTGGCCAGGAAAGTGATTTGCATCTCATCCCCCAGAAGGAGGGTGAGCCTCTGCGCAAGTATATCCAAAGGTTCAGCCATGTGCAATACAGCATCCCGGATGTTCATCCTGCCGCCGTTATCGGCGCGTTCCGCCAGAACGTGCGTAAACGCAAGATGCGGGAAGAGATGGCAATGAACAAGATCAGGGATATCACCGAGCTTTATGCTCTGGCTGCTAAATGTGCTCGGGCTGAAGAGGGAAGGAGACTTCCCGGCAAGAATGTTGGCGTAGGGGGCGACTCTGAAGGCGAAGATGTTGCCGCCCCGACAAAGAAGGGCCGGCGGCGAAACAAGAAGCGTAAAGGCAAGGCCGTGCTTGCTGTCGAGGGATCCGGTGATCCTGGCACCCCCAAGAAGGCCAAAGTTGGTGATCCCGGCAAGGAAGTTGCCGGGTGCACCTCCTATCAGGCCTTGGCGGCTGCCGACAAGCCGGAAGGCTCCGGCAAACAGTATTGCAAGATCCATCGCACCAAGGGCCATGATCTCCAAAACTGCCGGCAAATTGAGCAGCTTGTCGAGAAGCAGAGAGCTGAATACGAGAGGCAAGACAAGGAGAAGGCCCAAGATAGTGCTGAAGGGTCCGGCAAGAAGCGTGGTGGCCGGGGGGGGGGTCACCGCGGCAAGGCCAAGCAACAGAAGGAGAGGCCCGCTCGAGGCCGTGACAAGGAAGAGGGTGATGATGATGATGAGTCCAGTGAGCACGAATTTCAGAAAGCTACAGAGGCCATGTGTGTGTATCGACGGAGGCGCCTCGTTGCATTCTTCCCACCGTCGACTTAAACAGTGGGTGCGTGAGGTTAATGCAACAGAGCCATCATTTGATGCACGTAAACCCCTGAAGTGGTCCAACACGCCTATCATTTTTTACGCCGAGGATCACCCTGATCGCACAACATCGGTCGGGTGCTTGCCATTGTTGGTTTCACCGACAATCTGCAACCTCAAGGTGACAAAAATGCTAGTTGACGGTGGGGCCGGACTAAACCTAATCTCACCAGACGTGCTCAAGAAACTGCAGATTCCTGATGAAGATCTCGAGGAAACGGGCACATTTCAAGGGATCAATCCAGGAAGGACCCAGCTAAAAGGCAAGATAACGCTACCGGTAACATTTGGTAGCGAGCTCAACTACAGGATGGAGAAGGTGGTGTTCGATGTCGCCAAGATCCCCATGTCATACAATGGGATCCTTGGCCGCCCAGCATTGGCCAAGTTCATGGCAGCATCACACTATGCATATAATGTGCTGAAAATGCCCGGGCCCTTGAGTTTCATCACTGTCCACTCCGACAAGAAGGATGCGCTCATTTGCACCGATCAACTCTACCGGGAAGTAGTCGCAGCACCTGCCGCCAAGGCATCTGCTCCTGCCGCTGGAACTCCCGGGGGGAAGAAGAAGAACGGCAAAAACCCTGGCGCAAACTCCGGCAAGCGCACCTCCTCGGAGTGCTACGCTCCCATTGAGGATGTAGCAGAGAGTTCCACCGGCAAGAACAAGAAGTCCAAGGCTGCTCCACCAGAGACAAAGAAGGTGCCCGTCAAGGAGGATGGAATGGGAGGAACTTTCACCATAAGTTCCACCCTTGATGACAAATAGGAAAGCGCGCTCATTGCCTTCCTGCGGGCGAATGTCGATGTGTTTGCATGGCGACCATCTCACATCCCCGGTGTTCCCAGGGAGGTAATTGAGCACCACCTTGCTGTCTGTCCTCACGCGCGGCCCGTCAAGCAAAGGGTGAGAAAGGAGGCCTTGGAACGGCAAGAATTTATTGCTGAGGAGATCAGGAAGTTAGAAGCGGCAGGTTTGGTCAGAGGGGTGCTCCACCCAACGTGGTTAGCCAATCCAGTTGTAGTGCGCAAGGCGAACGGAAAATGGACGCTGTGTATTGATTATACAGATATCAATAAAGCATGTCCAAAAGATCCTTTCCCCTTGCCGTGCATCGACCAGATTATAGAGTCCACTGCTGGTTGTGACCTACTGTCATTCCTTGATGCCTACTCAGGGTATCATCAGATCTTCATGACAAAAGAAGATGAAGAAAAGACCGCATTTATCACCCCATGTGGTACGTATTGTTTTATATGAATGCCTTTCGGGTTGAAAAGTGCTGGTTCTATATTTGCGAGAGCGGTCCAAATTGGTTTTGAGCCTCAGCTGCATAGAAACATGGAAGCATACATGGATGACATAGTGGTCAAAACCAAGGACAAAGCGACGCTCATACAAGATCTAGAAGAAACGTTTACAAATCTGCGCAAGATCAATTTAAAGCTCAATCCTGAGAAGTGTGTGTTTGGCGTTCCTTCCGGCAAGCTTCTCGGGTTCTTTGTGTCTCAGTGAGGGATCGAGGCGAACCCCGACAAGATCAAAGCTATTGAGCAGATTGAGGCACCAAGATGTGTCAAGGATGTACGTCGTCTTGCCGGCTGCGTTGCAGCCTTAAGAAGGTTTATCTCCAAATCTGCTGAGCGCGCCCTGCCCTTTTTCAAAATTTTGAAGAAGGCAGGACCAATAAAATGGACTCCGGAAGTGGAGGCTGCGCTGCAAGATTTGAAGAGATGCCTCTCTTCTCCGCCGACGCTAGTCTCGCCTAGGCCACAAGAGCCGTTGCTGCTGTACCTGGCAGCTACGAATCAAGTGGTTAGTACTGTGTTAGTGGCACAGAGAGAAGCTGATGAGGAGGCAATGCCAGCGGCAGGACCGCCAAGTGACGCACCGGGGTCATCCCCGGCAAGGACTGGTGCTGGCAAGATAGGATCTGCGCAGTCAGGAGAACCAGTGCAGAAGAAGAGGATGGTGCAGCGCCCAGTTTATTTTGTCAGCTCCCTTTTGTAGGGAGCTAGGTCAAGATACTCTGGTGTGCAGAAGCTGCTCTTCGGCCTCCTTATGGCCTTGAGGAAGCTGCGCCATTATTTTCAAGCACATGAGATTACCGTCGTCACTCGCTTCCCGTTGCTGCGGATTTTATGGAATCCAGAAGCAACCGGCAGGATTGTGGAGTGGGCGTTGGAATTGTCAAGCTTTGGTCTCAAGTTTGAAAGTACTTCAACAATTCAGAGCAGAGCCTTGGCGGAGTTCATTGCAGAATGGACCCCGACACCAGACGAGGAAATTCAAGAAACGACTCTCCCCGGCAAGGAAACTGATCGAGAATGGGTTATGTACTTTGACGGGGCTTTCTCGCTGCAAGGCGCCGGTGCTGGCGTGCTGCTTGTCGCACCCACCGGAGAGCACCTCAAGTATGTAATCCAGATGCATTTCCCCCGGGAGAGTTCGACAAACAACACTGCGGAGTACGAGGGCCTGCTTGCCGGTCTCAGGATCGCGGCAGACCTTGGTATCAAGAAGCTCATCATCAGAGGCGATTCGCAGCTTGTTGTCAGGCAAGTTAACAAAAAATACCAGAGTCCATTGATGCAAGCTTATGTGGATGAAGTGAGAAAAATGGAAGAGCGCTTTGATGGTCTGCAAATGAAGCACATTCCTCGTGTCGAGAACAGTATTGCTGATGACCTGTCAAAGCGCGCTGCCCTCAAGTTACCTGTGGAACCAGGAACTTTTGTGCTCCATTTGACTCAACCATCTGTGGCACCATCAATGAGGCAAGAAAAGAGAAGAAAGTTGAATTCTGGACAGTACTTTCCGGCAGAGCTCCCTAGAGCCACCGGCAAGGAACTTGCCAGGATCAACGGCAAGCCTTCCAGGGAACAACAGGCTCCGGCGGAGCCTCAGGCTTTCACCGTCGAGACAAATGTTCCCCTAGCGGAAGAGATGCCTTTAGTCCTAGTTGTCGAGCCCTAGGCTCCAGCATGGGCACAGCACATTGTCCATTTCCTTCAGACAGGAGAACTCCCCGAGGAGCAGGAAGAAGCGGAAAAAGTAGCCCGTCAGTCTACTATGTACCAGTTCGTCGATGACGTTCTGTATAGAAAGAGACCGAACGGTGTGAAATTGAAGTGTATTCCTCGGGAGGATGGACTAGAGCTGTTGGCAGAGATACATGGAGGCATATGTGGCTCTCACATAGGATCAAGAGCACTTGTCGGAAAGGCATTCCGGCAAGGTTTCTTTTGGCCCACTGCTCTCCAGGATGCAACTGCACTAGTAACCAAGTGTGAAGCGTGCCAGTTTCATTCGAAGAAATCGCATCAGCCAGCTCAAGCTCTTCAGAAAATCCCTCTCTCCTGGCCATTTTCGGTCTGGGGGCTTGACATACTGGGCCCCTTTCCCCATGCTACCGGGGGCTTTGAGTACTTGTACATAGCAATCGACAAGTTCACAAAGTGGCCGAAAGTGGAAGCAGTGAGAAAGGTGAGGGCACAATCAGCCGTCAAGTTCTTTAAGGGAATGGTTTGCCGTTTTGGTGTGCCCAACAGGATTATCACCGATAACGGCACGCAAATCACAAGTCGCACCTTCATGCAGTACGTCCAAGACCTTGGCGGCAAAATTTGTTTTGCCTCTGTTGCTCATCCAAGAAGCAACGGCCAAGCGGAGAGGGCTAATGCTGAAGTGCTGCGCGGTCTCAGGACCAGAACTTTTGACAAGCTGAAAAAGTGCGAAAGGCGCTGGATTGATGAGTTGCCGGTGGTTCTTTGGTCAATCAGAACGACACCAAATCGAGCCACTGGCCAGACACCCTTCGCTCTAGTCTACGGAGCGGAAGCAATTCTCCCCATGGAACTCATATACGGGTCACCTCGAGTGCTCGCTTATGATGAGCTTGAGCAAGAGCAGCTGCGACAAGATGACGCCGTGCTCCTTGAGGAGGATCGTCTTCAGGCTGCTGTGCGAGCTGCTCGCTACCAGCAAGCTTTGCACCGCTACCATAGCCGCAAAGTTCATGCCCAAAGCCTTGAGGAAGGCGACCTTGTTCTTCGACGGATTCAGTCCGCCAAGAATTCAAACAAGTTGACGCCGAAGTGGGAAGGCCCTTATCGGGTAGTACGAGTCACCAGGCCCGGCGCTGTCCGCCTAGAGACCGAGGATGGCGTTCCAGTGAGCAGCTCCTGGAATATCGAGCATCTTTGCAAGTTTTACCCATGAGGCGCGGTTGCCGGGGGCCCCCGGCAACCACCTTTTGTACAAGTCTTGCCGGTAAGGCATGTAATCCTTTGTACAAAGCTAGGCGCAGACCCTGCGCGTAGATGAATAAGATTAAGTGTTGTACATTTTTCTTATCGATTTCCATGTTTATATATATATGCATGCTTGTCTGAGATATTGTATGACACTTATTCCCGGTAAGCATTAACGAACCGCCAAGGTTCCATATTTCTATTTTCTCTTCTTTCTTTTTCTTAAAAGATAGAAGGTTTCCTCACGCGCACATTTGCCGGGGGGGAAGGAAGATATGGATACCAGTGGGCGACATTCAGAATTGATACCTTGCCAGAAGGAACAAGGAATACAACGATAGAGAGCTAAGTTGCTAAACTCGAGCAAGCTTTTCAATTTTTATTATAAAGTTATTTTCCTTAGATGATTTCGGTCTTTGTATGGAAAACCTGCACGCGAAGGAATCCTTGTCGTAATCGGTTGCGCCCTTATTTTGTTTCGAGTCCGCTCAACAGTTTAAGTGGCTGCACTGAGCACGCCAAGGTGTTTTGCCGGCCGCTGCACCTCCAGCAGACTGCTGAAGTCCCGCACCCAGCGCTCGCGGCAGGTTGCGCGCCGGCAAGCTTTCAGTAAGCGTAGGGTGTGCTCCATACAGAAAGGAATCAGACAAGGGAAATAGCATGCATGTACCCAAACATAAGCAAGTTATGTTACATCAATAAGTTGCCGCAGTTCTAACTTAAGACTTAATTGTTTTTGGCATGGAATGGTGGCGACAAGGGAAAATGAGGCAGCTAGTCCCTACGCTGGCCTTCGACCCTCTTGATTGAATCTACTTTCTCAAGGATGGGCGCGACAAGCTCCTCAAGTGCTTTGAGATCTGCATCCTTCGGCAAACGATCGAGCACGTTGGTGAGGTCGACGCCAGGGTTCTTGTGCACCACCTTGATGAGCACCTTGCGGAGGATGACCCGGCAAAGCTTGCAGGATTCATCGGCTAGTTGGGTCGCTCGGTTGGACTGGAGTAGCTTCAGAGCATCTATGATTCTTTCAAAGAACATGGTCAACCTGGCGCTCGGAGATACCCTTTCTTCGGAAGAATACTTAAAGTTTGGCAGGCCCATGGTTGACAGATGTGCTGTGAGCTTCTCCGCAGTGTCGACAAGGCGTTCAGTCCAGATTTTTACCCCCTTCTCATAGTCGATTTGGGCGGTGGCAGCGCTCTTAAGTAAGTTCCTCTCATCTTGGAGATCTTTGCTCAGAGCCTTCTCGCGGGCCCTGCCGTCCTCAAGAGACTTCTCTAGCGTGGTCAGCTTCAGCCTCAGATCGGCAATGATATCTTTGGCTGAAGAGAGCTGCTTGGTCTTGTCGGATATGGCAACTTGCATCTCCGCTAGGCTGTGGAGAGTTTTCTCCCTGTCACCTTTGAGCGTCAAGAGCTCCTTGCTATGTTCTTCAAGATCCACCTCCAGCTTCTTCACTTTGTCGCTCAGCTCGTTCTTGGCAGCCTCTGCAGCCTCGGCAGCATCGATGGCCTTCTTGAGCTTGCCGGCGTGATCTACAGTTAGAGCTTCGAGCGCCTCTTTGTGCTTCTGCTCCAGCTCCTGGGTTCGCTGCGCGACAAGCTTCTCGATTTCTTCATCTTTGCTGCGAAGCTTGGCGGCGAGCGCCTGCTCGCGTGCGGCAAGATCTTCCTCGTGAGCATCAAGCCCAATGCGACGCTCCGTCAGGAGAGCATCTTCAGTGGCAACTCTTTGTGCAGCTTCCTCTTGCGCCTTCTCTAGGTCAGATTGCCTCAAGAGGAGCTCCGTCCAGCTTTGGCTTACTTGTTCCCGGTTGGCAGTCAACTCCTGAAAGGCCACAGCATACCAGATTTGCATTTGCTCAACGCGCTTTTGAAAGTCTAACTCAGTTGCTTCAACAACTGCAGCTCTAGAATCTACCTTCTCCTTTCGAGCATGGTGGAGCGCTTGGAGCTTGCGGAAATTATCGCCCATGGCCTGAAGGAGCTGATCTTCCTCAGATTTGCTGCCGCTGGCAATTGGTTCGTTGACGATCTCGAGCCCAGCAGCAGTAATGATTTCTTCATTAAAATCTTCCCCTTCGGTCGATTCCCCAATGCTTGCCGTCCCCGGCAAGTTGACGAACAGGTTCTCGCCAACTTTGGGATATCTGCTTGATGGAGGAACTTCAGATGTTGACGGTTGATCCTTAGCAACCGCCTCACCAGCAGCTGGGGGCTCCGTGGCTGGCGTAGCGCCTAGCGCTCCTGCAGCAGGAATGCCGTCAGGACGGTCACCAGCCTCCTTGCCGGCCCCCTCAGCAGATTCCTTGGCGGCCTCCTCCTATGTAGCCTTGGCGGTCTCGTCAGCAGCAGCCCTGTCGACTTTGACAGTGGTGTCTTTGGTGGCCTCGCTAGCGGCAATCTCGTCGGCTTTGGCGGCAGCATCCCTGGCGGTCTCTTCGATGACAACGTCGACATCCATGTGTTCCATCATAGGGAATTCTGAAGGACAAAGGAGGGAAACAAGATAAGACCAAGGATGAAGTTCAAGAAGACAAAAAGAAGAGAAGATAAAGGAGAGAATGACAAGTGCCCTGAGGCAAGCGGTTACCTGCGTTGAGCTGTTGAGGGGTGGTCTCATCCTTTCTGGCAACGTTGGTTGCGGGGGAAGGGTTGCCGGTGCCCATGTTAGCCGGTCCCTCCTCAACCAAGACAGGCTCGTTGGTAGGAGCTCTTGCCGGGGACGCACTTGCGGGCGGCGTGGTTGACGAAGGCGGCACGACGGGGACGTTTTCCAATGACCCTTCCTATTGCCATCCTTCTCCTGCAAGGCCCAGAGATATCAGCGGTAAAGGGAGAAACCCCGGCACCCGCCAACGGAAAACGAGTAATGAACTCACGCTAGGGGCTGTGCTGGGGGCTGCGTCGAGGGCTAAGCTCCGGGCTGATGGTGATAGTTTCTGGCACGCTTGCGAAGCCTGTCGGGGGCTCGTCACCAGTGGAAGTCTTCGCCCTCTTCACCATCCTTTCCGCCAAGGTTTCTGCATCACTGTGGAGACAAGACAAAGCAAGCCAATAAGATCAATTCAGATTTTGGAAGATAAAGGCTACGGCAGGATACTTACTCTTCCTCTTCTTGTTCCGGGCTAAAACCGGAGATGTCGAAATCGACCTCCGTCGTAGTGTCCGTATGGGGAGGCGGAGGAGGGGTCCTGGGTCGCTTGGTTGCACCAGGCGCAGGGAGTTGGCGTGGCTCTGCTGCCTCAGCCTCCGGTGCTGCTGTGTGGGACGTCCCTGCCGCCCCAGTGGTTGCCACAGGTGTGTGTCTCACGCGCCGTGCAGGTTGCTGCTGAACTCCCTACCGCAGTGCAGCCTTGCCGGCCGCTTTCTTGCCGGGGGCTTCGCTGCTTGAAGAAGGCTGGTTTGCTGGGACACCATAGGCAGCTTTCCGAAGTACACGTTTTGTCCTCTTCGGAGCTGGGAGCTCTTCCTGCAGCCCCTCTTCAGCTGCGTCTTCATCGGCTGAGCTCTCGGCGGCTGCACTGCTCTGTTCCTCGGTAGCCTTATCCTCCCCGGCAAGATTCTCTTCGGTCATAACTTCTGTGTCACTGGTTTCCCACTCTGTGAAGCCGACGCTGCTGGCCTCCGCGGCAAGATTCGCCTCTTCTACCCTAGTGGCAATGTATGCCACTTCTTCGTCAGTAGTGGCTCGGATGAGGTTTGTTTCTTCCCGGACGGCCCTTTCCGATAGGTTGTCGAAGAATTTTTGTGCTTCCTCCTCGGATGGTTCAGCCCAAGTCACGTCAAGACCGTGGGCGTTGAACATTGGCATTGTGGTGATGATCGACCCCAGGGCGGAGTTGTTGCACAAAGCGACAATTCTTGCCGGCAACCGATGTTTGTTCTCGCGCTGGAACAGCTTGTGGCGGAGAGTGCCAAGTTGCATGGTAGTCAAATTATTGTTCAATCCAGGGCACAGCCTCATGATGTCTGCTGCGTTCCGGTATTCCCAAGCTGGTCTCCCCTTGTTCTGCAAGGGGGCGATGCGGTGGCGGAGGAAATCAAAGCTGATCATCTCCATTGTGAGCCCGGCAGCTTTCAGACGAAGGATCCTGGTAGTGGCAATCATGAGCTTCTCGTCTTCAGCAGCGAAATCGCTCCAGTCATTGCCACGGACCGCTTTCTGCTGTCGGGGCCAACAGAATGGATGGGGATCTGCTTCCTTGATCCAGCACCACTCGGACTGCCATTCATCCCACTTCTCGCGGTAAATCCCTTCTGGGTATATTTCCTTGTTCCAAGCCCTTGGGATCCAGGCGATAGAACAGGAGAGGGCATCCCCTTTTTGGATGCGGGGAATAAAGTAATGGCGGAAGAGGGCAGTGTTGGGAACAACTCTAGCAAAGTTTTCACAAAGATGAGCGAAGATGGACATGCACAGTACGGCGTTCGGCGTGAAATCAAGAAGATGGAAGCCGTATGTGTACATAATGTCATTGAAGAAATCAGAGAATGGGGGACAGAGCCCGCAATAGAAATAAGCGACGAAAAAGGGATATCTGTCTGGTCCGCCTTTGGAAGAAGAACCTGGAGCCACGCGAGTTGCGGGGTGAGCTTGCGTCTCCCTCGCCCACATGCACTGGTACCGGTTCTTCAAGGCTCTCGCGTCGAGCGTCGGAGCGAAGACGACATACTTTTTCCGCATCTTCACCAGCTCACTCTCCGGAACGACGGCTTTCGCTTCCTTGCCCTTGCCCTTGCCAGCCTTGGGTGGCATGGTGGCTGTGAGGGCGGAAGCCGAGGATAGAACGGGTGCAGAAGCGAAGAGCGGATAAGGAGAAGTTTGGCTTTGAGCTCGAGAAGGAGAAGGCAATGGCGGATTCTAGATTGGAAAGAAGAGGGGGTAAATAGGCAGCACCTCTGTAGTTCCCTTTTTTATGGGGAAGGAGCGAGGCCGCCTATTTTACTGCCCAATGTGAATACGCCTCTACAAGCGCGCTGCGGCCGCGGCCATTCAGCGCACGCGCCCCACGTCACGCATTCAACGTGCATAGTGGGGGTACGTAGTAAGCGAAATCATCATGAGCAGTTAATCCCCTGCCACGCGTGCCCGTGCACTGTTTGGGCCTAGCCCAACAACGCCTCGCACTCGTGTGTGGCCTAGGCCCGGGGGCTCCTGTCGGTGTACTAAGTATTGGGCCTTTAGTACCCCATACTTGTGCACAAGCAGTTGTAGCCAAGCCTGCGGCAAGGCTTGTCAAGGAAAACAGTTGGAGATTAGTTCAAGATTGTCAAAGGGACACTCAAACCAAGAATCAGAGGATCAGGAGATAATAAGAGCTAAAGACCGAAGATTAGGCCCCCGGCAAGATCTTGCCGGGGTGGCTTGCAGAGCCCAGCAAGATTTGCACCCGGCAAGATTCTATCACTGTGCCACCGCTTCAGCACAACAATCAGCCTGGCATTCTGGGCCCTTCTCTGGATGCGTGGCAAGGCACCAGTGGAGGAGAGCTTAAGCGGTGCTGATGGGATGGCCCCTTTTTCCATCCCCAAGAAAATGAGGACACCTAAACGGACACCTCACGGTGCATTAAATGCATTTGTCCTAAACCGTCAGTGGTTAGGTATGATAACCCTGTAGCTACTTTACACCTCAATGTATGTACATTTTGCCACTGTGGTGACCCCTTTGAACATATAAAAGGAGGCCCAAGGCAACTGCTACAGGGAGGAGGATCTTTTGGCCCATTCTGCATGCATATCTGCTCTTTGAACGCACTGTTCATCGCAAGCGCTCCTGGAGCATGGGCTCAAGAACACTCTTAATAAAACAAGGCAGGAGTAGGGTTTTACGCTGATTAGCGGCCCGAACCTGGGTAAAAATCCCCTCGCGTCGATCGTTGGTTCTGCTCTTTGTGCATACCTCTCCCCTTGCCGAACCGAAAAAGGGATCCCCGTGATCCCATAGGTGTCGTACGCCGACAGCATGGCTAGTGTAGTTCATCTTCCGCTGTATCCTATTTAGCAACTATTTTAATTGCCTGTCTTTGAAGACATTGCCTGTCTTGATTACTTTCATAAAAATCGCCTATTCACCCTCCTCTAGTCGATAACTAGCACTTTCAATTGGTATCAGAGCAAGGTGCTCCCTTGTTCTGTGTGATTCGGTTTAACCACCCGGAGTTTTAGCTATGTCGACTGCAGGGATAATCAAGGTCTCCGCTGCATGCCCCGTCTTTGATGTTACTGATTACCCCTACTAGAAGAATTAGATGCGCATGCATCTTGAAGCCATTGATAACGACCTCTGGTATGTCATCATGACTGGAGTTCCCAAAGTCAGTGAAGGTGTCACCGCTGCTGATGTGAAGAGGTTCGCGCAACTGGACTCGACCACCAAGAACATCATCTGTGGTCATCTGACCGCCAAGCATATGACTAGCAAATTTAAGTCTAACCCACTTCCTATGCATCGGGATTTTTTGAGCAAATAATTCATGGGAACAAGAATCAACTAGCATAGGAAGGAAAAACAAGTTTAACTTCAAAACTTTCAACATAAAGAGAGGAAACTTGATATTATTGCAATATGTAAAAGCATATGTTCCCCTCTCATAATAATTTTCAGTAGCATCATGAATGAATTCAACAATATAACTATCACATAAAGCATTCTTTTCATGATCTACAAGCATGGAAATTTTATTACTCTCCACATAAGCAAATTTATTCTCATGAATAGTAGTGGGAGCAAACTCAACAAAATAACTATCATGTGATTGAAAATTAAAATCATGATGACAAGTTTCATGGTTATAATTATTCTTTATAGCATACATGTCATCACCATAATCATCATAGATAGCAACTTTGTTGTCATAGTCAATTGAAACCTCTTCCAAAATAGTGGATTCATCACTAAATAAAGTCATGACCTCTCCAAATACACTTTCATCAATATAATCATCATAAATAGGAGGCATGCTTTCATCATAATAAATTTTCTCATCAAAACTTGGGGGAGTAAAAAGATCATATTCATCAAACATAGCATCCCCAAGCTTATGGCTTTGCATATCACTAGCATCATGGATATTCAAAGAATTCATACTAGCAACATTGCAATCATGCTCATCATTCATGGATTTTATGCCAAACATTTTATTGAATTCTTCTTCTATCAATTGAGCACAATTTTCTGATCCATCATTTTCATGAAAGACATTATAAAGATGAACAATATGAGACCACCTCAATTCCATTTTTTTTGTACTTTTCTTTTACGAACCAAACTAGTGATAAAACAAGAAACTAAAAGATTCAATTGCAAGATCTAAAGATATACCTTCAAGCACTCACCTCCCCGCCAACAGCGCCAGAAAAGAGCTTGATGTCTACTACACAACTTGTTCTTGTAGACTAGTGTTGGGCTTCCAAGCGTAGAGTTTTGTAGGACAGTAGCAAATTTCCCTCAAGTGGATGACCTAAGGTTTATCAATCCGTGGGAGGCATAGGATGAAGATGGTCTCTCTCTAACAACCCTGCAACCAAATAATAAAAAGTCTCTTGTGTCCCCAACACACCAAATACAATGGTAATTTGTATAGGTGCACTAGTTCGGCGAAGAGATGGTGATAAAAGTGTAATATGGATGGTAGAAATATTTTTTTATGATCTGAATAAATAAAAACAGCAAGGTAGCAAGTGATAAAACAGAGCACAAACGGTATTGCAATGCTTGAAAATGAGGCCTAGGGTCCGTACTTTCACTAGTGCAATCTCTCAACAATGCTAATCTAATTGGATCATATAACCATCCCTCAAAGTGCGATGAAGAATCACTCCAAAGTTCCTATCTAGCGGAGAACATAAGAAGAAATTGTTTGTAGCTATTCTTTCCGATCGATCTATCCAAGAGTTCGTACTAAAATAACACCAAGTTATTCTTTCTGATCGATCTATCAAGAGTTCGTACTAAAATAACACCAAGTTATTCTTTCTGATCGATCTATCAAGAGTTCGAACTAAAATAACACCAAAGCAAATTCAGATTCATAATACTCAATCCAACACAAAGAACCTCAAAGAGTGCCCCAAGATTTCTATCGGAGAAACAAAAGACGAGAACGTGCATCAACCCCTATGCATAGATTACCCCAATGTCACCTCGGGAATCCGCAAGTTGAGTGCCAAAACATATCTCAAGTGAATCAATATAATACCCCATTGTCACCACGGGTATTCATATGCAAGACATATATCAAGTGCTCTCAAATCCATAAAAGTATTCAATCCGATAAAACGAAATCTCAAAGGGAAAACTCAATTCATCACAACAAGATAGAGAGGGAGAAACACCATATGATCCAACTATATTAACAAAGCCCGCGATACATCAAGATTGTGCCATCTCAAGAACACGATAGAGAGAGATTAAACACATAGCTACAGGTACAAACCCTCAGCCCCGAGGGTGGACTACTCCCTCCTCATCATGGTGGCCGCCGGGATGATGAAGATGGCCACCGGTGATGATTTCCCCCTCAGGCGGAGTGCCGGAACAGGGTCTAGATTGGTTTTTTGTGGCTACAGAGGCTTGCGGCGGTGGAACTTCTGATCTAGGGTTACCCCGAGGGTTTTTGGAATATTTGGGAATTTATAGGGTGAATAGGCGGTGCGGGAGGCCACCGAGGTGGGCACAACCCACCTGGGCGCGCCTGGGCCCCCAGGCGCGCCCTGGTGGGTTGTGCTCTCCTCGGAGCTCCCCTCTGGTACTTCTTTGGCCCACCGGGTGTCTTCTAGTCCAGAAAAACTCTCCAAAAAGTTTTGCTGCATTTGGACTCCGTTTGGTATTGATTTTCTGCGATGTAAAAAACAAGCAAAAATAGCAACTGGCACTGGGCACTATGTCAATAGGTTAGTCCCAAAAAATGATATAAAGTTGCTATAAAATAATTGTAAAACATCCAAGAATGATAATATAACAGCATGGAATAATAAAAAATTATAGATATGTTGGAGACGTATCACTATGTGTTTGATCTCTCTCTCTCTCTCTCTCATGTTCTTGATTTGGCACGATCTTGATGTACCACAAGCTTTGTTAATATAGTTGGATCCTGTCGTGGTTTTGTCACGACAGATGTCCTAGTGTGAGGACTTAGTCTTGAGGCCAACGCATCTAAGTAGTAGCTTGAATGGGGTTGGTTGGAATCGAGAGACGCGAGTTTTACCCAGGTTCGGCCCCTCGCGGTGGAGGTAAAAGCCTACATCATGCTTCATTGATATTGATGATGATGATGATCTCGGTTACAAGGGCGGTGTTTCGCTACCTCTATCTTGAGAACATCTACTTTGATCTTGTCTAAGACTTGTCTATTTCTTAACCTGTCTATCTTGACCCCTGCCCCTCCTTATATAAGTTGAAGGGGCAGCTTACATGTAGAGTCCTAGTAGGACTAGTCTATCTTCTATTACAAGCCGGATACAAGTCCTGGTCTTGCTTCCCTTGCCAGGTCTTGCTCTTCTTTGAACCTTCTCCGTGAGCCGGCTGTCCAGGCAGGTTACCGATGAGGCGCCAAGTCCTGGCCGGGTTAGGATTTTGGTTACACAATCTGCTGGGTTAGACAATCTGCCGGGTTAGAATCCGGGTTACACAATCTGCCGGGTTAGGATCCGGGTTGCGCGTGCTAGGTTACGCGTGTCGGGTTACACCTGCCGGGTTATGCCTGCCAGGTTACGCCTGCCGGGTTAGGATCCGGGTTACGCCTGCCGGGTTAAGTCCAGAGATGACTTAACAGGGCTGCTTAAGTCCAGAGATGACTTAACGTCATAGGACGGGTTTAACCGCGGGTAATTCCCCCGACAGATCCTATGGTGTTTCTCCCTCTCTATCTCGTTGTGATGAATTGAGTTTTTACCTTTGAAGTTTCACTATTATCGGATTGAATACTTTTATGGATTTGAGAACACTTGATGTATGTCTTGCATATGAATACCCATGGTGACAATGGGGTATTATATTGATTCACTTGATGTATGTTTTGGAACTCAACTCACGTATTCCCGAGGTGACATTGGGGTAATCTATGCATAGGGGTTGATGCATGTTTTCGTTCTACTTTCTCTGGTAGAAATCTTGGGGCACTCTTTGAAGTTCTTTGTGTTGGATTGAATATTATGAATCTAAAGTTGTTTGATGCATATCGTATAATCAATTCACGGATACTTGTGGTGACATTGGAGTATCTAGGTGACATTAGAGTTGGTTGATGTGTATCATATGGTGTTATTTTAGTACGAACTATAGCGTTGTTTGTGACACTTATAGGAATAGCTCAATAGATTGATCGGAAAGGATAACTTTGAGGTGGTTTCGTACTCTACAAACAATTTCATCTTATGTTCTCTGCTAGATAAGAACTTTGGAGTGAATTTTTGTCGCACGTTGAGAGATTGTTATATGATTCAATTATGTTAGCATTGTTGAGAGATTGCACTAGTGAAAGTATGAACCCTAGGACTTGTTTCTAAGCATTGAAATACCGTTTGTGCTCCGTTTTATCGCTTGCTACCTTGCTATTTTTATATTTTCAGGTTACAAAAACCTATATCTACTATCCATACTACACTTGTATCACCATCTCTTCGCCGAACTAGTGCACCTATACAATTTACCATTGTATTGGGTGTGTTGGGGACATAAGAGATTTCTTTTATTTGATTGCAGGGTTGTTTGAGAGAGGCCATCTTCATCCTACGCCTCCCACAGATTGATAAACCTTAGGTCATCCACTTGAGGGAAAATTGTTGCTGTCCTACAAAACTCTATGCTTGGAGGCCCAACACGAGTCTACAAGAATAAGTTGTGTAGTAGACATCAAGCTCTTTTCTGGCGTTGTTACCGAGGAGGTGATTGATTGAAGGTATATCTTTAGATCTTGCAATTGAATCTTTTAGTTTCTTGTTTTTTGGTTTATAAAAGAAAACTACAAAAAAATGGAAGAGTGGTTGCCTCATATTCTTCGTCTTTATAATGTCTTTCTTGAAAATGATGGATTGGAAAATTGTGCTCAATTAATAGAAGAAGAATTCAATAAAATGTTTGGCATAAAATCTTTGAATGATAAGCATGATTGCAATGTTTCTAGTATGAATTCCTTGAATATCCATGACGCTAATGATATGGAAGGCCATAAGCTTGGGGATGCTATGTTTGATGAAGATGATATTTTTAGTCCCCCAAGTTTTGATGAGAATATTTATTCTGATGATTGCATGCCTCCTATTTATGATGATTACAATGATGAAAGTGGGTTTGGAAGAGTGTCACTCTAGGAAGTAATGATCCCACTATTTTGGAGGGTGTTGAATCTTATTACAATATTGATAAAAGTGGATTTGGAGAGGTCATGACTTTATTTAATGATGATTCCACTACTTTGGAAGAGGTTTCAATTGATTATTATGAGAACAAAGTTGCTATCTATGATGATTATGGTGATGACATGTATGCTATAAATAATAATGATAACCATGAAACTTGTCATCATGATTTTAATGCTCAAATTGATTATGTAAATCAAGTATCACATGATAGTTATTTTGTTGAGTTTGCTCCCACTATTATGAATGAGAATGAATTTGCTTATGTGGAGAGTAATAAAATTTCTATGCTTGTGGATCATGCAAATAATGCTTTATGTGATAGCTATATTGTTGAATTCATTCATGATGCTACTGAAAATTATTATCAGAGAGGAACATATGCTTTTACATATCTCAATAATATCAAGTTTCCTCTCTATGTGTTGAAAGTTTTGAAGTCATGCTTGTTTTGCCTTCCTGTGCTAGTTGATTCTTAATCCCATAATTTGTTTGCTCACAAAATCCCTATGCATAGGAAGTGGGTTAGGCTTAAATGTGCTAGTCATATGCTTCATGATGCTCCCATTATGTTTCAATTCTTATCTTTTATGTGAGCATCATTGAAATCATCATGCCTAGCTAAAAAGGCATTAAAGAAAAGTGCTTGTTGAGAGTCAACCCAATAATTTTACCTACTGTTTTTGTGTGTTCACATGATTAAGCTAATGTAGTAATCATGTTTTATAGCTTTTGTTTCAATAAAGTGCCAAGTAAAGCCTTTGGGATGATTTCGATGATAGTTGAATTGATTCTGTGAAAAAACAGAAAGTTTTGCGCCCAGTACCTGAATTACTATGGCTTACTGGAACGTGATAAAATTCTGAATTTTTTTACATATTATTGATATACAAATTTCCTGCATTTTCCTAAATTTTTAGAATCTTTTTAGTAACAGAAGTAGAGTCATTATTCAGGTCTTTACAGACTGTTCTATTTTTGACAGATTATGTTTTCAATGAATAATTTGGTTGCTTTCTAGTTTCTATGGCTTATATTGGTCAATATAAATTGTAGAAATGATAGAGTACAGTATGCATTGTGTGGTAACAATTATGAATCTTGTCTTTGACAGTACCAAAGTGAATGATTTGTTCTTTATCATACTAACCTATCTCATGAAGTTCCATTATGTTTTGTGTGATTGAAGTTTTCAAGTTTTGTGAGATATTGATATGAGGAGAATAAGGAGTGGCAAGACCCTAAGCATGGGGATGCCCAAGGCAGCCAAAGGTAATATTCAAGTAATACCCAAGAAACTAAGCTTGGGGATTCCCCGAAAGGCATCCCCTCTTTCGTCTTCAACATTATCGACAACCTTTTTTGACTATGTACAGTAGGGTAAAAACCCCACTGCAATTTTTATAATAATTTAAAGGAACAAGTCTCTGTACATAAAAAACAAAAGAAAAGAAGAAAAGAAAAGAGCTAAAACAGCAAGGGGGCTTGTGATTAACCCCTAAAGAAAAGAATAAAAACTAACCTAAAAGAAAAGAGCTAAAACAGCAAGGGGGCTTGAGATTAGCCCCTAAAATTACAAAATTACAAAACACTATCCAGCCAAGTGTTGAATTCAGTTGCATACTTATTCTTGATCCTGTGTGTGAGAAGCTTAATTTGCTCCAGATAAATGTGCTACCAACCTTGAAAAGTAGGTTGTATGTTCTCAAAGATTTTGTTATTTCTAGTAATCCAGATAGCCCAAGATCCCAAAATGATGATCTCCATGAAGAATGGCACCCTTAATTTTTCTCTTAAATCTTGGAATGCTTCAAGGACAGACAGGTTGGATGTTCTGAGTGGGCATATGAAATCCCAGCATCTCATGGCAAATTGACAGCCTCAGAATAGGTGATGTAAAGTCTCCTCCTGCTGACAGTTCATTACTGCACAATTATACTCCTCTAGGATGAATGTCTTCCTTCTGAGGAGGTTCCTTGTATTCAATATGTCATGTAATAACATCCAAAAGAACATTTTGTGCTTTGGTTGGCAGGAAGAATTCCAAATCCATGTGAAATGTGGTGGAACTTGTTTGACTCCAATCATCACTTCGTATGATTTTGCAGAAGTGAAAGCACTATTACCCCAAATATAGCTCCAAGTGTCAGTCATATCTTGGAATTCTGATTGTCTTAATGAGTGACAGTTGTCCTCCAGTTGGAGGAATTGTTGATGAACTTGAATGGATAGTGGTAAGTGAAATAGGTCTTCAAGGAATTCTGTGTTGATCACTTGTTGTACAAAGGAGAACAAATGAGGGAACTCCTGCTGGAGTATTGAGTTACTCCAAAGTTCAGTCCAGAATAAAGCACTTCTACCATCTCCCAAGTTACATCTTGCCATAGCCTTGTACTGGTCAATTAATTGCAAAATGGATTTCCACCAGAAGGACCCTACTAATTCCTCTCGAGGAAGTTTGTTGTCTTGATAATATGTCTCCCAAATTAAATTCACCCATGGTATGTTGTGCCTATTGTAAAACTTATGAAGATTTTTCATTAGCAGAGCTTTGTTCTGAGTGAAAATGTCCATTACCCCAAGACCTGCCTAATCTTTTGGCCTGCAGACTGTTGTCCATGCCACTGAAGCTGGTCTGTGATCCTCCATATCAGATCCTCTCCATAAACAATGCCTCAGATATTTGATAACCTGTTGTTTAATGTTGACTGGGACATCCAAACAACCCATGAAGAATATCGGTAGTGAAGCTAAAACTGATTTTACCAGAAGAAGCCTTCCAGCACTTGTCATGAAAGTAGCCAGACCAGCAAGTCTTTTTGCAACTCTTTGCACCATTGGTAGGCATTGCTCCACACTTGGTTTGTACAAACCTAATGGCATACCCAAGTATGTAAATGGGAAATGTCCTCTTTGACAATTCAGTGTCCCAGTGAAAATGTGAACCCTGTCTTCTTGGATGTTGATTGGGACCATTATAGATTTATGATAATTAACTTTTAGCCTTGTGGAAGTTGCAAAAGTGTTTAGGAGTGCTTTGAGACAAAACAATTCTCTAGCATCAGCTTTCATAATGAGAAGTGTATCATCTGCGTATTGTAGTATTGGAAAATCAGGGCAAGAATTCACTTGGATGGGTGTTGTGAGCAAACCTTGATCCCTTGCTTTGTTTAAAATGGACTAAAGGAGGTCTGCAGCCAGAACAAATAACAGTGGTGATAGGGGATCACCCTGCCTGACCCCTCTTCTGCAGTAAAATTTCTTACCAGGCACCCCATTCAATAATACAGCTGAAGATGCAGATTTGAATAAAATATTTATCCAGGAAATCCATCTTTCTCCAAACCCTTTTGCTCTCAGAATGTCAATTATAGCTTGATGTTCAATGGTGTCAAAAGCCTTCTCAAAATCTAACTTTAGAACCAGCAGTTCCTTCCTTGACTTGTAGCATTGATGTAGATATCCATATGACCAGCCAAGGCAATCCTGTATCACTCCGTCCTTTAAAAAACCATATTGATTTATGTGTATCAATTGCAGTATAACCTTTTGAAGCCTGTTTGCCAACAACTTTGTAATAATCTTGAGCACTCCATTTTGTAATGAGATAGGTCTAAAATCATTGGGGGAGAGTGGAACCTCTTTCTTTGGAATAAGAGTGATGAATGATGTGTTAATACTCTCTAATGAAATATCCCCATCATGAAAGGCATGGATGAGATTCTTGATATCCTGGCCAATGATATCCCAACAGGACTTAATGAACTCATTATTGAAGCCATCTGGACCAGGGGATTTGTCTTGTGGTAAGTCTTTAATTAGCTTGTTGATTTCTTCATCTGAAAAAGGTTTCTCCAAATCTTGAAATATTTCTGGATTAGTCTGTTGTCCCAATAAATTTTTCAGATCAAAATGCATAGTGTGACCCTCTGATTGCCCTAGTCTCTTCTTAAAAGCTTCCCAAAGGAGACCTGCTTTCCCAGCATGATCTGTAATTTCAACATTCCCCTCATTTCTAAGCATTGCAATTTTGTTTTGCCTGAAATTAATGGAGGCCTTGGTATGAAAGAATTTTGTTTTCTCATCCCCAAATTTTACTCCCTTTATTTTCCCTCTCTGCTTCCAATATATCTTCTGATTGTTGAGAATGATCAAAAGGTGCTCTTTTAGTATCTTTCTGCAATTCCATTCAAAAGTGCTTAACATTCTGAACTCTTCAAAGAAGTCCAAAATATAAATGCATCCATTGACTTCAGCAATTTGTTTCCTCGGGCAAGGTAGATTTTTTATCCACAATTTGATACTCCTTCTGAGATGCTTGAGCTTTGTATTGATGATTTTTGCAGGGTCAGTAAAGCCTACAGGAATATCCCAGGCATTTTGGACTAACTCTTTGAATGAGCTATGTCCCAACCAATAATTTTCAAACCTAAAAATTTGAGATTTTGGGATAGATGTACCCACTTTGATCATACAAGGAAGGTGATCAGAGATAGGTCTAGAAAGAGGCAGAGCAGTAGTGTCTGGGTATGAGGTCATCCAAGCAGCAGATGTAAAGAACCAGTCCAATTTTTCAAGCAGAGGGTTTTCTTGCATATTGCTCCAGCTGAACTGTCTTCCTTTTAAAGGAAGCTCAACTAATCCTAGGTTACTGATTGCTTCATTAAAAAGGAGCATCTGATTGACATCCCCACCAGGTTTATTTCTGTCTGCTGGAGACCTAATAAAGTTAAAATCTCCCATGATAATCCAGTCCTCTTCAGGAGGCATCTCAATATTACTAAAACAGTTGAGGAATTCCACTTTTTCAGCTTGGTCACAAGGCCCATAAATGTTTGTTAGTATCCAGGACTGTGTGGAGCTGGTGCATGTGAGTTTAACAAAGATGGAGAATCTGTTTTGGAAAAGAAGCTCTCCTTGAAACAATGAACCATTCCAAGCAATGAGTAAACCTCCAGATGCCCTAGTAGATGGCAGGAATTCAAATTTGTTAAATCTTTTAGGGCAGAATTTACCAATATAAGCAAGAAAAAAAAATTCGCTTTTTGTTTCCTGAAGACATATGATCCCAGCAGCACTTTCCTCAATTTTTTGTTTAATAGCTAACCACTTATCTTCAGCATTAATTCCTCTGATATTCCAGTTCAAGATATTCCAAGATCTGTTATTATTCATAAAGAAAGACTATTGTTTTTGTGTCTCCTCTCACGGTCCATCCCTTGAGAATTATCTGATGAGTGCTTCTCAAAGTAGCAGTACTTATATCATGTTGCTCAAATTGTTTTCTTTGATGCAGATCAACAGCAATAAATTTAGTCTTATCCAGGCTATCATCATCAGAGCAGTAGTTATGGATATCACATGACATAAGAGAAGGACAGACATCAACTACCTTAACCTTTTCAATCACAGAAGCAAGCACAAACATAAAGACCACATTCAAAGCCACTAAATTTAGAAAGTCATAGCATAACATCACAAACTTTCTTTGGTTCCAACCACAAAAGAGTCTACTACAGATCCAAGGTTCCTTAGTATCACTTAAAAGTTCAACCAACATAATTATTACAAAAGCTTCCACAGGCACAGAACCGCCCACATTACATATTTGACTAATCATGGATCATTGGTCTTGGAGCTGCTGGTATTCTTGGCCTTGGAAACCTTGGCCAAATCCTCCTGCTCTTTCTCTTTGTTCTTTGGCCTCTTAGCCAACTTCTCTTGTAGTTCCTCTTCAGCAACTTGAAAATCCTTGCCTCGAGCAAAGTTGAGGGTGAACGGAGGTATGATGCAAAGACGTGGTAGACCCCCAAGGTGTTATCTGACCGGAGGCATTATCGGTAACCTTACTTGGGGCTATATTTATATTCGTCACATGATATGTGTTTTGCTTAGAGCGTCATTTTATTTTATTAGGATTTGCTTGCTGTTATTTATAATAATGTTTTTCATCTCTTACTTCAATTAAAGTGTCAAGTATAGCCTTTACCATGCTTATTTTGCAAGTCTATACGCTGCTGTTTCAAAACAGAAAGTTTGTTGTTATTGTTTGAATTCTTCAGAAAAGTTAGAACATGCTAAAATCTTGAAAAAATTTACACAGTAAGCCACCAAGTTTTCTACAGTGTGGTAATTTTTCATAATTTTTGGATTTAAATAAGTATGGATCCTTCTTCATCCTTTATAGACTATCCTATTTAGACAGATTGCTGTTATGTTTGCATTGTTTGCATATGTTTGCTTGTTTAATGATTCTATTTGAGGATAGGAGTATTAAATATGCAGAGGCATTTAGTATGCAATGTTAAATTATAATTTTAGTAATTTTTTACAGTAGAGAATGATAAGGTTTTGCATTGATTTATACTAACTTATTTCACGAGTTCTTGTTGAGTTTTGTGCGGATGAAGTTTTTAAGGATTAGGGAAACCGTGATATGAGAGGAATTAAGGAGACACAAGAGCTCAAGCTTGGGGATGCCTGAGGCATCCCAGGATAATATTCCAAGAAGTCTCAAGCATCTAAGCTTGGGGATGCCCCGGTAGGCATCCCACCTTTCTTTGTCAACAATTATCAGTTAGTATCGTTTGAGCCTAAGTTTTTGCTTCTTCGCATGAGATGTGCTATTCTTGGAATGTAATTTTATTTTGTTTTGTTTTGCTTGCTATTTAAATAAAATATTAAGATATGAAATTCTTAAATGAGAGAGAGAGAGAGTCCTCACATAGTTACTTAATTGTTTGACTACTCATTGATCTCCACTTATAATTTTTGGAGTAGTTTGTCATTTACAGTCGTTCTTCACTTATATCCTAAGAGTAAATTATTGAATGAAGTGAATATCATAAAGTTAAAATTATATGTTCTTCATATGCTTGTAACATACCTAGTAGTAGCTTCACATTGGGTTTAGAAAGCAAAATCTATTGAAGTTTGACAATCACAATATTAATCATACAAGCAATTCATGAATAAGTAGTATAAGGAAGAGAACTTTCACATATTATCTTTGACATCTTTTATGATTGTGAATACCCATTAATTATTTTCAAACTTGAGCAAACTAGTTGAATTTGGACAAGGAAGACAACGTAATGACTTATGTTTGGGTATATTTGTAAAGTTATATTGTTATGGATCCTCCAACATGTGGTGCTTGCTTAGGATCTTTTGCTAGCCAAAAATTCGTACTAAGTAGAGATACTACTTGTGCATCCAAAAACCCTTAAACCAGTTTCTTGCCATGAGTGTCCACCATATCTACCTATGGATTGAATAAGATCCTTCAAGTAAGTTGTCATCGGTGCAAAAAGCAATAAAAATTGCTCCTAAAATATGTATGATCTTTTATTGCAAGGGAAAATAAGCGGTGTGCGGACTTGTGATGGTAAAGAAATAAAAGCGATAGACTGCATAATAAAGGTTGCTATCACAAAAGGGCAATATAACGTGACGTTCCTTTACATAAGGGCTTGCACATCCAAAAATAAAAGCGCATGACAACCTCTGCTTCCCTCTGCGGAGGGCCTATCTTTTACTCTATGTATTTACTTTTATGCAAGAGTCAATAATGTTCTTTCCCATTTGAACCTCCATTATTCTCTAGTTGGCAAGTATTATGTGGTGGGGAAAGATCTAGGCACATATGGCCATTCAAATATATTTGATCATGAATTATTATTGTTGGAAGTTATCTCTATGATAAATAAGTTGGGAGGCGAAACATTAAGGCCTCTAATTTTCTCTGTGTTCGATGGATGCTATTTGTTCTAAAAATATGCTTTGAGTACTAGCAATCATAGAAGACTATATGATATTGAGTATGTGGAGCTCTTACTTAGACTTTGTTGAAGATAAGTTGAATTGCAATTGTTTGGTGACTAAGAACATATATAGGTTGTTAAGTTTCAAGAGAATGCATTGTTTGAACCATAACATGTGAATTGATTGCTACTTGATCATGAGAAGTTTTATGAGATGAGCTACTGTTTATGATATATAATGATGCTAGAAAAAGTGAATGAAATTATCATTTATCAAACTTATGCACTATTCTAGCATTCACACTTCATAAATTATTTCTTTTATCATTTACCTACTCGAGGACGAGCAGGAATTAAGCTTGGGGATGCTGATACGTCTCCAACGTATCTGTCGTGGGAAACCACGGCCACCTATGGGGCCATGTGCCCCTTTTAGTTCGGCGGGGGGATGGGCACGTTGCACAAAGAGCGGAGAAGCGTCGCGCAGCACGGCAGAAATCACACGGGCAGTTTTTACCCAGGTTCGGGCCGCCGTGAGGCGTAAAACCCTACTCCTGCTTTGGTGGATTGATGGTGGATAATGGTGGTGGACGTAGCACACTCGCCCGGCAAGGTCGTTCTGGGAGCAAGAGTGGCTACGCGCGTATGAATATGCGAGAGTCCAACCCCTTCTACGGTCGCCATGGGCCTCCTTTTATAGATTCAAGGGGTCACCACAATGGCAAATCAGTCTTTGCGCACTGATTAGATAGCTAACAGTGCTATCATACCTAACTCTGTAGGCTGACAGAGCGCATTAAATGCGCCGCTCAGTGTCACATCACAGTTCGCCCGGCAGGCCCTTCCTGGCTGTTTTTTCAGCTTCGCGCCTGCTCGTTTGACACGTCTCAGGACGGGTGTCATATGGAGGTGTTTGCTGTAGGAAGTGGCTGCCATGTGGCAAAAAGCAGCCACTTAGTCACCTTGGAGCTCGACACTGCTCTGATTAATGACTTGCGTCGCTTGTGAGGTGGAGCGGTGGAGTGGCTTGCCCCCGCCAGCCCCGGCAGGCCTGCCGGGACAATCTGGGAGCTTGCTTCCGAGGCAAAACCCAACCCTGCCGGGCTCGCCTACCTGGCAAGGTAGGTCCTTCCCTTAGTGATGCCTTGTTCCTCTGGCTCACCTTAGCCTTCTCGACTTGCACTTGGATCCTTCAAGGGAGTTGATCCCCCTTGCTTGGTCTGAACTTGGTCTTGTAATCTTATCTCTGGGCCTGTGCACAGTCCGTGCAATGGACCGAGGGTCTGTTGCACCGACAGGAGCCCCCGGGCCTAGCACGAACGCGCCGCTGGGCGTCGTCGAGGTAGGCCCTAACCAGTGCACAGGCAGAAATGTAAGGGTGGCTCCGCCCTTTGAGATCTTCTTTGCTTCTTCATTAACCCAAGCTTGGGTCAGTTTCCGGTTTTCCCGCACGCCGTGCAATGCCAATTGTGGTGGGGCCATTCTTGTAATGGCCCGTGAATGACTTTAACGCACGGGCGGATAACTGCCAATTCACTCTTCCCACCGCGCCCTTATCCTTCGCCACGTATGCCGCATGCATTGAGTGGGGTAGGTAATGGAGGCGCGTGGTGCGGGAGAGCATCAAGGCAGGGGTCCAATCTTCTTGGATTAGTGGAGGTGGATGGTGATTACTCGCCGGGGAATCAGCCCCCAGCCCCAGCTCACCTATAAAAGGAGGAGCGGGGGAGGAGCGGAGGCTATCATCCACATTCCTCTCCTCCTCCGCCTTCTGCTTCTTTTGGGTATGCTGAAAGGAAGAGCCCGGGGCCAGGCCCCGGGCCCTAGCTTGGAGTTTCGCGTGAGCCCCATGGGGGCGCTCAAGCCGCGCGGCGGTAGCACCGGAGGTGGCGATTCTGGTGTGCTCGTCGCCGGGTCACCTGTGGCTTCAATTTTAGTGAGAGGCGATGCAAACGACACCATGCCGAGGCCCGTAATGGGCAGAAGGTGTGGTAGTCGATTGTGGCCTATCCCCCCTTTTCCTGTGGCATTGGAGGGAGGTTGCAGAGATGGTTCACCATTGGTGAGGGCGGATCCTATCTCCCCGTACTCCGCCCGTCTGGTGCATGGGAGAGCCTCTAGTCCTTGTGCATGCTTCCTTAACGGGCAGGGTCTTCATATCGCCGGGTTGTCGGGGACGTCCATGCTCTCTGTGGGGTCTCCCGGGGCGTGCGGCATTCGCATCGATAAGTGTGGCGGGAGCTTTGGGCGACGGTGGTGCAGAAGGTGGCGGCAACCCACGACGCGTCAAGAACGGGGGCGACCGTTCCGATGAGTCATGTTTGCCGATGACTCCGTCTGGGTTCCCGGCAGTGCCACCGCCCGCGCCTGCCCTCCAGTTTCTTCCTCTTAGCCCGACGACAGTGTTCTCCTGATCCTGGGGAGGCGTCGAATCCTAGCCAGGCCCGCCTTCTGCCTTCTCCGTTCCTTCCTGTGATTTCCTGAAGGAGATGGACAAGGGCAAATGCATCACGGGGCACTAATCTTTTTTCAATCTTAAATCTGTAGGCACTTGCCAAATTTTAGTTCAAATAATGTAATCTCTCGTATCCATGTTTATGTTCTATGAGATTTGTACTTGTTAACCAGCATATTAATGAAAAAGATAAGCTTTGCCGGGCACTTGTGCATGTATGATATCCATGCAAAGGTGAAACACCTCTATACTTTCCTGTAAACAAGTAGATCCCGGTAAGCTACCTTGCCGGTATCCCATAGGACTGCCGCCGTGAGGCTGAGCCTGCCGGGCGTAGAACCCATTGGGAGAGACCAGCCCCCGCCAACCTCTTTCAGCCAAAGGCCACTACGACCATCCTGACCGAAGCAGCGTTCATGTCAGTAGATGGGAGTACCTTTGTTTCCGAGGCAGCGAGGTTTTCATATGCACAAGTCCTACTCATGGAACATGTATGGATAAGAGATGGAACTTATCTGTTTGGCTTGCCGGAGACCACAGTGCTGGCTTGTCTTCGCATCCTCTTCCTAGGACTAAGTCCACGGCAGGAGCCTACAGTTTATGCAAATGAAGATGATGCCAGATGCAATCTATCTACATGATCATGCAATCTATCTACATGAATCATGCGAAGCTTATGATATGCTTATGCATGCATGCAACTTGTCGGGGGCCCCCAGCACTTCATTATTTCTCTGTTGCTCAGGGTCTGCGCCTGGCTTTGTAAAAGGGGTTACATGCAGCTGAGGCAAGGCCTGTACAAAAGGGTGGCTGCCAAGCAGGGCCTGATAGCCGCGCCTTACGGGTAGAACTTGCGGAGATGCTCAATATTCCATGAGTTTTGCAATTGAATGCCATCTCCGGTCTCCAGACGAACTGTGCCAGGTCTGGTGACTCGTACTACCCGGTAAGGGCCTTCCCACTTCAGTGACAGCTTGTTTGCATCCTTGGTGGACTGAACGCGCCTAAGGACAAGGTCGCCTTCCTCAAAACACCGGGTATGAACCCTACGGCTATGATAGCGACGCAAGGCTTGCTGATAGCGTGCAGCATGCGTACCATCCCGGAGACGGTTCTCCTCAAGAAGCACGGCGTCGTCATGCATGTGCTGTTCCTGCGCTACTTCATCGTAGGCAAGCACTTGAGGTGACCTGTAAATGAGTTTCGTGGGGATAACTGCTTCTGCCCCATAGACTAGGGAGAAGGGAGTCTGCCCGGTAGCTCAGTTTGGTGTCGTTCTGAGGGACCAAAGAACCACCGGCAGCTCATCGATCCATCACCTGCCGTGCTTCCACAGCTTATCAAACGTTCTTGTCTTGAGTCCTCGCAGCACTTCAGTGTTCGCCCTCTCAGCTTGTCCGTTGTTTCTGGGATGTGCAACAGAGGCAAATGAGATCTTGCTTCCGAGGGCATGAACATATTGCATGAAGGCGTAGCTCGTGAACTGGGTGCCGTTGTCGGTGATGATCCGGGCAGGGACCCCGAAGCGGCACACCAATCCTTTCAAGAACTCGATAGCTGACTGAGCAGTCACCTTTTCTCACGGCATCTACTTCCGGCCACTTTTTAAACTTGTCAATTGCAATGAATAAGAATTCAAAGCCCCCGGCAGCTCGGGGGAAAGGGCCGAGGATATCGAGCCCCCAGACCAAAAACGGCCATGACAAAGGGATTGTCTGGAGTGCTTGGGCAGGCAGATGGATATTTTTGGAATGGAACTGACAGGCTTCACACTTGGTGACGAGCTCAACCGCATCTTGGAGGGCTGTGGGCCAATAGAATCCTTGCCGGAATGCTTTCCCAACCAAAGCCCTTGATCCAATGTGGGAGCCGCACATACCTTTGTGTATCTCTGGCAGCAGTTCCTTTCCTCCTTCCCGGCAAATGCACTTCAATTTCACACCGTTGGGCCTTCTTCTGTATAGTGTGTCATCGACAAACTGATACATACTGGCCCTCCGGGCTACTCTTTCAGCTTCTTCTTGCTCTTCGGGAAGTTCTCCGATTTGGAGGAAATGGACTATGTGCCTTGCCCAAGTTGGAGCCTGAGGCTCGGCAGCGAGGACTAGTGGGAGCTCCTCATTCGTGGGGGCGCATCCCTCGACCGCGGGGACCAGTGGCCCGGTAGGAGGGTGCAGCCCGACAATCGAAGGGGAGTTGTTTCCGGAAGGGTCCCTGCCAGGAGCCCCGAAAGGCTCTACCGGGAGAGGCTTACCGGAGTCCAATTTCCTCCTCTTTCGGGCCATTGTTGCCGGGGATACGGAGGTCTGAGTAAGATGGGGAACAAAAGTTCCTGGTTCCACAGGAAGCTTCTACGCAGCACACTTTGACAGGTGATCAGCAATGCTGTTTTCCGCACGGGGTACGTGCTCTGTTTGCAACCCGTCAAAGCGCTCCTCCAATCTTCTCACTTCCTCGATGTATGCCTCCATCAATGGGCTTTGGTAATCCTTGTTGACTTGTATCACCACCAGTTGTGAATCTCCTCGAATGATCAGCTTCTTGATTCCCAATTCTGTGGCAATCCTGAGCCCGGTAAGAAGCCCTTCATACTCTGTTGTATTGTTGGTCGCCTCCTCCCGGGGAAAGTGCATCTGGACGACGTACCTCAGGTGCTCTCCAGTGGGAGCCATGAGAAGCACGCCAGACCTTGCACCTTGTAGGGAGAAGGCACCATCAAAATACATGATCCATTCTTGGGGGGCTTCCTTGCTGGGGATAACTGTTTCCAGTACTTCTTCATCAGGGGTTGGCGTCCATTCTGCAATAAACTCTGCCAACGCCCTCCTCTGGATTGTTGATGTGCTTTCAAACTTCAGGCCAAAGTTGGATAACTCCAATGCCCACTCCACTATCCTACCGGTGGCCTCTGGGTTTTGAAGTACCCTTTGCAGCGGGAAGCGGGTGACAACCGTGATCTCATGGGCTTGGAAGTAGTGGCGCAGTTTCCTTGAGGCCATGACAAGGCCAAAGATCAACTTTTGCATGCCAGAATACCTGGATCTAGCCCTCTGCAACAGGGAGCTGATGAAGTATACTGGGCGCTGCACCACCTTCTTCCTTGCCGTGTCCTTGGGGTTGCCTCCGCTGCCGCGCTCCTCTTTGTCCTGATCCGTGTCTGGCCTTGCCGGGCCGCTCTCTTTCTCTTCCCCGGGCGGGACACTTGCTGAGGTGGCTGCTTCTTCTACTTCCCGCTGCGCTACTAGGGCTGCACTAACCACTTGATTAGTCGCTGCTGAGGGAGTCCTGGATTTAGGCGTCCTCGGGCGTCCGGGCTACGTGACGTGGGCCGGACTGATGGGCCATGAAGATACAAGACAGAAGACTATCTCCCGTGTCCAGATGGGACTCTCCTTGGCATGGATGGCAAGCTTGGCGTTCGATATGAAGATTCCTTTCTCTGTAACCGACTTTGTACAACCCTAGTCCCCTTCGGTGTCTATATAAACCGGAGGGTTTAGTCCGTAGAGGCAATCATAATCAGACAGGCTAGACTTCTAGGGTTTTAGCCATTACGATCTCGTGGTAGATCAACTCTTGTAATACTCATATTCATCAAGATCAATCAAGCAGGACATAGGGTATTACCTCCATAGAGAGGGACCAAACCTGGGTAAACATCGTGTCCCCCGTCTCCTGTTACCATCGACCTTAGACGCACAGTTCGGGACCCCCTACCCGAGATCCGCCGGTTTTGACACCGACATTAGTGCTTTCATTGAGAGTTCCGCTGTGACGTCGAAGACAGGGTTGATGGCTCGCCTTGTTATCAAGGACAATATCACCTCCGGAGGAGCCCTGGCCTCAGGCCAAACCCTCCGGCTGGGCGGCTTTGTCATGACCGCCCATCCGGCCGTTAAGCCGATGATGACTTCTCGGGTCATCGAAAATCGCCTCCGCGTTGACTCCGAATACTCCAAACGGTTGGATCCGACGGAGTTGTCGTCTTTAAACGAACTCCTGGATCGCATCGCCGCCTTGGGGGTCGTTACAGACTACGATCGGATTGGGCTTAAACCCGATCAGAGAGAAATCAAATCTCCACCGATCACCCATCAGATAGCGGTGGTAGAAGAGCAAAACAACAACTCTTCCCCTGTGTTGAGGACGAACTATGTTCAGATACCCGAGCTCGAAGAGCCAGATACCTGTCTGCAGAACGGCGCGCTCTATCCTCTGAACCTAGAATCGGACGATGGACCTGAAAAATCAGTCGATATCCCGGAGCCCGAATTATTAAGCTCGGAAGTTTCTCAAACTCCGGATCCTAAACTGGGTCAGGGTTCGGATTTAAAGCCACCCACCCACCCAGATATACGCGATCTCGTGTATGTACGACAGCAGTCTCAGGAAACAGTCCATCACTTTTGGGCCAGATTCCTCCTTGTCAAAGACAAGATTGAAGATTGCCGCGACGAAGACGCGATCTCAGCATTCTGCAACAATTGCACGGACAAGGGAATCCTCAACGCCATCAACCACCATCGCGTATCACACTTCGCTGACTTGGCAACCATAGTACAGAAGTACTGTGCAATGGAAAGCGCCTGGAAAACTCAGGCAGCTCGTTGGGAACCACTGGTTTCCACTCAACCCCTAGTCCGAGCAAAAAGGATGCACCCCCATGGGGTGCCCGACCCAATAGTAAAGAAATCTAAGCCCATTACGGGGCGCGGAACCGTTCTGGAGGGATGGCTCGATAGGCCATGCAAAATACACACAACACCGGATACCGTACCAACTCACAGCCTTAGAGCATGTTGGATACTCCGGCAAGTGGCCAAGAGCGGCAAGGATATCCTCACCAAAAACACCTCAGAACAACACCCCCCGGAAGACGACGACCTCAGAGTATTGACGGTCTTCGAGACCTTCACTTCAAACAATAGGCGCAAAAGGGCATTCCGCGACCTCGCCGAAGTCTGCCAAGTCGCAGCAATAAACTCCTGGAATGACACGGCCATAACTTTCAATGCCAGTGACGAACCAAAATCCAGGACAGTCCGGGCACTAGCTGCCTTGGTCCTTAGTCCAATCGTGGACGGCTTTCGGCTCACCAAAGTACTCATGGACGGCGGCAGCGGACTAAACCTCATCTATGAGGACACGCTCAATAAAATGGAAATAGACAGGAGCCGCATCGAGCAAAGTAGCACGACCTTCCGAGGAATAATTCCCAGTCGAGAGGCGCGGTGCGTGGGAAAAATCACATTCGACGTGGTATTCGGCACACCGGAGAATTATCGGTCTGAAGAGATGACCTTCCAAGTGGCCCCTTTCAACAGTGGATATCACGCCCTATTGGGGCGAGATGCATTTACACGCTTCCAAGCTATACCTCATTACGGGTACATGAAGCTCAAGATGCCCGGGCCCAATGGTATTATCACTCTTTCCAGTGATCCAGACATAGCACTCAGCGCCAAAAACAAAACCGCATCCCTGGCCCTCGAGGCATTTTGCAAAGCCCTCGCGGCTGAAGAATTAGCCGCACTACGCTCCACGGTGGATAGGGACGACGTAATCCTGGACAAGCGACCCAAATCCACCTCCTTCAAACCAGCAGACGAAATCGTCAAATTCTAGGTCCACCCAACGGACCCCAAGAAGACAGCCTCTATCGGGGCACAGCTGGACCCAACGGTTGACGCCGCATTACGAGCGTTCCTACGCGAAAATTGGGACATATTTGCCTGGCACCCTTCTGATATGCCAGGAATCCCACGCAGGTTGGCCGAACACAGCCTCAATATATTGAAGGGATACAAGCCGGTTAAACAAACACTGCGGCGCTTTTCCGAACCCAAACGACAAGCTATGGGGGAGAAGCTGGCCAAGTTAATCGAGGCCGGATTCATCAGAGAAATAAAACATCCGGACTGGCTAGCAAACCTGGTGATGGTACCAAAGAAGGATAAATCCTGGCGCCTATGCGTCGATTTCAAAGACCTCAACAAAGCCTGCCCCAAGGATCCCTTCCCCCTCCCCCGCATCGATCAGATCATTGATGCTACTGCAGGACACGACTCACTGTGTTTCCTCGACGCATACTCCGGATACCATCAAATTAAAATGAAGGAGTCCGATCAAGCCGCAACGGCATTCATTACCCGATACGGGCCTTTCTGCTTCAACACTATGCCCTTTGGGCTTAAAAACGCCGGCGCTACCTACCAACGCATGATTCAAACATGCCTGGAGAAGCAAATCGGCAAGACAGTTGAAGCATACGTAGATGATATCATCATCAAGACTAGACATGTCGAGTCATTAATAGACGACTTACGTCTCACATTCGACAACCTCCGTGCATATGACATCAAGCTCAATCCGGAAAAGTGCATTTTCGGCGTTCCCGCTGGAAAGCTGCTGGGCTTCATTGTTTCCAGTAGAGGAATTGAGGCAAATCCAGCCAAAATTTGAGCTTTGTCACAATTGGCTACACCAACTGACCTTAAACAGGTCCAAAAACTAGCCGGATGCGTGGCAACTTTAAGCCGCTTTATCTCCAGACTCGGAGAAAAAGCATTGCCACTCTATCGCCTTCTCCGACGCACCGACCACTTCGAGTGGACGGATGCAGCAACGGCCGGACTGGAAGAAGTAAAGGCTCTTTTAGCAAGCAACCCAATCCTGGCCGCACCAAACGTCGGCGAACCAATGTTGTTATACATCTCTGCGACTCACCAGGTGGTGAGCGCAATGCTCGTCGTTGAATGAGAGGAGGACGGACACAAATTCCCGCTTCAGAAGCCGGTATACTATGTATCCACTGTCCTCACACCATGCAAATCCCGGTACCCTCATTACCAAAAGATAGCATACGCGGTCTTCATGGCATCCCGGAAGCTACGACACTACTTCCAAGAATGCTCGATCACGGTGGCTTCTGAAGTACCACTCAATGACATAATAAACAACCGCGACGCTACGGGCCGGATTGCCAAATGGGCCATTGAGCTCCTGCCATTCAACATAACGTATAAACCGCGCCGAGCCATTAAATCCCAAGTGTTGGCTAACTTCATCGCCGAATGGACAGAGGCCGAACTCCCTAAAGAGTACGGCACATATTCCAACTGGGTCATGTACTTCGATGGCTCTAAGATGCTGGCCGGTTTGGGAGCGGGCATCGTCTTAACATCCCCAATGGGAGAAACAGTCCAGTACGTACTGCAAATCTTATATACAGACTCCAATAATGCAGCCGAATACGAGGCCTTACTGCATGGTCTTCGGATGGCCGTTTCCATGGGCATACAACGTCTGGAGGTGCACGGGGATTCAAATCTCGCAATATCCCAAATAAACGGAGACTTTAACGCAAAAGATCCGAAAATGGCGGCCTATCATAACGCCGTACTCAAAATATCAGCCCGGTTCGAGGGACTCGAGTTTCATCATGTGGCTCGAGAAAGTAATCAAGCGGCGGATGTTCTTGCTCGCATGGGAGCCAAGCGCGACCCCGTCCTGCCTAACATCTTTCTGGAGCGGCTCTTCAAGCCATCCGTGGTGTGGCAGGATGAAAGCGGCAACACTAGCCCGGACCCGATCATACCCCCTGAGTCCAAGCACAATACCGATGTCATCGGGGGCTCAGCCACCGAAGCAACACCATCGGCCCATCTCATCATGGCAGTAATTGCCCCATGGACCAAACCCTTCTTGGCCTACCTTAATAGGCGTGAGCTCCCTGAGGATCCTAACTAGGCTTGCTGCATTGTCCGGTGCTCGAAAGCCTACAAGGTCCATGACGGTGAGCTCTACAAGAAAAGCGCTACCGGAGTCCTTCAAAGATGTATCTCCGAAGAAGAGGGGCGGCAGCTCCTGGCCGAAATCCATGCTGGCCTTGGCGGTCACCACGCCGCGGCTCGGGCCCTTGTGAGTAAAGCCTTTTGTACAGGTTTCTTTTGGCCTACGGCCCGAGCAGATGCATAGGACCTTGTCCAACGTTGTGTCGGATGCTAGCTTTTCGCTAATCAAAGCCATATGCTGCCTACTGCGCTACAAACAATCCCCATTACATGGCCTTTCGCAGTCTAGGGGCTTGATATGGTCGGACCCCTTAAAGGGGGAAGCCACAAGAAAAAATATCTGCTGGTCATGGTAGATAAATTCACTAAGTGGATTGAGGCCAAACCGGTTAGAACGGCCGAAGCCGAACCAGTGATAGACTTTATATCCGGTGTCGTACACCGTTATGGTGTTCCACACAGCATTATCACAGACAACGGCTCGAACTTTATAGCCGACGAGGTGAAAACCTGGTGCGCTAACTTGGGCATCAAGCTCGATTATGCCTCCGTCTATCACCCGCAAACAAATGGTCAAGTTGAACAAGCCAATGGTCTTATTATGAGCGGCATTAAGCCCAGACTAGTGCGGTCTTTGAAAGAATCAGACAAGCACTGGGTTGAGGAGCTCGACTCCGTACTCTGGGGGCTGCGGACCACGCCCAACCGCACTACCGGATACACACCGTTTTTATGGTGTACGGCGCAGAGGCCGTGTTGCCCTGCGACATTATGCATGACTCACCACGAGTGCGCACGTATGAAGAGAGAGAGGCCGAGCTTGATCGGCAGGACAGCTTAGACGCCCTGGAGGAGGAGCGCGACGTTGCAAAGGCCCGTTCCGCATTGTATCAACAATAGGCTCGCAGATATCAAAGCAGGGAAGTGCGGGCCAAGACTTATAATGTTGGCGAACTCGTTCTACGCTTGCCAGAGAAGAAAAAGGACAAACTCAAGCCCAAATGGGAGGGTCCCTTCATCATTGACGAAGTTCTCACTGGAGGAGCGTACCGCCTGCGTGATGCATCAGACAATCGCTTGGAGCCGAACCCATGGAACGCCGCCAGACTCTGAAGATTCTACGCCTAGAGCCGGACTCTTTGTTCGTCTTCTTCTCCCTTTTTGTCCATTACCTTTTTTTTCCTCTCTCTTGTTTTCCCCCCTAGCTTTAAGCTCTTGAGCGGCTAAACCGCGCACCTATGACGTACACATCCTTAAACATGTACATCCATAATACCTGGGGGCTTCTTGTACAGAAGCTTATTATTATTATTATTATTTTTCGAGCATCAAGCTCACCACATATGTGTCTTTTCCTCATATGTACCTTTTCTTCGCCATTATATGCATCGTTATGACTTAAGTTTTGGCCAAGCTGGGTTGCCTGGCTCCTGTGCTTATGCCCTACATTCTCGTTAGTTCGGCTAGGGCATAAAGGGAGCACCTCTGCGATTGTTACTGCCGGGTCATCCGGATGTGTACCTCAGACTGGGTGAAGCCGAAAGCTAGCGTTCTTAAGGGAATATTCGGTCAGCGGACTAAAGATGTTTTTTCACTCATTACACTATGAACCCCCAGATGCTATGTATATTGTGATTTTTTAATCACAGTTTGGACATGAACATTAACGCATGTTCACCCAGGGAAAGGAACCCTTAACGGAACTATTCTCTCTGGAAGATGTTTCTTACAATCACATGTAATATAACATAGCTAGCCGGATACAACTTGTCTGTTCAAGCAACTATGACCCCTACGCCTGGTTTCCATGCATACCCCGGTTTATATTACCGTGCGGGTATTCGGAAACACTCTGCACCTTCGGGTCCGGAGGTCGAAGCGAAAAGGTCCGCCATGACAATCGTTTTACAATCCGGCTAGGGACAAATTTGTCAATCGAAGCACATAGTCACTTAGACTCAAAAACTTCCTCCTCAATGCCGTCCAACAGGCTGTCCAGCCTACAATCCTGTTGGGACAATTCGGCGGCTACCTTTACTTGGTCATATACTAAACTAACTGGAACTTCTTTTCCATCTGATCCTTGAGGTCCAACCCGAGCCATATGATTCGGATCAAGCTTGGTATACCGTGTTTTCACCATGGCCCAGGCCTCTCGCGCACCTTCTCGGCAGGCCGATATCTTCCATAATCGGAAACGCCTCCGCGCTCCTTTGAATAGCTGCACAAGTTACTCCATACTTTCTGGAGGGGAGGCAGATGGCCACAAGGCCTTGGCAACACTCCGCATTGCCTGCCGAGCTCGCCCGTGCATTTGCGACAGCTCTTGTAGCAGATCGCCTGAAGATCCGAACATTTCCTCTTCGGGACGGCCGGTCAGTATACCTGCAGACATAAATCTGTCAGTTCCTTTCCTCGCCGAATTACACGGAGGTAAGTTCGAAAGCATACTGAATATGCCGCCTCGTAGCCTCTTATTTTCCTTCACGGAGTCAGCTAGCTGGGCTCGCACATCTTTCAGTTCTTCGCCCAGCAGGGTGTTGAATCCTGCAGCTTGTTTTTATCCTCCCTGACCTGTGTCAGCACACGTTCGCCCGCGGCCAGTAGCCTTTTGGCTTCTTGTTTATCCGCTTGCGCGATTTCAAGTGCCTCCTTCAGTTGATCTGACGATCCTGCCATGAGATATGCAACAATGTTAGCATTGCTGGTATATGATTATATTTTCTGGATGGAGGGGAACATTACCAGGCGACGCCTTCTTGGATTTCTCCAATTCGGCGGTGCCAGCAGTTAGCTGAGTCCGACACTTTTCTAGTTCTTGAGACAGCAGGTTGTTCTTCTCTGTAAACACCTGGTTATACAATGATCCTTAAATCAGTTGTATCAACTGCTTCAAGTCTCGGGGGCTACTGGTATATAATTATCAGGTTTGTGCGATGTCAACTTACCCGCATATCTTTCAAATGCTGGTCTGTGGCTCTGGTAAGCCCGTCTCGAGTAGCTCGGATGTATGCATCAGCCAAGCTGAAGGCATTGAATGCCTCTTTTGTAAAGCCGGGGTCACGAAGAGCGGCCCTTCGGTGCCGATGATTCATGGCGCTCTCCACTTCAGAGTTTGTGACGGATACATCATCCGAATCCTCCACCGAAGGACAATCCGGCGTCACTCCCGTACCGGCCCTCGTCTTTATGGCAGGTTTTGGAGCCTGGCTGTTGGGAGCGTGACCTGCAGGACCCCCAAACATAGTCCGGCGAATGCTCTTCCTGATGAAACAGAAACAGACAATGTCACAGTTGGATGTGACTGCCAAGGGGCATATTTACGAAGCCATACCTTTTTGACGACGACTCGGTCGTGACTTCGTTTGCCTTCCTCTTCGAAGGCTTGCCCGACGTAGGCGCCACCCTCTTTTGAGTCGCCTCTGGTGTAACATGGTGCGCCGAGCGCCTCCCCTTTGGAACACGAGATAGTGCGGTGGGTGAGGCAGAATGAGGAAGCTCTTTCGGAGGAGAGGTCTCCTGATTACTTACGTGTGAGGCAGGTAGGAGCCCGGGATAGTCTGCTATAATGGCCACTTTTGTGCCATCGTAGCTCGCCTGGTAAAATACTCCCTCCTCTAGCTCCACAAATATGTCCGGATCCTCCTCGAATCCGGGGTCAAGATCCCGGTTATGGTCGTCCGGCTGTGGAGCGGGGTTGTAGATCCCCGTGATGACCTTTCGCCATTCCTGTTACAAATGGACGGGTTAGTATCAGTCAAAAGTGACTCATGGAAAGGATTGAGTATGGTGGTGGGATTAAAACTCACCCAGCTGGGAGGATTGTACATGGAAAATCCCTCTCGGCGTTTAAGACGAATAAATTCCTCTTTCTCCCCTTTGTACAGATCGACCAATATTTTGGCCAGAGCGGCGGGGGTGTCCGGACCTTTCCGGCCACAGCGTGAGGCGTCATCTTCCCCATTGTAGTGCCACATAGGGAGCCCTCTAAATTGGAGTGGCTGGACACCCCGCACTATGGAGATCGCCATTACCTCGATTATTGATAATCTGGACTGGGCGAGCGTCTTTATCTTGCTCATTAATTGATGGATTTCCGCACTATCTTCCTCCTCGAGGCTCCTAGGGCGCCAGCTGTGGCGTTTCTTCAAAGGGGCGCTGGAAAATTTAGAGAGACCCATTCGGATCGGGTCAGGGAGAGCGACGTCCTCAATATAAAACCATTCTGAGGTCCACTCTTCGGACGCCTTCTTCGGTGTGCCAGATAAGTATCCGGTCCCGGCTATGCGCCATACTTCGGCGCCGCCCACCTCGAATATGGATTCCTCTTGGGTACGAGGGACGAGGCAGAATAGTTTTCTCCATAAATCAAAGTGGGCTTCACAGCCTAGGAAAAGCTCGCAAAGGGCAACAAAACCCGCGATGTGCAAGATAGAGGCCGGCGTGAGGTTGTGCAGTTGGAGGCCATAATACTCCAGGAGTCCTCGGAGGAAAGGGTGGATTGGAAACCCGATGCCTCTTAGCAAATAAGAAATGAAGCACACCCATTCCCCCCTGGTTGGATTGGGGAAATTTTCCGCCAAAGCTTCGCCTGAAAAGGTGGTCAAACCTGCTCGAACAGGGACCAGATCCGTGGGTGGAAGAAATCCCTGTGTTTGGAGCCTCACCAGCTGATCATGGGATACAGAACATCTTTCCCAATCGCCTTTTTTGGAGCCGTGGGGGCGGGTGGAAGAACTGGGAGCACTAGCCATGTTGGAATGGTTTCTCCTAGCAAGCTTTGAGGATTTCCGCTTGGCGTGGAATGGATCTGAAGATCCAATCTCTTTTAATAGACGCCCTTCTTACATGATCAGGGAGTTATGTGCAAAAATACCCCGACCTCTCATATTCGCTCGACAAGTGGAAACTGAAGTCATGAAGGCGTGGAAGCCGATGAGAACGACATTAAATGGAAGCCCGAATACAACTCCTTAAGTCAGGTACTTCGAAGTAATCGGAGGAGGAACCCGCCTTGCAATGCCGAAGACAATCTGCGCTCCGGACACATCGTCATTGAAAGCCTGGTTCGGGGGCTACTGAGGGAGTCCTGGATTTAGGGGTCCTCGAGCGTCCGGGCTACGTGACGTGGGCCGGACTGATGGGCCATGAAGATACAAGACAAAAGACTCTCTCCCGTGTCCAGATGGGACTCTCCTTGGCGTGGATGGCAAGCTTGGCGTTCGATATAAGGATTCCTTTCTCTGTAACCGACTTTGTACAACCCTAGTCCCCTCTGGTGTCTATATAAACCGAAGGGTTTAGTCCGTAGAGGCAATCATAATCAGACAGGCTAGACTTCTAGGGTTTTAGCCATTACGATCTCGTGGTAGATAAACTCTTGTAATACTCATATTCATCAAGATCAATCAAGCAGGACGTAGGGTATTACCTCCATAGAGAGGGCCCGAACCTGGGTAAACATCGTGTCCCCCGTCTCCTGTTACCATCGACCTTAGACGCATAGTTCGGGACCCCCTACCCGAGATCTGCCGGTTTTGACACCGACAGCTGCCAGATATAGCTGCAACGGCCCTTGTGGTTTGGGTGCGACCAAAGTAGGCACAATAGACAAGTAGGCCTTCAAATCCTGCAGTGCTGCATCTGCTTCCGGGGTCCACTTCATGGGTCCTGCCCTCTTCAAAATCTTGAAGAATGGCAAGGCTCGCTCGGCAGACTTGGAGATGAATCTGCTAAGCGCGGCAACGCATCCTGTCAAACGCCTCACATCCTTAACTGTCTTGGGTGCCTGTATCTGCTCAATGGCCTTGATCTTATCGGGGTTGGCCTCTATCCCATGGTGGGACACAAAGAAACCAAGTAGCTTGCCACAGGGAACGCCAAACACGCACTTCTCCGGATTCAGTTTCAAGTTGATCTTGCGCAGATTAGCAAATGTCTCTTCTAAATCCTGGATGAGGGTTGATCTGTCCTTGGTCTTAACCACAATATCATCCATATAGGCTTCAATGTTCCTGTGCAACTGTGGTTCAAAGCCAATCTGGACTGCTCTTGCAAAAGTGGACCCGACACTCTTCAACTCGAAAGGCATGCGCACAAAGCAGTATGTGCCGCATGGGGTGACGAATGAGGTATTTTCTTCGTCTTCCTTGGACATAAAAATCTGATGGTATCCAGAGTATGCATCCAGAAAAGAGAGCAACTCACATCCTGAAGTAGAATCCATGATCTGGTCGATGCGCGGCAAGGGAAATGGGTCCTTTGGGCATGCCTTGTTCAGATCCGTGAAATCTATGCAAAGCCTCCATTTTCCATTAGCCTTGCGCACAACCACTGGGTTTGCTAACCATGTTGGATGCAGTACTCCTCTGACCAAACCAGCTGCTTCAAGTTTCTTGATTTCCTCGGCAATGAACTACTGCCGCTCCAAGGCCTGCTTCTGAACCTTCTGCTTGACAGGTCGGGCATGTGGGCAGACAGCAAGGTGGTGCTCGATTACCTCCCTGGGAACACCGGGGATATCATATGGTTGCCGGGCAAACACATCGATATTCGCCCGTAGGAAGGTAACGAGCACACTTTCCTATTTGTCATCAAGGGTGGCGCTGATAGTGAAAGTACCATCAGCGCCAGTCGGCCCTGCCGTGACCTTTTTCACTTGGGGTGGAGCTGCCTTGGATCTCTTGCTGTTGGAACTCTCTGGCATGTCATCAACGGGCGCGGCACATTCCGCAGAGGTACATTTTCCGGATTCCTTGCCAGTGCCTTTGCTATGCTTTCCCTTGGCGGGAACTGTGGCTTCCACGACCTCAGCCGCGCCCGCGTCCCGGTACATCTTATCCATGCAAATAATTGCGTCTTTCTTGTCCGACGGGACGGAAATGACGCCCATCGGCCCTGGCATCTTCGAGGTGTTGTAGGCATAGTGGGATGCTGCCATGAATTTGGCCAGGGCTGGGCGCCCAAGGATCCCGTTGTACGGCAGGGGGAGGTCAACCACATCAAACACAACTTTCTCAGTCCGGTAGTTCAACTCTCCTCCAAATGTCACTGGCAATGTAACCTTTCCCTTAGGACGGCTCCTGCCGGGATTGACTCCTTGAAACGTGCCTGTGGCCTTAATTTCTTCCTCTACTATCTGGAGTTTGCTGATAAACTTTGGGGAAATCAGATTCAACCCGGCCCCGCCGTCAACCAGCATCTTTGTGACCTTGAGGTTGCGAATTGTTGGTGAGACCAACAACGGCAAGCACCCTACCGCAGTAATGCGGTCAGGGTGGTCCTCTTCATCAAAGATGATGGGCGTGCGTGACCACTTGAGCGGCTTCCGAGAATCTGCCGCTGGCTCCACGGCATTGACCTCACGCACCCACTGTTTAAGTTGGCGGTGAGAGGAGTGCAAAGATGCACCTGTTGGTGTACTAAGTATTGGGACTTTAGTACCCCATACTTGTGCACGGGCAGTCGTAGCCAAGCCCGCGGCAAGGCTTGCCGGGGGAATAATTGGAGATTAGTGCAAGATTGTCAAGGGGACACTCAGACCAAGAATCAAAGGATCAAGAGTTAATAAGAGCTGAAGACCGAACTCCAGGCCCCCGGCAAGATCTTGCCGGGGTGGCTCACGAAACCCGGCAAGACTTGAGCCCGGCAAGATTTGAGCCCGGCAAGATTTGCGCCCCGGCAAGATTCTATCACTGTTCCACCGCTTCAGCACAGCAATCAGCCTGGCATCCTGGGCCCATTCCTGGAGGCGTGGCAGGGTACCAGTGGAGGAGAGCTTAAGCGGTGCTGATGGGATGGCCCCTTTTTCCATCCCCAAGGAATGAGGACACCTAAACGGACACCTCACGGTGTATTAATGGCATTTGTCCTAAACCGTCAGTGGTTAGGTATGATTACCTTGTAGCTACTTTACACCTCAATGTATGTACATTTTGCCACTATGGTGACCCCTTTGGACGTATAAAAGGAGGCCCAAGGCAACTGCTACAGGGGAGAGGATCTTCTGGCCCATTCTGCATGCGTAGCTACTCCTTGAACGTACTGTTCATTGCTAGCACTCCTGGAGTTTGAGCTCAAGAACATCCTTAATAAAACAAAGTAGGAGTAGGGTTTTATGCTGATTAGCGGCCCGAACCTGGGTAAAACTACCCCGTGTCAATCGTTTGTTCTGCTCTTTGTGCATACCTCTCTTCCTGCCGAATCGTAGAAGGGATCCCCGCGGTCCCATAGGTGTCGTACGCCGACATCTTTGGCGCGCCAGGTAGGGGAGACGAAGGTTGTGCGAACCTGATCCAGTGATCGACGCTTCAGTTTCTTCGTCATGTTCATCACCATGCCACCCAAGAAGAAGAGTGTCGTAACGGCGCTACCATCTACGTCCGTTTTGCCTGTGCCTTCGCGTATGGGCGACAACGTAGATGCAGAAGGTAGAGGTTTAGAGCCTCCACGGCGTTCTAGTGATCCAAGCCAGGCGTGCGGCGTCGTTCGCAGCGGCAACGGCAATCCGCACGCCGCTAGATCCAGAGACGGAGCTGTGCTGCCTACGGGCGGCGCAGCAGACTCCAGAGATCGGAGGACACCTCCTAGAACTCCCGCGCAGGCGCAAGCATTGCGACCTTCACAGGTTGCACGCGACGAGCAGTGCCATGGCGCTGGTGGTTCATGACGCCCCCATGAAAGGACTTCTACGCATCAATCTCAAGGTGTGCAGGCCCAGCATGCACGCCAAGCTGCAGGTGGAAGTGGCGCGCGGTCGCGTGATCGTGACGGTGCTCCTTCTAACATAGTCAGGAGTCAGAGCACCTCCCGTACCTCATAGCTGTCACCGCCGCCTACACCGGCGGAAGCCTTGGCACGTGCGCAGCTGCCCCTCGACTTCCCTCCTGCCCCGGAGAAGATGGAGGAGTGGCGATCTACTATCTAGAGTCTCATCGGCTTCGTCAACAAGGATGGGCCGCAGCAAGCGGGGCCTTCGCGGCGGCGATCCATCGATCCGGTGCGAGCCGATGGAGAGAAGACTGGAGGCGGTGCGACCACGGTGCACTCTCCTCCACGACAGCAGCGGCGATCGACGACCCGGCGGACCGATGACCGTGATGATGATTCCACGGCGTCGTCCGATCCGCGGATGCGCCGCGATCAGCGTCAAGTTCTTCGGGAACGGAGCAAAGAAGATGCTCGAACTACCATTGAGCGGCGACGGGAAGCGCGCCATCAATCTGATAAACGCGCAGGACCTGCTGTCGACAAGCCTGCGCCAGGGTACGCAGGCAACTTGCCTTATGAGGTAGGTTGTCCAGCGTTTACCCGTGAGCTGCGGCGAGTCCAGTGGCCCAATTCCCGAACCTTTAAGCCAGAGGTCCCGGAGAAATATGACGGCAAGACCCATCCGTCAGAGTTCCTGAGCATCTACACCATTGCGGTGCAGGCTACCGGGGGCCGAGACGACAAGGTACTTGCCAACTACTTCCCGTTTGTGCTTAAGCCCAACGTCAGGTCGTGGTTGATGCATCTGCCGGAGAATTCCATTTCTTCTTGGTCAGATCTATGCCATCAGTTTGTTGGCGCCTTTGTTGGAGGCCATCAAACTCCTGGCCAGGAAAGTGATTTACATCTCATCCCCCAGAAGAAGGGCGAGCCTCTGCGCAAGTATATCCAAAGATTCAGCCGTGTGCAGTACAGCATCCCTGATGTTCATCCTGCCGCCGTTATCGGTGCGTTCTGTCAGAACGTACATAACTGCAAGATGCGGGAAGAAATGGCGATGAACAAGATCAGGGATATCGCCGAGCTTTATGCTCTGGCTGATAAATGTGCTCGAGCTGAAGAGGGAAGGAGACTCCCCGGCGAGGATGTTGGCGCAGGGGGCGACTCCGAAGGCGAGGATGATGCCGCCCCAACAAGGAAGGGCCGGCAGCGAAACAGGAAGCGTAAAGGCAAGGCCGTGCTTGCTGTCGAGGGATCCGGCGACCTTGGCCCCGCCAAGAAGGCCAAAGTTGGCGACCCCGGCAAGGAAGTTGCCGGGTGCGCCTCCTGTCAGGCCTTGGCGGCCGCCGACAAGCCGGAAGGCTCCGGCAAACAGTATTGCAAGATCCATCGCACCAAGGGCCATGATCTCCAAAATTGTCGGCAAGTTGAACAGCTTGTCGAAAGGCAAAGAGCTGAGTATGAGAGGCGAGACAAGGAGAAGGCCCAAGATAGTGCTGAGGGATCCGGCAAGAAGCGTGGTGGCCGCGGGGGCCACCGCGGCAAGGCTAAGCAATAGAAGGAGAGGCCCGCCAGAGGCCGTGACAAGGAAGAGGGTGATGATGACGATGAGGAAGATGATGAGTCCAGCGAGCACGAATTTCAGAAAGCTACAGAGGCCATGTGTATTGACGGAGGCGCTTCATTGCATTCATCCCACCGTCGACTCAAACAGTGGGTGCGTGAGGTTAATGCAACGGAGCCATCGTTCGATGCACGTAAACCTCTGAAGTGGTCCAACACGCCTATCATTTTTTACGCCGAGGATCACCCTGATCGCACAACCGCGGTTGGGTGCTTGCCATTGTTGGTTTCCCCAACAATCCGCAACCTCAAGGTGACAAAAATGCTAGTTGACGGTGGGGCCGGACTGAACCTAATCTCACCAGACGTGCTCAAGAAGCTGCAAATTCCTAATGAAGATCTCGAGAAAACGGCCACGTTCCAAGGGATCAACCCAGGAAGGACCCAGCCAAAAGGCAAGATAACGCTACCGGTAACATTTGGTAGCGAGCTCAATTACACGACGGAGAAGGTGGTGTTTGATGTCGCCAAGATCCCCATGTCATACAATGGGATCCTTGGCTGCCCAGCGTTGGCCAAGTTCATGGCAGCATCACACTACGCATATAATGTGTTAAAAATGCCCGGGCCATTGGGCGTCATCACTGTCCACTCCGACAAGAAGGATGCGCTCATTTACGCCGATCAACTCTACCGGGAAGCAGTCACAGCACCTGCCGTCAAGGCATCTGCTCCTGCCGATGGAACTCCCGGGGGAAAGAAGAAGACCGGCAAGAACCTTGGCGCAAACTCCGGCAAGCGCACCTCCTCGGAGTGTTGCGCTCCCGTTGAGGATGTACCAGAGAGTTCCACAGGCAAGAACAAGAAGTCCAAGGTTGCTCCACTAGAGACAAAGAAGGTGCCCGCCAAGGAGGATGGAATGGGAAGAACTTTCACCATAAGTTCCACCCTTGATGACAAATAGGAAAGCGCGCTCATTGCCTTCCTGCGGGCGAATGTCGATGTGTTTGCATGGCAACCATCTGACATCCCCGGTGTTCCCAGGGAGGTGATTGAGCACCACCTTGCTGTCTGTCCCCACGCGCGGCCCGTCAAGCAAAGGGTGGGAAAGCAGGCTTTGGAGCGGCAAGAATTTATTGCCGAAGAAATCAGGAAGCTAGAAGCGGCAGGTTTGGTCAGAGGGGTGCTTCACCCAACGTGGCTAGCCAATCCAGTTGTAGTGCGCAAGGCGAATGGAAAATGGAGGCTATGTATTGATTATACAGATATCAATAAAGCCTGTCCAAAAGATCCTTTCCCCTTGCCGCGCATTGACCAGATTGTGGACTCCACTGCTGGTTGTGACCTACTGTCGTTCCTTGATGCTTACTCAGGGTATCATGGCAAAAGAAGATGAAGAAAAGACCGCATTTATCACCCCATGTGGTATGTATTGTTTTATACGAATGCCTTTTGGGTTGAAAAGTGCCGGTTCTACATTCGCGAGAGCGATCCAAATTGGTTTTGAGCCTCAACTGCATCGAAACATGGAAGCATACATGGATGACATAGTGGTCAAGACCAAGGACAAAATGACGCTCATTCAAGATTTAGAAGAGACATTTGCAAATCTGCGCAAGATCAATTTAAAGCTCAATCCCGAGAAGTGCGTGTTTGGCGTTCCTTCCGGCAAGCTTCTCGGGTTCTTCGTGTCTCTGCGTGGGATCGAAGCGAACCCCGACAAGATCAAAGCTATTGAGCAGATTGAGGCGCCAAGACGCGTCAAGGATGTACGTCGTCTTGCCGGCTGTGTTGCTGTCCTAAGCAGGTTTATCTCCAAATCTGCTGAGCACGCCCTACCCTTTTTCAAAATTTTGAAGAAGGCAGGTCCAATGAAATGGACTCCGGAAGCGGAGGCTGCGCTGCAAGATTTGAAGAGATACCTCTCTTCTCCGTCAACGCTAGTCGCGCCCAGACCACAAGAGCCGTTGCTGCTATACCTGACAGTGACAAATCAAGTGGTTAGTGCTGCGCTAATGGCGCAGAGAGAAGCTGGTGAGGAGGCGACACCAGCGGCAGGACCGCCAAGTGACATGCCAGGATCATCCCCGGCAAGGACTGATCCCGGCAAGACAGGAACTGCGCAGTCAGAAGAACCAGTGCAAAAGAAAAAGATGGTGCAGCGCCCAGTTTATTTTGTTAGCTCCCTTTTGCAAGGAGCTAGATCAAGATACTCTCGTGTGCAGAAGTTGCTCTTCGGCCTTCTTATGGCCTCGAGGAAGCTGCGCCATTATTTTCAAGCACACGAAATTACCGTCGTCACTCGCTTCCCGTTGTAGCGGATTTTGCGAAATCCAGAGGCAACCGGCAGGATCGTGGAGTGGGCGCTGGAGTTGTCAAGCTTTGATCTCAAGTTTGAGAGTACTTCAACAATTCAGAGCAGAGCCTTGGCAGAGTTCATTGCGGAATGGACCCCAACGCTAGACGAAGAGATTCAAGAAACGACTCTCCCCGGCAAGGAAACCGATCAAGAATGGGTTATGTACTTTGACGGGGCTTTTTCGCTGCAAGGCGCCGGTGCTGGCGTGCTGCTTGTCGCACCCACCGGAGAGCACCTCAAGTATGTAATCCAGATGCATTTTCCCCGGGAGAGTTCGACAAACAACACTGCGGAATACGAGGGACTGCTTGCCGGTCTTAGGATCGCGGCAGACCTTGGTATCAAGAAGCTCATCATCAGAGGCGATTCGCAGCTTGTTGTCAGGCAAGTTAACAAGAATTATCAGAGTCCATTGATGCAAGCTTATGTGGATGAAGTGAGAAAAATGGAAGAGTGCTTTGATGGTCTGCAAATGAAGAACATTCCTTGTGCCGAGAACAGTATTGCTGATGACCTATCAAAGCGCGCTGCCCTCAAGTTGCCTGTGGAACCAGGAACTTTTATGCTCCATTTGACTCAACCATCTGTGGCATCATCAGTGAGGCAAGAAAAGAGAAGAAAGTTGAACTCTGGGCAGTACTTTCTGGCAGAGCTCCCTAGAGCCACCGGCAAGGAACTTGCCAGGATCAGCGGCAAACCTGCCGAGGAACAACAGGCTCCGGCGGAGCCTCAGGCTTTCACCGTCGAGACAATTGTTCCCCTGGCGGAAGAGATGCCTTTAGTCCTAGCTGTCGAGCCCCAGGCTCCAGCATGGGCACAGCACATTGTCCATTTCCTTCAGACAGGAGAACTCCCTGAAGAGCAGGAAGAAGCGGAAAAAGTAGCCCGTCAGTCTACTATGTACGAGTTCGTCGATGACGTCCTGTACAGAAAGAGACCGAACGGTGTGAAATTGAAGTGTATTCCTCGGGAAGATGGACTAGGGCTATTGGCAGAAATACATGGAGGCATATGTGGCTCTCACATAGGATCAAGAGCACTTGTCGGGAAAGCATTCCGGCAGGGGTTCTTTTGGCCCACTGCCCTCCAGGATGCAACTGCACTAGTAACCAAGTGTGAAGCGTGCCAGTTCCATTCGAAAAAATCGCATCAGCCAGCTCAAGCTCTTCAAACGATCCCTCTCTCCTGGCCATTTTTGGTCTGGGGGCTTGACATACTGGGCCCCTTTCCCCGTGCTGCCGGGGGCTTTGAGTACTTGTACGTTGCCACCGACAAGTTCACAAAGTGGCCGGAGGTGGAAGCGGTGAGGAAGGTGACAACACAATCAGCCGTCAAGTTCTTTAAGGGAATAGTTTGCCGTTTTGGTGTGCCCAATAGGATCATCACCGACAATGGCACGCAATTCACAAGTCGCACCTTCATGCAGTACGTCCAAGACCTTGGCAACAGAATTTGTTTTGCCTTTGTTGCTCATCCGAGAAGCAACGGCCAAGCGGAGAGGGCTAATGCTGAAGTGCTGCGCGGTCTCAGGACCAGAACTTTTGACAAGCTGAAAAAGTGTGGAAAGCGCTGGATTGATGAGTTGCCGGTGGTTCTTTGGTCAATCAGAACGACACCAAATCGAGCTACTGGCCAGACACCCTTCGCTCTGGTCTACGAAGCGGAAGCAGTTCTCCCCACGGAACTCATATACGGGTCACCTCGAGTGCTCGCTTATGATGAGCTTGAGCAAGAGCAACTGCGCCAAGATGACGCTATGCTCCTTGAGGAGGATCGTCTTCAGGCTGCTGTGCGAGCTGCTCGCTACCAGCAAGCTTTGCGCCGCTATCATAGCCGCAAAGTTCATGCCCGAAGCCTTGAGGAAGGCGACCTTGTTCTTTGACGGATTCAGTCCGCCAAGAATTCAAACAAGTTGACGCCGAAGTGGGAGGGCCCTTATCGGGTAGTACGAGTCACCAGGCCGGCGCTGTCCGCCTGGAGACCGAGGATGGCGTTCCAGTGAGCAACTCCTGGAATATCGAACATCTTCGCAAATTCTACCCTTAGGGCGCGGTTGCCGGGGGCCCCCGGCAACCACCTTTTGTATGAGTCTTGCTGGCAGGGCATGTAATCCTTTGTACAAAGCCAGGCGCAGATCCTGTGCGCAGATAAATAAGATTAAGTGTTATGCATTTCTTGTCGATTTCCATGTTTATATATATATATGCATGCTTGTCTGAGATATTGTATGACACTTATTCCTGGTAAGTATTAACGAACCACCAAGGTTCCATATTTTTATTTTCTCTTCTTTCTTTTTCTCAAGAGATAGAAGGGTTCCTCGCGCACACGTTTGCCGGGGGGGAAGGAAGATATGGATACCAGTGGGCGACATTCAGAATTGACACCTTGCCGGAGGGGAACAAGAAATACAGCGACAGAGAGCTAAGTTGCTAAACTTGAGCAAGCTTTTCAATTTTTTTATTCCTAGGTTATTTTCCTTGGATGATTTCGGCCTTTGTATGGGAAACCTGCACGCGAAGGAACCCTTGCCGTAATTGGCTACGCCTTTATTCTGTTTCGAGTCCGCTCAACAGTTTATATGGCTACACTGAGAACGCCAAGGTGCCTTGCCGGCCGCTGCACCTCCAGCAGGCTGCTGAAGTCCCGCACCCGGCGCTCACGGCAGGTTGCACGCCGGCAAGTTTTCAGTAAGCGTAGGGTGAACTCCATACATAAAGGAATCAGACAAGGGAAATAGCATGCATGTACCCAAACATGAGCAAGTTATATACATTAATAAGTTGCCGCAGTTCTAACTTAAGACTTAATTGTCTTTGGCATGGAATGGCGACGACAAGAAGAGGTGGAGCAGCTAATCTCTTCACTGGCCTTCGACCCTTTTGATTGAATCCACCTTCTCAAGGATAGGCGCGACAAGCTCCTCAAGTGCCTTGAGATTTGCGTCTTTTGGCAGGCGGCCGAGCACGTTGGTGAGGTCGATACCAGGATTATTATGTACCACCTTGATGAGTACCTTGCGGAGGACGGCCCGGCAAAGCTGGCGAGATTCGTTGGCCAGTTGGGTCGCCCGGTTGGACTGAAGCAGCTTCAGAGCATCAATGACGCTTTCAAAGAATATGGTCAGCCTGGCGCTATGGGATACCCTTTCTTTAGTGGAATACTTGAAGTTTGGCAGGCCCATGGTTGACAGTTGTGCCGTGAGCTTCTCCGCGATGTCGACGAGGCATTCAGTCCAGATTTCCACCCCCTTTTCGTAGTCAACTTGGGCGGCGGCGGCGCTCTTGAGCAGGTTCTTCTCATCTTGGAGATCCTTGCTCAGGGCCTTCTCGCGGGCCCTGCTGTCCTCAAGTGACTTCTCCAGCGTGGTCAATTTCAGCCTCAGATCAGCAATAGCATCATTAGCTGAAGAGAGCTGCTTGGTCTTGTCGGACATGGCAACTTGCATATCCGCCAGGGTGTGGAGGGATTTTTCCCTGTCACCTTTGAGCATAGAGAGCTCCTTGTCGTGTTCTTCAAGATCCACTTCCAGCTTCTTCACTTTGTCGCTCAGCTCATTCTTGGCGGCCTCTGCAGCCTTGGCAGCATCGACGGCCTCCTTGAGCTTGCCGGCGTGATCTACAGTTAGAGCTTCGAGCGCCTCCTTGTGCTTCTGCTCCAGCTCCTGGGTCCGCCGCGCGACAAGCTTCTCGATTTCTTCATCCTTGATGTGAAGCTTGGCGGCGAGCGCCTGCTCATGTGCGGCAAGGTCTTCCTCATGAGCATCAAGCGCAATGCGACGCTCCGTCAGGAGGGCATCTTCAGCAGCAATTCTTTGCGTAGCTTCCTCTTGCGCCTTCTCTATGTCAGATTGCTTCAAGAGGAGCTCCGTCCAGCTTTGGCTCACTTGTTCCCGATTGGCAGTCAGCTCTTGATAGGCCTCGGCATACCAGATTTGTGTTTGCTCGACGCGCTTTTGGAAATATGTTTCAGCTGCTTCGACAACTGCAGCTTTGGAATCTACCTTCTCTTTTTGGGCACGGTGGAGCGCTTGGAGCTTGCGGAAGTTATCGCCCATGGCCTGAAGGAGTTGATCTTCCTCAGATTTGCTGCTGCTGATACTTGGTTCGTTGACGATCTCGAGCCTAGCAGCGGTGATGATTTCTTCATCGAAAGTTTCCCCTTCTGTCGGTGCCCCAATGCTTGCCGTCCCCGGCAAGTTGACAAACAGGTTCTCGCCCACTTTGAGATATTTGCTTGATGAGGGGACTTCGGATGTTGATGGTTGATCCTCAGCAACCGCCTCACCAGTAGCTGGGGGCTCCGTGGCCGGCGTAGCGCCTGGCGCTCCTGCGGCAGGAATGCCGTCAGTATGGTCACCAGCCTCCTTGCCGTCCTCTTCAGCAGATTCCATGGCGGGTTCCTCCTGTGCAGTCTTGGCGGCCTCATCGGCAAAGGCACCGCCGGCCTCGACGGTGGCATCTTTGGTGGCCTCGCTGGCAGCGATTTTGTCGGCTTCGGTGGCAACATCCCTGGTGGTCTCCTCGATGACAGCGTCGACGTCCATGTGCTCCATCACAGGGAATTCTAAAAGACGAAGGAAGGAAACAGAATGAGATCAAGATTGAAGTTCAAGAAGACAAAAGAAAGAGAGATAAAGGAAAGAATAGCAAGCGCTCTGAGGCAATTAGTTACCTGCATCAGGCTGTTGAGAGGTGGCCTCGCCCCTCCCGGCAACCTCGGTTGCCGGGGGTAGGATGCCAGTGCCCATGGTTGTCGGCTCCTCCTCAACCAAGATAAGCTCGTCGGTGTGACCTCTTGCCGGGGATGCGCTTGTGGGTGGCGTGGTTGACGAAGGTGGCACGACGGGGGTATCTCCCAATAACTCCCCTTGTTGCCGTCCTTCTCCTGCAAACCCAAAGATATCAGCGGCAAGGATAGAAACCTCAGCGTTCGCCAACGGAAAAAGAGTAATGAACTCACGCTGGGGGCTGTGCTGGGGGCTGCGTTGAGGGGTAAGCTCCGGGCTGATGGTAATAGTTTCCGGCACGCTTGTAAAGCCTGCCAGAGGCTCGTCGCCCGTGGAAGTCTTTGCCCTCTTCGCCATCCTTTCCGCCAAGGTTTCTGCATCACTTCAGAGACAAAACAAGCAAGCCAATAAGATTGATTCAGAATTTGGAAGATAGAGGCTGTGACGGGATATTTACTCTTCCTCTTCTTGCCCCGAGCTGAAGCCGGAGATGTCGAAATCGACCTTCGTTGTAGTGTTCGTATGGGGGGGCGGAGGAGGGGTTCTGGGTCGCTTGGCTGTAGCAGGTGCAAGGGGTTGGTGTGGCTCTGCCGCCTCAGCCTCCGATGCGGTTGTGTGAGACGCCCCTGTCGCCCCAGTAGTTGCCGCAGGAATGTGTCTCGCGCGCCGCACGGGTTGCTGTCAAACTCCTTGCCGCGGTGCAGCCTTGCCGGCCACCTTCTTGCCGGGAGCCTCGCTGCTTGAAGAAGGTTGGCTTGCCGGGATGCCAGACGCAGCCTTTCGAAGAACACGCTTTGTCTTCTTCGGGGCTGGGAGCTCCTCTTGCGGTTCTTCTTCAACCGCATCTTCGTCAGACGAGCTCTCAGCCGCTACGCTGCTCTGTTCCCCGGCAGCCTTGTCCTCCCCGGCAGGATTTTCTTCCACCACTACCTCTGCGTCACTGGTTTCCCATTCTGTGAAGCCCACGCTGCCAGCCTCCGCGGCAAGATTCACCTCCTCCGCCCTAGTGGCGATGTATGCCACTTCTTCGTCGGTGGTGGCCCGGATGAGGTCTGCTTCTTCCCAGACGGCTCTCTCCGTCAAATTATCAAAGAACTTTTGTGCTTCTTCCTCTGATGGCTCGACCCAAGTCGTGTCAAGACCGTGGGCGTTGAACAGTGGCATTATGGCGATAATCGACCCCAAGGCAGAGTTGTTGCACAGAGGGACAGTTCTTGCCGGCAACCGATGTTTGTTGTCGCGCTGGAATAGCCTTTGGCGGAGAGCGCCAAGCTGCATAGAAGTCAGATTGTTGTTCAATCCGGGGTGCAGTCTCATGATATCTGCTGCGTTCCGGTATTCCCAAGCTGATCTCCCTTTATTCTGCAAGGGGGTGATGCGGCGGCGGAGGAAATCGAAGCCGATCATCTCCATTGTGAGCCCGGCAGCTTTCAGGCAAAGGATCCTGGTGGTGGCAATCGTGAGCTTTTTGTCTTCAGCAGCGAAATCGCTCCAGTGCTGCCGTGGACCGCCTTCTGCCGCCGAGGCAAACAGAACGGATGGGGATCTTTTTTCCTTGATCCAGCACCACTCGGACCGCCATTCATCCCACTTCTCGCGGTAAATTCCTTCTGGGTATATTTCCTTGTTCCAAGCCCTTGGAATCCAGGCGATAGAACCAGAGAGGGCTTCCCCTTTTTGGATACGGGGAATAAAGTAGTGGCGGAAGAGGGCAGTATTGGGCACTACTCCGGCAAAATTTTCACAAAGGTGAGCAAAGATGGACATACATAGTACAACATTCGGCGTGAAATCAAGAAGATGGAAGCCGTATGTGTACATAATGTCGTTGAAGAAGTCAGAGAATGGAGGACAGAGCCCGCAATAGAAATAAGCGACGAAGAAGGGATATCTGTCTGATCCGCTTTTGGAACAAGAACCTGGAATCACGCGAGTTGCGGGGTGAGCTTGTGTCTCCCTCGCCCACATGCACTGGTACCGGTTCTTCAGAGCTTTCGCATCGAGCGACGGGGCGAAGACGACGTACTTCTTCCGCGTCTTCACTAGCTCGCTCTCCGGGACATCGGCTTTCGTTTCCTTGCCCTTGCCTTTGCTGGTCTTGGGCGGCATGGCGACTGCGAGGGCAAAAGCCGAGGATGGAGCGGGTGTGGAGGCGATGAGTGGATGAGGAGAAACTTCGCTCTAAGCTCGAGAGAAGGAAGGCAATGGCGGATTTCAGATTGAGAAGAAGAAGAAGAGGGGGGTAAATAGGCAGCACCTCTGCAGTTTCCTTTTTATGGGGAAGGAGCGAGGCCGCCTCTTTTACTGCCCAATGTGAATACGCCTCTACAAGCGCGCTGCAGCCGCGGCCGTTCAGCGCACGCGCCCCACATCGCGCATTCAATGCGCGTAGTGGGGGGGGCGCAGTAAGCAAAATCATCACAAGCAGTTAATCCCATGCCATGTGTGCCCGTGCACTGTTTGGGCCTAGCCCAACAACGCCTCGCACTCGTGTATGGCCTAGGCCCGGGGGCTCCTGCCAGTGTACTAAGTATTGGGACTTTAGTACCCCATACTTGTCCACGGGCAGTCGTAGCCAAGCCCACGGCAAGGCTTGCCGAGGGAATAATTGGAGATTAGTGCAAGATTGTCAAGGGGACACTCAGACCAAGAATCAAAGGATCAGGAGTTAATAAGAGCTGAAGACCGAAGTCCAGGCCCCCGGCAAGATCTTGCCGGGGTGGCTCACGAAACCCGGCAAGACTTGAGCCCGACAAGATTCGAGCCCGGCAAGATTTGCGCCCCGGCAAGATTCTATCACTGTTCCACCGCTTCAGCACAGCAATCAGCCTGGCATCCTGGGCCCATTCCTGGAGGCATGGCAGGGTACCAGTGGAGGAGAGCTTAAGCGGTGCTGATGGGATGGCCCCTTTTTCCATCCCCAAGGAATGAGGACACCTAAACGGACACCTCACGGTGCATTAATGGCATTTGTCCTAAACCGTCAGTGGTTAGGTATGATTACCCTGTAGCTACTTTACACCTCAATGTATGTACATTTTGCCACTGTGGTGACCCCTTTGGACGTATAAAAGGAGGCCCAAGGCAACTGCTACAGGGGAGAGGATCTTCTGGCCCATTCTGCATGCGTAGCTGCTCCTTGAACGTACTGTTCATCGCTAGCGCTCCTGGAATTTGAGCTCAAGAACACCCTTAATAAAACAAAGCAGGAGTAGGGTTTTACGCTGATTAGCGGCCCGAACCTGGGTAAAACTACCCCGCGTCGATCATTGGTTCTGCTCTTTGTGCATACCTCTCTCCCTGCCGAATCATAGAAGGGATCCCCGCGGTCCCATAGGTGTCGTACGCCGACAGTACCCCCGTCAATGCACAGGGCGTTAGTGGCCTTCTGGAATTCCTGCTCGCTGGTTTCCTCTTCATTCCCTCCATCACTCTCATTACTGCAATCCTCCTTCTCTCGGCCTTTGGCGGGTTTCCCTTGGTTCCGAGGAGCCTTGCCGGGGTGATTTGCTTCACCACCCCGGCCCTTCCCGCCAGTGCCATTCTGACCTTTTTCCTTATCGCGCTTCTCATACTTAGCCTTCTGCCTCTTGACGAGCTGCTCAACCTGATGACACTCCTGGAGATCATGGCCCTTGGTCTGATGAATTTTGCAGTATGGTCCATCACTTTTCCCAGCTTTCTCGGCAGCCACTGCCTCCCGGCAGTCAACGCATGCGGTAGCCTCCTTGCCGGGGGCTTCAGCCTTGTCCTTCTTGCTAGTACTAGGCATGCCTGACCCCTCAACAGTCATCACTGTCTTATCCTTGCGCTTCTTGTTGTGCTTCTTCTTCTTCTTCTTCTTCTTCTTCTTCTTCTTCTTACTGATGGTCTCGTCGTCATCTTCTGAGTCGATGTAGATGCAATCTTCCTCTCCAGGAAGTTTCCTCCCCTCCTCCACCTGAGCACATTTGTCCACCAAAGTGTAGAGCTCCTTCACAGTCTTGGGCAACCGAACGTTCATCTTGGAACGTATCCTGCGGTTGTGCACGTTGGATTGGAAGGCAGCTATCATGGCAGCTGGGTGGATATCTGGGATATTTCTGTGGACTCGGCTGAATCTCTGCAAGTATTTCCGTAGAGTTTCTCCTTCTTTCTACTGGAGAAGCTGCAAGTCGCTGGGCCGCCCTGGTTCTTGATGGCCGCCCGTGAAGGCACCAATGAACTCGTGGCACAGGTCAACCCAGGTCTAAATGGAGTTCTCCGGCAGGTGCATCAGCCAAGACCTCACATTTGACTTGAGGGCCAAAGGGAAGTAGTTGGCGAACACCTTCTCATCTCTTCCCCTGGTAGCTTGGACAGCGATGGTGTAGATGCTCAAGAACTCTACCGGGTTTAGTCTCTCATCATACTTCTCGGGTATCTCTGGCTTGAACGTGCGAGTGGACGGCCAACGGACTTGCCGCAGCTCACGGGTGAAGGCAGGGCACCCAACCTCGAAAGGCAGGCACCCGCCATCTCCAAGCGCGGGCTCGTCGACGTCGGGGCCATCGCACCCATTGGACCGGCGGGGGTTGTCGCGGCGCCGCTCGTCAATGACGCACGTGCCTTCCCTTCGCCTGCCCTCCGGGGCACGCTGTCGGCCTTGACGCGCTCGAGGGTCTGATGAGGCCATCAAGACGTCATCGGGTGCTTGGTTTTGCGGCTCCCGGGTGGCTTGCCGCGGTGGGGATTGCACCGTGAGGGTGGCCCCGCCCGCACGGCCAGCCGCACGAGCTGTTGTTGCTGCCTGGGAAGGCCGTGGCGGTCTGGCCCGCTGTGATCCTTCTGCCTTGGCAAAACCAATCAGACTTTGGATGGTGGCTCACCACTCATCCATCTGGTCTGCCGCCGGTGGAAATCTCAGCAGCAGTTGGGCTCACGCCTTGGCCTCTGAGGCAGTGCTTGGCATAGGTGATGACGATGTAGATCATAGTGTCGCTCGGCTCCTGATGTTGCCGGTGGCGACCGCACCGCGCCCTTGCTGCTGCGAACCAGCCGTTTGGATGGCATGGTGACGTGGCGGAGGCGCCTGAGGGCCAGCGGCTCCGTTGGGCACAACAGCTGGGTCAGCCTGCCCCGGGGGTGGCGCATGCCCTGCGGTTGCGCCTGCAGCGGGGGCGGCCGGAGGGTTGCGATTCGCCCCAGAACGAGCATCATCACTGCGGCTGTGCCCGTTGGCGAGGAGAAGGGGTTCTGGCGGAATGATCCCTCCATCCGTACCTCGTGGAGCATGGCCGTTGGGATGTTGCTGATGCTGTCCTTCCTCGGTGCCTCCCGTTCCTGCTTCGGCCATGGGGGAGGTGGCGACGGTGCCGCCTGCGCCGACCACGTCCCCCGCAGCATCCACACCCTCGCGAGCCCCCGCATTCCCCGCGACGTCGGCGGTCGCGGGCGGCGGAGCCTTCGAGGTGGATGGGTGATTTGCAGCTCCGGGCTTCCTCTTGGGCGCCATAGTCGATGACGCCGTTGACGACGAAAATGTCGATGAAGATGACGCGCAGCATACGCTCTCGGGTTCGTGCAAGTGACCCCCCTACCTGGTGCGCCAAAGATGTCATGGGAAACCACGGCCACCTATGGGTCCATGAGCCCCTTTTGGTTCGGTGGGGGGATGGGCACGTTGCACAAAGAGCGGAGAAGCGTCGCGCGGCACGGTAGAAATCACACGGGCAGTTTTTACCCAGGTTCGGGCCGCCGTGAGGTGTAAAACCCTACTCCTGCTTTGGTGGATTGATGGTGGATAATGGTGGTGGACGTAGCACACTCGCCCGGCATGGTCGTTCTGGGGGCGAGAGTGGCTACGCGCGTATGAATATGTGAGAGTCCAACCCCTTCTACGGTCGCCATGGGCCTCCTTTTATAGATTCAAGGGGTCACCACAGTGGCAAATCAGTCTTTGCGTACTGATTAGATAGCTAACAGTGCTATCATACCTAACTCTGCAGGCTGACAGAGCGCATTAAATGCGCCGCTCAGTGTCACATCACAGTTCGCCCGGCAGGCCCTGCCGGGCTGTTTTATCAGCTTCGCGCCTGCTCATTTGACATGTCTCAGGACGGGTGTCATATGGAGGTGTTTGCTATAGGAAGTGGCTGCCATGTGGCAAAAAGCAGCCACTTAGTCACCTTGGAGCTCGACACCTCTCTGATTAATGACTTGCGTCGCTTGTGAGGTGGAGCGGTGGAGTGGCTTGCCCCCGCCAGCCCCGGCAGGCCTGCCAGGACGATCTGGGAGCTTGCTTCCGGGGCAAAACCCAACCTTGTCGGGCTCGCCTGCCCGGCAAGGTAGGTCCTTCCCTTAGTGATGCCTTGTTCCTCTGGCTCACCTTGGACTTCTCGACTTGCACTTGGATCCTTCAAGGGAATTGATCCTCCTTGCTTGGTCTGACCTTGGTCTTGTAATCTTGTCTCTGGGCCTGTGCACAGTCCGTGCAATGGACCCAGGGTCTGTTGCACCGACAGTATCTATAATTTATAAAGTATTCATGCCATGTTTACAACAATTTTATATGGTTTTGGTATGATTTTAGTGGAACTAACCCGGACTGACGTTGTTTTCAGCAGAACTACCGAGGTGTCATTTTTTGTGCAGAAATAGAAGTTCTCGGAATGGGCTGAAAATTTCCGGTGATATTTTATGGGCCAGAAGAGACCCACAGAGCACCAGAGATGGACCTGGAGGTGGATGAGGGAGCCACAAGCTTGGGGTGGGGGGAGTGCGCCCCCCGAGCTTGTGGGCCCCTCGGGCACCCCCCTTATGTGAAATCAACGAAAAAAATTCCTATAAATACCCCAACCTTCGAAAATAACCCTAGATGAGAAGTTTCGCCGCCGCAAGCCTCTATATCCATGAAAACTCAATCGGGACCCTGTTCCAGCACCCTGCCGGAGGGGGAAATCATCACCGAAGGCCATCTTCATCATCCCGGCGGCCACCACATTGGTACAATGAGCTGCTATACAAATGATTTTTAACCCCTTTCCGCGATGACATTTTAAACCATTGCCAGGCGAGTGTGGGCGACAGGGGGGTCCTTCCCACACAACCTAGAAACCGTAGGGGATAGGGAGCCATGATGTATACGTTTTGTATAACTAAGCGTATGCGATGCCGGCATCTATCACAAATGCGAGTCTTCAGACAACTGTTTCTGATATCTCGAATATCCCAAACGCTCCATCCTTGCTACTCGTTTATGCTCGCATTACCATCGTAGTTGGTATTCTGTGGTTCTACGTTTATGATGCGTGACCCATCACAAATAGTTCACAATTATAGAACATGTACGATAAGAAGACAATCACACACATTTACTTTTCCTCGACTGTATGCGATTCGATGTAAGAGTGCATATAGTTGTCCCTATAAAACTGTATGCGAACCTTGAATATATCCCACATGATTCATCCATCGTACCCGCGTCGGATGAAGACCTATCGCACGCGTTCTTCTATGAGCAAACGTTTGCGATGCACACGACATCATAAACAGTCCATAATTGCCAAGCGTGTGTGATAAGGTGACTTTCGCAAACATTTAATAAGAAGGAACTGTGTGCGATGTTGTTGTTAATGTCACATGTTTTTTCTTACTTGATCGTGTGTGCAGTAGAGATTAATCGCACACGTAGTGGATCCGAGAAACATGTCTGATCTCCACGTTTATCGCACACGTTTTGCTTTTACAAACCATGTGCAGTGTAATCCCTAATTTAATCCCTGCATTTAAAAATCACAGATTTTGAATTTGAAAGTAGGCAATCACTTATTTCATATTGAACCATGTTTATTACAAATATAGGTTCAAGCACGAATGCATAATTCGATGCACAGGTACATATACTGAAGAAATACAGAAGCACCAAGTAAAGAATGATGAACCACAGTTGTACTAAAGATTGTAAAGAGAGAGGCGAAAGACATTCTGGTTGCTAGAGAAGGTGAAGCGGAATGCCCATATTGTGCCCTCTTCCATGCGTAATGCACACACAACTCTAGGCCAACCCCTTGTGATGGCTGCCCGCCCATCCTTCACTGTCTTCATTAGGACTTCTCGATGCTCATTGTAGTCTCGATGAAATACTTTAACCTTCATTGCATGTCCACCAATCATGTACTTTGCAAGGGAATCTTGAGTAAACTGCTTTGGAACCACTGCAAATGAAAAAGATTCAGACATTGTTGTCTAACAACTCATTATGGGCAGTAAAAAGAGAAGGTTGCAGAGTTTGTAGTTACCATCCTACAGCTCACTGTTGTGTTGGATAGAGCATAAACAAATAATTTGATTGCCACCGTTTGTATCTTTTTGCTAATAATCCTTATCAGTTTCCTCACTTGATGCTGGTTCATGAATATCTCATTGCCCCATACACAAAAAGGGTCGATGCGTGGATGTTTTCCAAGGACATATGTACCTACAAGCAACAAGTCAATATTAGAAGCTAAAAAGTGTCCAGGCCTGGATCTATATGCACTACATTATCAAACAACAGGGGGAGTACAAGCCGAGGGATGAAACTAACCTCGGCGGAAAATGCTGGCCACTCCCGTTGTTGTCCTGCATAAGTAGTGGAAATGCATGATAAGTACATCAACCTTGACATCAAACTAATATAGCCAAGATAAACAACATCATCTCCAAATGATAGCTTGAATGTGTTGGTTTCAGCATGCTGTTAAAGCAGATATAAAATGGAAGGGAATGTTACCTACAACAGGCTTAACAGCTACCAAATATTGCAATTCAAACTGGTATTGTTGAAAATGAATAGAACGTAGCTCATGCTTAAACATCACACTGGATAAATGTGCAAAACTGGAATAAAGGGCATGTGTTAACTAGACTAGGCATAACTGGAACCAAATATAGCCGTTCAAACTGGTATTGATGAAATCGAGCTTCATAGTTCTGACTTGCACATAATGAACATCACATTGTGAATGACTGAAATAAACAAGGCATAAATGATCAGTATAACAACCAAATATAGCCATTGAAAACTGGACAGAGTCTCACTTCAACCAACCTAATAAGCAAATGCAGATAAATAGGGCATATGCTTGAAAACTGGACAAATGCTCACTGCAACCAACCTAACAAGCAAATACAGATAAACAAGGCATCTGCTTGAAAACTGGACAAATGCTCACTGCAACCAACCTAACAACCAAATACAGATAAACAAGGCATCTGCTTGATAACTGGACAAATGCTCACTGCAACCAACCTAACAACCAAATACAGATAAACAAGGCATCTACTCACTATCAACAACCAAATATAGCCATTCGTGAAACTGAAGTGGACAATTCATACTTAAACATCACATAGCCCTATTGAACATTACATTATTGCATAACTGAAATAATTAAACACGGCACAGTTAAAACACCGCATGGCAAAAGCTACCACAACAAAGGGTACGGGTTGGCTAGCTAGAAAAGGTAAGATTTGCTGATAGGGTGTTGCTTCACTTGTCATGGACGAGATCCTTATAGTTGGAAGAGCACAGACCCATGGTGTGCTCTCTGATGTCGTAGATGGGCTATTTCACCTTGGAAGAACCTTTGTGGGTGCCCTCCTCGTGGTCGTGGTCGATGAGATCTGACTTGGCAATTGAGGATCCCAAGCCGCCGCCGTAGAACGTGTTCTTCATAAATGACAAAATGGGCTCGATGGCGTACAAGGATCGCAAATCCTTGACCTCATGACGGAGGAGATCAGCAGCAGGGCCTTCGAAGAGATCGACGGTGGTTGAACCAGAGGGGTTAGGGATGGACCACTTAACATGTGACATGACCCGCGTGAAGCCGTCGCTGTCAACGAGCTTGATCTCGTAGCCAGCTTTCCCGAGATACAGTAATACGCTAGCCCGCTGACATGAAGCCTTCGGCATGGCAACGTAGTCAATTTCCTCGCCGCGGGTTGCTCTGGGATCGATAGGTCAGGACGAGCGGCGGCCACCTCACCAATGTCCGCCGGAGAGACCATGACAAACCTCTTTTTGGCCGGACGCTTGTCGGGCTCCCCGGGATATGTGGTCGAGCTTAGGCTGTGACTCTCTCGAGCAGGGGATGTGGATCTGGCAGGGAGGGACACCGCAGGCCTCATCTAAAAACTCAGGGGGGCGACGGTACGGGAATCGTTGGGTAACCTGAACTTTATTATCTAAGCTAGGACGCACGGGTAGACCGGTAGGGGTTGGCGGCAGCGAGCTAGGGTTCGAGGGGGCGGGTGGGGGGGACTGTGTGGAGGGGGGGTGGTGTTTGAGGATACGCCGCGGCTGCTGAAAATTTTAGTAATGGTGGGTGGAGATGGTGGTGGACGAGGGTGGGCGACGGTTCAAATGCCTCGGCTACTGGAATTTTACTATAAGGTCGGTGGTGGAGGAGTGGGGGTGATGGTTGAAATACCGTAGCTACTAAAATTTGGGTAAAGAAATTGATGCGGGGCGGGAGCACCCAAGATCACACACGGTCCAATAAGAATATGCGTGTATGATAATAAGGAAAAGCGGCGGAACCGCCGATTTTTGCATCGCTCAAGGCGGGTAGTTTGTTTTTAGATTTCTAGCTAGCTGGTCTATCGCACACGGTTTGTCCTAATTTTCAGACGCAAACGTGGAATTCATCCAAAATAAACTACCCGCCTTTAGCTTGCGCATGTGGTGATTTTACAGTGCACTAGCATCGCACAAGGTTAAGCCAGTACCTCCACCCTTGCTCGCGCTTGCGCAGTCGTGGTGATTTCACAGCGCACTTGCATCGCACACGGTTAAGCCAGTACCTCCACCCTTGCTCGCGTAGTCGTGGTGATTTGACAGCGCACTTGCATCGCACACGGTTAAGCCACTACCTCCACCTTTGCTCATGCTTGCGCAGTCGTGGTGATTTACAGCGCACTTGCATCGCACACGGTTAAGCTACTACCTCCACCCTTGCTCGCGCTTGCGCAGTCGTGGTGATTTCACAACGCACTAGCATCACACATGGCTAATCCACTACCTACACCCTTGCTCGCGCTTGCGTAGTCATGGTGATTTCACAGCGCACTTGCATCGCACACGGTTAAGCCAGTACACCCATGTCCGTTGAGCGTCATCTGAGTCTTCGCAGCAAAAAAATATGAGAGAGGATCAGAAGACAGCCACACCAACATGTGGCCCAAATATATATGAATGAAAACGGTGGTGTGTGATGTTCAAAATTCCAATGCAGAACTTTGACCGCGCGGGCCCACGGTTGGGCGTGTCGTCGAAGATCGATGAGAGGGTCCAGAAGTCAAGAACCACTTGGAAATGGCCAAATATATGTAGGAATATAGGGTGTGATGTTTAAATACACAATGCACAAATTTGGTGGCACATACCTCGCAAACCGAAAAACCCCCTTGGATATATCTATAATGACATAATGTCGTAGCTACCTAGCTAGGGTGCTTGACCCACCTCCCATTTCGTGTTGGCGGGACGGATGCACGTACTGATACTTTGGTCATACATGCATGTCGCCATGACCTATCATAAGACGGACCAGTGAATCTATCGCTTGGCCAAACAACAACTGTTGTTGTCGATCATATAGGACAGGACTATTCTGATATTTTGTTGTCGATCAAATATATGTATATATATATATGTCAGGACTATTTTGTTACCAGTAACAGGATATTATTCTGTTACCCCTCGGCCCTATAAGGGCGCACGATGCGATTTACAAACTCGTAACTAAAACAAAAAAAAGTAAACCACGGGCCACCCATTCTATCCCTAACCTCCCAGTCCCGAGCGTCACCACCCCGATGCCCCATCCACCGACGCCGCTCCCGCCCCCGCCCATCCTCCGGCGCCGCCCCTCGACCCAGTCACCGGCGCCGCCCCTCGACCCAGCCACCGGCGCCGCCCCCGCCCAGCCACCGGCGCCATCCCCCGCCCACCCACCGGCGTCGCCCCTCGACCTAGCCACCGGCGCCGCTCCCAGACCCATCCACCGGCGCCGCCCCTGAGACCCAGCCACCGCCCCTTGCCCGGACCAAGTCCACCTCCTCGCTTCTCTCATCCTCATGGCCCCCGTCGACCTCCTGGTAACCGTGTCAGGCCAATAGCAGCGGGATCTTGGGGCTAGGCGTGCACCCTTGAACTGCCGCGCGCCTCTACCTCGAACGGTCGGACTCGCTGTCCCCTAGCTGCCCCCACCCCGGCCCCTAGTAGGCCTCCGCGCAACTTCCCTCGAACATGTGCATGGTGCTGCTCTCCTCTGATTTCTCTCTTCTCTCTCTCTCTTGCATGATGTTGCTGCTTCCTCTGCTGATGATGCGTGATGTTGTGGTGATGTTGAGGTTTTGATTCAGAGAAACTGAACAAAAAGGAGAAGAAAGCCATGATTTTTATTGTTGTGATTTTGTTTTATTGCCCTCAATGTGTTTGTTGGAATGCCTACAACAAACATTCATATTTTTTTTCATGTTTCTCTTTTGTTCTGCTGTACTACTCTATTCATGATTTTTGTACGTGTGGATGTCCAGTATACACACTTCCCTACTATGTGAAGTACAAAATATGTGGGGGGAAATTCATCATGAATGTTCAAAATATAGTTGTCTCCTAATTTTATATGTTGGCTTGTCCTCTGTATAGAAGTTTGAATTGTACACTTGTCAGTTTGTGTGTGTGTTGTTAAAATTCTCTGTTAGGTTTGACCAAGATACAACAGTTTGGCTCATACATCGTTTGCATGCCTATCTCTCCCATTTTGCACAGTTTTCCTAAGTGACCTTAAGTTCAGTCGCATCTGTAGCTGTAGGTGCAGAAAAAACATTTGCATCAGTTCAAAAATGAAACGCAAAAACAGTACGATGCGTAGTTTGATGTGTGTGTTAAAAACAAAACAGTACGGTTTTGCATTATATTGTGTTCACTAAACAAAAAAGTTTTATCAGTTCAGCAAAGAAAAACCCTCTCCTCCTGTCAGTCCCACTTCAACGGCCGCATAATTCCATTTCCCCTTCTTTCTCTCTAGCCATAACCTCGGCCACTGGCCACCCCGCTCCTGCACCTTGCTGCTTGTTCTTTGTTGGTGGTGCACGCCACTGACGATAGATGGTAGCTACTCTTGATGCACATTTTTTCACTACTGGCTGTGCGTATGCATTGGTGTGCTGTAGAGTGATGTGAAACACTCAGTTCAATTTCACATTAACTAACTCATCACGCACTCAGTTCAATTTCTTGATTTAGTTTTAGTTCAAAGACTGTGAATGTTTGTTGCCTAACACCACATGGTGGTGAGCTTATTTCGTGAGTTTCCTTATGCAAATTCTGCAACTGGTCACTGCAGATGGGAGAAAGAGATCCATCCAAAGTGCGAGTTCTGCGATGTCGATGTGTAAGTTCTGCAACTGATCCGTCTAGATGGGAGAAGGAGATCAGTCCAACCACCGCATCTGAAGCAACATATGCAGAGCCATTCGCCCAAGGTATCTGAATAATTCGCGTTGGTGCTGCCTCGGATTCCGTCGACGGCGTCCACGAGCGCGATCATGCTGTATTCGGCGGCGAGATGACGGCCAACCATGATCCCGGTGGAATCCCGACTCAAACCTCGCACTGCCCCTGTTCTTTCTCCAATGGCATTTATATAGGATGTGCTATATGTGTGTACACCTTTTTAGGTTTTCCCGTTCAAGTTTTGCTAACAAAAATAGATTTGTAGCAGTTCAACATAAAAAAGTGAAATCTGTTGGTTGATGGGAAATAATTCACTTATATATGAAATTTGCAGGGAAAACATAATAAGTTCTAAGAAAATAAATATAGAAGTTCATATTTCGAAATGAATGAAGTATTTGGGAACTAAAATGAAGTATTTTAAAGGACAGAACTTCTATTTTGGTTTCTTTGTATACTTCTAATGTTACTGTGCATGAACTTGTCGTTATTTTTACATTTACATGATTATGGTCATTTCGACCTTGACAAATTTCATTTCACCTTGTATGCTTTTTCCGTTCATCTTACAGGTCAAAGGAGCTCCCTTCAGTTCAATGGATTCAACAAAATAATCCATGCTGCCTACTAGAACTTGCGTGTGTATTGTGGCGTGTGTGCTGGTGCATGCCTGGTGCCTGATGCGGCATGGAGCATGTACACAAACTGAACTGAATGATCTCCAGTAAGTGAACTCAATGGTCTCTTGTATCTGAACAGCAGGGGAGATGCATCATGTACAAAAAAATGGGTAGGATCTTGAGGTGTTGCTGCTACTTCTTTCTTCTCATGCCCTACTGCTGCTACGTTCGATTCCATGCTACTTATATGAGAATAATTGATGGTCTATAGGTGCTTGTTGAAATGCTTATGAGAACCAATTTTTGTTGTTTGGTATTTGGTATAATAGGGCAAAGAAAGGATACCCTATGTTTCCTCTTGCCGAATAGATTTATTTGAAGTTCCATTTTTCCAGCAAGTGTATGGTCCGATTCTCTTGAAAATGTTATAAAAGCCACAAGTGCTGCAGCAGTGCCGCCACACCTCCGGTTTCTCTTTGGTATATTTTCCATATGATCTGCAGCAGTTCTTCAATGCGCGATTTGACAAAAAGACCATCAGTTCAATTACTAAATTACTAAATAATTTTTTTTGTTCAGTTCAATTACTAAATTTAGTTCAGTACAATTCTTGTTATAGTTCCAGATCAGTTCAATAATTATAGTTTCTGTTTAATTTATTTTAGTTCAATTACAAGCTGATGTTCAGTTCCTGATGTAGTATTTTTGAGACCATCTTATAATATTTCCTCTCAATTTTTGTTAGCAGATGTGATGCATAGAAACATCACCTCCACACCCCCTCCATTCATGCACAGTACAGGCTTCTCCGGCCGCCGCGCCGCCTGGATCCAACGAGGCTACGTCACACCGGCCCCGGATTCGCCCACTTCCAATGAGGCTGCGTCACTCGCCGGCGCACCTCTGCCTCGCCGTGGGCAATGGATGCTCCTTTGTAGGTCAACCTCCTGGTAGAGGGTAGTTCGATGCTCCCTGTCGTGCTACGTTCAGCGCTCCCTCGAGCTCCACAAGAACTTCTTTCTTGCTGCGTGTGCACCTCTGAAAAGGTACTAATTCGAACACTGAAGTTGGTTCTTCAAATGGTTAAACTGAAATTATTACTTCAACTACTATTATTAAGTTCACACTCTCGAAGGAGGGATCATTGTTTCTTATTGGAGAAGGCCTGGTGTTTAGTTGGTGTCTGTGTGGTATCTACACCGGCATTTTCCATCAAGACCTCCAGAAAGAGATATCATCTCAAGATGAAAATACGAAATCCTTTTTACTGCTCTATTTCTTGTCTCACTCGTTCATATTATTATATGTACACAAATCCATGTCATCCTGAATTTGTTACACCGGTGTGGGAGCAAAAAATAGATGCACAAGTTCATCTTTTGTGGCACACTCAGTTCGAAATGGTGCCTTATTGAGTTTCTACTCTTCTGAATATTGGTTACCACACCCCAGTCTGGTGGTTCAGATATTCATTTTCGAGAAGTACTGAAAATAAAAATTAAAAGCTCGTCTATCAAAATGGTTCAGATAGCATTATACAGTTTCACATGGTATTGTCCAGTAAGTACAAAAGTCATGCTCTTATTTGTAGATCATGCAAGTTCAACTATATACCCGCATGCATGTCTCCCTTAGTTCGACTATTGTTGCTACTTCAAATCACAAAATTTGATTCGGCCAGTAAGTTGGTGCTAGTGGATCAAGTCCAGATCAACTATTTTTATGTTGGTTGTTACAATATTGTTTGAGTGAAGAACTGCATGAAAGTATAGCATAACGTAGCAGCTTTGATTTACAAAAAGGTAAGGCACCACCACCAGCCCGTCCACCATGGTTGCTGGCAGCCGTCCAAGTTGAGCGCTGATGGTAGTTCTCTGCGTGCATTTTCAAACTTGTCCTCAATTTGCTACAGATTGCATTACTTGAGAATTTTGTGTGTGTTTTGCATTTTAGGTGACGGAGAACCAGTGAGTTCTACTACTAGTGTAGGCCAAGTTCAAGGACTTGTGCCATAAAGTCTAGATGTTTTACTTTATGAGCTTTCCAATTTGCATACTTCAAAGTTGCTGCTTGCTCCCACCCGTGAATTGCGCAATTTCAATGGGTGTCGTCGAGCATGTTCGGAAGTATGCCCTTCGTGCAAAAGTGTGAAGTTTTGTCAGTATTTTGTATATTTCATTTGGCAGAGGCTTCATGTGATCTTATGGAGCTTTATAGATGTACTGTCATTACACTTTTAAGGCCCTACAGTTCATTATATCATACATGTGTGGCCGTTCAATATGTATTACATGATCAGTTCTTGGAAAAGAAGAACACAATAGTTAGGTCGAAAACAATGATCGGTTCAATAGTGCTCTCTCCTGTCTATTTTGGTTGATGTCCATGAATGGACAAAAATTGTATGGGAAATGTTCTATTATTACTAGCATATAAGTATAGAAAAAAGTTGAACATGACGTCCCAGATAAGTTTGGGAAAAAAGCTCAAACAAAAAAAACCATAGAAATTCAGAATGGTAAAAGTTCAAGTGGTAAAATGAGAGAAGTCCAGAATATCATTGCAAAACAATGTTGAGTTCAAAAGAAAACGCAAAACATTTTCGTTTTATTAAAAATATCATTCAATTCAACGGTATAAACAATGCAAGTTCGGGCATGATGATACCATTGAGAAGTTACGAGGAAAATTATACCGAAAATACAAAGTAAAGTCTAGTATGTGAAAACACGCTCAGTACAAAACCATACAGATATCCGTTCAAGTACTCTTTTTTCGGAACCATTCAGAACTACTGTGAAAAATACCTCAGTACAAACACACAAATAGATCAGAGTACTTTGTTTTTTGACCGGAAAAACAACACGATGTGTCTCACCGTATTCAAAATTACTCTTCAACGGTTGCGAATTTGAGAAAATATTCATCATGACTAAGTTTCGCATTTTCGATATCTTTCCAACGGTATATTATTTGCCCCATTTCGACAAACTTAAAAAAAATTGCGTTCGAAATCAAATTTGACCCTATTCGAATTCGAGTTTAAACCGGAAGGAATTAGAAAAACATTTCTATACAAAAAAGTTGCACATTTTCCATAGCTTTCCAATGCCGTATCATTTGCGTCAATCCGACAAACCATTTGCAAAAAAAACGCGAAAATACGTTTCGCCCAGAATTTCACCGTTTTGAAATTAATTTTAAATTATATAGAATTTGAAAAAAAATGATACATGGAAGAAGTGGATTTTCACCAGCTTTCCAATGCCATCTTATTTGCTCAATTCCGACAAACCGTTTGAAAATTAAGTCCAAAATACGATTCATGTTTTCGGTTTTTTAAAAAAGTTTTTTTTTTCAAAACTGCTCTTAAACCATGATGATTTTGCAAAAAATTCCTATATATTTGTAATGTAGATGTCAAGAGCTTTCCAACGATATATTACACGCCCCGTTCCGACGTTTTTTTGAGCTAGAGAGGACGATCAGTTCGACGAGATGAAAATCATCAGTACAACCGCTTGAAACCATCAGTTCAAGTAGAGTAACAGAATAATATTCTGTTACGCGAAACAGAATAACCCAGATGTATATATATATATATATATAAACCGCTTGGGCCAATAGATTGGACCATGATAAAAAATCGCACGAGAGGGCCACAAAACCAGCACCACCTGCATGCGGCCCAAAATGATGTACGTTGGAAGGGGTGATGTATTTTCAATATCAAATAATGTACAATTTAGATGTGGCGCCTGCCTCTCGATACAGACAACCACCATGAAAGCCAAGTAATTAAGGACGGGATATGCAGGGTACGATGTCGGTCCAACCGACCAATCCGAGCATGTGGCAGGGAATCCTGAGAACACATGAGCTCGAACTTTGCTCGAACGACATGTGATGGTGATCGGCCCTAACACGAACTAGGAGGAATCCATTCATGGCCAACACGTACCCCTCGTTATCGGTCAAAGGGATGATATATATAGACCCGGGGAGCCTACAGATATGTGTGTCATCACAAAAAACCACACAAGGGAGACGTGGTCGATCAGAAGACCCCATATACCCTGCATGCGGCCCAAAAATATGTATGGGTGGTGTGTGATGTGTTCAAATCCCCAATGCACAACTTTGATGGGACACCAACTACATTACAAACCGAACACCGTACCCGACCCCAAGCCAGGTTCAATACATACGATGTCGGTTACCCAACTTCGAGGGGCGGGGGGGGGGGGGGGGGGGGTGGGGGGGTGGGGGGGGGGGGGAGGGGTGTCGTCCAACGCATGTGCTCAAACTTGATTAGGTCTTATACATGGCACACATAGAATAGGAAACCGTCAGGGTCACACCCTTCTCGTATGTTGGGTAAAAAGGGATAGATTGTGGGGCCCCCTTGTTATGGTCAGGAGGATTATATATATAGACTTGGGGAGCCCACAGATATGTGTGTCATCTTATAAAACCCAAAGGGAGACGATGCTCGATCAGAACACGCCCTATACCCTGCATGCGGCCCGAAAAAATGTGGGTGGTGTGTGATTTATTCAAATCCCGAATGCACAACTTGATGGGGCACAAACTACATAGTAAACATTACCAAACTGACATCGTACCCCCAGCCAGTTAAATACGTACGATGTCGGTTCCGCAACTTCGAGGTGGGGGGCGTTGCGACGGTGAGTGGCCGTTCAACCCCGATTAGAGAGGGCGGGGGCATAGTGCCGCTCCCCCTACTTTCATCTCCTCGATCCCCTCCCCGCTCTTGACTCCCTCCCCTGTCAACCCGGACCTTGAGGTGGGTTCTATGTCGTCCAATGCATGTGCTCAAACTGATTTTCTTAACAGTAGCAAATCAGAGCAAGAGGAAAACCGTCTATGGTCAAGCACTTATCGTTAAATAGCCCTAACTTTGTGGCCTCTCTGGGGAACCACATCCGGTGCAAACTAGAGCTCCTCCTCGTCTGTACTCTCAAATACCCAATGTAGATTTTTTTCGGTGTGGGGAATAAAGATATAGTAAGTCTATTGATGTTTAGAACAAGAAATAGCACGAAATAAAAATATTCTACAAATTACCAAACACAAGGATCCCAAGGTTTATATAATCATCCATGATAGGTCATACAGACACATTTAGAGGATAATATGTCTATAATGACCATGATCATGTGCTTTAATGAAGCTTGAGATATAAAAATTCCACAACGGTTTTAAAAATCATTAGACTCAATCAAAGACACAGAACTTTGATTAAAATTCTGAAGTCTACATAGAAGAATAGGTTAGCGGTCACGGGATGAGAACAGCACATGTGCATTTAAGAATGCCTGACCTACCTTTAAGGCGTGTCAAGAGTTGGTAAAAATATCGGGGCAGTCGAATGGAAATGATTAAAGGGTCAAACATAAAAAACACTCGTTGTTGAGAATTAACCTTTGAAAAGAGCGGGTGAATATTTAACCCAGTGGAATGCTCCGGAGTGTACCCGGGAATAGCCCGCAAGCGATATATAGAGACAACAGTCAAAACAGGGATCGAGGATAGAGGGCAATCATGGAAAAGTGGGGAGAAGAGGCAGGGAAAAAAAAAGACTGGGGCAGGAGGTTAAGTGGCGGGGGGGGGAAATCGGTAGCGTGTGGGATAGATACACACACAGAACCAGGTACTATTTATCCGAAAAACAGCTCTAGGTGGCTAAAAAAACCCGAAGGCCACTTAGAGCTAGGCGGTAGAATGTCAGAAAAAAGAACGCATACTACACGTTCTTTCGCGTTTTATTGTCCCCTTTAATGAGAAATAGCGGAAGTGAGAAAATAAGGGGGGCGCGGAAAAGGTTGCATGTGGGAAACGAGAAACGCGGGGGAAAAAGAGGGAAGGGGGGGGGGGGCAGTGGGGGAGACAGGAGAAGAAGGGGGGATGTAAGCACATTAATTTAGAAGCCGTGAATATATGAAAGACTGCTAGCCCAGTAAAAAAAATTCGGAAAAAATAACTATATAATAAAGGTGGCAATACAGAGAGGATGGAAGGGTGAGAGGTAAAATCGAAACAGACCCGACATGATATGATTGAAATGATAGTAAAAAAACGTATAGGAGTTATAATATATACTGGAGAACGCCCTTTAATCGGGCAAGGTCATAATATCATCGACACCCTTACCGATAGGACCCAACCGCTAAGTACGATAGACAGACGGTGTAGGCTTATAACTAATAACATTGGAAATAACTAACACAAAAGAACAAACCCAATATCCAGAATCGAAGAAGTCAGGATAAACGCGGAAAAATTTGCGATTATGCCGGGCGAAAGCATGCTCTCCAATTGGACAAAATACGCGTTTAGCAGGTTCAATCAATGCGCAAAATAAAGGGTTAAATGGCGGGAGATACTAGTCGGTATTAAAAGAAGTAATGAGCGGAGACTACAGAGATATGTTCAGAAAATAAAAATGTGACGGAGAGAGTAGGAAACGAAGACATTATCAACCCTATGAGCCACTCTTCGGGTATGAGAAGGGTAAAACGGCGGTAAAATATTTTCGATACAAAGGTTTGCGGAGGTTACCCGGTGTATGGAGACACGAATCAACGGCATTATAGTGTGCAACGGCACATACAGATGCTCATGACTCTTTTCAGACCTGTATTGTTTTCTAAAGGAAAAATGGAAAAGAAAGGAAAGGGTAGGATTATTTATTTTTGCCTCCCTTAATTAGCTCTTGTGAAATTTAACCAAATTGGGAAGATCGCACCATGGCGCCTTCAGGGTGTTCATTTGGCCTTTTATACATTAATTGAGTTTCCTAGGCATTTAAAGTGTCCATAATTCAAATTCTGAACTACAAATACATGCTCCAGTTCACCAAAATGGCTAAAAAACCATACATGGTCCGCTGGGTGCATGTTAGTCCATGCATAGTGATACGCAGTCTGTAGGAATGGGAATGAATTACAACCATATCGGTTGTCCTAGCTCGTCCAAACATTGGGAATCTTGGTTTTTAAATCCCCGTAAATCCAAAAATCACCAGAAAATGATGAAAGTTGGCATGGTGTCACGTCATGGCACGTATATGTGTGGTAAAAAAATTGTCCAATTTGGACCAGCTTTATTACAAACCTTTACAAACTGGGCCTCCGCAAGAACCCTCGTGGTTTCGATAGGGAAACATGTCCCCCTTGTGGGCGAAACGATAATTGCTCCCTCTTCTCGCTTGTATTTTCTTCTACAGGCAACATGAAAAAACAAGAGATTCGCGTAGAACTTTGAAATTATTCAGGGTTTGTTTGACCTTTTTAAACATTAATTGAGTTTTCAGGCATTTATGTCCATAATTCAAATCTGAACTACAAATACATGTCCAGTGCACCAAAATGGCTAGAAAAATCGTACAGTTGTCCTTGGGTGCATGTTTAGGTCCCATGGAAGGAATGGGAAGAATTCAATCGTCTCTCAGCGTCCTGGCTCGGCCTCAAACATTGAATACGCGTTTTTAAATCTCCGTAAATCCAAAACTTGCCAGAAAATCATGAAACTTGGCAGTGGGTCATGAGATGGAACATATATGTCATGGTAAAAAAATTGTCCAATTTGGCCAAGCTATATTACAAGCCTCTTATAAACCGAAGCTTCTCGCAACCCTCGTGGTTCCGGTAGGGAAACATGCCCCTCTTGTGAGCGAAATGATAATCGTGCCTCTTCTCGCCTTGTATTTGTTTTCTACAGGCAAACATAGATAAACGGAGTGTCGTGCTGAAATTTGAAACTATTCAAGGTTCATTTGGCCATTTTATATATTAATTGAGTTTTCTAGGCATTTAATGTCCATAATTCAAATTTGAACTACAAGCACATGCCCCACTGAAGCAAAATGGGTGGAAAATCATACATGTGTCATTGGGTGCATGTTTAGGTCTCATTGAAGGAATGGGAATGAATTACAAAAGTCTTATCGTCCTGAAACATTGAGAATCTCGGTTTTTAAATCCAAGTAAATCCAAACTCACCCAAAAATCATGAAACTTGGCATGGTTTATGACATGGCACATATATGCCGTGGTAAAAAAATGTCTAGTTTGAGACAAGGCGCACACATTAATAGCCAACGAAGTCATTTTAAACAAATAGCTAACACGTTATATCGCAAAGGGTTGTATTATATCAACCGTGTGTATTCTCGTAACCATGTCAGGCGGCCACGTGCCCTCTTTTCTTAGGAGAGTACTATCCTCGGTCCTCGTTCATTGGTCATCTTGTATTTTGTGCCAAAATTTAACCATACTCGGTGGCGTGTGTGCAGCTGTTTGATTAGACGACATGAGCACGAGAAGTCCGCTGTGCATGCTCGACGGGACGCGTACGAGCAGTCCGCCGCGCAGGCTCGACGTGACGCGTGCGACCTGTCCAGTGCGCAGGCTCGATGGGACACGTGGGAGCAGCCAAGGTCGCGCATGCTAACCGGGAAGCGAGCTCTTGACTCTCCACCAGACTCCCACCTCGCCACAACTTCTCCATTAATGGCGTCCGAGCCACTGTTTAACATGCGGTTAATTAAAGGACCTGGACGGAGGGTGTTTGCTTGTGATCCCATGGCCCGCCAACGTTAGCATTTGCTTTGTTCGTGTTTAACTCGCATTCCAGATAATTTAAAATGCCACATGTGGAAATGGATAATACGATGACAAATAAAATGGCAACGGATAATATGATGACTAATTTACAATGGCATGGATAATAATTGTCTTACAATTCGGATAATTTAAAATGCCACATGCGGCAAACGCCTGGAGACACAGGAGCAGGGAAGAAGGAAATCACAGACAATGATCGGGTCGCTATTGTCTCTACTCCTCGATGGATCACCGGGCGACGAGATCCTCCAGCTCCTTCTTTAATTCATCATGACTTTGCTTGACAGCAGCCACGGATTCCTCCACCTCCTGCTCGCGCTCGATCTGGAGCTTCCTCAAGCCACCCATCAGTCCTCGACGACCGCTTTTAGCGTCATCCCCGTGGCACTGCTCTGCTCATGCAGCTCTTCTTAGCCGGTGGCCTCCTCCTCCGTCTCGGTGAGGGCCTTGAGGAGCTTTGCATTGTCACCCATGAGTTGCTCGACGAGGCCGGTCGCCTTCTCAACCGAGGCATCGCTAATCTCGAGCAGCTTCATCAAGCCGTCGACTAGCTCTGCTGCTTAATTAGGCCAGCGAGAATGTCGTTATCCCTGGCCAAGGACTTCAGCACCGCCAGCTCGTCGCGATCGCCAACACGGCGAATGTGCTTGTGAGAGCCCTCACATGCCGGTGAGAGCTCGTTCGAGGGCTCCGCGGTGCGCCAGGACATCTCCGCGCGGCTGCGCTTGTAGCGGCAGGACATCTTAGTGCTTCCGGGCCTTGGTCTTTGCTCCCTAGTGTATATGTCGACACCGAAACTTCTCCTACCGGTCAGGCGGAATGACTTGACAGGAAGACCTGTTTTGTGGGTGATGAGGAGAGGAACTGTGAAGTAATTTTCGAGTGGGTAGTTTTATAGCCCGGTGCTAAGTGTGAACACGTTTAGGTTTGATCGATGTGAACAGATTTGCAATTACTTATTGCGTGGTAATTTGGAGTGTGACGAGAAACAAGCTCAAAATTTATTGATGGTTCTGGGCTCGAAGCCCGAAACACACCTTCATATGGCTGCCCGTTCTGTTATTCTGGCTCATCGCAAATAGTTCTTATGGATTAACCATATGCCACGCATCATGGAGTCCGATGGATGCGCCGTCGCGCCTCCCATGGGGTGCTAGAAGGTTGACCAGAATTGCAATATGCAGGTGTGGTGTTCGCCGTTGATGCGGCCGCGGCGCGCTCTGCTCGCGCCCCCGCGCCGCTTTGCTTGTTGTTGAGGTGGCCGCGACACGCACTGCTGCGTCCGTCCACGCGTTTGTCTCACCGTTGAGGTGGCCGCAGCGCGCTCTGCTCTGGCGTCCTTGCGGTGCTCTGCTCGCCGTTGAGGCAAATTTACCATGGCAACGGTTAACAATTGTCTTACATATCGGATAATTTAAAATGCCACATGCGGCAACGCCAAAACATCCACAACCTACATATGCTTAGTGACTTAAAATGTCGAGATGGACATTTGCATACAATTATAATAAAATATAGGCTAAAAGGCTGAGCTTGCGGCCTTCCGATGATGGTCTTCTCGGACTCCATGATCAGCATAGCAACTTGCGGCCGTTCATTCCGAGTGTCAGCCCGCAGCCACAGTACCGTCTTGCCTACGGAGCTGCTGGCGCTGGGAGCTCTTGGGGTTGTGGGCCTCTTCCAGTAGAGCTTGACAACGTGCAATCGCGTGCATGACATGCCCGCGGAACCGCTCCATTTCCATGTCTCTACCCTGGTAGCAATCCGTCCATCACCTGCATCCTCAGGATACCACGTTGGCGATGCTCTACTTTGTTGGTGATGTCAACTCCGCCAAGGATGCGCTCGAGCCTGTCCACCACATCGTTGGGATCGAGGTTGACACGGGCGCCACGACAATGATGAAGCCGCAGAACTATCTGTCTCATAACTGAATTGCAGAGGTCCTGTGCTCATTCCTGGCGGGGAATCAGGCTCTCTCGAGCACCGGTGATGGCGGCTCTTTGGGTGGGTCGCGGATCATGCCGCCTAGAGCTCTGGATCTTTTGCATGGTGGATGACAAACTGCTCATCACACTTCCTTGCAATGTCCATTGTGCACCCAAGGACTGTCATGACGATATCGCGCGTGGGCATGGTGCCTGCACCGGCCGATGACGCTCTTGCTCCCGACCTGCTCTGACTCGTTCTCCTGGCCGAAGATTGTAACACAGGTAGGGGTCGACGTGTGAAGCTTTGGTCGTTGCCTGGCATGCTTGGAATAACTAATGGTAGATGGGTGTGGTCTAGATGTTGCACAGTGTCGTGACGGTGCATTGCCGCCTGGGTCATATGCAGCAAGCCATAGCTGGGTGGAGGGAAACCGATGATGGAAGAGTCGAAAAGCATTGGCGTGGATTGCGAGACACCTGTTATGAGGTCATTAATTTCTGCACTGGCGTCTGTGTTGGTATAGGTACTACCTCCGTCGTGGTTTATTGGACCCCTTCGTATTTAGTAGTACCAAAATTTGACCTTAAATTTGACCTTGCTCGCGTCCCTCCGCGCGCTCTGCTTGCCGTTTAGGCGCCAAGATGTGCTCAGGTCGCGTCCCTCCGTGCGCGCTTGCTAGCAGTTGGGACCGCGCGCACGATCATGATGGGGAAGCTTTAGTTATTTGATCTCATATTTTAATTAATTATACCTCCAGACCCGGAATATCCAACTCTATAGGTATAATAATTAAGCTAAACTATGATCTCTGGTGCCCGTTCCCGTCGCGCAATTCATCTGTCGTCGGCCGTTGAGAGTATGTCGGTATGTGTGTGGTAACTAGCTAGCAAGTGGACAGTAGCGTGTCACCGCTGCTAGCCATTGTTGTGGTTATTTATAGCTAGGAGCTGGCTGGGGATTGGGGATTTTACAATTCACCCATGTGGAGCGCGGGAAGCCATCCCTGGAGCGCGAGAAGACTAAGTGAGACACACAACCGACAACCGTATGCAGTGTCACGTGTTATCACACAGTGTTAACATAAGGAAACGTAGTGTAACTTACTAATCATCGCACGCGAGTAATCGCATACGCATCGTGTGCGATACTCCTAGCCACCGCAAGCACAACTAGTTTGCATTTTTCAAAGTTTTTTGCACACACAAGAATCACACCGATATAACTATAGTAACCGTCGTGTTATATTTGTCATCGCAAACAGTTCATCCGAGTGGGCTGTTGCCGTGTATCACACACATCTTGTTTCAGAATCGTTTGTGTTCTTTTGGCTCATCGCAAACAGTTCATCTATGTGAACTGTATGCCACATATCACACAAATCTTGTTAGTTGAACCATTTATGTTGTGTTCCCTAATCGAAAACAGGTCGTCCGAGGTGAACCGTATGCCATATATCGCATACACCTTGATCTGGCTAACCGTTTTTGTTGCATTCCCTAATAGCAAACAGTACATCCGAGCGAACTGTATACTGTATATCCCACACACCTTTATATAGATGCCCATTTTTGTGTTCTGCCTCATCGCAAACAGTTCTTAGGGTTAACCGTATGCACGATCGCACACACAACTGTAATATGAACGTGTTTGATGTATCCGCCATCGCAAATGTTTTGCAATCTTTTTGACGGTTTTTTACATCACCATTTGCGATTAATGATCGCACACAGTTTCGTCGAAGGGTCTCTGATTGTAGTGTCTCATTAGGAGCATCCTACATTAGTGCCATGACGAGGAGGGAGTAGTTCACCCTCGGGGCTGAGGGTATGTGTTGGGGATATACCACGGTATGACCCGGCCAGAATTGACTCGGCACCACATGGCGGGTCGTCATCAGGTAGCTGTGTGGGCCGTAAAGATTACGAAGTCCAAGGCCCAGGAGGCGAATCATGGAGCGGGCGACTCGACAAGGAGACAAAGGAAACCCCTTACTTGGAAGGTAAGATAAGTAAGAAGTAGACTAGGGCACGTGTTGTACTTCGACCCGGACTTGCTGTAAGCCCAGGGCCTCGAACTGTATATAAAGGAGAGCCCTGGGGTAGGAAAGGTTAAGTCACAAGCTCTCGAGTACTAGGTTAGCCAAGTTGACCCTTGTAATCGAGATCCCAAGCAATAATCAATCAAGCAGGAAGTACGAAATTACCTCCGTCGTGCGGGGCCGAACCTGGGTAAACCCTCGTCTCTCGATTTCGATCAACCCGTTCAAGATACACCCTAGCCACGATGGCCTCGACTAAGTCCTTTCACAAGGACATCTACCATGCAAAAACCATGACAGTTGGCGGCCCACCGTGGGGCTATCGCTCGGTGGTGTTGAGTTCTGGAGGATTCAGGGGAGAGGGAAGTGATCAGGGCATGAACAAGAGTCACGCGGGTAACTCCATCGATGATTCAGGCTAGGGCCTGAGGCCGACTCATGAGTATGGGTACCGGGTCCCTTCGGCTAGATCCACATCTTCATTGGCAAAATCGGAATCAGGACCGAGCCAGACAACTGCACCGACATCATCGAGCCGGCTCGGTGCACCAACCCGGCCGGTATCAAACTGACCGGAAGCATGTCTCATCGGGTTCACTCAGGGGGCCAACCTCACAGAATAACTCGGTCTGGCGGCGATACCCTTGTCTACTCTGATGGCGAGTCCTCAGTGGTGATACCGAGTCGATCCTCCCGCTTTACGATGGTAGGCTTGGGGTACTATAAGTGCATCTGTGCCCCTTAGTGATTTTGGTGTATTGAAACTTATAGGTAAGGGACTAATGTGTTTGTGAGTGTACAAAGGTTAATAAGTCTCTGAGGAGTTTGATAAATCCGATGAATGTCGACCCCTGTCGGGGTAATGAGAAAGGGTCTCATCAACCTTCTTAGCATGGGTCTACCCGTCTAGGACGTTGCCCGACAACCCCGGAAAGGCCAAGTTTCCTGGCAAGCAAGACCTCCGGCAAACATCTTGACGCAGAGCACGAAGAAGGAACCAGGCCAAGTACGAAGAAGAGCAGGCTTGGGATACGAGACGAGACCCGGCAAGATCCTTGCCGGGGATGGCCACAAGAAACCCGGCCAAGATCCTTGCGGGGACAGCCACAAGACCCTCGGCAAGGGCGAGACCCGGCAAGACCCTTGCCGGAGCATCAGCGGGGCCGCGGCCAGGCCGCACCTGCAACGTTGCTGCCCCATGGCCGTTCCGATGCGAGACCAGCCCGCCAACTAGGCGAGCACCTGCGTGGAGATGCAGTTCTAAGCTAACTAGCCAAGCACCTGCATGGTGGCAGGCAGGTCTTCGTGAAGGCCCTGTCATCGCACCAGACAGCAGGCCAGCCAGCCACCATGGCGCTGCATGCTCGAAGGCGAGTCGAAAAGCAGAGGAAGCTCGAGAGGAGGGAAGTAGAAAACCGAACTACCTCCACACTCCAAACAAAAAGGATAGATTGTGTGGGCCCCCCTTGTTATCGGTCAAGGATGATATATATATATAGACCTTGGGGAGCCCACAGATATGTGTGTCATCTATAAACCGCACAAGGGAGACATGCTCGATCAGAACACGCCCTATACCCTGCATGCGGCCCGAAAAAAATGTATGGGTGGTGTGTGATTTATTCAAATCCCGAATGCACAACTTTGATGGGGCACAAACTACATTAGTAACATTACAAACTGAACATCGTACCCCCCAGCCAGGTTAAATACGTACGATGTCGGTTCCGCAACTTCGAGGTGGGGGGGGGGGGTAGTGGGGTGTCGTCCAATGCATGTGCTCAAACTTGATTTTCTCTAACATAGCACACAGAGCAAGAGGAAACCGTCATGGTCAAGCCCTTCTCGTACATTGGGTCAAAGGGATAGATTGTGTGGGCCTACAGATCTCGATCATTCTCTGATTTTTTAGAACAAGAAATAGCGAATAAAAAAATATTCTACAAATTACCAAAACAAGGATCCCAAGGTTTATATAATCATCATGATAGGTCACTACAGACACATTTAGATGATAAATGTCTATAATGACCATATCATGGCGCTTTAATGAAGCTTGAGATATGCAACTTCCCACCGGGTTACCCATCCTTAGACTCCTCCAGCCCCAGCATGCTTAACTTCTGCGTTCTATAAGACTCGGTTAGCGGATGAGAACCCGCCCCTTGCTGATAAGACTTGCCTCCTTACCTTTAAGGCGTTTCACGCTGGTCACCATATGGGACCTACTCCCTACTATCACACATGTTTGTGCTTTTAGAAACTATGTGTAATATTTACATGGCCGGTGTGTCGGTGCCTAGCCTTCTATGAGCACTAACACTGGAAGCGGGAAACCGATGGGAGAAGAGGAGGAAAACCGATGGGAGGAGTGGCGGGAAATGGTAGCGTGTTTGGATATATAACACCATTAATATGAAAAACTTAGTAAAGAAGGAAGCGTGAGCTAGCACAACGCATGCGCACAGTGCTTACCCACGGGTGACACGGTTGAACAGAACCGCTTGAAATATTAAGGGTTCGTTTGGCATTTTTTATACATTATAATTAAGTTTTATAAGCATTAATTTAATGTGCATAATTCCAATTAGTGTACCAAAATGGCAACAAAAATCATACATGTGTCCTTGGATGCATGTTTAGGTCCCATGCAAAGAATGAGAATGAATTACAACCGTCTCGGCGTCTCGGCGTCTGGCTCAGCCTCGGACATTAAGAATCTCGGTTTTTAAATCCCTGTAAATCCAAAACTCACCCGAAAATCGTGAAACTTGGCATGGTGTCACGACATGGCACATATATGTCATGGAAAAAAATTGTCCATTTTGGGCAAGTTTTATTACAAGCCTCTTACAAACCGGAGCTTCTCTCAAGAAGCCTCGTGGTTCTGATAGGGAAACGTGTCCCCCTTGTGGGCGAAACGATAATCGCTGCCTCTTTTCGCCCTGTATTTTTTTCTACAGGCAACATGGAACGACAGGATATTCGTGCTGAAATTTAAAATTATTCAGGGTTCATTTGGCCTTTTTATACATTAATTGAGTTTCCTAGGCATTTAATGTCCATAATTCAAATCTGAACTACAAATACATGCTCCAGTTCACCAAAATGGCTAGAAAAACCATACATGTGTCCTTGGGTGCATGTTTAGGTCCCATGCTAGGAATGGGAATGAATTACAACCATATCGGTGTCCTAGCTCGTCCCCAAACATTGGGAATCTTGGTTTTTAAATCCCCGTAAATCCAAAAATCACCAGAAAATGATGAAAGTTGGCATGGTGTCACGTCATGGCACGTATATGTCGTGGTAAAAAAATTGTCCAATTTGGACCAAGCTTTATTACAAACCTCTTACAAACTGGAGCCTCTCGCAAGAACCCTCGTGGTTTCGATAGGGAAACATGTCCCCCTTGTGGGCGAAACGATAATTGCTCCCTCTTCTCGCCTTGTATTTTCTTCTACAGGCAACATGAAAAAACAAGAGATTCGCGTAGAACTTTGAAATTATTCAGGGTTTGTTTGACCTTTTTAATACATTAATTGAGTTTTCTAGGCATTTAATGTCCATAATTCAAATCTGAACTACAAATACATGCTCCAGTGCACCAAAATGGCTAGAAAAATCGTACATGTGTCCTTGGGTGCATGTTTAGGTCCCATGGAAGGAATGGGAATGAATTCAATCGTCTCAGCGTCCTGGCTCGGCCTCAAACATTGTGAATATCGGTTTTTAAATCTCCGTAAATCCAAAACTTGCCAGAAAATCATGAAACTTGGCATGGTGTCATGAGATGGAACATATATGTCATGGTAAAAAAATTGTCCAATTTGGGCCAAGCTATATTACAAGCCTCTTATAAACCGAAGCTTCTCGCAACCCTCGTGGTTCCGGTAGGGAAACATGCCCCTCTTGTGAGCGAAATGATAATCGCTGCCTCTTCTCGCCTTGTATTTTGTTTTCTACAGGCAACATAGAATAACAGGAGTGTCGTGCTGAAATTTGAAACTATTCAAGGTTCATTTGGCCATTTTATATATTAATTGAGTTTTCTAGGCATTTAATGTCCATAATTCAAATTTGAACTACAAGCACATGCTCCACTGAAGCAAAATGGGTGGAAAATCATACATGTGTCATTGGGTGCATGTTTAGGTCTCATTGAAGGAATGGGAATGAATTACAAAAGTCTTATCGTCCTGAAACATTGAGAATCTCGGTTTTTAAATCCCAGTAAATCCAAAACTCACCCAAAAATCATGAAACTTGGCATGGTTTCATGACATGGCACATATATGCCGTGGTAAAAAAATCGTCTAGTTTGAGACAAGGCGCACACATTAATAGCCAACGAAGTCATTTTGAAACAAATAGCTAACACGTTAATATCGCAAAGGGTTGTATTATATCAACCGTGTGTATTCTCGTAACCATGTCAGTGCGGCCACGTGTCCCTCTTTTCTTATGGGAGAGTACTACCTCGGTCCTCGTTCATTGGTCATCTTTGTATTTTGTGCCAAAATTTAACCATACTCGGTGGCGTGTGTGCAGCTGTTTGATTAGACGACATGAGCACGAGAAGTCCGCTGTGCATGCTCGACGGGACGCGTACGAGCAGTCCGCCGCGCAGGCTCGACGTGACGCGTGCGACCTGTCCAGTGCGCAGGCTCGATGGGACACGTGGGAGCAGCCAAGGTCGCGCATGCTAACCGGGAAGCGAGCTCTTTGACCTCCATCCACCAGACTCCCACCTCGCTCACAACTTCTCCATTAATGGCGTCCGAGCCACTGTTTAACATGCGGTTAATTAAAGGACCTGGACGGAGGGTGTTTGCTTGTGATCCCATGGCCCCGCTCAACGTTAGCATTTGCTTTGTTCGTGTTTTCAACTCGCATTCCAGATAATTTAAAATGCCACATGTGGAAATGGATAATACGATGACAAATAAAATGGCAACGGATAATATGATGACTAATTTACAATGGCATGGATAATAATTGTCTTACATATTCCGGATAATTTAAAATGCCACATGCGGCAACGCCTGGAAGACACAGGAGCAAGGGAAGAAGGAAATCACAGACAATGATCTGGGTCGCTATTGTCTCTACTCCTCGATGGATCACCGGGCGACGAGATCCTCCAGCTCCTTCTTTAATTCATCATGACTTTGCTTGACAGCAGCCACGGATTCCTCCACCTCCTGCTCGCGCTCGATCTGGAGCTTCCTCAAGCCACCCATCAGTTCCTCGACGACCGCTTTTAGCGTCATCCCCGTGGCACTGCTCTGCTCATGCAGCTTCTTCCAGCCGGTGGCCTCCTCCTCCGTCTCGGTGAGCGCCTTGAGGAGCTTTGCATTGTCACCCATGAGTTGCTCGACGAGGCCGGTCGCCTTCTCAACCGAGGCATCGCTAATCTCGAGCAGCTTCATCAAGCCGTCGACTAGCTCCTGCTGCTTAATTAGGCCAGCGAGAATGTCGTTATCCCTGGCCAAGGACTTCAGCACCGCCAGCTCGTCGCGATCGCCAACACGGCGAATGTGCTTGTGAGAGCCCTCACATGCCGGTGAGAGCTCGTTCGAGGGCTCCGCGGTGCGCCAGGACATCTCCGCTGCGGCTGCCGTGTAGCGGCAGGACATCTTTAGTGCTTCCGCGGCCTTGGTCTTTGCTCCCTAGTTATATGTCGACCCGAAACTTCTCCTACCGGTCATGGCGGAATGACTTGACAGGAAAGACCTGTTTTGTGGGTGATGAGGAGAGGAACTGTGAAGTAATTTTCGAGTGGGTAGTTTTTATAGCCCGGTGCTAAGTGTGAACACGTTTAGGTTTGATCGATGTGAACAGATTTGCAATTACTTATTGCGTGGTAATTTGGAGTGTGACGAGAAACAAGCTCAAAATTTATTGATGGTTCTGGGCTCGAAGCCCGAAACACACCTTCATATGGCTGCCCGTTTCTGTTATTCTGGCTCATCGCAAATAGTTCTTATGGATTAACCATATGCCACGCATCATGGAGTCCGATGGATGCGCCGTCGCGCCTCCCATGGGGTGCTAGAAGGTTGACCAGAATTGCAATATGCAGGTGTGGTTGCTCGCCGTTGATGCGGCCGCGGCGCGCTCTGCTCGCGCCCCCCGCGCGCTTTGCTTGTTGTTGAGGTGGCCGCGACACGCACTGCTCGCGTCCGTCCACGCGTTTTGCTCACCGTTGAGGTGGCCGCAGCGCGCTCTGCTCTGGCGTCCTTGCGCGTGCTCTGCTCGCCGTTGAGGCAAATTTACAATGGCAACGGTTAACAATTGTCTTACATATTCAGGATAATTTAAAATGCCACATGCGGCAACGCCCAAAACACTCACAACCTACATATGCTTAGTGACTTAAAATGTCGATATGAGACATTTGCATACAATTATAATAAAATATAGGCTAAAAGGCTGAGCTTGCGGCCTTCCGATGATGGTCTTCTCGGACTCCATGATCAGCATAGCACCCTTGCGGCCGTTCATTCCGAGTGTCCCGACCCGCAGCCACAGTACCCGTCTTCGCCTACGGAGCTGCTGGCGCTGGGAGGCTCTTGGGGTTGCTGGGCCTCTTCCAGTAGAGCTTGACAACGTGCAATCGCGTGCATGACATGCCCGCGGAACCGCTCCATTTCCATGTCTCTACCCTGGTAGCAAATTCCGTCCATCACCTGCATCCTCAGGATACCACGTTGGCGATGCTCTACTTTGTTGGTGATGTCAACTCCGCCAAGGATGCGCTCGAGCCTGTCCACCACATCGTTGGGATCGAGGTTGACACGGCCGCCACTGACAATGATGAAGCCGCAGACTATCTGTCTCATAACTGAATTGCAGAGGTCCTGTGCTCATTCCTGGCGGAGCATCAGGCTCTCTACGAGCACCGGTGATGGCGGCTCTTTGGGTGGGTCGTCGATCATGCCGCCTAGCAGCTCTGGATCTTTTGCATGGTGGATGACAAACTGCTCATCACACTTCCTCTGCAATATGTCCATTGTGCACCCAAGGACTGTCATGACGATATCGCTGCCGATGGGCCATGGTGCCTGCACCGGCCGATGACGCTCTTGCTTCCCGACCTGCTCTGACTCGTTCTCCTGGCCGAAGATGTAACACAGGTAGGGGTCGACGTTGAAGCTTTGGTCGTTGCCTGGCATGCTTGGAATAACTAATGGTAGATGGGTGTGGTCTAGATCTGTGCACAGTGTCGTGACGGTGCATTGCCGCCTGGGTCATATGCAGCAAGCCATTAGCTGGTGGCGGGAAACCGATGATGGAAGAGTCGAAAAGCATTGGCGTGGATTGCGAGACACGTGTATGAGGTCATTAATTTCTGCACTGGCGTCTGTGTTGGTATAGGTACTACCTCCGTCGTGGTTTATTGGACCCCTTCGTATTTAGTAGTACCAAAATTTGACCTTAAATTTGACCTCTGCTCGCGTCCCTCCGCGCGCTCTGCTTGCCGTTTAGGCGCCAAGATGTGCTCAGGTCGCGTCCCTCCGTGCGCGCTCTGCTAGCAGTTGGGACCGGCGCACGATCATGATGGGGAAGCTTTAGTTATTTGATCTCAGATTATGTTAATTAATTATACCTCCAGACCCGGAATCATCCAACTCTATAGGTATAATTAATTAAGCTAAACTATGATCTCTGGTGCCCGTTCCCGTCGCGCAACTTCATCCTGTCGTCGGCCGTTGAGAGTATGTCGGTATGTGTGGGTAACTAGCTAGCAAGTGGATCAGTAGCGTGTCACCGCTGCTAGCCATTGTTGTGGTTATTTATAGCTAGGAGCTGGCTAGGGGATTGGGGATTTTACAATTCACCCATGTGGAGCGCGGGAAGCCATCCCTGGAGCGCGAGAAGACTAAGTGGAGCACACAACCCGACAACCGTATGCAGTGTCACGTGTTATCACACATGTGTTAACATAAGGAAACGTATGTGTAACTTACTAATCATCGCACGCGAGTAATCGCATACGCATCGTGTGCGATACTCCTAGCCACCGCAAGCAACTAGTTTGCATTTTTCAAAGTTTTTTGCACACACAGAATCACACACGAATTAACTATAGTAACCGTCTGTGTTATATTTTGTCATCGCAAACAGTTCATCCGAGTGGGCTGTTTGCCGTGTATCACACACATCTTGTTTACACGAATCGTTTGTGTTCTTTTGGCTCATCGCAAACAGTTCATCTATGTGAACTGTATGCCACATATCACACACATCTTGTTAAGTTGAACCATTTATGTTGTGTTCCCTAATCGAAAACAGGTCGTCCGAGTGAACCGTATGCCATATATCGCATACACCTTGATCTGGCTAACCGTTTTTGTTGCATTCCCTAATAGCAAACAGTACATCCGAGCGAACTGTATACTGTATATCCCACACACCTTTATATAGATGCCCATTTTTGTTGTTCTGCCTCATCGCAAACAGTTCTTATGGATTAACCGTATGTCACGCATCGCACACACAACTGTAATATGAACCGTGTTTGATGTATCCGCCATCGCAAATGTTTTGCATCTTTTTGACGGTTTTTTACATCACCATTTGCGATTAATGCATCGCACACAGTTTCGTCGAAGGGTCTCTGATTGTAGTGTCTCATTAGGAGCATCCTACATTAGTGCCATGACGAGGAGGGAGTAGTTCACCCTCGGGGCTGAGGGTATGTGTTGGGGATATACCCCACGGTATGACCCGGCCAGAATTGACTCGGCACCACATGGCGGGTCGTCATCAGGCTAGCTGTGTGGGCCGTAAAGATTACGAAGTCCAAGGCCCAGGAGGCGACTCATGGAGCGGGCCGACTCGACAAGGAGACAAAGGAAACCCCTTACTTGGAAGGTAAGATAAGTAAGAAGTAGACTAGGGCACGTGTTGTACTTCGACCCGGACTCTGCTGTAAGCCCAGGGCCTCGAACTGTATATAAAGGAGAGCCCCTGGGGTAGGAAAGGTTAAGTCACAAGCTCTCGAGTACTAGGTTAGCCAAGTTGCACCCTTGTAATCGAGATCCCAAGCAATAATCAATCAAGCAGGAAGTACGAAATTACCTCCGTCGTGCGGGGCCGAACCTGGGTAAACCCTCGTCTCTCGATTTCGATCAACCCCGTTCAAGATACCACCTAGCCACGATGGCCTCATGACTAAGTCCTTTCACAAGGACATCTACCATGACAAAACCATGACAGTTGGCGCCCACCGTGGGGCTATCGCTCGGTGGTGTTGAGTTCTTGGAGGGACCTCTCCCAGGGATCGAGGGATATGTGATCGGCCGCATGACCAAGAGTCACCGCGTCAACCTCTACATCGATGATTCAGGCTAGGGCCCTGAGGCCGACTCAATCGAGTATGGGTACCGGGTCCCCTTCGGCTAGATCCACATCTTCATTGGCAAAATCGGCGAATCAGGACCCGAGCCAGACATCTGCACCGACATCATCGAGCCGGCTCGGTGCACTCAACCCGGCCGGTATCAAACTGACCGGAAGCATGTCTTCATCGGGTTCACTCAGGGGGCCAACCTCACAGATAACTCTGCGTCTGGCGGCGATACCCTTGTCTACTCTGATGGCGAGTCCTCAGTTGGTGATACCGAGTCGATCCTCCCGCTTTACGATGGTAGGCTTGGGGCCTACTATAAGTGCATCTAGTGCCCCTTAGTGATTTTGGTGTATTGAAAACTTATAGGTTAAGGGACTAATGTGTTTGTGAGTGTACACAGGTCTAATAAGTCTCTGAGGAGTTTGATAAATCCGATGAATGTCGACCCCTGTCGGTGTAATGAGAACCAGGGTCTCATCAACCTTCTTAGCATGGGTCATACCCGTCTAGGACCGTTGCCCGACAACCCCGGCAAAGGCCAAGTTTCCTGGCAAGCAAGACATCCGGCAAACATCTTGACGCAGAGCACGAAGAAGGAACCAGGCCAAGCTACGAAGAAGAGCACGGCTTGGGATACGAGACGAAGACCCCCGGCAAGATCCTTGCCGGGGATGGCCACAAGACCCCCGGCAAGATCCTTGCCGGGGACAGCCACAAGACCCTCGGCAAGGGCGAGACCCCGGCAAGACCCTTGCCGGGAGCATCAGCGGGGCCGCGGCCAGGCCCGCACCTGCCAACGTTTCGCTGCCCCATGGCCGTTCCGATGCGACGACCAGCCCGCCAACTAGGCGAGCACCTGCGTGGCAGCATGCAGCTTCTAAGCTAACTAGCCAAGCACCTGCATGGTGGCAGGCAGGTCTTCGTGAAGGCCCTGTCATCGCACCAGCACAGCAGCCAGCCAGCCACCATGGCGCTGCATGCCTCGACGCGCGTCGAAGCAAGGCGAGGTGGCGACGGACGGGATGGGCTCTGTTGCCATCCCCGATAAAGCAAGAGGGCATGTAGGCAGCGCATTAAATGCGTTTGTCCTGTGATGTCAGGCGATAAACTTGTACACTGTAGATACTTTCCACCTCCTGTGTGCCACTGTGGCGACCCCTTTGACATATAAAAGGAGGCCCGAGGCGTACTGTGGAAGGGAGGGGACTTTTTGGACTGGACACGCATAGTAGCTAGTCCAAGAGCAGAAGAACACAAGATAAACACAGCCAAGCAGGACTAGGGTTTTACGCTTCTCAGCGGCCCGAACCTGGGTAAAAATCCATCGTGTTGATCGTTAGATCTGCTCTTTGCGCACTCCTCATCCCTGCCAAACCGTAAAGGGGTCCACGGGGATCCCATAGGTGTCGTTCGCACCGACAACCCCTAAAAATGAATGTCTTCATCTGAAGACTTTGGTTTTCTTGAAGACTTTGAAGATGAGGAAATTGGTGTGACCTTGAAGATATTGATGTTGATGCGAGGATTATGAAGCGTGAAGACTTGCTTTCGTAGTTTCATTTTCCCTTCTTGAGTCATAGGAAACACCGTACTGTTAAAGGGGGTCGAGGTAACACTAAGGAAAAGTTTCCAAGTGATGCTCATCTCAAAGCCTACACATACCCAATCCTTCGAGTGAAGCCTTTGGAAATCCCATATAGTTCAGTCTTCTTCAGTGAGAGAGACGAAGATCTTCTGCTCTCTGAGGAATTTTTTCTGACTGAGGAGTTAGGAATTCGCCAGTGCGAATTGCCTACAGTGAGGAACATGATAGCCCTGAGGAATTTGAGAGCTCAAATTTCTGACCGTTGCTATGCTTTGCGCCAGCTGTCCCAAATATCTTATCCACATAACGGTCATATCATTAGGGGCATTTATGTCTTATCATGTCGGGCTGCTCCCTGGCTATAAATAGCCGCCCCCTCAACCACTAGCTGGTTGGCTGCTTCGAGAGAAACTGACACTTGTCATTTAGAGCAACCCATCCTCCGAGGACTCTGAGAGAAAATCATCAGTGGGGAAAAACCCAAAACCCCAACACCTAAAACCCAAAGTGATTGAGCATCACTGAAGAGATTGTTCCTGTGTGGAACCGACGCTTGTTACCTTTGAAGACTGTGCATCTTCCAGACAGTTAGGCATCAAGGTCTAGAGCATCCAAGAGGAATTGTGTATCGCCGAGTGACCAAGTCTGTGAAGGTTTGGAAGTCACCTTGAGGACTTACCATGAGTGATTGGGTGAGGTATGTGTGACCTTAGCTCAAGGAGAATACGGTAAGGACTGTGTGTCCTTTGGTTTAAATACCAAGCCGCTCCAACCAGATGTACAACTGTTACAGCAGTTGGAACTGGTCTACCAAATCACTGTCTTCACCGAGCTACTGGTTCTATTTCCTCAACCCTTTCATTTCCTCGCTTATGTGTTGATGAACTTGATCGTTACTGTTTGAAGACTTTGACTGAAGACTGTCTCAATTTCCTCAACCCTATTTCTTCAGTCACCTTGTCTTCTGCCTGCTTATCCTGTTTACATGCTACCTGTGCTCTGTGCATGTTTCATTTCATCATGATGGCTATGCTACTGTCTTGTTATGCATGCACCTGAGTACTTTATCTGCTGCTTGTATTTCATCACTTAGGAAATTCCTCAAGTAGTATTTCCTCAGTGACAAATTTGTAAAAATTGCCTATTCATCCCCTCTAGTCGATATAACACACTTTCAGCTACCCCGATGATGAGTTGGCCCAGGAAGCCTTTGAGCCATCGCTTCAGGCCGCTGTTTACATGGCAGGCTCTGCTCCGGCTCATAACTCTGCGGCGGCTGGCGCCATGACGGAAACCGGCACCTCAGCACCGGCTCCTAGAGCAGCCGGCTCAGCTATACCGCCAGCTCAAGCATTGGCAGAGTTAGCGGCTACCCTAGCAATGCTACTTGAGACACCGATGACCACGGAAAATTAGGCGGAGCGAAACACGGAGGTAACCAAACTTCGTGAACAGATGGCCAAGGTCCAGGCATATATCAATGTTGAAAACATTCGCATGATGGAGCTGCAGACTCAGGTTCATAATGAGGTAGAGCGCCTGAAAACTGAAGCCTGGCGTACGAGCCTCCGTCAGAGTGCCTCAGAGGTGGTTCACCTGAGGAGACATATGAGCCGTCTGCCACCCAATTATGAGCCCATGCGCTTGTTCAACACATCGCAAAACACGCCTATTCCAAGAGCCGGGACGAGTGCCCTGGAGATTCCGGTTATAACCCAATTAACCCGGGTCGCACCCCCGAACGGAGACAGACAACCACCGCCGGCTCAGCCTCATCAGCTGGCTTAGCAGCACCAGCATGAGCCGGCCCCTCGTCCTCCACCTGTTCAGACGCCGCCGCACTGTTTCTTGACATCGGAGGGTCACTTCTCCAACCCCGTTGACAACTTGTTGGCAGCAGCCACCAACCTTGCAGCGCTTCCAATTACAGGGAATACCCCAGTTGAGATCAAGGCCCGGAACACCATCGATATGTTGAAAACTGCGATTGCCCAGCAAGCAAACTACTCCTACAGTTAGCAGCGACTCCACTCCACCCCGCATCCAAGCCGCAGCAGTCTCAACCAGCACTCATCGGCAATGCGAACAACCGCGTGACCTGCCTCGGCATGGAGCCCTAGACGCCCAGGAAATCGTCGACATGGCCTGGGCACGGCAAGAAGCAGAAGCAGCCAGCGCGGCGGCCCAGCCATCACCTGCTACAAACACTCTGGCTTCGCAAGGTGTCAGATCGAGTACCAGAACCATTGGGATTCCATGCCTGGTGCCGGCTTTACACAACGAGCGCATGCCTAAGGATTTCAAGGGCCCTCAGAAGGTTCCCAATTACACGGCTGATCTTGAGTCGGCTGCGTGGATTGAGAGATACGAGATCGCCATGGACATGCTGGATGTTAGCGATGCGGTTTGTGCAAAGTATTTGACCATGATGTTGGAGGGGCCGGCTGATACGTCTCCATCGTATCTACTTTTCCTAACGCTTTTGCTCTTGTTTTGGACTCTAATTTGCATGATTTGATTGAAACTAACCCGGACTGACGTTGTTTTCAGCAGAACTACCATGGTGTTGTTTTTGTGTAGAAATAGAAGTTCTTGGAATTGGACGAAACATTTTGGAGAATTATTTTAGAATATATAAAAAATACTCGAACCAAGAACCACCGGAGGGGGTGCCCTGGCTGGCCATAAGACACCCAAGCGCGCCTTGGTGGGTTGTGGGGCCTTCGGGTCTCTGTTGGCCCTAATTCCAGCACTATAAATTCCTATGTTTGGAGAAAAATAGGAGAGGAAGTTTCATTGCATTTCACGATATGGATCCGCCGCCACCTCTTGTTCTTCCTCGGGAGGCCAGATCTGGAGCCCGTTTGGGGCTCCGGACAGGGGAATCTTCGGTCTTTGTCATCACCAACCCTCCTTCTTCACCAATTCCATGATGCTCCCCACCGGGAGTGAGTAATTTCTTCGTAGGCTCGCTGGTCGGTGAGGAGTTGGATGAGATTCATCATGTAATTGAGTTAGTTTTGTTAGGGCTTGATCCCTAGTATCCACTATGTTATGAGATTGATGTTGCTATGACTTTGCTATGCTTAATGCTTGTCACTAGGGCCCGAGTGCCATGATTTTAGATCTGAACCGTTTATGTTTTCACCATTATATCTATGTTCTAGATCCAATCTTGCAAGTCATATGCACCTATTATGTGTTATGATCCGTAAACCCCAGTGTGACAGTAATTGGGATACTTTTCGGTGATGACCGTAGTTTGAGGAGGTCATATATTCACTATGTGTTAATGCTTTGTTCTGGTTCTCTATTAAAAGGAGGCCTTAATATCCCTTAGTTTCCTTATGGACCCCGCTGCCATGGGAGGGTAGGACAAAAGATGTCATGCAAGTTCTTTTCCATAAGCACGTATGACTATTTATAGAATACATGCCTACATTACATTTATGAACTGGAGCTAGTTCTGTGTCGCCCTAGGTTACGACTGTTATATGATGAATATCATCCAACAAATGCACCGATCCAATGCCTACGTGTTTTCCACATATTGATCTTGCTAGTTACTATTGCTATTGCTACTATTATAACTGCTACAAAATTGTTACTCCTGTTATTGTTACCACTGCTATCATCACTACTACTATCAAACTATCATATTACTGTGCTACTGATCACTTTGCTGTAGATATTTAATCTCCAGGTGTGGTTGAATTGACAACTCAACTGCTAATACTTACAAATATTCTTTGGCTCCCCTTGTGTCGAATCTATAAATTTGGGTTGAATACTCTACCCTCGAAAACTGTTGCGATCCCCTATACTTGTGGGTTATCAAGACCTTTTTCTGGCGCCGTTGTCAAGGAGCATAGCTATATTTGTTGAGTCACTTGGGTTTATTATCTATTTATCACTATGAAGAATGTGAAAGATCCAAGAACCAAGATCGTTCCCTCTAAGATGAGGGGAGGTAAGGAACTAACATCTAGCTCTGCACTTGATTCACCTTCTATTTTGAATAGACTTGCAACACCACCACATGCTATTAATCTTGATATGTCACAAGTTGTTGATGATGCTACTTCTATTATGAATGATAATTATGATAATGCTAGTACCTTGCTTGATGATAATGTGCCACTAGGTGAATTTCTTGATGAACAAATTGCTAAAGCTAAAGAGGATGAAATTGCTAAAACTGATGAAATTACTGAAACTGATTAAGTCTTTGAAACTGAGAATTATGAAACACCTATTAGACCTAGCTCTCCTAGATTTGAATTGCCTAAGATACCTGAGGGTTATGTTATGGATGAGGAGATAGCTAGAGACTTTCTTGCTTGCAATGATAGAGATGATCTTAAGAAATTATTATGCAAACTGAAAGAAATTTTTTTGAATGCTAGAATAAAATGTGATCCTCAATTTGCTACTTCACCTATCTTTGTTACTGATATGGATTATGAATTCTCTGTCGACACAGAGTTAATTACTCTGGTTGAATCTGATCCTTTCCATGGCTATGAAACTGAAACCGTTGTGGCACATCTTACTAAACTAAATGATATTGCCACCCTATTTGCTCATGATGAGAAAATTCGCTATTACTATATCCTTAAATTATTTCCTTTTCTCATTAAATGGTGATGCTAAGATATGGTACAATACTCTTGCTCCTGGTTGTGTGTGTAGTCCCCTGGATATGATTTACTACTTCACACAAAAACATTTTCCTGCTCATAAGAAACAAGCTGCCTTACAGGAAATATTTAACTTTGTGCCAATTGAAGAAGAGAGTCTCCCACAAACTTGGGGGAGGCTTCTCAAAATGCTTAATGCTTTGCCTGATCATCCTCTTAAGAAAAATGAAATATTTGATATCTTCTATAATGGACTAACTGATGCTTCTAGGGACTTCCTAGATAGTTGTGCTGGTTGTGTTTCCATGGAACGAACTGTTGAACAAGCTGAGGAATTATTGAATAATATATTGAGGAATTATTGAATAATATATGGAAGAATTATGATGATTGGACACTTCCTGAACCACCTCCTAAACCCACTCCGAAGAAGAGGGGTATCTTATTTCTCAGTCCTGAAGATATGCAAGAGGCAAAGAAATGCATGAAGGAAAAAGGTATTAAAGCTGAGGATGCTAAGAATTTACCACCTATTGAAGAAATACATGGACTTCACACACCACCACCACCACAGGTGGTAGAGGTAAATTCTTTATTAAAGTTTGATGAAGGTGACATCCCTTACAATAAGCATCCTAGTCAATGCCTTTATGAATTTGATAACTACATCATGAAACAAGATCACTTCAATGCAAATGTTATGAAACAATTAAAATACAACTCTGATATGATTGCTCGCTTGAGTGACTTGTTACTTAGAATCACTAATGATGTTAGAGGTGTAGGAAAACACGCCTCTATGGTTCAAACCCAGTTAGAACAAGTTGCTAAATCTCAAAGAGAATTGCTTAATGAAATAAACAACAACATAAATGATTATGCTATTAGAGTAGCAACTAGATGAGGCAAAATGACTCAGGAACCACTTTATCCTGAGGGACACCCTAAAAGAATTGAACAAGACTCTCAAAGAATTAACACTGATGCACCTAGTCCTTCTAAAAAGAAAAAGAAAAATGATAGGACTTTGCATGCCTCTAGTGAACCTGAAATAGAAAAACCTCCTGAAGATAATAATGATGTCTCTATCTCTGATGCTGAAACTCAATCTAGTAATGAACATTCACCTAGTGATAATGAAAATGATAATGATGATGTTCATGTAGACACTCAACCAGACAATGATAAAGAACCAGATAATGATGTTGAGATAGAACCTGTTGTTGATCTTGATAACCCACAACCTAAAAATAAACGCTATGATAAAAGAGACTTTGTTGCTAGAAAACATGGTAAAGAAAGAGAACCATGGGTTCAAAAACCCATGCCCTTTCCACCTAAACCATCTAAGAAAAAGGATGATGAAGAATTTGAACGCTTCGCTGAAATGCTTAGGCCAGTCTTTTTGCGCACTCGTTTGACTGATATTTTAAAGATGGCCCCTTATGCTAAATACATGAAAGAAATTGTCACTAATAAAAGAAAGATACCTGAAGCTGAAATCTCCACCATGCTTGCTAATTATTCTTTTAAGAATGGAGTACCTAAAAAACTTGGAGATCCAGGAATACCAACTATATCGTGCTCCATCAAAATAAATTATGTCAAAACTGCTTTGTGTGATTTAGGAGCTGGTGTTAGTGTTATGCCTTTCTCTTTATATAAAAGACTTGATTTGAATAAACTCACACCTACTAAAATATCTTTGCAAATGGCTGACAAATCAACTGCCATACCTATTGGTATTGCGAGGATGTGCCCGTTGTTGTTGCAAATGTTACTATCTTAATAGACTTTGTTATACTTGAGATGCCCGAGGACGACAACATGTCGATTATCCTTGGTAGACCATTTTTGAATACTGAAGGGGCTGTTATTGATTGCAATAAAAGCAAGTTCACTTTTTATATCAATGGTAATGAGCATACGGTGCATTTTCTGAAGAAACAATGTCGTGGTAGAACATGGCCACCTATGAGGCCATCGGCCCCTTTGTGGTTTGGCAGGGGGGAGGTCGCATTGAACAAAGAGCAGAGGCCATGGGACAGCACGGCAGTGATGAAGCTGGTGGTTTTTACCCAGGTTTGGGCCATTGAGAAGCATAAAACCCTACTCCCGCTTTGGTGGATTGATGGAGGGACCGTGAAGAACGCGCGGCGCTCAAGCCCGGCAAGGTCGCCTTGGGGAGAGTAGCTACGCGCGTATGAGTACACGAGGGTCCGAATCCTTTCTAAGGTTGCCATGATCCTCCTTTTATAGGCTTAAGGGTTTACCACAATGGCAAAACGGTCATTATCCAGTGATTAGATAGCTAACAGTGCTATCATACCTAACTCTGGCAGTTAGGACAAAGTGCATTAAATGCACTGCTAGGTGTCACGCTGTGGATGCAGCCCGGCAGGCCTGCCGCGTCGCTTAGTCATCTTACATCGGTCTACTTGGCACGCCTCTGGACGGGTGTCATATAGAGGTGATCTTCCTTCTAAATGGCTACCCCGTGCCAAATGACAGCCACTTAGCTATCTGGGGGCTCGACACCGCATCGATGGATGACTTGCGTTACGATGCGGTGGAGCGGTGGAGTCTTGGCGGGGATGTAGGTCGCCAGCGGCCCCGGCAAGCCTGCCGGGGAAATCTTGGGACTTGCCTTCGGGGTGGCCTTGACCTAACCAGGCTCGCCTGCCTGGTAAAGGAGGCTTTCCCTTAGTGATATATTGTTCTCTTGCTTGTCTTGGTCTTCTTGATCCGCCCCTTGATTCCTCAAAGGGCTATCTCTCTGGCTTGGTTTTGCTTGCATGCTTCGTGCTACCGGGTTGGAGGCCTACTGTCTGTGCACAAGTCAGGGGAAACATACACCCCTGCTTGTGTACCCCGACAGAAGCCCCCGGGCCTGAGCCATATGTGTCGCCGGGCACGTTGGGTTAGGCCCCAAACAGTGCGCGGACACGTGTCGAGGAGGTGTTGCACGAGCAACGGTTATGATGACCAGTCAAATCAACGTCCACTCCGTGTAATTACCGCAGGTCGTGGGGTCGTGAGACTGTAGCAGTTAATGTAAAATGGTAACTTTCTGAGAGAAAGCAGCGAAGAGCCACCCCCCACATTCGTTCCTCATAAAAGAGAAAACGCGAAAGGGAACTACTCATTCGCATCCGTTTCACCCTCCATCATCTTCCTTCTCAAGCCAAGCGACTGCTCCCACGCCCACATTCACCTTCGATCTCCCATCTAGTCTTCCACCTTCCACACGGCCCCGAAGGATGGGGAAGAAGGCCGCCGAACGGGGGAAGCGGCCGACCACCACGAAGGAAGCCGCGGCGGAGGGGAAGAAGAAGAAGGCGGTGGAGCTGGACAGGAAGCGGCGGGAAGATGTAGTGTTCTTCCCATCGAGCTTGGATAGCAACACCCTGGTCGTGAGGTATGCATACATGTGGGGGAGGGAAGTCCCGAAGGGGCACGGCGCACCTGCGGTTTTGGTGGAGGGGAAAGAGGACCCGCCAAATTCGTACCGCTTTTTCTGCGCGTATTTCCTCTGCGACCTCAGCCCTCCTTTCTCGGATTTCTTTGAGGTGATGATGGTGGTATACGGATTCCACCTCCTGGATTTCATGCCAAATGCAATGGCGTGCATGGCGATTTTTGGTCACTTGTGCGAGAACTTCGTCGGGGTTGCCCCCAATGTGGACCTGTTCAGGCACTTCTTCATCCCGCGGGTTAAAAACAAGGCCCACCGCTCGGGGAATATAAGCTGGATCCCCCGGGAAAAGAGGAATGTTTGGGATTATGTTCCTAGTCAGCAGGGAGGCAGATGGGAAGAATGGAGGGCGGACTGGTGCTGGATCCAGGATGAGGATACTCCAGAGTACTGCCGGGCGTGGACAGAGTGCGTCGTGCGCGGCAATGAGTGGAGGGAACTAGGCCTTACCGACGACAGGCTTTGCCCGACGTTGAACAGGATTGCCCATCTTAAAGCTGCCGGGCTAACCATCGAACAGGTGGGGGCCGATTTCCTCCGACGCCGCATTGCGCCGCTGCAGAAGAGGGACATGTTCACCTGGCGGTATGGAGACGCTGCAGACAAGATGCGCCTGTATCCAGGCATTACCAACAACTTGTCAGTTTACGGCCATGGCTGGTTGTGCGAACAGCTATTCGGCAGCCTTGGGCTATTCAAATTGTCGGCAAGGGTTGTCCCGCTGAATATCAATTCTGCTCGGGATTAGATTTTGAAGTGGATGTCTGATTGCAACGCTTATGGGGTTGCGGCTGATTGGCAACTACCCGAGCTTGATGCAGAGGTCGAGCGGGTCTCCGGTCTGGAGGAAAGGGCCTCCAGAGTGGAGAGTAACATGTTCAAGCGCACCTCCAAGGTGGAGGCGGAGTTTATCAGGAGGCAGATTGAGGAGGACAAGGCGCTTCGAGCTGCCGGGAAGGCAAAACTGAGAAGAGTGGAGGAGGAGGAAGAGGAGGAGGCCAAAGACGAGGGCTCTTCTCACGGCAGGAGCGAGGAGCACGCCACGAAGGAGATTGCCAGGGACGAGCCTACCGAGGGTGATCCTGCCGGGGATGAGCCTGCCGGGATCAAAGCCTTATATGCTGCGGCAGCGGAAGCCCAGGAAGGGGATGAGGCCGAGGAGGTGGACCAGCCCAAGGAGGAGTGGCTCGCAGCAGGCCCACAAGCCCCCGAACCAGACTTGGAACAACGTCCCCGCTGGCGGCCCAGCCGGGGAATTGCGGCCCCTGTCCCTGCGCCCATCACCAAGAGGGTGAAGAAGATCGCTTCTAAGGGCGACAGGCAGGACGTGGCGATCCGCCATTCCCCTTGCCTTTCCAAGGCCAAAGAACCTCCCGCCAAGCGGCGAGCAGTCACGGGGGTTGATTCCAGCTCCCAATCAAGCTCGAGCTCCTCGCGTAGCTCATCCTCGCCGGAGCCCCCGGTTCCTCCAAAGGGCTCCAAGCTGTCGGGAAGCACTGTTCCTCTGACCCTGAAGAGAAGCACAGTGACCCCACCTCCCATGGAGTTCGCACTGGGCTCCATGCTCCTCGATTCAGAGTAAGGAGAATGCCTTCTTCCCTTGCCGAAGCGTCATGCACTTGTTGGTTTTGCTTATCCAATCTTGCTTGTTGTTGTTGACAGAGACGAAGAAGAGGCCCTCATCCACCGGGCCAAACGACCCAAGCAAGTGGAGTCGTCGGGGCCCTCGGAGGGCATGGACTTGGCGGGAAGCAGCGCGAACGATCCAGCGCCAAGTCCCCAGCCCAGTCCCCGGCACGAAGGCATGGGACGGGCCTCCCCTGCCAGGGAAGGCGTGGGAGAGCGAGTCCCATCTTCTGCCAAGGGAGAGGGAGAGCTCGTCCAGAGCGATGCTCCCCAGGAGGGGCTTACCCTTCCCGATGTCCAAGCCGAGAAATCCCTGGCAAGGGCCTCCATGGAAGGATCGGCCCATGCTGACGAAGTGACTACCGAGGGAGGGGGCGAGGGTTATGCCCCGGCAACGGGTGTCGTCGGGGAAGCCGATGCCCTTCCACGGCAAACATCTCCGGGTAATTCGCTTGCTCTTTGTCTTCTGTTGCTCGTTTTATTTTGCTTCAAGTCTATTGCTTTCTGACGCATATTATTTTCTTCCCGTTGCTTGCTGATCTCGTTTGCAGTCCCATTGGCTGAGGAGCCAAAGCTATTGGATGCTGCCGAAGAGGCTACCAGGATTGCTGCCGCAGAGGGCCAGGGGCACACTGCCGGGGATATCCAAGAGGTCCCACAGGAGGCAGAGAAGACCCCCGGTAGCGTGCCAGGATTGGAGGTGGTGGTTGAAGAGAAGGCCCCCCTTCAAACTATGAGCCCTCCTCCCCAGTTTGGCACCTCGGTGGCGGCTCTGTAGTCATCTTCGAGCAATCTGGCACTGGTTCTCGCCCAACCTGGACTTGGAGCCCTCGGCTCGTCCGCGGTAGTAAACGCTGACCTCGATGAAGAGATCCAGCGCATCATGGCACCGTTATCCCAGCGAGCTGAAGAGGCTGATGACTCAGGCAGCGCAGTCTTGGACCTGTCTTTTCTGGAGTCCGTGGCAACAGGCATCAAGGAGATGCAAAACAGGTACAACCAAAAGTGGCAGGCACTCAAGGAGCAACGCAACTACGGCAACCTCATGGATCAGAAATTGAGGGACAAGGGCAACGAACTGCGCGAGTGGCACGGCAAGCAGTTTCAAATCCTTCTGCGGCAACAGGAGGTGATCACTATGGCCAAGGAGGACGTCGCCGCCTGGGAAGCTCGTTTGGTGGAGCGCGCAGCGCTTCTGAGTGCCAAAGAGAAGGACATCTCTTCCCGAGAAGAGAACCTCGAGGCCACTCTCCACAACAAGGATGAAGAACTGGAGGCCCTTGTCCAGCAGCGTACCAAGGATCTGGAGGACAAGCACAAGGCGGCCCTTGACACGTTCACCCTTGATTCTGCCGCCCAGGTGAAGAAGATTGCTGATGACCTTGCCGCTGCATCCACTACCAAGGCTTATCTCGACCAACAGGTGGCTAAACTGACAGAGGAACTTGCCGGGAGTGCCAAGGAAACTGCGGCTCTCAAGGAGGAAACGCAGAAGGCAGAGATTCTTCTGAAAGAGGTGCAATCATAGCTTTCTTCCAAGAGCCAGGACCTCGATACTGCCAACGGCGCCATTACTGATATGAAGGCACGGCTTGGCACTCTGGAGAGCAGGATCGAGTCTGCTGACATCCATGAGAAGCAACTGATGAAGGACCTGGACAACACAAGGATCCACCGAAAAGATGCAGAGGACAAGCTGGCGAACCAAGTTGGGCAGCGCGACCTCTAGATCAAGAATTTGGTGGATATCGCCGAACACCTCTCTGCCCAGATCGCAACAATGAAAATGAAGAGCTGGTCTTTCTCTGTGGGCCAACATGAAGTCCCCATCGTCTGTCACTCTTTTTTGAGGGGTTGATTGAAGGGTTGAAGACGTATGAGGACGAAAGGGATGCATGCTTCGTCCATGAGTCCCGAAAGCTCGCCCGCGACGCCCTCTTCATGGTCTTGAGCAACCTCGCCTTCCGCCATCCGGACCTCAACCTTGCCGATGGCTTCAGGAGGCTGCCGGCAGGTGCTGACATTTGTGCTGCTGAGGACAAGGCTGGTCCCTTCGCCGGCAAGGTTCTTTCCGTCCCCAGGGTCCCAGGAGACCGCCAAGCACAGCCTTGAATCATTCTTGTGTCATGGTGCCCTGTAACAAAACATAATGCATGTCTCATGTTTAGGCCCCGTACTATATTTGCTTTTGCTCTTGTCGAACTGGTATTTAATTAAGCTTAAGCGCATGTTATCCCTCTTGTGTTTTACCCATGGATGTTCGTATGGTTGGCTTCTTTTTGTGCATTTTGGTTGCCCGCCAGTAGCATGCTGCTGCGATTGCTGTGAGGAGCGGGTCCTTAGCATTCAGCTGGCGAGGACATGCCCCGGCAGGTTTTTCCTTAGGAGTCTTTGACGCAGCCGCCCATTTTGTTGAGCAGGCTCGAAACAAAGCGGGGGCGTAGACAAATCCGGCAAGGTGCCATTGCACGAAATATTTCACCATACGGAACACCCTGGTTATCTGAGGGATAAGCAAATGCGAACTTTGGAGAAGAGACCAGTGAACATGTGGACTTAGCTTTTGTTCATGCTTCCCTCCTTCCTTAGTCGCAGTCGTTCACCACGTCCACATATCTCGAGGAGAAAGCATTCGAGTATCTGCCTCGAGTCTGTAAAACCAATCAGCAAAAAACATGCACAAGAGGGAAACTTGGTGGTATGTTAGTTGCACGTCCACCCCCGGCAAGGGCCGGTGGGGATAATCAAACACTTGTAGGTAATAATGTATGGTGAAGGGGAAGGGTCGGCTCCTCTCTCCTCTTCCTTACGCTGTTGACATCATCACGGCTGCGGGCATAAAGGTCACACTGGCGCAGTCCGCCCCGCCGAAGCATGCTTGCCGGGGCGTCGATCAACGGATTTTGCGCCAGCGTTTCACTCAGGATTTTCCCTTGGCGTGGTAAATGCTGGACCAAGTTCCGCGTGGGTTTATCGATGTTGACGATGCTGCCCCTGCGTGGCTCGATCGTCGATAAGCGAAAATGGAGGAGGAGGAGGCCCTATACCATACTTCCTGCTCGTCCCAGCGCCTCCCTCAAGCACCGGGTATGTTTGGCGAAAAACCGCAATGAGGACAACATCACCGCATGCCTCGTTTCTTTCCTTGGATAGGGGCAGCATGGTGGCCATGCCACCTGAGTGGCTCGGGGCCGTCGCACCGACACCACCTCCCGTTTCCGCCGCCACCGCGGTTGCGGCGGGCGCAGGCGACAGGGCCCTGGCAAGGCGAAACGAGGGAGCGGCGTCGCCTCTCTTCTCAATAGCCGCTGATGATGCGAGCGTCGACGCTGGTGTAGCTTGACGCGCTGTTCACGACCTCGGGTTTGCACAAACGCCATCCCCTACCTGGCGCGCCAAAGATGCCGTGGTAGAACATGGCCACCTATGGGGCCATCGGCCCCTTTGTGGTTCGGCAGGGGGAGGTCGCATTGCACAGAGCAGAGGCCATGGGACAGCATGGCAGTGATGACGCTGGTGGTTTTTACCCAGGTTCAGGCCACTGAGAAGCGTAAAACACTACTCCCGCTTTGGTGGATTGATGGAGGGACCATGAAGAACACGCGACGCTCAAGCCCGGCAAGGTCGCCTAGGGGAGAGCAGCTACGCGCGTATGAGTACACGAGGGTCCGAATCTTTCTAAGGTTGCCACGGTCCTCCTTTTATAGGCTTATGGGGTTACCACAATGGCAAAATGGTCATTATCCAGTGATTAGATAGCTAACAGTGCTATCATACCTAACTCTGGCAGTTAGGACAAAGTGCATTAAATGCACTGCTAGGTGTCACGCTGTGGATGCAGCCCGTCAGGCTTGCCGCACCGCTTAGTCATCTTCCATCTGTCTGCTTGACACGCCTCTGGACGGGTGTCATACAGAGGTGATCTTCCTTCTAAATGGCTGCCATGTGCCAAATGACAGCCACTTAACTATCTGGGGGCTCGACACCGCACCAATGGATGACTTGCATTATGATGCGGTGGAGCGGTGGAGTCTTGGCAGGGATGTACGCCGCCAGCGGCCCCGGCAAGCCTGCCGGGGAAATCTTGGGGCTTGCCTTCGGGGTGGCCTTGACCTGACCAGGCTTGCCTGCCTGGTAAAGGAGGCTTTCCCTTAGTGATATCTTGTTCTCTTGGCTTGTCTTGGTCTTCTTGATCCGCCCCTTGATTCCTCAAAGGGCTATCTCTCTGGCTTGGTTTTGTCTTGAATGCTTGGTGCTGCCGGGTTGGAGGCCTACTGTCCGTGCACAAGTCAGGGGAAACATACACCCCTGTTTGTGTACCCCGACAAACAATTCCAAGTCAATGGTATTAATGTTATTGAAAAATCTCCGACACTCACTATTGGAAGTTTTCAACTCCCTTTACCTACTGCCAAAAAGAAATATGACATACTCATTGTTGGGGATATGCATATCCCCGTTGAGGTAACTTAGTGTTTTACGAAAGTTCTTCGGTTTCATGCTAATCAAAAGTGGTTGTTAATAAGACTTGATCAACCTTATTAATGGATCATTTTTGAGAGGTATGTGGTCGATGAATTTAGTAGGCACAACCTTCTGTCCCTACCTTTTGTTTTCTGTTTTATTAGTTAAATAAAATAAAATGCCATCTTTAGTCTGTTTTCTGAATTTTTCGTGCAATAAAAAAGTGCCCAAAAATAAAAGTGCTCAGAATGCCCTGAAATTTTGACATGATTTTTTTCTGAATATTTCTGAATTTCTGGTACAAATAACATCAGAGGGGGGGGGGGGGGTGCCCCTGGTGCCCACAAGACACCAAGGCACGCCAGCAACCCCAGGCGCGCCCTGGTGGGTTGTGGGCCCCACAAGGCCCCTCTCACTTATCCCTTTAGCCTATGTCATCTCCTACCTCCATAAAAAAATCACCATAGCTCTCTCTCTAGTGTTCTTGCTCTCAAACCCACGGATTTCGATCTCTTTCCTCAAAGCTCCATTTCCGAAACTGTTTTGGGGGATTGCTACTTGGTATGTGACTCCTCCAGTGCTCCAATTAGTTTTTGCTTTAGTGGTTTATATTTTGAATAATTAGCTACTCTTGGTGCTGCTGTAAATGGGCTTGCATGTTGAATTCTTAGAGTTCTAAGTAGTTTGAATGCTTAGTATGGCCTCTAGGCATCCTTACGAGTAGTTGCTATCGATCTTGTGAAGTTTTGTTGACAAAAATTTTGTGGACTAAAATTTTTAGAATCTTATTTATAGGAATAAGATGAGTTTCTTTAGAAAGTTTTCCCCCAAGAAGAATGCTAAGGGAGTCATTGGGGAATCATCAGACAATGACCTCAACACTCCGAGAATGGTGGAGGTGCGGCCGTGCGAATGGCTGCATAATGCCTTCATGGAGGAGGTCGGGTTCCATCAAGAGTTTGCCCAATTCGTTGCAAATGCCGGGCTGACCGACTTCCTCGTAGCTGAGTGTGACCAACACCACCTCCTTACAAATTCCTTTGTGAAATTTTTTCATTTTCTGAGTAGGAATAATCCTCCTGAAGTGCGGTTTAATTTATATGTTGAAACCTGTCAGATACCGCTCACTGACTTTTGTGACATATGTTTGATCTCTTCTGATGGGGAATTAAGGGAGCCTAGACCGGCAGAGTTTGAGCACTTTCTCCTCACTTTGATAGTGGGGGATGAGAGAGGCGTGTCAAACGCCACTACCACTAGTTTGCAGTTTCCTTCTGTGCATTACGTTGCTTTATTCGTCGCAAAGTGTTTAACTGCTAGGGAGAAGTTCGGTGCACTTAGTGCCCTCGACCTCGCCATTTTACGCCATGCACTACACAATGATCACACCTTTAGCCTAGGGGCTATTATTGCACGTCGTTTGCACCTCAACAGGACTAAGGGCAAAACTCATGGTGGTATTTATGCTACTCGCTTAGCGAGCCACTTTAACGTTCAGATACGCCAACATGATTATCCTTTGCCCCGAGTCTATCTAGATCACCAAGCGTTGGAGGATCACCAGTTTATCGACACTGCTGATTCTTGTCATAACATTTCTTACAACTTGGTTTTCAGTGTGGATACCCGTGATGTTATCCCATTGCCTGCACCTGCTTTGTTTGATTCTTTTGCCAGGAACGGATACAGGGTCATGCCCGAGGACATTATTGCCTATCGGAACAACCAGGCAACGGCAGAGCATGAGCCTTAGGAGTGGGACGCTCAGGTGCCGCCACCACAGAACTACTACATGGGACCGGATGGCTACTATGGATGGTGATTACCAAGCTAGGCCAAAAGCCTAAGCTTGGGGAAGTACGTATTTCCACCGACATTATATTCATGTTCACACATTTCATTCTAGTTGCCGGTGTCTACACTTTTTCATTGTATTATCCATGCTAGATTTATTTTCTTGCTTTCTTCTTGTGTGTTTGAAAAACTTTGAGAAAATCCAAAAATATTTCTTGCTTCTTTTCGGTTTTTCTTTCTAGTTTAAATTAGTTGTAGTATTAAAAGAAAACCCAAAAAGATTGCCCGTTCTTCTTTTGCTTGTTGGGAGCTTTCCCGTGTAAATAGTTTTTCTCGTTTTTGTTTTTCCTTCTTTAATTTGCTTTCTTCAAGAAAAACTAAAAACTCCAAAAATATTTTAGTGTGTTTCTCTAAAATTCTTTTCTTTTTTATTGAGTCATACCAAGGAGAAGACCACAATGAAAATGTTGAGTGGCTCTCATATGCAGTATTGTTGATCTAGCAAAGAGCCCAAATTACCTTGTCTTCTCCTTTTGAATAAAATGCATGCAAATTTCAGCTTAGTCCACGGCACTCTTGCACTATTATTATTTTCATATCATTTGGTCATGCAAGTGAAAGGCAATAATGACAATATTTGATGAATTGACTGTGGCAGGGAGAAGCGGGTATGAACTCAAGTTGTTTTTGTTATGTAAATATGTTTAACATAGTATCCATGATTCAGCATATTATGATCAAACATGTTTGCAATGACAATTAGAGATTATAGTTGCTCATGCCATACTTAAGTAGCTAGGAGTGGATAATGATTTGTCTTGGATGTCAACATGCATTAAAATGATTGTGATGTAGTATGATGATATGGTATCCTCCTCTGAATGTTTCAAGTGGCTTGACTTGGCACATGTTCATGCATGTAGTTGAATCAAAACCAACATAGCCTCTACGATATTTATGTTCATGGTGTTCATATCCTACTCATGCTAGTATTCAATGTTGATTATGCATAACGCATGTTCATGACCGTTTTTGCTCTCTAGCTGGCCGCTTCTCAACCTATTTGCTAACATTCACCTGTACTAAGCGGAAATACTGCTTGTGCATAAAAAATCCTTAAACCCAAGTAATTCCAGATGAGTCCACTATATCTACCTATCTGCGGTATTACCCTGCCGTTTCGAGTAAATTTGCATGTGCCACCTCTAAAATTTCAAATGAACATCTATTTTGTGTGCCTGTACCGCTCATAGAGTGACAGGGGGCGGTCAGTATCTTCCATGCTAAGCGGGTTATTCTCATGACGAGTGTTTATTCACTCGTCCTTGCATAAGAGGGGCGGTAATAGGGATGCCCAGTCCCGAAATAAAAAATTGCAAATAATTAAACAAAACTCCCCCAGGACTGTTGTTGGTATGGACGGTACCCGTGGATTCGGCTAGCCATGGAGTGTGTTTGTTGGTGGAGGGGGAGTAAAATTTACTTTTATCGCTTGGGAACCGCCGCTAATGTGTTTAGCATGGAAGATATTGATAACTCTTGGTCGTAACGTTGACAGGAAGGGTGCACCTCCCAAAATTTTATTTATCTCTGATTTAAGCTTTGAGCTCTGGCACCTCTGCAAATCCCTACTTCACTCTGTGAAGGGACTATCTATTTAATTTTATGTTGAGTCATCACCTTCTCAAACAAGCGCCAGACCTGAGAGCACTATTGTCATCCTCATGCATTGTGTGTAGTTAATGTTGAATGCATCATGACTGGATCTTTTCTACCATGAATTACAATGTTTAGTCGCTTCTTGAACTTTGGAGGTGCTCTGCATTTATGTTTTGCGGTCTCAGAAAGGGCTAGCAAGATACCACTATTGTCATACTATATCATCATTGTTTTGAAAAAGTGTTTGCATTAGAGATATTTTATTATTGCTCTCTAGTTGATTATGCCATTGATACGAGTTAATATAATTTTTAAGAGTTATTGTTGACATGGTTAGTCATGATCTTTGCTGAAAACCTTGGTGCTACTTAAGCATATATGTAAACAAGAACAAAAGAGTTCGTAAAAGTTTTTCTTTATCACTTTCAGTTTGTCAAATGAATTGCTTGAGGACAAGCAATGGGTTAAGCTTGGGGAGTTGATACGGCTCCATCGTATCTACTTTTCCTAATGCTTTTGCTCTTGTTTTGGACTCTGATTTGCATGATTTGAATGAAACTAACCCGGACTGACGATGTTTTCAGCAGAACTACCATGGTGTTGTTTTTGTGCAGAAATAAAAGTTCTCAGAATTGGACGAAACTTTTTGGAGAATTATTTCAGAATATATAAAAAATACTGGAACCAAGAACCACCGGAGGGGGTGCCCTAGCTGGCCACAAGACAACAGGGCATGCCACCCCCCAGGCGCGCCCTGGTGGGTTGTGGGGCCTTTGGGGCTCCGCTGACCCTAATTCCATCACTATAAATTCCTATTTTTGGAGAAAAAATAGGAGAGGAAGTTTCATCGCGTTTCATGATACGGAGCCGCTACCACCTCCTATTCTTCCTCGGCAGGCCAGATCTGGAGCCCGTTTGGGGCTCCGGAGAGGGGAATCTTTGGTCTTCGTCATCACCAACCCTCCTTCATCACCAATTCCATGATGCTCCCAACCGGGAGTGAGTAATTTCTTCATAGGCTCGCTGGTCGGTGATGAGTTGGATGAGATTCATCATGTAATCGAGTTAGTTTTGTTAGGGCTTGATCCCTAGTATCCACTATGTTCTGAGATTGATGTTGCTATGACTTTGCTATGCTTAATGCTTGTCACTAGGGCCCGAGTGCCATGATTTCAGATCTGAACCGTTTATGTTTTCACCATTATATCTATGTTCTAGATCCGATCTTGCAAGTCATATGCACCTATTACGTGTTATGATCCGTAAACCTAGTGTGACAGTAATTGGGATACTTTTCGGTGATGACCCTAGTTTGAGGAGTTTATGTACTCACTATGTGTTAATGCTTTGTTCCGGTTCTCTATTAAAAGAAGGCCTTAATATCCCTTTGTTTCCTTATGGACCCCGCGGCCATGGGAGGGTAGGACAAAAGATGTCATGCAAGTTCTTTTCCATAAGCACGTATGACTATTTAGGGAATACATGCCTACATTACATTTATGAACTAGAGCTAGTTATGTGTCGCCCTAGGTTATGACTGTTATATGATGAATATCATCCAACAAATGCATCGATCCAATGCCTACGGGTTTTGCACATATTGATCTTGCTAAGTTACTATTGCTATTGCTACTGTTACAACTGCTACAAAACTGTTACTGGTGTTACTGTTACCACTGCTATCATCACTACTACTATCAAACTATCATATTATTGTGCTACTGATCACTTTACTGTAGATATTTAATCTCCAGGTGTGGTTGAATTGACAACTCAACTGCTAATACTTACAAATATTCTTTGGCTCCCCTTGTGTCAAATCTATAAATTTGGGTTGAATACTCTACCCTCGAAAATTGTTGCGATCCCTTATACTTGTGGGTTATCACCGGCTCGTACTTGGCTGAAGAACCTGCCCCCCAACTCCATCAACACTTGGGCTGAGTTGAAGGATCGCTTCGTCAAGAACTTCCAGGGAACTTGCAAGCGCCAGATAATGATTGTTGATGTACAACATTGCATCCAGCGCGAGGGTGAATCAGCTCATCACTGGGCTCGCCGGGTCGCAGACATCATTCATTCCTTTGATAGTATATCAGCTGCTCAAGCCGTCCTAATCCTGGAGAAAAATTGTCATTTTGACCCCCTCGTTCAGAAGCTTGGGCGACTCAAGTGGAAGGTCTAGGATATGGGCGATCTCATGGACGTCCTTACTAGATATGCTGAGTCAGATACTACAAAGGACCCTAATCCGGAGGATGACCAAGCTGGCAAGGGCAAGAAAAATGGCAGTGGAAAGGGGCAGCATCAGAGTAACCCTGGGTACAATGGCAACCACGGCAATCCAGGCACTGGTGGAAAGCGCAAGCACCCGGAGGGCGGCTCAGATTTCATTGCTAATACCAACACTAGCTTCAAGGGCCAGAGACGGAACAACTCTGGGAGATCCTTCAGTGGAAATAAAGCTCGTAATTTTGAGGAAGCCCTCAAAGGCCCATGTCGCAAGCACAGCCTCCCTGATAAGCCAACAAATCATTCCTGGGAGAATTGCTACATCATGCAGGCTTTTCGCAATCAGACATATCAGAATCATCAAGGTGGCGGCAGTAGAAACCGGGGGCAGGCTGGAGCAGGCGGCTCAGGACCTGGCTTCCTGGGGGCCGGCTCATCTGGTGGTTTCCAAAACCCCGGTTATCAGGGATCGGGTGGCTCAGGGTCGGCTATCAAGGCTCTAGTAATAATGTTGGAAATCAACATTTCGGCCAAGGTGTTCAACAACAGGGAAACCAATCAGGTTTTCAGAGCAACCCCAAGCGGTTCAAAAGTGGGCAACACCACATCTTTATGACTAGTACTTGCAAGCGGGATCAGAAGCTTCATAAACATGCTGTTAATGTGGTTGAGCCGGCTGTTCCTGCGTATTTAAATTGGTCATAGCAACCAGTCACATGAAGTAGGGCGGATCACCCTCCCCGGGTTGAGAATCCGGGTTGTTTAGCCTTGGTGGTAGCACCTCAAGTCGATGGCAATAATCTCACAAAGGTGCTGATGGATGGAGGAAGTAGCATCAACATCCTATACTACGATACCTTCAGATGCATGAACCTGTCAGAGAAGCAACTCCTTCCCTTCTCAATCGTCTTTCATGGGATTGTTCTTGGAAAATCTGCTTATCCTATTGGGCGGATCAAGCTGGAAGTTACGTTTGGCGATGAATATAACTACAGATTAGAGTCCTTGACGTTTGAGGTGGTCAAAATTAAGTGTCCATATCATGCTCTCTTCGGACGGCCGGCTTATGCCCGCTTCATGTCCTGGCCTTGTTATGTCTATCTCAAGCTCAAAATGCCTGGACCGGAGGGCACTATCACAGTTGATGGTGACAGGAAAATTGCACGTGAGTGTGAGGAAGGGGATGCGGCTTATGCTGAGTCAGCCTGTGCAGCAGAGGAGCTCAAGTTTTACACATCCAATATTGACCCGGCCGACATGAAGCCTTTGAAGAAGCCTACCACAGAGTCTAATCCCCTGCTCAAGTTTAAGTCGACCGAAGACATGAAACAGGTTGATTTTGTCCCTGGCGACTCATCCCAACAGTTCACCATTGGGACTGGCAATGATCCCAAATAGGAAAGCGTGCTCATCGAGTTCATCCGTGAGAATCGGGACATTTTCGCATGGAAACCTTCTGACATGCCAAGTGTACCGAGAGAACTCGCTGAGCACCACCTCAATGTGGATCCTAAGATCAAACCTATCAGACAATACCTCCGTCATTTTAATGAGGAGAGACGCAAGGCTATTGGGGAAGAAGTAGCCCGACTCCTAGCTGCCGGGTTCATTGTTGAAGTATTCTATCCTGAGTGGCTGGCAAACCCAGTGCTTGTTCTCAAGAAAAACGACACTTGGAGCATGTGTGTTGATTACATAGATCTTAACAAGGCTTGTCCCAAAGACCCATTTGCCCTCCCCCGCATTGATCAGATCATGGACTCTACTGCTGGTTGTGAGTGCTTATGTTTCCTGGATCCTTACTCTGGCTATCATCAGATTAAAATGGTCGTCGAGGATTAGGAGAAGACAGCCTTTATCACACCCTTTGGGGGGGGGGGGGGGGGCTTTCTGCTATGTCTCTATGCCTTTTGGGCTCAAGAGCGCGGGGGCTACCTATCAATGATGTGTACATAATTGCTTTCACAAGCAGATTGGGCGCAATGTTCATGCTTATGTTGATGACATTGTGGTCAAATCTTAGAAGAAAGAGACTTAGTTGGATGACCTCAAGGAGACTTTTGACAACCATCAAGTTTATCAGATCAAGCTCAACCCGGCCAAGTGTGTTTTTGGTGTTCCTGTTGGCAAGTTACTGGGTTTTCTGGTGTCAGAACGAGGTATTGAAGCTAACTCGGACAAGATTAAGGCAGTAACTTTGCTCGCCAAGCCGGCCAACATCAATGACTTCCAACGCATGGCGGGTCGGATCACAGCCTTGAGCTGGTTTATAAGCTGCCTCGGTGAGAAGGCGATTCCGCTATATCAGATGCCGAAAAAGACCAACAACTTTGTTTGGAGTGATGTCGCAGATAAATCTTTTGAAGCCATCAAGAAGCAGTTGGCTGAGCCACCCATCCTGGCTGCTCCTATTGATAAACAGCCTATGCTCCTATACATTGCCGCTAATAACAAAGCGGTAAGTGTTGTAGTTGTCATGGAGCACAAAGAGACAGGGAAAGAATATCTGATCCAAAGACCAGTCTATTATATCTGTGAAGTTCTAACCGAGTCCAAGCAGCGATATCCGCATTGGGAGAAGCTGGTGTTTGGTGTGTTCATGGCTAGTCACAAGCTCAAACATTACTTCCAGGAGCATCCCATCACTATGGTTAGCTCAGCCCCTTTGGGAGACATCATCCATAACAGGGAAGCCACAGGTCGGGTCGCTAAGTGGGCAATTGAGCTTGGTCCACATCATCTTAAATATGTGCCTCGAACAACCATCAAGTCTCAAGCAATGGTGGATTTTATCAACGATTGGACTGAACTTCAAGTTCCTGAGGAGAAGCTGGACAACACATATTGGACGATCCACTTTGATGGTTCCAGACAATTGGAAGGCTCGAGGTCTGGGGTCATCATAGCCTCCCCAAGAGGTGCCAATTTTTTTTTTATGTTATGAGGATCTTGTTTCCCTGTACTAACAATGCAGCTGAGTATGAAGCCCTCCTTCATGGTCTTTGCATGGCTAAGGAGATGAATCTCAGCCAGGTCAGGTGTCTGGGTGATTCGGATCTGGTCGCTCAGCAGGTTTCAGGAAAGTGGGATTCCAAGGACCCTCTTATGGCGGCTTATCTGCAAGAGGTGACTAACAATGTGGGCCACTTCAAAGGTTATGAAGTTGATCACATTGATCGGCGGCTCAATGAGGCGGCTAGATGCATTGTCACGACTCGGCTCTCAGCATAAGCTGGTCCCTCCCAATGTATTCCTTGATGTCCTTCTATAGGATCGAAAGTATGTCTAGAGGGGGGGTGATTAGACTACTTGACCAAATAAAAAATCTATCCTTTTCCAATTTTAGTTGTGGGAAGATTTTAGCAATTATCACAAGTCAAGCAATCAACCTACACATGCAATTCTAAGAGTATAGCAGCGGAATGTAAAACATTGCATATGAAGGTAAAGGGAAGGGTTTAGAGAAGGCAAACACAATGGAGACACGGAGATTTTTGGCGTGGTTCCGATAGGTGGTGCTATCGTACGTCCATGTCGATGGAGACTTCAACCCACGAAGGGTAACATTTGCGCGAGTCCATGGAGGGCTCCACCCACGAAGGGTCCACGAAGAAGCAACCTTGTCTATCCCACCATGGCCATCGTCCACGAAGGACTTTCCTCACTCGGGTAGATCTTCACGAAGTAGGCGATCTCCTTGCCCTTACAAACTTCTTGGTTCAACTCCACATCACGACGGAGGCTCCCAAGCGACACCTAACCAATCTATTATACACCACTCTACAAAAGGTAATAGACGGTGTGTTGATGATGAACTCCTTGCTCTTGTGCTTCAAATGATAGTCTCCCCAACACTCAACTCTCTCTCTTAGATTTGGCTATGATGGAAGAGGGATTTGAGTGGAGAGCAACTTGGGGAAGGCTAGAAATCAAGGTTCAAATGGTAGGAATGGAATCTCTTGATCTCAACACATGAGTAAGTGGTTCTCTCTCAGAAACTGTATGGTGGAAGTGCAGGCACGTTCTGATGGCTCTCACTAAAATGGAGAAAGGGTGGAGGGGTATATATAGCCTCCACACAAAATCCAACCGTCACACACATTTGACTCATCTCGGTGGCACCAATTAGTTAAACTCGGTGGCACCAATCAGTTCAAAAATGTGAACATTAGGAATCTCGGTGGGACTGACTGGAACAACACGGTGGGACCGATGTGCTAGGGCTTAGGGCAAACCTCATCTCGGTGGCTCCGATTACATCAACTCGGTGGGACCAAAGTGAAGCAATAAGGCAACAGAGAGTTGGTCAAGCCATCTCGGTGGGACCGATTGCAATTCTCAGTGAGACCGAAATAATTGCAACAGATAACAGAGAGTTGGCAAGGCCATCTCGATGGGACCGAGATCCGTATCGGTGAGACCGAACCCATAGGGTTTCTGGCAGTGGCTATTTCAAATGAACTCGGTGACTCCGGGTAGAAAGAATCGGTGGGGCCGAGTTTGGAATTAGGGTTTGGACATATTTGGATAGAGAAAGTGGCTGAGGGTTTTGGAGCAATATCACTAAGCACTTGAGCAAGTAGACCATTAAGCAACACCTCATCCCCTCTTAATAGTATTGGCTTTCCTATGGACTCAATGTGATCTTGGATGACTAAAATATAAATGAAGAGTCTTGAGTTTTTGCCAATCCTTGTCCTTATCATTTTGAGGAGTCCACATCTCTAGTCCATGCCATGCCATTCATTGAACACACTGAAATATTTATCTTGAATGGATATTAGTTCAATGAGCTATATGTTGTTATGAATTACCAAAACCATCCAGGGATTAGTTGCACTTTCAATCTCCCCCTTTTTGGTAATTGATGACAACATATAGATCAGAGCTTTGACAAATGATTAAATGAATGAAATACATCGTCGCTTTGAGAAGTATGTGATAAGCAAGAGCTCCCCCTAAATTTGTGCATTATTAAAAATTTGTGTTTGAATGCAAATGCACAATCGATTAGGATCATGGGTCACTCTTTCATGCCACATACATCTTGGTGGAGCGCACAAAATGATAAGAGTGAGATAGCATGCATGCATCACCAAACATATAAGTGAAATCATACACAACTAATTGTAGAGATAAGCATCAAGCACACATTAAACATAGTATGATCAACCACATAACCAAACGTAGTATCTCACGAGCATAAAAACAACCAAGTAGCATGGATCAAACGAACATTGTAGCAAAGGGGCAATAAAAACCAACAAGAAGAAAAATGAGACACTCTCTCTCGAAGCCTATGATCTATACACTTTCTCCCCCTTTGGCAACAAGTTACCAAAAAGATTGAAAAAGTATAGATCTATGCATCTCTCTAGGCACGATCCTCTAGAGCTCCTGAAGGGGTCTTCTGGCTTGTAGCTCCGGTGTGCGTAGAAGGCGTTGAGAGAACTGCTTCTACAAATGCTTCGGCTGAGGTCTGCTGAGCTGGTGGTGTAGACACTTGAGGTGACACTGTAGCAGTGGTGGCAGGTGTAGAGTGAGTAGGCCTCGTGTCTGCAACTGGCACAACTGAAGATCTGGGTGCCCTAGGCACAGTCTGAAACCTCTCAGTAGTGGTGTGCTCATTGCCATCTTCAGCATCATCTCTAAGCTTCTCCACAATAGACTGGATCTCTGTGGCCTTGACATCTAAGTTGTATGTCTTTTCCTCCACAATCCTCTCTAATTAAGCTCTCCTGGTTCTTGGCTAAGTTGGCCAGACTTCGCTCAATTCTCAGTGTTGCTTCCAGCAGATATGTCATTTGGTCTTGCTTGGTCTTGAGATTTGCTATTGGGGCATTGGGTGCAATGGCTTCCTTTGCTGCTGCTGCTGCTGCCTGAGCCTTCTCTTGAGCCTCAACTGATGTGGGGTGTGAGGCATCCATCACTACCACATTGTCCTTGAACTCTGGTTGAAGAGGAAGGTGCTCATGGTCAAGTAGATATGTGTCTATACCAACCTTCGAGTTGATAAGCACCTGGATGTGTGGGGCATATCCACAAGACCTCTTTTGGTCAGCAGCTGTCCTCTTAGCTGTCTCAACAAGTAAGCTCATGACTTTGAATTTCTGAGGTGGGGAATCAAACAAGTGAAGCAAGTTGATGGAGTTGCCACGGATCATCCTCTCATCTCCAGATTTGGGCAATAGAGTGTGCCTCAAAATAGTGTTTGTGGTGGCCAATCCTGCTAACAGATGCTTGACTGACCCAAGCTTGTGAGTTTCCAAATCATCATTAGGAATGGTCTTATACATGTTAGCCATGGAATTGTGGTCCATCCTGGGCTTCCCATAAACATCAACATCATTTTCATCTTCTTCAGGAGCATTGATGAGAGCAACCCACTCAGAGATTGATGACTGGTACTTGTGTCCCTCAGTCATCCATACAATTCTCCCATCTGGATAGAAACGTGCTGTAGAGTAGAATTGCATCACCATCTTGTCATTCCACTTTGTGAGCTTTTGACCAACAAATGCATCAACTTCAGCAAGTCTGAAGCTCTCATGAACGTGGGGGAAGTAGTCTTCATTGACATCGATGTACTTCCAGTCCACCCACTTCATGTCACTGACAATGGGCTTCTTATCGAGTAGGACTGTCTCATAGAAGTCTTGCTATTCCCTAGTGTGGAAACGATAGTCAAAAGCAGTCCTTCTTCTTGTAGATTAGGGATCAACTTTCCTCCACTCTCTCAGACCTTTGTCCTTCCTAAGCTTCATGTTTTCAGCAACTAGATGAGCATTGTCATGATCTGGAATCTTGGGCTTCAATTTTCTGAGCACTAGTGGCTCATCATCATCCTGGACTTCGGGCACTGGGGCCTTGTTCTTCTCAGCAGCTGGAATGTTTCTGGTAGATCTCTTGGGAGCTGGAGCTTTGGGTTCTGGCTTGGGCTTGGAGGGGTTGGCGGATTTCATAGCATCAGACATCAACTTTTGAGTCTTAGCAAGAGGTGCTTCTGCCTCAGGTTCTTCCTCTTCTTCCTCCTCATCAACCATCATGGAAGGTCTACCAATGACACGAGCAATTGTCTTCTTTGGCCTCTCCTTCCTCTTCTTCTTGCTAGCACCCACATCTTCATCACTTGGCTCCTCAAGTGTGAAGGTCATTGTCTCTTGTGTAGCTGAAGTTTTCTGAGGTTTTGACATTGGCACTCTCCTAGCAGCAGTCTTTTGCTTTGCACCTGGCTTGGTGGTGGCTATAGAGCCATATTCTTTCCTCAATACTACCTTCTTCTTGGAAGTGACCTCCTCAGCCACAAAATCCTCATCCTCACTTTCTGAGGTTCTCTTCTTCCTTGTTCTGGTGGCAGCCTTTGGCAAGTTGCTTGGAGTGCTCCTGCTGCCCTCATCATAGCTGTCATTGGGGCTTGAACCCTCACTGAGATCAACATTGTGCTCTGACTGATTTTGTCTATCACTAGCATCTGACATCTTTGCAAAGCTGACCCTGTGAATAGATAGGTATGGGTAGAGTAGATGAGTATCACAAAAAGCAGATAGTTTTTCAAAAATTTGAACCAAAACTTTAGTTTTAGTTTTCCACAGAAAGCATTTCAGAGCTACCGATCTGATCATCACGGTGACACCGAAGCATTAACAGAGCCTAAACACACAATTTCGGTTGGACCGAGTTGTGGTTTGGTGGCTTCGAGAAGCTAGGGTTTCACTGAGATTTTACTTTCAGTCTCACCGATTAGTACATTTCCGTGGAACCGAGTTGTACTTTGTGCAATGGCTAGAGCCAATCAGTGGGACCGATAATTTCATTTCGGTCGGTCCGAGATGAGTTCGGCGGAAACCTAACCCTAAATTTTTTCTTCAAATCTATTCTAATGGAATTTTCTATTGGATAGAAGTATTGCAGTCGTGGCAAGATGCATGACATTATCCTTGTGCATTGAATCAGAAGGGGATAGCACGAGGAGATCGAATCATACCCTAATTTGGTGACGATCCTCTACGGCGGCAATGGCGGAGGAGATTGCCGTTGACGGCGGCGGAGTCCTGCGGCGAAGACGCACAGGAGACGACGACGATGATCCGAAGACCAAGGGGGCAGCAGCAATGGGGCACAGGCGCGTGACGTTTGAAGAAATTTTCAATCGTACGAGCTGCTGGATATAAATACCCATATGCTGTTGGTGGCACCGAGTGGAATGAATCGGTGGCACCGAGATGTGAAACTGCGTGCAGTTACAGCAACTCGGTGAGACCGAGTCGGTCTAATCAGCGGCACCGAGATGGAAAACCTGGATCAGTCTAATGCTTTCGATGTGACTGAGTTTGAGTGATTTGGTCTGACAGAAATGTAGTAGAAGGTTTTGGAAGGCAGCCCTTGACAGATTGGTGGCTCCAAGTGCTCCTCACCTGGAGGGTCCGAAAAAGACTTGTTCAATTTTTTTGTGATATAGCATGAATAGAATTTGAGACAAGAAGAGCATAGATAGCTAGAGAAAGTTCTTAGACATTCTTGTACATCCATTTGGCTAATAAAACCAGACAATCAAAACCAACAAATGGGTGTCCTCGAATGGAGAAAATATGCAACCAACATGCTCACACAATAAGATAGCAAATGAAACATGTGTCAAACATGCACAAACAATTCTAGCATCTATCAAGCAATTGGCGATGACTAGGTCATTTATATATGAGTATATTGACTTAGGAGTCAAATGAGAACGTTTTATCATAGGTCATACTCATCATTTAAGCACAAGTGGGGTTACCACTTTTACATAAAGCATTAATGTGTTCACACCATTAGAGTTGCTTTCGCTCAATTTTTAGAGCAAAGCTCCCCCTATATGTGATATCCCCCCTAAGAGGGATGAACTAACCTTGTGTTTTGTCGATGATGACATCATGTAGATAGTGAAGATGTGGATGGTCAATGTTGATGTAGATCGTTCGGAGCAATCCATTGGAGTGTTGCACTTTCAATACCTACATGGGTTAGTCCCACAATGAACATACAAGGATATACATAGACATAGAGTGGATTACACATATGATGATGCCCATGAAGGCATTAGGTTACCTTGTCCCTTGTCTTACCAACAAGAGGGTTTGTGACTCCATGAACTAGTGCAAGATATGAAAGTTGATTGCACAAGTCCTTGCCATAATGAATATGAGTGAAGTATGTTGGCGGAGTCACCCTCAAGAACACTTTAGTTCTTCTTATTTGGGATCCACATCAACTTGATGGGAATCCTTGGAGTTGTAGTTGTACTTGATGAAGTAGAGCTTGACGTAGTCTTGGGAACCCACTTGACCATGGCCTTAGGAGCTTCTTCAAATGAGTCAATCTCTTCTTGAAGCTTGTCCTTGACTTTAAGCTTGTGGTCTTGTGGTGGAAGATCATCTTGAGCTTGTGTTCCCTCAAAAGAAGTGGGATCATACTTCTCTTGTTGAGGAACAAACTTCGTCTTGGGGTATTGATCTTCTTCCCATTCAACTCCATTGGCATTGAACTTTCATTCAAAACAAACACCTTGATTCTTCTGGTGCCTTCCTTGCTTGTGTACAATTTCCTCAAATTGCTTACTCCCGGCAAGGCTCTTGTAAACACCTTTCTCTATAATTCCCTTTAATAAGCTATTTTCTTGCTCAAGTGTAACTTGGCTAAGATAATCATTAGTGGAATCAAAACAACTACTAGAAGCAACAATATTGGATTTAGCACGATTATTGTTACTACTAGAAGAAGAATCTTTATTGCTCTTGTTGCTCGATTTTACTTGTGGCATATAAGTTGACAAGAGGAGATGTTTGGAAATGTAAGAAGAACTCTTCTTTCGAAGATCATCATTGATAGCTTTTGGGAACTCAGGCTCTTGCTCTAAATTTAGCTTCTCGAAGCGTAGCTTCTCATGAGTCCTTAGGAGCTCTCTATGTTCCTCTTGAGTTGTTTCATGAGCTAACTTAAGAGGGTTTAGTTATTTAGTTAGATGCTCAATCTCCTTCTTATCATTGTCATTCATTTCATCTTGATTAGCATGATTACTAGCAAGTTCATCACAGTTTTCATCACTAGTTTTGTCAACAAGTAAATCATCATCACCTAGCAAATCATCTTCATCACTATCAAAATCAAGATACTGTTGTGATACCTTGGGGCCTTTAGCCATGAAGCATCTTTTGATTCCTTCATTTGGTGAGTCAAATATGTCATAGGAGTTGGATGACACTAGTGCAAGACCGGTAACACCTTCATCTTGAGTATAGTCGGAGTCGGAGTGATAGCTTCTCTCGGAATAGTTGTTGAAGTCGGAACTGGATACCCATTCACCAATGTGAGCTTGATATCTTTGTCTTGTGTAGCTCTTTGATGACTTGTATCTCCTTTCCGAATCCTTGCTTCTACGAGAGGGTCTTCGTTCATAACGATCATCTCTACTCCTTCTCTCTCCTGGAGGTGATTCATATCTTCTACTTCTCCTCTTTGGTGAGTCTTCTCTTTTCTTGTAGGGAGCCGTACACTCATTGGAGTAGTGTTCGGGTCTTCCACAATTGTAGCAATTTTGATCACGACTAGAAGATCTTTTGTCATTGTAGGACCTTGACTTGGAGCTTCTCTTCTTGCTTCTATTCTTGTAGAATTTGTTTAAGTTCTTCACCATTAAGCTCAATTCTTCATTTGAGACTTGCTTCTCACTTGATGTTGTAGGGGCATCACTTGAAGCTTTGTAAGCACCACTTGACTTGTTGTGGAGCTCTTCCTTATCCTTGAGTGACATCTCATGAGCAACAATTCTACCAATGACTTCCGCGGGCTTGAGATCTTTGTAATTGGGCATCATTTTGATCAATGTGCACATGGTATCGTATTTTCCATCCAAGGCTCTAAGGATCTTCTTGATGATGAATTTGTCGGTCATCTCTTCACTTCCTAAGCCGGAAATCTCATTTGTGATGAGAGCAAGCCTAGAGTACATTTCGGCGACTCCTTCACCATCCTTCATCTTGAACTTGTCAAGTTGACTTTGAAGCAGATCCAACTTGGATTCCTTGACGGACTCGGTACCTTCGTGCATATCAACCAAAGTATCCCAAATTTTCTTTGCATTCTCAAGGCAGCTGATTTTGTTGAATTCTTCGGGGCACAATCCATTGAAGAGAATATCGCAAGCTTGAGCATTGTATTGCAACATCTTCAATTCTTCTGCGGTCGCTTCACGATCCGGTTCTTTACCATCTACGAAAAATTGACCTTGCAAGCCAATACGCACAACAGCCCAAACGGCGGGGTTATGACCAAGAATATGCATTTTCATATTATGCTTCCAACTAGCAAAATTTGTACCATCAAAATAAGGACCTCTATGGTGATAGTTACCCTCGCTAGACGCCATACTCTCCTAGGTTGTGAAACCAATGCTATGATCACCAAAGCTATGGAAATCAAGGCTCATGGAGACCAAAACTCTGATACCACTTGTAGGATCGATAGTATGTCTAGAGGGGGGTGGGGGTGCATTAGACTACTTGACCAAATAAAAATCTATCCATTAACAATTTTAGTTGTGGGCAAATTTTAGCAATTATCAGAAGTCAAGCAATCAACCTACACATGCAATTCTAAGAGTATAGCAGCGGAATGTAAAACATTGCATATGAAGGTAAAGGGAAGGGTTTGGAGAAGGCAAACACAATGGGGACACGGGGATTTTTGGCGTGGTTCCGATAGGTGGTGCTATCGTACGTCCACATTGATGGAGACATCAACCCACAAAGGTTAACGGTTGCACGAGTCCACGGAGGGCTCCACCCACGAAGGGTCCCCGAAGAAGCAACCTTGTATAGCCCACCATGGCCATCATCCACGAAGGACTTGCCTCACTTGGGTAGGTCTTCATAAAGTAGGCGATCTCGTTGCCCTTACAAACTTCTTGGTTCAACTCCACATCACGACGGAGGCTCCCAAGCGACACCTAACCAATCTAGGAGACACCACTCTCCAAAAGGTAATAGATGGTGTGTTGATGATGAACTCCTTGCTCTTGTGCTTCAAATGATAGTCTCCCCAACACTCAACTCTCTCTCTCAGATTTGGCTATGGTGGAAGAGGGATTTGAGTGGAAAGCAACTTGGGGAAGGCTAGAAATCAAGGTTCAAATGGTCGGAATGGAATCTCTTGATCTCAACACATGAGTAGGTGGTTCTCTCTCAGAAAATGTATGATAGAAGTGTAGGCACGTTCTGATGGCTCTCATTAAAATGGAGAAGGGGGTGGAGGGGTATATATAGCCTCCACACAAAATCCAACCGTTACACACATTTGACTCATCTCGGTGGCATCGATTAGTTAAATTCGGTGGCACCGATCAGTTCAAAAATATGAACGTTAGGAATCTCGATGGGACCGACTGGAACAACTTGGTCGGACCTATGTGCTAGGGCTTAGGGCAAACCTCATCTTGGTGGCTCCGATTGCATCAACTCCATGGGACCGAAGTGAAGCAATAAGGCAACAGAGAGTTGGTCAAGCCATCTCGGTGAGACCGATTGCAATTCTCGGTGAGACCAAAATAATTGCAACAGATAACAGAGAGTTGGCATGGCCATCTCGGTGGGACCGAGATCCATATCAGTGAGACCGAACCATTAGGGTTTTTGGCAGTGGCTATTTCAAATGAACTCGGTGGCTCCGGGTAGAAAGAATCGGTGGGGCCGAGTTTGGAATTAGGGTTTGGACATATTTGGATGGAGAAAGTGGCTGAGGGTTTTGGAGCAATATCACTAAGCACTTGAGCAAGTAGACCATTAAGCAGCACCTCATCCCCTCTTAATAGTATTGGCTTTCCTATGGACTCAATGTGATCTTGGATCACTAAAATATAAATGAAGAGTCTTCAGTTCTTGCCAATCCTTGTCCTTATCATTTTGAGGAGTCCACATCTCTAGTCCATGCCATGCCATTCATTGAACACCGTGAAATATTTATCTTGAATGGATATTAGTTCAATGAGCTATATGTTGTTATGAATTACCAAAACCTCCCGGGGATTAGGTGTACTTTCACCTTCATAATCCTTCTGTCAAGTTGCCTTCAAAGGAAGATCTTGTTATACCTGACCCGGAGGCACAGTTGTTGGAAGCTCTTCATGCTATAACCGATTGGACGGTTCCTTATCTGGCTTATCTGACTCATGGCGAGCTCCCTGAGGATGAACTTGTTGCTCGTCAGATTGTCAGACTCTCCAAATCTATGACTATTGTCAATGGGGAGTTACACCAAAGAAGCATCACATGTGTTTTCCAACGTTGTGTTTCCTTGACAAAGGACGAGAAATCCTCAATGAAATTCACTCTAGAGATTGTGGTCATCATGCCGGCTCAAGATCCCTAGTGGAAAAAGCTTTCTGGCATGGTTTTTACTGGCTCACGGCTCACACAGATGCTGAGGATATCATGCATAGGTGTGATGGATGCCAGAAATTTGCACGCCAGGCTCATGTGCCAGCTCAAGAGCTCTGGACGATTCCCATCACCTGGCCTTTTGCAATCTGGGGACTTGATATGGTTGGTCTGTTCAAACCATCCAAGGATAAGAAGACCCGCCTTTGGTTGCTATTGATAAATTCACCAAGTGGGTTGAAGCAAAGCCAATCAGCAATTGTGATGCAACCACAACAGTCAAATTTCTGAAAAAGTTGATTTTCCCTTTGGTTATCCACATAGCATCATCACGGATAATGGCACTAATTTGTCTAAGGGATCTATGAAGCAATTCTATCAAAGGGAACAAATCCGGCTTGATGTTGCATCAATAGCACATCCTTAGTCCAATAGCCAAGCAGAATGTGCAAACCAGAAGATTTTACGAGGTCTTAAGCCAAGACTCATGGTTCCTCTCGAGCGCACTCCGGGTTGTTGGGTCGAGGAGCTCCCTTCTGTCCTTTGGAGTATATGGACTACCCCAAACAGATCAACATGCTATATGCCTTTCTTCATGGTTTATGGTGCAGAAGCTATGTTACCCAGCGATATCCGTCATGATTCTCCCAGGGTTACAGCTTATGTCGAAGCAGATAATGAGCAAGCTCGTCAAGACTCTTTGGACACCTTGCAAGAAGAACATGACTTTGTTGTAGCACGATCAGCGATCTATCAGCAAGACCTACATCACTATCATAGCCGTAGAATTTGCAGCTGTACTTTCTAGGAGGGCGATTTAGTGCTTCCGCTGATACAAGAACAAGCCGGTATGCATAAGATTTCACCTTCATGGGAAGGGCCTTTTGTCATCAGCAAAAATCTCAACAACCGGTCATATTACCTGATTGACATACGTGAACACAATAAGTCACATACATCTGAGGAAGAGACCAACATGCCTTGGAATATTGCTCATACTCGACCCTATATACTTAGAGCCACTGGCTCCAGCTTATTGTACATACCTCTGTGTATATATTTTTATGATCAATATAATAAACCCGGCATCCCCGAAAATCGGGGCCTCTGTCATTTCGTCTCACCAATTGTGCATGAGTCTTTATTTTTTGATCATAGGTCACTTGGGGGCTTCCAACTCATCGAGTTTAGCTATTAACATCCCACTTGACCCGGCATATGCCATTATGAATCTTGGTTAAATCTGCATGTTTGCTCGATGCTACTCCACCCAGGTGACCCGGCGTACTATTGACAGTCAATCTATAATGACCCTAAACTTGTCAAGGTTAAAACACCGACTTAAGTCACGTGAGGGCCGGCTTACAGAAAGCAAGGATAAACCATGGGCTATCATGCCAGCTTCATTGAAGCAAGACCCGAGCTTCGAAAGCCGGTCTATTTTGTCATGCCTCGAAAGCCGGCCTAACATTTATTTATATATATCTCTATCTTTAAATCATATTCTGTTTTTCAGGATTGTCGCTCCTTGAGCAGTTATGATGTCGACCACGAGTCGTCGGGTCAAGAATACACTAGATTATTTTCTGATCAGGGATGGAATGATATCGACCACGAGTCGCCGGGTTACACAAACACACCGGATTATTTTTCTCAAGACTGCACAGATATTGACCAGGGGTCACCAGGTCATAAATATATGACCCGGGCTATCATTTACATGCCAACTCATTGCTGCAAGCAGAAGGCTACCACACATATAAGGATAATTGGCGGGTTAGCAAACACCGCACTGGGTTAATTTCTTCTGCAAAATATACCCAGAGTATCAAGTGCACGATGGCACCATAGACAAACAAGTGTTTTTCTAGCCCTATTACAAGCCCTAGATGGGCTAAATATCAAGCCTAGTTTTTCAAGACATCAGCCGCACTTGTTCAAACCCGCCTAAGAGGTCTCCGGGTTGACATCTTCATCTTGGTCTTCCGCATCAGCCGTCGGGTCAACCTGTGCCGGCTCGTCCTGCTCGGTCCGGCGGTCCCTTGGTATCCACTGAATAGCAGATAATTTCTAGAATGTTGAGTCATCGGTAATTATAGCAGATGGGTCGATGAAAGGATCTAAAGTTTGCTTACGATGAGGCGGAGTAAGCACAAAAGGCTTATACTCTGGCGGGATGATGCGCTTGTTATCTTCTGAGTAGCTGGGTTGATATTTCACCAGGTCCAGCTCTTCCACTATTTGAGTCGTTGCTACCCAGGTTTACTTTACACATCGCACAAAATCTTCTAGAGAGAACTCTGAGCCATCAATGTTAAATTGAGGAAACCCGCCCACCATCTCCGAAGGATCCATCTCAGGAAGAAAAGCTTTTGCTCGTGCAAGAACCATGTCGGTCCCGGCACGAGCTGCCAATTTTATCTTCTCTTGGAACCTTTCTAGCACTATAATTCAACATGTCTTTGATCCTCATTGGGGGTGAGCCGGCATCTTTTACCGCCACAATTGCATACATGCCGCCAATGTATAATTAATCAATGTATGTATATACAGCTTTCAATTTCACTAGCGGCAGTTGGATGACATTATCATTTCTCCTACCTGCACAATCCGGATTACATATGAATAAGCTGGCTAAACAGTTAACCCGTGCTACTTCTTGAGCTTGCGTTGGTTTTTCCCTTGAAGAGGAAAGGGTGATGCAGCAAAGTAGAGATAAGTATTTCCATTAGTTTGAGAACCAAGGTATCAATCCATTAGGAGGTACAAGCAAGTCTCCAATCTATGCACCTGCACAAACAATCAAACACTTGCACCCAACGTGATAAAGGGGTTGTCAATCCCTTCACGGTCACTTGCAAGGATGAGATCTGATAGAGATAGATATAAAAGATTACTAAAACGTAAAACAAAATAAAAGTAAATAAATTGCAGCAAGGTATTTTTTGGTTTATAGATCTAAAAATATATGATGGAAAATAGACCCGGGGGCCATAGGTTTCACTAGAGGCTTCTCTCTTGAAAGAAAATAACACGGTGGGTGAACAAATTACTGTCGAGCAATTTATAGAAAAGTGCAAAGTTATGACGATATCCAAGGCAATGATTATGAATATAGGCATCACGTCCGTGTCAAGTAGACCGACTCCTTCCTGCATCTACTACTATTACTCCACACATCGACCACTATCCAGCATGCATCTCGAGTATTAAGTTCAAAAGAACGGAGTAACGCCTTAAGAAAGATGACATGATGTAGAGGGATAAACTCAAGCAATATGATGAAAACCCCATCTTTTTACCCTTGATGGCAACAATACAATACGTGCCTCGCTACCCCTACTTTGTCACTGGGTGAGGACACCGCAAGATTGAACCCAAAACTAAGCACCTCTCCCATTGCAAGAAGAACCAATCTAGTTGGCCAAAACAAACCGATAATTCAAAGAGAAATACAAAGATATCAAATCATGCATTTAAGAATTCAGAGAAGATTCAAATAATATTCATAGATAATCTGATCATAAATCCACAATTCATCGGATCTCGACAAACACACCGCAAAAGAATATTACATCGGATAGATCTCCAAGAACATCGAGGAGAACATTGTATTGAAGATCAAAGAGAGAGAAGAAGCCATCTAGCTACTAGCTATGGACCCGTAGGTCTGTGGTAAACTACTCACGCTTCATCGGAAGGGCAATATAGTTGATGTAGTAGCCCTCCATGATCGAATCCACCTCCGGCAGGGTGCCAAAAAAGGCCCCAAGATGGGATCTCACGGGTACAGAAGGTTGCGGTGGCGGAAAAGTATTTTGGTGGATGCTTCTGGTCGTTTGGGAATATTTCTGAATTTATAGGCCAAGAATTAGGGTTGGAGGAGCTTTGAGGGGCCCACAAGCCCTCAGGGCGCGCCCCTAAGGCTTGTGGCCTCCTCGGGACTCCTCTGACTTCATCTCCAAGTCCTACGTGTGTCTTCTTGTCCAAGAAAAATCATCGCGAAAGTTTTATTCCGTTTGGACTCCGTTTGGTATTCCTTTTCAGTAAAATTCAAAAACAAGGAAAAAACAGAAACTGGCACTGGGCTATGGGTTAATAAGTTAGTCCCAAAAATAATATAAAATAGCATATTAATGCATATAAAACATCCAAAACAGATAATATAATAGCATGGAACAATAAAAAATTATAGATACGTTGGAGACGTATCAAGCATCCCCAAGCTTAATTCGTGCTTGTCCTCGAGTAGGTAAATGATAAAAACAGAATTTTTTGGAATGCTACCTAACATATTTATCCATGTAATCTTCTTTATTGTGGCATGAATATTCAGATCCATAAGATTCAAAACACAAGTTTAATATTGACATAAAAACAATAATACTTCAAGCATACTAATAAAGCAATTGTGTCTTCTCAAAATAACATGGCCAAAGAAAGTTATCCCTACGAAATCATATAGTCTGGCTATGCTCCATCTTCATCACACAAAGTATTAAATCATGCACAACCCTGATGACAAGCCAAGCAATTGTTTCATACTTTTGATGTTCTCAAACTTTTTCAACTTTCATGCAATACATGAGCGTGAGCCATGGATATAGCACCATAGGTGGAATAGAATATGGTGGTTGTGGAGAAGACAAAAAGAAGGAGAAAGTCTCACATCAACTAGGCGTATTAACGGGCTATGGAGATGCCCATCAATAGATATCAATGTGAGTGAGTAGGGATTGCCATGCAACGGATGCCTAGAGCTATAAGTGTATGGAAGCTCAAAAAGAAACTAAGTGGGTGTGCATCCAAGTTGCTTGCTCACGAAGACCTAGGGCAATTTGAGGAAGCCCATCATTGGAATATACAAGCCAAGTTCTTATAATGAAAAATTCCCACTAGTATATGAAAGTGACAACATAGGAGACTCTCTATAATGAAGATCATGGTGCTACTTTGAAGCACAAGTGTGGTAAAAGGATAGTAGCATTGCCCCTTCTCTCTTTTCTCTCATTTTTTCCTTTTTTTTATTTGGGCTTCTTTTGGCCTCTTTTGTTTTTTTCAAAGTCCGGAGACTCATCCCAACTTGTGAGGGAATCATAGCTTCCATCATCCTTTCCTCACATGGGACAATGCTCTAATAATGATGATCATCACACTTTTATTTACTTACAACTCAAGAATTACAACTCGATTCTAGAACAAAATATGACTCTATATGAATGCCTCCGGTGGTGTACCGGGATGTGCAATGATCAAGAGAGACATGTATAAAAAAAATATGAACAGTGGCTTTGCCACAAATACTATGTCAACTACATGATCATGCAAAGCAATATAACAATGATGAAGCGTGTCATAATAAACGGAACAGTGGAAGTTGCATGGCAATATATCTCAGAATGGCTATGGAAATGCCATAATAGGTAGGTATGGTGGCTATTTTGAGGAAGGTATATGGTGGGTTTAATGCACCGGCGAAAGTTGCGCGGTAGTAGAGAGGCTAGCAATGGAGGAAGGGGGAGTGCGTATAATCCATGGACTCAACATTAGTCATAAAGAACTCACATACTTATTGAAAAAGTCTATTAGCTATCGAAACAAAGTACTACACACATGCTCCTAGGGGGATATATTGGTAGGAAAAGACCATCGCTCGTCCCCGACCGCCACTCATAAGGAAGACAATCAATAAATAAATCATGCTCCGACTTCATCACATAACGGTTCACCATACGTGCATGCTACGGGAATCACAAACTTTAACACAAGTATTTCTACCAATCCACAATTACTCACTAGCATGACTCTAATATCACCATCTTTATATCTCAAAACAAATGCAAGGAATCAAACTTCTCTTAGTATTCAACGCTCTTTATATGAAAGTTTTTATTATATCCCTCTTGGATGCCCATCATATTAGGACTAAATTCATAACCAAAGAAAATTATCATGCTATTTAGAGACTCTAAAAATAATATAAGTGAAGCATGAGAGTTCAACAATTTCTATAAAATAAAGCCACCGCCGTGCTCTAAAAAGATATAAGTGAAGCACTAGAGCAAATTTCCTAGCTCAAAAGATATAAGTGAAGCACATAGAGTATTCTAATAAATTCCGGATTCATGTGTGTCCCTCTGAAAAGGTGTGTACAGCAAGGATGATTGTGGAAAACTAAAAAGCAAAGACTCATATCGTACAAGACGCTCCAAGAAAAACACATATCATGTGGTGAATAAAAATATAGCCTCAAGTAAATTTACCGATGGATTGGAGACGAAAGAGGGGATGCCATCCGGGGCATCCCCAAGCTTAGATGCTTGGTTGTCATTGAATATTACCTTGGCGTGCCTTGGGAACCCCCAAGCTTAGGCTCTTGCCACTCCTTATTCCATAGTCCATCAAATCTTTACCCAAAACTTGAAAACTTCACAACACAAAACTCAACAGAAAACTCATGAGATCCGTTAGTATAATAAAATAAATCACCACTTTAGGTACTGTTGTGAACTCATTATTTATTTATATTGGTGTAATATCTACTGTATTCCAACTTCTGCATGGTTCATACCCCCTGATACTACCCACAGATTCATCAAAATGAGCAAGCAACACAAAGAAAACAGAATCTGTCAAAAAACAGAACAGTCTGTGAAGATCTGAAGTTTAGTCTTACTTCTGTAACTGAAAAAATTCTGAAAAATTAGGAAAACCTGAGAAAGTTGTGTATAAATCTTATGTAAAAAATTCAGAATTTTTAGTTGCTTCTGTGAATTTTTTAAATTCTGTTACTGGATGCAAAAGTTTCTGTTTTTCAGCAAAATCAAATCAACTATCACCGTAGATCATCCCAAAGGTCTTGCTTGGCTCAAACACTAACTAAAACACCAAAACACAATTACTACAGAGGTAATAATTTGTAATTATTGAAAAACAGAAACAAAAACAAAAAAAATAAAAAATAAAATTGGGTTGCCTCCCAACAAGCGCTATTGTTTAACGCCCCTAGCTAGGCATAAAACATAGATCTAGGTATTGTCATCTTTGGTATGCAATCCATAAGTAGCCCTCATAATAGATTCATAAGGCAACTTAATTTTCATTCTTGGAAAGTGTTCCATGCCCTTCCTTAACAGAAATTGAAATCTAATGTTTCCTTCTTTCCAATCAATAATTGCACCAATCGTTCTAAGGAAAGGTCTACCAAGAATAATAGGACATGAAGGATTGCAATCTATATCAAACACAATGAAATCTACGGGCACATAATTACTATTTGCAACAATAAGAACATTATTAATTCTTCCCATAGGTTTCTTAATAGTGGAGTCCGCGAGATGCAAATTTAAAGAACAATCATCAAATTCACGGAAACCTAGCACATCACATAAAGTTTTTGGAATTGTGGAAATGCTAGCACCCAAATCACACAAGGCATGGCACTCATAATCTTTAATTTTAATCTTAATAGTAGGTTCCCACTCATCATAAAGCTTTCTAGGGATTGAAACTTCACACTCAAGTTTTTCTTCAAAAGATTTCATCATAGCATCAACGATATGTTTAGTAAAAGCTTTATTTTGATTATAAGCATGAGGAGAATTCAACATGGATTTCAACTAGGAAATACAATCTATCAAAGAACAATTATCATAATTAATGTCCTTGAAATCCAAAAGAGTGGGTTCATCGCTACTTAAAGTTTTGACCTCTCCAATCCCACTTTTATCAATTTTTGCATTAAGATCTAAAAACTCTGAATCATTGGGACGCCTTCTAGCTAAAGTTGACTCATCTCCAATACCATCTTTATCAAGATTTATATTAGAAAACAAAGATTCAATAGGAGTCACACCAATCACTTTAAGATCTTCATCATTATTATCACAAGAAATCAAAGAACACGCTTTTACAAACCAATCTCGCTTAGCACGTATCCTAGTGGTTCTTTCTTTGCACTCATCAATAGAAATTTTAATAGCTTTTAGAGATTCATTAATATCATGCTTGGGTGGCATAGATCTAATTTTCAAAGAATCAATCTCAAGAGAAATTCTATCAATGTTCCTAGCCAAATCATCAATCTTGAGCAATTTTTCTTCAACCATAGCATTGAAATATTTTTGGGAATTAATAAAATCTTTAATATTGTTCTCAAGATCAGAGGGCATCTTATTATCATTTCCATCAGAATTTTTGTAGGAATTACCATAATTATTAGAGGAATTACTAGGAAAAGGCCTAGGGTTGAAATTACCTCTATACGCGTTATTACCAAAATTGTTCCTTCCAACAAAATTCACATCCATAGAGTCATTATTGTTCTCAATCAAAGTAGACAAAGGCATGTCATTAGGATCAATAGGAGCACTCTTACTAGCAATCAATTTCATAAGTTCATCCATCTTTCCACTCAAAGTATTAATTTCTTCAATCGCATGCACTTTTTTACTAGTAGAAGATCTTTTGGCATGCCATTTAGAGTAATTAGTTATAATATTATCTAGGAGTTTAGTAGCTTCTCACAATGTAATTTCCATAAAAGTACTGTCGGTGTACTAAGTATTGGGCCACTAGTACCCCTTACTTGTGCACGGGCAGTTGTAGCCGTCCTCGCGGCAAGGCTTGCCGGGATCAGCTCGAGGTCGATTTAAGTCATCAAGGAAATCATCAAGTCAGAGATCTGAGAATCAGCAAATAAGCAAAGCTGGAAATCGAAGGCCAGCCTCCCCGGCAAGATCCTTGCCGGGATGGCTCGTGGAGCCCGGCAAGGCTTGGTTCCCAGCAAAGCTCGGCGCCCGGCAAGCCCTGGCGCCCGGCAAGGATTGGTGCCCGGCAAGGATCGGCGCCTGGCGAGATTCTGCCACTATGCCACCGCTCCGGCACAGTAACAAAGCCTGAAATTCTGGGTCCTTCTCTGGATGCGTGGCAATGCGCCAGTGGAGGAGAGCTTAAGCGGTGCTGATGGGATGGCCCCTTTTTCCATCCCCAAGAAAGTGAGGACACCTAAACAGACACCTCACGGTGCATTAAATACGTTTGTCCTAATCCGTCAGGGGTTAGGTATGATACCCTGTAGCTACTTTACACCTCAATGTATGTACATTTTGCCACTGTGGAGACCCCTTTGATCATATAAAAGGAGGCCCAAGGCAACTGCTACAGGGAGGGAGGGAGAACTTCTGGCCCATTCTGCATGCGTAGCTGCTCTTTGAACGCACTGTTCATTGCGAGCGCTCCTGAAGGCTGGGCTCAAGAACATCAATAAGAATACAAAGCAAGTATTGGGCCACTAGTACCCCTTACTTGTGCACGGGCAGTTGTAGCCGTCCTCGCGGCAAGGCTTGCCGGGATCAGCTCGAGGTCGATTTAAGTCATCAAGGAAATCATCAAGTCAGAGATCTGAGAATCAGCAAATAAGCAAAGCTGGAAATCAAAGGCCAGCCTCCCCGGCAAGATCCTTGCCGGGATGGCCCGTGGAGCCCGGCAAGCCTCGACGCCCAGCAAGGCTTGGTTCCCAGCAAAGCTCGGCGCCCGGCAAGCCCTAGCGCCCGGCAAGGATTGGTGCCCGGCAAGGATCGGCGCCTGGCGAGATTCTGCCACTATGCCACCGCTCCGGCACAGTAACAAAGCCTGACATTCTGGGTCCTTCTCTGGATGCGTGGCAACGCGCCAGTGGAGGAGAGCTTAAGCGGTGCTGATGGGATGGCCCCTTTTTCCATCCCCAAGAAAGTGAGGACACCTAAACGGACACCTCACAGTGCATTAAATACGTTTGTCCTAATCCGTCAGGGGTTAGGTATGATACCCTGTAGCTACTTTACACCTCAATGTATGTACATTTTGCCACTATGGAGACCCCTTTGATCATATAAAAGGAGGCCCAAGGCAACTGCTACAGGGAGGGAGGGAGAACTTCTGGCCCATTCTGCATGCGTAGCTGCTCTTTGAACGCACTGTTCATTGCGAGCGCTCCTGAAGGCTGGGCTCAAGAACATCAATAAGAATACAAAGCAGGAGTAGAATTTTACACTGATCAGCGGCCCGAACCTGGGTAAAAATCCCCCCGCGTCGATCACCGGTTCTGCTCTTTGCGTATACCTCTCCCCCCGCCGAATCGTAAAGGGGTCCCTCGGGATCCCATAGGTGTCGTGCTCCGACATCTTTGGCGCGCCAGGTAGGGGGATTGAGGTTTGCGTGAACCTGATCTGGTGGTCGACGCCCTAGTTCCTTCATCATCTTCATCATCATGCCGCCCAAGAAGAAGAACATTGCGACAGCACAACCGTCCGGGTCCGTTCTGCCCGCGCCTTCGCAGACAGGCGATGGTGTGGGTGCAGAAGGAAGAGGACTGGAACCCCCGCGGCGTTCTGGTGACCCAAGCCAAGCGAGCGGTATCGTTCGCAGTGGCAGTGGTAACTTGCACGCCGCTGGATCTAGAGATGGCGTTGTGTTACCTACGGGTGGCACAACAAATTCTAGGGATCGAAGAGCGCCTGCTGGAGCTCCCGCGCCGGCGCGAGCCTCGCAACCTGCCCAGGTCGTGCGAGATGAGCGACATCATGGCGCTGGTGGTTCGGGGCGTCCCTACGAAAAGGTTTCTGCGCATAGATCCCAAGATGCGCGGGACTAGCATGCACACCGAGCTGCCGGCGAAGGTGGCGCGCGGTCGCGTGACCGTGGCGGTGCTCCTTCTAACTTGGTTAGGAGTCAGAGCACCTCACGCACCTCGCACCTGTCGCCACCACCTATGCTAGCGGAAGCCTTGGCACGTGCGCAGCTGCTCCTCGATTTTCCTCCCGCCCCGGAGAAGATGGAGGAGTGGCGAGCTACTATCCAGAGCCTTATCGGCTTCGCTAATAAGGATGGACCACAAGAGGCAGGGCCCTCTCAGCGGAGGCCCATCGACCCGATGCGAGCCGGTGGAGAGAAAACCGGAGGCGGTGCAACTACAGTGCACTCTCCTCCGCGACATCAACGGCGGCCGACGACTCAGCAAGCCGACCGCCATGAAGAAGTTTCCATGGCGTCGTCCGATCCGCGGATGCGCCGTGATCAGCGTCTGGTTCTCCAGGAAAGAGGCAAGGAAGACGCTCGAACAACCATCGAGCGGCGGCGGGAAGCGCGCTATCAGTCTGATAAGCGCGCGGGGCCGGTTGTCGACGAGCCTATGCCAGGGAACGTAGGAGACTTGCCTTACGAGGTAGGACCTCCGGCGTTTACCCGTGAGCTACGACAAGTCCAATGGCCCAATTTCCGAACCTTCAAGCCAGAGGTCCCGGAGAAATACGACGGCAAGACTCATCCCTCGGAGTTCCTCAGCATTTACACCATTGCGGTGCAGGCAGCCGGGGGCCGAGATGACAAGATACTTGCCAACTACTTCCCGTTGGTGCTCAAACCCAACGTCAGGTCATGGTTGATGCATCTGCCGGAGGATTCTATTTCTTGCTGGTCAGATCTGTGCCATCAGTTTGTTGGCGCCTTTGTTGGAGGCCACCAAGCCCCTGGCCAAGAAAGTGATTTGCACATCATCCCTCAGAGGGAGGGCGAGTCCCTGCGCAAGTTTATGCAGAGATTCAGCCGGGTGTAGTACAATATTCCTGATGTTCATCCTGCCGCTGTCATTAGCGCGTTCCATCAGAACGTGCGTAACCGCAGGATGCGGGAAGAGCTGGCAATGAACAAAGTCAGGAGTATTGCCAAGCTTTACACTTTGGCCGACAAGTGTGCTCGAGCTGAAGAGGGGAGAAAACTCCCCGGTGAAGCTGTTGGTGCGACGGGCGACTCAGAAGAAGAAGATGCCGCGGCTCCGTCAAGGAAAGGCCGGCGGCGGAATAGGAAGCGCGGAGGCAAGGCCGTGCTTGCCGTCGAGGAATCCGGCAACCCTGGCGCCGCCAAGAAGGCCAAGGTTGGCGACCCCGGCAAGGATCTTGCCGGGTGCCCTTCCTGTCACGCCTTGGCGGCTGCCGACAAATCAGAGAACTCCGGCAAGCAGTACTGCAAGATCCATCACACTAAGGGCCACGATCTCCAGAACTGCCGGCAAGTTGAGCAGCTTGCCGAGAAGCAGAAGGCCGAATACGAGAGGCGAGACAAGGAGAAGGCCCAAGATGGTGCTGAGGGGTCCGGCAAGAAACGCGGTGGCCGAGGGGGTCGCCGCGGCAAGGCCAAACAGCAGAAGGATCGGCCCGCTCGGGGCCGAGATAAAGAAGGAGATGATGATGAAGAAGGTGACGAATCCAGTGAGCAGGAATTCCAGAAGGCTACGGAGGCTATGTGCATTGATGGGGGTGCCTCGCTGCATTCTTCCCACCGCCAACTTAAACAGTGGGTGCGGGAGGTTAATGCGGCAGAGCCATCCCCCGATGCATGTAGGCCTCTGAAGTGGTCCAGCACGCCTATCATCTTTGACGCCGAGGATCACCCTGATCGCACAACTGCGGTCGGGTGTTTGCCATTGTTGGTTTCCCCGACAATTCGCAACCTCAAGGTGACGAAGATGTTAGTTGACGGTGGGGCCGGCCTAAACTTAATCTCACCAGATGTGCTCACAAAGCTTCAGATTCCCGACGAAGACCTCGAGGAAACGGGTACGTTTCAAGGGGTCAACCCGGGAAGAACCCAGGCTAAGGGCAAGATCACGCTGCCGGTAACATTTGGCAGCGAGCTTAACTTCAGGACCGAAAAGGTGGTGTTTGATGTCGCCAAGATCCCCATGTCATACAATGGGATCCTTGGTCGGCCAGCGCTGGCTAAGTTTATGGCGGCATCACACTACGCATACAACGTCTTGAAGATGCCTGGGCCATTGAGCGTCATCACTATCCATTCCGATAAGAAGGATGCGCTCATCTGTGCCGACCAACTTTTCCGGGAAGCAGTTGCAGCACCTGCCATCAAGGCATCTGCTCCTGCCGCTGGAACTCCCGGGGGGAAGAAGAAGACCGGCAGGAACCTTGGCGCCAACTCCGGCAAGCGCACCTCCTAGGAGTGCTGCGCTTCCGTCGAAGACATGCCAGAGAGTTCCACCGGCAAGAACAAGAAGTCCAAGGCTGCCCCGCCGGAAACCAAGAAGGTGCCTGCCAGGGAGGACGGGATGGGGGGAACTTTCACCATAAGTTCCACCCTAGATGACAAATAGGAAAGCGCGCTTGTTGCTTTCCTACGGGCGAATGTCGACGTGTTTGCATGGCAACCGTCTGACATCCCCGGCGTTCCCAGGAAAGTAATTGAGCACCACCTTGCTGTCTGCCCTCATGCGTGGCCCGTCAAGCAAAGGGTGAGGAAATAGGCTTTGGAGCGGCAAGAATTCATTGCCGAAGAAATTAAGAAGCTGGAGGCGGCAGGACTGGTCAAAGGAGTGCTTCATCCAACCTGGTTGGCCAATCCGGTTGTAGTGCGGAAAGCGAACGGGAAATGGAGGCTTTGTATCGATTATACATATATCAATAAAGCTTGTCCAAAAGATCCTTTTCCCTTGCCGCGCATCGACCAGATCGTGGATGCCACCGCTGGTTGTGATCTCCTGTCCTTCCTTGATGCCTATTCAGGGTATCATCAGATTTTTATGGCAAAGGAAGATGAAGAGAAGACCGCCTTTATCACCCCATGTGGTATGTATTGTTTTATACGAATGCCTTTCGGGTTGAAAAGTGCTGGTTCAACATTTGCCAGAGCAATCCAGATTGGTTTTGAGCCACAACTCCATAGAAATATGGAGGCGTATATGGATGATATAGTGGTCAAAACTAAGGATAAAGCAGCGCTCATTCAAGACTTAGAAGAAACATTTGCGAACTTGCGCAAGATCAACTTGAAGCCCAATCCTGAGAAGTGCGTGTTCGGTGTTCCTTCCGGCAAGCTCCTCGGATTCTTTGTATCTTGCCGGGGAATCGAAGCTAACCCCGACAAGATCAGAGCCATTGAGCAAATTGAAGCGCCGAGACGCGTCAAGGATGTGCGTCGTCTTGCTGGCTGTGTTGCTGCTCTAAGCAGGTTTATTTCCAAATCTGCTGAGTGCGCCCTGCCCTTCTTCAAAATTTTGAAGAAGGCAGGTCCAATGAAATGGACCCCGGAAGCGGAGGCGGCGCTGCAAGATTTGAAGAAATACCTTTCTTCTCCGCCGACGCTAGTCGCACCTAAACCACAAGAACCGTTGCTGCTGTATCTGGCGGCGACAAATCAAGTGGTTAGTGCTGCGCTGGTGGCGCAGAGGGAAGCTGATGAGGAGGCAACATCAGCGGCAGGACCGCAAGATGACGTGGCAAGATCTTCCCCGGCAAGGGTTGATCCCGGCAAGACAGGATCTGCGCAAACAGAAGAGCCCGTGCAGAAGAAAAAGGTGGTGCAGCGCCCAGTTTATTTTGTTAGCTCCCTCTTACAAGGGGCTAGGTCAAGATATTCTGGTGTGCAGAAGTTGCTTTTCGGCCTCCTTATGGCCTCAAGAAAGCTGCGCCATTATTTTCAAGCACATGAGATCACCGTCGTCACTCGCTTTCCGTTGCAACGGATTTTGCAAAATCCGGAGGCAACCGGCAGGATCGTGGAGTGGGCGTTGGAGCTGTCCAGCTTCGGTCTTAAGTTTGAAAGTACTTCCACAATTCAGAGAAGGGCCTTGGCGGAGTTCATTGCAGAATGGACCCCGACGCCAGACGAAGAAGTTCAAGAAACAAGTCTCCCCGGCAAGGAAATCGATCAGCAATGGGTTATGTACTTTGACGGGGCTTTTTCGCTGCAAGGCGCCGGTGCTGGTGTGCTGCTTGTCGCACCCACCGGAGAGCACCTCAAGTATATAGTCCAAATGCATTTTCCCCGTGAGAGTTCAACCAACAACACTGCAGAGTACGAAGGTTTGCTTGCCGGTCTTAGGATCGCGGCAGACCTTGGTATCAAAAAGCTCATTATCAAAGGTGATTCACAGCTTGTCGTCAGGCAGGTCAACAAGAACTATCAAAGTCCGTTGATGCAAGCCTACGTAGATGAAGTGAGGAAATTGGAAGAGCGCTTTGACGGTCTCCAAATGGAACATGTCCCTCGTGCCGAGAACAGCGTTGCTGACGACCTGTCAAAGCGTGCTGCCCTCAAGTTGCCTGTGGAACCAGGAACTTTTGTGCTCCAATTGACTCGACCATCCGTGGCACCATCAATGTGGCAAGAAAAGAGAAGAAAGTTGAACTCTGGCCAGTACTTCCCGACAGAGCTCCCCGGAGCCGCCGGCAAGGAGGTTGCCGGGATCGATGCGCTTGCCGGGGAACAACAGGCTCCGGCAGGGTCTCAGGCCCTTGCTGTCGAGACAAATGTTTCCCCGACGGATGAGATGCCTTTAGTCCTAGTTGTCGAGCCTCAGGCTCCAGCATGGGCGCAGCACATTGTCCATTTCCTTCAGACAGGTGAACTCCCTGAGGAACAAGAAGAAGCGGAGAGAGTAGCCCGTCGGTCTGTTATGTACAAGTTCGTCGATGACGTCCTGTACAGAAAGGGACCAAACGGTGTGAAATTGAAGTGCATTCCTCGGGAGGATGGACTAGAGCTGTTGGCAGAGATACATGGGGGCATGTGTGGCTCTCACATAGGGTCAAGAGCGCTTGCCGGGAAAGCATTCCGGCAAGGTTTCTTTTGGCCCACCGCCCTCCAGGATGCGACTGCACTAGTAACCAGGTGTGAAGCGTGCCAGTTTCATTCGAAGAAATTACATCAGCCAGCTCAAGCTCTTCAAACAATCCCTCTCTCCTGGCCATTTTCGGTCTGGGGGCTTGACATACTGGGCCCCTTCCCCCGTGCTGCCGGGGGCTTTGAGTACTTGTACGTTGCTATCGACAAGTTCACAAAGTGGCCGGAGGTGGAAGTAGTGAGGAAGGTGACAGCGCAGTCGGCTGTCAAGTTCTTCAAAGGAATTGTTCGCCGTTTCGGTGTGCCTAACAGGATCATCACCGACAACGGCACGCAGTTCACAAGTCGCACCTTCATGCAGTACGTCCAAGACCTTGGCGGCAAGATCTGTTTTGCCTCTGTTGCTCACCCGAGAAGCAACGGCCAAGTGGAGAGGGCCAATGCTGAAGTGCTGCGCGGTCTCAGGACCAGAACTTTTGACAGGGTGAAAAAGTGCGGAAGACGCTGGATTGATGAGTTGCCGGCGGTTCTTTGGTCAATCAGAACGACACCAAATCGAGCCACCGGCCAGACGCCCTTCGCTCTAGTGTATGGAGCGGAAGCAGTTCTCCCCACGGAACTCATATACGGATCTCCTCGAGTGCTCGCTTATGATGAGCTCGAGCAAGAGCAACTGCGGCAAGATAACGCTGTGCTCCTTGAGGAGAATCGTCTTCAGGCTGCTGTGCGAGCTGCACGCTACCAGCAAGCTTTGCGCCGCTATCATAGCCGCAAAGTTCATGCCCGAAGCCTTGAGGAAGGCGACCTTGTTCTTCGACGGATTCAGTCCGCCAAGAATTCAAACAAGTTGACGCCAAAGTGGGAAGGCCCTTATCGGGTAGTACGAGTCACCAGGCCTGGCGCTGTCCGCCTGGAGACCGAGGATGGCGTTCTAGTGAGTAATTCCTGGAATATCGAACATCTTCGCAAGTTCTATCCATAAGGCCCGGTTGCCGGGGGCTCCCGGCAACCACCTTTTTGTACAAGTCTTGCCGGCAAGGCATGTGATCCTTTGTACAAAGCCAGGCGCAGACCCTGAGCACAGATGAATAAATTTAAGTGTTGTACATTTCCTTATTGATTCTCATGTTCACATTCATATATGCATGTTTGTCTAAGATGTTGTATAACACCTGATCCCGTAGTCTAACACCGCCAAGGTTTCATCTCTTTATTTTCTCTTCTTTCTTTTTCTTAAGACAGAAGGATTCCGCGCTGCACATTTGCCGGGGGGGGGGGGGGGAAGGGAGACATGAATACCAGTTGGTGGACGTTCGGAATCGTATGCTTGCCAGGAAGGACAAAGATAGAAAGCTAAGTCCTAAAACTCAGAGCAAGTTTTTCTTTTATTACCAAGTTAGTTCCTTGGACGATTCCGACCCTTGTATGGAAAATCTGCACGCGAAGGAACCCTTGTTGTAATCAGTTGCGCCCTTACTTTGTTTCGAGTCCGCTCAACGATTTAAGTGGCTGCACTGAGAACGCCAAGGAGTCTTGCCGGCCGCTGCGCCTCCAGCAGGCTGCTGAAGTCCCGCACCCAGCGCTCGCGGCAGGTTGTGCGCCGGCAAGTTTTTCAGTAAGCGTAGGATGAACTCCATACATAAAGGAATCAAACAAGGAAAGTAGCTAGCATGAGCCTAAACATTGTTAAATTATATTACATCCATGAGTTGCCGCAGTCCTAACTCGAGACTTAACTGTCTTTTACATGAGATGATGGCGGCAAGAATAAAAGGGAAGCACTCAATCCCTGCGCTGGCCTTCGATCCTTTTGATGGAGTCCACCTTCTCAAGGATCGGCGCGATGCACTTCTCAAGCGCCTCAACATTTGCATTCTTTGGCAGGTGGCCGAGTGCGCTGGAGAGGTCGATGCCGGGATTGCTGTGCACCACCTTGAGGAGCACCTTGCGAAGGACGGCCCGGCAAAGCCGGCGAGTCTCGTTCGCCAGTTGGGTCGCCCAGCTGGACTGGAGCGCCCTCAACGCGTTGATGATGCTTTCAAAGAACATCGTCAATCTCGCGCTTGGGGATATTCTTTCCTCAAAAGAATATCTGAAGTTCGACAAGCCCATGATTGACAGTTCTGCGGTAAGCTTCTCCGCGGCAGCGATGAGACGACCAGTCCAGATCTCCACTCCCTTCTCGTACTCATTTTGGGCAGCGGCGGCGCTCTTGAGCAGGTTCCTCTCTCCTTGGAGATCCTTGAGTAGAGCCTTCTCACGGGCCCTGCCGGCCTCGAGGGATTTCTGCAGCGTGGTCAGCTTCAGCTCCAGAACCGCAATATCATCAGCCGCAGAGGAGAGCTGCTTGGTCTTGTCGGACAGGGCGACTTGCATCTCCGCCAAGGAGTGGAGGGTTTTTTCCCTGTCCCCCTTGAGCGTCGAGAGCTCCTTGCCATGCTCGTCGAGATCTGTCTCCAGCCTCTTCACTTTGTCGCTCAGCTCGTTCTTGGCGGCCTCTGCAACTTCAGCAGCATCGATGGCCTCCTTGAGCTTGCCGGCGTGACTTGCAGTTAGAGCTTCGAGCGCCTCCTTGTGCTTCTGCTCCAGCTCCTGGGTCCGCTGCGCGACAAGATTTTCAATGTCTTCATCCTTGCTACGAAGCTTGGCGGCGAGCGCCTGCTCACGTGCGGTGAGATCTTCTTCGAATGCGTCAAGAGCAACGCGGCGCCCCGTCAGGAGAGCATCTTCGGCAGCGATCCTTTGAACAGCTTCATCATGGGCCTTCTCCATGTCTGATTGCTTCAGGAGGACCTCATTCCATTGCTGGCTCACTTGTTCTCGACCGGCAACCAGCTCTTGAAGGGCCTCGGCGTGCCAGATTTGCATTTGTGCGACGCGCCTTTGAAAATCCGCTTCGGCTGCCTCGACAACTGCCATTCTGGAGTCCGCCTTCTCTTTTCGGGCACGATGGAGAGCCTGGAGTTTGCGGAAGTTTCCGCCCATGGCCTGAAGGAGCCGATCCTCTTCAGACTTGCCACTGCTAGCGCTGGGATCGTCAACAACTTCGAGCCCGGCAGCGGCAATAATTTCCTCGAAAATTTCTCCTTCGGCAGGTGCCTCGGTGCTTGCCGTCCCTGGCAAGTTGATGAATAGGTTTTCGCCAACTTTGAGATACTTGCTGGATGAGGGCTCGTCAGATGTTGATGGCTGGTCTTCAGTGGCCGCCTCACCAGTGACAGGGGGCTCCGCGGCCGATGCAGCGCCTGGCGCTCCTGCGGCAGGAATGCCGTCAGTATGGTCCCCAGCCTCCCTGTCGCCCTCTTCAGCAGGTTCTTCCGCGATTTCCTTTTGTGCTGTCTTGGCGGCCTCCCCGTCAAGAGCATCACCGGCCCCGGCAACATCATCCTTGGTGGCCTCGCTGGCAGTGATCCTGTCCGCTTCGGCAGCAGCATCCCTGGCGGTCTCCTCGATGACGGCGTCGACGTCCATATGTTCCATCAGAGAGAACTCTGAAGGGTGAAGGAGGAGGTCAGAATAAGATCGAGTTTTTAAATTTTGAAGTGATCAAAGATAAAGAAGTAAGGGGAAAAGAATAACTAGCACTCTGAGGCGATCGAGTACCTGCGTCGGGCTGTCGAGAGGTGGCTTCGCCTCTCCCGGCAACTCCGGTTGCCGGGGGTGGGTTGCCGGAGTCCGTGCTTGTCGGCTCCTCCTCAATCCGGACGGGCTCGTCGGCAGGATCTCTTGCCGGAGATGTGCTTGTGGGCGGAGCGGTCGATGAAGGAGGCACAATGGGGCAATCTTCTCCTTGTTGCCGTTCTTCTCCTGCGAACCCAAAGATATCAGCGACAAGAATGGAAGCCTCGGCACCAGCCAACAGAAAAAGGGACAATGAACTTACGCTGGGGGCTGCGTTGAGGACTAGGCTCCGGGCTCACGATGACGGTCTCTGGCACGCTAGTGGAGCCTGCCGGGGGCTCGTCGCCCGTAGAAGTCCTTGACCTCTTCGCCATCCTCTCCAGCAAGGTTTCTGTTTCACTGCAGAAACAATACAAGTAAGTCAGTAAGACTGATGCAGATTGGAAGGTGGAAGTTGTGACAGGTACTCACTCTTTTTCCTCTCGCTCCAGACTGAAGCCGGAGATGTCGAAGTCGACCTCCGTTGCGATGTCAGAGTGGGGAGGCGGAGGAGGGGTCCTGGGCCGCTTGGCTGTGGCAGGCGCCGGGGCAGCCTCTGGCACGGTTGTACGAGACCCTCCTGCCGCTCCGGCGGTGGCCGCTGGTGTGGGTCTCGCACGCCGCGCGGGCTATTGACGGGCCCCCTGCCGCGGTCCGGTCTTGCCGGCCACTTTCTTGCCGGGGGATTCGCCGCTCGATGTAGGCTGGCTTGCCGGGACGCCCGATGCGGCTTTTCGAAGGACACGCTTTGTCTTCTTCGGGGGCGAGGGCTCTTCTCGCGTCTCCTCTTCGGCCGTGTCGTCGCCGGATGAGTTTTCAGCGACTGCGCCGCCTTCTGCCCCGGCAACCTTGCTCTCCTCGGCAGGTTTTGCCTCCACCACCACCTCTGCATCGCTGGCTTCCCACTCTGTGAAGCCAACGCTGCCGGCCTCCGCGGCAAGATTCGCTTCCTCCACTCTAGTAGCGATGTATGCTACCTCCTGATCTGTGGTGGCGTGAATAAGATCTGACTCTTGCCGGACAGGCTTCTCCGTCAGATTGTCGAAGAATTTCTGCGCTTCTTCCTCGCTTGGCTCGACCCAGGTCGGGTCAAGGCCGTGGGCGTTGAACATCGGCAAGAAGGCAATGATCGACCCCAGTGCAGAGTTGTTGCACAAGGGGACGATCCTTGCCGGCAGCCGGTGCTTGTCTTCGCGCTGGAATAACTTTTGGCGGAGAGCGCCAAGCTGCATAACAGTCAAGTTGTTGTTCAGCCCGGGGCGCAGCCTCATGACATCCGCTGCATTCTTATACTCCCAGGCTGGCCTCCCCCTATTCTGCAGAGGGGCGATGCGGCGGCGGAGGAAGTCGAAGCCGATCATCTCCATTGTCAGCCCGGCAGCCTTCAAGCGGAGGATCCTGGTAGTGGCGATTGTGAGCTTCTCGTCTTCTGCGGCGAGATCGCCCCAATCCTTGCCGCGGACCACCTTCTGTCGCCGGGGATGGCAAAAAGGATGAGGATCTGCTTCCTGGATCCAGCACCATTCGGCCCGCCACTCATCCCACTTTTCGCGGTAAACTCCATCTAGGTATATCTCTTTGTTCCAGGCCCTTGGAATCCAAGCAATAGATCCAGAGAGAGCCTCTCCTTTTTGGATTCGAGGATAGAAATAGTGGCGGAAAAGAGCAGAATTGGGGATCACGCCGGCAAAATTTTCACAAAGATGGGCAAAGATCGACATGCAAAATACGGCATTCGGCGTCAAATCAAGAAGGCGGAAGCCGTATGTATACATGATGTCGTTGAACAAATCGGAAAAAGGTGGACAGAGCCCACAATAAAAGTACGCAGTGAAGAAGGGGTATCTGTCCGATCCGCCTTTGGAACTAGCACCTGGGATTACGCGTGTGGCGGGGTGAGCTTGTGTTCCCTTCGCCCACATGCATTGGTATCGTCCCTTCAAGGTTTCGGCGTCGAGCGTCGGAGGGAAGACGACGAGCCTCTTTTGCATCTTCACCAGTTCGCTTTCCGGAACTTCAGCCTTCGACTCCTTGTCCGTGCCCTTGCCTTTGCTGGCCTTGGGCGGCATGGCGACTGTGGAGATGGAAGCCGGAGGACGGAACGAGCGCGGGAGCGGCGAGCAAAAGGGAAGGAAGGTTTCGCTCTGAGCTCGAGCAGAGGAAGGCGATGGCGATGGCCAGATTGGGAAGAAGAGGGGGTGAATGGGTTGGCGCCTCCACGACTTCTCCTTTTTATGGGGAAGGAGCGGGCCCACCTTGTTTATCCCCCAATATGAATGCGCCTTTGTGGGCGCGAAACAGTTTGCAGCCTTTTTGGCACACTTCCCACATCGCGCGCTCCGTGCGCGTAGTGGGGGCACAGTAAAACAAGATCTTTACGAGCAGTTAATTCCCTGCCACGCGTGCTCGTGCACTGTTTGAGCCTAGCCCAACAACGCCTCGCACTCATGTATGGCCCAGGCTCGGGGGCTCCTGTCGGTGTACTAAGTATTGGGCCACTAGTACCCCTTACTTGTGCACGGGCAGTTGTAGCCGTCCTCGCGGCAAGGCTTGCCGGGATCAGCTCGAGGTCGATTTAAGTCATCAAGGAAATCATCAAGTCAGAGATCTGAGAATCAGCAAATAAGCAAAGCTGGAAATCGAAGGCCAGCCTCCCCGGCAAGATCCTTGCCGGGATGGCCCGTGGAGCCCGGCAAGCCTCGGCGCCCGGCAAGGCTTGGTTCCCAGCAAAGCTCGGCGCCCGGCAAGGATTGGTGCCCGGCAAGGATCGGCGCCTGGCGAGATTCTGCCACTATGCCACCGCTCCGGCACAGTAACAAAGCCTGACATTCTGGGTCCTTTTCTGGATGCGTGGCAACGCGCCAGTGGAGGAGAGCTTAAGCGGTGCTGATGCGATGGCCCCTTTTTCCATCCCCAAGAAAGTGAGGACACCTAAACGGACACCTCACGGTGCATTAAATACGTTTGTCCTAATCCATCAGGGGTTAGGTATGATACCCTGTAGCTACTTTACACCTCAATGTATGTACATTTTGCCACTGTGGAGACCCCTTTGATCATATAAAAGGAGGCCCAAGGCAACTGCTACAGGGAGGGAGGGAGAACTTCTGGCCCATTCTGCATGCGTAGCTGCTCTTTGAACGCACTGTTCATTGCGAGCGCTCCTGAAGGCTGGGCTCAAGAACATCAATAAGAATACAAAGCAGGAGTAGGGTTTTACGCTGATCAGCGGCCCAAACCTGGGTAAAAATCCCCCCGCGTTGATCACCGGTTCTGCTCTTTGCGTATACCTCTCCCCCCGCCGAATCGTAAAGGGGTCCCTTGGGATCCCATAGGTGTCGTGCTCCGACAAGTACCTCCCGCGGCGGAATCTAAAAGATTTCTAGATGCAAAATTCAATCCGGCATAAATTTTTTGTATGATCATCCATAAACTTAAACCATGAGTAGGGCAATTTCTTATCATCAATTTCATACTCTCCCAAGATTGTGCAACATGTTCATGATCAAGTTGCTTAAAATCCATTATATTGTTCCTAAGGGAGATGATCTTAGCGGGAGGAAAATACTTGGAAATAAAAGCATCTTTACACTTATTCCATGAATCAATACTATTTTTAGGCAAAGATGAAAACCAAGTTTTAGCACGATCTCGTAGAGAGAACGGAAATAGCTTCAATTTAACAATATCATTATCCACATATTTTTTCTTTTGCATATCACACAACTCAACGAAAGTATTTAGATGGGATGTGACACCTTCACTAGGAAGGCCAGAAAATTGATCTTTCATAACAAGATTCAGCAAAGCGGCATTAATTTCATAAGATTCCGCACTAGTGGCGGGAGCAATCGGAGTACTAATAAAATCATTATTGTTAGTATTGGAAAAGGCACACAACTTGGTATTCTCTTGAGTCATCGCGACAAAGCAATGGATCTAACACACGAGCAAACAAAACGCAAACAAAAAGACGAACGGAAGAAGGGCGAATAAAAAGGCAAATCTTTTTGTGTTTTCCTGAAATCGTTTTAGAAGTGGGGAGAGAAAAACAAGAGGCAAATGGCAAATAATATAATGCAAGAGATGAGAGTTTATGGTGGGTACTTGGTAGGCTTGATGTAGAACCTCCCCGGCAACGGCGCCATAAATTCTTCCTGCTACTTCTTGAGCTTGCGTTGGTTTTTCCCTTGAAGAGAAAAGGGTGATGCAGCAAAGTAGAGATAAGTATTTCCCTCAGTTTGAGAACCAAGGTATCAATCCAGTAGGAGGTACAAGAAAGTCTCCAATCTATGCACCTGCACAAACAATCAAACACTTGCACCCAACGTGATAAAGGGGTTGTCAATCCCTTCACGGTCACTTGCAAGGATGAGATCTGATAGAGATAGATATAAAAGATTATTAAAACATAAAGCAAAATAAAAGTAAATAAATTGCAGCAAGGTATTTTTTGGTTTTTTGGTTTATAGATCTGAAAATATATGATGGAAAATAGACCCCGGTGCCATAGGTTTCACTAGAGGCTTCGCTCTTGAAAGAAAATAACACGGTGGGTGAACAAATTACTGTCGAGCAATTTATAGAAAAGTGCAAAGTTATGATGATATCCAAGGCAATGATTATGAATATAGGCATCACGTCCGTGTCAAGTAGACCGACTCCTTCCTGCATCTACTACAATTACTCCACACATCGACCGCTATCCAGCATGCATCTAGAGTATTAAGTTCAAAAGAACAGAGTAACGCCTTAAGAAAGATGACATGATGTAGAGGGATAAACTCAAGCAATATGATGAAAACCCCATCTTTTTACCCTTGATGGCAACAATACAATACGTGCCTCGCTACCCCTACTTTGTCACTGGGTGAGGACACCGCAAGATTGAACCCAAAACTAAGCACCTCTCCCATTGCAAGAAGAACCAATCTAGTTGGCCAAACCAAACCGATAATTCGAAGAGAAATACAAAGATATCAAATCATGCATTTAAGAATTCAGAGAAGATTCAAATAATATTCCTAGATAATCTGATCATAAATCCACAATTTATCGGATCTCGACAAACACACCGTAAAAGAATATTACATCGGATAGATCTCCAAGAACATCGAGGAGAACATTGTGTTGAAGATCAAAGAGAGAGAAGAAGCCATCTAGCTACTAACTATGGACCCGTAGGTCTGTGGTAAACTACTCACGCTTCATCGGAAGGGTAATATAGTTGATGTAGAAGCCCCCCGTGATCGAATCCCCCTCAGTCAGGGTGCCGAAAAAGGCCCCAAGATGGGATCTCATGGGTACAGAAGGTTGCGGCGGCGAAAAAGTATTTTGGTGGACGCTTCTGGTCGTTTGGGAATATTTCTGAATTTATAAGCCAAGAGTTAGGGTTGGAGGAGCTCCGAGGGGCCCACAAGCCCTCAAGGCACCCCCCTAGGGCGCGACCCTGAGGCTTGTGGCCTCCTCGGGACTCCTCTGACTTCATCTCCAACTCCTACGTGTGTCTTCTGGTCCAAGAAAAATCATCGCGAAAGTTTTATTCCGTTTGGTATTCCTTTTCTGTAGAACTCAAAAACAAGGAAAAAAATAGAAACTGGCTCCGAGCTCTGGGTTAATAAGTTAGTCCCAAAAATAATATAAAATAGCATATTATTGCATATAAAACATCCAAAACAGATAATGTAATAGCATGGAACAATAAAAAATTATAGATACGTTGGAGACGTATCAACCCGGAATTTGACTCTGATTATGATATTGCTTACCAAAGATGGCCACTTTCATATTGGTGATGTGATGCTTTAGAGTGTTTAGCTCTTCTATCACTGGCTCAAGCTGGCTCTCTGCCTCTTCAGCACACTTCAGCAATATTGTTTTTTCTTGCTCATGAGCGGCTTTCAAGGAGTGCCAATTCTCTGAGGTAATCAACATAGACTTATGCAAAAATGAGGAAGATGACTCTGCCTTCTCACACACCTTTTTCTCTATTTTTGGTTGCTCTTGCACGCCAACAACTTTTGACTCGGCTAAATCGAGCATATCCTGTCATGCACAATGCAAACTTAGTTCAATTATTTTAGAGTCCCAAGCCGGCGAGGTCGCATGACCCGGCACTTGGGGGCTACAATGCAGAGTTTTATATTTTATCAAGACAAGTCTCATGAAGCTGCAAGCAGACCCCATGACACTTGGGGGCTAATGCAAGTCACTTTTTCAACCAGTACAATACAGACCCGGCTATCTCATCGAGATGAGTCGGCCCTTGGGGGCTACAGGTCGTTTTCCCACAACATTTTTTGCCTATGGTAATATTTTGAAGAATCGGCTCCTAATTTTCATAACGACCCGGTCCTTGGGGTCTATGATACCACTTTCAACTTTTCTGATAAGTCCTAGCCCAATATCATTCATTGAGCCGGCCCTTGGGGGCTACAGTTTGCTCATTACATTTCCAAGCAAGCCTTAAGCACACTCATTTTTCCTATGCTTAAAACTTGGGGGCTACAATAGTATATATGAAAAAATGAGAAGAAGTGTTCATACCTCATATTTGCGTTTCAATGCATTTATTATGCTCATATCAGCATCCCGGCTCCCAGACAGCTGGGTCAAGCATTGTTAGTGAAGGTCATTGGCGCTCATCTCCTCAAAGTTGGGAAGCTCCAGCTTGGTTTTCCCTTTCGCCAACATTTCTGGGTCATCCTTGGCCATGAATTTGGCCAAAGTGTTTGATGCCTATGGAGCCTTATAAGCTTCTGTAGTAATGTTCACCTCTTCATCGACCACTGTGTGCGACGAAATAATATCTTCGACCTCCTTCACAGGATTGGAGGCACAAGCAGGACTTGGCGGGTTAGTGTTGTGAGCCAGGTCATCCTTTTTTCCCTGTTCATCCATATGGACTGGCTACACTGTCACCGGCTCATCGGCACCAGCCGGCTCATTTTGCTGCATGATTAGGGTTGTCTTCAGCTGTGGTTTCAGTTTGAACCTCTAGAGTCACCAACAACGGGTCTTGAGACTCAGGGATTACTGCAGCAGAAGATGACTCACCCACTTTTTTCTGCTTGATGGTCTTGGCCCTGTAGAGATGTGAGTAAGCTTGGATTATAGAAATAATTATTATGACAAAGTATAGTTGCCAAAAGCTTACCCATGCTTAATGACTAAGGGCGGAAGCTACGAGGCGGTTGATTCTCTAGAGGAGGGTGACGTCTCCTGATAATTTGAGCCAGAAGGATTAAGTGGTTGCCTAATAAGACCGGCTCATGGGAGAGATGGAGTTGGGCTATGAGACACCTCATTTCGTTGCCTATGGGCGACTGGTTCATCATATAAGCTGGTAGACAGTTCGCCAAAACTGCTCCAGAGCTTGAGTTTGGATGTGCCGACTTGCTGCGAGTTCTTCAAAAGAAATTTTGGGTCTAAGTGAGCGTTTGGATGTGAAAGTGGTACCTTTCTGACGGCTCATCTTGTTCTCTTTGGGATTAAAGTTTTCGAGCTAGAGGAGATTGAAATTACCTCAATGTTGCTGGCTCGACTGGTCTCGGTGTTATCCTGAGAAGAAAGGGCGTCAGCAAGTTGAATAAAAAGGCGACCAAGCGAGTCAAGCTCTACCTCAGACTCATTTTTGGCAACCGGCTCATTAGCACCGACCGACTCATTAGCTTGCTCAACTGGAGCAGGGGCAGACTTTTGAGGTTTCTTCTTTTTCCAAAACTTGTTGTCTGCCTGCATATATGATGAGCCGGCAATTAAATTTAAAGACGACAAATAAATTGGACAGAATGAGTAAGACTGTAAAAGTAAGACTTACTAGAGGCACGGGGTTCGTCTGGCAAGAGGGAGCAAGTCCAGTCTTGTTACACTTATCTTGGGGATCTCCCAGCAGCTTCTTGGTGGCTTTGTTCACCTCATCTTCAAACAAGTTGACTTGACTAAAGCGTTGCACATCAACCAAGTCGCCAGTGTAATTGCACATCAAGTCGCCTCTCCAGCTAAGGGGCTGTATGCGCCAGCTTATCCAACACCGGGTCAGGTCGATCCCGGTGAGGTGATACGTCTCCAACATATCTATAATTTTTTATTGTTCCATGTTGTTATATTATTAATCTTGGATGTTTTATATTCATTTACTAGCAACTTTATATCATTTTTTGGGGCTAACCTATTAACTTAGTGCCCAGTGCCAGTTGCTGTTTTTTGCTTGTTCTTTACTTTGCAGAATATCAATACCAAACGAAGTCCAAATGCCACAAAACTTTTTAGAGATTTTTTTCTGGCAGGAAGGGACCCTGGAAGCTTCTGGAGGCCACGAGAAGAGGCCTGAGGGGCCCACTAGGCACCAGGGCGCGCTAGAGGCCCCTGGCGCGCCCTGGTGGGTAGTGGGGCCCTCGGGCACCGCCTTGACCTACCTCCGCCTCTATAAATACTCTAAAATCCCAAAAATCCTAGGGGAGTCGACGAAATACTTTTTCCGCTGCTGCAAGTTCCAGAAGCACGAGATCCAATCTAGAGGCCTTTTTTGGCACTCTACCGGAGGGGGCAACGATCACAGAGGGGTTCTTCATCGTCCTTGCTACCCCTTCGATGATGCGTGAGTGGTTTACCACAGACCTATGGGTTCGTAGTTAGTAGCTAGATTTCTTCTTCTCTCTTTTTGATCTTCAATACAATGTTCTCCTCGATGTTCTTGGAGATCTATTTGATGTAACTCTTTTTTGTGGTGTGTTCGTTGGGATCTGATGAATTGTGAGTTTATGATCAGATCTATCCATGAATATTATTTGAGTCTTCTCTGAACTATTTTATGCATGAATGTTATTGCCTCATATTTCTTCTCTAATTTATTGGTTTGGTTTGGCCAACTAGATTGATTTATCTTGCCATGGGAAGAGGTGCTTTGTGATGGGTTCGATCTTGCGGTGGTCAATCTCAGTGACAGAAAGAGACATGACATGCATGTATCATTGCTATTAAGGGTAACACGATGGGGTTTATTCATACGTGAGTTTATCTTGTCTACATCATGTCATCTTTCTTAATGCATTACTCCGTTTTTCCATGAACTTAATACACTAGATGCATGCTGGATAGCGGTCCATGTGTGGAGTAATAGTAGTAGATCCAGAATCATTTTGGTCTACTAATCTTGGACGTGATCCCTGTATACATGTTCATTGCCTTGGATATCATCATAATTATTTGCTTTTCTATCAATTGCCCAACAGTAGTTTGTTTACCCACCATATGCTATTTTCTCGAGAGAAGCCTCTAGTGAAAACTATGCCCCCCGGGTCTATTTCCTATCATATATTAAAACCAAAAATACCTTGATGCAATTTTCTTTTATTTATTTTATTTTGTATTTTTGTTAGATCTATTTATCAAAACCTATACAATTTAATATATCTCAATACCGTTGAGGGATTGACAACCCCTTCACGCGTTGGGTTGCAAGTATTTGTTGTTTGTGTGCAGGTGCTGTTTACATAGTGTTGCTTGGTTGTCCTACTGGATTGATAACCTTGGTTTCATAACTAAGGAAATACTTACCTCTATTGTGCTGCATCATGCTCTCCTCTTCGGGGAAATACCAACGCAGATTACAAGTAGCATGAGGCCATTAGCCGTCAGAGCTCTTAATTTAGAATAAAAAGGAGAAACTTGTTTCCGCTCCTCATCTGACGGCCAACGGGGGAAAGCAATCATCGTGTTGAGTCAGTCCAGTCTGTAACCCGGCAAAGGGTTTTCACCTCAGGGGCAGTGTTTTTGCAGCAGAACCAAGTCTTGTTCCATCCCTTGGGATGACTCACTAGCTTGGCTTCTGGAAAAGGACTGTTTTTCTGCCTTTGAACAGAAATTCCACCAAGTTCTATGCTAGGACTGTCCGCGAACTCGGTTTGGTGGTTGATGTAGAAGAACTCCCGGAAGAGAGGGACAGTTGGTTCCGTCTGGAGATAAACTCCATAGAAGACTTGAAACTGGCAAAGATTGGTAACTGAGTTTAGACCAAGGTCCTGGGGGCAGAGGTTGAAAAAGTTGAGAAAATCCCGGAAGAATTTTGACCTGGGCGGACAAAAACCCGTCTGAAGATGATCTACAAAGACGACTGTCGGTGTCAAAACTGGCGGATCTCGGGTAGGGGGTCCCGATCTGTGGATCTAGGATCGATGGGGAACAAGGGACGATGAACACGACGTTTACCCAGGTTCGGGCCCTCTCAAAGAGGTAAAACCCTATGTCCTGCTTGATTGTATTTGATGTATGATATGGTTACATAGTCGATCTACCTCAAGATCAGGCGAGCTAAACCCTAGGTTGAAGGGGGTAAAGGATGTTACTCTAGCCCTAAAGACTAAAACCCCTGGTTTATATAGACACCAGTAGGGTTAGGGTTACAGATGATTGGTTACAGGGAAAGAAAGATCCTGCCTAATCCTGGCTTGGAGGGCACACCACAACTCCGAAGATTTCCTATTCGGCCATCGATTCGCACTCTAGCATGGGCCCATAGTAGCCCATCAGTCCGGCCCATATACAGTAGGCCGACACCCTGAGGACCCCTTAATCCAGGACTCCCTCAATAGCCCCCGAACTAGCCTCCAACGCCAGGGCTTGTGTTCGGCCTCCGCACATCTCATGGTATTCGGCTTGCGAGGCGAGTTCTTCGTCTTGTCCTGTGCATGCTCAGAATTGAATGGTGTTCGGAATCTGAAGCATCCACTTTAGTTAGCCTCGAAGGCCAAAATGCCCAAGTGTGAATAGTGCCATCGTCTGACAATTTTTAGCGAAGGGTCGTGGCCGGTCATAATGTAAAATGTCTGGTAGTTCTCGATACGCAGCTCGAGGCCACCCCTCCATTAGCACGTCTCATCAAGGCAGAGATCGTGCCCTGTTTTTTAGGAGATATGATCAATGATTTCGATTCCCCACCCGCGCATAACGTCGCGAGTATATCGGGAAGTGGAAAGGCCCGTGGCATGAAAAGGGGAACCCTCGGCTTCTCCGCGGTCTATAAAAGAGGGAAACAACTACAGTTAACATATCACACCTTTCTCGACCTCCCACTGCTGCCTTTCCAACCTCCAGAGCTCCAGCGCCCTGCCTTGCTACTCCGCGGAAAATCCTTTCCAGCTCCTCCCTAGCCCGAGCCATGGCCGGATCTGGCGCTAATGGCAAGTGGGACACCTCCGTCGTCACCAATGATGACATCTTGGAGCTGAAGTGGGCCAGCTACTTATCGGTCGATATCGCCCATCGGGCCCCCGAGGAGGGCCAGATCATCCCCACGCCCAAGTCGGGCGAGAGGGTAGTATTCCTTCCCCATTTATCCTGGGGCTAGGATTTCCCCCGCACCCATTCGTGAGGGGGTTGATGTTCTTCTACGAGCTAGATTTTCATGATCTAGCCTCCAACTCTCTCCTCCACATTTCGGCCTTCATCATCGTCTGTGAGGCCCTTCTGTGCGTCCAGCCACACTTTGGCCTATGGCTAAAAGTGTTCAACGTCAAGCCGAAGGTGTTCAGTGGCGCCCAAGCCGACTGCAGCGGGGCCATGATCAGCAAGCTGACCCGAGTTCAATGGCTGGAGGGCCAGTTTATCGACAACGTCAAGGTGTGGTAGGAGTCGTTCTACATTACAGAACCAAGGGATGCGGCCTGGACGGCAGCTCTTGAATTCAGATCAGGCCCCCCAACCAGACTGATCTCGTGGACCAAGAAGGGTCCTAACTGGGGGTCCGCTGGTGAGGTGAAGATGCTGCAGAAGCGCGTCACCAGTGTGATGGAGACCGGCGCCAAGCTGACCAACGTGCTCCAAATAATCCTCAGGCGCCGGCTCCTTCCTTGCCAGCTAAGGGCCAGTCCAATGTGGGACTATAAGTCCGACGACCCGGTCATCGTACAGTACCTCTTCGGGACAACCCACGACAAGGTGTGGGGGCACCTGTTTAAGTCCCAGGAGGACTGGCCGGCCGAGAATGAATACATCGGCCTCGACGCCGCAACCCAGCTGAAGAAGGTAATTGACCCTTTTTTCGATACGTATTCGGGAGGTCGTATTGCACAAAACTTAGTTCAAACACCAATTCGTGGTCGTTACAGGGCTAGCTCGAGAAGTCCGAGAAGGTCAGCAGCCCGACTCCTCTACCCGAGGGGCCTCTATCGGCTCAACTGGAGGAGCTGCTGGTCGCGGCGCCTTATAAGGTGCCAGAAAAGAAAGGGAAGAATAAGAAGGACTTGCCGGAGGCCAGTGAGAGCCTCCGCCGAAGAGGCCGTCCAGACACCTAGTCCGGAGACACCGCCACCCTGTCTGCCCAAGATGGGGATGAGGAGGAGGACGAGGAGGAGAGCGCCTCCTCCCACTCCAAGAAGAGGGCGGCGGCCGGGGACGTCGAGGAGGAGCAGCCTCCTCGGGCCCAGAAGAGGCAGTGCAGGCCCAAGCTGATCCTGCCCGACAGTTCGGACTCCGATGAGGAGTCTGTGGCATCCGAGAAGGTTCCAGAGAAGGAACCCAGGGTCAAGCCCACCGCCATGAGGTGCAAATCTCGACATTTTACGCTTATTTTATTTTGCCAGTCTTTCACTAACAAGAACTAACTGTGTGATATTACAGTCCACCGCACGGCCACCCTGCTGAGTAGACCTCGGAGGGGACCTCTCCACCTGCCGAATTGGCGGACAGCGGATCTGCGTCGTGCTCCGCGCCTCCCCCGGTCCCCGAAGAGGTCGGGGAAGTGCTGTCCCGAAGGACCCCTTCTCATCCGAACACGGGGGAGGAGGGCGACATAGCCATGGCCGAGGCCGATGCCTCAGTCACCAAAGGCCAGGAGGGTGGACCTCTCCTGGCTAATGTGGGAGGAGAATCCGGGCCGTCCGGACCCTCCCAGCCGGCTGTGCCTGAGCCTTCAAGGCCTTCACCGGTGCCGGTCCCACCTTCCGATGGGGAAGGGGACGAGGTCCTACTGCCTGCGCCGGACACCAATGACTAGGCAGCGACGGGCTGGCCAGACGCGATGGAGGAGTTGATGAGCAATTCCGCCATCGTCGACGGGAACCGCGCCCTTATGGGTGTGATTTTGTGGGGTGTTCGGTCCATCCAAACCGGACTGAACAATGCCGTCCAAGGCCTTCTAACAGGCTTTGAGGTGATTCGAGTAATGTCCTTTCCCCACAGTCTGGATTTATCTTTTTTTGTCAAAGTTTGAGCAGGCCGTATATATAATAGCCTCCGAGACTTTGTGAGGCTTGCAGAAGACCTTGCAGAGGATCAAGTATCCGTAGGCCAGCTTTTGAAGTGTTATGATTGATTTGATATCGCAGGCATCATCCTTGGCCGCGGCTGCTAATGTCGCTGCCTTGGAGGAGATGGATTGGAAGCTTAAACGCTCTGATGAAGAACTTGACCTCGTCAACAAGCGGCTTGATGAGGCACAAGGTAAGTTCTTGTCGAAGTACATAGTTAACACTGCCGGATACTTACATTCCGGACTATATGCTGAGCATATGGTGTTTAGTGAGTGCAGTGGCCACCACGGAGGTTGAGGGCCTGATGGCGGCGCTGAAGAAGGCCGAGGCCGAGGCGGCCGAAAATAAAGCGGCTGCCGAAAAGGCGGTAGTCGAGCTGGAGAAGGTGAAAACCGCCGGCGAAAAGCTTGAGGCTCGGGTAGCCGAAGTGTAGGTGGAACTCAAGGATGCCATCACGAAATGTGAGGCCCTTGAGCAGAAGCAAAAGGAGTAGTCATCCAAGCTTTCCAAGGCAGAAAAAGAGCTCCAGGAGGACCGGACGGAGGTGCGGAGCGTCTGAGAGGAGCTCCGCCAAGTGGGGCAAATCGCAGATGGTAAGAAGTACTTACTGCAGAGTGTTTTCGACGGCAACAGGTTTGCCTTGCTGACGCGGGTCTGGCGCTCCGCAGGTGTTTTTGCCGAGCTTCTGAAGAGTGCGGCGGCTACGGCGGAGCACTACACCAAGCGGGAGGAGGACTCCGAGCGGCGGCTTTTCTGGTCGCAGTTCCAGGCGCCCGAGCATCATCCGCTCCTTAGCAACCAGATGAAGCAACTGGTGGAGCTGCATCGGATGGCCAAGCCAGCCCTGAAGGATCTTTGTGTCTGGCTATGGCTCGCAGAGCCCATTCCGGATAGCTACTTTGGCTTGGTGCCGAGGCTGCGTGATGCATCGTCGCGGATTGATACCGTGAGGCGTTCTGTGTGCCTTGAAGGAGCTAGGCTAGCCTTTGCGAAGACCATGGTTCATTGGCCGAAGATCAAGCCAATGGACATGACCACTGGTCCCTCGCCAGTCGGCAAGGAGCATCGTCGCCCCAAACTGTACTTCGCACAGGTTATGGACAGTGCTTGGGCGATAGAGGGCCAATGTTCCAAGGATGTAATCATTGAGTGATTGTATTAACTTGTCATATGAACCATTTTGCTTTATAATGCGGCTCTTTTACATACTATGGTGTTTTTATTTTGACTCATGTGCGACCGTTTATTATTCTGAAAGTTACCAGTCATCGGCTTCAGCCCCCAAGTAAATGGTACAAGGGGTGTCTCGTCTCCGCGCTGTTACCCTTAGCCGACGTCTCGGTGCCCGAAGGCGGTAGTGCGTGAGAGGGACTAGGCAATCGGACTATTCGGTTTTATTGCTTTCACTTAGCCATAGGAGCTTGACAGTGGGAGCTAATGACTAGCCCCCCGTGGTTTGTGATGTACGTGGGAGCCGAAGCATGCCTTAGTAATCACATGGTTTGTGCTAGGACGAACCCTGCGTATGACACGGATAAATCACCAACGATTCTTAGTTTAACACTTGTCATCGGATCGCTGACCAGTTCTCGCTTACTATGACGGTCAGTTTTCGGCTTTCTCCCCTGAGGTGCTTAACTGGACTAGCCAGCAGTACAATCACAGGGGTTCTCCCTTTACCTTCTTAGCCAAACGTTTGGAACGTAAGAAGGCAAGCACAGGAGCCGGGCAACCCAACTATTGACCCAAGACATAGTTCGGAACTAATGCATATAGTGCAACATCCGAGACGCCAAACGCTCCATGAAAGAGTGGTGCCGGACTTAGTACATAGGACTGATGGAAGATCAAGCCTTTGGTCAATTAACCGATTTGTATTTGTTACACAATGTGTGCATGCCCAGTTTGTTCGAAGAGCAGGAAAAAAGGAAAAGAAAGAAGCAAGGGAGAGCTAAACAATTCGGATGCCTGAACACCGTAAAAGGTGTTTTTATTTTCCATGAGCTTTGGACGTCTAACCGTACAATTCGAACTTCTGAGGCGTTTATGATAAGCAAGAAATTTTTTACAGAGAAAGGTTTACACAGGGCCTTGATTTGTGGGTCGAAGCCTCAACTGTGCCCTACTTCACGTCTGCGCCCTTGCTTCTGTAAGATGGAGTGGGGGTGAATTGGATGTCCATGAACACCATGTGCTGGCGAGGGGTGCCTTCAATAGGGGCCTTGAGATGTAGCCCTGTCGCACATAGCTTGATGCTGAGCGAGTCCGGAGTCGTACCGTTGTCGTCCAAGGACATGGTGATGTCGTAGTTCGGTTGAGCCGAACACGTTGAGATATGTGTTTGATATGAGCCCCCACGGCCGCCCATGGTATCTTGAGCACGAAGTTGTGCTGATGAGGCACGTATAGCGCGATGAAGGCGGGCATGCCGTGGGGAGCGCGTCCCTATTTGCGGCGAACGCAGACGGGCTCCCATGACGGGGATCGGGCTCTAGCCCATTTGATTGTATCTCTGGACTTTACGACGGGCTAATACTTTGGCCCGTTGGCGACGAATTGGTCTTCGGCTGCCAGGGCCGCAGTGTGTTCCTCGGTCCGGAGTGAGCTCTCTGTGTTGCCGTTGATCATTATGACGCCCGCGGGGCCAGGCATCTTCAGCTTGAGGTATGCGTAATGTGGGACGGTGTTGAATTTGGCAAACACCGGTCGGCCGAGGAGGGCATGGTAGCCACTGCGGAATGGGGTTATGTCGAAGATCAAGTTTTCGCTTTGGAAGTTATCTGGTGAGACGAATACCACTTCCAAAGTTATCGTGCCTGGGCATCGGGCCTCTACGCCCGGAATAACCCCCTTAAAGGTGGTGTTGCTGGGCTTGATCCTTGATGGATTGATCCCCATTTTCCTCACTGTGTCTGCATAGATCAGATTGAGGCTACTGCCTCCGTCAATTAGGACTCTTGTGAGGTGGTACCCATCGATAATGGGGTCAAGTACCAGGGTCCCCGATCCTCCATGACGGATACTGGTCGGATGGTCCTTGCGGTCAAAGGTGATCGGGCAAGCCGACCGTGGGTTGAACTTCGGCGCTACGGGCTCAACGGCATACACATCGTGCAGCGCGCGCTTTCTCTCCTTCCTTGGTATATGGGTGGCGTAGATCATGTTTACCGTCTTGACCTCAGATGGGAAGGGTTTTTGGCCTCCACCATTGTCCTTGATATGTTTTTGATATGTGTTGGGTGGCGTAGTTCGGTCTGCGGGGCTCATCATTGTCCTTGCTTCGTGGGCTTTTGCCCGAGTCTTCGGCTGTATGCTTGCAGGCCTGCTTTATCACCCAACAATTACGGTTGGTGTGGTTGGTGGGCTTTTTGGCGGTGCCATGAATCTGGCAGGGCCTGTCCAAGATGGCGTCCAACTTGGTTGGGGCGTCCTGGTTGCCTTCAGAAGGCTTTTTCCATGACCCAAACTTGGGATTACGGAATCCGGCATTGATTGCCGTATCGTCAGCTTCGCCATCATTGTGGCGATGTTTGTTCTTGCTTCGTCATGGCTTCCCGTTCTCATCTCGGACTTCTGAGGTTCCGGGGGCTTCTGGGTTGGAGCTTCTACGAGCCAACCAACTGTCCTCTTCGGTGCAGAAGCATGTCATTAGGGAGGTGAGCGCTGACATCGTTCTCGGCATGTCTTGGCCGAGCTGACGTGCTAGCCATTCATCTCGAATACTATGCTTGAAAGCGGCAACGACTTCGGTGTTCGAACAGTCGATGATTTAGTTTTTCTTGGTCAAAAATCAGTTCCAGAATTGCCGGGCTGACTCACTGGGCTGCTGAATTACATGGCTCAGGTCATCGGCGTCCGGGGGCCGGACATATGTGCCTTGGAAGTTGGCTCGAAAGGCCTCTTCGAGTTCCTCCCAACATCCTATAGAGTCTTCGGGAAGGCTATTTAGCCAGTGTCTGGCTGGGCCCTTGAGCTTTAATGGTAAGTACTTGATAGCATGGAGGTCATCTCCTCGTGCCATATGAATGTGTAGCAGAAAGTCTTCAATCCAGACTGCCGGATCCGTTGTCCCGTCATAGGGCTTAATATTTACAGGTTTGAATCCTTCCGGGAATTGGTGCTGCATGACCTCATCTGTGAAGCACAGAGGGTGAGCGGCACCCCTGACTCGAGCTATGTCGCGCTGGAGATCATTTGCCATCCGGGCTCGTTGCTGTTCCCAAGCTCCGTTATTTATGTCTAACCAGGCTTGGTACCCATCCCGTCTAGCGGGGGGATCATCTCTGGGTCCGTAAATGGACCTTGTCCGACCTGCCCGAGCGTCCAAACCGCGTCATAGGTCATATTCATAGACTGGCCGTACTGGCTCCTTGCCTTGACGGTGGGGTGGGTCGGGAGGCGGATCGGCTTTATCAGCTGTCCTCTCCCGTCCTCAAGGGGGGCGGTCCGGCTGGTCCACCTGAGTGTGCCTTGCAGGTGTTGGCTCTATGGCCTCGTCATCGAATTGAGGCAGTAGCCTTCGCATAGGGTAGCTTTTGGTCTGTCGTGTGTGGCTGTACTCCTCTTCGGCGACTAGTACCTTGGTCCACCTGTCGTTGAGGGTATCTTGCTCGGCCTTTATCTTCTGCCGATGTTTCTTCAGGCTTCGCGCAGTGGCAATTAGCTGCCGTTTAAACCGCTCTTGATCCAGCTGGTCTTCGAGGACGATGAAGTCCTTGTCGCCCAAACTAACCTCCTCTTCGGAAGGGGGAGGTAGTTGCTGTCTTCAGAGTCATCAAGGTATTCGAGATCCAGCGGGTCCTCGTGCTCCTCGTGGTCATTTTGTGGCTGTTCGTTGGTGCTGGGATCGCCGAGGTTGTCCGCTTTGTCCGGGGTGGCATTTTCTTCGGTGTCTCTGTTGCTCAGATGGCTTCGACATGCCTTGGAGCAGCACCACTGTCTGCGGCATTTCGGCGGCTCTTGCTGGGCCTGCCGTTATCCTTCCCCGAGTGCCGTCGTCTTCTTTCAGAGTGTCCACCATGTAGACATCGTAGGTGGACGTGGCTGTCCAGCGGCTGGTGACGGGGGGAGCAGCGGCGGTGTTAGCCGTGGCTCCGCTATCCTCGTCCATGTATCCGGCATTTTTCGAGGTGTAATCCAACATGTCGGTTAAGTCTTCGACTGTGGCCACTAAGTGGGTGGTGGGTGGGACGTAAAATTCCCCGAAATCTGCCTCAAAGGGCTGGTGAACACAAGTCGAGGGTGGGTCCTCCCGAATAACCATCATCTGGATTCGGTCCAATGCCTCATTTAATAAGGCGAGGGTCGCCGGACTGGTATGCGGTGGCCGTTCAGGGCCGGTCTCCGACGTGGCGGGGCATGGAATGATCTGCTCCCTGACTATATCTTGGTCTTCAAGGGCCGAGTTAACCTCGAGGCCTGGGACCGGACAGTCGTAAAAGACCGAGGACAAGACCTGGTCTTCGGACACTATTTCTGTATTGGGGCTCGAAGCCGAGTTGTCGAGGGGGAGTTCGGCCAGGGATGATTCCTGGCTACTGAGCGTCGACCCGTCGCAGGGGCTCAAGACCGGAGGCGTGTCGTGAGGAGAGGGTTCGGCCGAGAGTGACTCTTGGCGTCCGAACATTGCTCCCGCATTGAGGCCCGAAGCTGGGTCTTCGGCGGGCATTATCAGTGTGGTCGAAAGGGATTCTTGGCCTCCGGTCAGGGTGGAACCGTCCAAACTCAAGGCCGACTGAAGGATTGAAGTCGATCCGCAGATCGGATCGGAGGAAAACTCCGAAGCGGGCACATCGGGGCCGGTAGGGGTATGGGGAGAGGTTGCGAATCCGGTAAAGACCAGATTGCCTCGGACGTCCGCACCGTACTCCAAGTTACCAAATCGAATCCGGTGCTTAGGGGAAAAATTGTTGATTTGGTCTAGATGACCAGTCGGGTTGGCGTGCAGCACGATGCTGCCAAACATGAAGAGTTGGTCGGGGACGAAGAGGTCCCCGGAGCTGACGCCCTCTCTGATGATCAGGCGAGCCATCGATCCTTCGGCGGCCCAACAGCGGAACTCTCAATGAAAGCACCAATGTCGGTGTCAAAACCGGCGGATCTCGGGTAGGGGGTCCCGAGCTGTGGATCTAGGATCGATGGGGAACAAGGGACGATGAACACGGCGTTTACCCAGGTTCGGGCCCTCTCGAAGAGGTAAAACCCTACGTCCTGCTTGATTGTATTTGATGTATGATATGGTTACAGAGTCGATCTACCTTGAGATCAGGCAAGCTAAACCCTAGGTTGAAGGGGGTAAAGGATGTTGCTCTAGCCCTAAAGACTAAAACCCCTGGTTTATAAAGACACCAGTAGGGTTAGGGTTACAGATGATTGGTTATAGGGAAAGAAAGATCCTGCCTAATCCTGGCTTGGAGGGCACACCACAACTCCGAAGATTTCCTATTCGGCCATGGATCCGCACTCTAGCACAGGCCCATAGTAGCCCATCAGTCCGGCCCATATATAGTAGGCCGACACCCGGAGGACCCCTTAATCCAGGACTCCCTCAACGACCACCTCCTCTTGCTGATGTTGGGGGGAACTCTCTTCTTCAGGCGCCCGCCAACTAATTATTTCCTGAGCCGGCAAGAGGCCTTGCCCCACAAGGTCATCCAGCATAAGAGGTGAGACATGGGATCTAACCCAATTGTAGGCCTTATCAGTCTTAGCCATGATGAATTGCCTAAGTTTAAAACTGTGAGGCAAAAGGTAATAATGATGAGCCGGCATGTTATATTCATGGGCGATAAGACGTCGGGTTATTCAAGTTATGAGCCGATGAAATAATGAGACTGCCATGATTATGGATAAGCCGGCATGTATGTCCATCGATGGTAAGTCGACATGCTACTTAAATTATGAGCTGACAAAATAATAAAGCAGCTATGACTATTCAAGCTATGACTATCAAGTTTATGCGAACTATGGAGGATGGTGATAAGCCGGTGCTAGCTATTCGGAGGCTTTCTGGTTTTTTGCTAAGTGTTGAGTTGGCTATAAACAAGATTCCTACAGAGCATCTACAATTACGGATCTAAAAAATATTCCAATATGAAAATTTTAAAAGACCTAAACATGAAGTGGATGTGCAAGCTAGTCTATCAATGGGGTTTGAGACCAGTACAAAGATTGAAGATGAAAAAAATAGTATTACAGCAGCAGCAAGGGCATTTCCTCGGGTCATTCAAATGAATCTAGATCTGCTACCGAAGGGTGGTGATGAACACCGATAAACTACGCAAGAAAAAGGGAGTGCTACAGATCTAAGAAGGACTTGGGCGTACCTGAGTGTGGCGGAAGTAGCCGGAGCATTCTTGGAGAGCTCTGGTGACGACTTGGACGGTGTTGAGGTCACGGTCGAGACAGCCATAGAGCTCGAGGAGGCGCGGTGCTGCTCTGGCTGCAAGAAGCCATAGACGCAAGGAAGAAGATGAAGTGGGGAGGTAGAAGCGGTAAAAGTAAAACCCGAAGACCCTCGTGTGTATTTATAAGATGGCAAGAAGGTGGAACGACAAGTGCGAAAAAAGAGGAGGCACAATAACTTTTGGGCAAAAGGGGCACCTTGATTCTCACGCTTGACAGATATACTCCAGATTCATTGTGACGTCACATCCAAGCTCCATAAATTTCGGAAGGTGATGTCATGATGCGAGGGAATAAGAAATGTTAAGTGTGAAGGAGCTATGAGTTGGCAACATCCCATGACCCGGCCATACGAAGGAAGAGAGATTCTGGCTTGCAGAAAGATGACACAGATTTATTTTCAGTAGGAAGATTAACACAGATGAATCCAAGTTAACCTGGGGGCTAATGTTGGGGATATACCCCATGGTATGACCCGGCCAGGATTGACCCGGCACCACATGGCGGTTCGTCATCAGGCTAGCTGTGTGGGCCATAAAGATTATGAAGTCCAAGGCCCAAGAAGCGAATCATGGAGCAGGCCGGCTCGACAAGGAGACAAAGGAAACTCCCTTACTTGGGAGGTCAGATAAGTAAGAAGTAGACTAGGGTATGGGTTGTACTTCAACCCGAACTCTGTTGTAAGCCCAGGGCCTCGGCCTATATATAAAGGAGAGCCCCTGGGGTAGGAAAGGTTAAGTCACAAGCTCTCGAGTACTAGGTTAGCCAAGTTGCACCCCTGTAATCGATATCCCAAGCAATAATCAATCAAGCAGGAAGTAGGCTACTACCTCCGTCGTGAGGGGTCGAACCTGGGTAAACCCTCGTCTCTCGATTTCGATCAACCCCGTTCAAGCTACCATCTAGCCACGATGGCCTCACGACTAAGTCCTTTCACGAGACCATTTGCTATGACAAAACCACGACAGTATGTACCAGTAGCTATGTCTTTGATCTCTCTCTCTCGTGTTCTTGATTTGAAACGATCTTGATGTACCGCGAACTTTGTTAATATAGTTGGATCATATGGTGTTTCTCCTTCTCTATCTTGTTGTGATGAATTGAGTTTTTTACCTTTGAGGTTTCACTATTATCGGATTGAATACTTTTATGGATTTGAGAACACTTGATGTATGCCTTGCATATGAATACCCATCGTGACAATGGGGTACTATATTGATTCATTTGATGTATGTTTGGGCACTCAACTCGCAGATTCCCGAGGTGACATTGGGGTAATCTATGCATAGGGGTTGATGCATGTTTTCGTCCTACTTTCACTACAAAAAAAAAGACACATCCGTGACATTTAGGCCTGAACGATTTTTTTCTGTCATGCTTATGACACTTCTATGACGATAATTGTGACAAAACCACGTATCATCATAGATGTGGTGGGCTCCTACTTCTATGAGAAACAATCATGACAGAAAATGGGCTTTTCGTCCTGGGCGGGCCGGGGACGCACCTGCATGACATTCTTTGGGCCGTCCATGACGGAAAAAATCGTGGTAGAAGTGAGGGCGAGGAAAATTTCGGGGAGTTCCGGTTACGGTGGGTGGTCGAGGCCGAGCGATGCACGGAGGTTTTTGTGCGTTTCTCTTGTACACGTACGCACATGTGTGCGAGGCGTTGGGCTCTAGCTGAACCCGAGCGAGGCATTCACTTACTGAACCCGAGCGATTGCACTAGCTACGTTACTAAACCCGAGCGATCGATCCCTTGGCTGTTAATTGAACCCGAGCTATTCCTTCGCTACTACTGCTAACTGAAGCCGATCTAACCTCCTGCCTCTTGATGAACAGTGACTATTGTTGGGGGTTGGATGAACAGTTTGGATGAACAGGACCCCGTGGTAGTAGTAGGCCATTGCCACTGGATGAACAAGACCCCGATCGAGGAGGCCGCCACACCCGAGCCGGTTGGGGGTGGATGAACAGGACCCCGTGGAGGGCTGATTGAATAGTAGCCGGTGGAGGCTGGATGAACAGTAGCTTGTAGATGAACAGTAGCTGGTGTTGGCAGGAGGAAGTCGACGGTGGATGAACAGTAGCAGGTGGAGGCTGGAGGAAGTCGATGGTGGATGAACAGTAGCCCCCCGTGGAGGCTGGAGTGAGGCAGTAGACGATGGATGAACAGTAGCCCGTGGAGTCCCGTTTTGCGGTACGCCACACCCCTCCTGATGAACAGGACCCCATTTCGACCGTAGAAGCTCCAACACAAGTCGGTTTCCTCCATTTTGCGGTACGCCACACCCCTCCCGATCAACAGGACCTCGTTTCGACCGTACGCGGTCGAACAGAAGGCCGTTTCCTCCATTCTGTGGTACGCCAGGCCCCGTTTCGGCTATTCCGTCCAAGCCGGTTGGCTCCTGATGAACACAACACGTTTCGTTGCCTCTCGATGAATACGACGCAGTTTCTCCGTTCCAACCCAGCCAGTTGGCTGCCGATGAATAGGACGCTGTTGCTGCCGCCCGCTGCCTCTCCATGTGCACGAGCCCTGGCCGTACGTATGCGCGAGTAGGCATTCGAGACCCCGCCCCTATGTAAGTACGTGGCCGTATTTTTTGGCATGTGGTTGTATGTACGTGTACATGATTTAGACTGGACTGCCTAAACTGCTACGTCGGGGGCTCTACTACTACACATGCCGCTGCTTGCTCGGCCACGGTTCATCGTTGCAGAGAGACCGATGGACCAGTATGTACGTACACGTTCGCGACCAGACAGACAACGCTATGTACGCTTCGATCGGGTGGGTCCCAGCTATCAGGGAGGATAAGGACGTACTTCCTTGCGTGCAAAGATATAACTGGTGGGTCCCAGCTGTCAGGGGGAATAATCATTTTTATTTTATGAGTAATAAGGAGGCACTTCCTTGTGTTCGAAGATGTAGCTGGTGGGTCCAGTTGTTAGCCTCACCGCCTAAAGTCCTCTTCCGATGGCTATCATTCATTTACCATGCCGCGTCGAGAGCACCAAGGCGATGGACAACGGCGAGGCCTAGGAAGGGAACGACTCAGAGCCAAGAAAGACGCGGCAATGGGTGCCCACACGAAGGGGAGTATGAGGGTTGACTGCATCGGCTGTGGTGCGAGGCTGCCCTCGCCGGAGAATAATAGGAAGTGTGGGTGAGTAAAGGGATGGCATGGCCAGCGGTGGCAGCACAGCCGGCCACGGGAGGTAGGAGCAGGCGGTCTAGCCGGCGCTGGTTTAGGCGGCTGGAGCAAGAAGATCAAAGATTGAAGAAGCAGCGTGGCCGTTGGATGTTAATGCAATGGTCACTGCTGCTAGAATCGTTTATTGACTAGGTTAACAAAGCCCTGCGTATGTGTCAACTAAGTAGGCTCACAAGTCAGCCTCTGAATCAGGTGGATCCGAGCTAGCAGGGGGAGGAATCATTTTTCTTGCGTGTAATAAGGAGGCACTTCCTTCCATGCGAAGATGTAGCTTGTGGGTCCCAACTATCTTGGGGGGGGGATTTTTTTCGCGTAATAAGAACGATCATCCTTGCATGCGAAGATTGTAGCTGGTGGGTCCAACCTGTCAGGGGGGAATTGTTTATTCCTGCATAATAAGGAGGCACTAGCTTGCGTGCAAAGATGTAGCTGGTGGTTCCGAGTTGTTAGACTCTTGACGTACTCCATGTAGGCTCTCGTTGTTGACCACGCATCGTCGAGCGGACCATGGCGGTGGACGATGGTGAGGCCTAAGATGGGAATGGTCTGGAGTCGTGGAACAAGGGGCACTGTAGTCCCTGGCGGAGGGGAGTACGAGGGACTGGTTTGACTGCCGGGTGAGGCTGTCGTCGCCGGAGAATAATTGAAGGTGTGGGTGAGTACAGGTATGATCTGGCCACCATTGGAAGTAGGGTGGGGCGGCGAGGCCTGCGCGGCAGCACAGCCGACCACGGGAGGTAGATGCAGGCGGTCCAGCCGGCGATGGTTTTGTCGGCTTGAGCAAGAGCAACTAGATCAGAGATTGAAGAAGCAGGATCGCCGTTGGTTGTCAATCCAACGACTGCAGATGTCAGAATAATTTGTTGACTTTTTGTTTCACACCATTAAATTGTTTTGTTCACTAAATGGACAACAGCTTGCGCATGCTTTGTCTAGTGGGCCAACAAAGGCAGCTTCGAAAGCTGTGGCGGAATGCAGCCCATTTATTTAGGTTTTACATCCCATTTCATTTTGTTTGCCAATACATCTATTTCCTGGGCTTTGACTCAACTAATAATCTATTTCCTGGGCTGGGTAAAAATAATAATAGCCGATTTACTATTTAGGTAATTTACAGCGCATTTGATTATTTATTCGAATAGACCTATTTACTGAGCTGGGTGAAAAAATAATATTGCGTACATACAACTCATTTACCATTTCTGATAATTTACAAGCCATTTGATTTTAGTAGAAATGGACCCATTTTCTGGGATGGCTGAAAAAACAATGATGGTCTGGACTGAGCATTTCGTATAAAAAATAATATTGAGATAGGAATATTATTAAAAAAAGTTAAGTTGGGCTTGGTAATCTTATTATATAAAAAATGAACTGAGCTGTGCATTTTATTAAAAGAAACATAGGATAGGCTGCGCTTATTTTAGGATCTTGTTTACAACTGTCGGCTCGGTTGAATTGTTGATGTTCAACGAAAAAGGCTTGTGTAGTACAGTACAACTTTACATAGCTACTCAGCCCACATTCAATGACGCCAGAAAAGGCCCAAACAAGGCTTCTGTATAACTTTTTGAAGTCACTGAGCTCAATTAATAACTTGAGTAAAAAGTTAGAGTACCGTGGAACCTAATTAAAAGCTGTCACGAGCGAAGAAATAATTCAACGGGTCCCACTTATGTGTGTGTGTATGTGTGTGTGTGAGAGAGAGAGAGACCCGTCGGTCGATGCTCGTAAATATATCTTTCAGCCATATGCGTTGCTGATGGTCAGTAAAAACTTATATAGTTGACACAATCATATAGAACATCATAGCATATTGAACTTGCATACAAAAATTTCACGCAGGCGGCACAATCAAGGTGGAAGCAGTGGATCGCTACGGGTAGGGCTATGTTGAAACCAACAAACTCGTACATAGCCATTCATCATCTTTATCAATGACAGGGAAATATCTTGAATGTTGTGCAAAGAAAACAAACAGACAACACAATAAGTTCTTCTAGCACATTAAGTTGACGTACACCCCTTTCTAAAAAAAGTTAAGGTCCAAAAATAGAACATGTCACAATGAAATGTACTGGCACATCAGTGCTTCACACCGATAGCTTGGATTTAACTATTATCTGAGAAGATTCAGTTGTTACCTCAAATTAGAGCACATCCAGGCAGCCAGCCCTGCCTCTTCTCCCTAAGAAGCAGTGGCCTCCGCTGAGCGATGGAGTAGGCCCTGTGCCATCCATCGTTCCGAGCAACACGGGGAAAGTCTGACGTTGACTCCTGTAATGGACGTCGTTGACGGACCCTGGCACCAGCGGCAGTGGCAGGACCTCGATTGATGGATTGACCACTTCTTCGACATGCACGAACACTCGATACAGGTACATCCCTAACGTGGTCTGCGGCGGCCTTGGTGGCGATGAATAGTACAACCCCGGTTCCTGCACCGGTATCTCAACACCAATCACCTTCGGTATGGTGGACGGCTTCTTCATCCATGCCATAACCGTCAGAGCCCAGCTGTCTGGAGGAACAAACATACTTACAAGCTCACCTCCTAGGTGGTTGATAAGCTCATTCATGGACTCGCTGTTCCAAGCACGTCGAGGCATGCCGTGGAAAGTAAGCTTTGTTAAAAACTCAAGCTCAGAGGGCACTGAGCCCCATCCTGGGTGCCACCGATCAAAGCTCACCAGCGTGCCATCGCAGAACAAATACCGGGAAGATTCAAACACACGACTGCAGTCGAAAGTTGTCCGGAACTTGACAAAGAAATCAGCCGGTGGCAGATAGACTTCGACAAGCAAGTCACTTATTTGTATGCCGTGCGCAATGCCAAGAGCTTTAACAAGGCCGTCCAGCGAGACGGGAGGCCGGTCGCCGTTGATGGTTGCCATCAGCATTTTGCCAGCAAACTGGTCGTCAAGCGCCGCCATGCCACTATTGAGCGACAGCACGCAGCGCCCGAAGGCAGGACGGACCTCAGGATCTCCTGCTCGGAGATCCGCATTGACCGGCCACATGATAGTGTGCTTGAGTATAGGGAGTACAGGAGGGGGATTTGGGGGAACTGGAGTAGAAATCGAGATTCCAGAGGTGGGGGAGGGGCGGGAGATAGGGGATGAAAAGGTTGCACGAATTTCGAACACGCGCCAATACGCTCTCGGCGCGCAACCGCACGAAAACACCGATGGCGCCCACATGTCGGCCTAAGAGTCCTTTTTCTTTCTTTTTTTTGAGCGCCCGGCCTAAGAGTCATAATTGACCTGTTTGGCATTGCGTTACTACTCGGCCCATATTCAACGACACCTCACTGGCCCAAACAAGTGTACATCATCGAAAAGACACTGAGCTCAAATTATAACTTGAAAAAAAGGAGATATACTCTGAACACTGGAGAATGGTGATGCCCTCATTTAGCCCACCACCAGTTCGAGACAATAAACAGTTCGAAACAATGATATATACAACATTCAAACACGGACTAGTGACTACTACCGACATAAACATCAAGACATGATAGTTCATAAGAAGTCTTGCTACACCACCAAAACGCACCCATCTGCAGCGCTCAGACTCTCGTGATCTAGACGAGAATGACATTCTAAAGAGAGGCAACTATTATATAGTAAGAGTGACATAGACGAGGATGACCAAATGACAAGGATTCTGCATAACAAAAGAGAGAACTACCCATCCAGAACAAGCAGCAAATACGACAAGTCATTCGAAGAGGGATGATCCAACACCATCATAATTTGCAGCCCCGCTTCAGCCAGCAGTGATTCGGAGACACAAGAACTCCACCCTTTCAACGCAACAACCCAATTACCTTTCAATCTGAAGGCTTGAGCCACATCACTGCCTATCGAACTTGAGACATCCAAGGATCAAAGTTAATCCAGATGCCTTTGTCATTCTCACCTTCTTTTGGCTGCAGGCTGTATCATTGACAATCAGGGGAGTTTGTCCCGAAGTCCTAGGGCTCGCCGTGTAGACACAGTTTTCCCTAGCAAACAGAGCCTCTATGCCATCAAGGTCCTTGCGAACGGTGATCTCCTGGTTAATCGAATAATTGAGTCCGAGAAACAAAGAGTGTGAACCAAGGCTGTTTACCCACCTCCAACTCAAAAATCCTGAAGGCTCCAACAAGCTGGTATCCTGCTCATAGATGTAACAGCCACTCTCCAGATATTCACGTATTTCATGGTGCTTGTACACAGTGGGGTTTTTGCAATGTAACTTTTCCGGCTCATGTGTGTGAATGATCATCAGTCTTTTGCTGTTGTCTGATCGAGCGAGGAACCAGTTGTGCTTCCCTGTTTTTGGCAAAGGTGGTGTGATTACAAAGGGCAGTAACTATAGGGACACTGCATCACATAAAAAAGGACATGCATTGTTAATGTAAGATTAGCATTGTTCAGAGTATGAGTAGGATAATGCAAGAAACAACATTGATCTGTGCCTGTTGAAACTGAGAGGAAAATACAGGGAAATGTATACTGGGTTCAAAAATATAGAAGTGCAATGCATGGTTATACTCATGTTATCTCGCAATCGATTCTTCACAGGAAACTATCATGTCATGCATGTTATGTAATCATGTTTTGTCCTCACAAACAAATTCTTCAAGGAAACTAACAGACCATGCATTGTTATATACTCATGTTTTGTGGGCAACATTCTTGTGAGGATATTATTCTAGCCATTGATTGCTGAAGGGAGAATGTAGGTATGTACACATGGTAAGCATTACAGGATTTCACTACTTCCAAATATAGAGTTCTCCATATGCACATTTACTTCCCTAATGTATGGTTGCATGAAACCAACAGTGTAATGCATGTTTCTACATCATGAAAATGAGGAAACTAACATGGCTATTGATACACACTCATATTTAGTACTCCCTCTGTAAAGAAATATAAGAGTTTTTAGATCACTAAAGTAGTGACCCAAATGCTCTTATATTTCTTTCTGGAGGGAGTAGTATATAGATTACTGTAAAGTTAGGAGAATATCCATATGTTCCTAACCGTTTGATTATTCAAGGGTACAAATTGGCTGTAATGACATGGTCACAATCGCCTGAATTAATTCATTCCAAATATAGTTGATTTACGACGTGTCTAATACATTGCCATAGTTCTACTCAAATTCTGCTCAAACAGGGATATGCCAATCATCACAAAAAGTTCTAACAGTTTCATGACATTATTATTAACATCAGACGAAAACAACTTACACGCACCGTCCCAGCAATACGTGGTGCCATCTGCTTTGTCGATCGCGTAGATGATGCCATTGTGTTCAATGGCATCACAGAAGTGTGTATCAGCTTTGACGATCCACTGCAAGGTGAGTTGTCTCCAGCTAAAGAAGGCACAGGCGAAAAGATAGGCGAGTCCACGGTCGAACAAGGCAATTAGTTTGAAGTATGCGTAATCTGCATATCATGTGGGCACTTGGCAGATTACAATCTTCTACAAAACAAGGTCCGTCCAACTGACGACGTAATCTAGATGACTTGGACCGCGATGGTAAAACCCTATATAATCCAATGTAGGAAGGATAATCTCATGGGAGGTGTGGAAGTTCACAAGCACCAACTTTTTCCGGTCTTCTCTGACGGCAGCCATCCAGTGGGAGTTCATGCCGACCCAGTACATACCTGCCAAGAAGTTTCGAGCGATGGTGATTGGATCAAAGTCGAGGGGCATGATGTACGGCGACCCAGTACATACCTGTAAAGAAGTTTCGGCTAATGGAGGTCGGATTGAAGTCGAGGGGCATCATGTACGCCTCTGTATCATGGTTAGCAAATCTCGCAAGACCAGATAGCAGCAAGCAGGGTGTCTTGGAAAGCTCAGGCCTCGCTTCGACGATGGCCGCGTGCATGTCCCTCGAGCATGCAGCCAGACACACGACACTCAACATATCCATACACGAACAACAGAGGTCAAGGATGTCACTGGGGAGATCGCTTCAGTCGTGGCTCACTCTACAAAAAAAAGACACATCCGTGACATTTTGGGCCGGATGAATTTTTTTTCTGTCATGCTTATGACACTTCTATGACGATAATCATGACAAAAGCATGTATCATCATAGATGTGGTGGGCTCCTACTTCTATGATAAAAAATAATGACAGAAAATGGGCTTTTCATCCTGGGCGGGCCGGGGACACACCTGCATGACATTCTTTGGGCCGTCCATGACGGAAAAAATCGTGGAAGAAGCGAGGGCGAGGAAAATTCCGGGGAGTTCCCGGTTACGATGGGTGGTCGGGGCCAAGCGATGCATGGAGGGATTGCGCGTTTCGCTCGTACACATACGCACGTGTGTGCGAGGCGTTGGGCTCTAACTGAACCTGAGCGAGGCGTTCGCTTACTGAACCCGACCGATTGCACTAGTTACGTTACTGAACCCGAGCGATCTATCCCTTGGCTGTTAACTGAACCCGAGTGATTCCTTCGCTATTGCTGCTAACTGAAGCCGATCGAACCTACTGCTGCCTCTTGATGAACAGTGACCGTTGTTGGGGGTTGGATGAACAGGACCCCGTGGTAGTAGAGGTCGTTGCCGCTGGATGAACAGGACCTCGATCGAGAGGAGGCCACCAAACACCACCCGATCAAGCCGGTTGGGGGTGGATGAACAGGACCCCGTGGAGGGCTGGTTGAATAGTAGCCGGTGGAGGGTGGATGAACAGGACCCGTGGAGGGCTGGATGAATAGTGGCTGGTGGAGGCTGGAGGAAGTCGACGGTGGATGAACAGTAGCAGGTGGAGGCTGGAGGAAGTCGACGGTGGATGAACAGTAGCCCGTGCAGGCTGGAGCGAGGCAGTAGATGGTGGATGAACAATAGCTCGCGGAGTCCTGTTTTGCGGTATGCCACACCCCTCCCGATGAACAGGACCCCGTTTTGACCATAGGAGCTCGAACACAAGTCCGTTTCCTCCGTTTCGCGGTACGTCAGACCCCATTTCGGCTGTTCCGCCCAAGCCGGTTGGCTCCCATTGAACAGGACGCATTCCGACCCAGTCTGTTGCCTCCTGATGAATAGGACACTGTTTCTCCATTCCGACCCAGCCGGTTGGCTACCCGATGAACAGGATGTCGTTGCTGCCGTCCGTTGCCTCTCGATGTACACGAGCCCTGGCCGTCCGTATGTGCGAGTACACGTTCGAGACCCCGCCCATATGTATGTATGTGGCCGTATTTTTAGCCCTATGGCTGTATGTACGTGTACATGATATAGACGGGACTTCCTGAACTGCTACGTTGGGTGCTCTACTACAACACGTGTCGCTACTTACTTGGCATGGTTCATAATTGCAAAGAGACCGATCGACCATTACGTACGTACACGTTCGCGACCAGACAGACAACGCTATGTACGCTTCGACCGGATGGGTCCCAGCTCTCAGGGAGGATAAGGAGGCACTTCCTTGCATGTGAAGATATAATTGGTGGGTCCCAGCTGTCAGGGGGAAGAATTATTTTTTTACCCGTAATATGGACGCACTTCCTTGCGTGCGAAGATGTAGCTGGTGGGTCCATCTGTCAGCCTCACCGCGTACGGTACTCTTCCGATGGTTGTCGTTCGTTGACCACCTTGACCACGCCGCGCGGACAGCACCCAGACGGTGGACGACAGCGAGGCCTAGGAAGGGAACGATGCTGAGCCAGGGAAGACGAGGCAGGTGGATGCCCACGCGGAGGGGAGTACGAGGGTTCACTGGTTCGGCTGTGGTGTAAGGTTGCCATTGCCGGAGAATAACAGGGGGTGTGGGTGAGTAGAGGGAAGGCCTGGCCAGTGGTAGTATGGTCGGGAGGTGAGGCCTGCGCGGCAGCACAGCCGGCCACGAGAGGCTGCAGCAGGCGGTACGGTGGGCACTGGTTTGGGCGGCTGGGGCAAGAAGACCAGAGGTTGAAGACGCAGCTCCGCCGTTGGATTAACATCCAACCATCACTATAGCTAGAATCGTTTATTGACTAAGTTGACAAAGCCTTGCGTACGCGTCAACTTAGTAGGCCCACAAGTCAGCCTCTAAATCTGGTGGGTCCCAGCTAGCAGGGGGAATCATTTTTTTTGCGCGTAATAAGGTGGCACTTCCTTGTGTGCGAAGAAGTTTTCTGGGTTTTTTTATTTCTTCTTTTTTGAGTTAGAATAAAAAGAAAACAATTTAGCATCTTTGGTACAATCTATATTTTCACGAAATGGATCAAAATAAAGCTGGTGGGTCCCAGCTGTCAGGGAGAGGAAACTTTTTTTTCCGCGTAATAAAGGAAGCACTTCCTTGCGTGCGAAGATGTAGCTAGTGGGTCAAACCTTTCAGGGGGAGAAATCATTTGTTTTCGCATAATAAGAGGGCACTTGCTGCGTGCGGCCATGGGCCATGTGGGTCCCTACTGTCAGCCACTCCACGTACATGCCTCTTTCGATGGCTGTCATTTGTTGACAAAGTTGACCACGCCGCACCGAGAGAACCAACGCGGTGAACGATGGCAAGGCCTAGGAAGGGAACGACCCGGAGTCGGTGAAGACACAATAGTGGATGCCCACACGGAGGGGAGTACGAGGGTTCATTGGTTCGGCTGTGGTGTGAGGCTGCCGTCGCCGGAGAATAACAGGAGGTGTTGGTGAGTAGAGGAATGGCCTGGACGGCGATGGGATTAGGGTGGGCCGGTGAAGCCTGCACGCCAGCACAGCCAACCACGGGAAGCGGTAGCAGGCGGTACCGCCAGCGGTGGTTTGGGCAGCTGAAGCAAGAATATCCGAGATTGAAGAAGCACTACAGCCATTGGATGGACATCCAACGGCCACTGCTGCTAGAATCGTGTGTTAACTATAAGTTCACAAAGCCTTCCGTGCGCGTCAACTTACTAGGCCCACAAGTGAGCATCACATCTGTGGTAGAGAACATATAGCCCATTTGCGATTTCTAATAATGTACAACCCATTTTTGAATTCTAATGGAATTTACTACAACCCATTTACAGTTTGTTAAAATTACAGCCCATTTTCTAGCCAGGACAACGATTAATAATTTCAACCAACCGCTCAAAACAGAATTCAATAAAATTTCCCACATTTTGATGGGATCCGAAATATTTTTATCCCGAAATTTTTAGTCAGATTAAATATAATTTCACAATAAATTTGTATTAGGTAAAAATCCAATGAAATATTGCGCGCGCAACAAGTAATGAAATAAAAAAAATTCAAAATCCAAAAATAATATTTTTTAACTAATTACATGTTTGGTGCCTTTTTTATAGTTACAGTCCAGTTTTTATAATTACATCCCATTTATTATTTCTTGAAGCCCATTTTCTTATTAAGCCTAATGCATCCCTCCTAGGAAAGATTTGCAGCCCAGCGGGGCGGAGAATAACAAGTTGACCTGGGCTGGGTATTCCTCAAAAAAAGTATAGCTGGGCTAGCCACTTTCACCTTGAAAAAAATTAATATCTAGGCTGGATATTTGGTCGACATAAAATAATAGCCCGGGCTAGACGGGCCACAGCCTGCCCGGTTGATACCCTCCTCCTCTGAATAACAACAAAAACATCACTCAAGAAAAACTCTGCTCACACCTCAAAAACACAAATATTGCTCGACCTGCTGGGTCCCAGCTGTCGGCCGCTCCTTGTGCAATTCTCTCGCTTATTGATTATATAGGTTGACAATGGTGTGGGACCATGATGTCAGGAAACCAGGAGGAGGCAAAAAAATTTATAGTTGTAGATAATAAGGAGGCACTTGCGTACGTGCGGCTATGGCCCTGGTGGGTCCCACTGTCATCCTCTCCAAGTAAAGTCATCTCCTAATTCCTCATGTTCGTTGACCATGTTGACAACACGAGACGGCGGCGCCACGGCGAGCGCAACAACTCGAAGGACGACGGAGAGGGCCTCGCGGGCCCTACGGATGGTCTGATACAGCGCCCGCTGGTCGTTCAGGAAGCCAGGATCATCGGACCCCTATGAGCACCTTCGAGAGACTGAGCCGGCATGAAATGGTAAGGCCGCGCTTGGGAGCCCTGGATTGTTTCACACCTGTATTAAGGATACAAGTGTAATTTACTCCTCACCGGAAACAACGCGTAAAATACAGGCATAATGGAACCGATGGCCCGAGGTCTGTAACAAAAACCGGTGAGTTACGTGTGTAATTTGAGAAACCAGTGTATATTTTACCAGTCGAAAACGACCAACCAAGCGCTTCACCGAAGACCATCAGCTTTTATTTACAAGTGTCAGTTTTACAAGCGGTTTTGGTTGGAAAACGACGATCCAATCACGGCCTAAGACGATGAGTTGGTCTGAAGATCATATGGTTTCACCTCTAACCTACCCGAGTTGTCGTATAGGCTATGAATGAAACATAACATGATGTACTTCTTAAGCACAGAAACAATTGCATCTCATCAGAGTAAATATTTACTTCTGAACTGAACACACAAATAGGAAAAAACAATCGACGCTGCGCACAACAAAGGGTGTCCCATTCCAAAATATCAAATGCATGTCTTCCAGCTAACATCAATGAGCAAAATTTGACAAGGTTTTCCAATTCCAAAACATTAAACGAATGTCTTCTTGCTAACATCAATGATTAAACTTTGACAAGCTTTTCCCATTCAAACGATGTAATGCCTATGATTGTGGAACGGGCAGGGTTTGCCATCAGTTTGCACATTGAAATGGCACATGGACCCGGATTAACCAGCGTATCTTTTTGTGCAGTTCCACTGAAATCAAACAATGTCTTGCGTAGCACGGTGGATTTCGTATTTATTTATTGCAAGGCCTTGAAGACGTTGGTAGCTCCATTCAAGCAGATAGTCTGGTGGCTCAAGGTGACGACGAATGATTAGAGAACCATTCGATGTATTGTGCATGATGAAGTATTATGGAGGACATGAGCCATCTGAACATTTTGTGCAGTTCCACTGAAATCAAGCTGAGCATCCCTATCTGCATAAATACAGAAAATGTATGATGAATATAATAGTGGTACTAGTTGATTAAAGATACGCTCACAACTATAATCATCTTCATTATCTTAACATGAAAAGATAGACATACAATAGCTTCAATTAAACATTTATTCAAAACAATACAACAATATAATTAGCACAACATAACAATGCACGATCATGTGGATGAAGGCCGATACTGACCTCATTTGTTATAGCTGCGTCGGCAACTGACTTGGTCATACCTTTCCTTGTGGAGTGAATTTTGCACCCCACGTGCTCTTGAGTTGAGTTTCCCTTGGTCTGCAGACTAGTCATGTCATCAACGTCTACTAATACTCTAAAGCTTCTCGATCATTCCTTCTATAATGTAGCGCAAACAGTGACTGCTTCTTTCTGCAAAGTGGAAAGACCAACTGGACCCAATAATGCAATAGTTTGCCTTAACACACATTGGCTCCTTTTATGCAGTTCAACTAAAATCAAAGTCAAAATAGAACCGAGCAGAAGTTTTGATATCCCTGTATGCACAAATATGTATAAAGGAAACAATTACTGCGAAATAACGGTTGATGACTTATACTCCCAGAAGAAAAAACATCTATCTTATCTTAATGGGAAACAAAGCAGGACAGTAGCAATTCTCAAACAGTGTGATTCATTCATATTAACTGAGACATTATCTTAACAATACCTTGTTTCAACATGTATAAAGAACGACAAAGCAGAAAAGTACCATTCCTAAAACAATGCAATTGATTCATATTAACAGAGAGATTATCTTAACAATACCTTGGTTAAACATGTAGAAAGAACTACAAAGTAGGATAGTACCATTTGTAAAACACTGTAACTGATATATAATAACGGAGACATTATCTCAACAATACATTTCTTAAACATGTACTCCCGCCGATCCCTAACAAGTGTTGTAGTTTTGAACTAAGATTCAGTAGTTAATTCTAAGAGTGGCATTGCTTAATTTTACCAGTGGCATTAGATTAACAAAAAGCATAAACAGTTCCAGGGGAGAGTGGGCGCAACAGCACCATGTGCTTCCATCTACTTATAAAGGGGGCGATGCAGAGTTTGTTGTAACAAAGCAACAAGCATCATGTCTGGGTTGGTCCCATTTTTGTTCACTTAATGGGAAAAGACAACAATACAATAGCTTCAATTCAACATTTATTTAAAACAGTACCACTACAAGTAGCACAACATCTCAAAGCACACTGCACAATCATGTGGATGAAGGCCGGTTTTGACCTTTCATGAGGCAGACAAGATCAAATACGAATCTGCCAACACGAATAGGAAATCTAATCTCATTTTGTGTAGTTCAACTAAATCAAGCAAAGTTGCCGGTGTGACATTTAAGTTGAACTGCACAAAACACTCTTAAAACAAAAGTGTTTTGCGTAGTGAAGCAAAAGGTCCCAATAGCAACGAGTTGAATAGATATCCCTATTTTCAGAGGTAAAAAAAGAAACAATTACTAGCCGATAAAGGAGGATGAATCATATGGCCACAAAAAGAAGCATCTACCTTATCTTGATGGAAAACAAAGTAGGACAGTAGCATTTCTACAACGGTTGCATTGATTCATATTAACAGAGACATTCTCTTAAAATAACATTCGTTAAAAATGTAATTTACTTTTAACAGTGGCATTGCTTCAATTTTCCAGCGACATTCTTAGATTAATAACAGCAAAATAGTTCTATGGGACATGGGACATGCCAGCACCATGTGCGTCCACACGTATAAATGGGTGATGCAGAGTATGTTGCCAAGTAGCATATCTCTGTTGGTCCCATATTTGTTCTCTTTGAACCTTTTTCCTATGCGAGGGCAGCAAATCTAGTCCTACACAAACTACCCGACCCCCCAGTTTCTTTCCTTTTTCAACAAAGAGATTGGTTCCTTACAGATGTGTGTACTAGGTTACTCCCTTTTTCCCTTTTTGACCAACAGAGCGGTTGGATAGCCAGTCTATACTACTTTCCCTTCCTCCTTTCCTCATTGAACCACGTCCTAGATTCATGCTCCACCCACCCCCCTTCTTTCCTCTTTGAACCAAGACCTAGATTCGACTATAGAATCAAAGAAGATCTGCATGCAGCTAGAGTAATGACGGTTTCAAAGAAAGTTATACCTTAGGGTCGTCGGGATGTGGCTAGGCATGCGGCAGGAGGCCGGATCTGATCACACTATGTACGGCAGCGAGGAAGAAGGGGTCGGAGGCCCTCCCGCACCGGTGCTGGGTGAAAGAGAACAGCGAAGCCGGCAGTGGAATGCCTCCCTTGCCGAAGGCGACAGAGTGAACGCTGCACCTCCTCCCCTTCCCGGTGCGACGGGATCCGGACGGCTCCTTCACCAGCTGTGAGGGGGGAGAGAGAGAGAGGCCAACGCAGTCTTGTTTAGATCTGATGAAGAGGGTGAGAGATTGTGAATAGAGAAAACCCTAGCAAAGGAATGCTGAGCCTCCAGCATGTATATATATATGTGTAGTGCAGCGAGAGTGTGAAGAGTGCAAACCCTAGCGAACAAGCGCTAAGGCTCCAGCTTATATAGTACATACTCGTGTATAGTACTAGTAGTATAGTGGAGTGGTTTTCTTTTTCTCTCCATAACAATCGTTTTAAATTGTGTATGAAACGAAACTCTTCATTTAATGTGCCAGTGAAGAAAACTATGATTAACTAATGATCCACGCATCCCAGTCGCACTTCCTGCCGTTCACGTGCGGTACACTACCGTTCGTTAAGTGAACAACCACACACGCGCCAAATTATCGGAAAGGTGTGAGTGTGTACAAATAAAGAAATTTAATTTCAATTATTTTGTATGTACAGTTTGCCCTCTCTCAATAATTATGGTTTGTTGTGTTCAGCCTAAACTTGGTCAAACTTTACAAAGTTTGAAACTTTTTCTCTTAGTACCAACGTTGATGCTTCTTCAAGGAAACATTTGGTTCATATCCAATTGTGTGATGAAATTGCACCAACGTAAACGACTGCTCCAAGATGAACTCATTTGTGGTAACAAGCAAAGAGCAGTGATGTAAGACAGCCCATTCTTCATTGAACATCGATCAGCTTCACCAGCCGATGCAACCATGAGACGCAACCATGAGCATTGATAGGTCATCGTGGTGATGCATCATCGATTTTGGCATCAAGTTTGCGTCAGGCACCAATGAAGTTTGACAATCCTCACTGTGGTTTGTTTCTTCTCGGTAATCAAGCTCAAGAAAGGAAGAACCACTTGGCAGAGGACAGTGAGGCTGAGCAACAGTGGACATCCAATTTTGTGCAGTTCCACTAAAATTGAGGAAGAAATGCCCGAGTAAGGAGATACGCATCCCTGTTTGCAAAAATAAAAAAAATGATATTTAAGTAGTGTCGTTACTTTGTTTTAGCAGTGGAACAAGATTAACAGCAGCATCTTTATTGTCAATAAGAAATTAAGAATTAATGAAACGTACACCAAAAAATAGAGGCATCATGATTATCTTGATGGGAACTAAAGCAAGATACCAAAAAAAAAACTAAAGCAGGACAGAAGCATTTATCGATGCCTCTACATGGGCATTGCTTTATTTTACCAGTGATAGTTTTAGATTAGCAGCAGCAATAGGTGCATATGGACAATGACCGCACAACCACCATGTACTTTTTATCGGAAAAAAAATATGTATACCTCCACCAATGCATAAATGATAAACCAGGACAACTTTTGGAGTGGCCTTTCCTCTATAATAGTAAAAAATAGGTGATGTTGGACCAGCCGACGAACCCTAGCTACTGTGCATGGGGAGCTGGGGAGTAGTGGTATAGAAGAAAACCCGCATGCAGAGTACAATGAAGCATGAAATCCAAAAGAAGTTATACCTCAGGTGGGCAAGATGTGGCTAAGGCGGGCGGGCGGGATCTACCTACTCGACGGCAGCGAACAAGGGCGCGGAGGACCTTCGTCCGCGCCGGCGCCGGCTCGGAGAGGACGGTGCACATCAGCTTCCTCCATCGCCGATGGCGACAACGTCAACGCTGGACCTCCTCACCTCCCGCAGCGGACGGGATCCGGCCGGATCTGTGACCACCGGTGAGGAGAGAGATAGAGTTGACACTGTCATCTTGTTTAGATATGGAGAGGGTGAGAGAGTGAGACCTGAGAAACCCTATCAAATAAGAGGCTATATATACAATGGAGTAAAAAAATCTCTCCATAACAATGGTTTTAAATAGAATACGTGCATTCCCGGAAAAAAGAAACGAAAACTGGCGGACAAATCTTTTTTTAACGTACCAAGAAAGAAAACTCGATCAATAACACACCCCCGCTTCCAGGTCGCAGTTTGTATCCCTCACGTGTGGTCCCCGACCCTCCATTATTAAGTGAACAAATTAAAGGGTCAAATTATTACGTACATAAGCTGCCTCTTCGTGTACAGATGCGCTCCATCGTGTACTCGCGGGTATGTCGGAGGCAAAATGAGTGCGTGTACATTTCTTCTTGTACATATTACTCCATTTATCTCACTTCATATTGTTTCCCACTCCTATGATATTCCTATCTTAGGAACAAAATGAGGTGGTACTAAGTTTGTGTGTGTGTAGGGAGAACGAGACATCGATGATGTGTACGAGTAGTCGCGAGAGTCGTCACTATGTGTGTGTGCATGCACACACACATAGACATACGTTATTAATTACGCAGCAATATTTACGTACGTCCAGCATCTCTCGTTTGCGGCGTCCGGACCGCTGCCACGCCCGCTCCTGACCGCCCTGGCCAACCCAAACCCTCTTCGTCACCCGCGCGCACTTCCCGCCTGAAACGGTCAGTGCCGCATTAATGCCCGGCCAGAGCGGACGCGACCTCTCACTGGCGCCGGCATTGAAGCGGCGCGCTGGCCGAGAGAGCGTCGCCCGCGCTACTTCCTGGTGCACGCAACTGCTCCATGTTCAAACGTCACCACGGCCGGCCGCAACATGCATGTAAAAAAGTTCTTGGGAGTCCGTGCTACAACTAGCTATCCTCCCCCTCCTCGTCTATCTCTTCCAGTAGTGCTAGTATGCCATGGCGCGATCCATTGACAAGCAGGCGGGAAAGTTTGCGTATACTCGGTTTGCGATGAGTGGCATGCCGAGCGACCATGTGGGGTGGAGGAGGGTGAGACACGAACGCAACAGACGTGATTTAAATGTTGGTTTTGCTCGATGGCGTGATCCAACGAAATGAAACGTTGGTTTCCAAAAGAATACTGTACTGCATGAGGGAGAAGTGGATTCAACGAAGAGTGATGGTTTGCTTCTTCCGTCCAACTACCGGGTCTATGTGATTTGACGGCTCATTGGTCATTATTTCTATGGCGGTAGAGCGTCGTAGAGCGTCTGCACTCTTATTTATTTATTCGGTGATAAAACTAACTTTCTCCTCTGTTACACCGGAGGAGTACGAAACACGGCAGCCCAGTGACTACATGGCCCAGCTCCCACTATCACCATATTCCTTGGACAGCCCGCATGCCAAGAAAAAATTACTATACTCTCACATACTACCTCTGTCCTGGTTTATTAGTCCCACCATACATTTTACCACATGACCCACCATGTATAGTAATGGGCTACAAGAAAGTACTACTACATTTTACCACATGGCCCACCATACACTCTCACATACTACCTCCATCCTGGTTTATGAGTCCCCTATGTAATTTATGCATGATACTAGTATATGATACTCCCCACTATGAGTAGACTTATACGCATACAAAAAAGGACCGGAGGGAGTACGATGCTTTCAGATTTTGTTTCATGTATGTATCCTGACCCCAAGGTTGCCTCGTTACAACATTCCATCAGATACAGAGGAAAACTAACACGCATGCTGATGCATCTCAATGATTCACAGATCATAGCCAATATTTACTTCACAACTAAAGATAAAAGTTATGAGAGTGTGTACAAAAAAAACTACTAATGGGGTCTCTACGCCTTAAACCCTAAACCCTAAATAGGATTTAGTTTCCTAGCTAGGTAGAACCTGTCGAAGGAAAGAAGCCTGGCATCCTCGGATCATACGATGCTTTTGTGCAGTTCCACTAAAATCAAGTTGAGCATCCCTGTTGGCAAAGATATTGAAGAAGTGTGATTAGAATAATAGTAGTGGCACTAGTTCATGAGACATAAATTCATCACAAATAGAAGCTGGTAGAAGTAGAGAAAGATCCACATGGAGATCGAGCTACGTGGGGAGCTGTGGCAGTGAGCAAGCCGGCTCCAAAAGGAAGTTGTACCTGGGACGTCGGGGTGTAGCTAGAAGGGTGGTGGGAGGCGGCATCAGCCCATACCGCGGGGACCCCCGATCGGCACGCACCAACAGTGGGTTTTCTTCCTCGCCGCTGTCGACTGCGTCTACGCAGAACATCGTCTGCTTCCCCCGGCGGCGGGATCAGGCCGGATCTGTGACCAGCGGTGTGGCCATCGTCGTTCTATGCTTTTGAAGAGAGCAACGCAAGCAAGCAGGCTTGTAGCTTAGGCTCCTACTAGTGTATATATAGTGGAGCGGTTTTCTTTTTCTCTCCGTATCAACCATTTTATATTGCATACGTGTCATTGAAGAGTGAAATGATGGTTGCTTCGTCCGACTAACTTACTGTGCGATTTGACTGCTCCTGAGTGGCCCCTGCATGTACTCCCCCTACGTGTATGACCATTCCTGAGTCTCACTTGTACTTATCTCTATTTTCTTGCATGACACATAGACAGGATGCGCATAGAGGAATTTCATTACTACACGTTGTTACGTACCTACTCCCTCCTTCCGGTTCACTACAAGTACTCCCTCCATCCTGGTTTATTGGTCCCCTTTGTACTCAATTCATGGGCTCATTTTCCTCAAGAAATTGTCTTTACCAACGTATTAATATCGGGAATGCATGCGTGAACAACGAATGATTAAACCTTGCATGCAACATTTTGACAAAGCATTGACATATGAACATGTGAATGTGAGGGACTACAACCTCGTGCATGCATGCAAGAGTCACACGTACACATGCACGCAAAAACGCGCGCGACGCCCTAATGCATGCATGTTCGAGCACACGACGGAACTTACATGGTCACTCTCAAGTGCTCAGCCTACACTTGCATGCACACACATACTCAGCCAGGGTGAGCTAGTGACCGTATAAACACCAGAAAATGTATGTATTACCCGCAATGAGCGTATTATGAAGTCCACTGACCGTATTTTTACAAATATACAGTGACAACCAGTGTATTTATCTCATTTCAAATTAAGCCATATTAACCGAAAGTATGGACTAGCATTACTTTGTAGTGGCCCGTCAACTTGCAGAACGAGGAGAAGCTTGCGCGCGGTAGCTCGCAAGACAAAGGGAAACTTTTGACTAATGCAAGCTCTTCCTCGCTCAGGCGGTGGACGTGCAACAGTTAATTCGGTGTCAGATTGCCAGAAGCATACACTGTACTAGTACCATCATTGTTCGACTTCCCGAAGAGGCGAAGAGCCAAGCACAAAGTTTACTACAGTAGTACTCCGAGTAGTATTACGTAGTACTACTAGTACTTAGTATACAGGTACTACTCGGAACCGCATGGTGGAGCGTCTGCACTCTTATTTTATTTTAATATGTGATAAAGCAATCTTCAACACATTTGCTTCTCTTCGAGGGTTCTCGCATGTGATAATGGAAGTTGATTGCATGGAACACTCACCACAATTCTCGCTTAATTCTAGCTCCTATCCTGTTAGAAATAGGAGCGCTCAGTAATATTTTCTCTTTTTTTGTTATTCAGCATGTAAACAGGTCAGCAAACCTTGCGGCGCATCTTTGTGTGAACCGTGCTTGCTGCGCTTTGAATGTGACCGAGAGCTGGCTTGATGAAACACCTTGCTTCCTTTTTTTGTGGGGTACCTCGCTTCCTAGTGACCAGTCTCTTGGCTGATTGTCCTAAGAATGCTTATATATGAATAAAGCTCTCTCATTTACCCACAAAAAAGATTCCATATTAACCGGAAAGGAGGCAGTATGGACTAGCACTACTTTGGTGTGCCCCATCAACTCGCAGAACGAGGAGAAGCTTGCAGGACAAGGTGAAGCTTGCTTACGCCCTCTCCGTCTACCTCAAGCGCGGTGGCTCGCAGGACGAGGATAAGCTTTTGACTAATGCAACCTACCCTCGCCTAGGCGATGGATGTGCAACAGTTCATTCGGGGTCAGATTGCCAGAGGCATACACTGTAGTTCGACTTCCCGAAGAGGCGAAGAGCCAAGTGCAAGGTTTAGTAGTACGAGTAGTACTAGTATACAGGTACTAGGAACCGCATGGTGGAGCGTCTGTACTCTTATTTTATTTTAATCTCTGATAATTTATTCGGGAGAAGTGCGGAAAATGGCAGCCCAATAGTACTATTAAAAAGCATCGAACATGTAATGATGACATCGATCAACCATGCTCGAATATATCTTGGCCTCCGTGCGACACTTAGCCCATCTGTGTTCTCGCTCCTCGTCTCTCTCAAGGAGCAGCGGGTTGGCCATTTTGCCGTCAATTGAGATCGGTTTGCTCACACTCCGGTCCCACATGTCAGTGATATGCCAAGAGGAAGCGCGTTGACCGACAGTCCATACGCGGACTTGGTTTTGCACCTTCATACGTACTAGTATGAGCGGATTCAAAGAAGAGCGTATTGATGGTTGCTTCTTCCGAGCAACTTATACTGGGAAAGGTGGGGCTTATGATTTGACTGCTCATTACTCAGTATTAGTGCGGCGCAACGACCGGGCTGAGTCTCCCATGCGGTTGTGCACTCTAATTTGGTGCATGGCACATGGACCCAGATGCTGAATGGCTTCTGGCAATGCTACCAAGCTTCCAGCATTTGTTTACATAATTGACGTATACAAATAATTTTCCAGCGACATGAAATTGTACAATGCTCTGAAGCTTTCATCTTTTGTTTCGTGTGTCTTGCCAGCTGGAAGGTTGTCTCGTTACAACATCAATCAAATACTAGAAAGGAAACTAACATCCATGCTCTTTTGGAAAAAATAAAAAACTAACTTCCTTGCTAATGCATCTCAGTGATTAGCAGATCAGAGCTAATATTTACATCACAACTGAAGACAAAGTTGTGAGAAGGTGTTAAATTAAAATTGATCCATGCTTTCATTGGCAGCAACTTCCTTCCAGCTCTGTCTAAATCAACAAGGCATGTTGGGAAAAAAAGTAGCTGTCAGGAGCATGCAACATTCTGACCATTTTGTGAAGTTCCACTAAAATAGAGCTGAGCGTCCCAGTTCCAAAGATATTGAGTAAGTGTGATTACAATAATAGAGGACTGTTGATGAAACAATAAACACACAAATATAAGCAGGTCACCTTTGCAGTCTCTCTTAAGACTAACTAGTTGGAGAAGATTAAGCAAATAGTTGGAGAAGATTAGGCTCAGAGTTGGATGAGGAGGATAGACCAAAACCAATCTCCCTTTGTGCAGTCGCATTGAAATGTAGAGATGTTGCCCGTGTGGCATTTTAGTAGAACTGCACAAAACACTCTTAAGAAAAAAGTGATTTGTGCAGTTCACCAAAAGGTCGTAATAGCATCGAGGTGAAATGGATAGCCCTGTTTGCAAAAAAGAGGTACAAAGGAAACAATTACTGGCCAATAACAGTTGAAGACACATACAACGACAAAAAAGAAGCATATTCCTTGTCCTAAGGGAAGATAACAACACGGTTGTTTATCTAAAACGGTGTGAGGGCGAGATTGCAATATGGAAAGTACACCGGATGAGCTACGTTTTGGGTAAAGAACTAGGGAAGATCCACATGCAAGATTTTCCACATGCAGCGACGTGGGAAGATGGGCAGTGGAGCAAGGCCAGAGGGGAGGAAGCTGTACCTGGGGGTCGTCAAGATGTAACTAGGAGGGCGGTGGCAGGCGGGATCTGCCCATACTGCGGCAGCGAGCAATTGGCGAAGGCCCTACCGCACCGGAGCTTGGTCAGAGAGAACGGTGGGTACCGCAGATCGGGGCGTGCTGCCTTGACGCCGTCGAACGGAGAAACGATGCACATCCTCCCCTTTCGCCGGCATACGGGATGCGGCCGGATTAGTGACCAATGGTGAGAGAGAGGGACCACCGCCGCCTTGTGTGAGATAGTGTGACGAGAGACAAACCCCGGCAGGCAGGCTCCACGTATATAGTGGAGCGGATTTCCTTTTTCTCGGTAACAATCGTTTTATATTCTGTATGTGCCATTGAGGAATATAACTTTATTTAAAACTAACGTGTCAAGTCAAACTTTGTTCCGTGTACGCGTGGTACATGACCCTCCTTCAAGTAAACAACCGCTACACGCGTCAAATTATCACGTGGGCTGCCTTTTCATACAGAAATGAGCTCCATCGTGTACCCGCGCGGGTGTGGCCGGGAACGAGACATGAGTATATGCGTCGTGCGTGCACCTCTTCACTACGTGCAGGTACACCACGTACGTGGGTGTGTGTGAGAGAGATGGTTTTTTTTACTAAAAAACAGATGGTTTCACTACTTCAGGATGCTGCTAACGCGACACTACGATCAGAGACCCTTCGACGAAACTATGTGCGATGCATTAATCACAAACGGTGATGTAAAAAACCCGTCAAAAAAGATGCAAAACGTTTGCGATGGCGTATACATTAAACACGGTTCAAATTTTAGTTGCATGTGTGATGCGGGGCATACGGTTCAGTTCAATGAACTATTTGCGATGAGGAAGAACAGAAACGGGCAGCCAAATAAAGGCGTGTGCGATATACGGCATACAGTTCAGTCGGATTAACTGTTTGTGATGAGACGGAACAACAGAAACGGGCAGCCAGATGAAGGTGTGTGCGATTGAGGGCATACACTTCAGACAGATGAACTGTTTGCAATTAGGCAACACAACAGAAACGGTCAGCCAGATCAACGTGTCTGCGATTGACGGCATACACTTCACACGGATGAACTGTTTGCGATTAGCCACAACAATTAGAAACAGTTAGACAGATCGATGTGTGTGCGCTAGACGGGCACACATTCTAATTAAAAGAAGCGTGCGCGATGGTAATAACGAGCGCGCACGGTTGTTGGAACAAGACGTGTGCTGACATCGCCTATTGCGGTGCACCCTATGGTGCAAATGCCACGTAGCGGCCGAGAAAGCGTGCCCACGTTACGCCGTCCGGGAATAGTGCCACACTTAGAAATTATAGAACCGTCAATAAATTTTGAGCCTGCGTCCCGTCACATTACAAATTACTACCACGCTATATTTAATTGCAAACCTATTCACACCTGTCAAAGCCTAAATGGTTTCCCACTTAGGAGCGTATTAATACTCGGTTATAAATACTACTACTCCAAGATGACTACACATTCCTCCTCAACTCGATCCTCATCCACAAAAACAAACAAGTCATTCATCGTCGTTCCCTTGCGTCTGCCATGGCCAGCGTGAGTTCTGGGTCGAGAGATTACTATCAGGGAGAGGCGAGCATGGAAGCGAAAGCACGAGAGATGTCCCGCCTCACCACGAAAGCAGCCGACATGTCCCGCAGCGCAGCCGTAGCAGCATAGAGGTCCTGCCGCGCCGCCGAAGCAGCACAGAGGTCCCGCCACGCCGTCAATGCAGCAGACTGGTCCAGCCGCGCCGCGGAAGCAGCAGAGATGTCCCGCCGCGCCACGAATGCAGCAGAGATGTCCTCCTGCGCCGCGGCGGCCTGGGAAAATGTCTTGCGGGCAGGCGAGGACTCTCACAGGTGCATGCGCGCTATGCTCGATGACCTGATGGGTCGGATTTCCGACTGGATGAAGCAGCAGGATGAGATGAATGCCTCGTTTGAAAGTGCTACCAGCGTCATCCGGGGACTAGGGGAGGACAAGGCGAAGCTCCGCACCGAACGCGACCTGCTGAGGGCGAACATCACCAGAACGACGAAGCAGCACGAGGAGACCACTGCCTTGTTGCAAAGGACCGGCGTCATCATCAAGAAACTTATGGACGAGAATGCCATGCTCCGTATCAAGCGCCAAAGGCTGGTGGAGGAATCCGTGGATGCTCTCAAGCAGCGTCTTGAGGACACAAAAGAGCTCATCGCCGCTCGCCGCAGAGACTACTAGTTCCCGCGGCCTACAGCAACGCATCAGGAAAGTAGAGATCAGCGAGCCAAATCGTTGTCTTCCTTCTTCTTTTGCCCTTGTGTATTTCGGGCATTGCCGCATGTGGCTTTTTTAATTATCTTCCTAAATATGTAAGACAATTATTATTCACTGTCATCGTCCTTATATTCTTCAGTCTTGCTATAAGTCGCAGTCGATGCTATATAGGTCCGTCGGATCTTACATCAAGATCCGTGCAAAACTTTCTTTTCAGATTTTCTTTTTTCTCTTTTAAATCTCAGTCGAGTGAGACATAGCCATGCCATGAAACAGGGGCTCAGGCGCCATTAATGGAGACGTTGGGAGGGAGGTGGGCCGCGGATGGAGGTCAAAGGGCTCTCCTCCCGATGAGCACGCGCAGGGGTCTGATCACACGCCTCCCGTACTCAAATAGCTACCCCGCATGGCACCTCCTAGCCAATAAAAAAAGGGGACACGTGGCGGCACATAAATGGTAAGTAGAATGCCCACAGTTTCAATAATACTTGTGTTTCCGATTTGTAATGTGACAGCACTTGTTCCAAAATGACTTTGTTGATTGTTAATGTGTGCGCCTTCGCAAATCGGACAAAAAATTTACCACAACATGTTGGTGCCATGTCATGACACCATGCCAAGTTTCATGATTTTCAGGCGAGTTTTGGATTTACGGGAATTTTAAAACCAAGTTTCTCGATGTTTCCGGCCGAGCCAAGATGCCCAGATGTTTGAATTACATTCCCACTTCTTCCATGGGACCTAGAAATTCTCCCAAGTACACATAAATGATTTTCCAACTAACTTTTGCTCACTGGAGCATGCGCTTGTACTTCAAATTTGAATTATGTGCATTAAATGCCTGGAAAAATCAATTAATGTATAAAAAAGGCCTAACGAACCCGGAATAATTCCAAAATTTAGCACGAAACTCCTATTTGGTCTAAGCTGCCTGTGTAAAAATATCAAGGCGGGAGAAGGCGGTGTATGTCGTTTCGCACACGGAGGTGACACGTTCCCTCTCGAAACCATGAGCCTTCTTGAGAGAAGCTCCGATTTGCAAGAAGCTTATACCAAAGCTTGTACCAATTCGGTCAAAAAAATTACCACAGCATGTTGGTGCCATGTCATGACACCATGCCAAGTTTCATGATTTTCAGGCGTGTTTTGGATTTATAGGAATTAAAATACCAAGTTTTTGAATATTTCCGGCTGAGCCACGACGCCCAGATGTTTGAATTCCATTCCCATTTCTTGCATGGGACCTAGAAATTCACCCAAGGACACACATGTGATTTTTCAACCAACTTTGGTGCATTGGAGCATGTGCTTGTAGTTCAAATTTGAATTATGCACATTAAATGCCCAGAAATTCAATTAATGTATAAAAAACCAAACAAACACGGAATAATTCCAAAATTTAGCATGAAACTCCTATTTGGTCTAAGCTACCTGTGTAAAAAAATTAAGGCGGGAGAAGGCAGTGTATGTCGTTTCGCACACGGAGGTGACACGTTCCCTCTCGGAACCACGAGCCTTCTTGAGAGAAGCTCCAGTTTGCAAGAAGCTTATACCAAAGCTTGTCCCAATTCGGCCAAAAAATTTACCACAGCATGTTGGTGCCATGTCATGACACCATGCCAAGTTTCATGATTTTCAGGCGTGTTTTGGATTTACAAGAATTAAAAAACCAAGTTTCTCAATATTTCCGGCCGAGCCATGACGCCCAGATATTTGAATTTCATTCCCATTTTTTGCATGGGATCTAGAAATTCACCCAAGGACACACATGTGATTTTGCAACCAACTTTGGTGCACTGGAGCTTGTGCTTGTAGTTCAAATTTGAATTATGCACATTAAATGCCCAGAAATTCAATTAATGTATAAAAAAGGCCAAACGAACCCGGAATAATTCCAAATTTTAACACGACACTCATATAGTTCTATGTTGCCTCTGTAAAAAAATCAACGGGGGAGCCGGCGACCCTTCTTCTTGCAGCGCCGCCTCCTCGCCGCCGACCCTTCTTCTTGCTGCGCGGCCTCCTCGCCGCCGACCCTTCTTGCTGTGCGGCCTCATCAATATGGTCAAGTAATCCACACCCACCCACACCATCCTCCTCCTTCCCCGTCCCACATGCCCCGACCGACGGCGTGACACCTTCCTCCGAAATCACAGGCCCCGTCCTCCAATTAAGCGCCGCCCACAGCCATTTTGCACGCAGTATAACATGGAGCTCGGTAGCATCTGGCAGCGGAGAAGCAAATCATGGCCGCACGCGCGGACGAGGTCGCTATGGCTGCCATGCGTGCCGACCGCCAGATCTTGGAGGAGCACCTCGTCTTTGAGGCCACTGTCGACACCGCCACGCAGTTGTCTACTTTAAAATACAGTTCATGCTGTTTTCTCGAGGCCACCGCCAGTGCCTTCTAGTGATTTGTCCTTTGTAATGTTAATATGCAATCTGATGTTCAGTTAACAGTTTGGTCCTCTAAAATATAATGTTCAGTTAACAGTTTGGTCCAACAATTGCTACATTTTGTAGTACTGTTCTCAAGCATTCTTTGTTTTGTTAACTATCTTATCTTCTAGTACATGTTTCTATTCTGCAATGTCGTGCTCAGTTAACTATTTTGGTTCATTTGGTCTGCTATCCATTTAACTGTTTGGTTCAATTCTGCAATTTGATTTTCATTTGCTGTGGGTACAATTTTTGTATTGTTATGCATGTGAGAAATAAATCGAATTTGGCTGTACTCAATACATATTCTACTGATAGTATGGCAACTCTCAGTTAACCTGATCAAGATCTTCCTTATGTGTGTTGCAGGGAAACAATGGGAGACACTACGGTTTACCATCGAGGTTTGCTCATGCATGGTCCTTTCGCTAATAGCACATTATTGTGCAGTTGCAGGAATCATTCTAATATTTAGGTTTCTTACAATTTGGTCTTGCACATGTAGGTCCTGCTATCAGAGGCTTAGACCCACTGTTCGGCCCATGTTGCATATGGGGAAATGAGATGTCCATGAATATCAGTCAAGTCAAGAAACTCAGAAAGATTGTTAGGATGAAGAAACTTGCGACGAATAACAGCAAGATCTTTGTTTGCACAATGAAGAAGACATCAGTCAACTATAGGATGGTACTAACTCTTTTACCTTGTTTTTACCCCTTGCGCCATTTCAAAATTTATAACAGCAATTTATGCATATCTTTGTTTTCAGTACTTTTCAAAGCAGTTCACCGATATTTACCTCTCAAACCACCTGCATGGTCAAGAGGTGAGGAATGTATTCATTCAACACCCACGGTACAATATTGAAGTCTTCCTAAAGAGGATGAAGGTTGGGCGGGCAATTATCCATAGCCACTGGCCTAAAGTTGCAAGGACATTCAACATCACTAAAGGCTCAATATTTGCCTTCCGCTTCTGCAGTTTCCCAGATGAGATTCATCTATCTATTTACCGTGTATGATGCTACTTTCCAAAGGTTTTCGATGTTGCATGTGAAACTTGGTGCTGTTGTGTAATGGCGTAACTGAGTGCTGAAGCTATCTGATGTAATTCGATTATGAAATCCTGGTTGCCGTTATACGGATATGAAATATCTGGTGTGTTTTATAAGAAATGTCAATTTGATTACTACATGGATTATCAATATTAGGCTAATTACCCTACTAATTGGGGTTTCTTATTGTAGATGGTTACTCAGACAGCACCGTGGGCGATGAACTCAAACAACCCACACGGTTTCTAGAAAGTAGGCGTGTTCGATCAACTAACAATCACACACGGCTTCCGACAAAGAACTGTTTGCGTTAGGCCACCTTGCACAAATGTTTCCACACAAAAAACTATGTGTGATATACATACGAACGGAAATGTTTTTCTGGGATTCACCGTGTGGGATGTACATATGAACGGAAACGATTGGGTTTCAATGCCTTGCCCGATCGCACACGAGCTCATTTTGCCCCCGCCTGTGTGCCAGGAGGGCCTATTCCCGACGGTTTCTGGGTCGTGTGGGAAGGACCCCCCTATCGCAGTCACTCACTTGGCGACGGTCCGGAACGCCGTCGCGGAAAGGGGTCAAAAACCGTTTGTATAGCACATCTCTACACCAGTGTTTGTGTGAAACAGAGGCAATGTGTCGATGATATCTCAAACAATAAAATGTAACATATGCAATGTGTGTGAAATAGAGGCATGGATATATCATATATAGAGGGAGCGATCAACGAGAAGAGAGTGGAGGGATCATCGGCGTGAGATATCGATAGAATCAAAGAGAGGGGTGAAGTGTGTGGGTGCGCGATCGATAAAGAGTGCCATCGAATTTGTGTTTGCCCACGTCAAAGATATAGGGCGGCTAGCCTACTGGAATGTGAGAGGGGAGAGGTGCATTTTGTCTCTGTGGCATGGATACCTACCTACGGCGTTCGACTATCGGTGTGTGGGGGGGTGGGGCGCAGAGACCTAACTATAGAGAGGTAGATTGACTGGTATATGTGTGGAGAAGAAGAGAGACCTGGCTATGTATTGAGGGAGATCGATCGGCATCCATGCATATGTGTAGCAGAGGAATAAGGTTCGAAGAGAGAGAAAGCTAGAGTGTCGGAGGGTTGGTGGTGGAGTTTCTTCTCACAAATGGTGGGAGAGGCCTGCTAGACAAATGGAGGGTACGACTGCAATATCAATAAGAGAGGGGATGCGTGCCTCTCTGTGCACGTGCGTGTGAGAGACGGGTCGGGAGGCATGCAAGGATGATGAGGGGGGACGATATGGCTAGGGGGACGATATGGCTAGGGGGGCGATATGGCTGTGGTAAGCAGACATAACTATATAGGAAGATCAATCATTGTGTGTCGGAGAAAGGGAGAGACATAACTAGTGATCAGGTATGTCAATCAGTGCGTGGGGAAAAAGAGTTATAGTCGACCTAGCTATATGTAGGGAGATCGGTAGGTATACATTCATGCATGTGTTAGAAGCAAATAAGGCCCGGAGAGACGGATATAGTGAGAGGGATGTGGCTAGGAGGTGGTGCGAGAGGCCGACTATGTCGAGGGGGGAGGAGTGTGCGAGTATGAGATCGATGAAAAGAGGGGCGGGAGTGTGCATGTGCGTGGAACTGTATTAGACAGAGGATGGCATGGACGGTGAGAAGAGAATAGGGAAAGCGTGTGTTTGTGGTAGGTTCGCCTGGCTAGAGAGGTATATCGATCAATGTGTGCCGGAAAGAAGGAGCTGGAGGGCCTACACACACCATGGGTGAATTACCTAAAGAGAAATAACGAATGTGCGCGATGGATAGAATGCCGAGGGAGGGTGAGAGGGAGGTGGGCGTGTGCATGCACTAGCCAAAGTTAGCGCTAGCTACAAAGAGAAGAGGATTGTGTGGGTGTAAAAGACGATTAGATATCATAATTCATTATAAAAGTGGATTCAGATATTTGAACAAGAGATCATAGTGTTTTAAACCAATGCATATGCATGAATATAATGGTTATACGCATGGTGTGGTCATGAACATGTTATACTACATATAATATATAATTTTTTTGAATTTGTGATAATGTGTGGCTTTTGCAGCTTAGGGCTAAATACTTGTCATAATGTAGGGGGCGGGGCACTATACTTTGTGTGATAAATACAGTGTACATATGAAACATGGTTTAGATTATGAAGATCTAGCTAGTACTTCAAATGTACTATTATTTGGAATCAACATCAAGTGTATTCAAAATTTTGAATTTGAGTTCATATATATAGTACACATAGTTCATATCTAAGTCTATAGTAATCATGTGGTGTGTTGTTAAGATAATATACAAATGATGGTTTAACTTGGCAACAATCATGATTGTAGATTCTTATTCAAATAGAGAAACGAATTCAAATATAGTTTGAATTGCAGCGGTAGTATATACATTTGGAATGCACTAAAATGTTCGTATGAGTAGGTTACATGCATTATAGAGGTAGCGAAAAAATTTAATTGGACATAACATGGATTCATAGTCTTGAATAGCATTTATACAGTAAAACGGGACAAGACACTCCCTTTGTGTGGTGCGAATAGTTTTTGTTTTTGTTTTTTTCGTCGAGGGAAATGCGAATTGATTTTTTTTAGGATAGTGCGAAATTATTTGGTACGTACATTATTACACGTTGGGCTTGTCCCGAAATTTCAACTCGTGCTAGTTATCTCGAAAATTCAGATATCGCTTTGTCTCTTTGTGCTCTGAAAACTCGCGCCTTCACAACCCGCGCCTTGCTATCCCGAAATTACAACACGCGCGGAAACTCCCTCCAGCTGCCAAATCCCGACACGCGAAATCCCCCTTCTAACCCTGAACCGAAACGGCCGCTAGTTCAAATCGATGGGGGTACTTTCATAACACACCCTACATTTCGGACAAGCGCGTACCTAAGCCATGGTCCCCCCCTCCTATCACCTCCTTTTCGCCATTCGAAAACCTAGGGCGCCATAACCTCTCTGCTCCAGCAGCGAAACCCCACCTTCGCCGTCCGCCACCCCACCGCGGCCCAGCCGGAGCCTCTTCCCTGACGACGTCGTCCACCGCAACAGCTCGACGTCCCTCATCCACCGCCCTAGATGAGGATCCATCGTCGATCTCGTCGTCCCGCCGGCTCAGCCACCCCGTCCTCCACCTCCAAGGAGCTGCTCCGATGATCGCCTTGTCTATCACGGCTGCTCCATCCTCACAACGACGCCTTAACCTGCTCCACCGGAACCGCAGCATCCTCACCGACTCCTCGGACGAAGCCGAGGCCTACTCAGTGCCACCAAAGAGGTTGTACACTCATCGCATCGCACCTTCTCCTTAACTTGACCTCTCGGCGTCGCCGATGCTCGATCCCGCTCCCCCATGGCACGGCTACCTCATAGTCAGTCGGCGGCTCTCCCCCAGTGCGAGGCTCCCTCGGCGGCGGTGTCCATACCAGCCGGAGCTGCTGCTACTACTCCGGCTCTCGCTCGCGCTGCTGCTGCTGCTGCTACGGCTCTTGCTCGCTCGTGCTGCTACTGCTGCTGCTCCGGCTCTTGCTCGCTCGCGCTGCTGCTCTGCTCTTCCCCTCACTCTTGCTGCTGCTCTGCTTTTGCTCTCGCTCGCGCTGCTTATGCTGCAACACAGGCTGGTGCAGCTACACAAGTTGCTGCTCTGGCTCTAGTTTGCGCTGCTACTCCGGCTGCTATCTGCTACTGTGTTCCCTGTCGATCGCCTGCTGATTTAGATCACTGTTTCTCTACTACTAGTGCTCGAGCGGCCTAAACTACATGTGAAGTGCATCTCTGGTACCAGTGCGTTCAGTTTCGACTGTAACATTCAGATTCCACACTAAATTTCAGTTTCGACAGTTAAGTTCAGTGTCAACAGTTTTTACCTCATCTGTTGTAGTCAGGTGTTTTTTGGTGATGTACATTTTACATCTACCACTTTTTGGTAATGTATTTTACATCATCTATTGGAGATGCTATTAGAATCCCACTTGAGATTAATGATGTCTATCTTGTGCTGCTTCAGCCTCGATGTCTTACGGCTTGCCGGAGCTGCTCCAATGACAGAACCATCCATCACAATAGAGCAGTACCCCGGACACCGTCTACATATGCCTCAGATCTTCCACCACACCTCCGACTGCCACCTCTGCCGCAACTTCTTCAGCGACCAACCCAATGATGCTGAGGTCAACACGGCTACGCCAAAGAGGTTGTACACTTGTCGCATCACTTATTACTCTACATTCATGTCGATCCATTAGGGCTATTTTGGTTCAAAGGAAAAAGTGAAGAAAAAACATAGCAATAGGAAATTTTCCTATGGTACTATACTATTCAATTATTCATGCATTTGGTTGAAAGGAATGGAGCAAAACATCCACCTGGAGCTACTTTTCCTATGCATGAAAACAAGACTAAGTGCATTAATGGCAGAATAACATTCTAACTGTACACACTTTCATATGGTTTCACTTTAATTTGGCCATGTTTCTTTGCATTCCTCTGCTCTTCCAATTCCTGTGAACCAAACACCCAAGTTGACAGAAATCCTGTGTTTACAAATGCTTTGTTTCCCACGTGCATTCCTATCCTATTCCGGTGTTTTTCCTATCCCTGCGTTTTTAGAATCCTGCAAGCCAAAGGAGCCCTTATAGAATTACTTCAGTTACAAATAGGTGTCGAAGAAAACTTTGTGTGGTTTGTCCTGCTCCTGCCGCGACGTCGTCCACCTCACCTGAGCTGCTCCATTGACAGAAGCATCAACCATACCAGACATCACGACTCCCGATCGTCTTTCGCTGCCTTAGATCTCCTTCCCTGCCACCGGCACCCACCGCAACTGCATCACCATCATCGACTCAGCAGATGAACCTGAGGAGTACACGGGTCCACAAGAGAGGTCGCACTCTTTTGTTTCTGCTTATGTTATGCATTGCTTAATATTACCTGCTACTTTATCGTCATGTTCACCTCTTAGACTCCAAATCAGGTCCGAATTAATGTTCAAACTTGAGTTTTAAAATGCTTGTGGGGCACATATCGAGGCAGCAATAAATAGTATCTCTGTCTATTATCTGGTTCACCTAGGGTATGTCTATGTTGTTCATCTTGGGTGGGAAACAAACAGTAAAGCAATCATCATCTGTCTTTTTATTAAAGTAAAGCTATCATCATCCTGCTATCATTATTTTTGGATCTATCCACTGGTTGTTACCATCACTATAGATTTCTGCATGCTCTCCTTACATAATCTCACTATATTTTTTCCGTATGCATGTCAGATATTGTACATAGTCATGCTGAACATGTAGAGAAAAACAGAATAGTTTTGCGCGGCAATACAATGTCATGTAGACATCACTCCATGGTGGGTGCAATGGCAAACCCTCCCCCCTCCAGATTGTAATACTGAGGAAGATATCTGTTCTGAGGCGGATTCAAACGGAGCTGACCACTCCTGTTTACCCCCCGAGGTGTTTGCTCTAACTTGGCATGATGATGTTGGTCATATCATGCATATGTTGCCTTGCAGTGCTGAAAGGATCGAGAAGAGGGGTCTAGAGGGGGTGATTAGACCCTCAACAAGTAAAAGTGGCAATTTTTAAGTTCTTCAAGTTGAGGTGGAGTTTTAGCACAAGTTTAAGCATTCACAATACATTTCAAGCAAGCATGACAAGAGTATATGCAGCGGAAAGAGTAAAGCATGCTAATTGGAAGAAAGTAAAGGGATGGGATTGGAGTGTGCAAACGCAATGAAGACACGGAGATTTTTGGCGTGGTTTTGATAGGTGGTGCTATCGTACATCCACGTTGATGGAGACTTCAACCCACGAAGGGTAATGGTTGCGCGAGTACATGAAGTGCTCCACCCATGAAGGGTCCACGAAGAAGCAACCTTGTCTATCCCACCATGGCCATCGCCCACAAAGGACTTGCCTCACTCGGGTAGATCTTCATGAAGTAGGCGATCTCCTTGCCCTTACAAACTTCTTGGTTCAACTCCACAATCTTGTCAGAGGCTCCCAAGCGACACCTAACCAATCTATGAGACACCATTCTCCAAAAGGTAATAGATGTTGTGTTGATGATGAACTCCTTGCTCTTGTGCTTCAAATGATAGTCTCCCCAACACTCAACTCTCCCTCACAGATTTGGATATGGTGGAAAGATGATTTGAGTGGAAAGCAACTTGGGGAAGGCTAGAAATCAAGATTCTTGTGGTTGGATTGGAATATCTTGATCTCAACACATGAGTAGGTGGTTCTCTCTCAGAAAATGTAGGCTGGAAGTGTAGGCACGTTCTGATGGCTCTCTCACATATGGAGAAGGGGGTGGAGGGGTATATATAACCTCCACACAAAATCCAACCGTTACACACATTTGACCCAACTCGGTAGACCGAATAGAAGAACTCGGTGAGACCGATTCAGTTCAAAATGTGAACGTTAGGAATCTCAGTGGGACCGACTAGAACAACTCGGTGGGACCGATGTGCTAGGGCTAGGGCAAAACCTCATCTCAGTGAAGTCGATTGTGTGAACTCGGTGAGACCGATTTTAGCAAAGAGCAAACAGAGAGTTGGTCAAGCAAACTCGGTGTGACCGATCGCTCATTTCAGTGAGACCAAAATGTTACAAAGGGAAACAAAGAGTTTGCAGGGCCATCTCGGTGAGACCGAGATCCGTATCAGTGTGACCAAGGTGTTAGGGTTTCTGGCAGTGGCTATGTCAAATGAACTTGGTGGCACCGGATAGAAGATTTCGGTGGGGTCGAGTTTGACTTTGGGTTTTGGACATATTTGGAAATGAGAAAGTGGTTGAGGGCTTTGGAGCAATATCACTAAGCATTTTGAGCAAGTAGACCATTAAGCAACACCTCATCCCCTTTTAATAGTATTGGCTTTCCTATGGACTCAATGTGATCTTGGATCACTAAAATATAAATGAAGAGTCTTGAGCTTTTGCCAATGTGTGTCCTTAGCATTTTGAAGGGGTTCCACATCCTCTTGTCCTTACCACGCCATTGTTGAACTTGTCTGAAATACATTAGATAAAAGCATTAGTCCAACAAGAGATATGTTGACATTAATTACCAAAATCACCCAGGGAGCACTTGTGCTTTCAATCTCCCCCTTTTTGGTAATTGATGACAACATACATCAAAGCTTTAGATTAAAGATATGCAGAGTAATGGGTAAAGCTTTGGAAGACATGTAACATACATAAGCTCCCCCTACATTTATGCAATCGTGTGAAGATAGAATATGAAAACATGTGAATGCATAAGCATGACAGAGCAAGCAATGAGTTACATGTATCTTGGTTATATGCATCAGAGCAAATGATGTGGTTAAGGAGTGTACCTCCATGTTTACGAATCCTTCTTGGAAACAATATGTACATCAGCAAGAGATCATCATGCACATGAGTGTGATGCATATACTTACCTTGTGGTCTTGAGCTGGCTTTGGAAAGAGTGGGCTTGAGAAAACAGGGTTAGATAACACAAGAACACTCTAAGTAAAGCAAATTCAGGAAACCACAAGATTACCAAGACTGGGATGACATGTAATGGGTCAGTACTAAGTACTTCATTTAGATATTGACATGTCCCCAAAGATCTAAAGATATGCAATGAATTCCAAAGATTTTTCTCCCCTAGACATAGACTCATTCTCCCCCTGAATCTGATATTGGGTAATGGGAGAAGGTAGGGTGAGAGAAAATTAGAGCAATAAAGAGTAATATTAACCACAATCAGAGCAACAAGAATATTCAATGGCAATAACTAAGATCAAACATATTGACATGTCTTTCCCCTCTAAAAGACACGTGACTTCTCTCCTGTTTGTTTTACTAGCATCTAGAGAAGAGCTTAGATGTGCTCATATGATAAGCTTTGATGTGCTCTCTCTCCCCCTTTGAAATCAATTTCCAAGAAGGGCACTTCTGGAGCATGAGTCAAGTAGGTATGGTCCTTGAGAGACACTACAAGGCAACAGGTAGTCTGAGATGCTGATAGAAGATAGAATCATTGAGTGGAGCTAAAGAAAATAGGAAATAAGAAATGGCAAAACTTTTTCTCAGATTTGAAATCGGTGACGCCGAGATACCAGAGTCACAGACAGTCCCGATCGGTGGGACCGAATTAGTCCATGTCAGTTGTACTGATGAACTATTCACAAGGAGTCCTTGTTTTTCGGTCGAGCCGATAGGTTTGGATCGGAGAGACCGAACTCAAGTCAGAGTAAAGATTTTGTCAATCTCAGCTCACTTGGCAAATGAAATCTCACAAGGATTTGCAAGGAATTAACAGAAAGATTTGCAATGAATTAACAATAGGGTCACAGAAGAAAATCAGAAAAGAGATCTAGATGAAGTTTTTTTTTTGTGTGTAAAAAGAGACAAACTAGCAAGAAACATATGCAAGGACACAAAGTAAATGAACTTCATCTAGAGGGGGTCGGCGACAAAGTCACCTATGTTAGAGTATATTGACTTAGGAGTCAAGTGAGATCACTTGATCATAGGTCATACTCATCGTTTAAGCTCAAAATGGGGTTACCATTTTTCGTTTAAGCATTTTGATGTATTCACATCTTGTTGAGTTGCTTTGACTCATGACTTGGGTCAAAGCTTCTCTAAGATGGAATGACATACCTTGGGTTGTGGTGTTGATCTTGATCATGTAGTCAAACTTGTGTTGGATGCTCAAGGTTGATGTTGTCCATCAAGAGTTGGGAGCACCACTAGTAATTTGAGTTCATCATCCTACATAGGTTAGTCTTTCAAGGAAGAGCACTTGTGTATCCAAAATGACAATCATGAATCTTGATACCAAATGAAATTTGATATATAGAAATCGTCAAAGGATATGTCGAGTGAGTTCATGCTTCCTTGTATTCAACAACCATATAGTAGGAACTTGGTGATGTATAGATTTCTCAAAATGTGAGTGACTTGAAATCTCATAGATTTGGGTTCATCCAAGTACCTACAAGGGTTAGATAACATGCAAGGGTACAAGTATAGATCCAAGACATATGATCAACATCATAAGAGAAATATCAAGGATTAGTCATAAAAGGCTCATGCCTTGCATGTATCCAAATGGAGTTTCTACTCCAAGTTTGAGGCATCAATTATATTCAATTCACCTCTCAAACGGCAAAATACTTTCTCATCAAGCGGTTTGCTGAATATATCCGCCAATTGCTTATCGGTACGAACATGCTTAAGATTGATGTCTCCTTTAGCGACATGATCTCGAATGAAATGATGAAGAACTTCAATATGCTTAGTTTGAGAATGTTGCACAGGATTGTGAGCAATATTAATAGCACTCTCATTGTCACAAAGCAATGGAACATGTTTCGCATGTATCCCATAATCCTTAAGGGTTTGGGTCATCCAAAGTAATTGGGCAAAACATGATCCGGCGGCAATGTATTCCACTTCGGCGGTGGATAAGGGTACCGAGTTTTGTTTCTTGGAGGACCAAGACACAAGGGATCTACCAAGAAATTGACAAGTACCCGAAGTGGACTTTCTATCAACCTTGTCTCCGGCATAGTCTGAATCGGAGTAGCCAACAAGATCAAAGGATGACCTCTTAGGGTACCAAATGCCAAAGTTTGGTGTATGAATTAAGTATCTCACTATCCTTTTCACAGCCTTAAGATGAAATTCTTTAGGGCCGCTTGATATCGTGCACACATGCACACACTTAGCATAATATCGGGATGGGAGGCACACAGATATAACAATGAACCAATCATAGAGCGGTAAACCTTTTGGTCAACCGGTTTGCCATCCTTAGTAAAGTCAAGATGTCCACTAGTAGGCATGGGTGTTTTCATACCTTTCCTTTCTTGCATGTTGAACTTCTTGAAAAGATCCTTGGTATACTTTGTTTGAGAAACAAAGGTACCTTCCTTTGTTTGATTTGCAAACCAAGGAAAAATTTGAGTTCACTCATCATAGACATCTCAAACTTCTCCGACATTAGCCTTCCAAACTTTTCACTAAAATGGGGGTTAGTAGAACCAAATATGATATCATCCACATAAATTTGGCTGATACGTCTCCAACGTATCTATAATTTATGAAGTATTCATGCTGTTATATTATCATTCCTGGATGTTTTACAATCATTTTATAGCAACTTTATATCATTTTTTGGGACTAACCCATTGACATAGTGCCCAGTGCCAGTTGCTGTTTTTTGCTTGTTTTTTACTTCGCAGGAAATCAATATCAAACAGAGCCAAACGCAGTGAAAATTTTTGCAGAATTTTTTTGGACCAGAAGACCCAGGATGGGCTAAAAAAGTACCAGAGGGGAGGCCCGAGGTGGGCACAACCACCTGGGCGCGCCCAGGAGCCCAGGCGCGCCCAGGGGGGTTGTGCGCCCCTCGGTGACCTCCTGCACCGCCTCTTCGCCATATAAATTTCAAAATATTCCAACAACCCTAGGCGTAACCCTAGATCAGAAGTTCCGCTGCCACAAGCCTCTGTAGCCATGAAAAACCAATCTAGACCCCGTTCTGGCACCGTGCCAGAGGGGGAAATCATCACCGGTGGCCATCTTCATCATCCCGACGGCCACCATGATGAGGAGGGAGTAGTCCACCCTCGGGGCTGAGGGTTTGTACCAGTAGCTATGTGTTTAATCTCTCTCTCTCGTGTTCTTGATGGCACGATCTTGATGTATTGTGGGCTTTGTTAATATAGTTGGATCATATGGTGTTTTCCCCTCTCTATCTTGTTGTGATGAATTGAGTTTTCCCTTTGAGATTTCGTTTTATCGGATTGAATTCTTTTATGGATTTGAGAGAACTTGATCTATGTCTTGCTATGAATACCCGTGGTGACAATGGGGTATCATATTGATTCACTTGATATATTTTTTGGCAGTCAACTCGCGGATTCCCGAGGTGACATTGGGGTAATCTATGCATAGGGGGTGATGCACGTTCTCATCTTTGTTTCTCCGGTAGAAATCTTTAGGCACTCTTTGAGGTTCTTTGTGTTGGATCGAGTATTATGAATCTGAAATTGTTTGATGCGTATCGTATAATTAAGTCATGGATACTTGTGGTGACATTGGAGTATCTAGGTGGCATTAGAGTTGGTTGATGCGTATCATATGGTGCTATTTTAGTACGAACTCTTGGATAGATCGAACGGAAAGAATAACTTTGCCTTATTTTAGTACGAACTCTTGAATAGATCGAACGGAAAGAATAGCTTTGAGGTGGTTTCGTACCCTACAAACAATTTATTCTTATATTCTCCGCTAGGTAAGAACTTTGGAGTGATTCTTCATCACACATTGAGGGATGGTTATATGATCCAATTAGATTAGCATTGTTGAGAGATTGCACTAGCGAAAGTACGGACCCTAGGCCTCATTTTCAAGCATTGCAATACCGTTTGTGCTCACTTTTGCTACTCGTTACCTTGCTGCTTTTTATTGTTCCTATCACAAAAAACAATATCTACTATCATTACTACACTTGTATCATCATCTCTTCGCCGAACTAGTGCACCTATGATGTCTACTACACAACTTGTTCTTGTAGACTCGTGTTGGGCCTCCAAGCGCAGAGTTTTGTAGGACAGTAGCAAATTTCCCTCAAGTGGATGACCTAAGGTTTATCAATCTATGGGAGGTGTAGGATGAAGATGGTCTCTCTCAAACAACCCTGCAACCAAATAATAAAAAGTCTCTTGCGTCCCCAACACACCCAATACAATGGCAAATTGTATAGGTGCACTAGTTCGGCGAAGAGATGGTGATAAAAGTGTAGTAATGATAGTAGATATTGATTTTTATAATAGGAACAATAAAAAAACAGCAAGGTAGCAATTGATAAAACGGAGCACAAACGGTATTGCAATGCTTGAAAATGAGGCCTAGGGTCCGTACTTTCACTAGTACAACCTCTCAACAATGCTAATATAATTGGATCATATAACCATCCCTCAAAGTGCGATGAAGAATCACTCCAAAGTTCCTATCTAGAGGAGAACATAAGAAGAAATTGTTTGTAGCTATTCTTTCCGATCGATCTATCCAAGAGTTCGTACTAAAATAACACCAAGTTATTCTTTCCGATCGATCTATCTAGAGTTCGTACTAAAATAACCCTAAGTTATTCTTTCCGATCGATCTATCAAGAGTTCGTACTAAAATATAACAGCATGAATACTTCATAAATTATAGATATGTTGGAGACGTATCAGCATCCCCAAGCTTAATTCCTACTCGTCCTCGAGTAGGTAAATGATAAAAGAAATAATTTATGAAGTGTGAATGCTAGCAAAGTGCACAAGTTTGATCAATGATAATTTCAAACACTTTTCCTAGCATCATAACAACAATTCTTTCTCATAAAACTTCTCATGTTATAGTAGCAACCAATTCACATGTTAAGGTTCAAACAATGAATTCTCTTGAAACTCAACAACCTATGTTCTCAGTCACCAAGCAATTGCAATTCAACTTATTCAACAAAATTTAAGTAAGAGATCCACATACTCAATCATCATATAGTCTTCCATGATTGCTACTACTCAAAGCATATTCTTAGAACAAATGGCATTCATCGAACACAGAGAAAGATAGGGGCTTAATATTTCGCCTCCCAACTCATTTATCATAGAGATAATTGTCAACAATAATAAATCATGATCAAATATATTTGACTGGTCATATGTGCCTAGATCTTTCCCCACCACATGATGCTTGCTAACTAGAGAATAGTTGAGGTTGAGATGAGATTTCATACTATTGACTCTTTGCATAAAAGTAAATACTGAAAAGTAAAAGATAGGCCCTTCACAGAGGGAAGCAGAGGTTGTCATGCGCTTTTTATTTGGATGCCCAAGCTCTTAATGCAAAGGAACGTCACGTTATATTGCCCCTTATGATAGCAACCTTTATTATGCAGTCTGTCGCTTTTATTACTTTGCCATCACAAGTTCGTACAACGCTCAATTTTCCCTTACAATAAAAGATCAAACATATTTAGGAGCAATTTTTATTGCTTTATGCACCGATGACAACTTACTTGAAGGATCTTATTCAATCCATATGTAGGTATGGTGGACACTCATGGCAAGAAACTGGGTTTAAGGATTTTTTGGATGCACAAGTAGTATCTCTACTTAGTACGAATTTTTGGCTAGCAAAAGATCCTAGGCAAACACCACATGTTGGAGGATCCATGACAATATAACTTCTATGCAAATATAACCAAACATAACTCATTACGTTGTCTTCCTTGTCCAACTTCAACTAATTTGCTCAAGTTTGAAAATAATTAATGGGTATTCACAATCATAGAAGATGTCCAAGATAATATATTTGCATGTGAAAGTTCTCTTCCTTATACTAATCATTCATGAATTGCTTGTATGACCAATATTGTGATTCTCAAGCTTCAAAAGATTTCACTTTCTAAACCCAATGTGAAGCCACTACTAGGCATGATATGGATATATAATTTTAACTTCATGATATTCAATTCATTCAACAATTTACTCATAGGATATAAGTGAAGCACAAGAGTAAAAAACAAACTACTCCAAAAAGATATAAGTGAAGATCAAGCGAGTAGTTGAGTAAAGGGCTAGCTAAGTAAGGACACTTTCTTATTTAAAAACTTTCATATCTAAGTATTTTATTAAAACAGCAAGCAAAATGAAAATAAAATGACATTCCAAGGATAGCACAACTCATGTGAAGAAGCAAAAAACTTAGGCTCAACCAATACTAACCGATAATTCTTGATGAAGAAAGGTGGGATGCCTAGCGGGGCATCCCCAAGCTTAGATGCTTGAGACTTCTTGGATTATTAACTTGGGATGCCTTGGGCATCCCCAAGCTTGATCTTTTGTGTCTCCTTAATTCCTTTTATATCATGGTTTCCTAAATCTTAAAAACTTCATCCACACAAAACTCAACAAGAACTCGTGAGATAAGTTAGTATAAATCAATGCAAAACCTTATCATTATCTACTGTAGCAAATCACTAAAATTATTATTCAACATTCATACTAAATGCCTCTGCATATTTAATACTCCTATCCTCAAATAGAATCATTAAACAAGCAAACATATGCAAACAATGCGAACATAACAGCAATCTGTCTAAACAGGACAGTCTGTAAAGAGTGCAATATTCATCATACTTACCTAAATCAAAAAATTCTAAAAAATTACCAAACTGTAGAAAATTTATTATATATTACTATGCAAAAAAAATCAACCTTTTATCGCATTCTGAATTTTCTGGATAATTATTGCAACAGCGATAAACTTTCTGTTTTGAAACAGCAACTCATATATTTGCAAAATAAGCATGGTGATGGCTATCCTTGCCACTTTTATTGAAATAAAAGATGCAAAACATTATTATAAATAACAGAAAGCAAAACCTAACAAGAAAATGATGCTCCAAGCAAAACACATATCATGTGACGAAAAAAATGTAGCTCCAAGTGAGGTTACCGATAATGTTGGAGACGAAAGAGGGGATGCCTTCCGGGGCATCCCCAAGCTTAGTTGCTTGGATCTTCCTTGAATATTACCTTGGGGTGCCTTGGGAATCCCCAAGCTTAGGGTCTTGTCACTCCTTATTCTCCTCATATCGACATCTCGCCCAAAACTTGAAAACTTCAATCACACAAAACTTAACGGAACTTCGTGAGATAGGTTAGTATGATAAAGAGCAAACCATTTCACTTTGGTACTGTCAAAGACAAGATTAGTAATTGTTTCCACACAATTAATACTGTAGCATATCATTTCCATAATTTATATTGATCAATATAAGCCATAGAAACTAGAAAACAAGCAAACTATGCATTAAAAACAGAATCTGTCAAAAACAAAACAGTCTGTAGTAATCTGTACTGCAACCATACTTCTGCTACTCCAAAAAATCTGAAAAATTAGGAAAACGTAGAGAATTTGTATGTCTATCATATGTAAAAAATTCAGATCCAAAGCACATTCCAGTAAAATATAGGAATTTCTGCACTGGACGCAAAAGTTTCTGTTTTTGCACAGAATCAAGTCAACTATCATCCACACTATCCCAAAGGCTTTACTTGGCACTTTATTGAAACAAAAGCTATAAAACATGATTAATACAGTATCCTAATTATGTGAACACATAAAAACAGTAGGTAAAAGTGTTGGGTTGTCTCCCAACAAGTGCTTTTCTTTAATGCCTTTTAGCTAGGCATGATGATTTCAATGATGCTCGCATAAAAGATAAGAATTGAAACATAACAAGAGCATCATGAATCACATGACAAACACATTTAAGTCTAACCCACTTCCTATGCATAGGGATTTTGTGAGCAAACAATTTATGGGAGCAATAATCAACTAGCATAGGAAAGCAAAACAAGCAAAACTTCAAGATTTTCAACATAAAGAGGGGAAACTTGATATTATTGAAATATGTAAAAGCATATGTCCCTCTCTCATAATAATTTTCAATAGCATCATGAATGAATTCAACAATATAGATATCACATAAAGCACTCTTTCCATGATGCATAAGCATAGAAATTTTGCTACTCTCCACATAAGAAAATGTATTCTCATGAATAGTGGTGGGAGCAAACTCAACAAAATAACTATCATGAGACACTTGATTGGCATGATCAATTTGAGCATTAAAATCATGATGACAAGTTTCATGGTTATCATTATTCTCTATAGCATACATGCCATCATCAAAAATAGGAGGCATGCTACCATTATAACAAATTTTCACATCAAATCTTGGGGGACTAAAAATATCATCTTCATCAAACATAGCATCCCCAAGCTTATGGCTTTGCATATCATTAGCATCATGGATATTCAAAGAATTCATACTAACAATATTGCAATCATGCTCATCATTCAAAGATTTTTTGTCAAACATTTATAGAATTCTTCCTCTATCAATTGAGCACAATTTTCCTTTCCATCATTTTCACGAAAGACATTATAAAGGTGAACAATATGATGCAACCTCAATTCCATTTTTTTTGTAGTTTTCTTTTTATAAACCAAACTAGTGATAAAACAAGAAACTAAAAGATTCAATTGCAAGATCTAAAGATATACCTTCATGCACTCACCTCCTCGGCAACGGCGCCAGAAAAGAGCTTGATGTCTACTACACAACTTGTTCTTGTAGACTCGTGTTGGGCCTCCAAGCGCAGAGTTTTGTAGGACAGTAGCAAATTTCCCTCAAGTGGATGACCTAAGGTTTATCAATCCGTGGGAGGTGTAGGATGAAGATGGTCTCTCTCAAACAACCCTGCAACCAAATAATAAAAAGTCTCTTGTGTCCCCAACACACCCAATACAATGGAAAATTGTAAAGGTGCACTAGTTCGGCGAAGAGATGGTGATAAAAGTATAGTAATGATAGTAGATATTGATTTTTGTAATAGGAACAATAAAGAAACAGCAAGGTATCAATTGATAAAACGGAGCACAAACGGTATTGCAATGCTTGAAAATGAGGCCTAGGGTCCGTACTTTCACTAGTGCAACCTCTCAACAATGCTAATATAATTGGATCATATAAACATCCCTCAAAGTGCGATGAAGAATCACTCCAAAGTTCCTATCTAGTGGAGAACATAAGAAGAAATTGTTTGTAGCTATTCTTTCTGATCAATCTATCCAAGAGTTCGTACTAAAATAACACCAAGTTATTCTTTCCGATCGATATATCAAGAGTTCGTACTAAAATAACCCTAAGTTATTCTTTCCGATCGATCTATCAAGAGTTCATACTAAAATAACACCAAAGCAAATTCAGATTCATAATACTCAATCCAGCACAAAGAACCCCAAAGAGTCCCCCAAGATTTCTACCGGAGAAACAAAAGACGAGAACATGCATCAACCCCTATGCATAGATCACCCCAATGTCACCTCGGGAATCCGCGAGTTGAGTGCCAAAACATATCTCAAGTGAATCAATATAATACCCCATTGTCACCACGGGTATTCATATGCAAGCCATATATCAAGTCCTCTCAAATCCATAAAAGTATTCAATCCGATAAAACGAAATGTCAAAGGGAAAACTCAATTCATCACAAGATAGAGAGGGGAAAACACCATATGATCCAACTATATTAACAAAGCCCGCGATACATCAAAATCGTGCCATCTCAAGAACACGAGAGAGAGAGAGAGATTAAACACATAGCTACTGGTACAAACCCTCAGCCCCGAGGGTGGACTACTCCCTCCTCATCATGGTGGCCGCCGGGATGAAGATGGCCACCGGTGATGATTTCCCCCTCCGGCAGGGTGCCAGAACGGGGTCTAGATTGGTTTTTCATGGCTATAGAGGCTTGCGGTGGCGGAACTTCTGATCTAGGGTTACCCCGAGGGTTTTTGGAATATTTGGGAATTTATAGGGCGAAGAGGCGGTGCGGGAGGCCACCGAGGTGGGCACAACCCACCAGGGCGTGCCTGGGCCCCCAGGCGCGCCCAGGTGGGTTGTGCCCCCCTCGGGGCACCCCTCTGGTACTTCTCTGGCCCACTGGATGTCTTCTGGTCTAAAAAAAATCTCCAAAATGTTTCGCTGCATTTGGACTCCGTTTGGTATTGATTTTCTGCGATGTAAAAAACAAGCAAAAAACAACAACTGGCACTGGGCACTATGTCAATAGGTTAGTCCCAAAAAATGATATAAAGTTGCTATAAAATGGTTGTAAAACATCTAAGAATGATAATATAACAGCATGAATACTTCATAAATTATAGATACGTTGGAGACGTATCAGCCTATACAATTTACCATTGTATTTGGTGTGTTGGGGACACAAGATACTTTTTATTATTTGGTTGCAGGGTTGTTTGAGAGAGACCATCTTCATCCTACAGCTCCCATGGATTGATAAACCTTAGGTCATCCACTTGAGGGAAATTTGCTACTGTCCTACAAAACTCCGCGCTTGGAGGCCCAACACGAGTCTACAAGAACAAATTGTGTAGTAGACATCAACCTCTTTTCTGGCGCCGTTGCCGGGGAGGTGAGTGCTTGAAGGTATATCTTTAGATCTTGCAATTGAATCTTTTAGTTTCTTGTTTTATCACTACTTTGGTTAATAAAAATAAAACTACAAAAAAATGGAATTGAGGTGGTCTCATATTGTTCATCTTTATAATGTCTTTCTTGAAAATGTTGGAATGGAAAATTGTGATCATTTGATAGAAGAAGAATTCAATAAAATGTTTTGCATAAATGATGAGCATGATTGCAATGTTGCTAATATGAATTCCTTGAATATCCATGATGCTAGTGATATGCAAAGCCATAAGCTTGGGGATGCTATGTTTAATGAAGATGATATTTTTAGTTCCCCAAGTTTTGATGAGAAAATTTATTACGATGATAGCATGCCTCCTATTTATGATGATTATATTGATGAAAGTGGATTTGGAGAGGCCATGACTTTATTTAGTGATGAATCCACTATTTTGGAAGAGGTTGCAATTGATTATGACAATAAAATTGCTATCTATGATGATTATTGTGATGACACTTATGATATAAAGAATAATGATAGCCATGAAACATGTCATCATCATTTTAATGTTCAATATGATTATGCCAATCAAGTATCTCATGATAGTTATTTTGTTGAGTTTGCTCCCACTACTATTCATGAGATTAAATTTGCTTATGTGGAGAGTAATAAAAATTCTATGCTTGTGGATCATGAAAAGAATGCTTTATGTGATAGTTATATTGTTGAATTCATTCGTGATGCTACTGAAAATTATTATGAGAGAGGAACATATGCTTCTACATATCTCAATAATATCAAGTTTCCTCTCTTTATGTTGAAAGTTTTGATGTCATGCTCGTTTTCCCTTCCTATGATAGTTGATTCTTGTTCCCATAATTTGTTTTCTCACAAAATCCCTATGCATATAAAGTGGGTTAGACTTAAATGTGCTAGTCATATGCTCCATGATGCTCTCTTTGTGTTTCAATTCTTTACTTTTATGCGAGCAACATTGAAATCATCATGCCTAGCTAAAAGGCATTAAAGAAAAGTGCTTGTTGGAAGACAACCCAACACTTTAATCTACTATTTTTGTTTGTTCACATGATTAAGATACTGTAGTAATCATGTTTTATAGCTTTTGTTTCAATAAAGTGCCAAGTAAAGCCTTTGGGATAGTATGGATGATAGTTGACTTGATTTTGTGCAAAAATAGAAACTTTTGCTTCCAGTAACATAATTGTTTAAATTCACTGGAGCGTCAAAAAATTCTGAATTGTTTACAGTTGATGTGTATACAAATTTTATACGTTTTCCTAAATTTTTAGATTTTTTGGAGTTATAGAATTGTGACCTTAATTCAGATCTTTACGTACTGTTCTGTTTTTGACAGATTCTGTTTGCAATGCATAGTTTGCTTGTTTTATGGTTTCTATGGTTTATATTTCTTAATATAAATTGTGGAAATTATAGAGTACAGTAGGCATTGTGTGAGAATAATTATGAATCTTATCTTTACAGTACCAAAGTGAATGATTTGTCTTTATCATACTAACCCATCTCACGAAGTTCCGTTAAGTTTTGTGTGATTGAAGTTTTCAAGTTTTGGGTAAGATATCGATATGAGGAGAATAAGGAGGGACAAGACCCTAATCTTGGGGATTACCAAGGCACCCCAAGGTAATATTCAAGGAAGATCCAATCAACTAAGCTTGGGGATGCCCTGGAAGGCATCCCCTCTTTCGTCTCCATCATTATCGGTAACCTCACTTGGAACTATATTTTCATTCGTCACATAATATGAGTTTTGCTTGGAGAGTCATTTTATTTTATTAGGATTTGCTTGATTTTATTTGAAATAATGTTTTATATCTTTTACTTCAATAAAAATGTCAAGTATAGCCTTTGCCATGCTTATTTTGCAAGTCTATGTGTTGCTGTTTGAAAACAGAAAGTTGCACGCTAGTGCGAGAATTCTTGAGAAAAGTAAGAATGTGATAAAATGTTGAATTTTTTTGCACAATAATATATGATAAATTTTATACAGAGTGGTATTTTTTCAGAATTTTTGTAGTTAGGTAAGTATGAATAATATTGCACTCTTTACAGACTGTCCTGTTTAGACAGATTGCTGTTATGTTTGCATTGTTTGCATATGTTTGCTTGTTTAATGATTCTATTTGAGGATAGGAGTATTAAATATGCAGAGGAATTTAGCTGAAATGTTAGATTATAATTTTATTAATTTGTTACAGTATAGAATGATAAGGTTATTGCATTGATTTATACTAACTTATCTCACAAGTCCTTGTTGAGTTTTGTGTGGATGAAGTTTTTAAGAATTAGGGAAACCGTGATATGAGAGGAATTAAGGAGACACAAAAGCTCAATCTTGGGGATGACCAAGGCATCCCAAGATAATATTTCAAGAAGTCTCAAGCATCTAATCTTGGGGATGCCCCGGTGGGCATCCCACCTTTCTTCTTCAACAATTATCGGTTAGTATCGGTTGAGCCTAAGTTTTTGCTTCTTCACATGAGTTGCGCTATTCTTGGAATGTCATTTTGTTTTGTTTTGCTTGATGTTTTAATAAAATACTTAGATCTGAAAGTTTTAAATAAGAGAGAGTCCTCAATTAGCTACCCATTTACTTAACTACTCGTTTGATCTTCACTTATATCTCTTTGGAGTAGTTTGTCATTTACTCTTGTGCTTCACTTATATCCTATGAGTAAATTGTTAAATGAATTGAATATCATGAAGTTGAAATTATATGTTTATATCATGCCTAGTGGTAGCTTCACATTGGGTTTAGAAGGTGAAATCTTTTGAAGCTTGACAATCACAATATTGGTACAAGCAATTCATGAATGATTAGTATAAGGAAGAGAACTTTCACATGCAAATATATTATCTTGGACGTCTTCTATGATTGTGAATACCCATTAATTATTTTCAAACTTGAGCAAATTAGTTGAAGTTGGACAAGGAAGACAACATAATGAGTTATGTTTGCGTATATTTGCATAGAAGTTATATTGTCATGGATCCTCCAACATGTGGTGTTTGCCTAGGATCTTTTGCTAGCCAAAAAATCGTACTAAGTATAGATACTACTTGTGCATCGAAAAACCCTTAAACCCAGTTTCTTGCCATGAGTGTCCACCATACCTACATATGGATTGAATAAGACCCCTCAAGTAAGTTGTCATCGATGCATAAAGCAATAAAAATTGCTCCTAAATATGTTTGATCTTTTATTGTAAGGCAAAATTGAGCGTTGTACGAACTTGTGATGGCAAAGTAATAAAAGCGACGGTCTGCATAATAATGGTTGCTATCATAAGGGGCAATATAACGTGATGTTCCTTTGCATTAAGCACTTGGGCATCCAAATAAAAATTTGTTGGAAATATGCCCTAGAGGCAATAATAAATTGGTTATTGTCATATTTCCCTGTTCATGATAATCGTTTATTATCCATGCTAGAATTGTATTGATCAGAAACTCAGATACATGTGTGGATACATAGACAACAACGTGTCCCTAGTGAGCCTCTACTAGACTAGCTCGTTGATCAAAGATGGCTACGGTTTCCTAGCCATAGACATGAGTTGTCATTTGATAACGAGATCACATCATTAGGAGAATGTTGTGATGGACAAGACCCAAACTATAAACATAGCATATGATCGTGTTAAGTTTATTGCTATCGTTTTCTGCATGTCACATATATGTTCCTATGACCATGAGATCATGCAACTCACTGACACCGGACGAGTACCTTGTGTGTACCAAACATCGCAACGTAACTGGGTGACTATAAAGGTGCTCTACAGGTATCTCCGAGGGTGTCTGTTGAGTTGGCATGGATCAAGACTGGGATTTGTCACTCCGTATGACGGAGAGGTATCTTAGGGCCCATTCGGTAATACAACATCACAAGAAGCTTGCAAGAAATGTGACTAATGAGTTAGCCACGGGATCTTGTATTACGGAACGAGTAAAGAGACTTGCTGGTAACGAGATTGAAGTAGGTATGGAGATACCGACGATCGAATCTCGGGCAAGTAACATACCGATAGAAAAGGGAACTACATACGGGATTAGCTGAATCCTTGACATCGAGGTTCAACCAATAAGATCTTCGTAGAATATGTAGGAGCCAATATGGGCATCCAGGTCCCGCTATTGGTTATTGACCGTAGAGGTGTCTCAGTCATGTCTGCATAGTTCTCGAACCCGCAGGGTCTACACACTTAACGTTTGGTGACAATATAAGTATAGTTGAGTCATTATGGTGGTTACCGAAGGTTGTTTGGAGTCCCGGATGAGATCCCGGACATGACGAGGAACTCCGGAATGGTCCGGAGGTGAAGATTGATTTATTGGATGAAGGGTATTGGAGTCCGGAAGTGTTCCGGGGGTACCGGGTGATGACCAGCATGACCGAAAGGGGTTTCGGGGGGCCCCGGTAAGTGTTGGGGTCTCATGTGCCAAGGGGAGGGAGCACACCAGCCCACTAAGGGGTTGTGCGCCCCCAAATCGCCTTCCCACGTTGCTTGAGGAGGTGGGGCACCTCCCTAGGGTTTCCTCCACTTGCCTTGGGGGCCAAGGCACCTGGGAGGAGGCGCCCAAACCCATCTAGGGTTTCCCCCTTGGTGGCCGCCACCCCTAGATGGGATCTAGGGGCGCCCCTCCCTCCACCCTTCCCCCTATATATAGAGGAGGGGAGAGAGGGCAGCCGCACCCATATGCATCTATACGTGCCACGGCGCTGCTCCTCCTCTCCCTCATAGCCATCTTTCTTCTCCGTAGTGCTTAGCGAAGCTCTGCTGAGATTTCTCCACCACCACCGCCACCACGCCGTCGTGCTGCCGGAGGACTCGAGCTACTACTTCACCATCGCTCGCTGGATCGAGGAGGTGAAGGCGCCATCAAGCTGTACGTGTGTTGAACGTGGAGGTGCCGTCCGTTCGGCACTAGATCGGAGTTCGCGGGACGGATCGTGATTGGATCACGAAGACGTTCGACTACATCAACCGCATTTCTTAACGCTTCTGCTTAGTGATCTACAAGGGTATGTAGATCCAATCTCTCCTCTCGTAGATGGTCATCTCCTAGATTGATCTTGGTGAGCGTAGGAATTTTTTTGTTTCCCATGCAACATTCCCCAACAGTGGCATCATGAGCTAGGTCTATGCGTAGATGACATCACGAGTAGGACACAAAGGAGTTTGTGGGCGTTGATATTCAGATTGCTTCCTTCCTTGGTCTTTTCTTGATTCGGCGGTATTGTGGGATGAAGCGGCCCGGACCAACCTTACATGTCCACGTACATGAGACCGGTTTCATCGACAAACATATGACTTTGTTGCATAAAGATGGCTGGCGGGTGTCTGTCTCTCCCACCTTAGTTGAATCGGATTCGACAAAGGCGGTCCTTGTAGAAGGTTAAATAGAAACTTGCATATCACCATTATGGCTTTGCGTAGGTAGGAATCATTCTTGCTAGATACCCATAGCAGCCACGTAAAACATGCAACAACAATTAGAGGACGTCTAACTTGTTTTTGCAGGGTATGTTGTGATATGATATGGCCAAAGACATGATGAAATATATTTGATGTATGAGATGATCATGTTTGTAATAGTTTATATCGACTTGCATGTCGATGCATACGGCAACCGTCAGGAGCCATAGGGTTGTCTTTAATTATTGTATGACCTGCGTGTCAATCATTAAGCGCTATGTAATGCTTTACTTTATCGCTAAGCGGTAGCAATAGTAGTAGAAGCATGGTTGGTGTGACAACCCCGATGGCGGCACGATGATGGAGATCATGGTGTCATGCCAGTGACGATGGAGATCATGCTGGTGCTTTGGAGATGGAGATCAAAAGCACAAGTTGATGGCCATATCATGTCACTAATGATTTGCATGAGATGTTAATCCTTTTATGCATCTTATTTTGCTTAGGATGACGGTAGCATTATAAGGTGATCCCTCACTAAAATTTCAAGATAAAATTGTGTTCTCCCCAAGTGTGCACCGTTGGGAAATTTCGTCGTTTCGAAGCACCACGTGATGATCGGGTGTGATAGACTCTACGTTCACATACAACGGGTGCAAGCTAGTTTTTGCACATGCGGAACACTTGGGTTAAACTTGACAAGCCTAGCATGTACAGACATGGCCTCGGAACACAAGAGACCGAAAGGTCGAGCATGAGTCATATAGTAGATATGATCAAGATGGAGATGTTCACCATTGAAACCACCTCAGCTCACGTGATGATCGGACTTGGGTTGGTGAATTTGGATCATGTTACACTCGGACAACCAGAGGGATGTTGATTTGAGTGGGAGTTCTTAGGTAATATGATTAATTGAACTCATTATTATGAACAATAGTCTAAGTTGTCTTTGCAAATTATGTTGTAGATCAATAGCTCGCGTTGTAGCTCCCTGTTTTAATACGTTCCTAGAGAAAGACTAAGTTGAAAGATATTGTAAGCAATTATGCGGACTAGGTCCGTAGTCTGAGGATTGTCCTCACTGCTGCACAGAAGGCTTATGTCCTTGATGCACCGCTCGGTGTGCCAACCCCTCTAGTGTCGTCTATGGATGTTGTGAACATCTGGCAGACACGTTCTGATAACTACTTGATAGTTTAGTGCGCCATGCTTTACGGCTTAGAATCGGGGATCCAAAGACGTTTTGAACGCCATGGAACATATGAGATGTTCCAAGAGCTAAAATTGGTATTTCAGGCTCATGCCCGTGTTGAGAGGTATGAGACCTCTAACAAGTTCTTTGCCTACAAGATGGAGGATAATAGCTCAGCCAGTGAGCATGTGCTCAGAATGTCTGGGTACTACAATCGCTTGAATCAAGTGGGAGTTAATCTTCTAGATAAGATAGTGATTGACAGAGTTCTCCAGTCACTATCACCAAGCTACTAGAGCTTCGTGATGAACTATAACATGCAAGGGATGGAGATGATCCTGGAGCAGTTCGCGGTGCTTAAGGCCGCAAAGGTAGAAATCAAGAAGGAGCATCAAGTGTTGATGGTTAACAAGACCACTGGTTTCAAGAAGGGCAAGGGCGAGAAGGGAAACTTCATGAATGGCAAGCCAGTTGCTGCTCCAGTGAAGAAACCCGAGGTTGAGCCCAAACCCGAGACTAAGTGCTTATATTGTAAGGGGAACGGTCACTCGTAGCGGAACTGCCCCAAATACTTGGTAGATAAGAAGGCTGGCAACTTCAACAAAAGTATATTTGATATACGTGTTATTGGTGTGTACCTTACTAGTACTCCTAGTAGCACCTGGGTATTAGATACCGGTTCAGTTGCTAATATTGGTAACTCGAAACAAAAAGCTGCTGAATAAACGGAGACTAGCTAAGGGTGAGGTGACGATGTGTGTTGGAAGTGTTTCCAAGGTTGATGTGATCACCATCGCATGCTCCCTCTACCTTCGAGATTAGTGTTGAACCTAGATAAATGTTATTTGGTGTCTGCGTTGAGCATGAACATTATTAGATCGTGTTTATTGCAATACGGTTATTCATTGAAGTCAAAGAATAATGGTTATTCTGTTTACATGAATAATACCTTCTATGGTCATGCACGCAATGTGAATGGTTTACTGAATCTCTATCGTAGTGATACACATGTTCATAACATTGATGCCAAAAGATGTAGAGTTGATAATGATAGTACCACTTTCCTGTGGCACTGCTGCTTAGGTCATATTGGTGTAAAGCGCATGAAGAAATTCCATGCTGATGGACTTTTGGAGTCACTTGATTTTGAATCACTTGACACATGCGAACCATGCCTCATGGGCAAGATGACTAAAACCCGGTTTTCCGGAACAATGGAACGGGCAAGTAACTTGTTGGAAATAATACATGCTGATGTGTGCGATCCGATGAGTGATGACGCGCATAGTGGATATCATTATTTCCTCACCTTCATCGATGGTTTGAGTAGATATGGGTATGTTTACTTAATAAAGCATAAGTCTGAAACGTATGAAAAGTTCAAGCAATTTCAGAGTGAAGTTGAGAATCATCATAATGAGAAGATTAAATTCCTACAATCCAATCGAGGGGAGAATTTCTGAGTTATGAGTTTGGCAATCACTTAAGACAATGTGGAATTGTTTCACAGTTGACACCACCTGGAACACCATAGCGTAATGGTGTGTCCGAACGTCATAATTGTACCTTATTGGGTATGGTGCATTCTATGATGTCTCTTGCCGATCTACCACTATCGTTTTGGGGTTATGCATTAGAGACAACTACATTCACTTTAAATAGGGCACCATCTAAGTCCGTGGAGATGACACCGTATGAACTATGGTTTGGCAAGAAACCTAAATTGTCGTTTCTTAAGGTTTGGGGATGCGATGCTTATGTCAAAAGGCTTCCGCCTTTAAAGCTCGAACCCGAAGTGGACAAATGTGTCTTCATAGGATACCCAAAAGAGATGGTTGGGTATACCTTCTATCTCAGATCTGAGGGCAAAGTGTTTGTCGCTAAGAACGGGTCCTTTCTCGAGAAAGAGTTTCTCTCGAAAGAATTGAGTGGGAGGGAGATAGAACTTGATGAGGTTGTTGAACCTTTACTTCAACCAGAGAGTAGCGCAGCACAGAAAGATGTTTATGTGGCACCTACGTTAGTTGAAGAGGAAGCTAATGATGATGATCATGAAGCTTCAGATCAAGTTACTGTCGAACCTCGTAGGTCGACAAGGGTACGTACAGCTTCTGAGTGGAATGGTAACCCTGTCTTAGAGGTCATGTTGTTCGACAACAGTGAACCTACGAGCTATGGAGAAGCGATGGTGGGCCTGGATTCCAACAAATGGCTAGGAGCCATGAAATCCGAGATATGATCCATGTATGAGAACAAAGTATGGACCTTGGTGGACTTGCCCGATGATCGGCAAGCCATTGAGAGTAAATGGATCTTTAAGAACAAGACAAATGCTGATGGTAATGTCACCATTTATGAAGATCGACTTGTCGCAAAGTAGTTTCCGACAAGTTCAAGGAGTTGACTATGATGAGACTTTCTTACTCATAGCGAAGCTAAAGTCTGTTGGAATTATGTTAGCAGTTGCTGCATTTTCAATTACGACAACTGGCAGATGGATGTCAAAACAAAGTTTCCTTGACGGTTTCCGTGAGGAAAGGTTGTATGTGATACAACCAGATTGTTTTGTCGATCCTAAGGATGCTAAAAGGTATGCAAGCTCCAGCGATCCTTCTATGGACTGGAGCAAGCATCTCGGAGTTGGATCATACGCTTTAATGAGGTGATCAAAGCTTTTGGGTTTGTACAAAGTTTGCAAGAAACTTGTATTTACCAGAAAGTGAGTGGGAGCACTACAACATTTCTGATAAGTATATGTGGATGACATATTGTTGACCGAAAATGATGTATAATTTCTAAAAAGCATAAAGGGTTGTTTGAAAGGAGTTTTTCAAAGGAAGACCTGGGTAAAGATGCTTACATATTGGGCAACAAGATCTATAGAGATAGATCAAGACGCCTGATAAGACTTTCACAGAGCACATACCTTGACATGATTTTGAAGAAGTTCAAAATGGATCAGTCCAAGAAGGGGTTCTTGCCTGAGTTGTAAGGTGTGAAGTTGAGTAAGACTCAAAGCTCGACCACAGCAGAAGAAAGAGAAAGGACAAAGGTCGTCCCCTGTGCCTTAGCCATAGGCTCTATACGATATGCCATGCTATGTACCGCACCTGATGTGTGCCTTGCCACATGTCTGGAAAGGGGGTACAAGAGTGATCCAGGAGTGGATCACTGGACAGTGGTCAAAATTATCCTTGGAGGAATAAGGAAATGTTTCTCGGTTATGGAGGTGATAAAGAGTTCGGCGTAACGGGTTACGTCGATGCAAGCTTTAACACCTATCCGGATGACTCTGAGTAGCAAACCGGATACGTATAGTGGAGCAACCATTTGGAATATCTCCAAGTGGAGCGTGGTAGCAGCATCTACAATATGACATAGAGATTTGCGAAGTACATGCGGATCTGAATGTTGCAGACCCGTTGACTAAAACCTCTCTCACAAGCATAACATGATCAAACCCTAGAACTCATTGAGTGTTAATCACATGGTGATGTGAACTAGATTATTGACTCTAGTAAACTCTTTGGGTATTAGTCACATGGCGATGTGAACTATGAGTGTTAATCACATGAAGATGTGAACTATATTATTGACTCTAGTGCAAGTGGGAGACTGTTGGAAATATGCCCTAGAGGCAATAATAAATTGATTATTATCATATTTCCCTGTTCATGATAATCGTTTATTATCCATGCTAGAATTGTATTGATCGGAAACTCAGATACATGTGTGGATACATAGACAACAACGTGTCCCTAGTGAGCCTCTACTAGACTAGCTCGTTGATCAAAGATGGCTACAGTTTCCTAGCCATAGACATGAGTTGTCATTTGATAACGGGATCACATCATTAGGAGAATGATGTGATGGAGAAGACCCAAACTATAAACGTAGCATATGATCGTGTCAAGTTTATTGCTATCGTTTTCTGCATGTCAAGTATATGTTCCTATGACCACGAGATCATGCAACTCACTGACACCGGACAAGTACCTTGTGTGTACCAAACGTCGCAACGTAACTGGGTGACTATAAAGGTGCTCTACAGGTATCTCTGAGGGTGTCTGTTGAGTTGGCATGGATCAAGACTGGGATTTGTCACTCCGTATGACGGAGAGGTATCTCAGGGCCCACTCGGTAATACAACATCACAAGAAGCTTGCAAGCAATGTGACTAATGAGTTAGCCACGGGATCTTGTATTACGGAACGAGTAAAGAGACTTGCCGGTAATGAGATTGAACTAGGTATGGAGATACCGACGATCGAATCTCGGGCAAGTAACATACCGATAGACAAAGGGAACTACATACGGGATTAGCTGAATCCTTGACATCGAGGTTCAGCCGATAAGATCTTCGTAGAATATGTAGGATCCAATATGGGCATCCAGGTCCCGCTATTGGTTATTGACTGTAGAGGTTTCTCGGTCATGTCTGCATAGTTCTCAAACCCGCAGGGTCTACACACTTAACGTTTGGTGACAATATAAGTATAGTTGACTCATTATGGTGGTTACCAAAGGTTGTTCGGAGTCCCGGATGAGATCCCGAACATGACGAGAAACTCCGGAATGGTCCGGAGGTGAAGACTGATATATTGGATGAAGGTATTGGAGTTCGAAAGTGTTTCGGGGGTACCGGGTGATGACCAGCATGACCGAAAGGGGTTTCGGGGGGCCCCGACAAGTGTTGAGGGCCTCATGGGCCAAGGGAAGGGAGCACACCAGCCCACTAAGGGGTTGTGTGCCCCCAAGCCCCCTTCCCACATTTCTTGAGGAGGTGGGGCACCTCCCTAGGGTTTCCTCCACTTGCCTTGGGGGCCAAGGCACCTAGGAGGAGGCGCCCAAGCCCATCTAGGGTTTCCCCCTTGGTGGCCGCCACCCCTAGATGGGATCTAGGGGCGCCCCTCCCTCCACCCTTCCCCCTATATATAGAGGAGGGGAGAGAGGGCAGCCACACCCATATGCATCTATACGTGCCATGGCGCTGCTCCTCCTCTCCCTCATAGCCATCTTCTTCTCCGTAGTGCTTAGCGAAGCTCTGCCGATATTTCTCCACCACCACCACCACCACGCCATTGTGCTGCCAGAGGACTCGAGCTACTACTTCACCATCGCTCGCTGGATTGAGGAGGTGAAGGTGTCATCAAGCCGTATGTGTGTTGAATGCAGAGGTGCCGTCCGTTCGGCACTAGATCGGAGTTCGCGGGACGGATCATGATTGGATCGTGAAGACGTTCGACTACATCAACCGCATTTCTTAACGCTTCCGCTTAGCGATTTGGAAGGGTATGTAGATCCAATCTCTCCTCTCGTAGATGGTCATCTCCTAGATTGATCTTGGTGAGCGTAGGATTTTTTTTTGTTTCCCATGCAACGTTCCCCAACAAAAGTGCATGACAACCTCTGCTTCCCTCTGCGAAGGGCCTATCTTTTACTTTTCAGTATTTACTTTTATGCAAAAGTCAATAGAATGCATTCTCATTTCAACCTCAATTATTCTCTAGTTGGCAAGCATCATGTGATGGGGAAAGATCTAGGCACATATGACCAGTCAAATATATTTGATCATGATTTATTATTTTTGACAATTATCTCTATGATAAATGAGTTGGGAGGCGAAATATTAAGCCCCTATCTTTCTCTGTGTTCAATGGATGCCATTTGTTCTAAGAATATGCTTTGAGTACTAGCAATCATAGAAGACTATATGATGATTGAGTATGTGGAGCTCTTACTTAGAGTCTGTTGAATAAGTTGAATTGCAATTGTTTGGTGACTAAGAATATAGGTTTCTGAGTTTCAAGAGAATTCATTATTTGAACCTTAACATGTGAATTGGTTGCTACTTTAACATGAGAAGTTTTATGAGAAAAAATTGTTGTTATGATGCTAGGAAAAGTGATTGAAATTATCGTTGATCAAACTTATGCACTTTGCAAGCATTCACACTTCATAAATTATTTCTTTTATCATTTACCTACTCGAGGATGAGTAGGAATTAAGCTTGGGGATGCTGATACGTCTCCAACGTATCTATAATTTATGAAGTATCCATGCTGTTATATTATCATTCTTGGATGTTTTACAATCATTTTATAGCAACTTTATATCATTTTTCCGGACTAACCTATTGACATAGTGCCTAGTGCCTGTTGCTGTTTTTGCTTGTTTTTTACTTTGCAGGAAATCGATATCAAACGGAGTCCAAACGCAGCGAAAATTTTGGGAGAATTTTTTTAGACCAGAAGACCTAGGATGGGCTAAAAAAGTACCAGAGGGGAGGCTCGAGGTGGGCACAACCCACCTGGGCGCACCCAGGCGTGCCTAGGGGGGTTGTGCCCCCCTCGGTGACCTCCCGCACCGCCTCTTCGCCCTATAAATTGCCAAATATTCCAAAAACCCTGGGGGTAACCCTAGATCAGAAGTTCCACCGCCGCAAGCCTCTGTAGCCACGAAAAACCAATCTAGACCCCGTTCTGGCACCCTACCGAAGGGGAAATCATCACCGGTGGCCATCTTCATCATCCCGGTGGCCACCATGATGAGGAGGGAGTAGTCCACCCTCGGGGCTGAGGGTTTGTACCGGTAGCTATGTGTTTAATCTCTCTCTCTCTCGTGTTCTTGATGGCACGATCTTGATGTATCGCGGGCTTTGTTAATATAGTTGGATCATATGGTGTTTTCCCCTCTCTATCTTGTTGTGATGAATTGAGTTTTCCCTTTGAGATTTCGTTTTATCGGATTGAATACTTTTATGGATTTGAGAGCACTTGATCTCTGTCTTGCTATGAATACCCGTGGTGACAATGGGGTATCATATTGATTCACTTGATATATTTTTTGGCACTCAACTCACGGATTCCCGAGGTGACATTGGGGTAATCTATGCATATGGGTTGATGCACGTTCTCGTCTTTGTTTCTCCGATAGAAATCTTTGGGCACTCTTTGAGGTTCTTTGTGTTGGATTGAGTATTATGAATCTGAAATTGTTTGATGCATATCGTATAATTAACTCATGGATACTTGTGGTGACATCAGAGTATCTAGGTGATATTAGAGTTGGTTGATGCGTATCATATGGTGTTATTTTAGTACGAACTCTTGGATAGATCGAACGGAAAGAATAACTTTGCGTTATTTTAGTACGAACTCTTGAATAGATCAAACGGAAAGAATAGCTTTGAGGTGGTTTCGTACCCTACAAATAATTTCTTCTTATGTTCTCCGCTAGATAAGAACTTTTGAGTGATTCTTCATCACACGTTGATGGATGGTTATATGATCCAATTAGATTAGCATTGTTGAGAGATTGCACTAGCGAAAGTACGAACCCTAGGCCTCATTTTCATCCTACACCTCCCACGGATTGATAAACCTTAGGTCATCCACTTGAGGGAAATTTGCTACTGTACTACAAAACTCTTCGCTTGGAGGCCCAACACGAGTCTACAAGAACAAGTTGTGTAGTAGACATCATTGGCACACACAAATAATTCACCATTAACCCGTTTAGTAAAAAGTGTAGAATCAATCTTCCCAATTTCAAAGCCTTTTTCAATAAGGAACTTGGTCAAGCATTTATACCTTGCTTTAGGAGCTTGTTTAAGACCATAAAGAGCTTTGTGGAGTTTTTAGACATGATTAGGTTTCTTAGGATTGACAAAGCCGGGAGGTTGCTTAACATACACTTCCTCCTCAATTTCTCCATTTAGAAAAGCACTTTTAATGTGTCGGGGTACGACACCTATGGGATCCCGAGAGACCCCTTTACGATTCGGCGGAGGGAGAGGTATACGCAAAGAGCAGAACCAATGATCGACGCGGGAAGTTTTTACCCAGGTTCGGGCCGCTGATCAGCGTAAAACCCTACTCCTGCTTTGTGTTCTTATTGATGTTCTTGAGCCCAGCCTTTGGGAGCGCTCGCAATGAACAGTACGTTCAAAGAGCAGCTACGCATGAAGAATGGGCCAGCAGTTCTCCTCCTCTGTAGCAGTTGCCTTGGGCCTCCTTTTATACGCACAAAGGGGTCACCACAGTGGCCAAATGTACATACATTGAGGTGTAAAGTAGCTATAGGGTATCATACCTAACCCCTGACGAATTAGGACAAGCGCATTTAATGCACCGTGAGGTGTCCGTTTAGGTGTCCTCACTTTCTTGGGGATGGAAAAAGGGGCCATCCCATCAGCACCGCTTAAGCTCTCCTCCACTGGCGCGTCGCCACGCATCCGGAGAAGGACCCAGAATGTCAGACTTGTTACTGTGCCGAAGCGGTGGCACAGTGGCAGAATCTCGCCAAGCGCCGAATCTTGCCGGGCGCCAAGCCTTGCCGGGCGCCAAGCCTTGCCAGACGCCAAGGCTTGCCGGGCGCCAAGCCTTGCTGGGCTCCACAGGCCATCCCGGCAAGGATCTTGCCGAGGAAGCTGGCCTTCGGATCCCAGCTTTGCTTATCCGCTGATCCTCAGATCTCTGACTTGATGATTTCCTTGGTGACTTGAATCGACCTCGAGTTGTTCCCGGCAAGCCTTGCCGCGAGGATGGCTACAACTGCCCGTGCACAAGTACGGGGTACTAGTGGCCCAATACTTAGTACACCGACAGGAGCCCCCGGGCCTAGGCCATACACGAGTGCGAGGCGTTGTTGGGCTAGGCCCAAACAGTGCACGGGCACGCGTGGCAGGGGATTAACTGCTCGTAAATATCTCGTTTTACTGTGCCCCCCACTACGCGCACGGAGCGCGCGACGTGGGAAGCGTGCCAAAAAGGCTGCAACTGCCTCGCGCCTATAGAGGCGCATTCACATTGGGGAATAAAAGAGGCGGCCCCGCTCCTTCCCCATAAAAAGGAGAAGTCGCAGAGGCACAAACCTATATACCCCCCTTTTCTTCTCAATCTGGGCATCGCCATCGCCTTCCTCCTCTCGAGCTCAGAGCGAAGGCTTTTCCTCTTCCGCCCGCTGCTTCCGCGTTCGCTCCATCCCCAGCTTCCGTTCTCACCATCGCCATGGCGCCCAAGGCTAGCAAAGGCAAGGGCAAGGAGGCGAAAGCCGACGTTCCGGAGAGCGAACTGGTGAAGATGCGGAAGAGGCTCGTCGTCTTCCCCCCAACGCTGGATGCTGAAGCTCTGAAGGGGCGATACCAATGCATGTGGGCGAAAGGGACGCAAGCTCATCCCGCCACACGCGTAATCCCAGGTGCTTGTTCCAAAGGCGGATCGGACAGATACCCTTTCTTCACTGCATATTTCTATTGCGGGCTCTGTCCCCCTTTTTCCGACTTCTTCAATGATATCATGTACACATACGGCTTTCGTCTTCTCGATTTCACGCCGAATGCAGTACTTTGCATATCTATCTTTGCCCATCTCTGTGAAAACTTCGTTGGCGTGATCCCCAATTCTGCTCTTTTTCGCCATTATTTCTTCCCTCGCATCCAAAAAGGAGAGGCCCTCTCTGGTTCTATTGCCTGGATTCCAAGGGTTTGGAATAAGGAAATATACACAGAGGGAGTTTACCGTGAAAAGTGAGACGAGTGGCGGGCTGAATGGTGCTGGATCCAGGAAGTAGACCCCCATCCATTTTGTCATCCCCGGCAACAGAAGGTGGTCCACGGCAAGGATTGGAGCGACCCCGCAGCGGAGGACGAGAGGCTCACAATCGCCACTACTAGGATCCTTCGCCTGAAGGCTGCCAGACTGACGATGGAGATGATCGGCTTCGACTTTCTCCGCCGCCGCATCGCCCCTCTGCAGAACAGGGGAAGGCCAGCTTGGGAATACAAGAACGCGGCAGATATCATGAGATTGCGCCCTGGGCTGAACAACAATCTGACCGCTATGTAGCTTGGCGTTCTCCGTAAAAAATTATTCCAGCGCGAAGACAAGCACCGGCTGCCGGCAAGGATTGTCCCCTTGTGCAACAATTCTGCCTTGGGGTCAATCATTGCCTTCATGCCGATGTTCAATGCCCACGGCCTTGACCCGACCTGGGCCGAGCCATCCGAGGAGGAAGCGCAGAAGTTTTTTGACAACTTGACGGAGAAGCCTATCCTGCAAGAGTCAGATTTCGTCTGAGCCACCACTGATCAAGAAGTAGCTTACATTGCTACTAGAGTGGAGGAGGCAAATCTCGCCGCGGAGGCCGGCGGCGTCGGCTTCACAGAGTGGGAAGCCAGTGACACAGAGGTGGTAGTGGAGGTAAAGCCTGCCGGGGAGGACAAGGTTGCCAGGGAAGAGAGCAGCGTAGCCGCTGAGAACTCGTCCGGCGAGGACACGACTGAAGAAGAGACGCGAGAAGAGCCCCCACCCCCGAAGAAGACGAGGCGTGTTCTTCGGAAGGCTGCATCTGGCATCCCGGCAAGCCAGCCTTCTTCGAGCGGCGAAGCCCCCGGCAAGAAAGTGGCCGGCAAGACTGGACCGCGGCAGGGGGCTCGTCAACAGCCTGCGCGGCGCGTGAGACCCACACCAGCGGCCACTGCTGGGGGGCAGGAGGGTCTCATACTACCGCACCGGAAGCTGCCCCGGCGCCTGCCACAGCCAAGCGGTCTAGGACTCCTCCTCCGCCTCCCCACTCAGACATCACAACGGAGGTCGACTTCGACATCTCCGGCTTTAGTCCGGAGCGAGAGGAAGAAGAGTGAGTACTTTGCCACAACTTTTATCTCCCAACCTTGGATTTATCTTATTAAGTTGCTCGTATTGTCTCTGCAGCGACGCAGAAACATTGCTGGAGAGAATGATGAAGAGGTCAAGGACTTCTACGGGTGACGAGCCCCCGGCAGGCTCCACTAGCGTGCCAGAAACCGTCGTTGTCAGCCCGGAGTCCAGTCCTCAACGCAGCCCCCAGCGTAAGTTCATTGTTCTTCTTTTTTTTTGCTGGCGGGTGCTGAGGCTTTCATTCTTGCCGCTGATATCTTTGGGTTCGCAGGAGAAGAACGGCAACAAGGAGAAGACATCCCCATTGCGCCTCCTTCATCGACCGCTCTGCCCACAAGCACGTCCCCGGCAAGAGATCCTGCCGACGAGCCCGTCCTAATTGAGGAGGAGCCGGCAAGCGCGGACTCCGGCAACACGCCCCCGGCAACCGGAGTTGCCTGGAGGGGCGAAGCTACCTCCCGACAGCCTGACGCAGGTACTCGATTGCCTCAGAGTGCTTGTTACTCTTTTTCTCTTATCTCTCTGTCTTTAGTCATTTCAAACTTCAACCTCGATCTTATTCTATTTTCCTCCTTCGCCCTTCAGAGTTTCCTGTGATGGAACACATGGACGTCGACGTTGTCATCGAGGAGACCGCCAGGGATGCCGCCGCCGAAGCAGACAGGATCGCTGCCAGCGAGGCCACCAAGGATGACACTATCGAGGTTGGTGGTGCTCTTGACGGGGAGGCCACCAAGACAGCACAGAAGGAAAACGCCGAAGAACCTGCTGAAGGGGGCGACAGGGAGGCCGAGGACCGCACTGACAGCATTCCTGCCGCAGGAGCGCCAGGCGCTGCACCGGCCACAGAGCCCCCTGCCACTGGTGAGGTGGCCACTGAAGACCAACCATCAACATCTGAGGGCCCCTCATCCAGCAAGTACCTCAAGGTTGGCGAGAACCTGTTCGTCAACTTGCCGGGGACGGCAAGCACTGGGGCACCAGCCGAAGGAGAAGTTTTTGAAGAAATCATTGCTGCTACCGGGCTCGAAGTTGTTGACGCCCCCAGCACTAGCAGCGGCAAATCTGAAGAGGACCAGCTCCTTCAGGCCATGGGCGAGAATTTCCGCAAGCTCCAGGCTATCCATCGCACCCGAAAAGAGAAGGCGGACTCCAGAATGGCAGTTGTCGAGGCGGCCAAAGCAGATTTTCAAAGGCGCGTCGCACAAATGCAGATTTGGCATGCCAAGGCCCTCCAAGAGTTGGTTGCCGGCCGGGAACAAGTGAGCCAGCAGTGGAATGAGATCCTCCTGAAGCAATCCGATATGGAGAAGGTGCATGATGAAGCTGTTCAAAGGATTGCTGCCGAAGATGCCCTCCTGACGGGGCGCCGTGTTGCTCTTGATGCTTATGAGGAAGATCTCACCGCACGTGAGCAGGCGCTCGCCGCCAAGCTTCGCAGCAAGGATGAGGATATCGAGAATCTTGTCGCGCGGCGGACCCAGGAGCTGGAGCAAAAACATAAGGAGGCGCTCGAAGCTCTGACTGCAAGTCACACCGGCAAGCTCAAGGAGGTCGTCGATGCTGCCGAAGCTGCAGAGGCCGCCAAGAACGAGCTGAGCAACAAAGTGAAGAGGCTGGAAACAGATCTTGAAGAGCACGGCAAGGAGCTCTCGACGCTCAAGGGGGACAGGGAAAAAACCCTCCACTCCTTGGCGGAGATGCAAGTTGCCCTGTCCGACAAGACCAAGCAGCTCTCCTCTGCGGCTGATAATATTGCGGTTCTGGAGCTGAAGCTGACCACGCTGCAGAAGTCTCTCGAGACCGGCAGGGCCCGCGAGAAGGCTCTACTCAAGGATCTCCAAGGAGAGAGGAACCTGCTCAAGAGTGCCGCCGCCGCCCAAACCGAGTACGAGAAGGGAGTGGAGATCTGGACTGGACGTCTCATCGCCACCGCGGAGAAGCTTACCGCAGAACTGTCAACCATGGGCCTGTCGAACTTCAAGTATTCTTCCGAGGAAAGAATATCTCCAAGTGCCAAGTTGACGATGTTCTTTGAAAGCATCATCAACGCGTTGAGGGTGCTCCAGTCTAACCGGGCGACCCAACTGGCCGACGAGACTCGCCGGCTTTGCCGAGCCGTCCTCCGCAAGGTGCTCATCAAGGTGGTGCACAGCAATCCCGACATCGACCTCTCCAACGCGCTCGGCCATCTACCAAGGGATGCAAATGTTGAGGCGCTTGAAGAGCGCATCGCGCCTATCCTTGAGAAGGTGGACTCCATCAAAAGGATCAAAGGCCAGCGCAGGGATTGAGTGCTTCCCTTTTTTTTCTTGCCGTCGTTATCTCATGTAAAAGACAATTAAGTCTCAAGTTAGAATTGCGGCAACTCATGGATGTAATACAATTTGCCTATGTTTAGGTTTATGCTTGCTACTTTCCTTGTCTGATTCCTTTATGTATGGAGTTCATCCTACGCTTATTGAAAAACTTGCCGGTGCGCAACCTGCCGCGAGCGCTGGGTGCGGGACTTCAGCAGCCTGCTGGAGGCGCAGCGGCCGGCAAGACTCCTTGGTGTTCTCAGTGCAGCCACTTAAATCGCTGAGCGGGCTCGAAACAAAATAAGGGCACGACCGATTACAACAAGGGTTCCTTCGCGTGCAGATTTTCCATACCAGAGTCGGAATCGTCCAAGGAAATAACTTTGTAATAAGAGAAAAACTTGCTCTGAGTTTTTAGGACTTAGCTTTCTATCACTGTCCTTCCTCCGGCAAGCGTCGATTCCGAACGTCGCCAACTGGTATTCATATCTTCCTTCCCCCCCCCCCCGGCAAATGTGCCCGCGAGGAATCCTTCTGTCTTTTTGAAAAAGAAAGAAGAGAAAATAAAGACATGAAACCTTGGCGGTTCGTTAGAACTTACCGGGATTAGGTGTCATACAACATCTTAGACAAACATGCATATATATATAAATATGAACATGGGAATCAATAAGGGAATGTACAACACTTAAATTTATTCATCTGTGCTCAGGGTCTGCGCCTGGCTTTGTACAAAGGATCACATGCCTTGCCGGCAAGACTTTGTACAAAAGGGTGGTTGCCGGGAGCCCCCGGCAACCGCGCCTTATGGATAGAACTTGCGAAGATGTTCGATATTCCAGGAATTGCTCACTGGAACACCATCTTCGGTCTCCAGGCGGACAGCACCAGGCCTGGTGACTCGTACTACCCGATAAGGGCCTTCCCACTTTGGCATCAACTTATTTGAATTCTTGGCGGACTGAATCTGCCGAAGGACAAGGTCGCCTTCCTCAAGGCTTCGGGCATGAACTTTGCGGCTATGATAGTGGCGCAAAGCTTGCTGGTAGCGTGCAGCTCGCACAGCAGCGTGAAGACGATTCTCCTCAAGGAGCACAGCGTCATCTTGCCGCAGTTGCTCTTGCTCGAGCTCATCATAAGCGAGCACTCGAGGAGATCCATATATGAGTTCTGTGGGGAGAACTGCTTCCGCTCCATAGACCAGAGCGAAGGGCGTCTGGCCGGTGGCTCGATTTGGTGTCATTCTAATTGACCAAAGAATCGCCGGCAACTCATCAATCCAGCGTCTTCCGCACTTTTTTAGCCTGTCAAAGGTTCTGGTCCTGAGACCGCGCAGCACTTCAGCATTGGCCCTCTCCGCTTGGCCGTTGCTTCTTGGGTGAGCAACAGAGGCAAAACAAATCTTGCCGCCAAGCTCTTGGACGTACTGCATGAAGGTGCGACTTGTGAACTGCGTGCCGTTGTCTGTGATGATCCTGTTGGGCACACCGAAACGGCAAACAATTCCCTTGAAGAACTTGACAGCTAATTGCGCTGTCACCTTCCTCACTGCTTTCACCTCCGGCCACTTTGTGAACTTTTCGATAGCAACGTACAAGTACTCAAAGCCCCCGGTAGCACGGGGGAAAGGGCCCAGTATGTCGAGCCCCCAGACCAAAAATGGCCAGGAGAGAGGGATTGTCTGAAGAGCTTGAGCTGGCTGATGTAATTTCTTTGAATGAAACTGGCACGCTTCACACTTGGTTACTAGTGCAGTCGCATCCTGGAGAGCGGTGGGCCAAAAGAAACCTTGCCGGAATGCTTTCCCGGCAAGCGCTCTTGACCCTATGTGAGAACCACATATGCCCCCATGTATCTCGGCCAACAGCTCCAGCCCATCCTCCCGAGGAATGCACTTTAATTTCACACCGTTCGGTCTCTTTCTGTACAGGACGTCATCGACGAACTTGTACATAACAGACCGACGGGCTACTCTCTCTGCTTCTTCCTGTTCCTCTGGGAGTTCACCTGTCTGAAGGAAATGGACAATGTGCTGCGCCCATGCTGGAGTCTGAGGCTCGACAGCTAGGACTAAAGGCATCTCCTCTGCCGGGGGAATGTTCGTCTCGACAGCAAGGGCCTGAGGCCCTGCCGGAGCCTGTTGTTCCCCGGCAGGCATGTCGATCCCGGCAACTTCCTTGTCGGCGGCTCCGGGGAGCTCTGCTGGGAAGTACTGGCCAGAGTTCAACTTTCTTCTCTTTTCTTGCCGCATCGATGGCGCCACGGATGGTTGAGTCAATTGGAGCACAAAAGTTCCTGGTTCCACAGGCAACTTGAGGGCGGCACGCTTTGATAGGTCGTCAGCAATATTGTTCTTGGCACGAGGAACGTGCTCCATTTGGAGACCGTCAAAGCGCTCTTCCAATTTCCTCACTTCATCTACGTAGGCTTGCATCAATGGACTTTGATAACTCTTGTTAACTTGCCTGACGACAAGTTGTGAATCGCCTTTGATGACGAGCTTTTTGATACCAAGGTCCGCCGCGATCCTGAGACTGGCAAGCAAACCCTCGTATTCTGCAGTGTTGTTGGTCGAACTCTCCCGGGGAAAGTGCATTTGAACTACGTACTTGAGGTGCTCTCCGGTGGGTGCGACAAGCAGCACGCCAGCACTGGAGCCTTGCAGCGAGAAAGCCCCGTCAAAGTACATAACCCATTGCTGATCGATTTCCTTGCCGGGGAGAGTTGTTTCTTGAACTTCTTCGTCTGGCGTTGGGGTCCATTCTGCAATGAACTCCGCCAAGGCCCTACTCTGGATCGTCGAAGTGCTTTCAAACTTAAGGCCAAAGCTGGACAACTCCAACGCCCACTCCACGATCCTGCCGGTTGCCTCCGGATTTTGCAAAATCCGTTGCAACGGAAAGCGAGTGATGACGGTGATCTCATGTGCTTGAAAATAATGGCGCAGCTTCCTCGAGGCCATGAGGAGGCCGAAAAGCAACTTCTGCATACCAGAATATCTTGACCTAGCTCCTTGTAAAAGAGAGCTAACAAAATAAACTGGGCACTGCACCACCTTCTTCTTCTGCACAGGTTCTTCTGTTTGCGCAGATCCTGTCTTGCCGGGATCAACCCTTGCCGGGGAAGATCTTGCCGTGTCATCTGGCGGTCCCACCTGTGGGTTTTGCGTAGGTCCCACCTGTCAGGAGGGGTGCAGAAATAAAAAGGAATCATAAAATGTTTCGCCACGGTGATTTAAAAGAGTGACCTCAACTAACCAGTGGCACATGTAGCGATAGAAGGATGGGCACGTACACGGACACGGACCACTCCTCAGTACGCTACCCGCATAGCTGATGTCGCTTGAACTACATCGGTATTTCCCCAAAGACGAAGGGATGGTGCAGCACAACTACGGTAGGTATTTCCCTCAGTTATGAAACCAAGGTATCAATCCAGTAGGAGAACCAAGCAACACTATGTAAACGGTATCTGCACACAAAGAACAAATACTTGCAACCCGACGCTTACGAGGGGTTGCCAATCCCTCTACGGGTAACGGTGCCAGAAATTATCAAGTTGACAGGATAAAAATTGTGTAGATTGGATAAATAGATCTCGATAAAACGTGAAATAAAATAAATAATAAAAAAATCAGCAAGGTATTTTTGGGTTTTTGGAAAAATAGATCTGAAAACAAAAGCAAATAAAAATAGATCTCAAAGCAAATATGATAAAGAATAGACCCGGGGGCCGTAGATTTCACTAGTGGCTTCTCTCGAGAAAATAGCATACGGTGAGTAAACAAATTACTGTTGGGCAATTGATAGAAGATCGAATAATTATGATGATATCCAGGCAATGATCATTACATAGGCATCATGTCCAAGATTAGTAGACCGACTCCTGCCTGCATCTACTACTATTACTCCACACATCGACCGCTATCCAGCATGCATATAGTGTATTAAGTTCATGGAGAAACGGAGTAATGCAATAAGAACGATGACATGATGTAGATGAGATATATTCATGTAGGAATAGCCCCCATCTTGGTATCCTTAATAGCAATGATACATGTGTGTCTTGCTGCCCCTTCTGTCACTGGGAAAGAACACCGCACGATCGAACCCATCACAAAGCACCTCTTCCCATGGCAAGAAAAATCGATCTAGTTGGCCTAACTAAACCAAATATTCAAAGAAGAAATACAAGGCTATAAGTAATCATGCATATAAGAGATCAAAGAAAACTCAAATAACTTTCATGGATATAGATCTGATCATAAACTCAAAGTTCATCGGATCCCAACAAACACACTGCAAAAAGAGTTACATCAAATAGATCTCCAAGAGACCATTGTATTGAGAATCAAAAGAGAGAGAGAGGAAGCCATCTAGCTACTGCCTACGGACCCGTAGGTCTATGATGAACTACTCATGCATCACTGGAGAGGCACCAATGAGGATGATGAACCCCTCCGTGATGGTGTCTAGATTGGATCTCGTGGTTCTGGAACTTGCGGTGGCTGGAATTGTGTTTCGTCGACTCCCCTAGGGTTTTTGGAATATTTGGGTATTTATAGGGCGAAGAGGTGGTGCGGGAGGTCACAGAGGGGGGCACAACCCCCTGGTACTTCTTTGGCCCATGTTGAGTCTTCTGGTCCAAAAAAATTCTCCAAAAAGTTTCGCTGCGTTTGGACTCCGTTTGGTATTGATATTCTGCGAAGTAAAAAACAAGCAAAAAACAGTGTAACACCCCAAAAATTTATCCATGATTCTATTAAATAAAATTTGGCCAGAAATAAAATTTTGAATTATACTAGGTCTTTACTTAATTTCAGAACCCTTTCTGTTTTCTGATTTCAAAATTCTTCCCTCCATATAGAAATTTTTGGAAATAATATTGTGGCTTTGTTAGTTTTGTTAAAACATTTCATCTATATTTGGATAACAGTAGGAATTATTTTCAAAATAAAACTCTGCCCAAAACAATTTTTTTAAATAGCTTTTTCAACCTTTAAATGCCTCTGTTGCACAACAACCAATTTAAATAATTCTTTTAATTTCCACAAAAATTATGGGAGGTCATGTGATGCATACATATCACTTTTATGCAAAAACCAAACTTGGTCTTTTGAAAGTTGTGAGTGAAACAATCTCTTTTCAATTCTGTCCAGTATTTGAGTTTCTACTACAACCCCAATTTTCCTTGCCCCATAATTCCTGAAATTTTTCCCACTCATAGTTCTTACAACCAAACCCTTAAGTCCAAAATTTTAGCTCCATTGGAATCTTTTTAGTTCACCAAATATTCCCCTACATTTTCTGGCCAGAATTGAAATTTCCCCAAACTTGCACTAGAAAGTTTTGCATTTTGCCAAACCAACTTCACCACTATATTTATCTTCTAAGGAGACACCATCCTGGTAAATTCCACCCCCAGAAAAGTTTCCTAGATAACCATAGCATTCTATCAAACAGGTTGTGAGCATGGCAGAAATTGGCATCCTCATGAACCTGCATTATAAACTTGATCATCCGGCCAAGACATTATGTCCATCACTCCTACCAGGCTAAGTATTGCCAACCAGCCAAAAATTGGCTCACCTAGACCACCCTAGGGCCTTTAAGCATTTGGTCGAGCGCTCTGTGGGCGTGCACTGGACGTGGCCAGGGCGCCTGTTTTGCACCCACGGCCGCCCAAGCCCTGCCGACCTCCTGCTGCCTTCCCTGGCTTGCTCCTCACTCCCATGCACCAGCAAGCACCTCCCCCACACCGGAGCTCGACACTAACACCAACCAGCGCCGCCACCGACCGACCACCACCGCAAGTCAACTCGGGGACGGCGCCGCCCAAACCACCTGGCGTCGCCCCGGGTCAACCAGCTCCCCCTGGCTTTAATGTGGACGGCCGCCGTCCACACCAACCTCGCCGTCCACCATCAACTCCCCAACGGCCTCAACCACCGCCCTAATGGCCGCCGCCGACGTGCCTTCCTCTGGAAGCCACGGCACCGCGTCGCCCCGCCTATTTAAGTTTCCCCTGAGCCCTCTCCGTCCATCACCATGCATCTTCCTTCCTCCGTTAGCCCCCAAGCAGTGGGGCGACCTAGAACGGTTGTCTTCCCAACCTCCGGCAACCACAGCCACCGCCACTGCCTCGTCGACTCCGACGCCACCAGGGCCTCCCCCACTCCATTCTCTCCACCAGTAGCCTCCTGGTGCTCCCGCTAATCCACCCACGTACTCAATTTTGCTTGGGAGCCGTCGTAGGTGAAGTCCCTCTTTTGTCCGACGCCGCCGTCCACCGAGGACCTCGTCGCCGGCAACTCCGTCCATCCCAGCAACTACGGCAAGCACCGGACGAACCGCCTCTCACCCCCGAACACAACGGTGGCCTCAGCTCCCCGAACGGCGCTGTCGTTCGCCGGCGAGCCTCGCCGGAGTGCCGCCTCTGTTCGGCCGGAGTTGAGGGCGCGCACGGGCGACTGGTCAAACCTGACCAGTGGGCCCGCGGGCCCCACTGTCAGCGACCGCAGCCCCGCCAGCTCAGCATAAGTGGAGGCGTACTCCGCGAATGCGCCTTCGACGTGGCACCCCTTCCACGCTGCTGATCGACCAGGCCGGCCCAATAGCACTTCACGGTTAAGCAGCGCTCAGGGCGCACTTCTCTCCTTTTCTATTTTCCTTTTTCAGCGGTATTCAAAATATTCCACATACACCATTTCTAATCCAAATTGGATGATTCAAATTTCTAAGGACTTCTAAAATCATGCTCTATTTATCCAGCTTAGGTGAACATTTTTCCTGTGCCTTTGTTTCTGTTGGAGCAATTAAATAGTCCACTTCTTTAATTATTTCCAACTTAGAAATTCCATAAGTAATTCATATTAACTCCAAATAAATTGATTATTTTTCTGTTATTTTTCATTTTTCATCTAGTTTATTTTAGTATTTATTTGAAAAAATATTTGAAACAACTTTTAGTACTGTTTTTGAATTATGTGGTAATTGCTGTAATCTTTAAAATAGGAAAAATGGAGGGAAGAAACTTTTCAAACTTTTGGAGTGCACCCAATATTTCTGCATGCTCAAGGCAAGCATCTTGAACACTTGATATGGTGAATTGCATAGTTGTTGTTTGCAAGAATAATTGCATCATGAATATGTTGAATTCAAATAAAACTAGCATATGGCTAATTTTGCATGTGTGTAGTGTTGGCATGTTTCATCGTACCGTGCATCGTGTGTTGCCATGACTAACTTGCAGGAGCAGGCATAAGAGAAATACCGTTACCGGCAGGAGGATGATCACGTTGGAGCGTGATCATGCCTTGTTTGTTGTGCATGTTGGAGCATGCAAGGGTTGTGGCCCTATTGGTATTGCTGTTAAAAGAATACCTTGTTGTGCTAACCGTTGCAGGAAACTTAATGCCTCCCGAGTCGACCGTAGATCGAGTCTTGTTCCGGTAACCCCCATACTTGTTTCGTGCTGCCACAGGTAGGGTATGGTTCAGTAAGTTGATAACCACTTTCCATGCACACACCGTACAGAGGGCCACGATGAGGGTTTCCAATGGCCATGGACTAAATCCTGTCATCGGGTCAGGGGGCATGGGTGTTTCCGATTGTGACCGAGAGGGAGTGTCCCCTTGGAATCTGTGCATATTAATAGTGATCCCATGCAGGACGTTGGTCTCTCCGTCTTAGAGTTTGTCTTGAACGATGCTTTGGGTGATTCCTGGCATCCGGAAAGTTAATCTGGTGTGTGCTGGTCAGATGTGTTTTCAACCCAAAGACTGTAATGGGAATTAGTCAGTGTCACGGTACTGACTAAAGAAATCCTTTACTTGTGGGTAAAGAGTACACCCTCTGCAGAGTTTAAACCTATTCGAATAGCCGTGTCCGCGGTCAAGGACTACAGTCTGGGTTGGTCAAGTGTCGGTCTTAGTGTCGGTCTTCTGAGGAAAATAATTAATTTGAGCCTGAATTATTCTGCAGGATAATTGTTGTCACCCTGATGCTACCATGAATATTTTTTGCTATGCATATTAATATTATTATGGTTATGCATAATATTGAGGACTAACCCGTTTCTCTTATTTTGAATTTTTCCTGAGTGTCTCAGGGGCTGGCTAGACTACCCCGGGCACACAATTTTATTTTCAAGACCTTTTGTGGCGTCCCTCGAGTTAACAGGTGGTTTATCACGCCACTACTCTTGTGGACACCCGATTGGCATTTTTCTTCAAGTCTGACCGTGGCGTCACTTGACACCCGACTGGCATTCTTTTCAAGACCTCTCGTGGCGTCGCCTGAGTTCTCGGATGGTCCTGTCTCGTCCGATTTCTCTTTTAGACACCCATTTGGCATTTCTCTTCAAGACCTACTGTGGTGTCATTTTAGACATCCGACCGGCATTTCCTTAATTTTATTTTCCTTTAACTTTCCTTGTTTATCACTAATATTTTTATATATCCAGTTATTTGCACATGCTAATATGTTATCATGCCATGATTTAATTCCTGACAGCATGCCTTTAAGTCCATCATGAGCATACGCATATAGTGTGGTTCATCATGATCATATAATTTAATTGTTGCATTCGGTATATCTTTTGTTCATGATGTTAGCGAGTACATTCAAACGTACTCACAGGCTTGTCCCTGGCTATTTACTTGGCCAGGTCAGGATTTCTTTGAGGAGTACCACAGCGATGTCCGTGCGGAGCCTAGGATGGCAGCCACGCAGGATAGGAATTATCCAGGTCAGCCGTTCCTATGGTAATGGAGCCCCATCGATGTTGAAGAACCACGAGTCGCTTTCATCAACCACCACCGAAGTCACTGTTGTACCATTAGACCTTTATGGTCTTGTATCCAATTCTTGTAATTGCTTGGTAATCTGTAACAAGGACGTGTCCACCAGTAACGGTAATCCTGGGCTGGTGATGACACGAGGGGTTAATTTCTGGGATTTTGTGTCCCGGCCCCGGCAGCCTTGGTATCAGGGCCAGGCTGACCATTGGCTAATCCTATCTTAGCCTAGTCACTATCCCTAGGTTTCCACACCGCCCACATCCTTTCCTGTTCATCGTCAGGCCATTCCATCCAATAAAGCCTACACAGTGGCCAGCCGACATCTTTTGATAATCGATGCCCAACCTATCCCCCTAACCGACAACCACAGTAATACGTCACATTTTGTGATTTGTATCTGTGACTTTGACCCCGACCACTCTAGAGCAGAGCCGATACCCAGAATCGTAACCCTACTGATTTATGTTTCCTAGCCCAGGCACTATATAGGAGACCACTCTCGCGTCCATAACTAGCATCCCTCACCTTGTACACTGCCTCCACCACCATTTCCCCCATGTCGCACCTTAGGATTCATCTGAGAACCCCAGATGCAACCCCGGGCAGTTTTGTCAAGATATTGTGGGATTTCACCCACAACACTCTTGGCTCCACTCAGCCACCCCAGTACGAGCTGTTCAAATCGAGGATCAACCACAACGCCTCGTAATATTGGGCAGTCGCGCACATCCCACCAGTAGACCCAAACCAAGGCCCTACAAGTGTCGTCTTCATCGGGAAATCTATGCCAACTTCAGAAATGGCTATAGAAGTTGCTGCCTATGAAGCAATTACCCGCCTCCGGTACGCAGTGCCCCGTGCCAGCGAAAGGGGGTATTACTACTTCCCGAGCCGTGCAGCACCCGGAGAAGAAGCATCTTTTCCCTGCAGACAATCAGAGAGAGATCCAATGCTAGCCAACCTTGTTCAATATGTCATCGCGCCGGAGCGTCTGACCCAGCAAGTGATGGACTTCCTCCAGACTCTTGCTATTCTGAATCCTCAGATCGCCATCGGCGGACCACTGTTGCCAGACCAAGGAGGGTACATTCTCCGACTCCTCCATCCACTTTCTCCGGGGGAAGAAGAATGTGTCCCAATGCCTGGAATATTTTCTCAGGACCCTATCAATTTTACCCTTGTACCGTAGAGACCATGGTTGTGTTCGTTAGCCTAGTGTTTGAATTGCATGATTTCATATCTGTGTTGCATCTTGTGATTTACCCTATGAATAAAATGTTTGGTTGTAGTTGCGTATGAGTAATTGTGGAGATTTTATTAAGGACCACTGCGAATAAAATTTTGCAAACACATAATTAATTCATGCACCGCCATGACACCCGGCTTACAATCACACTCACTCCACTACATGCACTAAGTGCAGAACCACACACACACACTGGCACCTAATCAACCGCCTCACACACCAGACCACTCTCATCACACCACCAATTTTTCTGAAGAAATATTTGTGGGTTTCCTTTTATTTCTACGGAGCTGCTGCAGAACGCACTAACACTCACCCGTAACCACCACTGATGCCTAATCCTCACGGTCACCGCTGCCTCGAAGAGCCACCACTCGAGCTGCGGCATCACGGTGATCGTCAAGGATCATCGCGCATAGGAGCAGCGAGAACCCGAGCAATGCCGCCACCGCTCCGGACATGAGAATCGTAAACCACCCGGGAAGCATGTCCTCCATTGGAGCCCCATCCGAGCTCCTGCGAACAGAAAAGGAGGAGGAAGAAGAAGTGAGGCCAGGTGAGATAAAGAAGAGAGTAGCACTGCGTTCGTTTTATAGCTCGGGCTCGGTGCATGGTGAACGAGGTCCACCAGCACCGCTCGTCGCCCGATCACCGGTGTTCGGAGGTGAAATCGCGAGCAGTGCCGACAAGGTGCTGGCCCGCGAAGTGAGTGCACACTACATCGGCAGCTTGCACGCCGCGCACTACCACAGTACGACCCTAGATACCCTACGCGCTAGACGCCGCAGATGGAGAAAGCGCGCGAGAGGGAGAAGGAGAAGAGAGCCAGAGGAAGAAGAAGAGACTGACAGTGGGCCCTGGGTCCACCTGTCAGCCGGAGAAAGCACTATGCACTGGAGTACGGCAAGCAAATTTTGGAATTTACACTTTTTCCAAATTTGTCGTAACAGTCACAGTAGAACCACAGCACTGGAGCCTCACTGTAGTTACACCAATTATCAGGAGCCCTCGTCAGCTATGACTAAACAGGTTATTTTAAATGGCTAAGAAAATTTTCCTCGAAAGGTGGGTTAAATTTTGGTGACCACCTAACAAATCTCGAGGACGAGATTTTCTTAAGGGGGATAGAGTTTGTAACACCCCAAAAATTTATCCATGATTCTATTAAATAAAATTTGGCCAGAATTAAAATTTTGAATTATACTAGGTCTTTACTTAATTTCAGAACCCTTTCTGTTTTCTGATTTCAAAATTCTTCCCTCCATATAGAAATTTTTGGAAATAATATTGTGGCTTTGTTAGTTTTGTTAAAACATTTCATCTATATTTGGATAACAATAGGATTTATTTTCATAATAAAACTCTGCCCAAAACAATTTTTTTAAATAGCTTTTTCAACCTTTAAATGCCTCTGTTGCACAACAACCAATTTAAATAATTCTTTTTAATTTCCACAAAAATTATGGGAGGTCATGTGATGCCTACATATCACTTTTATGCAAAAACTAAACTTGGTCTTTTGAAAGTTGTGAGTGAAACAATCTCTTTTCAATTCTGTCCAGTATTTGAGTTTCTACTACAACCCCAATTTTCCTTGCCCCATAATTCCTGAAATTTTTCCCACTCATAGTTCTTACAACCAAACCCTTAAGTCCAAAATTTTAGCTCCATTGGAATCTTTTTAGTTCACCAAATATTCCCCTATATTTTCTGTCCAGAATTGAAATTTCCCCAAACTTGCACTAGAAAGTTTTGCATTTTGCCAAACCAACTTCACCACTATATTTATCTTCTAAGGAGACACCATCCTGGTAAATTCCACCCCCAGAAAAGTTTCCTAGATAACCATAGCATTCTATCAAATAGGTTGTGAGCATGGCAGAAATTGGATCCTCATGAACCTGCAATATAAACTTGATCATCCGGCCAAGACATTATGTCCATCACTCCTACCAGGCTAAGTATTGCCACCCAGCCAAAAATTGGCTCACCTAGACCACCCTAGGGCCTTTAAGCATTTGGTCGAGCGCTCTGTGGGCATGCACTGGACGTGGCCAGGGCGCCTGTTTTGCACCCATGGCCGCCCGAGCCCTGCCGACCTCCTGCTGCCTTCCCTGGCTTGCTCCTCACTCCCCTGCACCAGCAAGCACCTCCCCCACACCGGAGCTCGACGCTAGCACCAACCAGCACCGCCACCGACCGACCACCGCCGCAAGTCAACTCGGGGACGGCGCCGCCCAAACCACCTGGCGTCGCCCCGAGCCAACCAGCTCCCCCTGGCTTTAATGTGGACGGCCGCCGTCCACACCAACCTTGCCGTCCACCATCAACTCCCCAACGGCCTCAACCACCGCCCTAATGGCCGCCGCCGACGTGCCTTCCTTCTGAAGCCACGGCACCGCGTCACCCCACCTATTTAAGTTTCCCCTGAGCCCTCTCCGTCCATCACCATCCATCTTCCTTCCTCTGTTAGCCCCCATGTAGTGGGGCGAACTAGAACGGTCATCTTCCCAACCTCCGGCAACCACAGCCGCCGGCACTGCCTCGTCGACTCCGACGCCACCAGGGCCTCCCCCACTCCATTCTCTCCTCCAGTAGCCTCCTGGTGCTCCCGCTAATCCACCCACGTACTCAATTTTGCTTGGGAGCCGTCGTAGGTGAAGTCCCTCTTTTGTCCGACGCCGCCGTCCGCCGAGGACCTTGTCGCCGGCAACTCCGTCCATCCCAACAACTACGGCAAGCACCGGACGAACCGCCTCTCACCCCCGAACACAACGGTGGCCTCAGCTCCCTGAACGGCGCTGCCGTTCACCGGCGAGCCTCGCCGGAGTGTCGCCTCTGTTCGGCCGGAGGTGAGGGCGCGCACGGGTGACTGGTCAAACCTGACAAGTGGGCCCGCGGGCCCCACTGTCAGCGACCGCAGCCCCGCCAGCTTAGCATAAGTGGAGGCGTACTCAGCGAATGCGCCTTCGACGTGGCACCACTTCCGCGCTGCTGATCGACCAGGCTGGCCCAATAGCACTTCACGGTTAAGCAGCGCTCAGGGCGCAATTCTCTCCTTTTCTATTTTCCTTTTTCAACGGTATTCAAAATATTCCACAGACACCATTTCTAATCCAAATTGGATGATTCAAATTTCTAATGACTTCTAAAATCATGCTCTATTTATCCAGCTTAGGTGAACATTTTTCCTGTGCCTTGTTTCTGTTGGAGAAATTAAATAGTCCACTTCTTTAATTATTTCCAACTTAGAAATTCCATAAGTAATTCATATTAACTCCAAATAAATTGATTATTTTTCTCTTATTTTTCATTTTTCATCTAGTTTATTTTAGCATTTATTTGAAAAATATTTGAAACAACTTTTAGTACTGTTTTTGAATTATGTGGTAATTGCTGTAATCTTTAAAATAGGAAAAATTGAGGGAAGAAACTTTTCAAACTTTTGGAGTGCACCCAATATTTCTGCATGCTCAAGGCAAGCATCTTGAACACTTGATATGGTGAATTGCATAGTTGTTGTTTGCAAGAATAATTGCATCATGAATATGTTGAATTCAAATAAAACTGGCATATGGCTAATTTTGCATGTGTGTAGTGTTGGCATGTTTCATCGTATCGTGCATCGTGTGATGCCATGACTAACTTGCAGGAGCAGGCATAAGAGAAATACCGTTACCGGCAGGAGGATGATCACGTTGGAGCGTGATCATGCCTTGTTTGTTGTGCATGTTGGAGCATGCAAGGGTTGTGGCCCTGTTGGTATTGCTGTTAAAAGAATACCTTGTTGTGCTAACCGTTGCAGGAAACTTAATGCCTCCCGAGTCGACCATAGATCGAGTCATGTTCCGGTAACCCCCATACTTGTTTCGTGCTGCCACAGGTTCCTGCCATAGGTAGGGTATGGTTCAGTAAGGTTATAACCCCTTTCCATGCACACACCGTACAGAGGGCCACGATGAGGGTTTCCAATGGCCATGGACTAAATCCTGTCACCGCGTCAGGGGGCATGGGTGTTTCCGGTTGTGACCGAGAGGGAGTGTCCCCTTGGAATCCGCGCGTATTAATAGTGATCCCATGCAGGACGTTGGTCTCTCCGTCTTAGAGTTTTTCTTGAATGATGCTTTGGGTGATTCCTGGCATCCGGAAAGTTAATCTGGTGTGTGCTGGTCAGGTGTGTTTTCAACCCAAAGACTGTAATGGGAATTAGTCAATGTCACGGTACTGACTAAAGAAATCCTTTACTTGTGGGTAAAGAGTACACCCTCTGCAGAGTTTAAACCTATTCGAATAGCCGTGTCCGCGGTCAAGGACTACAGTCTGGGTTGGTCAAGTGTCGGTCTTAGTGTCGGTCTTCGGAGGAAAATAATTAAATTGAGCCTGAATTATTCTGCAGGATAATTGTTGTCACCCTGATGCTACCATGAATATTTTTTTCTATGCATATTAATATTATTATGGTTATGCATAATATTGAGGACTAACCCGTTTCTCTTATTTTGAATTTTTCCTGTGTGTCTCAGGGGCTGGCTAGACTACCCCGGGCACACAATTTTATTTTCAAGACATTTTGTGGCGTCCCTCGAGTTAACAGGCGGCTTATCACGCCACTACTCTTGTGGACACCCGATTGGCATTTCTCTTCAAGTCCGACCGTGGCGTCACTTGACACCCGACTGGCATTTCTTTTCAAGACCTCTCGTGGCGTCGCCTGAGTTCTCGGATGGTCCTGTCTCGTCCGATTTCTCTTTTAGACACCCGTTTGGCATTTCTCTTCAAGACCTACAGTGGTGTCATTTTAGACATCCGACCGGCATTTCCTTAATTTTATTTTCCTTTAACTTTCCTTGTTTATCACTAATATTTTTATATATACAATTATTTGCACATGCTAATATGTTATCATGCCATGATTTAATTCCTGACAGCATGCCTTTAAGTCCATCATGAGCATACGCATATAGTGTGGTTCATCATGATCATATAATTTAATTGTTGCATTCGGTATATCTTTTGTTCATGATGTTAGCGAGTACATTCAAACGTACTCACAAGCTTGTCCCTGGCTATTTACTTGGCCAGGTCAGGATTTCTTTGAGGAGTACCACAGCGACGTCTGTGCGGAGCCTAGGATGGCAGCCACGCGGGATAGGAATTATCTAGGTCAGCCGTTCCTGTGGGAATGGAGCCCCATCGACGTTGAAGAACCACGAGTCGCTTCCATCAACCACCACCGAAGTCACTATTGTACCATTAGACCTTTATGGTCTTGTATCCAATTCTTGTAATTGCTTGGTAATCTGTAACAAGGACGTGTCCACCAGTAACGGTAATCCTAGGCTGGTGATGACACGAGGGGTTAATTTCTGGGATTTCCTGTCCCGGCCCCGGCAAACAGCAACTGGCACTGGCACTATGTCAATAGGTTAGTCCCAAAAAATGATATAGAGTTGCTATAAAATGATTGTAAAACATCCAAGAATGATAATATAACAGCATGGAACAAGCAAAAATTATAGATACGTTGGAGACGTATCAGCATCCCCAAGCTTAATTCCTACTCGTCTTCGAGTAGGTAAATGATAAAAACAGAATTTTGGATGTGGAATGCTGCCTAACATGTTCATCATATATTGTTTTCTTTTGTAGCATGGACATTTGCACTTTTATATGGTTCAAAGCAATAGTCTAGTTTTGACATGAAGATTTCAATACTCAAGCATATCAAGAAGCAACCATGTCTTTCAAAATATCAACACTAAAGAAAGTTATCCTAGCCCATCATGATCAATCATTGATCCATTCATGAAACACACTCGCATATTAGCAACATCCAATGCTCAAGTATGATCATAGTGCCCCTTAGTTGGTGCTTTATAAGAGAAGATGGAGACTCAAATAAAAATAAAAATTGCATAAAGAAAATAGATAGGCCCTTCGCAGAGGGAAGTAGGGATATGTAGAGGTGCCAGAGCTCAAAGCTTAAATTGAGAGATAAATTTTTTGAGAGGCATGCTTTTCCCGTCAATGAAAACGTCCGAGTAATTCCCAACACTTTCCATGCTAGATATATCATCGGCGGTTCCCAAACAGAAAATAAAGTTTATTCCCTTTTCCACCATTCTTTCACATTCCACGGCTAGCCATATCCACGGGTACCGTTCATACCAACAATTTCCAAGGAATTTATTATTTGACAACATAAAGTAAATTTATTTTTCATTTCGGGACAGGGCATCCCTATTACCGCTGCACTCTCGTGCAATGACAAGTGAATAAACACTCATCTTGAGAATAACACATCTAGCATGAAAAATATTGGCCACCCCCTGCCGCTTCATGAGCGGTACGAGCACACAAAAAGGAAATTTAATTGGAAAATTAGAGATGGCACATACAAATTTGCTTAGAACGGCATGGAAATACCGCATATAGGTAGGTATGGTGGACTCATGTGGCAAAACTGGGTTTTAAAGATGTTGGATGCACAAGTAGTATTTCTTCTTAGTACAAGTGGAAGCTAGCAAAAAGATTGAGAAGCAACCAACCAAGAAACAAAAAATCACATAAGCGAGCATAAAGCATAACTAACACGGAATAATGCACCACAAGTAGGATATAATTTCATTGGATAACTATTGACTTTCGTGCTTGCATAGGGAATCACAAACCTTAACACCAATATTCTTACTAAAGCATAATTACTCACCAACAAGACTGACATATTACTATCATCATATCTCAAATCTATTACAAAGAATCAAGTTTATTTTGTCCAATGATCTTCATGAAAGTTTTTATTATATCCCTCTTGAATTTCTATCACTTTGGGACTAGTTTCATATATTGCAATTGCCTTTGACAGGCTCAACAAATCTAAGTGAAGAACATGAGCATTTAATTTTTCTTCTCTCGAAATAATATAAGTGAAGCATGAGAGAATTTTTTCAAAAGTTTACCAACTCTCAAATTAATCTAAGTGAAGCATGAGAGTATTTCTTCAAAAAATAATTAAAGCACACCGTGCTCAAAAAGATATAAGTGAAGCACTGGAGCAATTCCATAGCTCAAAAAATTTAAGTGAAGCATAAAGAGAAATTCTAACAAATCATAGCATAATTTTGGCTCTCTCAAATAGGTGTGTCCAGCAAGGATACTTGTGACAAACTAAAAAGAAAAACAAGTAAATACTCATATAATACAAGACGCTCCAAGCGAAACTCATGATATGTGACGAATAAAAATATAGCTCCAAGTAAAATACCGATGGTCGTTAGAAGAACCAGGGGATGCCTTCCGGGGCATCCCCAAGCTTAGTTGCTTGGTTCTCCTTGAATATTAACTTGGGGTGCCATGGGGTATCCCCAAGCTTAGGCTCTTTTCACTCCTTTATTCCTTCATCCATCATGATCTCACCCAAAACTTGAAAACTTCAATCACACAAAACTTAACAAAACCTTCGTGAGGTCCGTTAGTATAAGAAAACCAATCTTTACTTTAAGTACTGTTGCAAACCATTCAAATTTTGTTATTGCACTATATCTACTGTATTCTAACTTTACCATGGCTTATACCCCCGATACAATCCATAGAATCATCAAAATAAGCACACAATGCAAAGAAAACAGAATCTGTCAAAAACAGAAAAGTCTGTAAAGATGCGAATTGTTCTCATAATTCTGTAACTCCAAAAATTCTGAAACATTAGGAAACCGAAGGCAATTTGTATATAAATCTGGTGTAAAAAATTCAGAATTTTTTGTCGCTTCTGTGAATTTAAACAGTTCTGTTACTGGACGCAAAAGTTTCTGTTTTTCAACAGGATCAAATCAACTATCACCAAAGCTATCCCAAAGGCTTTACTTTGCACAAATACTAATTAAAACATTAAAAACACAATCATAAAAGAGGCAGAGTTGTGCAAACACTCAACAACATAAAGAAAAAGGGAAAAATAAATTTTATTCATTGGGTTGCCTCCCAACAAGCGATATCGTTTTATGCCCCTAGCTAGGCATAATGCGTAGATTCAAGTGTTGTCATCTTTAGTTTTAGATCCATAGGATTCCCTCATGATTGATTCATATGGTGGCTTAATTCTTGTTCTAGGGAAATGTTCCATACCCTTTCTTAGTGGAAATTGAAATTTAATATTGCCTTCTTTCATATCAATCACGCCACTAATAGTACGCAAAAACGGTCTACCAAGTATAATTGGACAAGACGGATTGCAATCAATATCAAGAACAATAAAATTGATGGGCACATAATTTCTATTTGCAAGAATAAGAACATCATTAATTCTTCCCATAGGCTTTTTAATAGTAGAATCCGCCAAGTGCAAATTAAGAGAACATTCTTCAATATCGGTAAGACCTAGCACATCACATAAAGATTTCGGAATTGTGGAAACACTAGTACCCAAATCACATAAAGCAAAACACTCATAATTTTTAATCTTGAATTTTATAGTAGGTTCCCATTCATCATGTAGTTTTCTAGGAATTTAAATCTCTAATTCCAAATTTTCTTCCAAAGCTTTCATCATGGCATCTACGATATGTTTAGTAAAAGCTTTATTTTGTTCATAAGCATGGGGTGAATTTATCATAGATTGCAACAAAGAAATACATTCAAGCAAAGAGCAATTATCATAATTAAAGTCTTTGTAATCCAAAAGAGTGGGCACATCACTAGTTAAAGTTTTGACCTCTCCAAACCCACTTTTATCAAAATTTTCATCAAGATTTTCACCCTCCGAATTATCGGGACGCCTTCTAACTAAAGTTGACTCTTCTTCAGTCCCTTTATCATCAATTTTAGTTTTACTAAACACGGAGTCAATAGAAGAAACACCAATCACTTTAAGATCTTCATCATTTTTATCTTCTAAAGAAATTGGCTTAGCAGCCATTTGATTTACTAGGGTAGCTTGTGCATCAGATATTTTGCCTAGTAAATTTTCAGCATGAGCATATTTGGATTGGAGATTGCATTCTACTAATATCATCAAGTTGTTTTGTTATAGCATCTAACACAACAGAGTGTTCCTTAAGTTCTTCGGTAAAATATTTATTGTGCTCAAATTGCATAGTCATATATTCCTTAGTACTTTTCTCAATTTCAAGAAAAATATTGGGGTAAGGAACTTCATAGTACCTTCTCTGAGACATCGCAACTACGCAACCAATATCACACACAAAAAGATAGATCTGACGAGAAAAAGGTGAACGAAAAAGAGGGCGAATAAAACGGCAAATTTTTGTGAAGTGGGGGAGATGAAAACGAGAGGCAAATGGCAAATAATGTAAATTGCAAGGAGATGAGATTTGTGATTAGGAATCTGATAGATGTTGATGATGTCACCCCGGCAACGGCGCCAGAAGTTCCTTTTGATGTCGCTTGAACTACGTCGGTATTTCCCCAAAGAGGAAGGGATGATGGAGCACAGCTACGGTAGGTATTTCCCTCGGTTAAGAAACCAAGGTATCAATCCAGTAGGAGAACCAAGCAACACTATGTAAACGGTACCTGCACACAAAGAACAAATGCTTGCAACCCGACGCTTATGAGGGGTTGTCAATCCCTCTACGGGTAACGGTGCCAGAAATTGTGAAGTTGACTGGATAAAAATTGTGTAGATTGGATAAATAGATCTCGATAAAACGCGAAATAAAATAAATAATAATAATAACAGGCAGCAAGGTATTTTTGGGTTTTTGGAATAATAGATCTGAAAACAAAAGCAAATAAAAATAGATCTCAAAGCAAATATGATAAAGAATAGACCCGGGGGCCGTAGATTTCACTAGTGGCTTCTCTCGAGAAAATAGCATACGGTGGGTAAACAAATTACTGTTGGGCAATTGATAGAAGATCGAATAATTATGACAATATCCAGGCAATGATCATTATATAGGCATCACGTCCAAGATTAGTAGACCGACTCCTGCCTGCATCTACTACTATTACTCCACACATCGACCGCTATCCAGCATGCATCTAGTGTATTAAGTTCATGGAGAAACAGAGAAATGCAATAAGAACGGTGACATGATGTAAACGAGATCTATTCATGTAGGAATAGGCCTCATCTTGTTATCCTTAATAGCAACGATACATGCGTGTCTTGCTGCCCCTTCTTTCACTGGGAAAGAACACCGCACGATCGAACCCATCACAAAGCACCTCTTCCCATGGCAAGAAAAATCGATCTAGTTGGCCTAACTAAACCAAAGATTCGAAGAAGAAATACGAGGCTATAAGTAATCATGCATATAAGAGATCAAAGAAAACTCAAATAACTTTCATGGATATAGATCTGATCATAAACTCAAAGTTCATCGGATCCCAAAAAACACACCGCAAAAAAGAGTTACATCAAATAGATCTCCAAGAGACCATTGTATTGAGAATCAAAAGAGAGAGAGAGGAAGTCATATAGCTACTGCCTACGGACCCGTAGGTCTATGATGAACTTATCACGCATCATCGGAGAGGCACCAATGAGGATGATGAACCCCTCCGTGAAGGTGTCTAGATTGGATCTCGTGGTTCTGGAACTTGCAGTGGCTGGAATTGTGTTTCGTTGACTCCCCTAGGGCTTCTGGAATATTTGGGTATTTATAGGGCGAAGAGGCGGCGCGGGAGGTCACCGAGGGGGGCACAACCCCCCTGGTACTTCTTTGGCCCATGTTGTGTCTTTTGGTCCAAAAAAATTCTCCAAAAAATTTCGCTGTGTTTGGACTCCGTACGGTACTAATATTCTGCGAAATAAAAAACAAGCAAAAAGCAGCAACTGGCACTGGGCACTATGTCAATAGGTTAGTCCCAAAAAATGATATAAAGTTGCTATAAAATGATTGTAAAACATCCAAGAATGATAATATAACAGCATGGAACAAGCAAAAATTATAGATACGTTGGAGACATATCAATAGCCTTTTCGTTTTGAAGGTTGGTCTACCTAGCGGTCTAATGAACTGCCTGCATGCCACTTCTCCCATTTACGTCTCCATCGGAACCGATTTTCCTCGGCTTCTTCACCTCTCCTTCATTTGCATTCAAACCCCACTGGATTCACATCCTCCTGGAGTAATTCTGAAGCCCCTTTAAATAATCATCTTCTTCAGTTAGACTAGCCATCTTAATCCTAATTCTCCGAACTGTGGCCCTCCGGTCCAGCGGTTCCAAATGACGAAAGAGATCCCTATGTAGGTTTTTAGCGTCAAACATGTCCTCGTTGAAGGCTCGTTGAGCATAGTTGCCACCGTCACCCAACCACCCAAGGGTTGTTCGGGAGTGGATCAACAATGTATCCAACTCCCTCCAAATGGTGGAGATGAAGGTCGTTGATCTCGACGCAGAGTACATGGAGCGTGCCACTAGGAAGATCCAACGCGCCGCCGTCCTTCAACTGTGCCTCGAAGATGAAGTTTTGGTGCATCACATCATACACGCGCCCTCCATACCAGGTGAGCTCCATGATTTCACTCGGGTGGACATATACTTCTATGGGGCAGACATCGAAGGGGACAAAGAGAAGCTGGCGCCGTACAACCTTGACTTGAAAAACATCGTTGACCTACAAACTAGAATTCCTATAGACGATTGTGATATAGAAACACCATCCCTATTCAACGTAGCAAATTATGTGCTTGGAAAAAATCTTGAGAAGGGTGACGAGACGCTGGGATTAAAGTCGTCTGGATGGGAGAATTATCCCTTGACCTATGAGCGGATAAAATATGCTGCCCTCATGGTCGTGTGAGTTTCGAGATAGCTGCAAGGTCAAAAGAGCTTGTTGCGAAGCCGTCTCCCACAGAAAATGAGAAGAAGAAGAAGAAGAAGAAGAAGAAGAAGAAGGGCATTATAGATGGATGAACTATTTCCTCTCTTGTAAAAATTATATTTCCTCTTTGTGTACATTGATATAGATGAACTATTTCGCTGGTGTGCATGTCTTTGGAACAAGTGTACTCTGTGTACGTTGATATAGTTCCGCTTGACTATAATGAACTATTTATCCGCCTAGTTTTCTCTACTACTACTCCTTGCAGTGAGCGGTATGCAATGCATGTGTCAGTAGACATGACAGCTTGTCCATGGAAGTTGAACTACGGCGACCATCATGTTTCTACCACTGCCTCACGCGATTCCCACGATGCCGCTCCAACCCACGGCACCATGTCCCCCAACGTGCGCCTCACCCCTCTCGGCCCCACCGCTCCTCTGCCTTTGTGTGCATGACATGCGGGCCAGCTGAACTGCGGCGACCATCAAGTTTCTACCACAGCCACATGCGATTCCCACGACGGCGCTCGAACCCATGACACCACACGTCCCCCGACCTGTGCCTCACCCCTCTCGGTCCCACCGCCCCTCTGCTTTTATGAGAATGACATGTGGGCCAGCCGCATTTAGGGTCCACATGCCATTGACTCAAAGGCAGGTGCACTAAGCCGCTGAAACTCGTTCCCGTGGGCCCCGAGAGGGAAATGTAACTCCTGTGCCAGGCCTTGTGGTGCTTCCGCAGTACGAACTCATGCCAAACTCGGAATTTGTTTCTTACTACTACCAATGTACTGGCCCGTGCGTTGCAATGGATCCAAAGTAGTAGAATAATACTTGTTCACAAACTTGAAATATAAACACTCTAGTTTTGATATACATATATTAGTAAAAATAAATTATGCTTCACTGAAGACATATTCCTCGGGCTGTTTTGATGAGGTGAGGGGCGGGTGTGGCTGGTTTCAAGATAATAATAGATTTTTAAAACATTGGAGCAGCTTTTTTTTCTAACATGTTGTAGCGTGGCACAGCATCCGGTGCAGCTAAGTGTCTGAAAAAAAGTGGAGTGCACTCTAAAGATATTTACATGCTCCCATTTAGTGGAGTGCACTCTAAACACATTATCTATTTATTTTTCTCTAGCCTTTCCTCGCCATGCAACCAAGCCACATAAGCTAGTCACGCATGCAATCCATAAATTGCAATATACTCCAGCATGCAATGCTGCCATATCATCTATTTATGCCTGTTAGTCATAGGTTGTTTTTTGTATTAGTCTTGATCCTTCACAGTTTGGTAGAGGTATGATTAATCCAAATATTAATGTTCCATAAAACTAAACTCCAAATGTCTGCCGGAGCCGAGGCAGAGGACGTACGACGGGGGCGGTGTCGTAAGAGGAGGAGAACTCGAAGGATAATCTTGCACGTCCGCCGCCACCTGCATATCGGTGCGGGACTCCTCGAGCGCCCACTGGAGCTCACGCTCCTCCAGGGAACGGCGGAGTCACGGGATTTTCCCAAACCACGATGGGCACTATGAAGTACTCCTCATAGTCGGGGCCGCGGTGCTCGCGTCCCGACTCCTAGGGCACTGTCTGGAGCACGTGCTCAACCACCTCATGAGCCGTGAGGATGCCATGCTCGCGGTCGTGCTGTTGGAGCACACACTCGTGCGCCTGAGTGGCGAGGATGCGATGTTCATGGGGGTGCTACCAGAGCACGTGTTCGTCCACGTCGAGAGCGGCGGCGATGCGATGTTCGCGAGCATGTTGCTGGAGAACGCGCTCGTCCACATTGTGAGCGGTGAGGATGCGATGTTCGCGGGCGTGCTGCCAGAGCACGCACTCATCCACGTCGAGAGCAGCGACGATGCGATGTTCACGGGCGTGCTCTCGACGATGCGATGCTCGCGGGCATGCTGCTAGAGAACGCGCTCGTCCACATTGTGAGCGGCGAGGACGCGATGCACCTCCTCGTGATAGACCAAGGCGTGCTGCTGGAGCACAGCTACCCCTCGTGGCCGACGAGGGCGAGCCGCTAGATCACACCGTCCTCCACGTGGACAGTCAGCGCACGCTACTCGCGGCTGTAGAGGGTGTGCTCCACCTCGGCAATGTCAGAGACTCCGTCCTCTTCCCAGGCCGCGGCGCCGTCCACTTCGGCAACGGCTGCATGCTCTGGTGGGTGTTGTGTCCGTATGGGGGCTTCGAGCTACAGTGCCAGTGGGGGTGGGGGTGACCTTTTCGTTGTTTCACATGGTCCAAGGAGAAAAATAGAATCGGAAGTAGCACAATATGTTGGAATGTGTCGGAGGAAGAAGCAGTACAACAAACATCACATGTGCACCATATTTCGAGAAGGGTTTAATGTAATTTGTGTGAAATGGGTCTATGTGGATGTACGAGTAGTACATCCATATCATTGCATTCATGCACGCAACAAACATTTGTGTGCATGATTTCACCCTATTTTCATATTCTGTTTGGGAGTGGATTTGATTTTTGTAATCGGAGCTCATTTTTGTAGTTGGTTTCAATTTAGACTATGCATGTATTATTGCAAGAGATAGATATAGAGAGAATATTTGTGTGACAAAGAGGGGGGTAGGGGCAGCGATACCTAACGAGAGAGGGGCATATGCGTGTTTGAAAGACTGTGTGTGTCATAGAGAGAGGAGTGTCCAAAAGGGAGAGAGGGTGTGTGCGTGTGCGTGTGTGTGTTAGAGAGAGAGAGAGGTGCATGTAACATCGGGATCGACAAGGTTACAAGGTTGCGGATATGGGAGAGTGATAGTGTGTGTGCGATGAAGGGACACACTGCAGATAGCTTATGTTTGCGTGTGAGAGAGCTGGATAGACCTCGATAGCACGACTGGCTAGGGGTGGAAGGTTATGTGTGGTAGAAAGAGATAGTAGAGAGAGATGAATGCTTGTTTGTTGCAAGGAGACCTAACTACATAGATGGGGGTAGCAAGAAGAAGAGAATGGCGGTGTGCCTTTTTGTCATGGGATGGAAGAGAGACCAAGAGACACGCATCGTGTGGAGAGGTGTGTGTGTTTCGAGAGAGAGAGGGAGGCGTGGACCTGAATAATGAGATGGGTGCTCATGTGTATGTTATAGGGAAGGAATTGGCTACGTGGTAGTCTTATGACGGTGACCCAATCTTTCAATGAGAGTGGGGATAAGTATCGATTTGGTGGATTTTGACGTTGACGATCCAGCTATATCGTACCCGGTGATACAAATTGACAATCATTACTAAACAAATCTTCGATGGTCGATGATCTTGTCGTATGCACAAAATCAACCTGAATAACGAGATGGAGTTCCTCCAAGCAACCGAAGAACCGGCTAGAACTAAGATAATGCAATCGTAATTGCCAATATGAATTAATTAAGGATAATGGTGGGGTTGCTGGTATAGGATCTGAACAAGGCGGTAGTCCTACACACACCCTGCAAATGCAAATTATAGCGAAGCAAAACAATGTGTACACAACAACGCGAGTTCTAACATAGAAAAACGGTAGTAGCCTTATTTATATCTATAGGCTATATTACTATATTTTTTATTTGTATAGTTATATCTATATCTATTCCACTCCCTCCGTTTGTAATTTACTCCGCACATATATAGCTTTGACTACAGCCAAATTTTATAAAGCTTGACCGAATTTGGTGAAAACAATATGAACATTTACACTAACAAATTTACACAATGTGGAAATAAAAGCAATGATGAATCAAATGATATATATTTGGTGGTGTATATGTTAATAGTTTTTCCTACAAATTGTTGAAAGTATACAAAGTTTGACTTTAGAGAAACCTCCAGACATGCCATGTGGCTTCATGGGTGCCCCCACATCATATTATTCATACTACGTTGACTGAAAAAAAGATAAATCACCCAAAACAAGATCTTCCCGTTTTTTGTTCCTACGATGTTGTGCCGTGCACGCACCTAGTTGTATAGTGGTAGTAGTAGTACAAACTTCGTAGTAGGAGTAGTACGGAGTGCTCCTGCTCTATCAACGAATCCCATCTGACACCAAATTTCTTGGCTTCCGTGCTACAGCTAGATCTTCCCCTCCTTGTTTCTGTTTTCCAACGCGGCGGGTGGGGTGCGGTTTGCCGATAGTCGGTTTGCTCAACTATGGTCCCACATGGAAGTGAAAATGCTAGGCAACATGCCTTCCCTAGCTATGTGGCATGCCGGACGGACCGTGGAGTACTCCCGATTCCCGGGCGTGTGGGGGTGCGATGCGAACACGGCAGGCCTTTTCCTTTTAAACACGTATAAATTGTAACATTTGGTTCTGCGCGTGATTGATAGATAGAAATAACGATTGGAAATGCTAGGGCGGTGCTTTTCCCGCCCGATAAGCAGGGTAGTAGCTAGGTTGGCGCATCGTCGGTTTGGTCACATGCAGTCCCACATGTTGTAGTGATATAAAGCCTAGCCAATGCGCGTTGACCGGGGGACCGGAACGACAGTGTGGTATGCGACGGGGAAGGGACATGCTTCATGTATGTGTTCTAGTTTCTCGTTTTGAACTTGCGAACGTGACAGGCATGCTGCACGAGTAGTTTTGAATTTATAAGTCCGGTCACAGTTTTTGAATTTACGAGTAGTTCGTAGGTCGGGTCAAGCATCGTACGTAAATTACGAAGTTGATGCAAAAGGTAAGCACAACTTATAAATTGACGGAGGGAGTACTAGTTACAGTGATGCATATAATTGACGCCAAATGTGAGCAAAGGGATCACACATGTCTTTATCGACTGGAATGGCAATGCAATAGTACAATAAGAATTAAGGCCACGACGACGCGATCGCAGTGGTGATTACAGGAGGCAAGAAGAAAGATGCATCCATCAATGACCTCCTCCTCCTCAACTCAGTGCGTCGGGCCACCGACCGGCGGCTGAGGAGCGGTGGCTTTTGTGGCGAGGTCAAGGTGCTTCTCAACAAAGGCGTCCAAGGCTTCCAGGCAGTTGACGAAGGCCAACGTTGTAGTGTCCTCACCGGCCTTATAGATGCCTATGTACACGACTTCCTTGTACACGTGGATGTGTAGGTTGATGAATTCTTGCAGGGCGAGGCACCTAGCAGCGAGCACGACCTCGAGGTGGACATTCTTCATTGCGTCGGTGGGCAGTCGCAGGGCCACCAGTGCTTGAAATAGTTTCTCACCGGGGAGGCTGATTAGGGTGGCAGGCAATGAGGAGCTTGGGCGCACAGGCTGGAGGAGTACGGTGATGTCGTTCGCGAGCTTCTTCACGACGGTGAACTTGTGGATGGAGGCAACGATCATCTTGTCCAACTGAGAGAAGTAGCTGGCGTCGACGATGGCCATGAACCAGTCAGTCACCAACACCCTCTGGAGACGATCCTCGATGCCATGCCGCAGGCCAGCGTCGTGGACCATCTGGCACAGATGCTGGCCGGTTGATCGCATCGCCGCCATGGTTATGAAGTGAGTACTATTGCGTAGGTGCGTACAATGTGGTGGATGCATTGGAATGGAGGAGCGCCTTTATATGAGTGCAAACTGCATTGCATTCACATCGTGCTGCCTCCTTTTCGCGTCCTCCTTCCTACTTCCCTCAGCATGATACTAATTGAAGGAGGATGCATCATTGGCCGTTCAACATTTTGGGAACCGCTACCCTCTCCCTCGTCTGCATTAAAGCCGTATCGGGAACTGTCCTGGTTTACTCAATAGTATATTTTTACCGTCCTGGTTTACTAGTACTAGCTGTCAAATCGTATAGTACTGCACCACCCGCTGCACGCCCGGCTGAACACGCCTCGTCGCCTCCATCAAACGCCTCCGTTAAACCCGCATTCAAACCGGGAAACCTACTCCGGCCACACGTCCGTTCATGAGCGGGCCAGAATTAAAGGCAACGCCGGCCGAGCTCCTCCCGTCCGCCCTCAGTTTAAACAAGGCCAGACGCCGGCCAAGCTCCTACCGTCCACCCTCTATTTAAACGAGGCCAGACGGCAGGCAAGAATCACACCCCTCCGCTGCTTCCCCATCTCCTCCTTCACCATTTTCTCCACTCTTCCGAAGCCTTCCAAGGAGCCGTTCTCCGGCATACTAGCCGGCTGGGTGGCCCGCCGAGCCCTCCGGATACGAGCGAGGCCGCTCGATGCTTCACCTACCTCGCCTGGCCTGACGGAGCCAGTTGCCGCCCCAAGCCGTTGCGTGGTTCAGCAACTCGCCGCTCCAGTTCAGCTCAATGAGGAGTGTCGAGTTGCTCCACGCCGGCACGGCGGCGCGGGCGTCGTTGTACAGCGCCACCAGTGTCTGCGGCTGCGCCTCCCATGTTTGCGGTGGCCGCGCCTCCTGTGTATGTGGCCGTGCCTCCTGTGCGTGCGGCAGCGCCATGCAGGCAGAGATAGAAGCCGGGTGCGCGGAGAGCGACGAGTTGGTGGCCAGCTTCTCTGTGTCCGCCGCCATCATCGAGGAGAAGTATAACACAGGAGGCCGCCGCCACTTGGGTCCCATGAAGGCCACCGCCGAGGCGATGACTGCGTATACAGGTGGTCTCTTGGCTGCTTCTTCTCTTGTGAGGACCTTCGTCAACCCCGCAAGTGTCTGCCGGACATGAGGAAGACAAAGGGATCCGCGGGCAGCCATTTAGATTAGGTATTAGTTATACCATGAGCCGGATTAGCACCGCTTAGTTCATGTAAATGTAATGAAATCCATCATGTTTATATGAAGATCTGGCTTTTTTATATGAAATCCTTCATGCTTATATGAAATCAGTCTGTGTTTGCACGAATTTCCTCTGGTTGGTTAGAGTTGTGAAAATGTATGCCACTGGCGTTGGATGTCGTCCTCCGCGGAAGGAAGTGGGAGGAAATTTTCCGGTTGCCGTTGGAGATGCTCTTATGCTAGAAATAATAGTCACATCCAATCCATTTGAGTTAATTGCGTGTATGATTCTCCCTCTATAAGAAGTTAATTGCATGTACAGTGTACATGACTTGCAGGGTGGCTACAGATTCGTACAGAAAGTTAAAAAGAAACAAATCCATCCTTAATCTTGTATTCTAAGTACTCTGTGGGTTCCACTGTCAGTACAGTAGTGAAAGAAGTATATATAAAAATCTAAAGTTTAAGACAGATTTCAAACTCAGGTCATCACGTTGCAAGCATCCGGCGCTAACAAGTCCACCAGATGTTCGTTGTGGATGATGCAGGAGATATATTTATTTTTAAATATTTACTATGATAATTGGGTTGAAGTGATATATTTTATGTCTGCCCCGAATGATCTCAAATTCACAAGTAGTAACAAAGAAAAGGTTGCCTTGTTAATTAACAAAAAACAGGGTGAAAACTATCACATGAGGCCGGTGAAAACAAGGCACACTGGGTTCAGCGTCATCGTCACTACAGCTGTGCGCGCATGAGAAATCTACATATCGAGGGGGGCTACAGAGAGAAAGACATATCGAGTGTGTGTGAGCGAGGCACAGAGACACAACTAGCGAGTGTGTGTGTGTTTGTGTGTGTGTGTGTTTGAGAGAGAAGCCAATGGATAGATTAAGATGAATATCGAGGTGTCACCCTTCTGCTGTCATTGTTGGGGGTGGAGAGGGTGGAGGGAGAGAAAGACGTATCAAGAGTGTGCGCGCGGTAGGCATAGAGGCACAACTAACGAGTGTGTGTGTGTGTGTTTGAGAGAGAAGCCAGTAGATAGATTAGTATCAAGATCGAGGTGTCACCCAACTCCTTCGATGTCGGGAAGTATGTGTGTGTGGGTGGGGTGCTAGTGACACTTAGATATAGGGAGAAGGAGTTTGTGTGATACATATCTATATTAAGGGATAGGTAGATAGCATGTGTGCGAGGCATACTTAAAGCATCACGGAGATAAACAAGCGGTGTGCATGCAAGTGCCGAAAAAAATGAAGAGAGAAACAATGTGTGGACGGGTGTGTGTGTGTGTGTGTGCGTGTGTGTGTGTGTGTGAGCGAAATCTCAAAACAAAAGGTGCTCTGCTGGAATCCCATTGTATGTATTCATATGGTTCCGGGACTCGAGTTAACCTTACGCATATGTGTGCGAGACATAGTTATACTTTGAGACATTAGTGGCGGTGGGTGGGCGGAATTAAAGGGGTGGGCGTGTTCGACAGAGAGAGCATGTGTGTTTTTGTGTGAGAGACTTGTAGGACGGGGTCGAAAGATGAATTCTAACCTTGACGGAGGGAGAGAAATACATGAAGTGCGCGTGTGTGATGCTCACGGAGAAATGAGATATGTATGCGTGTGAGAGAGATTGCACAATTCATTCATGTATCACTATCTAGCGATCGTGGACGTGCATCACTTGAACGTAATCAATATCTACTTCGTATCGTGGCCAATGATACAATATCGATTCAATGCTACAAAGATTGGACACTCACATATCGCATTTTTTTCAAATAGTCTTTTTCAATTGTGCATGCCAAAGTTATAGTGATGTTTCTTCAAACAACCACTGTAGTTATCATGTGCATGCACCATTGTTAGTTTTGCATTCAAATTCATTAGTCTTGGATGATTTAAGGTTCTATTATGAAGTAATATATGTAATATTCATATATGAATTCAATGGGTACGCAATTTATGAAATGGAGGCCATGTAATTATATGAGGTAACACTATTAAGTAGCGGACTACAATATCCGTTTTTTTGTGCATCTATATTATCCATTTGTTACTGTGCAATATAATTAAAATTAACACGTCAATGCATTGTGTTTAAAATAAATAACCAATGGCACTAAATTATATATCTACACGATAAATACATAGGCTGAGCGTTTGATCCATTTTTTTGTGAACGCGCGTCTACACCCGTACGATTGGTCGCGCCCGTGTGAACGTCCAAGTTATCGGTGCATCATCCCGAGTTATTATCTTTTTTTCTGGGGTGGACTTCATACCAGTTATTAACTGCTGACGTGTGCCCCGTGTACATAGTCTCGCATGACCTTCCCACTAGCACTGTCCAAAATTAGTTGAAACTGGATACGAACGATCCCACGGGCGGCAAAATCTCCCGCCTCCTTCTAAAATTTCTGCCACCTAGTCTTTAGCATGCAAAATTCCCCTTTTGTCCTTGGCGCACGGAGAACAATAGTTATAATACGACCCTCATTTATATAATAGGTCGGGGTTGCTTTGGTAACTTCCGGTTCCCCCCACCACACGGCACCCCCATTTCCTCTCCCCCTCCCGCAAAAATGACAACTCCATAGCACCAGAGCATCTTACATCACGTCGTCCGTACTTCATCGGCCTTTCTACCCCTCCCCCCTCGAAACCCTAGACTGCACATCCACCGGTGTACCAGAGCCCATTCACTGCCAGCGTCGTCCACCTCGCCGGATCTGCTTTTGCAGCCGCATCTACCCCTCCCACCTCCCCTAGAAACAAGTAGACTGCTCATCCACCACTGTACCACAGCCCATTTAGTGCTGGCCTTGTCCACGGCTCCAGATCTGCTTCATCGGTACTCTCGTCAACCACAGTGCATCTGCAGTGGCTCCTTCGTACTCCCCACCGGAGACGCTTCGTCCACACCCCCGGAGCCACCCCACCGACGCCCCAGTCGATAGCCTCTGATCCTCTTCGTCGACTGAAAGTGCAACTAATCCCCGGGTGGTTCTGGTAATTCATAACAACATATAGCTCATTGAACTAATATCCATTCAAGTTTAATATTTCAGAAAGTTCAATGATTGGCATGGCATGGACTAGAGATGTCGACCCCTCAAAATGCTAAGGACACATATTGGAAAAAGCTCAAGACTCTTCATTTATATTTTAGTGATCCAAGATCACATTGAGTCCATAGGAAAGCCAATACTATTAAAAGAGGATGAGGTGTTGCTTAATGGTCTACTTGCTCAAAATACTTAGTGATATTGCTCCATAGCCCTCAACCACTTTCTCATTTCCAAATATGTCCAAAACCCAAAGTCAAACTCGGCCCCACCGAAATGATCCATCCGGCGCCACTGAGTTCAGTTGACATAGCCACTGCAAGAAAGCCTAACTCTTCGGTCACACCGATACAGATCTCGGTCTCACCGAGATGGCCTTGCAAACTCTCTGTTTCCCTTTGTAACATTTCGGTCTCACCGAGATGAGCGATCGGTCACACCGAGTTTGCTTGACCAACTCTCTGTTTGCACTTTGCTGAAATCAGTCTCACTGAGTTCAAGCAATTGGCTTCATCGAGATGAGGTTTTGCCCTAGACCTAGCACATTGGTCCCACCGAGTTGTTCCAGTCGGTCCCATCGAGATTCCTAATGTTCACATTTTGAACTGAATCGGTCTCACCGAGTTCTTCTATTCGTTCTGACCGAGTTGGGTCAAATGTGTGTAACGGTTGGATTTTGTGTGGAGGCTATATATACCCCTCCACCCCCTTCTACATATGTGAGAGAGCCATCAGAACATGCCTACACTTCTTGCTTACATTTTCTGAGAGAGAACCACCTACTCATGTGTTGAGACCAAGATATTCCAATCCTACCACAAGAATCTTGATCTCTAGCCTTCCCCGAGTTTCTTTCCACTCAAATCATCTTTCCACCATAGCCAAATCTGTGAGAGAGAGTTGAGTGTTGGGGAGACTATCATTTGAAGCACAAGAGCAAGGAGTTCATCATCAACACACCATTTATTACCTTTTGGAGAGTAGTGTCTCCTAGATTGGTTAGGTGTCGCTTGGGAGCCTCCGACAAGATTGTGGAGTTGAACCAAGAAGTTTGTAAGGGTAAGGAGATCGCCTACTTCATGAAGATCTACCCGAGTGAGGCAAGTCCTTCGTGGGCGATTGCCATGGTGGGATAGACAAGGTTGCTTCTTCATGGACCCCTCGTGGGTGGAGCCCTCCGTGGACTCGCGCAACCGTTACCCTTTGTGGGTTGAAGTCTCCATCAACATGGATGTACGATAGCACCACCTATCGGAACCACGCCAAAAATCTCCGTGTCATCATTGCGTTTGCACTCTCCAAACCCTTCCCTTTACCTTCATATGCAATGTTTTACTTTCCACTGCTACACTCTTAGAATTGCTTGTGTAGGTTGATTGCTTGACTTGTACTAGTTGCTAAAATCTACCAACAACTAAAATTGGGAAAAGGCTAGATTTTTATTTGGTCAAGTAGTCTAATCACCCCCCCTCTAGACCTACTTTCGATCCTACACCGACACCTTCCTCAACCCTACCGGAGCCGCTTCGCCAACACCATCCTCAACCCTACCGGAGTAGCTTCGCCTATACCATTCTCAACCCTACCGGGGCCCGCTTTGCCAACGCCCAAGTCCACGGCCTCAGATCCGCTTCGTCACACCCTCGTCCAACCTATCGGAGCAGCTTCTGACGCCCCATCCATGGCCGCAGATCCGCAACATCGACACCATCCTGAACCCAACCAACGGAGCAGCTTCACCGACGCCCTCGTCCATGGCCTCAGATCCCCTTCGCCCACACCGTAGTCCACCCTATCGGAGCAGCTCCACAAACACCCTACTCCACGGTTCTAGATCTCCTTACTGGACCCCGACAGCCAATGCAGTGTCATCGCCTTTGATGTTTCTAACCTAATTCCCACCGTCTGGCAAGATGCCAAGCACCCACCGCGGCCTAGGTACTTGTCACCTTTAAATGCGTCCAACATCACCTTCCCGGTGTACTTCAAATATACTAACAGGTCGCTATACTAACAGGTCACTGTTACATGTTATGCAGCCGGCAAGAACTACAAGGATGATGTTTCTTCTGGATCTAACAGCTTGGCCAACCAAGATCCTGGGCAGAGGCATTGCTATGATCTTGTAAGTGCGTCTCTCTCTTTTATTGTTGTGTGCCTGCCAGCGTGCTTTGCTAGGATTTTTGACCAGTAATCCCTTTGTACAGACAATGATTTCCACTACTGGCTGCTAAATTAGAGATGTAGATGTCATACATGATACTCCCTCCGTTCCTAAATATAAGTCTTTCTAGAGATTCCACTATAGACTACATATAGAGCAAAATGAGTGAATCTAAACTCTAAAATGCATCTATATACATCTGTATGTGGTCCATAGTGGAATCTCTACAAAGACATATATTTAGGAATAGAGGTAGTACATTACACAAAATCGTAGGTGGCATGTAGGAATTCCAGTGCACTACATTAGGCTCCCTTAGAGTGCCTGCTAGTCCAGTACACAGAGTCATGGCTAGTTTATGCTACGCACACAATCGTTAATTGGTGGTTTAATTATGCGCAAGGGATATGCAATGTATTATCATGTAGAGTGATGTCGCTTGACCTACGTCGGTATTTCCCCAAAGAGGAAGGGATGATGCAGCACAGCTACGGTAGGTATTTCCCTCAATTATGAAACCAAGGTATCAATCCAGTAGGAGAACGAAGCAACACTATGTAAACAGTACCTGCACACAAAGAACAAATACTTGCAACCCGACGCTTATGAGGGGTTGTCAATCCCTCTACGGGTAACGGCGCCAGAAATTGTCAAGTTAACGGGATAAAATTTGTGTAGATTGGATAAATAGCTCTCGATAAAATGTGAAATAAAATAAGTAACAAAAAAGTGCAGAAAGATATTTTTGGGTTTTTGGAATAATAGATCTGAAAATAAAAGCAAATAAAAATAGATCTCAAAGCAAATTTGATAAAGAATAGACCCGGGGGCCGTAGATTTCACTAGTGGCTTCTCTCAAGAAAATAGCACACGGTGGGTAAACAAATTACTGTTAGGCAATTGATAGAAGATCGAATAATTATGATGATATCCAAGGCAATGATCAATATATAGGCATCACGTCCAAGATTAGTAGACCAACTCCTGCCTGCATCTACTACTATTACTCCACACATCGACCGCTATCCAGCATTCATCTAGTGTATTAAGTTCATGGAGAAACGGAGTAATGCAATAAGAACGATGACATGATGTAGACGAGATCTATTCATGTAGGAATAGCCCCCATCTTGTTATCCTTAATAGCAACGATACATGCGTGTCTTGCTGCCCCTTCTGTCACTGGGAAAGAACACCGCACGATCGAACCCATCACAAAGCACCTCTTCCCATGGCAAGAAAAATTGATCTAGTTGGCCTAACTAAACCAAAGATTCGAAGAAGAAATACGAGGCTATAAATAATCATGCATATAAGAGATCAAAAGAAGACTCAAATAATATTCATGGATATAGATCTGATCATAAACTCAAAGTTCATCGGATCCCAACAAACACACCAAAAAAGAGTTACATCAAATAGATCTCCAAGAGACCATTGTATTGAGAATCAAAAGAGAGAGAGGAAGCCATTTAGCTACTGCCTACGGATCCTTAGGTCTATGATGAACTACTCACGCATCATCGGAGAGGCACCAATGAGGATGATGAACCCCTCCATGATGGTGTCTAGATTGGATCTCGTGGTTCTGGAATTTGCGGCGGCTGGAATTGTGTTTCGTCGACTCCCCTAGGGTTTCTGGAATACTTGGGTATTTATAGGGCGAAGAGGCGGTGCGGGAGGCCATCGAGGGGGGCACAACCCCCCAGGGCGCGTCTGGGCTCCTGGGCGCGCCCTGGTGGGTTGTGCCCACCTCGGGCCTCCCCTCTGGTACTTCTTTGGCCCATCTTGTGTCTTCTGGTCCAAAAAAATTCTCCAAAAAGTTTCGCTGCGTTTGGACTCGGTTTGGTACTGATATTCTGTGAAGTAAAAAAACAAGCAAAAAACAGCAACTGGCACTGGGCACTATGTCAATAGGTTAGTCCCAAAAAATGATATAAAGTTGCTATAAAATGATTGTAAAACATCCAAGAATGATAATATAACATCATGGAACAAGCAAAAATTATAGATACGTTGGAGACGTATCAGCATCCCCAAGCTTAATTCCTACTCGTCCTCGAGTAGGTAAATGATAAAAACAGAATTTTTGATGTGGAATGCTGCCTAGCATTTTCATCACATATTCTTTTCTTTTATAGCATGGACATTTGGACTTTTATATGGTTCAAAGCAATAGTCTAGTTTTGACATGAAGATTTCAATACTCAAGCATGTCAACAAGCAACCATGTCTTTCAAAATATCAACACTAAAGAAAGTTATCCCTAGCCCATCATGCTCAATCATTGATCCATTCATGAAACACACTCCCATATTAGCTACATCCAATGCTCAAGTACGATCATAGTGCCCCTTAGTTGGTGCTTTATAAGAGAAGATGGAGACTCAAATAAAAAAAATTGCATAAAGTAAATAGATAGGCTCTTCGCAGAGGGAAGTATGGATTTGTAAAGGTGCCAGAGCTCAAAGCTTAAATTGAGAGATAATTTTTTTTAGAGGCATACTTTTCCTGTCAACAAAAATGACCGAGTAATTCCCAACACTTTCCATGCTAGATATATCATAGGCGGTTCCCAAACAGAAAATAAAGTTTATTCCTTTTTCCACCATTCTTTCACATTCCATGGCTAGCTGTATCCACAGGTACCGTCCATACCAACACTTTCCAAGGAATTTATTATTTGACAACATAAAGTAAATTTCTTTTTCATTTCGGGACTGGGCATCCCTAATACCGCCCCACTCTCATGCAATGACAAGTGAATAAACACTCATCTTGACAATAACACATCTAGCATGGAAAATATTGGCCATCCCCTGCCGCTTCATGAGCGGTACGGGCACACAAAAAGAAAATTTATTTTGAAAATTAGAGATGGCACATACAAATTTGCTTAGAACGGCATGGAAATACCGCATATAGGTAGGTATGGTGGACTCATGTGGCAAAACTGGGTTTAAAGATGTTGGATGCATAAGTAGTATTTCTACTTAGTACAAGTGGAGGCTAGCAAAAAGATTGAGAAGCAACCAACCAAGAAACGAAAAATCACATAAGCGAGCATTAAGCATAACTAACACCGAATAATGCACCAAAAGTAGGATGTAATTTCATTGCATAACTATTGGCTTTCATGCTTGCATATGGAATCACAAACCTTAACACCAATATTCTTAATAAAGCATAATTACTCACCAACATGACTCACATATCACTATTATCATATCTCAAAACTATTGCAAATAATCAAGTTTATTTTGTCCAGTGATCTTCATGGAAGTTTTTATTACATCCCTCTTAAATATCTATCACTTTGGGACTAGTTTCATATATTGCAATTGCTTTTGTCAAGCTCAAACAAATCTAAGTGAAGAACATGAGCATAAAAAGTTTTTGTCTCTCAAAATAATATAAGTGAAGCATGAGAGAGTTTCTTCAAAATTTACTAACTCTCAAATAAATCTAAGTGAAGCATGGGAGTATTTCTTCAAAAATATTAAAGCACACCGTGCTCAAAAAGATATAAGTGAAGCAATAGAGCAATTCCATAGCTCAAAAAAATTTAAGTGTAGCATAAAGAGCAATTCTAACAAATCATAGCATAATTTTGGCTCTCTCAAATAGGTGTGTCCACTGGTGCAGAGACGTGCTATACAAATGGTTTTTACCCCCTTTCCGTGACGTTGTTTTAAAACCGTCGCCTAGTGAGTGTGTGCGATAGGGGGGTCCTTCCCACACGACCCAGAAACCGTCGGGGATAGGCCCTCCGGCCACACAGACGGGGGCAAAATGAGCTCGTGTGCGATCAGGCGAGGCATCAAAGCCCAATCGTTTCCATTCGTATGTACATCCCACACGGTGAATCCCAGAAAAACATTTCCGTTCGTATGTATATCACACACAGTTTTGTGTGTGGAAACTTTTGTGCAAGGTGGCCTAACGTGAACAGTTCTTTGCCGAAAGCCGTGTGTGATTGTTAGTTGATCCAACACGCTTACTTTCTAGAAATCGTGTGGGTTGTTTGAGTTCATCGCCGATGGTGTTGTCTGAGTAACCATCTGCAATAGAAAACCCCAATAAGCAGGGTAATTAGCCTATTATTGATAATCCATGTAGTAATCAAATTGACATTTCTTATAAAACACACCAGATATTTCATATCCATATAACGACAACGAGGATTTCATAATCGAATTACATCAGATAGCTTCAATACTCAGTTACGCCATTACACAACAACACCAAGTTTCACATGCAACATCGAAAACCTTTGGAAAGTAGCATCATACACGGTAAATAGACGGATGAATCTCATCTGGGAAACTGCAGAAGCGGAAGGCAAATATTGAGCCTTCAGTGATGTTGAATGTCCTTGCAACTTTAGGCCAGTGGCTATGGATAATTGCCCGCCCAATCTTCATCCTCTTCAGGAAGACTTCAATATTGTACCATGGGTGTTGAATGAATACCTTCCTCGCCTCTTGACCATGCAGGTGGTTTGAGAGGTAATCATCGATGAACTGCTTTGGAAAGTACTGAAAACAAAGATATGCATAAATCGCTGTTATAAATTTTGAAATGGCGCAAGGGGTAAAAACAAGGTAAAAGAGTTAGTACCATCCTATAGTTGACTGATGTCTTCTTCATTGTGCAAAGAAAGATTTTGTTTTTATTCGCCGCAAGTTTCTTCATCCTAACAATCTTTCTGAGTTTCTTGACTTGACTGATATTCATGGACATCTCATTTCCCCATATGCAAAATGGGTCGAACAGTGGGTCTAAGCCTCTGACAGCAGGACCTACATGTGCAAGACCAAATTGTAAGAAACCAAAATATTAGAATGATTCCTGCAACTACACAATAATGTGCTATTAGTGAAAGGACCATGCATGAGCAAACCTCGATGGTAAACCGTAGTGTCTCCCATTGTTTCCCTGCAACACATATAAGAAAGATCTTGATCAGGTTAACTGACAGTTGTCATACTATCAGTAGAATATGTATTGAATACAGCCAAATTTGATTTATTTCTCACATGCATAACAATACAAAATTGTACACACAGCAAATGAAAATCAAATTGCAGAATTGAACCAAACAGTTAAATGGACAGCAGACCAAATGAACCAAAACAGTTAACTGAGCACGACATTGCAGAATAGAAACATGTACTAGAAGATAAGACAGTTAACAAAACAAAGAATGCTTGAGAACAGTACTACGAAATGTAGCAATTGTTGGACCAAACTGTTAACTGAACATTACATTTCAGAGGACCAAACTATTAACTGAACATCAGATTGCATATTAACATTACAGAGGACAAATCACTAGAAGGCACTGGTGGTGGCCTCGAGAAAACAGCACGAACTGTATTTTAAAGTAGACAACCGCGTGGCGGTGTCGACGGTGGCGTCGAAGACGAGGTGCTCCTCCAAGATCTGGCGGTCGGCACGCATGGCAGCCATAGCGACCTCGTGCGCGCGTGCGGCCGCGATTTGCTTCTCCACTGCCAGATGCTACTGAGCTCCATGTTATACTGCGTGCAAAATGGTTGTGGGCGACGCTTAATTGGAGGAGGGCCCAGTGATTTCGGTGGAAGGTTTCGCGCCATCGGTCGGGGCATGTGGGACGGGGAAGGAGGAGGATGGTGTGGGTGGGTTGTGGATTACCTGACCATATCAACGAGGCCGCGCAGCAAGAAGAAGGGTCGGCAGTGAGGAGGCCGCACAGCAAGAAGAAGGGTCGGCGGCGAGAAGGCGGCGCTGCAAGAAGAAGGGTCACTGATGAGGAGGCGGCGCTGCAAGAAGAAGGGTCGCCGGTGAGGAGGCGGCGCTGCAAGAAGAAGGGTCGCCGGCGAGGAGGCTGAGCTGCCAGTAAGCAGCAGTGAAGGTTTGAACTTGGAAAGCAAGTAGGAACAGTGGAAATGTGGCTTTTGGTGGGAGGGAGGGGCGGGGAGATAGATATTTCCGTGGTGGCAGAAAAATTTCACTCAGTGCCGCGAGAAACTGGCGCGCAAGTGTGGTTCAAGCGCGGGCGGTGGACTATAGACGAGGAAGCTTCCTGCGTAAGCCAGACAAGACGGTGCACCAAGATATTTTATATCGCATCCCACACGATTCTTGCTAGTAAACTGTTTGTGGTATACCTAATTTTTTTCATTATGTTTTGAAAGACAAAATGGTATTACGGAGGGAAAGGATGGTGTTTGAATTGCTAGAACATTTATCTACAGTGAACATGCAACTACATGAGTGTCGTGTTTAAATTTGGAATTATTCCGGGTTCGTTTGGCTTTTTTATGCATTAATTGAATTTCTAGGCATTTAATGTGCATAATTCAAATTTGGACTACAAGCACATGCTCCAGTGCACCAAAGTTTGTTGAAAAATCACATGTGTGTCTTTGGGTGAATTTATAGGTCCCATGCAAGAATGGGAATGAAATTCAAACATCTGGGCATCGTGGCTCGGCCGGGAACATTGAGAAACTTGGTTTTTAAATTCCTGTAAATTCAAAACTTGCCTGAAAATGATGAAACTTGGCATGGTGTCATTTCATGGCACCAACATGCTGTGGTAAAAAAATTGGCCGCATTTGGACAAGTTTTGGTATAAGCTTCTTGCAAACCGGAGCTTCTCTCGAGAAGACTCGTGGTTCCCGAGGGGGGACGTGTCACCTTTGTGTGCGAAACGATATACGCTACCTCCCCCCTTGATTTTTTACAGAGGCAACATAGAACTATATGAGTGTCGTGTTAAAATTTGGAATTATTCTGGGTTCGTTTGGCCTTTTTTATACATTAATTGAATTTCTGGGCATTTAATGTGCATAATTCAAATTTGAACTACAAGCACATGCTCCAGTGCACCAAAGTTGGTTGCAAAATCACATGTGTGTCCTTGGGTGAATTTCTAGGTCCCATGCAAGAAATGGGAATGAAATTCAAACATCAGGGCGTCGTGGCTCGGCCGAAAATATTGAGAAACTTGGTTTTTTAATTCCTGTAAATCCAAAACACGCCTGAAAATCATGAAACTTGGCAAGGTGTCTTGACATGGCACCAACATGCTGTGGTAAATTTTTGGCCGAATTGGGACAAGCTTTGGTATAAGCCTCTTGCAAACCGGAGCTTCTCTCAAGAAGGCTCGTGGTTCCGAGAGGAAACGTGTCACCTCCGTGTGTGAAACGACATACACTGCCTTCTCCCGCCTTAATTTTTTTACACGGGTAGCTTAGACCAAATAGGAGTTTCGTGCTAAATTTTGGAATTATTCTGGGTTCGTTTGGCCTTTTTATACATTAATTGAATTTCTGGGCATTTAATGTGCATAATTCAAATTTGAACTAGAAGCACATGCTCCAGTGCACCAAAGTTGGTTGAAAAATCACATGTGTGTCCTTGGGTGAATTTCTAGGTCCCATGCAAGAAATGGGAATGGAATTCAAACATCTGGGCGTCGTGGCTCGGCCGGAAATAATGAGAAACCTGGTTTTTTAATTCCTGTAAATACAAAACACGCCTGAAAATCATGAAACTTGGCATGGTGTCATGACATGGCACCAACATGCTGTGGTAAATTTTTTGGCCAAATAGGGACAAGCTTTGGTATAAGCTTCTTGCAAACCGAAGCTTATCTCAAGAAGGCTCGTGGTCCGAGAGGGAACGTGTCACCTCCGTGTGCGAAACGAAATACATTGCCTTCTCCCACCTTGATTTTTTTACACAGGCAGCTTAGACCAAATAGGAGTTTCGTGCTAAATTTTGGAATTATTCCGGGTTCATTTGGCCTTTTTTATACATTAATTGATTTTCCAGGTATTTAATGCACATAATTAAAATTTGAAGTACAAGCTCATGCTCCAGTGCGCAAAAGTTAGTTGGAAAATCATTTATGTGTACTTGGGTGAATTTCTAGGTCCCATGCAAGAAGTGGGAATGGAATTCAAACATTTGGGCATCTTGGCTCGGCCGAAAACATCAAGAAACTTGGTTTTAAAATTCCTGTAAATCCAAAACTCGCCTGAAAATCATGAAACTTGGCATGGTGTCATGACATGGCACCAACATGTTGTGGTAAATTTTTTGTCTGATTTGCGAAGGTGCACACATTAACAATCAACAAAGTCATTTTGGAACAAGTGCTATCACGTTACAAATCAGAAACACAAGTATTATTGAAACCGTGGGCGTTCTACTTACCATTTACGTGCCGCCAAGCATCCCCTTTTTTTAGTGGCTAGGAGGTGCTATGCGGGGTAGCTATTTGAGTATGGGAGGTGTGCGATCAGACCCCTGCGCGTGCTCATCAGGAGGAGAGCCCTTTGACCTCTATCCGCCGCCCACCTCCCTCCCAACGTCTCCATTAATGGCGCACGAGCCCCTGTTTCATGGCATGGCTATGTCTCACTCGACTGAGATTTAAGAGAGAAAAAAGAAAATCTGAAAAGAAAGTTTTGAACGGATCTTGATGTAAGATCCGACGGACCTATATAGCATCGACTGCGACATATAGCAAGACTGATGAATATAAGCACGATGACAGTGGATAATAATTGTCTTACATATTTAGGAAGATAATTAAAAAATCCACATGTGGCAACGCCCGAAATACACAAGGGCAAAAGAAGAAGGAAGACAATGACCTGGCTCGCTGATCTCTACTTTCTTGATGCGTTGCTGCAGGCCGCAGGAACTAGTCTCTGCGGCGAGCGGCGATGAGCTCTTTCATGTCCTCAAGACGCTGCTTGAGAGCATCCACGGCTTCCTCCACCAGCCTTTGGCGCTCGATGCAGAGCATGGCATTCTCGTCCATAAGTTTCTTGACGATGACGATGGTCCTATGCAACAAGGTAGTGGTCTCCTCATGCTGCTTTGTCGTTCCGGCAATCTTCACCTGATAACCCACAAGTATAGGGGATCGCAACAGTTTTTGAGGGTAGAGTATTCAACCCAAATTTATTGATTCGACACAAGGGGAGCCAAAGAATATTTGCAAGTATTAGCAGTTGAGTTGTCAATTCAACCACACCTGGAGATTAATTATCTGTAGCAAAGTGATCAGTAGCAAAGTAATATGATAGTTTTGATAGTAGTAGCAACAACAATACTAACAGTAACGGTGATAGCAATGATTTTGTAACAAGTGTAATAGTAACGATAACAGTAGTAACTTAGCAAGAACAATATGAGAGAAATTCGTAGGCATTGGATCGGTGAATTCGTTGGATGATATTCATCATATAACAATCATAACCTAGGGCGATACGGCACTAGCTCTAGTTCATAAATATAATGTAGGCATGTATTCCATAAATAGTCATACGTGCTTATGTAAAGAACTTGCATGACATCTTTTGTCCTACCCTCCCGTGGTAGCGGGGTCCATATGGAAACTAAGGGATATTAAGGCCTCCTTTTAATAGAGAACCGGAACAAAGCATTAACACATAGTGAATACATGAACTCCTCAAACTATGGTCATCATCGGGAAGTGTCCCGACTTCTGTCACTCCGGGGTTGCCGGATCATAACACATAGTAGGTGACTATAACTTGCAAGATCGGATCTAGAACATAGATATAATGGTGATAACATAAATGGTTCAGATCTGAAATCATGTCACCCGGGCCCAAAGTGACAAGCATTAAGCATGGCAAAGTCATAGCAACATCAATCTCAGAACATAATGGATACTAGGGATCAAGCCCTAACAAAACTAACTCGATTACATGATGAATCTCATCCAACTCCTCACCGACCAGCGAGCCCACGAATGAATTACTCACTCCCGGTGGGGAGCATCATGGAATTGGCGATGGAGAAGGGTTGGTGATGACGAAGATCGAAGATCCCCCTCTCCGGAGCCCCAAATGGACTCCAGATCTGGCCTCCCGATGAAGAACAGGTGGCGGCGGCGGCTCCGTCTCGCGAAACGCGATAATTCTTTCTCCCCGATTTTTTTCTCCGAAAATGTGATTTTATAGTGTCAGGGTTGAGGTCTGCGGGGCCACCAGGTGGGGACAACCCACCTGGGCGCGCCAGGAGGGGGGCACGCCCTGGTGGGTTGTGCCCACCCAGGTGCCCCCCTCCGGTGGTTCTTGGCTCCAGAAATTCTCTTTTATTTTATAAAAAATCCTCGCAAAGTTTCGTTCCAATCCGAGAACTTTTATTTCTGCACAAAAACAACACCATGGTAGTTCTGCTGAAAACAGCGTCAGTCCGGGTTAGTTTCATTCAAATCATGCAAATTAGATTCCAAAACAAGAGGAAAATAGATACGACGGAGACGTATCAACTCCCCCATGCTTAAACATTTGCTTGTCCTTAAGCAATTCAGTTGATAAACTGAAAGTGGAAAAGAAAAACTTTTATGAACTCTTTTGCTCTTGTTTACATAAATAAGCTTAAGTAGCACCCAGGTTTTCAGCCAAGATCATGACTAACCATGTCGACAATAACTCTTAAAAATTATATTAACTCATATCAATGACATAATCAACTAGCGAGCAATAATAAGATATCTCAAATGACAACACTTTGTCAAAGCAACCATGATATGATATGACAATAGTGGTATCTCGCTAGCCCTTTCTGAGACCGCAAAACATAAATGCAGAGCACCTCCAAAGTTCAAGCAGCGACTAAACATTGTAATTCATGGTAGAAAAGATCCAGTCATGATGCACCCAACATTAGCTACACACAATGCATGAGGATGACAATAGTGCTCTCAGAATCTGGCGCTTATTTGAGAAGATGATGACACAACATAAAAGTAAATAGATAGTCCCTTCGCAGAGGGAAGCAGTGATTTGCAGCGGTGCCATAGCTCAAGTTTTTAAAACAGTGGTAAATGAAATTTTGAGAAATGCACCCTTCTCGTTTACTTCGCGACCATTAGTTATCGGTATCTTCCATGCTAAACACATTAGTGGCGGTTCCCAAGCGATAAAAGTAAAGGTTTACTCCCCCTCCACCAACAATCACACTCCACGGCTGGTCCGAAACAACGGGTACCGTCCATACCAACAACAGTCCTGGGGGAGTTTTGTTTAATTATTTGCAATTTTGAATTCGGGACTGGGAATCCCTATTACCGCCCCTCTCGTGCAAGGACGAGTGAATAAACACTCATCATGAGAATAACCCACTTAGCATGGAAGATACTGACTACCTCCTGTCGCTCTATGAACAATCCAGGCACACAAAAAGGATATTTATTTGAAGTTTTTAGAGGTGGCACATGCAAATTTACTTAGGACGGCAGGGTAATACCGCATATAGGTAGGTATGGTGGACTCATCTGGGATAACTTGGGTTTCAGGATTTTGATGCACAGGCAGTGTTCCCGCTTAGTACAGGCGAAGGCTAGCAATTAGGTTGAGAAGCGGCTAGCTAGAGAGCGAAAATGGTCATGAACATGCGTTATGCATAAGTAACATTGGATACTAGCATGAGTAGGATATGAACACCATGAACATAAATATCATAGAGGCTATGTTGGTTTTGATTCAACTACATGCATGAACATGTGCCAAGTCAAGCCACTCAAACATTCAGAGGAGGATACCATATCATCATACTACATCACAATCATTTTAACGCAATGTTGACATCCAAGATAAATCATTATCCACTCCTAGCTACTTAAGCATGGCATGAGAAACTATAATCTCTAATTGTCATTGCAAACATGTTTGATCATAATAGGCTGAATCATGGATACTAGGTTAAACATATTTACAAAAACAGAACAAGTCGAGTTCATACCCGTTTCTCCCTGCCACAGCCAGTTCACCAAATATCATCATTATTGCCTTTCACTTGCATGATCGAACGATATGAAAATGATAATAGTGCAAGAGTACCATGGACCAAGCTGGAATCTACAAACATTTTATTCAAAAGGAGAAGACAAGGTAATTTGGGCTCTTTGTTAGATCATCAATAATGCATATGAGAGCCACTCAACATTTTCATTGTGGTCTTCTCCTTGGTATGACTCAATAAAAGGAAAAGAATTTCAGAGAAACATACTGAAATGTTTTTGGAGTTTTTAGTTTTGTTCTTGAAGAGAGCAAATTAAAGACACAGAAAAAACAAAAATGAGAAAAACTATTTACACGGGAAAGCTCCCAACAAGCAAAAGAAGAACAATGGAATCTTTTTGGGTTTTCATTTAATACTACCACTAATTAAACTAGAAAGAAAAACCTAAAAGAAGCAGGATTTTTTTTTGATTTTCTCAAAGTTTTTCAAACGCACAAGAAGAAAGCGAGAAAATTAATATAGCATGGATAATACAATGAAAAAGTGTGAACACCGACAACTGGAATGAAATGTGTGAACTTGAATGTAATGTCGGTGGGCATACGTACTCCCCCAAGCTTAGGCTTTTGGCCTAGCTTGGTAATCACCACACATAGTAACCGTCGGGTCCCACCTCGAAGTGCTGTGGAGCGGGCACCTGAGTGTCCCACTCCTGAGGCTCCTCCTCTGCTGCGGCCTGGTTGTTTCGGTAGGCGATGATGTCATCTGGCATGATCCTGTATCCGCCCCTGGCAATAGAATCAAACAAAGCAGGTGCAGGCAACGGAATAATATCACGGGTGTTCTCGCTGAAAACCAGGTTGTAGGGAATATCTATAGTGATGCACTCGCCATCAATAAAGTTATGATGTGCCATAGCCTGGCGATCTAAATAAACCTTGGGCAAGGGATAGTCATGCTGGCGTATCTGGACGTTAAAGTGACTTGCTAAGCGAGTAGCATAAATACCGCCATGAATTTTACCCTTGGACCTGTTAAGGTGAAGGCGACGTGCCACAATAGCTCCCAAGCTATAAGTGTCATCGACGTGTAGTGCATGATGTAAAACAGCGAAATCGGGGGCACTAAGTGCGCCAACCTTTTCTCTAGCAAGTAAACACTTCATAATAAATAGAGCAAAATAATGCACAGAAGGAAACTGCAAGCTAGTGGTGGTGACACTCGACACCCCTCTCTCATCTCCCACTGATAGAGTACGATAAAAGTCCTCGAACTCGGCAGGCCTAGGCTCCCTTATTTCCCCGTCAGAAGGGATCGAGCATATGTCACAAAATTCAGTAAGTGGTATTTGATGGGGTTCATAATAAAGATTAAACTCCACCTCAGGAGGGTTATTCCTACTCAGAAAATGGAAACTTTGCACAAAGGAATTTGTGAGGAGATGATATTGCTCACACTCGGCTGCGATGAAGTCGGTGAGGCCGGCATTAGCAGCAAATTGTGCAAACTCTTGGCGAATTCCGGCTCCATCCATGAATGGGTTATGCGGCCGTTCTGCGGGTGCGGAGATCATTGTCCAATGACTCCCCAATAACCCCCTTGGAGTTCTTCTTGGAAGCAAACTTCCTAAAGATATTCATCTTTTTCCTATGAATAAAATTCTGAAATTTTTAGTCCACAAAAATTTTCTCAACAAAACTTCACAAGATTGGTAGCAGCTACTCATAAGGATGCATAGAGGCCATATCAAGCATTCAAACTACTTAGAACTCTAAGAATTCAACATGCAAGCTCATCTACAGCAGCACCAAGAGTAGCTATTTATTCAAAATATAAACCACTAAAGCAAAAACTAATTGGACCAATGGAGGAATCACATACCAAGTAGCAATCCCCCAAAACAGTTTCGGAAATGGAGCTTCAAGCAAAGAGATCGAAATCCGCTGGTTTAAGAGCAATGGTGATTTTTTCTCGAGGTAGGTGGTGACATGGGCTAAAAAGATAAGTGAGGGGGCCCACGTGGGGAGCACAACCCACCAGGGCGTGCCTGGGGGTGCTGGCGCGCCCAGGTGGGTTGTGCCCACCTGGTGCACCCCCTCCGAAGTTATTTGCACCAAAAATTCTTAAATAGTCAGAAAAAAATCGTATTAAATTTTCTGAGCATTCTGAGAACTTTTATTTTTGGGTCATTTTTTATTGCACGGAAAATTTAGAAAACATACTAAGCATGGCATTTTATTTTATTTATCTAAGCAAAACATGAAGTAAAAGTAAAGGACAGAAGGTAGTGCTCACTAAATTCATCAATTTCATACCTCTCAAAAATGATTCATTAATAAGGTTGATCAAGTCTTATTAACAACCACCTTCGATTAGCATGAAACCGAAGAACTTTCGTAAAACACTAAGTTACCTCAATGGGGATATGAACGTCCCCAACAATAAGCATTTCATATTTCTTTTTGGTAGTAGGTAGAGGTAGTTGAAAACTTCCAATAGTGATTGTCGGAGATTTTTCAATAACATTAATACCATTCACTTGGAATTATTTCTTCGGAAAGTGCACCGTATGCTCATTACCATTGATATGAAAAGTGACCTTGCTTTTATTCCAGTCAATAATAGCCCCTGCAGTATTCAAGAAGGGTATACCAAGGATAATCGACATGTTGTCGTCCTCGGGCATCTCAAGTATAACAAAGTCAGTTAAGATAGTAACATTAGCAACAACAATGGGCACATCCTCACAAATACCGATAGGTATGGCAGTTGATTTGTCAGCCATTTGCAAAGATATTTCAGTAGGTGTGAGTTTATTCAAGTCAAGTCTTTTATATAGAGAGAAAGGCATAACACTAACACCAGCTCCTAAATCACACAAAGCGGTTTTCACATAATTTCTTTTGATGGAGCAAGGTATAGTTGGTATTCCCAGATCTCCAAGTTTTTTAGGTACTCCATCCTTAAAAGTATAATTAGCAAGCATGGTGGAGATTTCAGCTTCCGGTATTTTTCTCTTGTTGGTGATGATTTCTTTCATGTATTTTGCATAAGGAGGCATTTTTAAGATATCAGTCAAGCGTGTACGCAAAAAGACTGGCCTAAGCATTTCAGCAAAGCGTTCAAATTCTTCATCATCTTTCTTCTTAGTTGATTTCGGTGGAAAGGGCATAGGTTTTTGAACCCAAGGTTCTCTTTCCTTACCATGTTTTCTAGCAACAAAGTCTCTTTTATCATATCTTTTATTTTTGACTTGTGGGTTATCAAGATCAACAGCTGGTTCTATTTCAACATCATTGTCTGGTTCTTTATCATTTGTTGGAGTGTCTTCATGAACCTCATCATTATCTTTTTCATTATCAAAAGGTGAGTGTTCATTACCAGATTGAGTTTCAGCATTAGAAGTAGAGACTTCATTATCATTAACAGGAGGTTTTTCTACTTCAGGTTCACTAGAGGCATGCAAAGTCCTACCATCCTTCTTCTTCTTTTTCTTTTTAGAAGGACTAGGTGCATCAGTGCTGAGTCTTTGAGAGTCTTGTTCAATTCTTTTAGGGTGTCCCTCAGGATAAAGTGGTTCCTGAGTCATTCTACCTCCTCTAGTCATCACTCTAACAACATGATCATTGATATTATTATTCATTTCATCTAACAACTCTCTTTGAGATTTAGCAACTTGTTCTAATTGAGTTTGAACCATAGAGGCATGTTTTCCTACACCTCTAACATCATTGGTAATTCTAAATAGCAAGTCACTCAAGCAAGCTATCATATCAGAATTGTATTTCAGTTGTTTCATAACATTTGCATTGAAGTGATCTTGCTTTCTAATGTAATTATCAAACTCATATAAGCATTGACTAGGATGTTTGTTATAAGGAATATCACCTTCATCGAACTTTAGTAAGGAATTTATCTCTACCACCTTAGGTTGTGGTGGTGTTTCAAGCCCAAGTATTTCTTCAATAGGAGGTAAATTTTTAACATCCTCAGCTTTAATAACCTTTTCCTTCATACATTTATTTGCCTCTTGCATATCTTCGGGACTGAGAAATAAGATAACCCTCTTCTTCGGAGTGGGTTTAGGCGGTGATTCAGGAAGGATCCAATCATCATAATTTTTCAAAATATTATTCAATAATTCTTCAGCTTGTTCAACAGTTTGTTCCCTAAAAACACAACCAGCACAACTATCTAGGAAGTCCCTAGAAGCATCGATTAGTCCATTATAGAAGATATCAAGTATTTCATTTTTCTTAAGAGGATGATCAGGCAAAGCATTATGCAATTGGAGAAGCCTCCCCCAAGCTTGTGGGAGACTCTCTTCTTCAATTTGCACAAAGTTAAATATTTCCTGTAAGGCAGCTTGTTTCTTATGAGCAGGAAAATATTTTTCAGAGAAGTAATAAATCATATCCTGGAGACTTCGCACACAACCAGGAGCAAGAGTATTATACCAAGTCTTAGCATCACCCTTTAATGAGAACGGAAATAATTAAAGAATATAATAATAGCGAATTTTCTCATCATGAGCAAAAAGGGTGGCTATGTCATTCAACTTAGTAAGGTGTGCCACAACAGTTTCACTTTCATAACCATGGAAAGGATCAGATTCAACCAAAGTAATTAACTCTGGGTCGACAGAGAACTCATAATCCTTATCATCAACAAAGATAGGTGAAGTAGCAAACTTAGGATCATATTTCACTCTAGCATTCAAAGATTTTTCTTTCAGTTTGCATAATAATTTCTTAAGATCATCCCTATCATTGCAAGCAAGAAAGTCTCTAGTTGTCTCCTCATCCATAACATAGCCTTCTGGTATCTTAGGCAATTCATATCTAGGAGAACTAGATCTAATAGGTGTTTCAAGATTTTCAGTTTCAAGCTCTTCATCAGTTTCAACAATTTCATCAGTTTCAGCATTCTCAAAAGCTTTAGTTCTAGCAAGTTGTTCATCAAGAAATTCACCAAGTGGCACATTATCATCAAGCAGGGTACTAGCATCATCATGAGTATCATTCATAGCAGAAGTAGCATCATTAATAACTTGCGACATATCAGAATTAATAGCATGTGGTGGTGTTGCAAGTCTACTTATAACAGAAGGTGAATCAAGTGCAGAGCTAGATGGCAATTCCTTACCTCCCCTCATCTTAGAGGGAAAAATCTTAGTCTTAGCGTCCTTCAGATTCTTCATAGTGATTATTTGATAATAATCCCAAGTGACTCAACAAATATAGCTATGTTCCCCGGCAACGGCGCTAGAAAAAGGTCTTGATAACCCACAAGTATAGTGGATCGCAACAGTTTTCGAGGGTAGAGTATTCAACCCAAATTTATTGATTCGACACAAGGGGAGCCAAAGAATATTTGCAAGTATTAGCAGTTGAGTTGTCAATTCAACCATACCTGGAGATTAATTATCTGTAGCAAAGTGATCAATAGCAAAGTAATATGATAGTTTTGATAGTAGTAGCAACAGCAATAGTATTAGTAACGGTGATAGCAATGATTTTCTAGCAAGTGTAACAGTAACGATAATAGTAGAAACTTAGCAAGAACAATATGAGAGAAATTCGTAGGCATTGGATCGGTGAATTCGTTGGATGATATTCACCATATAACAGTCATAACCTAGGGCGATACGGCACTAGCTCCAGTTCATAAATATAATGTAGGCATGTATTCCGTAAATAGTCATACGTGCTTATGGAAAGAACTTGCATGACATCTTTTGTCCTACCCTCCCGTGGCAGCGGGGTCCATATGGAAACTAAGGGAATATAAGGCCTACTTTTAATAGAGAACCGAAACAAAGCATTAACACATAGTGAATACATGAACTCCTCAAACTACGGTCATCACCGGGAAGTGTCCCGACTTCTGTCACTCCAGGGTTGCGGGATCATAACACGTAGTAGGTGACTATAACTTGCAAGATCGGATCTAGAACATAGATATAATGTGATAACATAAACTGTTTATATCTGAAATCATGGCACCCGGGCCCAAAGTGACAAGCATTAAGCATGGCAAAGTCATAGCAACATCAATCTTAGAACATAATGGATACTAGGGATCAAGCCCTAACAAAACTAACTCGATTACATGATGAATCTCATCCAACTCCTCATCGACCAGCGAGCCTACGAAGGAATTACTAACTCCCGGTGGGGAGCATCATGGAATTGGCGATGGAGAAGGGTTGGTGATGACGAAGATCGAAGATCCCCCTCTCCGGAGCCCCAAACGGACTCCAGATCTAGCCTCCCGATGAAGAACAGGAGGTGGCGGCGGCTCTGTCTCGCGAAACGCGATAATTCTTTCTCCGAAAATGTGATTTTATAGTGTCAGGGTTGCGGTCTGCAGGCCACCAGGTGTGGACAACCCTCCAGGGCGCGCCAGGAGGGGGGCGCGCCCTGGTGGGTTATGCCCACCCAGGTGCCCTCCTCCAGTGGTTCTTGGCTCCAGAAATTCTCTTTTATTGTATAAAAAATCCTCGCAAACTTTCGTTCCAATCCGAGAACTTTTATTTCTGCACAAAAACAACACCATGGTAGTTATGCTGAAAACAGCGTCAGTCCGGGTTAGTTTCATTCAAATCATGCAAATTAGAGTCCAAAACAAGAGGAAAAGTGTTAGGAAAAGTAGATACGACGGAGACGTATCATCGCCCTCAGCAGGCCGTGCTCGGTGCGGAGCTTCGCCTTGTCCTCCCCTAGTCCCCAGATGACGCTGGTAGCATTTTCAAATGAGGCATTCATCTCGTCCTGCTGCTTCATCCAGTCAGAGATCCGACCCATCAGGTCATCGAGCATAGCGCGCATGCGCCTGTGAGAGTCCTCGCCTGGCCGCGAGACATTTTCCCAGGCCGCCGCGGCGTGGGAGGACATCTCTACTGCATTCGCGGTGCGGCGGGACATCTCTGCTATTTTCGCGGTGCGGCCGGACCAGTCTACTGCATCGACGGCGCAGCAGGACCTCTGTGCTGCTTCGGTGGTGCGGCGGGACCTCTGTGCTGCTACGGCCATGCGACGGGACATGTCGGCTGCTTTTGCGGTGAGGCGGGACATCTCTCGTGCTTCCGCTTCCATGCTCGCCTCTCCTTGGTAGTAATCTCTCAACCCAGAACTCACACTGGCCATAGCAGACGCAAGGAACCGATGATGAATGACTTGTTTGTTTTTGTGGATGAGGAGTTGAGGAGGAATGTGCAGTCATCTTGGAGTAGTAGTATTTATAACCGAGTACTAATATGCTCCTAAGTGGGAAACCGTTTAGGTTTTGATCGGTGTGAACAGGTTTGCAATTAAATATAGCGTGGTAGTAATTTGGAATGTGACGGGACGCAGGCTCCAAATTTATTGACGTTTCTATAATTTCTAAGTGTGGCACTATTCCCGGACGGCGTAACATTGATGTTTGCTTGAACTATGTCGGTATTTCCCCAAAGAGGAAGGGATGATGCAGCACAACAACGGTAGGTATTTCCCTCAGTGATGAGACCAAGGTTATCGAACCAGTAGGAGAACCACGCAACACCACGTAAACAGCTCCTGCACACAAAGAACAAATACTTGCAACCCGACGTAAGAGAGGGGTTGTCAATCCCTCACGGGTAAAAAGATAGGTAAAATTGTAGTAGATTGGATAAATAGATCTCGCAGGAACGCAAGATAAAATAAATAAGTAAAAATTGCAACAAGGTATTTTTGGATTTTTGGATTAATAGATCTGAAAATAAAAGCAAATAAAAATAGATCGCGAAGGCAACTAGCAAATAGATGTGAAAATATATGATGAGAAAATAGACCCGGGGGCCGTAGGTTTCACTAGTGGCTTCTCTCGAGAAAAATAGCATACGGAGAGTAAACAAATTACTGTTGGGCAATTGATAGAACTTCAAATAATCATGATGATATCCAGGAAATGATCATTATATAGGCATCACGTCCAAGATTAGTAGACCGACTCCTGCCTGCATCTACTACTATTACTCCACACATCGACCGCTATCCAGCATGCATCTACTGTATTAAGTTCATGGAAAAATGAAGTAATGCAATAAGAATGATAACATGATGTAGACAAGATCTATTTACGTAGAAATAGACCCCATCTTGTTATCCTTAATAGCAACGATACATACATGTCGGTACCCCTTCTGTCACTGGGATCAAGCACCGTAAGATCGAACCCATCACAAAGCACCTCTTCCCATTGCAAGATAAATAGATCAAGTTGGCCAAACAAAACCCAAATATCAGAGAAGAAATACGAGGCTATAAGCAATCATGCATATAAGAGATCAAAGAAGACTCAAATAACTTTCATGGATAAAAACATAGATCTGATCATAAACTCAAAGTTCATTGGATCCCAACAAACACACCACAAAAAGAGTTACATCATATGGATCTCCAAGAGACCATTGTATTGAGAATCAAACGAGAGAGAGAAATCCATCTAGCTACTGCCTACGGACCCGTAGGTCTACAATGAACTACTCACGCATCATCGGAGAGGCACCAATGAGGATGATGAACCCATCCGTGATGGTGTCTAGATTGGATCTATGGTTTCTAGAACTTGCGGTGGCTGGAATTGATTTTTGTCGACTCCCCTAGGGTTTCTGGAATATTGGGGTATTTATAGAGCAAAGAGGCAGTGCGGGAGGCCACCGAGGTGGGCACAACCCACCTGGGTGCGCCTGGGCCTCCAGGCGTGCCCTGGTGGGTTGTGCTTGAACGAAATATGACCTAGAGGCAATAATAAAGTTGTTATTTATATTTCTTTATATCATGATAAATGTTTATTATTCATGCTAGAATTGTATTAACCGGAAACTTAGTACATGTGTGAATACATAGACAAACAGAGTGTCCCTAGTATGCCTCTACTTGACTAGCTTGTTTATCAAAGATGGTTATGTTTCCTGACCATAGACATGTGTTGTCATTTGATAAACAGGATCACATCATTAGAGAATGATGTGATGGACAAGACCCATCCGTTAGCTTAGCATAATGATCGTTGAGTTTTATTGCTATTGCTTTCTTCATGACTTATACATATTCCTCTGACTATGAGATTATGCAACTCCCGAATACCGGAGGAACACCTTGTGTGCTATCAAACGTCACAATGTAACTGGGTGATTATAAAGATGCTCTACAGGTGTCTCCGAAGGTGTTTGTTGGGTTGGCATAGATCGAGATTAGGATTTGTCACTCCGAGTATCGGAGAGGTATCTCTGGGCCCTCTCGGTAATGCACATCATATGAAGCCTTGCAAGCAATGTGACTAATGAGTTAGTTGCAGGATGATGCATTACGGAACGAGTAAAGAGACTTGCTGGTAACGAGATTGAACTAGGTATGATGATACCGAGGATCGAATCTCGGGCAAGTAACATACCGATGACAAAGGGAATAACGTATGTTGTTATGCGGTTTGACCGATAAAGATCTTCATAGAATATGTAGGAGCCAATATGAGCATCTAGGTTCCGCTATTGGTTATTGACCGGAGATGTGTCTCAGTCATGTCTACATAGTTCTCGAACCCGTAGGGTCCGCACGCTTAACGTTCGATGATGATTTGTATTATGAGTTATGTGATTTAATGACCGAAGTTTGTTCAAAGTCCCGGATGAGATCACGGACATGACGAGGAGTCTCAAAATGGTTGAGAGGTAAAGATTCATATATTGGAAGGTTGCATTTGGACATCGGAATGGTTCCGAGTGATTCGGGCATTTTTCCGGAGTACCGGGAGGTTACCGGAACCCCCCGGGAGAAGTAATGGGCCTATTCGGCCTTATTGGAGGAGAGGTGAGAAGGCCACTTGAGAGGGGCGCCCCCCCCCCTTGCCCAAACCGAATTGGACTAGGGGAGGGGGCCGGCCCCCTCTTTTCTTCTCCCTCTCTCTCCCTTCCCCTTTTCCCTCTCCGGTGGAAGGAAGGAGGGGGGGCCGAATCCTACTTGGACTAGGAGTCCAAGTAGGACTCCCCCCTTGGCGCGCCCCGCTCTAGGGCCGGCCTCCTCCTCCCCCTCCTTTATATACGTGGGGAGGGGAGCACCCAAAGGCACAACATACAATCTCTTAGCCGTGTGCGGTGCCCCCCTCCACAGTTACACACCTCGGTCATATCGTCGTAGTGCTTAGGCGAAGGCCTGCGCCGGTAACTTCATCATCACCGTCGCCACGCCATCGTGCTGACGGAACTCTCCCTCGTCCTCAACTGGATCAAGAGCTCGAGGGACGTCATCGAGCTGAACATGTGCTGAACTCGGAGGTGCCGTACGTTCGGTGCTTGGATCGGTTGGATCGTGAAGACATTCGACTACATCAACTGCGTTACTAAATGCTTCCGCTTTCGGTCTATGAGGGTACGTGGACACACTCTCCCCTCTCATTGCTATGCATCTCCTAGATAGATCTTGCGTGAGCGTAGATTTTTTTTTGAAATTGCACGTTCCCCAACAGTGGTATCAGAGCCAGGTATATGCGTAGATGATATGCACGAGTAGAACACAAAGAGTTGTGGGCGATAATAGTCATACTGCTTACCACCAACATCTTACTTTGATTCAGCGGTATTGTTGGATGATGCGGCCCGGACCAACATTACTTGACCGCGTTCATGAGACTGGTTCTACCGACGTGCTTTGCACACAGGTGGCTGGCGGGTGTGTGTTTCTCCAACTTTAGTTGAATCAAGTTTGACTACGGCCGGTCCTTGTTGAAGGTTAAAACAGCACACTTGACGAAAAATCATTGTGGTTTTGATGCGTAGGTAAGAACGGTTCTTATTAGAAGCCCGTAGCAGCCACGTAAAACTTGCAACAACAAAGTAGAGGACGTCTAACTTGTTTTCGTAGGGCATGTTGTGATGTGATATGGTCAAGACATGATGTGATACATATTATTGTATGATATGATCATGTTTTGTAAAAGTTATCGGCAACTGGCAGGAGCCTTATGGTTTTCGCTTTATTGTATGAAATGCAATCGCCATGTAATTGCTTTACTTTATCACTATGCGGTAGCGATAGTCGTAGAAGCAATAGTTGGCGAGGCGACAACGACGCTACGATGGAGATCAAGGTGTCAAGCCAGTGACAAATGGAAATCATGATAGTGCTTTGGAGATGGAGATCAAAGGCACAAGATGATGATGGCCATATCATGTCACATATTTTGATTGCATGTGATGTTTATCTATTATGCATCTTATTTTGCTTAGTACGGCGGTAGCATTATAAGATGAACCCTCACTAAATTTCAAGGTATAAGTGTTCTCCCTGAGTATGCACCATTGCGATAGTTCGTCGTGCCGAGACACCACGTGATGATCGGGTGTGATAAGCTCTACGTTCACATACAACGGGTGCAAGCCAGTTTTGCACGTGCAGAATACTCGGGTTAAACTTGACGAGCCTAGCATATGCAGATATGGCCTCGGAACACTGAGACCGAAAGGTCGAGCGTGAATCATATAGTAGATATGATCAACATAGAGATGTTCACCATTGAAAACTACTCCATCTCACGTGATGATCGGACATGGTTTAGTTGATATGGATCACGTGATCATTTAGATGACTAGAGGGATGTCTATCTAAGTGGGAGTTCTTAAGTAATATGATTAATTGAACTTTAATTTATCATGAACTTAGTCCTGATAGTTTTTGCATATCTATGTTGTTGTAGATCAATGGCCCGTGCTACCGTTCCCTTGAATTTTAATGCGTTCCTAGAGAAAGCTAAGTTGAAAGATGATGGTAGCAACTACACGGACTGGGTCCGTAACTTGAGGATTATCGTCATTGCTGCACAGAAGAATTATGTCCTTGATGCACCGCTAGGTGACAAGCCCGCTCCCGCTAATGTAGACGCTTTGAACGTCTGGCAAACGCGGTCTGATGACTACTCTATAGTTCAGTGTGCCATGCTCTACGGCTTAGAATCGGGACTTCAAAGACGTTTTGAACGTCATGAAGCATATGAGATGTTCCAGGAGTTGAAGTTAATATTTCAAGCAAATGCCCGAGTTGAGAGATATGAAGTCTCCAACAAGTTCTATAGCTGCAAGATGGAGGAGAACAGTTCTGTCAGCGAACACATACTCAGAATGTCTGGGTACCATAACCACTTGACTCAGCTGGGAGTTAATCTCCTGGATGATAGTGTCATTGACAGAGTTCTTCAATCACTGCCACCAAGCTATAAAGGCTTCGTGATGAACTATAATATGCAAGGGATGGAAAAGACAATTCCCGAGCTCTTCGCGATGCTAAAGGCTGCGGAGGTAGAAATAAAAAAGGAGCATCAAGTGTTGATGGTTAACAAGACCACTAGTTTCAAGAAAAAGGGCAAAGGGAAGAAGGGGAACTTCAAGAAGAATAGCAAGCAAGTTGCTACTCTCGGGAAGAAGCCCAAGTCTGGACCTAAGCCTGAAACTGAGTGCTTCTACTGCAAAGGGACTAGTCACTGGAAGCGGAACTGCGCCAAGTATGTGGCAGATAAGAAGGATGGAAAAGTGAAAGGTATATTTGATATACATGTTATTGATGTGTACCTTACTAATGCTCGTAGTAGCACTTGGGTATTTGATACTGGTTCTGTTGCTCGTATTTGCAACTCGAAACAGGAGCTATGGATTAAACGAAGATTGGCTAAGGACGAGGTGACGATGCGCGTGGGAAATGGTTCCAAGGTCGATGTGATTGCCGTCGGCACGCTACCTCTATATCTACCTTCGGGATTAGTTTTAGACCTAAATAATTGTTATTTGGTGCCAGCGTTGAGCATGAACATTATATCTGGATCTTGTTTGATGCGAGATGGTTATTCATTTAAATCAGAGAATAATGGTTGTTCTATTTATATGAGTAATATCTTTTATGGTCTTGCACCCTTGAAGAGTGGTCTATTTTTGTTGAATCTCGATCGTGGTGATACACATATTCATAATATTGATGCCAAAAGATGCAAAGTTGATAATGATAGTGCAACATATTTGTGGCACTGCCGTTTAGGTCATATTGGTGTAAAGCGCATGAAGAAACTCCATGCTGATGGACTTTTCGAATCACTTGATTATGAATCATTTGATGCTTGCTAACCATGCCTCATGGGCAAGATGACTAAAACTCCGTTCTCCGGAACAATGGAGCGAGCTACGGACTTATTGGAAATAATACATACCGATGTATGCGGTCCGATGAGTGTTGAGGCTCGCGGCGGGTATCGTTATTTTCTGACCTTCACTGATGATTTGAGCAGATATGGGTATATCTACTTAATGAAAAAGCTTCAACCTGATAAGCTCGAACCAAAATCGGAGAAATGCGTCTTCATAGGATACCCAAAGGAGACTATTGGGTACACCTTCTATCACAGATCCGAAGGCAAGATATTCGTTGCTAAGAATGGATCCTTTCTAGAGAAGGAGTTTCTCTCGAAAGAAGTGAGTGGGAGGAAAGTAGAACTTGATGAGGTAATTGTACCTTCTCTCGTATTGGAAAGTAGTTCATCACAGAAATCAGTTCCAGTGATGCATACACCAATCAGTGAGGAAGTTAATGATAATGATCATGAAACTTCGGATCAAGTTACTACCAAACCTCGTAGGTCAACCAGAGTACGTTCCGCACCAGAGTGGTACGGTAATTCTGTTCTGGAAGTCATGTTGCTAGACCATGACGAACCTACAAACTATGAGGAAGCGGTGATGAGCCCAGATTCCGCGAAATGGCTTGAGGCCATGAAATCTGAGATGGGATCCATGTATGAGAACAAAGTGTGGACTTTGGTTGACTTGCCCGATGATCGGCAAGCCATAGAGAATAAATGGATCTTCAAGAAGAAGACTGACGCTGACGGTAATGTTACTGTCTACAAATCTCGACTTGTTGCAAAAGGTTTTTGACAAGTTCAAGGAGTTGACTACGATGAGACCTTCTCACCCGTAGCGATGCTTAAGTCTGTCCGAATCATGTTAGCAATTGCCGCATTTTATGATTATGAAATCTGGCAAATGGATGTCAAAACTGCATTCCTTAATGGATTTCTCAAAGAAGAGTTGTATATGATGCAACCAGAAGGTTTTGTCGATCCTAAGGGTGCTAACAAAGTGTGCAAGCTCCAGCGATCCATATATGGACTGGTGCAAGCATCTCGGAGTTGGAATATACGCTTTGATGAAGTGATCAAAGCATATGGTTTTATACAGACTTTTGGAGAAGCCTGTATTTACAAGAAAGTGAGTGGGAGCTCTGTAGCGTTTCTAATATTATATGTGGATGACATATTATTGATTGGAAACAATATAGAATTTCTGGATAGCAAAAAAGGATACTTGAATAAAAGTTTTTCAATGAAAGACCTCGGTGAAGCTGCTTATATATTGGGCATCAAGATCTACAGAGATAGATCAAGACGCTTGATTGGACTTTCACAAAGCACATACCTTGATAAAGTTTTGAAGAAGTTCAAAATGGATCAGTCAAAGAAAGGGTTCTTGCCTGTATTACAAGGTGTGAAGTTGAGTAAGACTCAATGCCCGACCACTGCAGAAGATAGAGAGAAAATGAAAGTCTTTCCCTATGCCTCAGCCATAGGTTCTATCATATATGCAATGCTGTGTACCAGACCTGATGTGTGCCTTGCTATAAGTTTAGCAGGGAGGTACCAAAGTAATCCAGGAGTGGATCACTGGACAGCGGTCAAGAACATCCTGAAATACCTAAAAAGTACTAAGGATATGTTTCTCGTTTATGGAGGTGACAAAGAGCTTGTCGTAAGTGGTTACGTCGATGCAAGCTTTGACACTGATCCGGATGACTCTAAGTCAAAAACCGGATACGTATTTATATTGAATGGTGGAGCTGTCAGTTGGTGCAGTTCCAAGCAGAGCGTCGTGGTGGGATCTACGTGTGAAGCGGAGTACATAGCTGCTTCAGAAGCAGCAAATGAAGGAGTCTGGATGAAGGAGTTCATATCCGATCTAGGTGTAATACCTAGTGCATCGGGTCCAATGAATTTTTTTTGTGACAATACTGGAGCAATTGCCTTGGCGAAGGAATCCAGATTTCACAAAAGAACCAAACACATCAAGAGACGCTTCAATTCCATCCGCGATCAAGTCAAGGAGGGAGACATAGAGATTTGCAAAATACATACGGATCTGAATGTTGCAGACCCGTTGACTAAGCCTCTTCCACGAGCAAAACATGATCAGCACCAAGACTCCATGGGTATTAGAATCATTACTATGTAATCTAGATTATTGACTCTAGTGCAAGTGGGAGACTGAAGGAAATATGCCCTAGAGGCAATAATAAAGTTGTTATTTATATTTCCTTATATCATGATAAATGTTTATTATTCATGCTAGAATTGTATTAACCGGAAACTTAGTACATGTGTGAATACATAGACAAACAGAGTGTCCCTAGTATGCCTCTACTTGACTAGCTTGTTTATCAAAGATGGTTATGTTTCCTGACCATAGACATGTGTTGTCATTTGATGAACAGGATCACATCATTAGAGAATGATGTGATGGACAAGACCCATCCGTTAGCTTAGCATAATGATCGTTGAGTTTTATTGCTATTGCTTTCTTCATGACTTATACATATTCCTCTGACTATGAGATTATGCAACTCCTGAATACCGGAGGAACACCTTGTGTGCTATCAAACGTCACAACGTAACTGGGTGATTATAAAGATGCTCTACAGGTATCTCCGAAGGTGTTTGTTGGGTTGGCATAGATCGATATTAGGATTTGTCACTCCGCGTATCGGAGAGGTATCTCTGGGCCCTCTTGGTAATGCACATCATATGAAGCCTTGCCAGCAATGTGACTAATGAGTTAGTTGCAGGATGATGCATTACGGAACGAGTAAAGAGACTTGCCGGTAGTGAGATTGAACTAGGTATGATGATACCGATGATCGAATCTCGGGCAAGTAACATACCGATGAGAAAGGGAATAACGTATGTTGTTATGCGGTTTGACCGATAAAGATCTTCATAGAATATTTAGGAGCCAATATGAGCATCCAGGTTCCTCTATTGGTTATTGACCGGAGATGTGTCTCTGTCATGTCTACATAGTTCTCGAACCCGTAGGGTCCGCACGCTTAACGTTCGATGACGATTTGTATTATGAGTTATGTGATTTGATGAACGAAGTTTGTTCGGAGTCCCGGATGAGATCACGGACAGGACGAGGAGTCTCGAAATGGTCGAGAGGTAAAGATTCATATATTGGAAGGTTGCATTTGGACATCGGAATGGTTCCGAGTGATTCGGGCATTTTTCCGGAGTACCGGGAGGTTACCGAAACCCCCCGGGAGAAATAATGGGCCTATTGGGCCTTATTGGAGGAGAGGAGAGAGGCCACGTGAGAGGGGCGCCCCCCCCCCTTGCCCAAACCGAATTGGACTAGGGGAGGGGGCCGGCCCCCCTCTTTCCTTCTCCCTCTCTCTCCCTTCCCCTTTTCCCTCTCCAGTGGAAGGAAGGAGGGTGGGCCGAATCCTACTTGGACTAGGAGTCCAAGTAGGACTCCCCCCTTGGCGCGCCCCCCTCTTCCTCCCCCTCCTTTATATACATGGGGAGGGGAGCACCCAAAGGCACAACAGACAATCTCTTAGCCGTGTGCGGTGCCCCCCTCCACAATAACACACATCGGTCATATCGTCGTAGTGCTTAGGCGAAGCCCTGCGCCGGTAACTTCATCATCACCGTCGCCACGCCATCGTGCTGACGGAACTCTCCCTCGTCCTCAACTGGATCAAGAGCTCGAGGGACGTCATCGAGCTGAACGTGTGCTGAACTCGAAGGTGTTGTACGTTCGGTGCTTGGATCGGTTGGATCGTGAAGATGCTCGACTACATCAACTGCGTTACTAAACGCTTCCGCTTTCGGTCTACGAGGGTACGTGGACACACTCTCCCCTCTCGTTGCTATGCATCTCCTAGATAGATCTTGCGTGAGCGTAGATTTTTTTTTGAAATTGCACGTTCCCCAATAGTGCTCCCCTCAGGTGCTTCTCTGGCCCATCTGGTGTCTTCTGGTCCAAAAAAAATCCACAAAAAGTTTCGCTGCATTTGGACTCTGTTTGGTATTGATTTCCTGCGATGTAAAAAAACAAGCAAAAAACAGCAACTGGCACTGGGCACTATGTCAATAGGTTAGTACCAAAAAATGATATAAAATGATTGTAAAACATCCAAGAATGATAATATAACAGCATGGAACAATAAAAAATTATAGATACGTTGGAGACGTATCAGCATCCCCAAGCTTAATTCCTGCTCGTCCTCGAGTAGGTAAATGATAAAACCAGAATTTTTGATGTGGAATGCTGCCTAACATGTTCATCATATATTCTTTTCTTTGTAGCATGGACATTTTGGACTTTTATATGGTTCAAAGCAATAGTCTAGTTTTGACATGAGGACTTTAATACTCAAGCATATCAACAAGCAACCATGCCTTTCAAAATATCAACACTAAAGCAAGTTATCCCTAGCCCATTATGCTCAATCATTGATCCATTCATGAAACACACTCGAATACTAGCTATACCCAATGCTCAAGTACGATCATAGTACCCCTTAGTTGGTGCTTTATAAGAGAAGATGGAGACTCAAGTAAAAATAAAAATTGCATAAAGTAAAAGAAAGGCCCTTCGCGGAGGGAAGTAGGGATTTGTAGAGGTGCCAGAGCTCAAAGCTTAAATTGAGAGATAATTTTTTTTGAGAGGCATACTTTTCCCACCAACGAAAACGACTTAGAGTTCCCTATACTTTCCATGCTAGATATATCATAGGCGGTTCCCAAACAGAAATTAAAGTTTATTCCTTTTTCCACCATACTTTCACTTTCCATGGCTAGCCGTATCCACGGGTGCCCTCCATACCAACACTTTCCAAGGAATTTATTATTTGATAACATAAAGTAAATTTATTTTTCACTTTGGGACTGGGCATCCCTAATACCTTTGCCGTACTCTCGTGCAATGACAAGTGAATAAACACTCATCGTGAGAATAACACATCTAGCATGGAAAAATATCGGCCACCCCTCACCGCCTCGCGAGCGGTACAAGCACACAAAAGAGTAATTTATTTTGAAAATTAGAGATGGCACATACAAATTTGCTTAGAACGGCACGTAAATACCGCATATAGGTAGGTATAGTGGACTCATATGGTAAAACTGGTTTAAAGGGTTTTGGATGCACAAGTAGTGATCATACTTAGTGCAAATGAAGGCTAGCAAAAAGATTGAGAAGCGTCCAACCAAGAAACGAAAAATCTCATAAGCAAGCATTAAGCATAATTAACACCGAATAATGCACCACAAGTAGGATATAATTTCATTGCATAACTATTGAATTTCGTGCTTGCATAGGGAATCACAAACCTTAACACCAATATTCTTACTAAAGCATAATTACTCATCAACATGACTCACATATCATATCGTCATATCTCAAAACTATTACTAAGAATCAAGTTTATTTTGTCCAATGATCTTCATGAAAGTTTTTATTATATCCTCCTTGGATATCTATCACTTTGGAACTAATTTCATATGTTGCTTTTACTAAGCTCAAACAAATATAAGTGAAGAACATGAGCATAATATTTCTTTCTCTCAAATTAATTTAAGTGAAGCAAGAGAGAATTTCTTTAAAATTTTACTAACTCCCAAATAAGTATAAGTGAAGCATGAGAGCATTTCTTCAAAAATAACAAATCACACCGTGCTCAAAAAGATATAAGTGAAGCATATTGGAGCAATTCCATAGCTCTAAAAATTTAAGTGAAGCATAGGAGCAAGCATATCATAATTTTTGGCTCTATCAAAAAGGTGTGTCCAGCAAGGATTCAAGACTTAAAATAAAAAGCAAAACAAGCAAAGACTCATATCATACAAGACGCTCCAAGCAAAACTCATAATATGTGACGAATAAAAATATAGCTCCAAGTAAAATACCGATGGTCGTTAGAAGAAAGAGGGGATGCCACTCGGGGGCATCCCCAAGCTTAGTTGCTTGATACTTCTTGAATACTACCTTGGGGTGCCTCGGGCATCCCCAAGCTTAGCCTTTTGCTACTCCTTATTCCTTCATCCATCGTGATCTGACCCAAAACTTGAAACCTTCAATCACACAAAACTCAACAAAACCTTCGTGAGATCCGTTAGTATAAGAAAACCAATCTTTACTTTAAGTACTGTAGAAAACCCATTCAAATTTTGTTCTTGCATTATATCTACTGTATTCTAACTTTTCTATGGCAAAAACTCTTCAAAAAAAAGCCATAGATTCATCAAAATAAGCACACAATGCAAAGAAAATAAAATCTGTCAAAAACAGAACAGTCTGCAAATATACGAATTGTTCTCATATTTATGCAACCCCAATAATTCTGAAAAATTAGGAAAACAGAGGCAATTTGTATATAAATCTTGTGTAAAAAAATCAGAATTTTTAGTCTCTTCTGTGATTTTTTAAAATTGTTTTACTGGACGAAAAAGTTTTTGTTTTCCAACAAGATCAAATTAACTATCACCGAAATCATCCCAAAGGCTTTGCTTGGCACAAACACTAATTTAAACCACAAAAACACATCTCACCAGAGGCATAATTGAGTATTTTATTGAAAACAGCAAGAAAACCAAAAAGCAAAAAGATACAAGTTGGGTTGCCTCCCAACGAGCGCTATCGTTTTACGCCCCTATATAGGCATGAAGCAAAGGATCTAAGTTCTGTCATCTTTATTTCTAGTCCCATAAGATGCCCTCATGATTGATTCATATGGTGGCTTAATTCTAGTTCTAGGGAAGTGTTCCATACCATTCCTTAGTGGAAATTGAAATTTAATATTGCCTTCTTTCATATCAATCACGGCACCAATAGTACGTAAAAACGGTATACCAAGAATAATTGGACAAGACGGATTGCAATCAATATCAAGAACAATAAAATCTATGGGCACATAATTCCTATTTGCAAGAATAAGAACATCATTAATTCTTCCCATAGGCTTTTTAATGGTAGAATCCACCAAGTGCAAATTTAAAGAGCATTCTTCAATATCGTTAAGACCAAGCACATCACATAAAGATTTCGGAATTGTAGAAACACTTGAACCCAAGTCACATAAAGAAAAACACTCATAATTTTTAATCTTGACTTTTATAGTAGGTTCCCATTCATCATGTAATTTTCTAGGAATTAAAAGTTCTAATTCCAACTTTTCTTCAAAAGCTTTCATCATAGCATCAACAATATGTTTAGTAAAAGCTTTATTTTGTTCATAAGCATGGGGTGAATTTATCATGGATTGCAACAAAGAAATACAATCAACCAAAGAGCAACTATCATAATTAAAGTCTTTGTAATCCAATAGAGTTGGCACATCACTAGTTAAAGTCTTGACCTCTTCAAACCCACTTTTATCAAAATTTTCAACAAGATTTTCACCCTCCAAATTGTCGGGACGCCTTCTAGCTAAAGTTGACTCTTCTCTAGTCCCTTTTTTATCAATATTAATTTTACTAAACAAGGAATCAATGGAAGAAACACCAATCATTTTAAGATCTTCATCACTTTTATGAAAGCAATCACTAGAAAACGCTTTTTCTAAAAATTCTCGTCTAGCTCTAAGCATAGTGGTTCTTTTCTTACTTTCATCAATAGAAACATAAAGAGATTTAATTGATTCTTCAACCTTAGGCACAAAAATTTTCATCTTGAGATTTTCTACATCATGAGAAATTCTATCAATACTTCTAGACATATCATCAATTTTATTCAGCTTTTCTTCTATCGAAGCATTGAAAACTTTTTGAGTATTGATAAATTCTTTAATATTATTCTCAAGATCAGAGGTGTTTCTATTATTATTATAAGAAGGATTACCATAGGAATTACCATAATTATTAGAGGAATTACTAGGAAAAGGCCTAGGATTAAAATTACCTCTATAAGCATTGTTATTGAAATTATTTCGCGAGACAAAATTCACATCTATGGCATCACTTTTTTGCTCAATCAAAGTAGACAAAGGCATATCATTAAAATCAATAGGAGCATTTTTATTAGCAACCAACTTCATAAGAGCATCAACTTTTTCACTCAAAGAATTTATTTCTTCTACCGAAATGACTTTTTTACTAGTAGGAGCTCTTTCTGTATGCCATTGCGAATAATTTGCCATAATATTATCAAGAAATTTAGTAGCTTCACCCAAAGTAATTTCCATAAAAGTACCCCCCGCGGCGGAATCTAAAAGATTACGAGAAACAAAATTCAATCCCGCATAAAAAAATTGTATGATCATCCAAAGATTTAACCCATGAGTTGGGCAATTCCTTAGCATCAATTTCATCCTTTCCCAAGATTGTGCAACATGCTCATGTTCAAGTTGCTTGAAATTCATGATCTGGGTTCTAAGGGAAATGATTTTTGCGGGCAGAAAATAATTAGTGATAAAAGCATCTTTGCACTTATTCCAAGAATCGATACTATTGCGAGGCAAAGAAGAAAACCAAATTTTTGCGCGATCTCACAAAGAAAACGGAAATAATTTCAACTTCACAACTTCATTGTCCACATCTTTTTTCTTTTGCATATCGCATAATTCCACGAATGTGTTAAGATGGGACGCGTCATCCTCATTAGGAGTACCGGAAAATTGATCTTTCATAACAAGATTCAACAAAGCGGCATTAATATCACAAGACTCCGCGCTAGTGGCGGGAGGAGAAATCAGAGTGCTAATAAAATCATTGTTGTTGGTATTTGAGAAATCACACAACTTGGTGTTCTCTTGAGTCATTGTGACTACGCAACAAGATTGCACTCAAAAACAGATCTGACGAGAAAACGGTGAACGAAAAAGGGGGCGAATAAAACGGCAAATTTTTGTGAAGTGGGGGAGAGGAAAATGAGAGGCAAATGGCAAATAATGTAAATTGCAAGGAGATGAGATTTGTGATTATGAACCTGGTAGATGTTGATGATGTCTCCCCCGCAACAGCGCCAGAAATTCCTTTTGATGTTTGCTTGAACTACGTCGGTATTTCCCCAAAGAGGAAGGGATGATGCAGCACAGCAACGGTAGGTATTTCCCTCAGTGATGAGACCAAGGTTATCGAACCAGTAGGAGAACCACGGAACACCACGTAAACAGCTCCTGCACACAAAAAACAAATACTTGCAACCCTACATAAGAGAGGGGTTGTCAATCCCTCACGGGTAAAAAGATAGGTAAAATTGTAGTAGATTGGATAAATAGATCTCGCGGGAACGCAAGATAAAATAAATAAGTAAAAATTGAAGCAAGGTATTTTTGTATTTTTGGATTAATAGATCTAAAAATAAAAGCAAATGAAAATAGATCGCAAAGGCAAATAGCAAATAGATCTGAAAATATATGATGAGAAAATAGACCCGGGGGCCGTAGGATTCACTAGTGGCTTCTCTCGAGAAAAATAGCATACGGTGGGTAAACAAATTACTGTTGGGCAATTGATAGAACTTCAAATAATCATGACGATATCCAAGCAATGATCATTATATAGGCATCACGTCCAAGATTAGTAGACCGACTCCTGCCTGCATCTACTACTATTACTCCACACATCGACCGCTATCCAGCATGCATCTAGTGTATTAAGTTCATGGAAAAACGGAGTAATGCAATAAGAACGATGACATGATGTAGACAAGATCTATTTATGTAGAAATAGACCCCATCTTGTTATCCTTAATAGCAACGATGCATACGTGTCGGTTCCCCTTCTGTCACTGGGATCAAGCACCTTAAGATCGAACCCATCATAAAGCACCTCTTCCCATTGCAAGATAAATAGATCAAGTTGGCCAAACAAAACCAAAATATCGGAGAATAAATACGAGGCTATAAGCAATCATGCATATAAGAGATCAAAGAAGACCCAAATAACTTTCATGGATAAAAACATAGATCTGATCATAAACTCAAAGTTCATCGAATCCCAACAAACACACCGCAAAAAGAGTTACATCATATGGATCTCCAAGAGACCATTGTATTGAGAATCAAACGAGAGAGAGAAAGCCATCTAGCTACTGCCTGCGGACCCGTAGGTCTACAATGAACTACTCACGCATCATCGGAGAGGCACCAATGAGGATGATGAACCCCTCCGTGATGGTGTCTAGATTGGATCTGTGGTTTCTGGAACTTGCTGCGGCTGGAATTGATTTTCCTCGACTCCCCTAGGGTTTCTGAAATATTGGGTATTTATAGAGCACAGAGGTGGCGCGGGAGGCCACCGAGGTGGGCACAACCCACCCGGGCGTGCCTGGGCATCCAGGCGCGCCCTGGTGGGTTGTGCTCCCCTCGGAGCTCCCCTCAGGTGCTTCTCTGGCCCATCTGGTGTCTTCTGGTCCAAAAAAATCCACAAAAGTTTCGCTGCATTTGGACTCCGTTTGGTATTGATTTCCTGCGATGTAAAAAACAAGCAGAAAACAGCAACTGGCACTGGGCACTATGTCAATAGGTTAGTACCAAAAAATTATATAAAATGATTATAAAATGATTGTAAAACATCCAAGAATGATAATATAACAGCATGGAACAATAAAAAATTATAGATACGTTGGAGACGTATCAAACGTGGGCACGCTTTCTCGGCCGCGTACATGGCGTTTGCACCATAGGGTGCACCGCAATAGGCGATGTCAGCACACGTCTTGTTCCAACAACCATGCCCGCTCATTATTTCCATCGCGCATGCTTCTTTTAATTAGAATGTGTGCCCGTCTAGCGCGCACACGTTGATCTGTATAACTGTTTCTGTTTGTTGTGGCTAATCACAAACAGTTCATCCGTGTGAAGTGTATGCCGTCAATCGCAGACACGTTGATCTGGCTGACCTTTTCTGTTGTGTTGCCTAATCGCAAACAGTTCATCCGTCTGAAGTGTATGCCCTCAATCGCACAAACCTTCATCTGGCTACCCATTTCTATTGTTCCGCCTCATCACAAACAGTTAATTCGACTGAACTGTATGCCGTATATCACACACGCCTTCATTTGGCTGCCCGTTTCTGATCTTCTTCCTCATCGCAAATAGTTCATTGAACTGAACCATATGCCCCGCATCACACACGCAACTAAAATCTGAACCGTGTTCGATGTATCCACCATCGCAAATGTTTTGCATCTTTTTTGACGGTTTTTTACATCACCGTTTGCGATTAATGCATCGCACACAGTTTCGCCGAAGGGTCTCTGATTGTAGTGTCATGTTAGCAGCATCCTATAGTAGTGGTCCAACAAGGATACTTGTGACAAACTAAAAATCAAAACAAGCAAAGACTCATATAATACAAGACGCTCCAAGAAAAAGTCATGATATGTGACGAATAAAAATATAGCTCCAAGTAAGATACCGATGGTCGTTGGAAGAAAGAGGGGATGCCTTCCGGGGCAGCCCCAAGCTTAGTTGCTTGGTTCTCCTTGAATATTAACTTGGGGTGCCTTGGGGCATCCCCAAGCTTAGGATCTTTTCACTCCTTATTCCTTCATCCATCGCGATCTCACCCAAAACTTGAAAACTTCAATCACACAAAACTTAACAAAACCTTCGTGAGATCCGTTAGTATAAGAAAACCAATCTTTACTTTAAGTACTGTAGAAAACTCATTCAAATTTTGTTATTGCATTATATCTACTATATTCTAACTTTACCATGGCTTATACCCACTGATACAATCCATAGATTCATCAAAATAAGAACACAATGCGAAGAAAACAGAATCTCTCAAAAACAGAACAGTCTGTAAAGATGAGAATTGTTATCATACTTATATAACTCCAAAATTCTGAACACTTAGGACAGTGGAGGTTATTTGTATATCAATCTTGTGTAAAAAATTCATAATTTTTCGTCGCTTCTGTGAATTGAAACAATTTTGTTACTGGACGCAAAAGTTTCTATTTTTCAACAAGATCAAATCAACTATCACCGAAGCTATCCCAAAGGCTTTACTTGGCATAAACACTAATTAAAACATAAAAAACACAATCATAACAGAGGCATAATTGTGTAAACACTCAAGAACAGAAAGAAAAAGACAAAAATAAATTTTATTCATTGGGTTGCCTCCCAACAAGCGCTGTCGTTTTATACCCCTAGCTAGGCATAATGCATAGATTCAAGTGTTGTCATCTTTAGTTTTAGATCCATAGGATGCCCTCATGATTGATTCATATGGTGGCTTAATTCTTGTTCTAGGGAAGTGTTCCATACCCTTTCTTAGTGGAAATTGAAGTTTAATATTGCCTTCTTTCATATCAATCACGGCACCAATAGTACGTAAAAACGGTCTACCAAGTATAATTGGACAAGACGGATTGCAATCAATATCAAGAACAATAAAATCTATGGGCACATAATTTATATTTGCAAGAATAAGAACATCATTAATTCTTCCCATAGGCTTTTTAATAGTAGAATCCGCCAAGTGCAAATTAAGAGAACATTCTTCAATATCGGTAAGACCAAGCACATCACATAGAGATTTCAGAATGGTGGAAACACTAGCACCCAAGTCAGATAAAGCAAAACACTCATAATTTTTAATCTTGACTTTGATAGTAGGTTCCCATTCATCATGCAATTTTCTAGGAATTGAAATATCTAACTCCAATTTTTCTTCCAAAGCTTTCATCATGGCATCTACGATATGTTTAGTAAAAGCTTTATTTTGTTCATAAGCATGGGGTGAATTTATCATGGATTGCAACAAAGAAATACATTCAAGCAAAGAGCAATTATCATAATTAAAGTCTTTATAATCCAAAAGAGTGGGCACATCACTAGTTAAAGTTTTGACCTCTCCAAACCCACCTTTATCAAGAAATTCGTAAGATTGAACACTCTCCAAATATGTGGGATTATTTTTACCTAAAGTTGACGCTCTTCCAAACCCACTTTCAATATTATTGCAAACATTATTATCAATATCATATTCATGAGGCTTAAATAAATTTTCAAGATCATAAGATGAATCACCCCAATCATGATCATTGCAATAAGTAGTGGACTTATCAATATTAGCATCCCCAAGCTTGGGGTTTTGCATATTATTAGCACAACTGACATTAATAGAATTTATAATAACACCATTGCAATCATGCTTTTCATTCAAGGAGGTATCCTGAATCACTTCATAAATTTCTACTTTTAACACTTCATCACAATTTTTAGATTCACGAATCTCAAGCAAAACTTCATAAAGATAATCTAGTGAACTCAATTCACTAGTAATTGATTCATCATAATTGGATCGTTTAAAAAGATTAGCAAGTGGATGAGGATCCATATCAATAGATTTTTAGCAAGCGAAGATGCAAGCAAATAGAAGGCACATGGCAGCACATGCAAAGATAGCAAACAAGATCACACGCAAACAAGAGATCTAAAGAGGAGAAGGCAAACGAAAATAAGGCGAATAAAAAGGCAAATTTTAGTGAAGTGGGGGGATGAAAACGAGAGGCAAATGGCAAATAATGTAAATTGCAAGGAGATGAGATTTGTGATTAGGACCCTGATAGATGTTGATGATGTCTCCCCGGCAACGGCACCAGAAATTCCTTTTGATGTCGCTTGAACTACGTCGGTATTTCCCCAAAGAGGAAGGGATGATGCAGCACAGCTACGGTTGGTATTTCCCTCTGTTATAAAATGAAGGTATCGAACCAGTAGGAGAACCAAGCAACACTATGTAAACGGTACCTGCACACAAAGAACAAATACTTGCAACCCGACACTTATGAGGGGTTGTCAATCCCTCTACGGGTAACGGCGCCAGAAATTGTCAAGTTGATGGGATAAAATTTGTGTAGATTGGATAAATAGCTCTCGATAAAACATGAATTAAAATAAGTAAGAAAAAAGTGCAGCAAGATAATTTTGGTTTTTGGAATAATAGATATAAAAATAAAAGCAAATGAAAATAGATCGCAAAGCAAATATGATAAATAATATACCCGGGGGCCGTAGATTTCACTAGTGGCTTCTCTCAAGAAAATAGCACACGAAAGGTAAACAAATTACTGTTTGGCAATTGACAGAAGATCGAGTAATTATGACGATATCCAAGGCAATGATCAATATATAGGCATCACGTCCAAGATTAGTAGACCGACTCCTGCCTGCATCTACTACTATTACTCCACACATCGACCGCTATCCAACATGCATCTGGTGTATTAAGTTCATGGAGAAACGGAGTAATGCAATAAGAACGATGACATGATGTAGACGGGATCTATTCATGTAGGAATAGCCCCCATCTTGTTATCCTTAATAGCAACGATACATGCGTGTCTTGCTGCCCCTTCTGTCACTGGGAGAGAACACCGCACGATCGAACCCATCACAAAGCACCTCTTCCCATGGCAAGAAAAATCGATCTAGTTGGCCTAACTAAACCAAAGATTCGAAGAAGAAATACGAGGCTATAAATAATCATGCATATAAGAGATCAAAAGAAGACTCAAATAATATTCACGGATATAGATCTGATCATAAACTCAAAGTTCATCGGATCCCAACAAATACACCGCAAAAAAAAGAGTTACATCAAATAGATCTCCAGGAGACCATTGTATTGAGAATTAAAAGAGAGAGAGGAAGCTATCTAGCTACTACCTACGGACCCTGAAAGCATCATATAGCAGCAGCAACTCATAGCAACTCATCATACAACAACAACAGCATCTAGCAATTCATCATATACTAGCAGCAGCCCATAGCAATTCATCATATAGCAGGAGCAGGAGCAGCTCGTAGCAATTCATCATATAATAGTAGCAGGAGGAGCTTATAGCAACTCATCATATAGCAGCAGCTCATAGAAATTCATCATACAGCAGCAGCAGCTCATAGCAATACATCATATAGCAGCAACAGGAGCAGCTCATAGCAATGCATCATATAGCAGCAGCAGCTCATAGCAATTCATCGTATAGCGGATCAAAATGAAAATTCGGCAAAAAATCAGAGGAGATCCTCACCTTGTTGGATGAGCTCATCCTTCAACAGCACCTTAAGGCCACGGCCTGGGAGGAGGGGAGGGTGAAAGTGCAACTAATCCCTGGGTGGTTTTGGTAATTCTTAACAACATATAGCTCATTGAACTAATACTCTTTCAAGATGATCATTTCAGAAAGTTCAATGATTGGCATGGCATGGACTAGGAATGTGGACCCCTCAAAATGCTAAGGACACATATTGGCTCAAGCTCAAGACTCTACATTTTTCATTTTAGTGATCCAAGATCACATTGAGTCCATAGGAAAGCCAATACTATTAAAAGGGGATGAGGTGTTGCTTAATGGCTTGCTTGCTCAAAATGCTTAGTGATATGCTCCAAAAGCCCTCAACCACTTTCTCATATCCACATATGTCCCAAACCAAAAGTCAAACTCGGCCCCACCGATTTGATCTATCCGGCGCCACCGAGTTCATTTGACATAGCCACTGCCTGAAACCCTAATCAGTTCGGTCTCACCGATAGGAATCTCGGTCTCACCGAGATGGGATTGCTAACTCTCCGTTTCCCTTTGTAACATTTCGGTCTAACGGAGATGAGCGATCGGTCCCACCGAGTTCGCAATGCAAACTCTCTGTTTCCTCTTCGTAACGTTTCGGTCCCACCGAAATGAGTGATTGGTCCCACCGAGTTTGCCTGACCAACTCTCTGTTTGCCTATTACAGAAATCGGTCTCACCGAGTTCATGTGATCAGTCTCACCGAGATTATGTTATGCCCTAACCCTAACGAAATCAGTCCCACCGAGTTGATCATGTCGGTCCCACCAAAAGCCTAACGTTCACATTTTGAACTAAATTGGTCTGACCGAGTTTCAGTATTCAGTCCCACCAAGTTTGGCAAATTGTGTGTAACGGTTAGATTTTGTGTGGAGGCTATATATATCCCTCCACCCATTCTCCATTCATGGAGAGAGCCATCAGAACGTACCTACACTTCCACTATTCATTTTCTGAGAGAGAACCACCTACTCATGTGTTGAGACCAAGATATTCCAATCCAACCTCAAGAATCTTGATCTGTAGCCTTCCCCAAGTTGCTTTCCACTCAAATCATCTTTCCACCAAATCCAAATCTATGAGAGAGAGTTGAGTGTTGGGGAGACTATCATTTGAAGCACAAGAGCAAGGAGTTCATCATCAACACACCATCTATTACCTTTTGGAGAGTGGTGTCTCCTAGATTGGTTAGGTGCCACTTGGGAGCCTCCGTCAAGATTGTGGAGTTGAACCAAGGAGTTTGTACGGGCAAGGAGATCGCCTACTTCGTGAAGATCTACCCTAGTGAGGCAACTGCTTTGTGGGCGATGGCCATGGTGGGATAGACAAGGTTGCTTCTTCGTGGACCCTTCGTGGGTGGAGCCCTCCGTGGACTCGCGCAATCGTTACCCTTCGTGGGTTGAAGTCTCCATCAACGTGGATGTACGATAGCACCACCTATCGGAACCACGCCAAAAATCTCCGTGTCTACATTGCGTTTGCTCCCTCCAAACTCCTCCCCTTAACCTTCATATGCAATGATTTACATTCCGCTGCTATACTCTTAGAATTGCATGTGTAGGTTGTTTGCTTGACTTGTGCTAAGTTGCTAAAATCTTCCAAGACTTAAAATTGGGAAAAGGCTAGATTTTTATTTGGTCAAGTAGTTTAATCACCCCCCCTCTAGACATACTTTCGATCCTACAAGTGGTATCAGAGCTTTGGTCTCCATTTTCCTTGATTTCCATAGCTTTGGTGATCATAGCCTTGGTTTCACAACCTAGGAGAGTATGGCGTCTAGCGAGGGAAATTACAACCGTAGAGGTCCTTACTTTGATGGTACTAATTTTGCTAGTTGGGTGCATAAGATGAAAATGCATATTCTTGGACATAACCCCACCATTTGGGCTATTGTGTGCATTGGTTTGCAAGGTGAATTCTTCGATGGGAGAGAACCGAATCGTGAAGCTACCACGGAAGAATTGAAGATGTTGCAATACAATGCTCAAGCTTGCGATATCCTCTTCAACGGATTGTGCCCCGAAGAATTCAACAAAATCAGCCGTCTTGAGAATGCAAAGGAAATTTGGGATACTTTGATTGATATGCATGAAGGTACCGACTCCGTGAAGGAATCCAAATTGGATGTGCTTCAAAGTCAGCTTGACAAGTTCAAAATGAAGGATGGTGAAGGTGTCGCTGAAATGTACTCTAGGCTTGCTCTCATCACAAATGAGATTGCCGGCTTAGGAAGTGAAGAGAAGACCGACAGATTCATCATCAAGAAGATCCTAAGAGCCTTGGATGGAAAATATGACACTGTGTGCATATTGATCCAAATGATGCCAAATTACAAAGATCTCAAGCCAACTAAAGTCATTGGAAGAATTGTTGCTCATGAGATGTCACTCAAGGATAAAGAAGAGCTTCACAACAAGTCTAGTGGTGCTTACAAAGCCTCATGTGATGCTCCTACATCATCAAGTGAGAAACAAGCCTTCAATGAGGAATTGAGCCTAATGGTGAAGAACTTCAACAAGTTCTACAAGAGTAGAAGCAAGGAAAGAAGTTCCAAGTAAAGGTCCTACAATGACAAAAGATCTTCTAGTCGTGAGCGTAATTTCTACAATTGTGGAAGACCCGGACACTACTCCAATGAGTGTACGGGTCCCTACAAAAGAAGAGAAGACTCACCTAAAAGAAGAAGCAAAAGATAAGAATCACCTCCAAGGGAGAGAAGGAGTAGAGATGATCGTTATGAATGAAGAACCTCTCGCAGAAGCAAGGATTCGGAAAGGAAGGACAAGTCATCAAGGAGCTACACAAAACGAATACATCAAGCTCATGTTGGTGAATGGGTATCTGGCTCTGACTCCGACCACCACTCCGAGAGAAGTTATCACTCTGACTCCGAATATACTCAAGATGAAGGTGTTGCCGGTCTAGCACTTGTGTCAACCAACTCCTATGACATATTTGACTCACCAAATGAAGGAATTGGAAGATGCTTCATGGCTAAAGGCCCAAAGGTATCACACCCCGAGTATGTTGATTCCAATAGTGATGAAGATGATTTGCTAGGTGATGATGATTTGCTTGTTGACAACTCTAGTGATGAAAACTATGATGAACTTGCTATTAATCATGCTGATCAAGATAAAATGAATGATGATGATAAGAAGGAGATTGAGCGTCTAACTAAAGAACTAAACACTCTTAAGTTAGCTCATGAAACTGCCTTAGAAGATCATCAAGAGCTTTTAAAGACTCATGAGAAACTACGCTTTGAAAAGCTCAACCTAGAGCAAGAGCATGGGTTCTTAAAAGCAATCAATGATGATCTTCGTAAGAAAAGTTCTTCTTACATTGCCAAGCATTTACTCATGTCTACATACATGCCACAAGTAAAATATAGCAACAAGAGTAAGAAAGATTCTTCTTCTAGTAGTAACAATAATCATGCTAAATCCAATATTGTTGTTTCTAGTAGTTCTCTTGATTCCACTTGTCGGCGTACGACACCTATGGGACCGCGGGGATCCCTTCTATGATTCGGCTGGGAAAGAGGTATGCACAAAGAGCAGAACCAACGATCGACGCGAGGGGATTTTACACAGGTTCTGGCCGCTAATCAGCGTAAAACCCTACTCCTGCCTTGTTTTTATTAAGGGTGTTCTCGAGCTCAAACTCCAGGAGCGCTAGCAATGAACAGTACGTTCAAAGAGCAGCTACGCATGCAGAATGGGCCAGAAGATCCTCCCCCCTGTAGCAGTTTCCTTGGGCCTCCTTTTATACGTCCAAAAGGGGTCACCACAATGACAAAATGTACATAAATTTAGGTGTAAAGTAGCTACAGGGTAATCATACCTAACCACTGACGGTTTAGGACAAATGCCATTAATGCACCGTGAGGTGTCCGTTTAGGTGTCCTCATTCCTTGGGGATGGAAAAAGGGGCCATCCCATCAGCACCACTTATGCTCTCCTCCACTGGTACCCTGCCACGCATCCAGGAATGGGCCCAGGATGCTAGGCTGATTGTTGTACTGAAGCGGTGGAACAGTGATAGAATCTTGCCGGGGCGCAAATCTTGTCGGGTTTCGTGATCCACCCCGACAAAATCTTGCCGGGGGCCTGGACTTTGGTCTTCAGCTCTTATTAACTCCTGGTCCTTTAATTCTTGGTCTGAGCGTCCCCTTGACAATCTTGCACTAATCTCCAATTATTCCCCCGACAAGCCTTGCCGCGGGCTTGGCTACAACTACCCGTGCACAAGTATGGGGTACTAAAGTCCCAATACTTAGTACACCGACAGGAACCCCCGGGCCTAGGCCATACACGAGTGCGAGGCGTTGTTGGGCTAGGCCCAAACAGTGCATGGGCACGCGTGGCAGGGGATTAACTGCTTGTGATGATTTTGCTTACTGCGCGCCCCCCTACTACGCGCATTGAATGCGCGACGTGGGGCGCGTGTGCTGAACGACCGCGGCCGCAGCGCGCTTGTAGAGGCGTATTCACATTGGGCAGTAAAATAGGCGGCCTCACTCCTTCCCCATAAAAAGGAAACTGCAGAGGCGCTGCCTATTTACCCCTTCTTCTTCTTCTTCTTCTCAATCTGAAATCCGCCATTGCCTTCCTTCTCTCGAGCTCAGAGCGAAGTTTCTCCTCATCCGCTCATCACCTCCACACCCGCTCCATCCTCGGCTTTCACCCCCGCAGTCGCCATGCCGCCTAAGACTAGCAAAGGCAAGGGCAAGGAAATGAAAGCCGATGTCCCGGAGAGCGAGTTGGTGAAGATGCGGAAGAAGTACGTCGTCTTCGCCCCGACGTCGACGCAAAAGCCCTGAAGAACCGGTACCAGTGCATGTGGGCGAGGGAGACGAAGGCTCACCCCGCAACTCGCGTGATTCCAGGTTCTTGTTCCAAAAGCGGACCAGATAGATATCCCTTCTTCGCCGCTTATTTCTATTGCGGGCTTTGCCCTCCATTTTCAGATTTCTTCAATGACATTATGTACACATATGGCTTCCGTCTTCTCGATTTTACCCCGAATGCCATAATGTGCATGTCTATCTTTGCTCATCTTTGCGAAAACTTTGTCGGAGTAATCCCCAACACTGCTCTTTTCCGCCACTACTTTTATCCCCGAATCCAGAAAGAGGAAGCCCTCTCCGGTTCTATCGCCTGGATCCTAAGGGCCTGGAACAAGGAGATATACCCAGAAGGGGTTTACCGCGAGAAGTGGGACGAATGGCGGGGCGAGTGGTGCTGGATCAAGGAAGCAGATCCCCATCCGTTCTGTTCACCCCGATGGCAGAAGGTGGTCTGCGGTGACGACTGGAGCGATTTCGCTACTGAAGACGAGAAGCTCACGATTGCCACCACTAGAATCCTTCGTCTGAAAGCTGCCGGGCTCACGATGGAGATGATCGGCTTTGATTTCCTTCGCCGCCGCATCGCCCCTCTGTAGAACAGGGGGAGACTAGCTTGGGAGTACCGGAACGCTGCAGATATCATGAGGCTATGCCCCGGGCTGAACAACAATTTGACTGCTATGCTGCTTGGCGCTCTCCGCCAAAGGCTATTCCAGCGCGACAACAAACATCGGTTGCCGGCAAGAATTGTCCCTCTGTGCAACTCCTCCTCCTTGGGGTCAATCATTGCGACAATGCCAGTGTTCAATGCCCACGGCCTTGACGCGACTTGGGCCGAGCCATCTGAGGAGGAAGCACAAAAGTTCTTTGATAACCTGACGGAGAGAGCCATCCGGGAAGAAGCAGACCTCATCCGGGCCAGCACTGACGAAGAAGTGGCATACATTGCCACTAGGGTAGAGGAGGCAGCTCTTGCCTCGGAGGCCGGCAGCATCGGTTTCACGGAATGGGAAACCAGTGACGCAGAGGTTGTGGTGGAAGAAAATCTCGCCGGGGAGAGCAAGTTGCCGGGGAACAGAGCGGCGCAGCCGCTGAGAGCTCGTCCGACGGAGACGCAGCTGAAGAAGAGCCGTAGGAGGAGCCCTGAAGAAGACAAAGCGCGTTCTTCGTAAGGCCACCTCTGGCGTACCGGCAAACCAACCTTCTTTGAGCAGCGAAGCTCCCGGCAAGAAGGCAGCCGGCAAGGCCGTACCGCGGCAAGGAGTTAGACAGCAACCCGTGCGGCGTGCGAGACACACACCCGCGGCAGACACTGGGGCGGCAGGGTCGTCTCACACAACTGTGTCAGAAACTGAGGCAGCAGAGCCATGCCAACCCCCTGCACATGCCACAGCCAAGTGACCCAGGACCCCTCCTCCACCTCCTCATATGGACACGACAACGGAGGTCGATTTCGACATCTCCGGTTTCAGCCCGGAACATGAAGAGGAGGAGTAAGTACCCTGTCACAGCCTTTATCTTCCAAACTTTGACTTCAGTTGATCTCATTACTTTGCTTTGTCTTGTTTCCACAGCGATGCAGAAACCCTGGCGGAAAGGATGGCGAAGAGGGCGAAGACTTCCATGGGCGATGAGGCCCCGGCAGGCTCCATAAGCATGCCAGAAACTATCGTCATCAACCCGGAGCTTAGCCCTCGACGCAGCCCCCAGCACAGCCCCCAGAGTGAGTCTATTACTCGATTTCTGCTGGCAGGTGCTGAGGTATCCATTCTTGCCACTGATATCTTTGGGCTTGCAGGAGAAGAACAGCATCAGGGAGGTTCGCTGGAAGACGCCCCCGTCGTGCCGCCTCAGTCAACTACGCCGCCCGCAAGCGCATCTCCGACAAGATCCTTTGTCGACGAGCCTATCTTGGTTGAGGAGGAGCCGGCAAGCACAGGCACCGGCAACCTTTCCCCGGCAACCAAGGTTGCTGGGAGGGGTGAAGCCACCTCTCAACAGCTCGACGCAGGTAACTGTTTGCCTCAAAGCGCTTGCTATCTTTTCCTTTATCTCTCTTTCTTTTGTCTTCTTGAACTTCATCCTTGGTCTTATTTTGTCCCCTCCCTTCGCCCTTCAGAATTCCCTATGATGGAACACATGGACGTCGACGTTATCATAGAGGGGACCACCAGAGATGCTGCCGCCGAAGCCGACGAGATCGCCGCTAGCGAGGCCGCCAAGGATACCACTACTGAGGCCGGCAAGAATGATGCCGACGAGGCCGCCAAGGCTGCACAAGAGGAGGCCGCCAAGGAATCTGCTAAGAGGACCGACAAGGAGACTGGTGACCGTACTGACGGCATTCCTGCCACAGGAGCGCCAGGCGCTGTGCCGGCCACAGAGCCCCCAGCTACCGGTGAGGCGGTTGCCGAGGACCAGCCATCGACATCCGAAGCCCCTCCAACAAGCAAATATCTCAAGGTTGGCGACAACCTGTTCATCAACTTGCCGGGGACGGCAGGCATTGGAGCATCGACCGAAGGGGAAACTTTTGATGAAGAGATCATCATTGCTGCCGGGCTCGAGATCGTCAATGAACCAAGTGTCAGCAGCAGCAAATCTAAGGAAGATCAGCTCCTTCAGGCCATGGGTGATAACTTACGCAAGCTCCAAGCGCTCCACCGTGCTCAAAAAGAGAAGGTAGATTCCAGAGCTGCAGTTGTTGAAGCGGCTGAAAAGGACTTTCAAAAACACGTTGAGCAAACGCAAATCTAGTACGCCGAGGCCTATCAAGAGCTGACTGCCAATCGAGAACAAGTGAGCCAAAGCTGGACGGAGCTCCTCTTGAAGCAATCTGATATAGAGAAGGCGCAAGAGGAAGCTGTTCAAAGAATCGCTGCTGAAGATGCCCTTCTGACGGAGCATCGCATTGCGCTTGATGCTCATGAAGAAGATCTTGCCGCACGTGAGCAGGCGCTTGCCGCCAAGCGTCACAGCAAAGATGAAGAAATCGAGAGGCTTGTCGCGCGGCGGACCCAGGAGCTGGAGCAGAAGCACAAGGAAGCGCTTGAAGCTCTAACTGTAGATCACGCTGGCAAGCTCAAGGAGGCCGTCGATACTGCCAAGGCTGCAGAGGCCGCCAAGAATGAGCTGAGTGACAAAGTGAAGAAGCTGGAAGTGGATTTTGAAGAACACGACAAGGAGCTCTCGACGCTCAAAAGTGACAGGGAAAAAACCCTCCACACCCTAGTGGAGATGCAAGTTGCCATGTCCGACAAGACCAAGCAGCTCTCTTCAGCTAATGATGCTATTGCCGATCTGAGGCTGAAATTGACCATGCTGGAAAAGTCACTTGAGGACAGCAGGGCCCGCGAGAAGGCCCTGAGAAAGGATCTCCAAGACGAGAAGAACCTGCTCAAGAGCGCTGCCGCCGCCCAAGTTGACTATGAAAAGGGGGTGGAAATTTGGACCGAACGCCTCGTCGACGCCGCGGAGAAGCTCATGGCACAACTATCAACCATGGGCCTGCCAAACTTCAAGTATTCCACAGAAGAAAGGATATCCCGAAGCGCCAGGCTGACCATATTCTTTAAAAGCGTCATTGAAGCTCTGAAGCTGCTTCAGTCCAACCGGGCGACCCAACTAGCCAACGAATCCCGCCAGCTTAGCCGGGCCGTCCTTCGCAAGGTACTCATCAAGGTGGTGTACAATAATCCTAGTATCGACCTCACCAACGTGCTCGGCCGCCTGCCAAAGGACGCAAACCTCAAGGCACTTGAGGAGCTTGTCGCGCCTATCCTTGAGAAGGTGGATTAAATCAAAAGGGTCAAAGGCGAGCGCATAGATTAGCTGCTCCACCTCTTCTTGCCATCGCCATTCCATGCCTAAGACAATTAAGTCTTAAGTTAGATGTAACATCCCAAATTTTTAATTTGGAATGTTATACATAGATCATTCACTGCATATCATATTTTATTGCATTTCGTTTTGCGATCCTCGAAAATTCTAAGCAACTCAAGGACCCACGGAGAGAGTTGGGGATTTCACCGTTTTCATATTTGAATTTTTTCAAATATTGAAACAGGGATCAATTTGGTTTAACTATTTTTCTCTCCGAAAATATTTCATATTAAAAATATATGAGAGGAGATAATATGACTTCTCCAAAATAAATGGAATATTGGAGGAAAAATATTAAAATCAAATAAATATTTTATTTGGATTTTATTGCCATTTTATTTGAATTTAGAAAAATATGCATTTTTCAAAATTGCATTAGAGTCCCAAATAAATGTTTACCTTGTCCGGGAGATTTTTAGAGGACGGGGAAAATTTATTTCGGGAATTTTGGAGTCCGTTTAGTATTTCTTTTATTGGTTTTCTGCGCGGAATTATTTAAAAAAAAAAAAAAAAACTCCGCCGGACCGAACTGGGCCGAAGCCCAGCCGCCCCGCGCCGCCTTCCCGTCCCGTGCCGGAGACGGACTCGCCGGAGGAGTCCGCGCCGCGCGCTCCGCCGTCGCCCCCTCGCCCAAGCCACCACCCTCCCCTTAAATAGCCGCCGCCCCCCCCTGGAGCCCCAAGCCGCCGCCGTGCCTCGCCGGCCGCCGACGGCGCCGCCTCGCTCGCGCGCCAGCCGCAGCCGCTCGCCGCCGAGCCGCGTCACCCGCCCCGCCCGCGTCCGCCGCCCGCCGCCTCGCGCCCGCCCCGTCTGCCTCGCCGCCGCCGCTGCCGCCGGAGGTAGCCGCCGCCGCCGTCGGTTTCGTGAGAAAAACCGATCGGTTTTGTTTAAACCCTAGATCTAGATTTGTTTTTTTTTTAAATTCCGGTTTATTCTTTTTAGATCGGTTTTTCGTCGGTTTAGTTATTTAGCAGAAGTTGTCCGTACGTTCGTTTTAACGAACGGTTTTTCACCGTTTAACCGCAGACAGCGAACGTTCGTTCGTTAGCCTGTTCGTGTTTTCTTTTTCTCGGATTTTCCGCGATTATTTTCGATCGCGATTTCTGATCCGATTTTCGTTTTAGTATAACTTTTCGCTCGTTTGTCGGAATCAGGCGATTCAAGCGCCTAGATCTTCGTCTCGAAGCCCTCTTTCTGTTTAACCAACTTAAACAAGTTTTTGCTACTGTAAAATTGACTTTAGTCCAGATTAGTAATCGAAGCTTGTTTTTTCGCAGTTTGAGTTTCGTTCTCCGTTTGATTCGATTCTTTTTGCAAACCGGAGTTCTTCAGTTGAACTATCGGTTAGGTCTTCTCATTTGGGTTTTACCCGTGCATCTTCGCTTGATTGCTTATGTATGCTATTGTTTGTTTGCGATAGATTCCGGAGTGCGAAGCGTGCTACTACGAGTCCCTAGGATTTGCAGATCGTCAGCAAGGCAAGTAACACATTGATCATACTTCTTCGTTACCCAGTTTTTATGCATTAGTTTCGACCCTCAAATATTGCATGATTAGGATGTGATTAACTTGTGGGTACTGGGAAGTAGATGATGAGGTAGAAACCTATTGCCCTTTTAATAACAAACCCTTGGGAGTTACTTCCACGCTATGCTTATGTTGCCATGCTATGCTCGTAGAAGTGGATTGGGTTTTGAGTGTATCCATGACAGATGTGAGATTTTAATTAATGGTTCAACTTAAGGTGGCAACTTTAATACACATCTGGGTGGATTGCTTGTTTTTTTTTTTTTTATTGGGGAACCTGGGGATATACCAGTGTTGTCCTAGGAGATCCCGGGGATATACCGTGTGATCCTCCTACGGTCCGCCACCCAGGCTCAAAGGGATCATAAGATTATTCATGCTAGAAACTTCCGTGTGCAGCCACAAGCTATTATGGGCTCTAGCATAGTTGAGTATGTTACATGACCTCTTTCAGTGGTAGGCTAGCAGATGTAGGGGAAAGTAGGTGTAACTGTCTACCCAGAGTAAAGAGTAAATGTTTCTGAAAGACTGTGTCTCGGTCATCCGTTTCTCAAACACCATGTAGTGCGAGAAATCCAACGGAGGAGATCGAGTCTTGTGGGGAAAAGTGCACAAACCTCTGCAGAGTGTACAAACTGATCATGATTAGCCGTGTCCCCGGTTATGGACATCTTGAGTATCTGGTTCTTGGATCATCATATTGAATCCCATCACTCTAAATTACTTTGTTGGGTTTAATAATTACTTTTAATTGGGATTGAGAGGGGGATTTACCTTCTCAATGTTCAACAACCACCATGATAGTTAAATAAAATATATTCCTTTGTTGTAGGGAAAAATTGGCTTTTCGCAAAACAGTATAACACTAGAGCTTTCCACCAGCCAAATATGCATGTAGTATTAGCAATTATTCTGTTCATTGCTCTACTGTGTTATATTGCCAGCATATTCCATGTGCTGACCCGTTTCGGGCTGCAACGTATCATGTTGCAGACTTTTCAGACGAAGAGTAAGGTGTGCTAGGTCGTTGTCGTGCACTCAGCTATGCCGTTGGAGTTGATGGACTCACCTTATCTTCCAAGCCTTCCGCTGTTATCTTATTTAGATGGCCTTAAGCCATATTTATTGTAATCAGTTCTCTTTTGAGACATTCGATGTAATAAGTGTGTGATTGCACTCTGTTATAAATCCTTTGAGTACTGTGTGTGTCAGCATTACCGATCCAGGGATGACACTTGAACACAGAGATTCGATCCATTCGGGTCGGGTCGCTACATTAGAACTGCGGCAACTTATTAAAGTAATATAACTTACTTATGTTTGGGTACATGCATGCTATTTCCCTTGTCTGATTCCTTTATGTATGGAGTTCACCCTACGCTAACTGAAAAACTTGCCGGCGCGCAACCTGCCGCGAGTGCTGGGTGCGGGACTTCAGCAGCCTGCTGGAGGTGCAGCGGCCGGCAATGCACCTTGGCGTTCTCAATGCAGCCATCTAAACTGTTAGGCGGACTCAAAACAGAATAAAGGCGCAACCAATTACGACAAGGGTTCCTTCGCGTGCAGGTTTTCCATACAAAGGCCGAAATCATCCAAGGAAAATAACCTTGTAATAAAAACTGAAAAGCTTGCTCAAGTTTAGCAACTTAGCTCTATGTCGCTGTATTTCTTGTTTCCTCCAGCAAGGTGTCAATTCTGAATGCCGCCCACTGGTATCCATATCTTCCTCCCCCCCCACCCCCCTCCTCCCCCCCCCCCCCCCCCCCGGCAAACGTGCGCGCGAGGAACCCTTCTATCTTTTGAGAAAAAGAAAGAAGAGAAAATAAAAATATGGAACCTTGGCGGTTCGTTAATACTTACCGGGAATAAGTGTCATACAATATCTCAGACAAACATGCATATATATAAACATGGAAATCGACCAGAAATATATAACACTTAATCTTATTTATCTGCGCACAGGATCTGCGTCTGGCTTTGTACAAAGGATTACATGCCCTGCCGGCAAGACTCGTACAAAAGATGGTTGCCGGGGGACCCCGGCAACCGCGCCCTAAGGGTAGAATTTGCAAAGATGTTTGATATTCCAGGAGTTGCTCACTGGAACGCCATCCTCGGTCTCCAGGCGGACAGCGCCGGGCCTGGTGACTCGTACTACCCGATAAGGGCCCTCCCACTTCGGCGTCAACTTGTTTGAATTCTTGGCAGATTGAATCCGCCGAAGAACAAGGCCGCCTTCCTCAAGGCTTTGGGAATGAACTTTGTGGCTATGATAGCGGCGCAAAGCTTGCTGGTAGGGAGCAGCTCGCACAGCAGCCTGAAGACGATCCTCCTCAAGGAGCACAGCGTCATCTTGGCGCAGTTGCTCTTGCTCAAGCTCATCATAAGCGAGCACTCGAGGTGACCCGTATATGAGTTCCGTGGGGAGAACTGCTTCCGCTCCGTAAACCAGAGCGAAGGGTGTCTGGCCAGTAGCTCGATTTGGTGTCGTTCTGATTGACCAAAGAACCACCGGTAACTCATCAATCCAGCACTTTCCGCACTTTTTCAGCTTGTCAAAAGTTCTGGTCCTGAGACCGCATAGCACTTCAGCATTAGCCCTCTCCGCTTGGCCGTTGCTTCTCGGATGAGCAACAGAGGCAAAACAAATTCTGCTGCCAAGGTCTTGGATGTACTGCATGAAGGTGCGACTTGTGAATTGCGTGCCGTTGTCGGTGATGATCCTGTTGGGCACACCAAAACGGCAAACTATTCCCTTAAAGAACTTGACGGCTGATTGTGCTGTCACCTTCCTCACCGCTTCCACCTCCGGCCACTTTGTGAACTTGTCGATGGCAACGTACAAGTACTCAAAGCCCCCGGCAGCACGGGGAAAGGGGCCCAGTATATCAAGCCCCCAGACCGAAAATGGCCAGGAGAGAGGGATCGTCTGAAGAGCTTGAGCTGACTGATGTGATTTTTTCGAATGAAACTGGCACGCTTCACACTTGGTTACCAGTGTAGTTGCATCCTGGAGGGCAGTGGGTCAAAAGAAACCCTGCCAGAACGCTTTTCCCGACAAGTGCTCTTGATCCTATGTGAGAGCCACATATGCCTCCATGTATCTCTGCCAACAGCCCTAGTCCATCTTCCCGAGGAATACACTTCAATTTCACACCGTTCGGTCTCTTTCTGTACAGGACGTCATCAACAAACTGGTACATAGTAGACTGACGGGCTACTTTTTCCGCTTCTTCCTGCTCTTCGGGGAGTTCTCCTGTTTGAAGGAAATGGACAATATGCTGTGCCCATGCTGGAGCCTGGGGCTCGACAGCTAGGACTAAAGGCATCTCTTCCGCCAGGGGAACATTTGTCTCAACGGCAAAAGCCTGAGGCTCCGCCGGAGCCTGTTGTTCCCCGGCAGGTTTGCCGCTGATCCCGGCAACTTCCTTGCCCGCGGCTCCGGGGAGCTCTACCGGGAAGTACTGTCCAGAATTCAACTTTCTTCTCTTTTCTTGTCGCATTGATGGTGCCACAGATGGTTGAGCCAAATGGAGCACAAAAGTTCCTGCTTCCACAGGCAACTTGAGGGCAGCGCGCTTTGACAGGTCATCGACAATATTGTTTTCGGCACGGGGAATGTGCTTCATCTGCAGACCGTCAAAGCGCTCTTCCATTTTTCTTACTTCATCCACATAGGCTTGCATCAATGGACTCTGGTAATTCTTGTTAACTTGCCTGACAACAAGCTGCGAATCGCCCCTGATGATGAGCTTCTTGATACCAAGGTCTGCCACGATCCTAAGACCGGCAAGCAGTCCCTCGTACTCCGCAGTGTTGTTTGTCAAACTCTCCCGGGGAAAATGCATCTGGATTACATACTTGAGGTGCTCTCCGATGGGTGCGACAAGAAGCACGCCAGCACCGGCGCCTTGCAGCGAAAAAGCCCCGTCAAAGTACATAACCCATTCTTGATAAATTTCCTTACCGGGGAGAGTCGTTTCCTGAATCTCTTCGTCTGGCGTTGGGGTCCACTCTGCAATGAACTCTGCCAAGGCTCTGCTCTGAATTGTTGAAGTATTCTCAAACTTGAGATCAAAGCTTGACAACTCCAACGCCCACTCCACGATCCTGCCGGTTGCCTCTGGATTTCGCAAAATCCGCTGCAGCGGGAAGTGAGTGACGACGGTAATTTTGTGTGCTTGAAAATAATGGCGCAACTTCCTCGAGGCCAGAAGAAGGCCGAAGAGCAACTTCTGCACACCAGAGTATCTTGATCTAGCTCCTTGCAAAGGGGAGCTAACAAAATAAACTGGGCACTGCACCATCTTTTTCTTTTGCACTGGTTCTTCTGTCTGCGCAGATCCTGTCTTGCTGGGATCAGTCCTTGCCGGGGATGATCCTGGCGTGTCACTTGGCGGCCCTGCCGCTGGTGTCGCTTCCTCATCAGCTTCTCTCTGCGCCACTAGCGCGGCACTAACCACTTGATTCGTCGCTGCCAAGTACAGCAGCAACGGCTCTTGTGGTTTGGGCGCGACTAGCGTTGGCGGGGAAGAGAGGTATCTCTTCAAATCTTGCAGCGCAGCCTCCACTTCCGGAGTCCATTTCATTGGACCTGCCTTCTTCAAAATTTTGAAAAAGGGTAGGGCGCGCTCAGCAGATTTGAAGATAAACCTGCTTAGGGCAGCAACACAGCTGGCAAGACGACGTACATCCTTGACGCGTCTTGGCGCCTCAATCTGCTCAATAGCTTTGATCTTGTCGGGGTTCGCTTCGATCCCACACTGAGACACGAAGAACCCGAGAAGCTTGCCGGAAGGAACGCCAAACACGCACTTCTCGGGATTGAGCTTTAAATTGATCTTGCGCAGATTTGCAAATGTCTCTTCTTAATCTTGAATGAGCGTCGTTTTGTCCTTGGTCTTGACCACTATGTCATCCATGTACGCTTCCATGTTTCAATGCAGTTGAGGCTCAAAACCAATTTGGATCGCTCTCGCGAAAGTAGAACCAGCACTTTTCAACCCGAAAGGCATTCGTATAAAACAATACATACCACATGGGGTGATAAATGCAGTCTTTTCTTCATCTTCTTTTGCCATGAAGATCTGATGATACCCTGAGTAAGCATCAAGGAACGACAGTAGGTCACAACCAGCAGTGGAGTCCACAATCTGGTCGATGCGCGGCAAGGGGAAATGATCTTTTGGACAGGCCTTATTGATATCTGTATAATCAATACATAGCCTCCATTTTCCGTTCGCCTTGCGCACTACAACTGGATTGGCTAGCCACATTGGGTGAAGCACCCCTCTGACCAAACCTGCCGCTTCTAGCTTCCTGATTTCTTTGGCAATAAATTCTTGCCGCTCCAAAGCCTGCTTTCTCACCCTTTGCTTGACGGGCCGTGCGTGGGGATAGACAGCAAGGTGGTGCTCAATCACCTCCCTGGGAACACCGGGGATGTCAGATGGTTGCCATGCAAACACATCGACATTCGCCCGCAGGAAGGCAATGAGCGCGCTTTCCTATTTGTCATCAAGGGTGGAACTTATGGTGAAAGTTCCTCCCGTTCCATCCTCCTTGGCGGGCACCTTCTTTGTCTTTGGTGGAGCAACCTTGGACTTCTTGTTCTTGCCGGTGGAACTGTCTGGTACATCCTCAACGGGAGCGCAACACTCCGAGGAGGTGCGTTTGCCGGAGTTTACGCCAAGGTTCTTGCCGGTCTTCTTCTTCCCCCCGGGAGTTCCATCGGCAGGAGCAGATGCCTTGACGGCAGATGCTGCAATTGCTTCCCGGTAGAGTTGGTCGGCGCAGATGAGCGCATCCTTTTTGTCAGGGTGGACAGTGATGACACTCAACGGCCCTGGCATTTTCAGCACATTATATGCGTAGTGTGATGCCGCCATGAACTTGGCCAACGCTGGGCGGCCAAGGATCCCATTGTATGACATGGGGATCTTGGCGACATCAAATACCACTTTTTCTGTCCTGTAGTTGAGCTCGCTACCAAATGTTACTGGTAGCGTTATCTTGCCCTTCGGCTGGGTCCTTCCTGGATTGATCCCTTGAAACGTGCCCGTTTCCTCGAGATCTTCATCAGGAATTTGCAGCTTCTTAAGCACGTCTGGTGAGATCAAGTTCAGTCCGGCCCCATCGTCAACTAGCATTTTTGTCACCTTGAGGTTGTGGATTGTTGGTGAAACCAACAATGGCAAGCACCCGACTGCAGTTGTGCGATCAGGGTGATCCTCGGCGTAAAAAATGATAGGCATGTTGGACCACTTCATGGGTTTACGTGCATCAAACAATGGCTCCGTTGCATTAACTTCACGCACCCCCTGTTTGAGTCGGTGGTGGGAAGAATGCAACGAGGCGCCTCCGTCGATACACATGGCCTCTGTAGCTTTCTGAACCTCATGCTCACTGGATTCATCGTCTTCTTCGCCATCATCATCCCCCTCATCTTTGTCTCGGCCTCGAGCAGGCCTCTCCTTCTGTTGCTTGGCCTTGCCGTGGCGGCCTCCTCGGCCACCACGTTTCTTGCCAGACCCCTCAGCACTGTCTTGGGCCTTCTCCTTGTCTCACCTCTCGTCCTCAGCCCTTTGCCTTTCGACAAGCTGTTCAACTTGCCGGCAATTTTGGAGATCATGGCCCTTGGTGCGATGGATATTGCAATACTGTTTGCCGGAGCCTTCTGGCTTGTCGGCGGCCGCCAAGGCCTGGCAAGAGGCGCACCCGGCAAATTCCTTGCCGGGGTTGCCAACTTTGGCCTTCTTGGCAGGGCCAAGGTCGCTGGATCCCTCGACAGCAAGCACGGCCTTGCCTTTACGCTTCCTGTTTCACCGCCATCCCTTCCTCGTCGGGGCGGCAGCATCCTCGCCTTCAGAGTCGGCCCCTGCGCCAACATCCTCGCCGGGGAGTCTCCTTCCCTCTTCAGCTCATGCACATTTACCACCCAGAGCATAAAACTCGGCGATATCCCTGATCTTGTTCATCGCCATTTCTTCCCGCATCTTGCGGTTACGTACGTTCTGACGGAACGCACTGATAACGGCGGCAGGATGAACATCAGGGATGCTATACTGCACACGGCTGAATCTTTGGATATACTTGCACAGAGCCTCGCCCTCCTTCTGGGGGATGAGATGTAAATCACTTTCCTGGCTAGGAGTTTGATGGCCTCCAACAAAGGCGCCAACAAACTGATGGCATAGATCTGACCAAGAAGAAATGGAATTCTCCGGCAGATGCATCAACCACGACCTGACGTTGGGCTTAAGCACCAACGGGAAGTAGTTGGCAAGTATCTTGTCATCTCGGCCCCTGGCAGCCTGCACCGCAATGGTGTAGATGCTCAGGAACTCCAATGGATGGGTCTTGCCATCATATTTCTCCGGGACCTCTGGCTTAAAGGTTCGGGAATTGGGCCACTGGACTCGCCGTAGCTCACGGGTAAACGCTGGACAACCTACCTCGTAAGGCAAATCGCCTGTGTACCCTGGCGCAGGCTTGTCGACAGCAGGTCCTGCGCGTTTATCAGATTGATGGCGCGCTTCCCGTCGCCGCTCAATGGTAGTTCGAGCATCTTCTTTGGTCCGTTCCCGGAGAACTTGACGCTGATCGCGGCGCATCCGCGGATCAAACGATGCCGTGGAATCATCATCACGGTCATCGGTCCGCTGGGTCGTCGATCGCCGCTGCTGTCGTGGAGGAGAGTGCACCATGGTCGCACCGCCTCCAGTCTTCTCTCCATCGGCTCGCACCGGATCGATGGATCGCCGCTGCGAGGGCCCTGCCTGCTGCGGCCCATCCTTGTTGACGAAGCCGACTCTGGATAGTAGATCGCCACTCCTCCATCTTCTCCGGGGCAGGAGGGAAGTCGAGGAGCAGCTGCGCACGTGCCAAGGCTTCCGCCGGTGTAGGCGGCGGCGACTGCTGCGAGGTACGTGAGGTGCTCTGACTCCTAACTTTGTTAGAAGGAGCACCGTCACGATCATGCGACCGTGCGCCACTTCCACCAGCAGATGGGCGTGCATGCTGGGCCTGCGCACCTTGAGATCGATGCGCAGAAGTTCTTTCATGGGGGTGCCCCGAACCACCAGCGCCATGGCGCTGCTCGTCGCGTGCAACCTGTGAAGGCCGCAACGCTTGCGCCGGTGCGGGAGTCCTAGGAGGCGTCCTCCGATCTCTGGAGTTCGCTGCGCCGCCCGTAGGCAGCACAGCTCCATCTCTGGATCCAGCAGTGTGCGGATGACCGTTGCCGCTGCGGACGACGCCGCTCGCCTGGCTTGGATCACTAGAACGCCGTGGAGGCTCTAAACCTCTACCTTCTGCATCCACGCGGTCGCCCGTACGCGACGGCACAGGCAAAACGGACGTAGATGGTAGCGCCGCTGCGGCACTCTTCTTCTTGGGTGGCATGGTGATGAAGATGATGAAGAAACTGAAGCGCCGATCACTGGATCAGGTTCGCACAACCTTCTCCCCCCTACCTGGTGCGCCAAAGATGTCAGCGTACGACACATATGGGACCGCGGGGATCCCTTCTACGATTCGGCAGGGAAAGAGGTATGCACAAAGAGCAGAACCAACGATCGACGCGAGGTGGTTTTACCCAGGTTCGGGCCGCTAATCAGCGTAAAACCCTACTCCTGCCTTGTTTTTATTAAGGGTGTTCTCAAGCTCAAACTCCAGGAGCGCTAGCAATGAACAGTACGTTCAAAGAGCAGCTACGCATGCAGAATGGGCCAGAAGATCCTCCCCCTGTAGCAGTTGCCTTGGGCCTCCTTTTATACGTCCAAAAGGGGTCACCACAGTGGCAAAATGTACATACATTGAGGTGTAAAGTAGCTACAGGGTAATCATACCTAACCACTGATGGTTTAGGACAAATGCCATTAATGCACCGTGAGGTGTCCGTTTAGGTGTCCTCATTCCTTGGGGATGGAAAAAGGGGCCATCCCATCAGCACCACTTAAGCTCTCCTCCACTGCTACCCTGCCACGCATCCAGGAATGGGCCCAGGATGCCAGGCTGATTGTGTACTGAAGCGGTGGAACAGTGATAGAATCTTGCCGGGGCGCAAATCTTGCCGGGCTCGAATCTTGCCGGGCTCAAGTTTTGCCGGGTTTCGTGATCCACCCCGGCAAAATATTTCCGGGGGCCTGGACTTCGGTCTTCAGCTCTTATTAACTAATGATCCTTTAATTCTTGGTCTGAGCATCCCCTTGACAATCTTGCACTAATCTCCAATTATTCCCCCGGCAAGCCTTGCCGCGGGCTTGGCTACAACTGCCCATGCACAAGTATGGGGTACTAAAGTCCCAATACTTAGTACACCGACACCACTAATGACTCTCTTAGCCAAGTTACACTTGAGCAAGAAAATAGCTTATTGAAGGGAATTATAGAGAAAGGTGTTTACAAGAGCCTTGCCAGAAGTAAGCAATTTGAGGAAATTGTATGCAAGCAAGGAAGGCACTGGAAGAATCAAGGTGTTGGTTTTGAACGAAAGTTCAATGCCAATGGAGTTGAGTGGGAAGATGATCAATACCCCAAGACGAAGTTTGTTCCTCAACAAGAGAAGTATGATCCTACTTCCTTCAAGGGGACACAAGCTCAAGATGATCTTCCACCACAAGACCACAAGCAAAAAGGCAAGGACAAGCTTCAAGAGGAGATTGATGCATTTGAAGAAGCTCCGAAGGCCTTGGTCAAGTGGGTTCCCAAGACTACATCAAGTTCTACTTCATCAAGTACGACTACAACTCCAAGGATTCCCATCAAGTTGATGTGGATTCCGAAAAAGAACTAGAGAATTCTTGAGGTTGACTCCGCCAACATATTTCACTCATATCATTTTGGCAAGAACAAGTGCAATCAACTTCCACATCTCGCACTAGTTCAAGGAGTCACAAACCCTCTTGTTGGTAAGACAAGGGACAAGGTAACCTAATGCTTTCATGGACATCATCTTGTGTGTACTTCACTCTATATCTATGGATATCTTTGCTTGTTCCTTGTGGGACTAACCCATGTAGGTATTGAAAGTGCAACTCACTCCAATGGATTGCTCCAAATGATCTACATCAACATTGAGCATCCACATCTTCAACATCTACATGAAGTCATCATCGACAAAACCCAAGGTTAGTTCATCCCTCTTAGGGGGGATATCACATCTAGGGGGAGCTTTATTCTAAGAACTGAGCTAAAGCAACTCTAATGGTGTTAACACAACAATGCTTTATGTAAAAGTGGTAACCCCACTTGTGCTTAAACGATGAGTATGACCTATGATCAAATGTTCTCATTTGACTCCTAAGTCAATATACTCATATATAGATGACCTAGTCATCGCCAATTGCTTGATAGATGCTAGAGTGTTTGTGCATGCTTTGTCACATATTTCATTTGCCATTTTATTGTGTGAGCATGTTGATTGCATACTTTTCTCATTCGAGGACATCCATTTGTTGCTTTGGTTGTTTGGCTCTTTTTCTTTTGCCAAATGGATGGACAAGAATGCCTAAGAACTTCCTCTAGCTATCTATGCTTTTCTCGTCTCAAACTCTATTCATGCTACATCACAAAGTTTGATCAAGTCAGTTTCGAACCCTCTGGGTGAGGAGCACTCGGAGTCACCGATTCATCATAGACTTAAACTTCCGAAACCTCTCTATGCATTTTGGTCTGACCGATTCATCCTTTTCGGTCATACTGAGTTCACTGGGTTGATCTAGGTTTTCAATCTCGGTGCAACCGATTAGAACCATTTAGTCACACCGAGTTGCAGTAACCGCTTGCGATTCTGCATCTCGGTGCCACCGAGTTGTTCCACTCGGTCACACCGACAGGGTCAGGATATATATACCGACGGGTCAAATTTTGGAAATTTCTCCGAAACCTCTTCGCCCGCGCGTATCCTGCTCTGCCGACTCGGGTCTCTAGATCGTCCTCTCGTCGCCAGCGACCCCCTGCCGCTGGTCTCCGCCGCCGTTAACGGAAATCTTCACCGCCGTTGCCGCCGTAGCGAGCTCATCGCCGAGTTAGGGTATGAGTTCGACCCTTTGTGCAATCCTTTACCTCCGATTCTTAGCACAAAGCCAATGCCATGATTCTTACCACGTATGAAATCAATCTATCCAGAGAAAACTTCCATTAGATTAGTTTTGATTCAAAAATTTAGAGTTAGGTTTCCGCCGAACTCATCTCGCACCGACCGAGTTGTAGAAATCGGTCTCACCGATTTGGCTTAGGCCATTGCACTTGTAGTTTTTGGTCTGACCGAAAGTTGCAAATCAGTGTGATCGAGTTCAACTCTCAGTGAAACCCTAGCAATCTCGGACTCACCGAACTGTGTCTCGGTCTGACCGATCTCACTAGTTCAGACTCCAATATTGCTTCGGTGTCACCGAGTTTAACAAATCGGTAGCTCCGAAATGTTTTCCGTGGAAAACTAAAACTAAGTTTTTGACTCAATTGTTTTGCAAAATCTCTGCACTTTGTGATGCTCATCCACTCTATCTCATCTATAACTATTCACAGGGTCAGCTTTAAGTTTGCAATGCCAGAATGTCTGATCAGAGTGATAGCCAGAACAAGTCTGAGGAGCAAGTGAATCTTAGTGAGGGCACTAGTCCCTCTGATAGCTATGAAGATGGTAGCAGAAGCACCCCAAGCAACTTGCCCAAAACAGCTACAAGAACAAGGCCCCAGTGCCTGAAATTGAAGAAGAAGAAGATGAGGAAGCCCAAGTGCTCAGGAAGCTAAAGCCAAAGATCCCTGACCATGATGACAATCATCCATTGGCTGAAAACATGAAGATAAGAAAGGATGCAGGTCTCAGATTGTGGAGACAATCAGATCCATATGCTGTGAGGAGAAGGATTGCTGTGGACTATAGATTTCACACCAAGGAGTAGCAGGACTTCTATGAGACAGTTCTTTTGGATAAGAAGCCCATAGTGTGTGACATGAAGTGGGTAGACTGGAAATACATCGACAACAATGAAGACCACTTCCCAGGAGTGCATGAAAGTTTCAAACTCAATGGAGTAGACACCTTTGTGGGTCAAAAGCTTACCAAGTGGAATGATGAGCTCATTATGCAATTCTATTCTACAACTCATTTCTATCCAGATGGAAGGATTGTATGGATGTCTGAAGGTACAAGGTACCAATCAACAGTTGCTGAGTGGGCCAAGCTGATCAATGCCCCAGCAGAGTTTGAGGATGACATAGATGTCTATGCCAAGAGAAAGAAAGATCACAACTCCATGGCCAACATGTATAAGGAGATTCCTGACAAAGCCTTGGAGACTCACAAGCTAGGCTCTGTATATTATCTGTTGTCTAGACTGGCCACTATTAACACCATTTTGAGGCACACCTTGTTGCCCAAATTAGGAGATCACAGGATGATCAGAGGCCACTCCATCAATTTGCTTCAGTTGTTTGATGTGCCCCAGAAGTTTAAGGTGATGAGTTTGATTGTTGAGACAATCAAGAGGACAACTGCAGACCAGAAGAGATCATGTGGGTATGCTCCACACATCCAGATGCTCATCAACTCCTAGATGGGCACAGGCACATATTTGTTGGATAAAGAACATCTTCCCTTGAGGCCTGACTTTGAGGACAACACAGTTGTCATGAATACTGAAGATCCTACATCAGTAGAGGCTCAAGAGAAGAGGGAGAAAGCAAAGGCAGAGAAGGCAGCCAAGATGCCAAGTGTTGAAGAGGCATCTCAAGTTTTTTCTCAAGTCAAAACAAGATCAACTTAGCTATCTCATCCAATCTACTTTGAGGATTGAGAAAGGTTTGGCCACCCTGACTCAGAATCAAGAGAGCCTGGAGAGGATCATTGAAACAAAGTTTTATGATCTAGACTTAAAGGTGACAGTGATGCAGACAGCTGTTGAGCAGCTCCAGGAAGAAGCTGAAGAGAGGAAAGGGAAAGCTACCATAGATGCTTTTCAGAGAGTGCCTAGGGCACAGAGATCTGCAGTAGTGCCTGTGACAGATACAAGAGCTACTGCGTCAGCACCTGCAGCCACAGCTTCAGTTGCCCCTCCGGTTGCAACTCCACCAGCTCCATCAACCTCAACAGATGCATTTGTTCTTGGAGTCCTCTCTACACCACCTCCCGAAGATCAAGCCTAGAGAGACGCATAGCACTATGCATTTTCAAGATTTTTGGTAACTTGTTGCCAAAGGGGGAGAAAGTGTATAGATCATAGGCTTCGAGAGAGAGAGCTTGCTTCTTTTTGCCATTCTCTTTGCTACTTGTTTGATACTTTTTGTGTGCTTGCTTGGATGATACTCTATGTTTATGTGTGTGAGATACTTGTATGATCATTCACTTTGCCTTGGTGATGAGTGCATATTTTTCATATTCCATCATTTTGAGCGCTCCACCAAGATGTATGTGACATGGAAGAGTAACCCATGATCCTAATCGATTGTGCATTTGCATTCAAAAGCAGATTTTAAATAATGCACAAATTTAGGGGGAGCTCTTGCTTATCACATACTTCTCAAAGCGATGATATATTTCATTCTTATTATCATTTATCGAAGCTTAGATCTATATGTTGTCATCAATTACCAAAAAGGGGGAGATTGAAAGTGCAACTAATCCCTGGGTGGTTTTGGTAATTCTTAACAATATATAGCTCATTGAACTAATACTCTTTCAAGATGATCATTTCAGAAAGTTCAATGATTGGCATGGCATGGACTAGGAATGTGGACCCCTCAAAATGCTAAGGACACATATTGGCTCAAGCTCAAGACTCTACATTTTTCATTTTAGTGATCCAAGATCACATTGAGTCCATAGGAAAGCCAATACTATTAAAAGGGGATGAGGTGTTGCTTAATGGCTTGCTTGCTCAAAATGCTTAGCGATATGCTCCAAAAGCCCTCAACCACTTTCTCATATCCACATATGTCCCAAACCAAAAGTCAAACTCGGCCCCACCGATTTGATCTATCCGGCGCCACCGAGTTCATTTGACATAGCCACTGCCAGAAACCCTAATCAGTTCGGTCTCACCGATAGGGATCTCGGTCTCACCGAGATGGGATTGCTAACTCTCTGTTTCCCTTCGTAACATTTCGGTCTAACCGAGATGAGCGATCGGTCCCACCGAGTTCGCAATGCAAACTCTCTGTTTCCTCTTCGTAATGTTTTGGTCCCACCGAAATGAGCGATCGGTCCCATCGAGTTTGCCTGACCAACTCTCTGTTTGCCTATTACAGAAATCGGTCTCACCGAGTTCATGTGATCGGTCTCACCAAGATTACGTTATGCCCTAACCCTAACGAAATCGGTCGCACCGAGTTGATCATGTCGTTCCCACCGAAAAGCCTAACGTTCACATTTTGAACTAAATCGGTTTGACCGAGTTTCAGTATTCGGTCCCACCGAGTTTGGCAAATTGTGTGTAATGGTTAGATTTTGTGTGGAGGCTATATATACCCCTCCACCCATTCTCCATTCGTGGAGAGAGCCATCAGAACGTACCTACACTTCCACTATTCATTTTCTGAGAGAGAACCACCTACTCATGTGTTGAGACCAAGATATTCCAATCCAACCTCAAGAATCTTGATCTCTAGCCTTCCCCAAGTAGCTTTCCTCTCAAATCATCTTTCCACCAAATCCAAATCTGTGAGAGAGAGTTGAGTGTTGGGGAGACTATCATTTGAAGCACAAGAGCAAGGAGTTCATCATCAACACACCATCTATTACCTTTTGGAGAGTGGTGTCTCCTAGATTGGTTAGGTGTCACTTGGGAGCCTCCGTCAAGATTGTGGAGTTGAACCAAGGAGTTTGTATGGGCAAGGAGATCGCCTACTTCATGAAGATCTACCCTAGTGAGGCAAGTCCTTCGTGGGCGATGGCCATGGTGGGATAGACAAGGTTGCTTCTTCGTGGACCCTTCGTGGGTGGAGCCCTCCGTGGACTCGCGCAACCGTTACCCTTCGTGGGTTGAAGTCTCCATCAACGTGGATGTACGATAGCACCACCTATCGGAACCATGCCAAAAATCTCCGTGTCTACATTGCGTTTGCTCCCTCCAAACTCCTCCCCTTTACCTTCATATGCAATGATTTACATTCCGCTGCTATACTCTTAGAATTGCATGTGTAGGTTGTTTGCTTGACTTGTGCTAAGTTGCTAAAATCTGCCAAGACTTAAAATTGGGAAAAGGCTAGATTTTTATTTGGTCAAGTAGTCTAATCACCCCCCCTCTAGACATACTTTCGATCCTACAGAGGGGGAACGAGGTGCCTTCTGCCAGAGTGGGGCATCGGCTGTAGTTGTGCAGCGACCGCCGGAGTAGTGTGTTGGACGGACCATAGCGGAGCAGCTGCTGGAGACCATGAGAGTGAGGGGCGGCACCAGAGGGAGGAGCAGCCGGGGAGATTGGGCCCTACCCGCGGGCCATGTAGCGTAGCTGGACAAAGCATCATCGAGGAGCAGGCCAGATGGGACCTGTGGCGGCGGCTCGCTGGAGGAACCTTAGCGCTGCAGGCAGGGGATCGAGGTAGAGGGAAAGGGGAGAGGAGTTGCAAGTGGGCAGGGCAATGAACGCTTGCATGTTTGTTTTTACTTGAGGGTCAGGTGTGACGCGGGCATGAGCAGTGGCATTTTGAGTGTAATATAGGCAGACAACAGAGTCATTTCGCTATTCCCCTTCCCTTCAATTTTTAGTGAGCTTCTACGCGAAGCACCCCCCCCCCCAAGCGAAATAAGTTAAGCCCAAGCCCATAACTCAAAATCGAGTTCTTTAAATCTTTTATGTCTTATTTTGACAATAAGCTCTAAAAAGGCGGAATAGAACTGGCCCTTAACCTGCAATTCAGTTGTGCGTGCAATGATGAATCACTCCTGCCTGCTATAGTATACATTTAGGCATCATACATGGCATAACCTAATACATGTGCATTTCTTATAGAATCAAAAATATGCAATGTTTATGTTAGTTCATATGTTGCACATGATGTTTAAATGCCCCTTAAATCTGGTAAGTCAAGTGATGGTCTTTAAGCCTCCTTCTATGCTTCTTTTCTTGATATGTAATTCAGTGTTGTGCAAGATTTGCTCACACATTTGTTCAATAGCTTGTTTGTATCAGCCAGCCATACTAGGACGGTTTGCTTTGATTACTTGTTGTTCTTGACCTAACAGAGCTTGTCAATGATTTAAACACTAAGGGCTGCTGTAGTGGGGGCTTGTATAACTCAGAGGTGACATAAAGGTTTGGCTATACACTAAAGTAGGCTCTCCAAGAGCACCTGGAGGTCCAGTTCGAAGGTATGCCTAGTTTTCACACAGTGCACACATAGTAAATGCTCATTTCATTGTGTGCAAGAGATGTGGCATGTTTCATTATGTGGTGTAGTTTTGTTATAAACTCATCCTTTGGTGTTGTTCACAGACTGGAAAGTATGCATATTTATCTTCCAAGGAGAGTAGTAATGAGTTTGTGTCACCTTGCAGAGGGGGTGCAATGAAGATAAGATTGAGGATTTCCAAGTACATGCAAGAGAAGGAGGAGCAGCACTGAGCCTGTTCAACCAGTTATGGTAAGTCACTGTATTACAATTACCAGTACATCCTATTTGTCTGACATTGTGCTTGCGTAGGGTTCTTCGCCTGTAACCCAGTCATTGGGCCATTGATTAAAACTCCCTCCGCTCACTACTATATGATGTTCTAACTTTTTTGTAAATTAGATGTATGTAAACACATTTTAATGTGTTTGTTCACTCATTACGGATGTAGTCTACTTTTAAATATCTAAAACATCTTATAGTAGTGAACAATGTGAAACTGCTTCCTGCTATGATAGAGTTGTCGATGTCATAAATGTCATAACCAAACACATATTCACATCATTAGCCTCCCTATCATTACTAGGATCTTGGTTACATACTAGTCGAGATACTTCATAGGGGGCAAATAATATTACATTACTTGTTCCTTTATATAGTAAATGTAGCTAGGCCATGGATGTTATTGAGGCATGCATGTATGCATGCTGCCAACTCAACAGTTCAATTGCTTGTTTGTTTCAGGCATAGTTAAATTGCTCTTTTCAATTGTTTTATTTGTCCTGAGTTAATGAGATGCCCAAACAATGATGCCTGATATAGGGTACTTGTATAACTATTAGTTGACATAATTAAAGGCCTTACCATTTAATTACTCTGGTGAAGTGTGCCTAAAGCTTTGAAGTCTATTAACCAACTATTACTGCATGAGGCTCAAAATCTAGTTTATACGAGGCTAATGATTGCATAGTTTTGCTTGCTGTAGTAGGTTTGTATGAATCCCTCTACTGTTCATTATGCTCCCTAAGACTTTAATTGAGCTACAGAATGGCCAACTCCTTGCTTACTTATACGCAAGATATATATATATATATATATATATATAATGTTCAGTAGCTGCATGTGGTCTAAATTTGTAACATGTCTGTGTTTTGGATTTGGCCCCAACATCATGCTCCTCTGGTGAGCTAAGAGAGATTTCTGTATGCGGGCTGCACAGACTACCATTTTTATAATTTTTAAAATATCACCTGCTTATGCTTCATGACGTGTAACATTATTGTTAGTCCTGTTTTGTCATGTACAAGATAGTCTGTCTTGCTCGCTTCACTGTTGTAACTATATTTTTGCCCTAGTCATGTGTACTTACAGAAATATTTCAGGATGAAGTGACATCAACACAAAGATCTGAGAGCAGTGCGGCATGGCCGTTACCAAATGATTATGGATTGGAATTGGAATGTGCTGATGTTCTCGAGGATCAACTAGAGGTGGCAAGACAACGTGTATATGATTCTCAACATGTTGAGACTGGAGTTGCAGGTATTAGATGCAGGAGTAAAAAAATGAAACAAAACACTGAGGTAACCACAAAGGAATTGGAGATTTTGCAGACTGAAATTTGTGCTATCAGAATCCGGCCAATCCTATTTTCTAAAGAGATTATAGTTCAAATGGTAAGTTCTGTTGATGCGTGTCCATGATGTATGAGCTTTATTTGCCCAGTGTATGTAATTTGATGTTTGTGTATGCTTTATTATCACTGGTACCGAACTATAACGCCCAGTGGATATAATCTGCTGTAATTTCTTTATTGTATAGTGTAGGATTGTTCTTCGTTTCTATGTCTCTTTATTGTATAGTGTAGTTTTTTTAGAGGCGATAGTATAGAGTAGGATAATTCTTTGTATATGCTATATCGTTGAAACGAGGGCCAACACGCCCAAACATTACCTGGACGCCATCCGAACGAACAAACATGTGTAGTAAAAGCGGGCCTTAATTGGGCTGGTCAACTTAATATTTAGTGGATCCCAATCGATGTGGCCCACTGTAACAACGGATCTTAGCAGGCCGTTAACAGGTCAAAAGCTCGATAGGGCCGTATAAATGGAAACGGCCCTTGGGCCTCTAGCAGGCCGAAATAAATGTCAATTTTGTCTCGGCCCTTTTACTTGACGGGCCAGTAAGAGGCCGAAAGTGTTTTGGGACAAAAGAGGCCCAATTTACAAACTAGGCTTTTAACAGGCCGAAAGTCACGTCGGGCTGAAATTGTGCCCTGCGGAATGTGGGCCGCTAATGGACACAAAATCAGGTGGCACCGTCAAAGGCCCAACTGTTGTGCGGGCCGTTAACAGGCCAAAAGACAAAATGGGCTAGAAGTTGGCCCATGTACAGAATGGGCCTAGGAAAGGCTGAAAGTCACAACGGGCTAGAAGTTGGCCCAACTACAGAATGGGCCGAGAAAAGGCTGAAAGACGTACCGGCGGCATATTGGTCCATATCTATAATGGGCTGCTAACAGGCCGAAAGAAGGTCGGGCCGTAATTGAGCCCAAAGACGTAGCGAGCCGTTAACGGGCTGGACCTTACGATGGGCTGGAAATTGTCAAATCCAGAATGGGCCTTTGATGGGCCGATTCTGTGTAACTCGTATGGGCCGTGCTTGTGAATGGGCCTAACTCAAGTAGGCCGCTAATGGGCTGGCCCACTTATTTTGACAGGCCCGGCCTTTGAACCTAAATGGGCCACTGTTGGGCCGAGCCACGTGTCGACGTAGCATAGGCGCGTCCCGTCCACTCCCTGGATGACACCTGTCTCAACGCGGAGCTGACACATGGATACTCCGGCGAATCAGAATTTTACACGTGGAAAATCCCCATTGGTCCGGGCTGTTAACGGGTTATCGGATCCAAAATGAAACCCGATAGCTTAACGACGACCCATTATGGTGGATGCCACATGTCGGTTACCCTTGACGAAACCACTTCCATGACGCGCCATTTATCGTCATGGAAGTGGACACTTCCGTGATGATAATTTTGGTATTGTCATGGAACACTTCTACGACAGCACAGGTATGACTATCTTGATTCTATCATAAAATCGTCATGGATGTACATGCATGATAGAAAATGTGACCTACTGTGACAAACACGTACCATCACGGAAGTGGTTTTTTTGTAGTGTTTCTGCAGTAGAAATCTTGGGGCACTCTTTGAAGTTCTTTGTGTTGGATTGAATATTATGAATCTAAAGTTGTTTGATGCATATCGTATAGTCAAGTCACGGATACTTGTGGTGACATTGTAGTATATAGGTGACATTAGAGTTGGTTGATGTGTATCATATGGTGTTATTTTAGTACGAACTCTAGGGCTCTTTGTGACATTTATAAGAATAGCTCAATAGATTGATCAGAAAGGTTAACTTTGAGGTGGTTTCGTACCCTACAAACAATTTCATCTTATGTTCTCCGCTAGATAAGAACTTTGGAGTGACTTTTTGTCTCACATTGATAGATTGTTATATGATTCAATTATGTTAGCACTGTTGAGAGACTGCACTAGTGAAAGTATAAACCCTAGGCCTTGTTTCTAAGCATTGCAATACCATTTGTGCTCCATTTTATCACTTGCTACCTTGCTGTTTTTATATTTTCATATTACAAAAACCTATATCTACTATCCATACTACACTTGTATCACCATCTCTTCACCGAACTAGTGCACCTATACAATTTACCATTGTATTGGGTGTGTTGGGGACACAAGAGATTTCTTGTATTTGATTGCAAGGTTGTTTGAGAGAGATCATCTTCATCCTACGCCTCCCACGGATTGATAAACCTTAGGTCACCCACTTGAGGGAAAATTGCTACTGTCCTACAAAACTCTGCGCTTGGAGGCCCAATACGAGTCTACAAGAATAAGTTGTGTAGAAGACATCAGGAGGCGGAGGTGGAGTCGGAGGAAGAGTCTGATTCAGGCGTTGCAAGCTTGGCTCTAGCTTCGGCATTCGTCGCCAAGTCCATCTTCAGCACTGAAGACAATGGTCACATCACCGACGCTGAAGCCAATGATGATGACGACTCCGCTCCTATCTACCGCTTCATGGCAAGAGGCGCAAAGGTAAACTCGTGCGATGCCTACTTTTAGACCTCTAGTGAAGATGACTCTGAATGTGAATCCAAACCCAGCTATAAGACACTTGCTAAAATTGCAACTGAGCGACAAACTGCTATGGAAAAGATTCAAAAACTGTTAGACAAAAGTGATGACCTATTGGACGAGGAAATGAATCGGACTCAGTCCTTAATCGAAGACATAAAAAATCTTCGAGTTAAGTATGAGGAACTTGAAAGTCGTCATGAAACCCTCTTAGCTGATCATGACAAGCTTTCCTACAATTATCTTCAAAGGAAGCAAGATCTAGAAAAATTGAGAGTGTCTCATGATGATCTTCGAACAGAAAACAATTCACTACTCGCTCAACAGATCAGTACCGCTCGGGAAAAGTTTGTGCCACCTTGCTTCAAATGTCTTGACCGTGATAATGCTACTTCCTCTGCTGAATGCTCAGATGCTTCTGAAATAGCAATATCTTCAACTGTTGATGTGGTAACTAGCCCCTCTTCTGAGGATACCACTACTATTGCTGATGAGAATGCTAGGTTGAAGACATTGCTTGAAACAGGCATGTACAAAAGCCTCAAAGGGCACCAAACTCTATGTGATGTCCTCAAGAAGTAGATACTGAACTGAAACCCTAGGAAAGAGGGTGTTGGTTTCGAGAGGAAAATGAATGTTGATGGGTCCTACTGGAAGCCTGAGCAGTACCCCAAAACCACATGGGTTGTTGCAAAGTGCCCTTCAGTGGATCCATCCACATTATCTGGCTTTTACTGTGCTAACCCTATCATCATTGAGGAGTCATTTGACTCCAACTATAAACTGTTCAAAAATTAGAATGGTGAAGTGTTTGCCAGGTTTATTGGAACTAACTGCAGGAATGGGTCCCCTATGAAGAAGATCTGGGTACCTAAAAGTCGTCTTGAGGAGCTTCCTGTGAATGTAATCATGACACCACCAGGGAAGAAGGCAAACCCCAGACCAAAGGCTTCATATGGCCCAAAGTATCATGCAGACAGAGGACCTCATATGGTCACCCCAACACCAATGTTTTGCAGGGAAACTATCATCAGGCTTGTGAATATGTTCACAAATTGAAGAACTTTTCTGCATATTCATTTGAGTACTATTCACCTCCTGCGAAACTATTTGCTAGGGCTTTTGAAAGTGCTAGTTATCGACTAGAGGGGGGTGAATAGGTGATTTTTATGAAAGTCTTCAAGACAGGCAATGTCTTTGAAGATAGACAGTTAAAGCAATAACTAAACATGATACAACGGAAGATAAACAACCATAGCCATGCAATAGAGTCAAAGTACAGTACATGTAATGCATGAGGAGAAGTAGTAGCTAGGCAGAACAAATCAGAATTTGAGATAGTGTGAAGACAAATGTGCAATCAGAATGAATGTCTTCAGACAATGTATACAACAGAGCAGGCAGGCAGTGAGTTCACGAAGCTAAACTGTAAGTAAGGGGTGAAGTGATAGAACCAGTTGCTCGATGAAGACAAGGATTTGGTAGAACAGTTCTAGTTGTTGTGACAACTATACGTCTGGTTAGGGAGGCTGAGACTGAACTCAAAAGACCACGTCTTCATCTTATTCCCCTTGAGTTAAGGTCACTTAGACCTCGCCCAATCACTCGGGTAAGTCTTCAAGGTAGACTTCCAAACCTTCACAGACTTCGTTCATCGGCGATCCACAATGACTCTTGGATGCTCAGAATGCGACGCCTAACCGACTGGAAGATCACAGTCTTCAAGTGTAATAAGCCTTCGGTTCATGTGGAACAGAAAGACTTCAGTGATGCCAAACACTCTTTGGGTTCTAGGTGTTTTGGGTTTTGTCCTCGCAAGGATTCTCTCTCAAAGGCTTCGGAGGTGGGTTGCTCCCAAACGACAAAAGCCATGCACTAACTCGGAGCAGCCGCCAATTTATGGTGGAGGGGGTGGGCTATTTATAGCCAGGAGGCAACCCGGCATGATTTGTCCGAAATGACACCGGGTCAATGGAGAACCGACACGTGTCCAACGCTCGGATTTCAAACACACACGACAACTTGACTTGGGCTACAAGCAAAGCTGACTCATCCAACTCAGGATAAGATTTTCTCTCAATTGTCTTCGCTTGAAGACATAGGATTTTGGGTTGAGCATCACGTCAGTTTTCTGACTTTGCTTACCTCGACCCCACTTAACAGTTCAGTGGTTCCTATGACATAGGAAAGAAGAAAATGAAACTACGAGAGGAACTATGTCTTCGTACTTCATTACTTTCAAGCAAATGTCTTCACGTGTCATTATCTTCGAAACTAATGTCTTCGCGAACCATCAGTATCTTCAATGTCTTCATACATTTTTAGGGGTCATCTTCGATGGGTAAACCGAATCAATAGGGGCTTCTACCTGTGTTCTCATGTGAATCTCAAAAACACATTAGTCCCTCAACCAAGTTTGTCGTCAATACTCCAAAACCAGCTAGGGGTGGCACTAGATGCACTTACAATCTCCCCCTTTTTGGAGTAGGGTGCCTAAGCATTCCTGAAAGGTGGAGTAGAAGTTGTTGGTGCAGCCAGGTCGATGGTGGTGTTGGGCAGTGCAGAGGGGCCTGATGCATCATTGTGATGCAGTGAAGCCAGAGCTAGTGAAGTGGCGGCGTCTTCCTCATTGATCACGTGAACAACAATAGTTGGTGTAGATGATGAGTAGTCAGAGTCTTAAATGGAAGGAGTAGCACGTGACTTAGCAGACTCCGGGGGCTTGGAGCCAAACTTGAAGTTATCAGTGAAGCCATCGGCAACGAGATCATCTTCAGCGCATAGTAGTGTGAGGCTCTTCTAGGCATGCCTATTGGCTTCATGCACAACAAAGGCATTCTTGGTGGATAGGTTGCGTGTGCGATTGACATCAATAAGGAGGCTCTGCATCTGGCGCTTCAGCCAATCATGATGCTTATCTTGCTTTTGATGTAGAGAAACAATAAGTTTCCTATCATTCAGTGTACGAGCCCGCTTCTAAGGCCTCTGAGGTACTTTGCTAGTGGTCTCATCTGTGATGGCACAACGGGGGTGATGGATCTTTCCAATAAGGGGACCAGGAGCAACAACATTGGGTACATGAATGGCTTCAAGAGGAGCGGAGATGCTTTGATAAGCAACATTGTCTTCGTGAATGGGCGCTTTATCGGCCTGAGGGTAGATAACATGTGGCACATCGACTTTAGGCAGAAAGACAACATGGTTGCGAGCTAAAGCTTGCTAGTTGACTATGGAGCAAAGCTTGATCAGACGCATAATCCATGGATCATAGAATTTTTTACCAAATAAGTCAATGCCAGAAGCATCCAGTTGCCGGATGAAGAAATCGTGAGTGTTGAAGCGAATGCCATTGATGATATAGAAGACCAATGTCTTCATGGTGCTTTCAAGCTTAGCAGAAGATCAATGCCCTTTGATTGGCCATAGAGTATGCCACAGTATATGATAGATGGTGCAGGGCAAATACTCGAGGTCCTTCATGAAGAAGTGAGTAGGGTAATCAGCTTCCGCAGGCAATGGCTTCATCACAGAAAGCGTCCGACTCATATTAGGTTCTGGCTTCTGAAAGATGCTTTCCACGTCATTTTCATAGGCATGACAACCTGGCTCATAGAGATCACCAGGAGTGGGCAGGGATGTGAGCTCGAGAAGATCTTGAGCTTTGGCTTCATGATGAATATCTCCTATCATCCACTCAAGGACCCATGTCTTAGGATCCCTGTTGTAGCCTGAGATATGCAATGTGGCATAGAATTGGAGGATCAACTTCTCATTCCAGTGTTCTTTGTCCACAACAAACGTTAGCAAGCCAACGTCTCTGAAGTAGTAGAGGGCCTCTTATAGGCAAGGTAGTCCAGCCATGTCATCAAAACAGAGGCGCTTCTGAGGAAACTTTTTGTCTTGATCATACAGAATGCACATGTAATAGATGCGCTGTAGGTGGCTCCAGAATCTATCAAAAGATATGCGTAGCTTATTTTAAGGATTTTTGGCATGATCAAAGAATGTGTTGTGCTTCCTGAAGCTGAGCACACTGAAGGAGCACACAGATGATGCAGTGGTATGAAGCCTTGGCATTCTGGGCATGGGCTTCTGGGTTTGAGGCCTTTGATTGACGTGGAACTCATACTGAGGACCAGGCACTTCAGGAGTTCTAAGAGTTGGCCATCTGACACTGAGCAGTTCACCTTCACGGTTGTAGGCCATCGCCATAGTATATGGAGCTGGTGTAGCAGCAACTTCAGAAGTTGATTGCTGACTGGCTTCAAGTCGCAGAGTGTCTTCAGCCATGATGACATCACTGGCTTCAGGGGTAGTTTCTTCACTCCCTGGGGTGTCAGACATGTTGGCTTCAGGTGGGACAGTTTCAGGAGCAGTAATCATAGTAGCTTCTCCATCATTGTCATTGGCTGATGGGGCCAGAATGTTTTCAGCCAGTATGGCTTCATATTCAATGGCAGTATTTGAAGGGATGGCTTCAGGAAACACTTCACGTGCTACTGAGCTGGTAGGTTGCCCATCCTCTTCAAGGATACTGGACATGGAGGAGGAGGGCCTTGGGCCTTTGCGAAGCCTGCAAAATACTGGCGATGCTTGAGGGGATGGTGTTGTCTTCTCCATGTCTTGTGCTGTTACTTCGGGGGGTTTCAAGCATAGGTGTTGTTACTTGAGGTGGTGGTGTATGAGGAATCACTTCATATCTTGGTGAGTTGGGGTGGTGCTCTTCCCAGAATGCATCTTGGACAATTGTCGTTGGGGGACCGCCAATGCTTATGGGCTCACTGTTCGAAGGAACAAGCGATGATACCAGGCTCTAGGTGAGCCGAGGAAGGACTTCATCATCTCCTTTTGTCACATTGTCATCTTTACCAATGTCTTCAGCCATAATGGAGTGACTGGCTGGAATATCTTAAGTGACATGACCCTCTATTGGAGCAGGTTCATGCATGACCATTCTTTGTTCTTGATTTTAGGAGACAGACAAAGTAACTGAGATGTGCTTCACAAGCAGCGACTCCTGAGGAATAGATGGAGAGGTTGGTGTTTATGCCCTGTGCAAAGCCTTTGACAACTTCATCTTTTGCTGCTTCTGAGAAGGAGAGGCATCAGAAGATTTATGGTGCTTACGCTTCGTGGCTTCGGCTTCAGCTTTCTTAGTCTTTCTCTCAGGGGCAATTGATGGAGCAGATGGCTTCGGACCAGCAAAGCCTGGTGGTAAGATAATCTTAGGCACATCTTGACTTGAAGCCTCAGCAGCAGGAAGACTGGCTTCTTCTTCTTCTTCTTCTTCCTCTTCCTCTTCTTCTTTGTGACGCCCCTGGCTTAATCGTGCACTAACCATACACGCAAATGCACACAATCAAGCCTAAGGACTCACTTGAAGATATCACAACACAACTCTAAAACATAAATAAAGTCATACAAGCTTTATATTACAAGTCAGGGGCCTCGAGGGTTCGAATACATAAGCTCGCTTACAAGCATCAGCAGAAGCATCAGATATCTAAGTACAGATATAAAAGATAAAATAGATAAGCCTTTAAGAAGGCGGGGCAAAACATAACACTACGATCGAAAAGGCGCAGGCCTCCTGCCTGGGACCCTCCGATCCTACTCCTGGTCGTCGGCCAGCTCGTAGTAGTAACCACCCTCGGGGTAGTAGTAGTGGTCGTCGGCGGGGGCAGCTGTCTCAGGGGCTCCGTCATCTGGTTGCATCAAACAGATATGGCGAAAAAGAGGAAGTAAAGCAACCATGAGTACTCATTCGAAGTACTCAGCAAGCAAGGATCTACACTACATATGCAACATTATCAAAGAAAGGTTGTATATGTGGACTGGGCTGCAGAATTGCCAGAATAGAGAGAAGGCCTAGTCCTATCGAAGACTAGCATCTTCAACGGTCTTGCAGCAATAGACGAGTGTAGATTAGCACAATATAAAGTAGTAGTAGCATTAACTATCAACCTCGCCCAGAGATCCTTCCTCGACTCCCTGCGAGAAAGCAATCCCAGAGCCATACTATCCATTTCTCATCACAAGTATCCAGTTCTAGTTGTATCGATCGGGATACAACTCCGAGCGTCCGTTACCGAGGATCCGGCTATGCATAGATTAGTTCTTCCCTGCAGGGGTGCACCAACTTACCCACCACGCTCGATTAACTCCGGCTGGACACACTTTTCTGGGTCATGCCCGGCCTCGGCCAAACGATATGCCGCAACCCGACCTAGGCTTAACAGAGAGGTTAGCACGCTGGACTAAACCTATGCCCCCAGGGGTCTTGGGCCATCGCCCCGGGAAATCTTGCACGTTGTGGGGCCACCGAGAGCAGACCTAGCAACCCACACTATCAAGGCGGTTACTTCACGCGGTCCAACTGGGCGCGCGCCGCTCAGTCGCTAATGTCCATTAAGCTTCGGCTAATGCATACGACGCGGAGTGCCCATAACTGTTCCCACGTGATGGTTAGTGCTATCGGGCCAGAGGCCCACTCGGTTCAAATATCCAAACCATTAGTGTATTGGGGGTGTGCGGTAATGAGCAGAGACTCATGATCGATGTGACCCCGTCGCCCCGTCTCGAGGACTTGTGGCAAGGGCTAAGAATGCCCGACCATGCCTCGTAATTATCTCATGGGCACCCTCCAGGTCAACCCGTCTCCACATCACTCGCGGGTACCCCTCAGGGTCGACCAGCCTTTCCAAGTAACAGTTGTAAAGTCCAAGTAACCGTGTGTCCATAACATCAGGGGAATCTGAGGTATCACCCTCGTTGGATTCCTACTCGATGTATCCGTCAAGGTGAACTCGGAGGAATCACCCTCGATGGGTTCACACTTGAGGTGTTGCACGAGGAAATGGTGAAGGAGGAATCACCGTCAATGACCATGACCAAATAGCTACTCTATAGGGTTAACATCAGAAGTGCTAAATGAGGTATCACCCTCGGCACTCGATACTAACGCTGCAGTGTCGTACAACTAAGGGGGTGATGTGCGGTGCTGGGGCCTGGTCATCGAGTCTTCCGATGATCCAGCGGGGGCAACTGGGACAAGTGGGGTCACTGGGGTTCACTAACCAGCCTATTCTAAGCAGTTTAGGATAAGCAGGTAATTATCAAAAGGAGGTTACAAAATCAGGTCATCCATCAGAATAGGTAAAGCAGTAACAGCAACAATTCTAATGCAAGCACAAGAGAGAAGATAATAGGCGATATAAGCATGCTCAAGGGGGTTTGCTTGCCTGGTTGCTTGGCAGATGAAAAAGGAATCTTCGACGGTGAAGTAGTCGATCACCAGGGCATCGTCGGTGGTCTTGGGGTCTACCGGGAAGAAAGGGGGAGAAGAAACAATATAAATACACGGCAACAAAAGCAATCACATAGCAGGACACGGTATACGCAATGCAAGGGTGCCCTAGTGCAACGTTAAGTGTTACAGACGGAGAGGGAAAATACCTGGGAATATTTTCCTGGTGTCAGGCATCTGTCAGACAAATGAACCAGAGGGAAAGGTTCCATGTTCATCATGCTAGGGGCATGTGGCAGGTATGAGGAGGCATATTCGGATTCGTCTCGTCGTTCTGAGCAACTTTCATGTAGAAAGTTTTTCGATCTGAGCTACGGTTTAATTCCTATGATTTTCTAAAGTTTTAAACATTTTCTGGAATTATTTTATTTACTAAAATCAACATTATCCAGAATAGTAGTAGTGATGTCAGCATGATGCAATGATGACATCATCAGTCAACAGGACGGCTGACCAGGTCAAACCTGACCAGGGGGCCCCACTGGTCAGTGACTGATCTAATTAACAGTGGTTAATTAACTTAAACTAACCTGATTATCTAACAGGACCCACTTGTCAGTGTCTATACTAAATAACCATTTAATTTAATTTCAAATTAGCCTAATTAATCATGGGGGCCCCACATGTCAGTGGCACTGTGTGCCCAGTCAGCACAGTTCACCACGGTCAACGTGGTCAACTGGGGCCTGGGGGCCCACGGGCAGTGACCCAGGGGTGGGCCCCAGGTGTGCCATGTCGGCGTTGGCTGCCGGAGTTGCTCCGGCGACCCTCCCGCAGCGGCGCATGTCGGGTGAGGGGTCAGGTTATGCGCATAGGGGGTCTCTGGGGTCGTAGCTAGGTGCGTTCGACGCGGCTTGACATCGCATGCAAGATGGAGGCGACGGCTAGGGCAGGGACCGACCGGAACAGCGCCGGCGACAAGCAGAAGTGGCGCCGGAGTTTGGGCTCGAGCGGGTTTGGCGTTAGAGCATGCGAGCGGCCAAACTAACCATCTAGGCGGGGTCTACGGCGCATGAGGAGCACGCCAGGGTAGTCGACCGAGCTCGTAATGGCTCGGGAGCACGACAACGGCAGCAATGGTGGACGGCGGGGCTCAGCTTTGCGGGCGAGCTAGCTAGGCAGCGCAACGGCGACGGAAGAAAAGGGAAGGAGGTGGAGGCTCACCGCGCGGCGCAAGAAAGGCCCGTGGAGGTTTAGTAGCTGCAGCGGTGGCCGAAGCGGACGGAGTTCGCCGGAGGCCGAGAGGAAGGGGGCCGGCTCGATCCACTCGATGCAGGGCCCTTCGGCTCCGCCTGGCAGCTCTATGGGTAGAGGAAGAGGCCGGTGGAGCTTTCGAGCAGCTCAGCTGGTCGCGGGGTCGACGATGGCCGCGGGGAGCAGCGTTCGCGGCAGCGGTGTTGCTCGGCTGCGCGGCAGAGGAGAGGGGAAGCGAGCGAGAGGGAGAGGAGAGGGGAGAGAAGTGGCGAGGGAGGGCCAGGGGGAATGGACGAGGGGGGTCCTTATCCCCTCGGCGTCGGTGGCGTCGCGCTATCAGCGTGTGGCCGGTGCACGCGCTCGACCACGGCGACGATGACACGGGGAGGGGAGCAGGTAAGGAAAGGCCCTGGTGGGCTGGGCCAGCCACTGTAGCCGCGACCCAGGGGCCAGGTAAGTCTCTGTTCTTTTCCATTTTCTATTTTTCTCTTTTATTTAATTAACAGAGATGGAAAAGGGTTTATTTAGGTTACCAAATGGTTAGGGAAAAATGTGGGACTAGACCCCGTAAATCCCTACCAATTTCAGGCACTGCCACAAAAAGTTTGGGGCCATTAGGAGTTGTCCCAGCATTTTTAGAAAATGAAAAGGCCATCTTAAATACTGCTGGACCAGATAATAAATTCCCAGGGGCAATTTGGGAATTCCAAAAATGTTGATTTCAACATGACAAATATCTAGGGATTATTTGCCATAGGATGAACTATTTTATTTGCATGATAGAAGAAACAAATATTTGACATGCAATTTGAATTTGAAGCAGATTTTGGACAAGTGGCATTTGGCTTAGTAAAGCATGATGTCAAGGCCACCATAAGAGGGGGATTACTGTAGTGTGAGGCTGGGGATGTTGCATTCTTCCTCTTCTTCTTAACAAGCTTGGGGTCAATGGCAGGGCGACCAAGGGCAGTTCTTTTCAAGACCTCACTATGATCTTGTACGCACTTTTCTGCATAGTGCTTCAGACAATCATGGGAGCCCTTTGCTTCATCACAACGCCTTTGAAGTTCAGTCTTCCGATCGGCCATCATAGTTTTGGAGTTTTGAATGGTAGTGGCGCTGAGCTTAGCCATATTCTTCTTGAAGATTGCCTTCTCATGATCAATCTTGTTTTTCTGCTCAATCACTTGCTAAGAAATGGCTAGTTCCTTTGCAATGAAACCTTGGAAGGTGACGCTGATGCCAATGGACAGCTGGAGATCATCAAGAGAGAGCGATGAATAATTGAACCATTCATCAATGAAGTTTTTCAAAATATCTGCATCAAACAGAGGCAGATCCTTGAAGAGATTAGCTTCTTCCTGCTTGTTCTTTATCAACAGCTCTAGAGCATCATCATCAAGATCTTCATCACTTGACAGACCTATGATATCATCATCATCTTGTAATATGCTTGATGGTGTGGGGCCTCGCCCTGTGGATTTCTTTCTCTTCGGAGAAGTCCGAGACATGTCTTCAGAATGCACATTGGGTTCAGGAGGTGCAATTTTCAGTGGCTTCACTCTTGAAGCTTTTGGTGTAGTGACAACTTTTGAAGCCTTTGGTTTCTTGGCAGGCTTCGGGGACTCAGGTGCAGCAGTTGTTGCACACCTTCTTGAGCAGCTTCAACACTTGCTCTTAGTTCAGCATAGTGCATAAGATAGGCAGCAAAGTCATCGAGGGGACCAACCAGATTGGTTTCGGCTTTGCAAGAGCCATCAGGCCTTGGTTCTGCTGGACTTGGGTTGAAGTCAATCCCATAGTCCTTCTTGTTTTGGGTCACTGAGCCCATGGCAAACTGATAGTTGACTTCAAAGAGATCATCTTATGGCACCATACTATGCTAGAGGGATAAGGATTTTGAGGCATTGGCCGCCTCACCATGCAGGGGTAGAAGCCTAACCGAATGGCTTCAGCCTTAGTCTTCGGGATAAGCTTCTTGTAGACGATGTCAGCCCATGGTGGCCTCACGATATTCTTCACAGCATAATCTGGGGGGTCACAAATTGATAGTAAACCCATTTCTCTTCCTAGTATCTGCGAATCCATTGCACTCGAGATTTTGTTCCCCATAAGTCTCTTCTGGATCATACTTGTACATCTTATATAGATCAGGAGGCAGATCAAGTGTTGTGTTTTCACATCACTGTCTTCCCCTTTTCTTTGAGGATTTACCTCCAACCATTGGCTTCACAGAATTGATTGGCTTCGCTCTACTTGTAAGACAGAAATTGGCTTCAGGAGAGTCAAGATGAAGCCGTAAGAAGTCTGCAAATGAATTCAAACTATGAGAACCAAGAGACCCGCCCATGGACATGTACCTGTGAAAGAACTAGAGATGCGAGGGAAGAAGGAGAGGTGATATGCATTCTCAGAGGATTTTGAAGTTAAATGCAGTTTGAAGATAACGACCTCACAATGCGAAGACAATTACTTATGAAGAGATGTTGGTTCCAGATTTGTACGAATCCGAAAATAAGTACAATTGAGGAATCACACTAGTTATGAACCATAAGTGAAATTACTTTGCATATCATGAGATGCGAAAGATTGAAGATCCAGATTGGAGAGTGAAAGAACAACTTTCTGAAGATATTGAAACTTTATCAGATCAAACGAGCAGTAAAAAGTGAGATTTATTTGCCACACAAAGAACAGAGGAAGAACTGCTAGACGAGGCGTCAAGGAGGCCGAGTAGTTTGATACGTCTCCAACGTATCTATAATTTTTTATTGTTCCATGCTATTATATTATCTATTTTGGATGTTTTATATGCATTAATAAGCTATATTATATTATTTTTGGGACTAACTTATTAACCTAGTGCCCAGTGCCAGTTTCTGTTTTTCCTTGTTTTTGACTTTTATAGAAAAGGAATATCAAACAGAGTCCAAACGGAATAAAACTTTACGATGATTTTTCTTGGACCAGAAGACACCCAAAAGACTCAGAGAGAGGGCCAGAAGAGTCCCGAGGAGGCCACAAACCCTAATTCCAGCTCTATATATTCTCAAATATTCCCCGAATATCAGAAGCGTCCACCAAAATACTTTTCCGCCGCCACAAGCCTTTGTTCCCGTGAGATCCCATCTAGGGGCCTTTTCCGGCAATCTACCGGAGGGGGATTTGATCACGGAGGGCCTCTACATCAACCTTGTTGCCCTTCTGATGAAGCATGAATAGTTTACCATAGACCTACGAGTCCATAGCTAGTAGCTAGATGGCTTCTTCTCTCTCTTTGATCTTCAATACAATGTTCTCCTCGATGTTCTTGGAGTTCTATCTGATGTAATCTTCTTTTGCGGTGCATTTGTTGAGATCCGATGAATTGTGGATTTATGATCAGATTATTTATGAATTGAGTATTCTCTGAACTCTTTTATGCATGATTAAGATATCTTTGTATTTCTCTTCGAACTATCGGTTTGGTTTGGCCAACTAGATTGGTTTTTCTTGCAATGGGAGAGGTGCTTAGTTTTGGGTTCAATCTTGCGGTGTCCTCACCTAGTGACAGAAGGGGTAGCGAGGCACGTATTGTATTGTTGCCATCAAGGATAAAAAGATGGGGTTTATGTCATATTGCTTGAGTTTATCCCTCTACATCATGTCATCTTACTTAAAGCGTTACTCTGTTCTTATGAAGTTAATACTCTAGATGCAGGCAGGAGTCGGTCGATGTGTGGAGTAATAGTAGTAGATGCAGAATCATTTTGGTCTACTCGTCACAGACTTGATGCCTATATTCATGATCATTGCCTTAGATATCGTCATAATTATGCTTTTCTATAAATTTCTCAACAGTAATTTGTTTACCCACCGTATGTTTTCTTTCAAGAGAGAAGCCTCTAGTAAAACCTATGGCCCCCGGGTCTATTTTCCATCATATATTTTCAGATCTATAAACCAAAAAACCCAAAAATACCTTGCTGCAATTTATTTATATTTACTTTAGTTTGATCTTTTTTTTATCTTTTATACCTATCTCTATTAGATCTCACTCTTGTTCGTGACCGTGAAGGGATTGACAACCCCTTTTTCGCGTTGTGTGCAAGTGTTTGTTAGTTTGTGCAGGTGCATATATTGGAGACTTTCTTGAGCCTCCTACTGGATTGATACCTTGGTTCTTAGCTGAGGGAAATACTTATCTCTACTTTGCTGCATCGCCCTTTCCTCTTCAAGGGAAAAATCAACGCAAGCTCAAGAAGTAGCAGGAAGAATTTCTGGCGCTGTTGCCGGTGAGGTTCTACATCAAGCCTACCAAGTACCCATCATAAACTCTCATCTCTTGCACTTACATTATTTTCCATTTGCCTCTCATTTTCCTCTCCCCCACTTCTAAAATATTTTCAGAAAACTACAAAAATATTTGCCTTTTTATTTGCCCTTCTTTCGTTCGTCCTTTTTGTTTGCTTTTTTTGTCTGCGTGTGTGCTAGATTGCTTGCTTTGTCACGATGTCTCAAGAAAATACCAAGTTGTGTGACTTTTCCAACACTAATATTAATGATTTTATTAGTACTCCGATTGCTCCCGCCACTAGTGCGGAATCTTATGAAATTAATGCCGCTTTGTTGAATCTTGTTATGAAAGAACAATTTTCTGGTAGTCCTAATGAAGATGCCACATCCCATCTAAATACTTCCGTTGAGTTATGTGATATGCAAAAGAAAAAAGATGTGGATAATGATATTGTTAAATTGAAGCTATTTCCGTTCTCACTACGGGACCGTGCTAAAACTTGGTTTTCATCTTTGCCTAAAAATAGTATTGATTCAGGGAATAAGTGTAAAGATGCTTTTATTTCCAAGTATTTTTCTCCTGCTAAGATCATCTCCCTTAGGAACGATATAATGAATTTTAAGAAACTTGATCATGAACATGTTACACAATCTTGGGAGAGGATGAAATTGATGATAAGAAATTGCCCTACTCATGGTTTAAGTTTATGGATGATCATACAAAAAATTTATGCCGGATTGAATTTTGCATCTAGAAATCTTTTAGATTCCGCCACAGGAGGTACTTTTATGGAAATTACATTATGAGAAGCTACTAAACTCCTAGATAATATTATGGCAAATTACTCTCAATGGCATACCGAAAGATCTTCCACTAGTAAAAAAAGTGCATGCAATTAAAGAAATTAATACTTTGAGTGATAAGATGGATGAACTTATGAAATTGTTTCCTAGTAAGAGTGCTCCTATTTATGCTAATGACATGCCTTTGTCCACTTTGATTGATAATAATAATGAATCTATGGATGTGAATTTTGTTGGTAGGAACAATTTTTGGTAATAACACATATAGAGGTAATTTCATCCCTAGGCCGTTTCCTAGTAATTCCTCTAATAATTATGGAATTCCTACAACAATTCTTATGGAAATTATAATAAAATACCCTCTAATCTTGAGAATAATATTAAAGATTTGATTAATTCTCAAAAGAATTTCAATGCTATGGTAGAAGAAAAATTGCTTAAGATTGATGATTTGGCTAGGAACATTGATAGAATTTCTCATGAGATTGATTCTTTAAAGATTAGATATTTTCCACCTAAGATTGATATTAATGAGTCTATGAAAGCTATTAAAATTTCTATGGATGAATGTAAAGAGAGAACCGCTAGGATGCATGCTAAGAGAGATTGGCTAGAAAACACATGTTCTAGTTTTTGTGAAAATAATGATGAAGATCTTAAAGTGATTGGTGTGACTCCTATTGAATCTTTGTTTGCTAATATAAATCTTGATAAAGATGGGACTAGAGATGAGTCAACTTTAGCTAGAAGGCGTCCCAATAATTTGGTGGGTGAAGATTTTAATGAAAATTTTGATAAAAGTGGGATTGGAGAGGTCAAAACTTTAAGTAGCGATGAACCCACTCTTTTGGATTTCAAGGATCTTAATTATGATAATTGTTCTTTGATAGATTGTATTTCCTTGTTGCAATCCATGCTTAATTCACCTCATGCTTATAATCAAAATAAAGCTTTTACTAAACATATCGTTGATGCTATGATGAAATCGTTTGAAGAAAAACCTGAATTGGAAGTTTCTATCCCTAGAAAGCTTTATGATGAGTGGGAACCTACTATTAAGATTAAAATTAAAGATTATGAGTGCAATGCTTTGTGTGATTTGGGTGCTAGCGTTTCCACTATTCCAAAAACTTTATGTGATGTGCTAGGTTTCCATAAATTTGATGATTGTTCTTTGAATTTGCATCTAGCGGATTCCACTATTAAGAAACCTATGGGAAGGATTAATGATGTACTTATTGTTGCAAACAGGAATTATGTGCTCGTAGATTTTATTGTGCTTGATATAGATTGCAATCCTTCATGTCCTATTATTCTTGGTAGACCTTTCCTTAGAACGATTGGTGCAATTATTCATATGAAAGAAGGAAACATTAGATTTCAATTTCCGCTAAGGAAGGGCATGGAACACTTTCCCAGAAAGAAAATTAAGTTGCCATATTAATCTATTATGAGGGCTACTTATGGAATGCATACCAAAGATGACAATACCTAGATCTATGTTTTATGCCTAGCTAGGGGCGTTAAACAATAGCGCTTGTTGGGAGGCAACCCAATTTTTATTTTTATGTTTTTTGTTTTTGGTTCTGTTTTTCAATAAATACACATTATTACCTCTGTAGTAATTGTGTTTTGGTGTTTGAGCCAAGTAAGACCTTTGGGATGGTCTATGGTGATAGTTGATTTGATCTTGCTGAAAAACAAAAACTTTTGCACTCATTGCCAGAAATTTAGAAAATCACGTAAACTTTCTTTTGATCTGAATTTTTTACAAAAGATTGATATACAAATTGTCTAATTTTTCAGAATTTTTGGAGTTACAGAAGTATACAAAATTTTCAGATTACTACAGAGTGTTCTGTTTTTAACAGATTCTGTTTTCTATGTGTTGTTTGCTTATTTTGATGAATCTATGGGTAGTATCAGGGGGTATGAACCATGGATATGTTGGAATATAGTAGATATAACACCAATATAAATCTAGAATGAGTTCACAACAGTACCTAAAGTGGTGATTTATTTTATTATACTAACGGATCTTATGAGTTTTCTGTTGAGTCTTGTGTTGTGAAGTTTTCAAGTTTTGGGTAAAGATTTGATGGACTATGGAATAAGGAGTGGCAAGAGCCTAATATTGGGGATGCCCAAGGCACCCCAAGGTAATATTCAAGGACAACCAAGCATCTAAGCTTGGGGATGCCCCGGATGGCATCCCCTCTTTCGTCTTCAATCCATTGGTAAATTTACTTGTGGCTATATTTTTATTCACCACATGATATGTGTTTTGCTTGGAGCGTCTTGTATGATATGAGTCTTTGCTTTTTTTTAGTTTGCCATAATCATCCTTGCTGTACACACCTTTTGAGAGGGACATGCTTTAATTGTGAATTTATTAGAATACTCTATGTGCTTCACTTATATCTTTGAGCTAGGCAGTTTGCTGTAGTGCTTCACTTATATCTTTTTAGAGCACGGCGGTGGCTTTATTTTATAGAAATTGTTGAACTCTCATGCTTCACTTATATTATTTTGAGAGTCTTAAATAGCATGGTAATTTTCTTAGGTTATGAATTTAGTCCTAATATGATGGGCATCCAAGAGGGATATAATAAAAACTTTCATATAAAGAGCATTGAATATATGGGAAGTTTGATTCCTTGCATTAGTTTTGAGATATAAAGATGGTGATATTAGATTCATGCTAGTGAGTAATTGTGGATTGGTAGAAATACTTGTGTTAAAGTTTGTGATTCACGTAGCATGCACGTATGGTGAACCGTTATGTGATGAAGTCGGAGCATGATTTATTCTTTGATTGTCGTCCTTATGGGTGGCGGTCGGGGACGAGCGATGGTCTTTTCATAGCAATATATCCCCCTAGGAGCATGCGTGTAGTACTTTGTTTCAATGACTAATAGACTTTTGCAATAAGTATGTGAGTTCTTTATGACTAATGTTGAGTCCATGGATTAATTGCACTCTCACCCTTCCACCATTGCTAGCCTCTCTAGTACCACGCAACTTTTGCCGATGCACTAAACCCACCATATACCCTTCCTCAAAACAGCCACCATACCTACCTATTATGGCATTTCCATAGCCATTCCGAGATATATTGCCATGCAACTTCCACCGTTCCGTTTTATTATGATACATACCATCATTGTCATATTGCTTTGCATGATCATGTAGTTGGCATAGTATTTGTGGCTTGGCAACCATTCATATTTTTTATACATGTCACTCTTGATCATTGCACATCCCGGTACACCGCCGGAGGCATTCATATAGTCATATCTTGTTCTAGTATCGAGTTGTAATTCTTGAGTTGTAAGTAAATAAAAGTGTGATGATCATCATTATTAGAGCATTTTCCCATGTGAGGAAAGGATGATGGAAGCTATGATTCCCTCACAAGTTGGGATGAGTCTCCGGACTTTAAAAATAAAAAAAGAGGCCAAAGAAGCCCAAAAAATGAGAGAAAAAGAGAGAAGGGACAATGTTACTATCCTTTTTCCACACTTGTGCTTTGAAATAGCACCATGTTCTTCATGATAGAGAGTCTCCTATTTTGTCACTTTCATATACTAGTGGGAATTTTTCATTATATAACTTGGCTTCTATATTCCAATGATGGGCTTCCTCAAATTGCCCTAGGTCTTCATGAGCAAGAAAGTTGGATGCACACCCACTTAGTTTCTTTTTGAGCCTTCATACACTTATAGCTCTAGTGCATCCGTTGCATGGCAATCCCTACTCACTTGCATCGATATCAATTGATGGGCATCTCCATAGCCTATTAATTTTCCTAGCTGATGTGAGACTCTCTCCTTCCTTTTTGTCTTCTCCACAACCACCATATTCTAGTCCACCTATAGTGCTATATCCATGGCTCATGCTCATGTATTGCGTGAAAATTGAAAAAGTTTGAGAACACCAAAAGTATGAAACAATTGCTTGGCTTGTCATCGGGGTTGTGCATGATGAAATACTTTGTGTGATGAAGATGGAGCATAGCCAGACTATATGATTTTGTAGGGATAACTTTCTTTGGCCATGTTATTTTGAGAAGACATGATTGCTTTATTAGTATGCTTGAAGTATTATTGTTTTATGTCAATATTAAACTTTTGTTTTAAATCTTATGGATCTGAATATTCTTGCCACAATAAAGAAAATTGCATTGATAAATATGTTAGGTTGCTTTTCACATCAAAAATTCTGTTTTTATCATTTACCTACTCGAGGATGAGCAGGAATTAAGCTTGGGGATGCTTGATACGTCTCCAATGTATATATAATTTTTTATTGTTCCATTCTATTATATTATCTGTTTTAGATGTTTTATATGCATTAATATGCTATTTTATATTATTTTTGGGACTAACTTATTAACCTAGAGCCCAGTGCCAGTTTCTGTTTTTTCCTTGTTTTTGACTTTTACAGAAAAGGAATATCAAATGGAGTCCAAACGGAATAAAACTTTATGATGATTTTTCTTGGACCAGAAGACACCCAGAAGACTTGGAGAGAGGGCCAGAAGAGTCCTGAGGAGGCCACAAGCCCTTAGGCCGCGCCCAGGGGGCGCACCCCTGTCTTGTGGGCCCCTCGGGAGTCCCCTAACCCTAATTCCAGCTCTATATATTCTCAAATATTCCCCGAACATCAGAAGCGTCCACCAAAATACTTTTCCGTCGCCGCAAGCCTTTGTTCCCGTGAGATCCCATCTTGGGGCCTTTTTCGGCACTCTGTCGGAGGGGGATTCGATCACGGAGGGCCTCTACATCAACCTTGCTGCCCTTCCGATGAAGCGTGAGTAGTTTACCACAGACCTATGGGTCCATATCTAGTAGCTAGATGGCTTCTTCTCTCTCTTTGATCTTCAATACAATGTTCTCCTCGATGTTCTTGGAGTTCTATCCAATGTAATCTTCTTTTGCTGTGTGTTTGTTTTGCTGTGCGTTTGTTGAGATCCGATGAATTGTGGATTTATGATCAGATTATTTATGAATATTATTTGAGTCTTCTCTGAATTCTTTTATGCATCATTAAGCTATCTTTGTATTTCTCTTCGAACTATCGGTTTGGTTTGGCCAACTAGATTGGTTTTTCGTGCAATGGGAGAGGCGCTTAGTTCTGGGTTCAATCTTGCGGTGTCCTTACATAGTGACAGAAGGGGTAGCGAGGAACGTATTGTATTGTTTCCATCAAGGATAAAAAGATGGGGTTTATGTCATATTGCTTGAGTTTATCCCTCTACGTCATGTCATCTTACTTAAAGCATTACTCTATTCTTATGAACTTAATACTCTAGATGCAGGCAGGAGTCGGTCGATGTGTGGAGTAATAGTAGTAGATGCAGAATCATTTCAGTCTACTTGTCACGGACGTGATGCCTATATTCATGATCATTGCCTTAGATATCATCATAATTATGCGCTTTTCTATCAATTGCTCAACAGTAATTTGTTTACCTACCGTATGTTTTCTTTCAAGAGAGAAGCCTCTAGTGAAACCTATGGCCCCCGGGTCTATTTTTCATCATATATTTTCAGATCTATAAACCAAAAAACCAATAAATACCTTGCTGCAATTTATTTATATTTACTTTAGTTTGCTCTTTTATTTATCTTTTATACCTATCTCTATTAGATCTCACTCTTGTTCGTGACCATGAAGGGATTGACAGCCCCTTTTTCGCGTTGTGTGCAAGTGTTTGTTAGTTTGTGTAGGTGCATATATTGGAGACTGATATGTCTTCGTCGTATCTATAATTTTTGATTGTTTCATGCCAATATTCTACAGCTTTCATATACTTTTGGAAACTTTTTATACTATTTTTTGGGACTAACATATTGATCCAGTGCCCAATGCCAGTTCCTGTTTGTTGCAAGTTTTTTTTGTTTCACAGAAAATCCATATCAAACGAAGTCCAAACGCGATAAAAACTTACGGATATTTTTATGAAATATATGTGATTTTTGGGAAAAAGAAGCAATGCGAGACGATGCCCGAGGGGCCCACAAGCCACAGGGGCGCGCCCCAGGGGGTTGAGCGCACCCTGGACCCTTGTGGTCACCCCGTAAGGCAGTTGGTGCCCTTCTTTCATCGCCAGAAAGCTAATATCCGGATAAAAATTGTGTTAAAATTTCAGCCCAATCGGAGTTACGGATCTCCGGGAATTTAAGAAACGGTGAAAGGCCAGAATCTGGGAACGCGGAAACAGAGAGAAACAGAGAGACAGATCCAATCTCGGAGGGGCTCTCGCCCCTCCGCCGCCATGGAGGCCATGGACCAGAGGGGAAACCCTCCTCCCATCTAGGGGGGAGGTCAAGGAAGAAGAAGAAGGAGGGGGGCTCTCTCTCCCTTTCTGCTGATGGTGCTGGAACGCCACCGGGGCCATCATCGTGACGGTGATCTACACCAACAACTTGGCCGCCGTCATCATCAACTCTCTCCCCCTCTATGTAGCGGTGTAACAGCTCTTCTCCCCGCTGTAATCTCTACTTAAACATGGTGCTCAACGCTATATATCATTTCCCAATGATGTGTGGCTATCCTATGATGTTTGAGTAGATCCGTTTTGTCCTATGGGTTGATTGATGATCGTGATTGGTTTGAGTTGCATGTTTTATTATTGATGATGTCCTATGGTGCTCTCCGTGTCGCGCAAGCATGAGGGATCCCCGCTGTAGGGTTTGCAATATGTTCATGATTCTCTTATGGTGGGTGGCGTGAGTGAAAGAAGCACAGACCCGAGTAAGTAGGTTGTTTGCATATGGGAGTAAAGAGGACTTGATACTTTATAATGCTATGGTTGGGTTTTACCTTAATGATCTTTAGTGGTTGCGGATGCTTGCTAGAGTTCCAATTATAAGTGCATATGATCCAAGTAGAGAAAGTATGTTAGCTTATACCTCTCCCTCGTATAAAATTGCAATAATGATTACCGGTCTAGTTATCGATTGCCTAGGGACAAATAACTTTCTTGTGACAAAAAGCTCTCTACTAAAATTAACTTAGTTGTCTCTTTATCTAAACAACCCCTAGTTTTTATTTACCTGTTCTTTATTATCTTGCAAACCTATCCCTTTACACCTACAAAGTACTTCTAATTTCATACTTGTTCTAGGTAAAGCAAACGTTAAGCGTGCGTAGAGTTGTATTGGTGGTCGATAGAACTTGAGGGAATATTTGTTCTACCTTTAGCTCCTCGTTGGGTTCGACACTCTTAATTATCGAGAAAGGCTACAATTGATCTCCTGTACTTGTGGGTTATCAAGACCTTTTTCTGGCGCCTTTGCCGGGGAGCAATAGCGTGGGGTGAATATTCTCGTGTGTGCTTGTTTGCTTTATCACTAAGTAATTTTTATTTGCTGTTCTAAGTTGTTCTCTATCTTTAGTTATGGATATGGAACACAAAATACCAAAAAAATTAGGTGTACTTGCTACTCATGGAGATGGGGAACCTCCTAAAACCCTCAATGCTCGTTATGTGAAAAATATTAATGATTACTTTGATAATCCTGAGAAAACCCCATTCAACTTGATAATGGGAGACACGTTGGATCAACATGAATACTTTAGGGATTATCGCTTGACACAAAAAGGGAAACTGTTATGGGATCAAATTGATATGTTGCATTGGTATGCTTGGAATTTGTGCCAGAGATATGATTTTACTTGTTGCTCTAGGATGAAGGCTCCACACCTTCCCTTTTCATGCAAATTTAATGATAATGAAACCTTAGCTTCTTATGCTAATGGTAGATATGATTACTATGATGTGGAACAAATAGAAGAATTTGTTGCTTTTAAGGGTGCTTATGAAATTGAATCTTTGTTTGAAAAGTATGAAGCTTTTGATGATGATGTTAATAGACCTGAAATTTTTGCTATACTTAAATATTGCTATGAGAATTATGAATATAATGCTGATATTAATGAGTTTATTGAGAAAGTCTCCACTGTCCAAGAAGAGACTAACGTTTTGCAGGAAACTATGTGTCGGCGTACGACACCTATGGGATCAGAAGGACCCCTTTTACGGTTCGGCAGGGAGAGGGGTATACACAAAGAGCAGAACCGATGATCAACGCGAGGGGATTTTTACCCAGGTTCGGGCCGCTGATCAGCATAAAACCCTACTCCTGCTTTAGTTTATTATCAGTGTTTCCGTCCCAGTTCTTGAAGCGCTTGCAATGAACAGTGCATTCGTGTAGCAGCTACGCATGCAGAATGGGCCGAGAGTGTTTTCTCTAGTGTCCTCCCCTGTAGCAGTTGCCTTGGGCCTCCTTTTATATGCTCAAAGGGGTCACCACAGTGGCAAACTGTTCATATGCGAGGTGTAAAGTAGCTACAGGGTTATCATACCTAACTACTGACGGTTTAGGACAAATGCATTTAATACACCGTGAGGTGTCCGTTTAGGTGTCCCTACTTTCTTGGGGATGAAAAAAGGGGCCATCCCATCAGCACCGCTTAAGCTCACCTCCACTAGCGCCTTGCCACGTACCCAAGGATGGGACCGGAATGCCAGGCTGGTCGCTGCGCTGGGGCGGTGGCACAGTGGCGGAGCCTTGCCGGGTGCGAATCTTGCCGGGCTCCGCAGGCTACCCCGGTAAGATCTTGCCGGGGGCTGAGCCTCTGGTCGCTAGTTCTCCTTATCTTCTGATCCTTGGCTTGAACGTTTCTTTGATAACCTTGGATTAATCTTCAGCTACTCCCCCCGACAAGCCTTGCCACAGGTATGGCTACAACTACCCGTGCACTAGTATGGGGTACTAAAAACCCAATATTTAGTACACCGACAGGAGCCCCTGGGCCTAGGCCACACACGAGTGCGAGGCGTTGTTGGGCTAGGCCCAAACAGTGCGTGGGCACGCGTGGCAGGGGTTAACTGCTTGTAATTATTCCACTTACTGCGCTTCCCCACTACGCGCGTTGAATGCACGACGTGGGAAGCGTGCGCTGAACGGCCACGGCCGCAGCGCGCTTGTACTGGCGTATTCACATTGGGCAGTAAAAGAGGCAGCCTCGCTCCTTCCCCATAAAAAGGAATCCACAGAGGCGCCGCCCATTTACCCCCTCTTCTTTCCAATCTGGTATCTGCCATTACCTTTTCTCTCCCGAGCCCAGAACAGGACTTCTCCTCATCCGCTCACCGCCTCCGCACCCGCTCTATCCTCGGCTTCCACCTTCGCAACCGCCATGCCGCCCAAGGCTAGCAAGGGCAAGGAGACGAAAGCTGATGTCCCGGAGAGCGAGCTGGTGAAGATGCGGAAGAAGTACGTCAGCTTCGCTCCGACGCTCGACGCGCAAGCCTTGAAGAACCGGTGCTAGTGCATGTGGGCGAGGAAGACGAAAGCTCACCCCGCGACTCGCGTGGCCCCAGGTTCTTCTTCCAAAGGCGGACCAGATAGATATCCCTTCTTCGCCGCTTATTTTTATTGCGGGCTCTGTCCTCCATTCTCCGATTTCCTCATTGACATCATGTACACATACGGTTTTCATCTCCTGGATTTCACGCCGAATGCCGTAACATGCATGTCCATCTTTGCCCATCTTTGCGAAAACTTTGCCGGAGTAGTTCCCAACACTGCCCTCTTCCGCCATTACTTTATTCCTCGCATCCAAAAAGGGGAAGCCCTTTCCAATTCTATCGCCTGGATTCCAAGGGCATGGAACAAGGAGATATACCCAGATGGGGTTTACCGCGAGAAGTGGGAAGAATGGCAGTCCGAGTGGTGCTGGATCAAGGAAGCAGATCCCCATCCATTTTGTTCACCCCGGCGGCAGAAGGCGGTCCGTGGCGAGGACTGGAGTGATCTCGATGCTCAAGATGATAAGCTCTCGATCACCACCACAGGATCCTCCGTTTGAGAGTTGCCGGGCTCACAATAGAGATGATTGGCTCTGACTTCCTTCGCTGCCGCATCGCTCCTCTGCAGAATAAGGGGAGACCAGCTTGGGAGTACCGGAACGTGGCAGACATCATGAGGTTGCGCCCCAGACTGAATAATAATTTGACAATCATGCAGCTTGGCGCTCTCCGCCACAGGCTATTTCAGCGTGAGGACAAGCATAAGTTGCCGGCGGGAATTATCCCTTTGATCAACAACTCCGCCCTGGGGTCAATCATCGCCACAATGCCAATGTTCAACGCCCATGGCCTTGACGCGACTTGGGCCGAGCCATCTGCGGAGCAGGCACAAAAGTTCTTTGACAACTTGTCGGAGAGGGCCATCCGGGAAGAAACAAACCTCATCCGCGCCACCACCGATGAAGAAGTGGCGTATATCGCCACTAGGGTGGAAGAGGTGAATCTTCCCGAGGAGGCCGGCAGCGTCGGCTTCGCGGAATGGGAAACCAGCGACACAGAAGTCGTATTGGAAGAGAATCCTGCCGGGGAGGATAAGGCTGCCGGGGAATAGAGCGGCGCAGCCGCCGAGAGCTAATCTGAAGAGGACGCAGCCGAAGGATTGCTGCTGGAGGAGCCCCCAGCTCCAAAGAAGGCAAAAGGTGTCCATCAGAAAGCCGCCTCTAGCGTCCCAGCAGACCAACCTCCTTCGAGCAGCGACGCTCCCGGCAAGAAGGCGGCCGGCAAGGCTGCACCGCGGCAAGGGGTTCGACAGCAACCCATGCGGCGCACGAGACACACACCCGCGGCAACCACTGGGGCGGCAGGGGCGTCTCATACAACAGCACCAGAAGCTGAGGCGACAGAGTCACGCCAACCCCCTGCACCTGCCGCAGCCAAGCGACCCAGGACCCCTCCTCCGTCTCCCCATACAGACACTGTGACGAAGGTCGATTTCGACATCTCCGGCTTCAGTCCGGAATGAGAAGAGGAAGAGTAAGTATTCTGTCACAGCCTTTATCTCCCAAAATTCTGAATTCGATTGATCTTATTGCCTTGCTTTGTCTTGTCTCTGCAGTGATTTAGAAACTTTGGCGGAAAGGGTGGCGAAGAGGGCGAAGACTTCCACGGGCAACGAGCCCCCGACAAGCTCCTCAAGCGTGCCAGAAACTATCATCATCAGCCCGGATCTTAGCCCGCGACGCAGCCCCCAGCGCAGCCCCCAGCGTGAGTGCACTACTCGTTTTCCGCTGGCGGGTGCTGAGGTTTCTACCCTTGCCGCTGATATCCTTGGGCTTGCAGGAGAAGAACAGCAACAGGGAGAGCCATTGGAAGACGCCCCCGTCGTGCCGCCTCCGTCAACCACGCTGCCCGCAAGTGCATCTCCGGCAAGAGCTTCCACCGACGAGCCTACCTTGGTGGAGGAGGGGCCGGCAAACTTGGGCACCGGCAACCCTTTCCCGGCAACCAATGTTGCCGGGACGGGTGAAGCTACCCCTCCACAGCTCGATGCAGGTGACTGTTTGCCTCAGAGCACTTGTTACTCCTTCCCTTGTCTTTCTCTCTCTTTGTCTTCTTGGACTTCAATCTTGATCTTATTCTGTTTCCCTCCTTCATCCTTCAGAATTCCCTGTGATGGAACACATGGACGTCGACGCTGTCATCGAGGAGACCGCCAGGGATGTTGCCGCCGAAGCCGACAAGATCGCTGCTAGCGAGGCCGCCAAGGACGCCACTGTCGAGGCCGGCAGAAATGCTACTGACGAGGCCGCCAAGGCTGCACAGGAGGAGGCCGCCAAGAAATCTGCTGAGAGGGCCGACAATGAGGCTAGTGACCGCACTGATGACATTCCTGCTGCAGGAGCGCCAGGTGCTACACCGGCCACAGAGCCCCCAGTCACAGGTGAGACGATTGTCGAGGACCAACCATCGACATCCGAGGCTCCCCCATCGAGAAAATATCTCAAGGTTGGCGACAACCTATTCGTCAACTTGCCGGGGACGGCAAGTATTGTAGCGCTGACCAAAGGGGAAACTTTTGATGAAGAAATCATCACCGCTGCCGGGCTTGAGATCGTCGATGAACCAAGCGCCAGCAGTGGCAAATCTGAAGAAGATTAGCTCCTCCAGGGCATGGGTGCTAATTTCCGCAAGCTCCAAGCGCTCCACCTTGCTCGAAAGGAGAAGGCAGACACTAGAGCTGCAGTTGTCGAAGCAGCCGAGGCGGATTTCCAGAAGCGCGTTGAGTAAATTCAGATCTGGTACGCTGAGGCCTTTCAGGAGTTGACTGCCAGCCGGGAACAAGTGAGCCAAAGCTGGACAGAGCTCCTCCTGAAGCAATCTGACATAGAGAAGGCGCAAGAGGAAGCTGCGCAAAGGGTTGCCACTGAGGATGCTCTCTTGACGGAGCGCCGCATTGGGCTTGACGCTCACAAAGAAGATCTTGCCATGCGTGAGCAGGCACTTGCTGCTAAACTCCGCGGCAAGGATGAAGAAATTGAAAAGCTTGTCGCGCAGCGGACCCAAAAGCTGGAGCAGAAGCACAAGGAGGCGCTCGAAGCTTCAACTGTAGATCACGCCAGCAAGCTCAAGGAAACCATCGATGCCGCCGAGGCCGCAGAGGCCGCCAAGAACAAGTTGAGCAACAAAGTGAAGAAGCTGGAAATGGATCTTGAGGAACACGGCAAGGAGCTCTCGACGCTCAAAGGTGACAGGGAGAAAACCCTCCATAGCCTGGTGGAGATGCAAATTGCTATATCCGATAAGACCAGACAGCTCTCTTCAGCAAACGATGCCATTGCCGATCTGAGGCTGAAGCTGACCACGCTGGAAAAGTTTTTTGAGGATGACAGGGCCCACGAAAAGGCCCTGAGCAAAAATCTCCAGGATGAGAGGAACTTGCTTAAGAGCGCTGCCGCCGCCCAAATTGACTATGAAAAGGGTGTGAAGATCTGGACTGATCGCCTTGTCGACACCGCGGAGAAGCTCACAGCACAACTGTCAACCGTGGACCGGGACGGCCTGGAACGCTTCAGGTACTCCTCTGAAGAAAGGATATCCCCGAGCGCCAGGCTAACCATGTTCTTTGAAAGCATCATTGAAGCTCTGAAGCTACTCCAGTCCAATCGAGCGACCCAACTGGCCAATGAATCCTGCAAGCTTTGCCGGGCCGTGCTTTGCAAGGTACTCATCAAGGTGGTGCACAAGAACCCTGGCGTTGACCTCACCAACGTGCTTGATCGCTTGCCGAAGGACACAGATCTCAAGGCACTTAAGGAGCTTGTCGCGCCCATCCTTGAGAAGGTAGATTCAATCAAGAGGGTTGAAGGCCAGCGCCGGGACTAGCCGTCTCACTTTTCCTTGCCGCCACCATTCCATGCCAAAGACAATTTAGTCTCAAGTTAGAACCGCGGCAATTATTGATGTAATATAACTTGCTATGATTGGGTATATGCATGCTATTTCCTCTGTCCGATTTCTTTTCGTATGGCATACGCCCTACGCTTACTGGAAACTTGCCGGCGCGCAACCTACCGCGAGCACTGGGTGCGGGACTTCAGCAGCCTACTGGAGGCGCAGCAGCCGGCAAGATACCTTGGCGTTCTTGGCGCAGCCACTTAGACTGTTGAGCGGACTCGAAACAAAATAAGGGCGCAACCAATTACGACAAGGGTTCCTTCGCGTGCAGGTTTTCCATACAAGGGCTGAAATCGTCTAAAGAAAATAGCCTGATAGTAAAAATTGAAAAACTTGCTCAAAGTTTCGCAACTTAGCTTCTTGTCGCTGTACTCCTTCCGGCAAGACATCGATTCTGAACATCGCCCATTGGTATCCATACCTTCCTTCCCCCCCCCCCCCCCGGCAAACTTGCGCGCGAGGGAACCTTCTATTCCTTGAGAAAAAGAAAGAAGAGAAAACAGAGATATGGAACCTTGGTGGTTCGTTTATGCTTACCGGGAGCAAGTGTCATACAATATCTCAGACAAGCATGCATATATATATATATATATATATAAACATGGAGATCAACAAGAAATGTACAACACTTAAGCTTATTCAACTGCACACAGGGTCTGCGCCTGGCTTTGTACAAAGGATTATATGCCTTGCTGGCAAGACTCGTACAAAAGGAGGTTGTCGGGAGCCCCCGGCAACCGCGCCTTATGGGTAGAACTTGCGAAGATGTTCGATATTCCAAGCGTTGCTCACTGGAACGCCATCCTCGTTCTCCAGGTTGACAGCACCGGGCCTGGTGACTCGCACTACCCGATAAGGGCCTTCCCACTTTGGCGTCAACTTGTTTGAATTCTTGGCGGACTGAATCCACCGAAGAACAAGGTCGCCTTCCTTAAGGCTTCAGGAATGAACTTTGCGGCTATGGTAGCGGCACAAAGCTTGCTGGTAGCGTGTAGCTCACACAGCAGCCTGAAGACGATCCTCCTCAAGGAGCATAGCATCATCTTGACGCAGTTGCTCTTGCTCAAGCTCATCATAAGCGAGCACTCGAGGTGACCCGTATATGAGTTCCGTGGGGAGAACTGCCTCTGCTCCATAAACCAGAGTGAAGGGTGTCTGGCCAGTGGCTCGATTTGGTGTCATTCTGATTGACCAAAGAACCGCTGGCAACTCATCAATCCAATGCCTTCCGCACTTTTTCAGCTTGTCAAAAGTTCTGGTCCTGTGACCGCGCAACACTTCAGCATTAGCCCTCTCCGCTTGGCCGTTGCTTCTTGGGTGGGCAATAGAGGCAAAACAAACTTTGCCGCCAAGGTCTTGGACGTATTGCATGAAGGTGCGGCTCGTGAATTGTGTGCCATTGTCGATGATGATCCTGTTGGGCACACCAAAACGGCAAACTATTCCTTTAAAGAACTTGATGGCTGATTGTGCTGTCACCTTCCTCACCGCCTCCACCTCCGGCCACTTTGTGAACTTGTCGATTGCAACGTACAAGTACTCAAATCCCCCAGTAGCACGGGGAAAGGGGCCCAGAATGTTGAGCCCCCAGACCAAAAATGGCCAGGAGAGAGGGATTGTCTGAAGGGCTTGAGCTGGCTGATGTGATTTCTTTGAATGAAACTGGCACGCTTCACACTTGGTTACTAGTGCAGCTGCATCCTGGAGAGCAGTGGGCCAAACGAAACCTTGTCGGAATGCCTTTCCGACAAGCGCTCTTGATCCTATGTGAGAGCCACATATGCCTCCATGTATCTCTGCCAACAGCTCCAGTCCATCCTCCCGAGGAATACACTTCAATTTCACACCGTTCGGTCTCTTCCTGTATAGAACGCCATCGATGAACTGGTACATGCTAGACTGACGGGCTACTTTTTCCTCTTCTTCCTGCTCCTCAGGGAGTTCTCCTGTCTGAAGAAAATGGACAATGAGTTGTGCCCATGCTGGAGCCTGGGGCTCGACAACTAGGACTAAAGGCATCTCTTCTTCCGGGGGAAAGTTTGTCTCGACGGCAAGGGCCTGAGCCTCTGCCGGAGCCTGTCGTTCCCCGGCAGGCTTGCCACTGATCCCGGCGACTTCCTTGCCGGCGGCTCCCGGGAGCTCTGCACTGACCAGAATTCAACTTCCTTATCTTTTCTTGCCTCATTGATGGCACTACAGATGGCTGAGTTAAATGGAGCACAAAAGTTCCTGGTTCCACAGGTAACTTGAGGGCAGCGCGCTTTGACAGGTCATCAGCTATACTGTTTTCGGCACGAGGAATGTGCTTTGTTTGCAAACTGTCAAAGCGCTCTTCCATTTTTCTCCTTCACCCACGTAGGCTTGCATCAATGGACTCTGATAATCTTTATTGACTTGCCTGACAACAAGCTGCGAACTGCCTTTGATGATTAGCTTCTTGATACCAAGGTCTGCCGCGATCCTGAGACCGGCAAGCAGCCCTTCGTACTCCGCAGTGTTGTTTGTCAAGCTCTCCCGGGGAAAATGCATCTGAATTACATACTTGAGGTGCTCTCCGGTGGGTGCGACAAGCAGCACGCCAGCACCGGCGCCTTGCAGCGAGAAAGCTTCGTCAAAGTACATAATCCATTCCCGATCGGTTTCCTTGCCGGGAAGAGTCGTTTCTTGAATCTCTTCGTCTGGCGTTGGGGTCCATTCCGCAATGAACTCTGCCAAGGCTCTGCTCTGAATTGTTGAAGTACTTTCAAACTTGAGACAAAAGCTTGATAGTTCCAACGCCCACTCCACAATCCTGCCGGTTGCCTCCGAATTTCGCAAAATCCACTGCAACGGGAAGTGAGTGACGACGGAAATCTCATGTGCTTGAAGATAATGGTGCAGCTTCCTCGAGGCCATGAGAAGGCCGAAGAGCAGCTTCTGCACACCAGAGTATCTTGACCTAGCTCCCTGTAAAAGGGAGCTGACAAAATAAACTGGGCGCTGCACCATCTTCCTCTTTTGCACTGATTCCTCTGGCTGCGCAGATCCTATCTTGCCGGCACCAGACCCTACCGAGGAAGATCCCGGTGCATCACTTGACGGTCCTGCCACTGCCGTTGCTTCCTCATCGGCTTCTCTCTGTGCCACTAACGCATCACTAACCACTTGATTTGTTGCCGCTAAATACAGCAGCAACGACTCTCGTGGCCTAGGCGCGACTAGCGTCAGCGGAGACGAGAGGTACCTCTTCAAATCTTGCAGCGCTGCCTCCACTTCCGGAGTCCATCTCATTGGACCTGCTTTCTTCAAAATTTTGAAAAAGGGCAGGGCGCGCTCAACAGATTTGGAGATGAACTTGCTCAAGGCAGCAACACAGCCGGCAAGGTGACGTACATCCTTGACGCGTCTTGGCGCTTCAATCTGCTCAATAGATTTGATCTTGTCGGGGTTCGCCTCGATCCCCCGCTGAGATACAAAGAACCCGAGAAGCTTGCCGGAAGGGACGCCAAACACACACTTCTCAGGATTGAGCTTTAAATTGATCTTGCACAGATTTGTAAATGTTTCTTCTAAATCTTGTATGAGCGTTGCTTTATCCTTGGTTTTGACCACTATGTCATCCATGTATTCTTCCATATTTCTATGTAGCTGAGGCTCAAAACCAAATTGGACCGCTCTCGCAAATGTAGAACCAGTACTTTTCAACCCGAAAGGCATTCGTATAAAACAATACGTACCACATGGGGTGATAAATGCGGTCTTTTCTTCATCTTCTTTTGCCATGAAGATCTGATGATATCCTGAGTAAGCATCTAGAAACGACAGTAGGTCACAACCAGCAGTGGAGTCCACAATCTAGTCGATGCGCAGCAAGGGGAAAGGATCTTTTGGACAGGCTTTATTGAGGTCTGTATAATCAATACACAGCCTCCATTTCCCATTCGCCTTGCGCACTACAACCGGATTGGCCAACCACGTTGGGTGAAGCACTCCTCTGACCAAACCTGTCGCTTCTAACTTCCTGATTTCTTCGGCAATGAATTCTTATCGCTCCAAGGCTTGCTTCCTCACCCTCTGCTTGACGGGCCGCGTGTGAGGACAGACAGCAAGGTGGTGCTCAATTACCTCCCTGGGAACACCAGGGATGTCAGATGGTTGCCATGCAAACACATCGACATTCGCCCGGAGGAAGGCAACGAGCGCGCTTTCCTATTTGTCATCTAGGGTGGAACTTATGGTGAAAGTTCCTCCCGTTCCGTCCTCCTTGACGGGCACCTTCTTGGTCTCTGGTGGAGCAGCCTTGGACTTCTTGTTCTTGCCGGTGGAACTCTCTGGTGCGTCCTCAACGGAAGCGCAGCACTCCAAGGAGGTGCGCTTGCCGGGGTTCATGCCAGAGATCTTGCCAGTCTTCTTCTTCTCCCCTCGGGAGTTCCAGTGGCAGGAGCAGATGCCTTGATGGCAGGTGCTGCGGCTACCTCCCGGTAGAGTTGGTCGGTGCATATTAGTGCATCCTTCTTGTCGGAGTGGACCGTGATGACACCAATCGGCCCGGGCATCTTCAACACATTATACGCATAGTGTGATGCCGCCATGAACTTGGCCAGCGCTGGGCGGCCAAGGATCCCATTGTATGACATGGGGATCTTGGCGACATCGAACACTACCTTCTCTGTCCTGTAGTTGAGTTCGCTACCAAATGTTACCAGTAGCGTAATCTTGCCTTTTGGCTGGGTCCTTCCTGGATTGATCCCTTGAAACGTGCCCATTTCTTTGAAATCTTCATCAGGAATTTGTAGCTTCTTGAGCACGTCCGGCGAGATTAAGTTCAGCCCGGCCCCACCGTCAACTAGCACTTTTGTCACCTTGAGGTTGCGGATTGTCGGTGAAACCAACAAGGGCAAACACCTGACCGCAGTTGTGCGGTCTGGGTGATCCTCGGTGTCAAAAATGATAGGCGTGTTGGACCACTTCAAATGTTTCCGTGCGCCAAATGATGGTTCCCTCGCATTAACCTCACGCGCCGACTGTTTAAGTTGGCGGTGAGAAGAATGCAACGAGGCGCCCCCGTCGATACACATGGCCTCTGTGGCTTTCTGAAACTCGTGCTCACTGGATTCGTCATCTTCCTCATCATCATTGCCCCCCTCGTCCTTGTCGTGGCCTCGGGCGGGCCTCTCCTTCTTTTGCTTAGCCTTGCCGCGGCGGCGTCCTCGGCCACCACGCTTCTTGCCAGATCCCTCAGCACCGTTTTGGGCCTTCTCCTTGTCTCGTCTTTCATACTCAGCTCTCTGCTTCTCGACAAGCTGCTCAACTTGCCGGCAGTTTTGGAGGTCGTGGCCCTTGGTGCGGTGGATCTTGCAATACTGTTTGCCGGAGTCTTCCGACTTGTCGGCAGCCGCCAAGGCCTGACAGGAGGCGCACCCGGCAACTTCCTTGCCGGGGTCGTCAACCTTGGCCTTCTTGGCGGTGCCGGGGTTGCTGGATTCCTTGACAGCAAGCACGGCCTTGCCTTTACGCTTCTTGTTCCGCCGCCGGCCCTTCTTTGACGGGGTTGCAGCATCTGCATCCTCAGATTCTCCCCTTGCACCAACAGCCTCGCCGGGAAGTTTTCTCCCTTCTTCAGCTCTAGCGCACTTGTCGGCGAAAGCATAAAGCTCGGCAATACTCCTAACCTTGTTCATCGCCAGCTCTTCGCGCATCTTGCGGTTACGCACATTCTGATGAAACGTGCTAACGACAGCGGCAGGATGAACGTCTGGAATATTGTACTGCACCCGGCTAAATCTCTAGATAAACTTGCGCAGGGGCTTGCCCTCCTTTTGAGGGAGGATATGCAAATCACTTTCTTGGCTAGGAGCTTGGTGGCCTCCAACAAAGGCGCCAACAAACTGATGGCACATATCTGACCAAGAAGAAATGGAATTCTCCGGCAGATGCATCAACCACGACTTGACGTTGCGTTTGGGCACCAACGGGAAGTAGTTGGCAAGTATGTTGTCGTCTCGGCCCCCGGCAGCCTACACCGCAATGGTGTAGATGCTCAGGAACTCCGAGGGGTGAGTCTTGCCGTCATATTTCTCCGGGACCTCCGGTTTGAACGTTCGAGAGTTGGGCCACTGGACTCGCCGCAGCTCATGGGTAAACGCTGGACAACCTACCTCATAGGGCAAGTCGCCTGCATCCCCCGGCGCAGGCTTGTCGACAGTAGGCCCTGCGTGTTTATCAGACTGATAATGCGCCTCCCGTCGCCGCTCGATGGTAGTTCGAGCGTCCTCTTTGCTTCGTTCCCGAAGAACTTGACGCTGATCGCGGCGCATCCGCGGATCGGACGATGCCGTGGAGTCGTCGTCACGGCCGTCGGTCCGCGTGGTCACATCGCCTCCAGTCTTCTCACCATCGGCTCGCACCGGATCGATAGACCGCTGCTGCGAGGGCCCTGCCTGCTGCGGCCCATACTTGTTGACGAAGCCGATGAGGCTCTGAATAGTGGATCGCCACTCCTCCATCTCCTCCGGAGCAGGAGGAAAATCGAGGAGCAGCTGCACATGTGCCAAAGCTTCTGCTGGCGTAGGCGGCGGCGACAGGTGCGAGGTACGTGAGGTGCTCTGACTCCTAACAGTGTTAGAAGGAGTACCATCATGATCACGCGACCGCGCGCCACTTCCACCGGCAGTTTGGCGTGCATGCTGGGCCTACGCACCATGGGATTGATGCGCAGAAGTCTTTTCCTGGAGATGTTCAGAACTACCAACGCCACAGCGCTGCTCGTCACGTGCGACCTGGGAAGGCCGCAACGCCTGCGCCGGCGTGGGAGTCCGAGAAGGTGTCCTCCGATCTCTGGAGTTCGCTGCGCCGCCTGTAGGTAGCACAGCTCCATCCCTGGATCTAGCGGCGTGCGGGTTGCCATCGCCGCTGCGAACGATGCCGCTTGCCTGGCTCGGATCACCAGAACGCCGTGGAGGCTCTAAACCTCCACCTCCTGAATCCACGCCGTCACCCGTCCGAGTAGGCACGGGCAAGACGGACGTAGACGGAACAACCGCTGCCACGTTCTTCTTCTTGGGTGGCATGGTGACAAAGATGTCGAAGAAACTGACGCGCTGATCACAGGATCAGGCTCGCGTAACCTCGATCCCCCTATCCTGGCGCGCCAAAGATGTCGGCGTATGACACCTATGGGATCTGAAGGACCCCTTTTACGGTTCGGCAGGGAGAGGGGTATACACAAAGAGCAGAACCGATGATCAACGCGAGGGGATTTTTACCCAGGTTCGGGCCGCTGATTAGTGTAAAATCCTACTCCTGCTTTAGTTTATTATCAGTGTTTCCATCCCAATTCTTGGAGCGCTTGCAATGAACAGTGCGTTCGTGCAGCAGCTACGCATGCAGAATGGGCCGAGAGTGTTTTCTCTAGTGTCCTCCCTTGTAGCAGTTGCCTTGGGCCTCCTTTTATATGCTCAAAGGGGTCACCATAGTGGCAAACTGTTCATATGTGAGGTGTAAAGTAGCTACAGGGTTATCATACCTTACTACTGACGGTTTAGGACAAATGCATTTAATACACCGTGAGGTGTCCGTTTAGGTGTCCCTACTTTCTTGGGGATGGAAAAAGGGGCCATACCATCAGCACTGCTTAAACTCACCTCCACTAGCGCCTTGCCACGTACCCAGGGATGGGACCAGAATGCCAGGCTGGTCGCTGCGCTGGGGCGGTGGCACAGTGGCGGAGCCTTGCCGGGTGCGAATCTTGCCGGGCTCCGCAGGCTACCCCGACAAGATCTTGCCGGGGGCCGAGCCTCTGGTCGCCAGTTCTCCTTATCTTCTGATCCTTGGCTTGAACGTTTCTTTGATAACCTTGGATTAATCTTCAGCTGCTCCCCCCGACAAGCCTTGCCGCAGGTATGGCTACAACTGCCCGTGCACTAGTATGGGGTACTAAAAACCCAATATTTAGTACACCGACACTATGGAAGAAGAAATTGAGGATACTGTGAGCTCATTAGATGAAAAAGATGAGGAGGAGAGCGAAGAACAAAGGAAGGAAGAGCGGATTTATCACCCGTGCTCACCTTCTAATGAGAGTAACTCTTCAACTCATACATTGTTTAATTTCCCTTCGTGCTTACCGAAGGATGAATGCTATGATAATTGCTATGATCCCTTGGATTCGTTTGAAATATCCCTTTTTGATGAACTTGATGCTTTCTATGCTTGTGGCCATGATGCCAATATGAATTATGCTTATGGAGATGAAGTTGCTATAGTTCCTTATGCTAAGAATGAAATTATTGCTATTGCACCCACACATGATAGTCCTATTATCTTTTTGAATTCTCCCAACTACACTATATCGGAGAAGTTTGCGCTTATTAAGGACTATATTGATGGGTTGCGTTCTACCATTGCACATGATGATTTTGATAAATATAATATGCATGTGCTTGCTGCTCCTACTTGCAATTATTATGAGAGAGGAACTACATCTCCGCCTCTCTATGTTTCCAATATGATAAAATTGCAAGAAACTGTTTATACTATGCATTGGCCTTTACTATGTGTGCATGAATTGTTCTTTTATGACATGCCGATGCATAGGAAGAGAGTTAGACTTCGTTGTTGCATGATATATGTTGCTTCGTGCTCACTACTTAATCACAAATCATTGTTAATTAAAATTGGCTTCGATATACCTTGGGATCCGGGTGGATCCATTACTTGAGCACTATATGCCTAGCTTAATGGCTTTAAAGAAAGCGCTGCCAGGGAGACAACCCAGAAGTTTTAGAGAGTCATTTATTTCTATTAAGTTCTTTTATAAAGTTTAAAAACAAAAAAATAAAGTGGGGAACCTAAAACTTTTCAAAAAGAAAAGTGAAAGTAAGAAGGACGAGCACCGTTGAAGTGGGGGAGCACCTTGAACTTTGTTCATGCCCATGGAAACTTTGCAAATCTTGAATTACAAAAACTTTTCAACAAAAATAATTATCCGCTTGTACAAATCCATTGTATTATAAAAATAATGTGCCAAGATTTGCCTTTAGGATGATTAGATTGCTTGTTTGGTATGTGCAGTGGAAAAATAGAAACTTTGGCTATAGCGCGTGAATTTACATTTTTTTACTGGAATGTCAGAAGCTTCTGAAACTTTTTGTACAGTACTGCTATACAAATTGTTTATTTTGTCCTCATTTTTCAGAATTTTTAGAGTTACAGAAGTATGGTGAATGTTCAGATTACTACAGACTGTCCTGTTTTTGATAGATTCCATTTTTTATGCATTGTTTTGCTCGTTTTGATGAAAATATCGATTTTATCGGTGGTCTAAGCCATGGGGAAGTTATAATACAGTAGCTACAATGCAAAAACAAAATATGAATGGGTTTTCAGCAGTACTTAAAGTGGTGATTTGTTTTATTATACTAACGGATCTCACGAGGGTTTTGTTAAGTTTTGTGTGATTGAAGTTTTCAAGTTTTGGGTGAGATCACGACGGATGAAGGAATAAGGAGTGGCAAGAGCCTAAGCTTGGGGATGCCCGAGGCACCCCAAGGTAATATTCAAGGACTCCCAAGCAACTAAGCTTGGGGATGCCCCGGAAGGCATCCCCTCTTTCTTCCAACGATCATCGGTAATTTTACTTGGAGCTATATTTTTATTTGTCACATGATATGCGTAAATCTTGGAGCGTCGTGTGCTTTTTATTTTTATTTTGATATTGCACCATGCTCGTATGAGATAGTCCTTAGTTGATTTATAGAATGCTTCATGTGCTTCGCTTATATCATTTGAAGTTTGGATTGCCTGTTTCTCTATGCATAGAAAACCGCCATTTGTAGAATGCTCTTTTGCTTCACTTATATTTGTTAGAGCGTGGGCATATCTTTTGTAGAAAGAATTAAACTCTCATGCTTCACTTATATCTATTTAGAGAGTTAACAGGAATTGGTCATTCACATGGTTAGTCATAAAATCCTACATAAAACTTGTGGATCACTGAATAGGATATGTTTGATTCCTTGAAATAGTTTTGCGATATAAAGATAGTGATATTAGAGTCATGCGAGTGATTAATTGTGGATTGGTAGAAATACTTGTGTTAAGGTTTGTGATTCCCGAAGCATGCATGTATGGTGAACCGTTATGTCATGAAGTCGGAGCATGATTTATTTTTTGATTGTCTTCCTTATGAGTGGCGGTCGGGGACGAGCTATGGTATTTTCCTACCAATTTATCCCCCTAGGGGCATGCGTGTAGTACTTTGTTTCGATAGCTAATAAATTTTTGCAATAAGTATGTGAGTTCTTTATGACTAATGTTGAGTCCATGGATTATACGCACTCTCACCCTTCCATCATTGCTAGCCTCTTCGGTACCGTGCATTGCCCTTTCTCACCTCGAGAGTTGGTGCAAACTTCGCCGGTGCATCCAAACCCCGTGATATGATACGCTCTATCACACATAAGCCTCCTTATATCTTCCTCAAAACAGCCACCATACCTACCTATCATGGCATTTCCATAGCCATTCCGAGATATATTGCCATACAACTTCCATCAGCATCATATACATGACTTGAGCATTCATTGTCATATTGCTTTGCATGATCGTAAGATAGCTAGCATTATATTTTCATGGCTTGTCCGTTTTTTGATATCTTTGCTATGCTAGATCATTGCACATCCTAGTACACTGCCAGAGGCATTCATATAGAGTCATATTTTGTTCTAGTATCGAGTTGTAATATTGAGTTGTAAGTAAATAAAAGTGTGATGATCATCATTATTAGAGCATTGTCCCAGTGAGGAAAGGATGATGGAGACTATGATTCCCCCACAAGTCGAGATGAGACTCCGGACGAAAAAAAAAGGCCAAAAAAAGGGAGAGAGCCCAAAAGAAAAAAATGAGAGAAAAAGAGAGAAGGGGCAATGCTACTATCCTTTTACCACACTTGTGCTTCAGAGTAGCACCATGTTCTTGATATAGAGAGTCTCTTGAGTTATCACTTTCATATACTAGTGGGAATTTTCATTATAGAACTTGGCTTGTATATTCCGATGATGGGCTTCCTCAAATGCCCGAGGACTTCATGAGCAAGCAAGTGGGATGCACACCCACTTAGTTTTTCAGTTTGAGATTTCCTACACTTATAGCTCTAGTGCATCTGTTGCATGGCAATCCCTACTCACTTGCATTGACATCAATTGATGGGCATCTCCATAGCCCATTGATTAGCCGCATCGATGTGAGACTTTCTCCTTTTTTGTCTTCTCCACACAACCTCAACCACCATATTCTATTCCACCTATAGTGTTATATCCATGACTCACGCTCATGTATTGCGTGAAAGTTGAAAAAGCTTGAGAACATTAAAAGTATGAAACAATTGCTTGGCTTGTCATCGGGGTTGTGCATGATGAAATACTTTGTGCGGTGAAGATGGAGCATAGCCAGACTATATGATTTTGTAGGGATAACTTTCTTTTAGCCATGTTATTTTGAGAAGACATGATTGCTTTATTAGTATGCTTGAAGTATTATTGTCTTAATGTCAAATGATAGATTAATGCCATGATTAGATTATATGATCAAGATTATGCTAGGTAGCATTTCACATAAAAAATTATCTTTTTTATCATTTACCTACTCGAGGACGAGCAGGAATTAAGCTTGGGGATGCTGATACATCTTCGTTGTATCTATAATTTTTGATTGTTTCATGCCAATATTCTACAGCTTTCACATACTTTTGGCAACTTTTTATACTATTTTTTGGGACTAACATATTGATCCAGTGCCAGTTCCTGTTTGTTGCATGTTTTTTGTTTCGCAGAAAATCCATATCAAACGAAGTCCAAACGCGATAAAAACTTATGGAGATTTTTTTTGGAATATATGTGATTTTTGGGAGAAAGAATCAACGCGAGACGATGCCCGAGGGGCCCACAAGCCACAGGGGCGCACCCCAGGGGTAGGGCGCGCCCTGGACCCTTGTGGTCACCCCGTAAGGCGGTTGGTGCCCTTCTTTCGCTGCAAGAAAGCAAATATCTGGATAAAAATCGTGTTAAAATTTCAGCCCAATCGGAGTTACAGATCTCTGGGAATTTAAGAAATGGTGAAAGGCCAGTATCTGGGAACGCAGAAACAGAGAGAAACAGAGAGACAGATCCAATCTCGGAGGGGCTATCGCCCCTCCGCCGCCATGGAGGCCATGGACTAGAGGGGAAACCTTCCTCCCATCTAGGGGGTAGGTCAAGGAAGAGGAAGAAGGAGGGGGGCTCTCTCTCCCTCTCTCCCGGTGGCGCCGGAATGCCGCCGGCGCCATCATCGTGACGGTGATCTACACCAACAACTTCGCCGCCATCATCACCAACTCTCTCCCCCTCTATGTAGCGGTGTAACACCTCTTCTCCCCGCTGTAATCTCTACTTAAACATGGTGCTCAATGCTATATATTATTTTCCAATGATGTATGGCTATCCTATGATGTTTGAGTAGATCCGTTTTGTCTTATGGTGGGTGGCGTGAGTGACAGAAGCACAGACCCGAGTAAGTAGGTTGTTTGCGTATGGAAGTAAAGAGGACTTGATACCTTATAATGCTATGGTTGGGTTTTACCTTAATGATCTTTAGTAGTTGCGGATGCTTGCTAGAGTTCCAATCATAAGTGCATATGATCCAAGTAGAGAAAGTATGTTAGCTTATGCCTCTCCCTCGTATAAAATTGCAATAATGATTACCAGTCTAGTTATTGATTGCCTAGGGACAAATAACTTTCTTGTGACAAAAAGCTCTCTACTAAAATTAACTTAGTTGTCTCTTTATCTAAACAGCCCCTAGTTTTTATTTACGTGTTCTTTATTATCTTGCAAACCTATCCCTTTACACCTACAAAGTACTTCTAGTTTCATACTTATTCTAGGTAAAGCGAACGTTAAACGTGCATAGAGTTGTATCGGTGGTCGATAGAACTTGAGGGAATGTTTTTTCTACCTTTAGGTCCTCGTTGGGTTCGACACACTTACTTATCGAGAAAGGCTACAATTGATCCCCTATACTTGTGGGTTATCAGAGACTTGCTTGTGCCTCCTACAGGATTGATACCTTGGTTCGTAACGGAGGGAAATACTTATCTCTACTTTGCTGCATCACCCTTTCCTCTTCAAGGGAAAAAACTACGCAAGCTCAAGAAGTAGCACAGTTCGATCTCCCGTGCCCTAACTTGGCGGTGGAACACAGCTACGGCAGCAGCGGGGCAAAGATGACCGCGGCTGGCGTGAGTACGACGATGGAGAGGTTGCGATAGCTAAGCACATCTTCTCCGGCGATGATGAAGCTAGCAACGGTGCTAGGGTTGTGAGGGCGAGAGTGATAGGAGTAGTATAGGAATTAATGACCGCGGGGATAAGTATTTATAAGGAGGAGTTCGGCACGATGAATTTACTGTGCTTCCCCTGGCGGTACGTATCTGTTCGATGTGTGGCACTCATGCACAGTTTTTACAGCCACGCCACGACCGCACTAATGAGCTGTTTTGGCGGGAGGTCATTCCAGCTTCTCCGGTGACTGACAAAAATGGATAAGGATATAAAACCGTTTTAAATGTTGGTCTTAAAATCTTCGACTGACAAGGACACAGTGAAGATCATCGACACATGTCAATAGAATGCATATGAAGATTTAGAGAGAGTAGGAGAGATGAGCATAGCCGGGGTAAGGGTTCGATCACATTCACTTAGCGCAGAAAAGAGCATGTTGAAGACATAGCTATAAGTGAATGCTGTTGAGGATGAACACACACACACGCACACACACACTATATATATATAAGATCAATTAAAACGCGAAGATAAATCCATTGTTGGAGACAAACCAATCATGAAGATAATGCAATGTATGCGACGCCAAATGAAAATCTTCAAAAAAGTTTGGTGGTGGCGTTACCCACCGTATAGGAAGTATTAGACCCAGACACGATGCACAATTATCGTGGAGCTCTGAAGTCAAATTCCCCATTAATATTTTCATACTTAGAGTGTATATCTTCATGAATTGAAGACATATGTTACTTCGTGTGTTGTACATCTATGTCATCAACATGCATAAGCGTTAGGATGTGTGTCCATTCACAGGACATTTGAGGATTCTAAGATATTTAGCTCACACCACAGCTTGCAAAATCTCTTCTCATCCAAAGGCTTTGTGAAGATATCTGCCAATTGCTCTTTAGTGTTGATGTGAATGATATCAATGTCTTCCTTCAACACATGATCTCTGAGAAAATGATGACCAATCTGAATGTGATTTGTCTTGTAGTGCTGAACAGGATTGTGTGCAATCCTGATGGTGCTTTCATTGACGCAGTAGAGGGGCACCATATTCTTGTTGATGCCATAGTCCTTTGAGGGTTTGCTTGATCCAGAGAAGTTGAGCGCAGCAAGATCCAGCAATAATGTATTCAGCTTCAGTAGTAGAGAGTGACACGCAGTTCTGGTTCTTTGAAGACCAACAGACAAGTGATCGACCAAGGAAGTGGCATATGCCTGATGTAGACTTGCATTCCACCTTGTCACCAGCATAATTAGCATTTGAGAATCCAACTAGATCAAACTCTGAGCTCTTTGGATACCATAATCATAGCGTTGGGGTGTGAGCCAAATATCGAAGTATTCTCTTCACTGCGAGGTGATGTGACTCCTTTGTGCCTCTTGGAATCAGGCACACATGCAAATGCTAAGCATTATATCTAGCCTAGATGCACATAAGTACAATAAAAAGGCAATCATGGAGTGGTATACCTTTTGATCGAACTCTTTACCATTGTCGTCGGAGCCCAATTGACCGTTGGTTGGCATTGGAGTCTTGTAACCCTTGTAGTCTTGCATTCCAAACTTCTTCAGACAATCCTTGTGATACTTTTTTTGAGATACGAAGATGGCATTGCTTTGTTGATAAATTTGAAGACCAAGAAATAATTTCAGCTCCTCCATCATGGACATCTGGTATTGCTCTTGCATCATATGACTGAACTCGTCATTGTATCTTTTGTCAGTGCAGCCGAAGAAAATGTCATCCACGTAGATTTGGCATACAAACAGTTCTCCATCATATGTCTTCGTGAAGAGAGTGGGATCCATAGAACCAAGTTTGAAGCCTTTGCTCTTCAGGAATTCTTTGAGTGTGTCATAGCAAGCACGAGGCGCTTGTTTGAGGCCATACAATGCCTTGTTGAGCTTGTAGACCATGTTAGGATGCTTTGGATCTTCAAAACCAGGAGGTTGTGCAACATAGACTTCTTCTTCAATTTTGCCATTCAGGAAAGCACTCTTCACATCCATTTGATACAGGAGGATATCATTGTGATTTGCATAGGCTAGCAGTATGTGTATGGCTTCAAGCCTAGACACAGGAGCAAAGGTCTCATCAAAGGCAATTTCCTCTACTTGTGTGTAACCTTGAGCAATGAGACGAGCTTTGTTTCTGACTACTTGACCATGTTCATCTTGTTTGTTGCTGAAGATTGCTACTTGTAATCTGCGTTGGTATTTCCCCAAAGAGGAGAGAAGGATGCCGCACAACAGAGGTAAGTATTTCCCTCAGTTATGAAACCAAGGTCATCAATTCAGTAGGAGAACCAAGCAACACTATGTAAACAGCACCTGCACACAAACAACAAATACTCGCAACCCAGCGCGTAGAGGGGTTTTCAATCCCTCAATGGTCAAGAGAGATTAAATTGTATAGGTTTTGATAAATAGATCTAACAAAAACACAAAATAAAATAAATAAAATAAAATTGCAGCGAGGTATTTTTGGTTTTAATATATGATAGAAAATAGATCCGGGGGCCATAGTTTTCACTAGAGGCTTCTCTTGAGAAAATAGCATACGGTGGGTAAACAAATTACTGTTGGGCAATTGATAGAAAAGCAAATAATTATGACGATATCCAAGGCAATGATCATGTATATAGGCATCACGTCCAAGATTAGTAGACCGAAATGATTCTGCATCTACTACTATTACTCCACACATCGACCGCTATCCAGCATGCATCTAGTGTATTAAGTTCATGGAAAACGGAGTAATGCATTAAGAAAGATGACATGATGTAGACAAGATAAACTCATGTATGAATAAACCCCATCTTGTTACCCTTAATAGCAATGATACATGCGTGTCATGTCTCTTTCTGTCACTGAGATTGAGCACCACAAGATCAAACCCATCACAAAGCACCTCTTCCCATGGCAAGATAAATCAATCTCGTTAGCCAAACCAAACCAATAAATCAGAGAAGAAATACGAGGCTATAACAATCATGCATAAAAGAGTTTAGAGAAGACTCAAGTAATATTCATGGATAGATCTGATCATAAACTCACAATTCATCGGATCCCAACAAACACACCGCAAGAAAAGAGTTACATCAAAAAGATCTCCAAGAACATCGAGGAGAACATTGTATTGAAGATCAAAAATAGAGAAGAAGCCATCTAGCTACTAACTACAGACTCGTAGGTCTGTGGTAAGCTACTCATGCATCATCGGAGGGGCAGAAAGGATGATGAAGAACCCCTTCATGACCGTTGCCCCCTCCGACAGAGTGCCGAAAAAGGCCTCTAGATTGGATCTCGTGGTTCTGGAACTTGCGGCAGCGAAAAAAGTATTTCATTGACTCCCCTAGGGTTTTTGGGATTTTAGAGTATTTATAGAGGCGGAGGTAGGTCAAGGCGGTGAGCGTGGGCCCCACTACCCACCAGGGCGCTCCGGGGGCCTCTAGCGTGCCCTGGTGCCTAGTGGGCCCCACAGGCCTCTTCTCGTGGCCTCCAGAAGCTTCCAGGGTCTCTTCTTGCTAGAAAAAAATCTCCAAAAAGTTTTGTGGCATTTGGAATTCGTTTGGTATTGATATTCTGCAAACTAAAAAAACAAGCAAAAAACTGCAACTAGCACTGGGCACCGAGTTAATAGGTTAGTCCCAAAAAATGATATAAAGTTGCAAGTAAATGTATATAAAACATCCAAGATTGATAATATAACAGCATGGAACAATAAAAAATTATAGATACATTGGAGACGTATCAGGATCTCCAAGCTTAATTCCTACTTGTCCTTGAGTAGGTAAATGATAAAAACAGAATTTTTGATGTGGAATGCTGTCTATCATGTTTATCATATATTCTTTTCTTTTGTAGCATGGACATTTGGACTTTAAATGATTAAAAACAATAGTCTATAATTTGACATGAGGACATCAATACTCAAGCATACCAACAAGTAACCATGTCTTTCAAAATATCAACGCTAAAGAAAGCTATCCCTAGCCCATTATGCTCAATCATTGATCCATTCATGAAACACACTCAAATATTAGCTACATCCAATGCACAAGTATGATAATATTGTTCCCTAGTTGGTGCTTTATAAGAGAAGATGGAGACTCAATAAAACTAAAAATTGCATAAAAGTAAATAGATAGGCCCTTCGGAGAGGGAAGCAGAGATTTGTAGAGGTGCCATAGCTCAAAGCTTAAATTGAGCAATAAAATTGTTTTGAGAGGCATGCTTTTCCTGTCAATGAAATTGACCGAGAATTCCCAATATCTTCCGTGCTAGATAAATCATAGGCGATTCCCAAATAGAAAATAAAGTTTATTTCATTTCCACCATTCTCACACAATCCATGGCTAGCCGTATCCACGGGTGCCTTCCATACCAACACTTCCAAGGAATTTATTATTGACAACATATAAGTAAAAAAAACCATTTCGGGATAGGGCATCCCTATTACCTGCCACACTCTCGTACAATGACAAGTTAATAAACACTCATCTTGAGAATAACATTCCTAGCATGGAAAATATTGGCCACCCCCTGCCACTTCGTGAGTGGTACGGGCACAAAAAAAGGAAATTCATTTTGAAAATTAGAGTTGGCACATATAAATTTACTTGGAACGACATGGAAATACCGCATATAGGTAGGTATGGTGGACTCATTTGGCACAACTTTGGGTTTAAGGAGTTGGATGCACAAGCAGTATTCCCGCTTAGTACAAATGGAGGCTAGCAAATAGATTGAGAAGTGACCAACCAAGAAACAAAAACGATCAAAAATGAGCATTAAACATAACTAACACTGAATAATGCACCACAAGTAGGATATAACCTTAACACCAATATTCTTACTAGAGCATAATTACTCACCAACATGACTCACATATTACTATCTCCATATCGCAAAACTATTGCAAGGAATCAAGTTTATAGTATCCGATGATCTTCATGAAAGTTTCTATTATATCCCTTGTGGATATCTATCACTTTGGGACCAAATTCACGTATTGTGCAAATTACCATTAACTCTCAAAAAAAATTAAGTGAAGCATGAGAGCATATTTCTTCAAAATTTACTAACTCTAAAAATAATCTAAGTGAAGCATGAGTGTATTTCTTCAAAACGTAAACCACCACCGTGCTCAAAAAGATATAAGTGAAGTACTAGAGCAATTCCCTAGCTCAAAAAATTTAAGTGAAACACATAGAGCAATTCTAACAAATCATAATATCATTATGGCTCTCTCAAATAGGTGTGTCCAGCAAGGATGATTGTGACAAACTAAAAAGCAAAACAAGCAAATACTTATATAATACAAGACGCTTCAAGCAAAACTCATGATATGTGACGAATAAAAATATAGCTCCAAGTAAAATTACCGATGGTCGTTAGAACAAAGAGGGGATGCCTTCCGGGGAATCCCCAAGCTTAGTTTCTTGGGAGTCCTTGAATATTACCTTGGGTGCCTCGGGCATCCCCAAGCTTAGGCTATTGCCACTCCTTATTCCTTCATCCATCGTGATCTCACCCAAAACTTGAAAGCTGCAATCACACAAAACTTAACAAAACCTTCGTGAGATCCATTAGTATAAGAAAACAATTCACTACTTTAAGTACTATTGCAACCCATTAATATTTTGTTATTGCATTATACCTACTGTATTCTAACTTTACCATGTCTTATACCCCCTGATACAATCCATAGATTCATCAAAATAAGCACACAATGCAACGAAAACAGGATCTGTCAAAAACAGAACAGTCTGTAGAATACTGAATTAAACTCATGCGTATGTAACTGCAAAAATTCTGAAAAATTAGGAAGACGTGGTAAATTTGTATATCAATCATGCGTAAAAAATTCAGAATTTTTCCACATTCCCGAAAATTTTAACAATTGTTCTACTGGATGTGAAGCCTTCTGTTTTCCAACAGGATCAAGTCAACTATCATCCAACATAATCCTAAAGGCTTTACTTGGCACAAACACTAATTAAAACATAAAAACACAATAAAAACAGTAGAATAAATGCATATTTATTGAAAAATAGAAAAAAAAATCAAGGATAACTATTGGGTTGCCTCCCAACAAGAGCTATTGTTTTATGCCCCAAGCTAGGCATAATGCATAGATTCAAGTATTGTCTTCTTTGGTTTTTGCTCTATAGGTTGCCCTCATGATTGGTTCATATGGTGGTTTAATTCTAGTTCTAGGGAAGTGTTCCATACCCTTTCTTAGCAGAAACTGAAATTTAATATTCCCTTCTTTCATATCAATCACGGCACCTATAGTTCGTAAAAATGGTCTACCAAGTATTATGGGACAAGACGGATTGCAATTAATATCAAGCACAATAAAGTATATGGGCACATAATTCCTATTTGCAAGAATAAGAACATCATTAATTCTTCCCAAAGGCTTTTTAGTAGTAGAATCCGCCAAGTGCAAATTAAGAGAACATTCCTCCATATTGGTAAAACCTAGCACATCATATAGAGATTTCGGAATTGTGGAAACACTAGCACCCAAATCACATAAAGCATTGCACTCATAATTTTTTATCTGGACTTAAATGGTGGGTTCCCATTCATCATATAATTTTCTAGGAATTGAAATCTCTAATTCTAACTTTCCTTCTAGATCTTTCATCATTCTTCTACAATATGTTTAGTGAAAGCTTTGTTTTGTTCATAAGCATTGGGTGAATTTAGCATGGATTGCAACAAAGAAATACATTCAATCAAATAACAAATATCATAATTAAAATCTTTGTAATCCAAAAGAGTGGGCACATCAGTAGTTAAAGTTTTTACCTCTCCAAACCCACTTTTATCAATTTTTTCAACAAGATTTTCACCCTCCGAATTATGAGGACGCCTTGTAGCTAAAGTTGACTATTGTTCAGTCCTCTTATCATCAATTTTAATATTACCAAACAAGAAATCAATAGAAGAAACACCAATCATTTTAACATCTTCATCATTACTACGAAAAAATCAGGCGGAATCGCTTTTTCCAAAAATTCCCTTTTAGCTCTTAGCATGGCAGTTCTCTTCTTACTCTCATCCATGGAGACATATAGACATTTAATTGATTCATTAACATCAACCTTGGGTGGAAAAAATTTAATCTTGAGATTTTCTACATCATGTGTAATTCTATCAATGCTCCTAGACATATCATCAATCTTATTCAATTTTTCTTCTATCGTAGTGTTGAAAACTTTTTGAGCATTATTAAATTATTTACTATTATTCTCAAGATCAGATGGCATCCTATTATTATTGTTATAAGAATTACCATAGGAATTGCCATAATTATTAGAGGAATTTCCAGGAAACGGCCTAGGATTAAAATTACCCCTATAAGCATCATTATTAAAATTGTTTCGCGAGACAAAATTCACATCTACGGGATCACTATTTGGCTCAATAAAAGTATACAAAGGCACATCATTAAGATCAATAGGAGCATTTTTACTAGCAACCAATTTCATAAGTGCATCAACTTTTTCAGTCAAAGTATTAATTTCTTCAACAGAATTAACCTTTTTACTAGTAGGTGCTCTTTCGGTATGCCATTGTGAATAATTTGCCATGATATTATCAAGTAATTTAGTGGCTTCACCCAAAGTAATCTCCATAAAAGTGCCACCCGTGGCGGAATCTAAAAGATTTCTAGAAACAAAATTCAATCCTGCATAATTTTTTTGTATCATGATCCATAGATTTAAACCATGAGTAGGACAATTTCTTAGCATTAATTTCATTCTTTCCCAAGATTGCGCAACATGTTCATGCTCAATTTACTTGAAATTCATAATTTGATTCCTAAGGGAAATAATTTTCGCGGGAGGAAAATACTTAGTAATAAAAGCATCTTTGCACTTATCCCAAGAATCAGTACTATCTCGTGGCAAAGATGAAAACCAAATTTTTGCACGATCCCGCAAAGAGAACGGGAATAATTTTAATTTCACAATATCATTGTCCACATCTTTTTTATTTTGCATATCACACAATTCTACGAAAGTGTTTAGATGGGACGCGGCATCCTCATTAGGATTACCGGAAAATTGCTCTTTCATAACAGGATTCAACAAAGCGGCATTAATATCATAAGACTCTGCACTAGCGGCGGGAGGAGCAATAGGAGTACTAATAAAATCATTATAATTAATACTAGAAAAATCATACAATTTGGTATTTTCTTGAGACATCATGACTATGCAAATAAGATCACAAGCAAACAAAAGATCAAACAAGAAAAAGGCAAACGATTTTTTTTGTATTTTTGTAAAAACTTTTTAGAAGTGGGGGTGATGAAAACAAGAGGAAAATGGCAAATAAAGTAATTGCAAGGACACGAGAGTTTATGCGTAGGTAGTTGATAGATGTTGATGATGTCTCCCCTGGCAACGGCGCCAGAAATTCTTCCTGCTACTTGTAATCTGCGTTGGTATTTCCCCGAAGAGGAGAGGATGATGCAGCACAGTAGATGTAAGTATTTCCATTAGTTATGAAACCAAGGTTATCAATCCAGTAGGAGAACAAAGTAACACTATGTAAACAACACCTGCACACAAACAACAAATACTCGCAAATCAACGCGTAGAGGGATTATCAATCCCTCAACGGTCAAGAGAAAAATTAAATTTTATAGGTTTTGATAAATAAATCTACCAAAAACACAAAATAAAATAAATAAAAGAAAATTGCAGGGAGGTATTTTAGGTTTTAATATATGATAGAAAATAGACCTGGGGGCCATAGTTTTCACTAGAGGCTTCTCTTGAGAAAATAGCGTATGGTCGGTAAACAAATTACCGTTGGGCAATTGATAGAAAAGCAAATAATTATGATGATATCCAAGGCAATGATCATGTATATAGGCTTCACGTCCAAGATTAGTAGACCGAAACGATTATGCATCTACTACTATTACTCCACACATCGACCGCTATCCAGCATGCATCTAGTGTATTAAGTTCATGGAAAAATGGAGTAATGCATTAAGAAAGATGACATGATGTAGACAAGATAAACTCACATATGAATAAACCCCATCTTGTTACCCTTAATAGCAATGATACATGCATGTCATGTCTCTTTCTGTCACTGAGATTGAGCACCGCAAGATCGAACCCATCACAAAGCACCTCTTCCCATGGCAAGATAAATCAATCTCGTTGGCCAAACCAAACCAATAAATCAGAGAAGAAATACGAGGCTATAACAATCATGCATAAAAGAGTTCAGAGAAGACTCAAATAATATTCATGGATAGATCTGATCATAAACTCACAATTCATCGGATCCCAACAAACACACCGCAAAAAAAGAGTTACAACAAATAGATCTCCAAGAACATCGAGGAGAACATTGTATTGAAGATCCAAAAGAGAGAAGAAGCCATGTAGCTACTAACTACGGACCCGTAGGTCTGTGGTAAACTACTCATGCATCATTGGAGGGGCAACAAGGATGATGAAGAACCCCTCCGTGATAGTTGCCCCTCCGACAGAGTGCCGGAGAAGGCCTCTAGATTGGATCTCGTGGTTCTGGAACTTGAGGCGGCAGAAAAAGTATTTTGTTAACTCCCCTGGGGTTTTGGGATTTTAGAATATTTATAGAGGCGGAGGTAGGTCAAGGCGATGCTCGTGGGTCCCACTACCCACCAGAGCGCGCCGGGGGCCTCTAGCGTGCCCTGGTGCCTAGTGGGCCCCACAAGCCTCTTCTCATGCCCTCTAGAAGCTTCTAGGGTCTCTTCTTGCCAGCAAAATATCTCCAAAAAAATTCGTGGCATTTGGATTTCGTTTGGTATTGATATTCTGGAAAGTAAAAAACAAGCAAAAAACAACACTGGGCAGTAAGTTAATAGGTTAGTCCCAAAAAATGATATAAAGTTGCTAGTAAGTATATATAAAACATCCAAGATTGATAATATAACAGCATGGAACAATAAAAAATTATAGATACGTTGGAGACGTATCATAGATCCATTTGGTGCCAATAATATTGTGCTTGCGTGGATCAGGACGTTTGAGTAGCTCCCACACATTATTGAGCTTGAATTATCGAAGCTCTTCTTGCATAGATTGAATCCATTCTGGTTCCATGAAAGCTTCATCAACCTTTTTGGGTTTGGATATGGAGATGAATGCAAAGTGCCAACAAAATTTTGCTAGTTGCGTAGCTCTTGATCGAGTGAGTGGACCAGGTGCATTGATGCTATCAATTATCTTCTCAATATGAATTTCATTAGCAACACGAGGATGAACAGGGTGAAGACTTTGCTATTGCTGGTCATTGTCTTAATTCTTAGCATTATCTTCACGCTCAACATTGTCTTCACGCGGAATAGGAGCTGGAATGATCACATCTTCATCACCTTGTTCCTTAGTGGGTATGATTTCTCGAGTACCCATTAGCTTGATGGCTTCACTTGCTGGTACTTCATCTAGCACAGTTGGCAGGTGCTCTCTTTGCGAGCCGTTAGTCTCATCGAACCGCACATCTATAGTTTCAACCACTTTATAGTGAACGAGGTTGAAGACCCTATAGGTGTGTGAATCCTTTCCGTAGCCAAGCATAAAACCCTCATGTGCTTTCGGTGCAAATTTGAAAGTGTGATGCAGATCCCTTATCCAGCACCTAGCACCGAAGGCTTTGAAATAACTTACATTTGGCTTCTTACTAGTGAGTAGTTCATAATATGTCTTCTTGAAGAATTTGTGAAGATATACTCTATTGATAATGTGGCAAGCAGTATCAATGGATTCAGGCCACCACTTTCTTGGTGTCTTGTATTCATCAAGCATCATGCGGGCCATCTTAATAAGAGTCTTGTTCTTGCACTCCATGACGCCATTATGCTAGGGAGTGTATGGAGTAGAGAGCTCATGCGTGATCCCAATAGTGTCAAGATAAGTGTCGAGGCCAGTGTTCTTGAACTCAGTGCCATTGTCACTCCTGATGTGCTTGATCTTGATGCCATAGTTCATCATGTCATGATTGGCGAATCGCCTGAAGACATCCTGCACTTCAGTCTTGTAGAGAATTATGTGCACCCAAGTATATCTAGAGTAATCATCAATAATTACGAAGCCATAGAGATGTGCAGTAGTAGTAAGGGTAGACTAATGAGTAGGGACAAATAAGTCCATGTGAAGTAGCTCGAAGGGACATGAGGTTGTCGTGATTGTCTTCGAGGGATATTTTGCCCTAGTCATCCTTCCAGCTTCGCAAGCACCACATAGATGGTCCTTCTTGAACTTGACGCCCTCAATGCCAATGATGTGCTTATTCTTCACAAGAGTGTGCAAGTTCCTCATGCCCGCATGTCCTATCCTTCGATGCCAAAGCCAGCACTCTAAAGCTTTTGCTAGAAGACATACGACAAGCTGTGGTCCTATGGACAAATCTACCATGTATAGGTCACCTCTTTGATAACCTTCGAAGACTTGAGATTTGTCAGAAGCCATTATCACAAGACATCGATATTTTCCAAAGATCACAATGATATCAAGATCACAAAGCATTGAGACAGACACTAGGTTGTATCCAAGGGATTCAACAAGCTTCACTTTATCCATGTGTTGATCCTTTGAGATAGTAACCCTACCTAGACCCAATTCCTTGCTTTTCCTAGTGTCAGCAAATGTGATATGGATTTTTGAAGATGGTCGAAGAGTGGAGTCCATGAGAAAACTTCAATCACCAATCATGTGGTTAGTGCAGCCACTGTTCATGATCCATTCGGTGGCTTTCGGAGTTGTACCCTACAGAGCAGTTAGTAGGATAGTCTTTACCAAGAGTGTTGTGAAGAACAAACATTTATCAATAGAGACGTTCATCGTAGGTAAGTTTAGTTGAGGATATGGTAGGACAATCATCAAGGAAACCATGGGCGAAATAAATGGTAAGACCATTTTGACATTTTATCTTGCGCCCAACAAGATTTTTCAGGTCCCCGGCATTGTCTGTAGAAGTCAATGTTTTTCGACTGGAGACCCGACCCTGCAAGAGAAGTTAATTCTTCTTAACCACCCACATATGAAGGGGTGGCTTAGAAGCAATGAGTCTAAGTGCAGCATCTGAGAATTTTGGTCTTGAAGCCCTAGCAAATAGTTTCGCATGAGGTGAATAGTACTCAAATGAATAAGCAGAAAAGTTATTTGACTTGTGAACATAATGGTTCAAAGAAATATGCTCATATTCATGAGCGTGATGATAGTTTCCCTGCAAAACATTGGTGTTAGGGTGACCATATGAGGTCCTCTTTCTGTATGAAGACTTTGGGCCATATGAAGCCTTTGGTCTAGAGTTTGTCTTCTTCCCTGGTGGTGTCATGATGACATTCACGGGAAGCTCCTGAAGATGACTTTTAGGTACCCAAATCTTCTTCATAGGGGACCCATTCCTGTAGTTTGTTCCAATAAACCTGGCAAACACTTCATCGTTCTGGTTTTTGAACAACTTATAGTTGGAGTCAAATGAATCATCAATGATGATAGGATTAGCACAGTTAAAACTAGATAAGGTGGATGGATCCACTAAATGGCCCTTTGCAACAACCCATGTGGTTTTGGGGTACTGATGTAGGGTGGAACCCTAGGGGCCGATCTTTCATGAAATGGAGGGGATCCCGCGAAGAACACGAAGAACACGAGGGGAACAAGAGGAAACACTCAAATCAACAAGAAACAATCACACATGTGCTAGATCCAAGTACACATAGAGATCACACGGTAACTAGTTCATCTCTATGAGTAGGCCTTGAATCCGCGAGGGATCTTCCCATGAGGAGCCTTGAATCCAAGCGTGGATCTTCTCCGTAGAGGCCGCGGTCTCTCTCGATGGAGTAGAACCACAAGGATGAGCAAAGCTCTATCTCTAAAATGAGATAAACCTATGCTAACCCTAACTAGGAGGAGCAGGGGGTCTATATATAGTGCTAGTCCATGAAGGGGTAAGTGAGAGGGGGGATACATGGGCCTCGGGCCCTGTCCATGCACGCAGGCAGGCGCCGGATGTCTGGCCGTTCGCGGGGCGCCGGATGTCTGGGCATTCGCCGGATGTCTGGCCTGGCGGTGGCCGAATCCGTTCTTCTCTGGATAGCTGTTGCAGGATTTCTGGGGGTAGCTGCCGGATGTCCGGGCGTTGCTGAGACGCCGGATGTCCGGGGTTGCGCCAGATGTCCGACCGCTGATGCTTTTGGGCCGTCTGTTGGTGCAGCTCCTTGGCGGTTTTACAGGCGCCGGATGTCCGGCCGCTGTAGCTTCAGCAGCTCCATCTTCTTCGGTCGTTGTTTCCAAGCTTCCCTCGTGAATTGTGTAGTTGTTCCTTGGCGCTTGCACTCCTCCTCAACATCCGTGAAGCTCCGACAATACCTATGCATGCACACGGGAGAAGTGTCAAGTAGTATAGCATCCTCGAAGGGGTCAAGTGAGCACGTGTAAAGGAGATGATTCACCTTTGGGTATGTGAAGTAGATGTCGCACGTGTCACTCGCCAAACAGAATCTTGACATGGTGATGTCCGTAGGATGCTTCGCATCATCCCCCCCCCCCCTTGGGAAAGATCTGACCTCGGATCAAAAACCAAATCACCAAGGGAAAGAGATGGCTTCGCCGTGTAGAAGTGGACGTTCACCAAGTACTCGTCATCTTGAAGCTCGAAATGGGCACTCTCCAATGTCGCACCGTCTAGTGATTCCTTCAAAAGGAGTAAGGATAACAAACACTTGGAAAAACAAATATGGTTAGCGTTAGTGCAAAACCAAGCATTCGAGAGGTGATTCACCCAACAAGTGTCGTCATCATGCAAAGCATATGGTGTGACAAAGGATTGTGACATGGCATGTAAGCATATCAAGCGAGCACAAGCAAAGATATCATGGGGACAAGCATGTAAATGTGAGGTAGCGATGCAAATATGCGTGACCAGAGAATAAGCATCTACCTCGAGGTCATAGCAAGCATTCACAAATTGCTCAATGAAAGGTCTATGGTAGGCATATGAATCATTCACAACACCAATATAAATGAAGTGTCTAAACACATGGGGCAAGTGCAAGACAATCCAAGCATAACGTGTGTGGGGTGTGGTGAATACAGTGTGGCACTCAACACAATAGAAAGAGTAATTGTTCATCATGTGTCAGGCAATCTACGCAAGCATGTAGCAATCAATGGGACATGGCATATGTGAAGAAATGACATTGTTGCAACCAAGCATAAGATAGGGGCAAGTAATCCAAGAATTGGATGCAACACACAAGGTATATATGTCATGAGGCATGGAAAGGTGAAAAAGACAAGTCGAAGCAAGATCTCTAACATGTGTGCAATCAAGTGGTCCAAGAGGTCCAATAAGTCTCATGGTGCAAGCAACACAAGTAGTATGATCCGCAATATCCATGCTCAAGAAAGAATTCACCTTGAAGGTGTGCCCTTGTGCGTCCTTCACAATGCCGAAGCACAAGTAAGTGCGATGTAGAAACACGTCAGTCGAAAGTGGCTCGCTCTCAAGAGCTCGGATAGTCAACTCACGTGAAGTGGAAGTCGACACGAAGTCCAAGTATCTTACACATGCACACAACAAAACAAAGAACGTATGCGCATGGTAGATAAACACATCATCCATCATGATGGTTCTCATCTCTTGCACATAACCATTAGAAGCACAAGTGCATGAATAATATGATGCAACAATGGCGATACTCATGGCACTAGTTATATGGTGCAAAGAGGTAAGACAAGCATGCTTCACAAGGAATATGTCAAAATCTCCAAATATAGGCGAGAATGCTATGGGGGCAATCTCATAAGCAAGACTAAGAGCATTGTTGCACTCAATACATGGCGAATCATCTAGCATGAGAGAGGCAACACATGGAGATATATGACAAGAAGCAATAAAAATCATGTGCAAAGCATGGCAATGGTTGTCATAAACCGCATGAAATGAGCAAGTATGAATCATGGGTGATGCAACAAGGCAAGCAATCATAGTAATCGAGTCGTGCAAGCTAGTAGTGCGAAGATGCAACATACTAGAGGAAATCATGGCAATCGTGTCATGTGAGCAAATAGTAGGCATAGACAATGCACATGACATATCGCAAGCACAAAAGCAAATCATGTTCAAAATATCATCATAGGTATGGGTCACAAATTGAACATGGCAATAACAAGCAATATCTCCACCAAGCTTGCAAATATACATACAAGTATGAGAATCAATCATCATGTGTAATGCAAAGCATGGGTCACCAAAGCATGTCATCCAAATGGAAATGAGCATATCATGCGAAGTGAACATGGCAAGATGGGCACATAATATGTAATGGACAATAACCCATAACCATGTGAGAGCCATGTAGAAGAAATGCGTGAAGTCTTTGCGCGAAGGGAATGGTGGTAAGGACAATCCACGGGATCCCAAGTCATCATGGCTCTCTAGAGCTCGTTTCGTCAACTCATGGGATTGTGAGGTTGACAAGTATTCATGGGTACCTACACAAAAGAGACACAAACCAAAGAAAGTGTGTGTGTGGTAAATGTACACATCATCCATCATGATGTGTATGTGCACGTGAGAGTTAGCACAAGATAAGAATTGCTCAAAGAAATTTGATGCATGGTATAAGAACATGTCATCCATCATGAAAGAATAGTTGTTATGTATAACACGATGGGGACACAAATTGAGCTTGCAATTATAGCAAGTGTGTGGCACAACAAGAGCATTTTTATTCATGGGATGCATATGGTGCACACAATCATGGGTATCATGCAATTGATGTGATGGATCAAAATATCCTAAAGTGTATGAGGAAACTATGGGGGTCTCCTCATGAGCAATATCGGAAACATCGTATGGAGAACATGAAGAACATCCAAAATAATGCATATCCGAAGGTAGGTGGTCATGGCATGGCATATGAGATAAATGATGCAAAGGGAGCATATCAATATCCTCACAAGAAAAACAAATGCCAATAACCCTGGGCTTGTCATCTATGCCATATGTGCAAATTGGATTTATTTTAATGGCATATGCATAGTTACTACGAAGAGATTGCAAATTGGACATATTGTTGATCTCATGCATAGCATATGACAAGTCAAGCGGATTGTCAAACATGATGTGACCGAGAGAATTAACACAAGAAATCCTATGTAACATGGCATCACAACTAATAGACTCCACATGGCAATCATCAAACTCATCATAAATGGGTAAATCATCGCATGGGGAAGTCGCACTAGCATGAAGCATGGTAATAGGTTGATCAACATCATGCAAGCAATGAATGTCAAGAGTGTCCACTGGTGGGACTAGAGCATCACCTTCAGCTATGTTACCTTTGTCATTCCACTCAAGTGGTGTAGGTGGGGTGGGTAAGACCAAATGGTGGTAAATATCATCATCTTGATGGAACCATGTGGGGGTGCATCATATTCCACCATGGCCATTGTCTTGTCTAAAGGAAGGACGGAGTCGTTGAGGATTGGCACATCATCATATATGGGACCTAGCACCAAATTAGAAGACACAATAGAGGTAGAGGTTAAGTCGTTAGAGTTCAAAATGTCCTCATATGACCTATCAACTATCACACTCTCTCTATGTGGTGGCTCACTCACTCCCTCAAAGTAGGTGCACTCAAAGTCACATATGGTGGAGTCACTCATCTCACTCAAATGGTGGGGGTTGTGGCTCTCCTCACATGGGAATTGGGGCAACTTGTCATATATGGGGCCAGTGGTGAACTCGCTCTCGCTCTCAATATGGTGGCACAAGTCACTCAAGTCATCATACGTCGCCGTGGTCGAAGGGAAAATCTCATCCTCAACCATCTCGTCACCGTTGCCATGGATGAAGGCTAAAGATGGCACATCATCACTCTCGCCTCCAAAGATGAAAACATCATCCTTGCTCGCCACCGTGTCGCTCACCTCCAAAGCATGTTCCTTGATTGGCTCCATAGTCGTAGTCGTCGCCGCACCATCTTGAAAAAGAGTCGAAGTAGACTCGGCATCATCAATGCCACAAAGAGGAATGGCGGTGGAGTCGAACTTGGGAGCGTCGTCTTGGAGCTCGTCGGGCTTGGACATCATCGTGGTACTAGCCTCATGCTCGCCGTCTTGGAGCTTGGTCCTCAAGAAGTGTGCTTGGGGTGGAGAAGCCTTAGCCTTCATGAGTTCTTGTTCCGCCTTGAGAGAACCAATGTAGTTGTCGTCGAGGGACTTGTAGTTCTCGAGGAAGATAGTCTTGGAGATGTCGTTGTGCAATCCCATCATGAAGTGGAACTTCATCGAAATGGGGTCGTCCACGCCGGCTCATCGCAAGGCATTCTTCATCTCCTTGAAGTACGCGTCGATGGACTTGGATCCTTGGATGGTGTTCTCCGATTGGTGTAGAAGTTGTTCCGTGTAGGTGGGAGGCACGATCTCTTGCCGCATAGCTATCTTCATCTTGGGCCAACTCATGTTGTAGCTCTCCGAAGGTGTGTGAAGCCACCATGTCGACGCGCAGTCGTGGAAGTTCGTTGTGGCGCACTTCACTTGATCTTCGGGAGGAACTTGATGTAGCTTGAGGTAGTCGTCCATCAGGCGCTCCCACTCGAGATACTCCTCGGGTTCTTGAGTCCCATAGAAAGGAATCTTGTGGTCGGTGTCAAGGCCGTAGTAGCTCGTGGAAGTTGCGGACTTGAGCTTGGGTAGCTTCTTGTGAGAGTAGTCTTGGGGTGCTTGTTGGCGAAGATACCATATGTCCATTGGCGAAGATGCCTTGAAGTCGCTTGGCGAAGATGCCAAGGGAGATGGTGAAGTCGTTGAGCGGTTGTTGGTGTTGAGCTCTTGACTTTCACGTTCTTGTCGGTGGTGGTGTCGATGCCGATGTGACCTTGCTGGAGATGGTAGCTCGGAAGCGTGTGCACTTGAGCGTCTTCTCGAAGATGAGGAAGATCGCTTGTAGGACTTGATGAGAGCTTTGATCTCCTCCATTTGAGCATCCATCTTGGCGTCCAAGTTGTTTTTCATGGCACCAAACTCATCGTTGTTGTTGTAAACCGAAGGAGGTGTGCTTTGCCTATCCATCACAAGATAGGAGTGGGAGAAAGAGAAGAACTAGACCAATGTACCTTACCCGATGTTGAAGATGGATCAATGATCACTCAATAAAGTATCAAGGAAATAGCACAATTGGTACCGGATCTTGTCAATTCTCACACCTACACAAATAAGGCTTATGGAGTAGCTCGGTGAGGATAGTGGCACAAAAATTTGATGCAAATTGTTAGCAAGAGTCAAAAATGTTGAAACAGATTCACAAATTCGCAAGTGCAACAAGTAGACCAATAGCAATATGTGGCACACGGAAACACACGCACAGATAGAGAGATGGGGTCGTGCAACCAAGGAATGAGCTCAAAATGTGGAATCCACGGAAAATGCTCTTGTTGCACAACTCTAGAGAGACACTAGCACGATTGCTCAATAGGCGGATACGACACTTGTGCACAACCTATAAGAGAAAAAAATGCAACGACTTCTATCCCAAGTATGCTATGTATATATGATGTTCCCGGTGTTCTTCTCAAGATGATCCAAGATGATCGTATATGACAATCTTATATGCAATGTGGTATGATGCTATGGCTCTTGCTTACAAGCTTCTTTGCTCTTTCTCTTTGCATAAAAGCTTATTCTTTTTTTTTATATGGCCACTATGTGAAATGCACAAACCAAGATAACAATTATGTATATGCGGGAACAATCTTGTGACACAAGAGATGATATGATGATACCATGATGAGGATACCAAGATGATATGGTATGTATGCAATGGAAGGGCGGATCGATGATCACTAATGTGCACAAGTAACGTTGCCGGCAATACTCAATGGCTAGTCTCGATAGGCAAGTGATGCAAAATGGGCTAGGGGTTAACAATACAATGGCAAGAATGAATGTACAATGATGGGATACCACGATACCAAGATGATATAGAGGTTACCGCTCTTGCTTACGGTTAGGGTGTCAAAACGGTGAAGGTGGCCGATGTCGAATCCTTGGTGAAGTTGAGCGGCGGTGTTATCGATGTTGAACCATCCCTAATTAGCTGAAACACCTTAGGAAATGGAAAAACCACGAACTCAAAATCTCCAAAGGCAAATGTCAAATGGTGGTAGAGGAAAAGTAGTGGTGGTTGCGGAAGTATTGGTGGAAACTCGGTCAAAATGGGTTAAGGTGCCCGAAGTGTATGGTGGACTATACATGGTGTCAGAGTTGATGGCACGGTCCCTAAGTAGCCGAAACACCTTAGGAGACACAAACCACAACTCAAACAACCTAAAAATCAACAAGGAATAAAATGGGTTAAGTTGCGGAACTCGGTGGTGGCAATGCGGATGATATGGTGGAAGCCCTAGGCAAAGATGCCAAAGTTCCAAAAATTTGATGGAGTCAAATGGTAGTTGTAGTATTTTTTTGGGATGGGGGATGTCAATAGCTTCAAAACGAGCTAAAGAACGTTAAAATCGGACTCCGGATGAATTAGTTATGGTCAAAACGGTAAAACACGGGAGGCTGAAATCCCAGGGGCCGGATATCCGGGGGGGGGGAGGGTAGGCCGGAAATCCGGGGCTGTATGTCTAAAACCGTGCAGATTTTATGCTCCAGGAGCTGGATGTCCGGCTCGATGGCCCGGATGTCCGGCCAGTGGCCCGGATGTCCGGCCCGACGATTCGAGATCGGGATTTGGACATCGAAACTCGATTTGAGGGCGGAAATAGATGATTTTGCGGCAAAATTGGAGAGTTTTCGTGGATGGAAAGTGGATAAAATTGGGGAGAAGCTAGATCTACTCAAGACACAACGAATTCATTGATCAAAATCAACAAAACATCATCAGACCAACAAATCACAAAAAAAATTGGGGGCTATTTTTGGTGGGGATTTTCGAATTTAGGACGAAATCAAGCAAAAGAAGGCTAGAAAATGGTGGGGAAGACTTCAAATTCGTGATCAATGTGGCTCATGATACCAAGATGATGTAGGGTGGAACCCTAGGGCCCGATCTTTCACGAAATGGAGGGGATCCCGCGAAGAACACGAAGAACACGAGGAGGAAAACACGAGGGGAATGAGAGGAAACACTCAAATCAATAAGAAACAATCACACATGTGCTGGATCCAAGTACACATAGAGACCACACGGTGCAAATCCAATAAAGGACGATACATGGGGTAACTAGTTCATCTCCGTGAGGAGGCCTTGAATCCGCGAGGGATCGTCCCGTGAGGGGCCTTGAATCCAAGCGTGGATCTTCTCCGTAGAGGCCGCGGTCTCTCTCGATGGAGTAGAACAACAAGGATGAGCAAAGCTCTATCTCTAAAATAAGCTAAACCTATGCCAAACCTAAGTAGGAGGAGGAGGGGGTCTATATATAGTGCTAGTCGACGAAGGGGTAAGTGAGAGGGGGATACATGGGCCTCTGGCCCTGTCCATGCGCGCAGGCATGCGCTGGATGTCCGGCTGGGGGCCGGATGTCCGGCCGTTCATGGGGCGCCGGATGTCCGGGCATTCGTCGGATGTTTGGCCTGGCGGTGGCCGAATCTGTTCTTTTCTGGATAGCTGTTGCCGGATTTCCGGGGGTGGCTGCCGGATGTCCGGGCGTTGCTGAGACGCCGGATGTCCGGGGTTGCGCCGGATGTCCAGCCGCTGATGCTTTTGGGCCGTCTGTTGGTGCAGCTCCTTGGCGGTTGTACACGCGTCGGATGTCCGGCCTCTGGCCCGGATGTCTGGCCGCTGTAGCTTCAGCAGCTCCGTCATTGCTTCCAAGCTTCCCTCGCGAATGGTGTAGTTGTTCCTTGGTGCTTGCACTCCTCCTCAACATCCGTGAATCTCCGACAATACCTATGCATGCACATGGGAGAAGTGTCAAGTAGTATACCATCCTCGAACGGGTCAAGTGAGCACGTGTAAAGAAGATGATTCACCTTTGGGCATGTGAAGTAGATGTCGCACGTGTCACTCGCCAAACAGACTCTTGACATGGTGATGTCCGTACGATGCTCCGCATCAGGTACTACTCAGGCTTCCAGTAGGACCCATCAACATTCATTTTCCTCTCGAAACTAACACCCTCTTTCCTAGGGTTTTGGTTCAGTATCTGCTTCTTGAGGACATCACACAGAGTTTGATGCCCTTTGAGGCTTTTCTACATGTCTGTTTCAAGCAATGTCTTCAACCTAGCATTCTCATCGGCAATAGTAGTGGCATCCATAGAAGAGTGGTTAGTTACCACATCAGCCGTTGAAGATATTGCAATCTTAGAAGTATTTCAAAATTCAGCAGTAGAGATAGCATTATCACGCTCAAGACATTTTAAGCAAGGTGGCACAAACTCTTCCCGAGCGGTACTGATCTGTTGAGCGAGTAGTGAATTGTTTTCTGTTCAAAGATCATCATGAGACGCTCTCAGTTTTTCTAGATCTTGATTCCTTTGAAGATAATCGTAAGAAAGCTTCTCATGATCAGCTGAGAGGGTTTCATGATGACTTTCAAGTTTCTCATACTTAACTTGAAGATTTTTTATGTCTTCGATTAAGGACTGAGTTCGATTCATTTCCTCATCCAATAGGTCATCGCTTTTGTCTAATAGTTTTTTAATCTTTTCCATAGCAGTTTGTTGCTCAGTTGCAATTTTAGCAAGTGTCTCATAGCTGGGTTTGGATTCACATTCAGAGTCATCTTCACTGGAGGTCTGAAAGTAGGCATCGTGCAAGTTTACCTTTGTGCCTCTTGCCATGAAGCAGTAGGTAGGAGCAGAGTTGTCGTCATCATTGGCTTCAACGTCAGTGACGTGACCATTGTCTTTAGTACTGTAGATGGACTTGGCGACAAATGTCGAAGCTAAAGCCAGGCTTGCAACGCCTGAATCAGACTTCTCCTCCGACTCCACCTCCGCCTCTCAGAAGCAGACTCCTCCTCTGAATCAATTTCCTTGCCGATGAAAGCACGAGCTTTGCTAGATGAGCTCTTCTTGTGAGATGAAGACTTTGAAGAAGACTTTGAGGCATTCTTCTTCTTCTTTTTGTCAGAGTCATATTCCTTGTTGTTCTTCTTTTTCTTGGCTTCCTTTTCCCACTGAGTACATTTAGATATGTAAGGCCTGGCTTCTTGCATTTGTGGCAGGTTCTCTTCTTATAGTCATGAGTGGAGGTCTCGGCATTCTTGGAGATGGATTTTGAAGACTTTCGGAAGTGGTCTTTCTTGGAGAACTTTTGGAATTTTCTCACAAGCATTGCGAGCTCTTTGTCAAAGTCTTCAGGATCACCAGAACTGTAGTCAGAGTCTTCAGATGAAGATACTGCCTTTGCCTTCAAAGCAGGGGATCACCCATAGTTAGGCCCATAGATATCTCTCTTCTCAGATAGCTGGAATCCATGTGTATTGAGCCTCTCAAGTATATCAGACGGGTCAAGATCCTTGAAGTCTAGATGTTCTTGGATCATCAGTGATAGGGTGTCAAATGAGCTGTCAAGTGATCTCAATAGCTTCTTCACGACTTCATGCTTGGTGATCTCAATCGCGCCAAGTGCACGAAGATCATTTGTGATATCAGTAAGACGGTCGAATGTGAGCTGGACATTCTCACTGTAAAGCCTCTAGAAGCGGTTGAAGATGTCGGTGTTCTGGAATCGGGGGTACCCAGATCTGCTTGCCTACGACCCAACGTGTGGGCCCATCGACGGCCCTGTACGGCCCAGCTGCAACAACTCCAAGGCAAGACCCTTGCAAGGGCCCCGGCCTCACGAGGCGAATGACACCAAGACCTCCTGAGGAGCGGCCTCCCCAGGCTGCCTCCCGAGGGGCGGAGACTTCTATACAGGTACCCAGCCTCACGAGGCTGTGATGACGTGAGCCATGACGACCAAGGCCAGGCGGGCGCCAGCAGGCGCAGAGGAGACAGTTTCCTCTTTGGTGCTAAGGAGGCAAGTACGAACGCTGGTTCCCAAGGAATCGCCCAAAGGTTTCCATTCCAGTGCAACAAGACCAAGACCACGAGCTCGGCAGGACGGATGTCATCGCCGAGCCCTCCTCTGCGTCACGACCAGAAGCTTTGCAGGCGAAGAATACCTTTCGTCAGGATTAGATGTACTTCGTGTCCCCTTTCAAATTGGCCGTTGTGGGATCCCTTCCCGCCTAAGTTTCGAGGGAAGAGGACCAATGCCACTATAAGTATAGGCTAGCCATCACCGTAGAGGGGGACCCCGGATCGAACCCCCACCTGATCCATTCCACCCATACCACTTGAGCCCTCGTGAGGCTGCTCATCCACTGTACTAGTTTATCCTCAGCCTCCTCGTGAGGCCAATCCACCACAAAGCAGGAGTAGGGTTTTACACCACAAGGTGGCCCGAACCTGGGTAAACTGCTGTGTTCATCTTCTTCCCTGCTTGCACGAGCTCGACGAGGCTAGGCTGTGGGGTGGTGAGCTGGAGGCTTGAGCTGGTTTAGATCTTCGCACACGCCCCAGAGTTTGAACCTTCTTGGGTCTGCGGAGCCCTGAATCCGACATTTGGCGCGCCAGGTAGGGGGCGTGTCGAGATCCTCCTTCCAGTTCCGTTTCGTCTCCGCTTTGTCGCTCCCATGGCCGACGCGCGCCAAGTCTGTGCCAAGCACTGGGCTGCTCGCGTCACCCAGACGGCGCCCGTAGGCCGTGGTGTCCCTCACCGCTCTGCCTCTCCCGCAGCTAACGCTGCCCCTAACCCTACGGCTCATGAGCAGCAGGATTCGTCGGTGCCACCCTGCATGTGGCGCGATGGCCGCACCACCACTCCGTCACCCACTCCCGCCACGGCGTCGTCCTCCCACGTCCGCCACGGGCCGGCAAACGCGCAGGCTGCGCTGCTCATGGCGTGCGAGCTGCTGCATTACAGCCCCGCCAACGACCGCTACGATGACTGGCTTGGCCGCATCGCCGAGCTTGTCAATGCTGCCGGTGAGGTCCCTGCGCCATCTTGCTCGCTCCGTCCCCCGCCATCCCAGGCAGGCAACGTAGCCCATGGCGCGCCTCCTCCTCCTCCTCTGCACGGCGTCGACCCCGAGCCCAGGCGCGATGCGCCCCAGCGCGACCAGCCGCTCGGGGCGCCGGCGCGCGATGAGGCAAGCTGCCAGGTGGTGCCGCGGCCACAAGGTGATGCACGTGCGCTCCCAGCGCCACCGCACCAGCATCAAGACCATGCGCCACCAGAGGCCGCGGCGCGCGGACGTTAAGACCGAGCTCCCCCCGTGCGCGCTGCGCCCGTGAGTGCAGCAGGCTGCCGTGCCTTCACCCCGGAACTGCGCCGTGTCGTCTGGCCCAGCAAGTTCAAGCCAGACCTGCCTCCATGCTACGACGGCAGCCCCGACCCTGCAGAGTTCCTCCAGCTCTACTCCCTGAGCATCAAGGCGGCGAATGGTGACGACAAGGTCATGGCGAACTGGCTCCCCATGGCTCTCAAGGATGGCGCGCGCTCTTGGCTCCTTCATCTCCTGGAGGGGTCGATTTCCTCCTGGGACGAGCTTCGTGAGCGCTTCATCGCCAACTTCCAGGGCACCCGTGACCGCGCCCCTGCGGTGGGCGACCTACGGCGCGTGAAGCAGCAGCTAGGCGAGACTCTGCACAACTACATACAGCGCTTCATGAATGCTCGCCTCAAGATCCCGAAGGCGTCGGACGAGACCATCATCTCGGCGTTCACTGATGGCGTCCGAGATGTCAAGATGAAAGAAGAGCTCGCCATCCATGAGGACTTGTGCTCGGCCCTGGAGATATTCAACCTGGTGAACAAGTGCACGAGGGCCGAGGAAGGCCGCCTCTCCCTCCTCGAGCTTCCGGAGGTCGTCCCTGAAGATAAGAAGGCCAAGGCTAAGGAGGCGAAGCGCAAGGGCCCCGCCGTGCTGGTAGTAGAGCTCGAGATGAAGCGTGGCCATGACCACGATGAGCCCCCCAGGGGCAACCGCCCATTCTGCATCTTCAGCAACGTTCACAGCCACAACACCAATGACTGCCAGGAGCTCAGGGCGCTCCATGGTAGGCGCCTTGGCCGCCGCCCCGAGTGTGGAGAATGTGGCTATGGCCATGTGGGAGGCCATGGCGGAGGCCGCTGGGACAACCGCGACCCTCGCCAGGACTGGCGCGACCAGCCTCGCGAGGACCGCTGGCGGGATCAGCCTCGCGACGGCCCCTGGTGTGATCAGCTTCGTGAGGACCGTCCTTAGGGCAATGCCGGCCTCCCTCCGCTGCCTCCGCCAAGGAGAAATGATGACAACCGACAGGATGATGGGGCTAGGGGCTTCTAGGAACCCCGTGCGATTGCTTGCATCCTGGGTGGTGCCCAGGCCCCTGCTTCGAACCGCATCTTCAAGTAGTTCTCTCGTGAGGTGAACGCGGCCCTCCCGAAGCTCGAGGCCGCGTGTCCCCTCAGGTGGTCGTAGTACACAATTACCTTCGACTCCAAGGACCACATCAAGTGCTCGACTGCCACAGGTGCACTCCCCATGCTCTGCATGCCCACCATTAGCGACGTCCTCAACACCAAGACCCTCATTGACGGTGGCGCTGGGCTCAATGTCCTCTCTGTGGAAACATTCGACACGCTCCAAGTGCCTTATGACCAGCTCCTGCCCACCAAGCCCTTCTCAGGAGTGACCGATGGCTCCACCACACCCCTGGGGCAGGTGCGCCTTCCCGTCACCTTCGGCAAGGGCAACAACTACCACACCGGGCTCATTGACTTCGGTGTCGCCCACATCAGCCTCCCGTACAACGCCATCCTCGGGTACCCTGCCCTCGCCAAGTTCATGGCGGCAACTCACCACGGCTACAACGTCCACAAGATGCCAGGGTGCAGCTCATCACGGTCGCCTGCGATCAGAAGGATGCCGTCTGCTCCCTTGAGCATGCCTACCGTGCCGCTGCGGCCAAGAACTCTGATGATGAGGGTGATGTCCTGCCTCCTGAGGCCACCCCCGCGAAGAAGAAGCAGCTCCTCCCCAAGGGTCCTCCGGAGACCAAGAAGCCCTCTGGCGGTGCCTCAAGCACCGCGCCTGCTGTCGGGGCACCTCTTCCTCCCGCATAGGAAGGTGCGCCCAGCGCTTCCCTCGGGACGGGCTCGGGGGCTTCCATCTGGAGAGCTTCCGACCTGACCAGTGCGACGAGGGAGGTGCTCGGGCACCACTTGGAGGCGTGCCTCGATGCGCACCCCCACAAGCAAGGAGCAAGGCGCGAGGTTCTAGGGATGCGGGAATTCATCACCAAGGCGGTCGAAGAGCTTCAGGAGGCGTTGGCCATGCGTGGCGAGCGTCGCCTCGCACCACCCAGTGCAGCTGCCGCCCCCGACGCAATTTGCGAGCTGCGCGTCTGTGTCAACATCCCATGCCTCAACAGGGCCGCTTCATAGGATCTCTTCTGGCTGTCACGTGTTGGCCGGAGTGGGGGCTACCCCTGCAACTATGTCCACATGCCGTTCGGCCTGCTGAACATGGGCACCTCGTACCAGCGCCTGGCGCAGCATGCTATGGCGTCTCATGAGGCCAGGCGCTCGGCGGTCGCGTCTCAGGAAGCCCTGGATCGTCGCGAGCCCCCCGGGCCTCGCGGGCCTCCTCGGTCTCCGGAGCCGCCCAGCTCATGAGGAGCTATCTTCATGACACGCATCCTCAGCCACCTCGACGCTTCTACAACACTAGTGCCAGGTGACTTTTTGGTTTGTTCAGTTGAGGGCGCCCCTTGGGCTGCATTATCCTCAAGCTGTCAGGGCCCGCCCCTGGAGCTGTATTGCTTTGCGCATGTATCAAAACTGGCTCTGCCCTTTACGAATTTCCTAAGTATTTCAACCTCCGTGCCCGGTGCTTCATCACCATGAATGTCGCCGCGCCCTCACAACCCCACCCCCGCCCGCCTCATGATTAAGGGTTGGCACGGCGTCTGTGCTCGGGGCCATCCCTGCAGCGTTGATAAATCCAAGCGACCGAGCTCTGTCTCGCGGGCCAGCTCCCGTGCACATCACCTCCCGTGGTCCTTGGTGCCTTGTCCTCGCATGAGCTAATCTAGAGTGGGTGAGTAAGGGCGCGCGGCCCAGTTCGTCCAACCGCAGTTCGGCGCTGCGCCGTTGCAGGAGCCGCGCGTCAGATGTTTTTCCTTGGGATTGTTGCATGAGAAGACTGGGCATGGCATTTGTGCTCGGGTCCGTCCCTGCAGCGTCGAGAAACCCAAGCGACTGAGCTCTGACTGGCAGGCCGGTCCCGTTCACATCACCTCCTGGGGTCCTTGGTGTTCGGCCTTCTCATGCGATGGCCTCTAGAGGTTCATTCGGTGCAGGTAGCCCCCACCACAGAGGTTTTGTGAGCGCGCTCCATGCCAGAAGATTTAAGCGCAACCCGCCTTGAGGTAGGACCTCGTGAGTCCCGCGCTGGCTCACGGGTGCCCAGATACACCTCCTCCAGTTCTGTCGTGCCAGTCACGCGTACGAACGAAATTGGGCTGTACACGCCCGGAGACTCTAACACAGAGCTCCTATCCCACGCCAAGTGGAAGCCCCATGCTCCGCACTGGCAGACGACACGGTCCAGCAATGACTATGCCCACGCCCCAGTGGAAGCCCCATGCTCGGCGCTAGCGAACGACACGGTTGAGCAGCGACTATGCCCACGCCCAAGTGGAAGCCCCATGCTCCGCGCTGGTGGATAAACAACTGAGGGCACCCTAGTAGCCGCGTCAACCTCAGGATAGCCTTTCGGCTTGTCACACGGTCCCATCGTGCAGCATTCCCCTGGGAGGCGCGCGTGAGGTGGCTTGAAACGGGGGCTATGCTCAAGCCAAGCTCCGGCACACGCCACCTCACTAGGTACTTTGTACCTGGTCTTTTCGTGCCCCTCCCAGGCGAAGGCTGGCGATGAAAGGTATGGAGGACTCCGGACTAACCTCGCCGCTGCCCATGTTTCCTTCATGAGGGCTGCTCGCACGTCAAGGGAGACCCCTGAGCATCGCGACTCAGGGGCCTCACTAGTCACGTAGCCCCTCGCCCCTTGGTGTCATCCTGGCGATTCGGATGCCCCAACGGCAGTCGAGGTATGCGCGGGGCTGGGCCCTGCTGATGCAGAGCACAAAAGCAAACAAGAAGGAAACCAAGCACGAAAAGGAAATCGTGGAGTCCTAAAAGTTATGTCAGATTCAGGGCTCCGCAGACCCAAGAAGGTTTGAACTCTAGGGCGTGTGCGAAGATCTCAACCTCTCAAGCTTAGAGCCCGTCGCCCCATAGCCTAGCCTAGCCGGATTCGCGTGAGCAAGAAAGAAGATGAACATAGCAGTTTACCCAGGTTCGGGCCACCTTGCGGTGTAAAACCCTACTCCTGCTTTGTGGTGGATTGGCCTCACGAGGAGGTTGAGGATGAACTAGTATAGTGGATGAGCTGCCTCGCAAGGGCTCGGGGGTGAGAATTAGTACCCCTCCTCTATGGTGGTGGCTAACCTATATTCATAGTGGCCTTGGTCCTCTTCCCTTGAAACTTAGGTGGGAAGGGATACCACAAAGGCCAATTCGAAAGGGGACAAGTAGTACATCCTATCCTGACAAAAGGTGGTCTTCTCCTGCAAAGCTTCTGGTCGTGACGCAGTGGTGGGCTCGGTGATGACCTCCGCCTTGCCGAGCCTGTGGTCTTGGTCTTGTATCACCGGAATGGAAACATTTGGGAGATTCCTCAGGAACCCACGCCTGTCCTTGCCTCCTTAGCACCAAAGAGGAAACTGCCTCCTCTGCGCCCGTTGGCGCCCGCCTGGCCTTGGCCGTCATGGCTCACGTCACCTCAGCCTCATGAGGTGGGGTACCTGCATAGAAATCTCTGCTCGTCGGGAGGCCGCCTGGGGAGGCCGCTCCCTCGGGAGGTCTTGGTGTCATCCTCATCGCGAGGCAAGACCCCCTCGCAAGGGTCTTATCTTGGTGGTCTTGGAGATGGACCGTACCAGGCCGTCGAGGGAGCCACGCCGTGGGCCGCAGGCAGGCAAGTCTGGGTACCCCAGTTTCCAGAATGCCGACAGTAGCCCCCGGGCCCAAGGCGTGCTCGGGCTGGCTTCGAGGAGAAGCCAAGGGGCAAGGGTGAAGCACCGCGGGCCCCAATCGCCTGCGGGCCAGGCTGACGCGTGGCGCTTGACGGGACGTGGACGCCTCCGCTTCCCCACGCCACCTCGGCAACTGCCCCGACTTGACAACTGCCTGGTGCATGCAGCAGTGCCATCATCGCTCGGAACATGGAAGGGTGCCGGTTAGCCTTCGACCACCTATAAATGGGCGAGGGGGGCGGAGCTCCCTAGCTCATTCTCGCCTTCTTGTCCCACATCCTCGCAGCAACGCCCATGGCACTGATCAGGAGGTTTTGTGCTGTCGAGAAAGGGAAGGCCCCGCAAGAGGTGCCGGAGCCGCTTCCGCCGAAGAGGGGGCGCGGCCGCCCTCGTCGGGCCGCTGCGGTGCCCGCGGCTGCTCCTTCTCATCGTCGGTGCACACCGCCGAGGGCCTGTGTCGGCCCGATCGTCCGCGCACCAGGTCCCAACCACCAGGGAGGCCACTGGCACTACAGAGGACGAGGCCACGGAGGGAAGCAGGCGACATTCGCTCGTCCCTCTCACCCACGGGCCCATGCCAACGGCACGGCCCGCGAGTTCGTGGTATGGGTGACAATGCCACCACGTACCTGGATCCGGCTCCCGCACGCCTTGGCCGAGGAGCTACCGGTGCGGGGGCCCATCGAGATGTGGCTTCAGCACGACGGCTGCTATGGCCAAGCCTCCCAGGCGGAGGTCGAGGCCGTCTCCTCCGGCGACATCTACATGACTCGAGGATGGGGGATGATTGCCTCCCCTCCATTTCAGCTATAACAGGGCATCAATGCTCTTCTTCAGGGTTTTCAGGGAGGATGGCGAACACCTGGAGTGCTGCCCCCGAGGCGGCAGCAGTAGCGGCGAGGCCTCCCGAGGTGAACTTGCCCTTGGCTGCAGCTCCTCTAGTAGCAGTGGCGCTTCCTCCGGACCAAACTCAAGTGACGACGACTACTACGAGCCGCCACGTCGCCGCGCCCGGGCCTAGGAGTGGAATGGCGTTGACAAGGCGTCATGACATTGTGGGCGGCGCTGCCTGAGCTGCGGTCCTTGAGAGACCTTTTCTTTTGTTTCATTCCTGCATAAAAAATCATGAAGGGCCCCGCGCGGGTGTGTAAGAACCATGACGCTTGCGCCTTAATGTTAGCATTCCCAACTTATGTCGTGATTGCATCTCCCGCTTGGGCTCGGGTCCCCTTTTACTCTCACGGTAGCTTAGTGCTCTACGCCGATAGGACCCAGTCCCCAGGCAAGCTTCGGCCGTCGCTGGTATGCCAGGTCGTGATGTCGTGGTCAAGGCCAGGAGGTGAGCGGCCCGAGGTCTGGTAAGAGCCCCCAAGGCGCGATGCTCAGGAAGTCCCCTTTAGCGCGCAAGCAGCTCCCGAAGGACTAAGAGGGAGGTTTCCTTACCCGAGCGAGGTCGCAGGAAACAAGATGCCAACGACGAGGTTCACGCCTGTGCGTGTGAGGCGACTTAGCTTAGCGAGCTTGCAGCCTGCGGTGGTTTTGTCGTTGCGAGGGCGAGCTTCTTCGAATTTTTGATTTTGAGCATGCTCCTTGTCCTGAAATAAATTAAGGCAAACCCCGCGAAGGGCGTGAGAGAACACTGATGTCCATTATATTTCAAGAGGAGAGCGCCGCTGGCGTCGGGTCGCGCCCCTCCCTTGGTACTCCTCCGCAAGGTTTTGCGACCCCACTTCTCTCACTCATCATGGTGCTCTACGTTCTTAGGACCCGACCCTCGAGCAGGGCTCAGCCGCTGCTGGTATGCTAGGTCGTGATGCCGTGGTCAAGGCCAGAGGGTGAGGGCTCGAGAGCCAGTAGGAGCACCTAAGGCGCGGTGCTCAAGGGTCCCCCTTTTAACGTGCAAGCGACTTGCGCGAGAAAGGAGTGGCTCGCCCCGCGGGGGTGCCTAGGAGGAGTTGTGCCCAATGGTATGCGGTGTAGCATCCTTCTGAAGTGGTGAGGTGTTGGCGAAGCCGCTCGAGGTCCTGTCTTCGGAGGCTCCTGCGCATTAGTCTGTCACGAAATAGAAAGGGTAGCCACGCTTGCTGCTCTACCCATGATCTTTCCGCGAGAAGACGAAGGCACTAAGGACCTGGTGAGGTGACTAACACGGGGCCGGCCACGAGCCAGAGCTCAGTCTCTTAGGTTTATCAGCGCTACAGGGACAGACCCAAGCACAGGCGTCGTGCCGGTAGCCCCCCTCGCGGGACGAGCAAGAGGCAGGTTAGCAACATGCGGGGACCGCAAGGGTAACTCCAGAGATGATAGATCATCAGGCGCAATGTTAACAACCATAGTAACTCAAGCAGGCATAACTGGTCCAGAATACATGAATCAAAATGACACAACTGCGAGGATGGGCCCCAGCAGCCTGAGGATAATGCAGCCCGAGGGGCGCCCTTAGTTGGACAAACCAAAAAGTCACCTGGCACCATCGTCGCGGGAGAGTCGAGGTAGCTGAAGATGCTTGCTGCAGAAGTTGCTCCTCACGAGCTGGGCAGATCCTGAGGCCCGTCGGGCTCACGAGGGTCCGGCACTTCCTCCGACAGGACCGCCTGGCTCCTGGCCTCATGAGCCGCCATGGCACTCTGCGCGAAGCGCTGGTACGAGGCGGCCACATTCAGCAGGCCAAACAGCATGCAGATGTAGCTGTAGGGGTAGCCCCCACTCCGGCCGATGTGGGATGGCCAGAAGAGGTCCTGCGAAGCAGCCTTATTGAGGCCTAGGATGTTAACACAGACACGCAGCTCGCTGCCCATGTCAGGGGCCGCAGCTGCACTGGGAGGCCGTGCGGGGCGACGCTCGCCGCGCATGGCCCTTACCTCCTGAAGCTCCTCGATCGCCTTGATGATGAACTCTCGCGCACCTGGCACCTCGCGCCGTGCGCCTTGCTCGCAGGGGCGCGCCTCGAAGCACGCCTCCAAGTGGTGCCCGAGCACCTCCCTCATCGCCCTGATCAGGTCAGAGGCTCTCCCGACGGGAGCCCCCAAGCCTGTCCTGAGGGAGGTGCCAGGTGCGCCTTCCTATGCAGGGGGGAGAGGCGCCCCAGCAGCGGGTGCCGGGCCTGAAGTACCATCGACAGGTGTGCCAGCCCCCTGACGACTCTTGAGGAGGAGTTGCTTCTTCTTCTTGGCCGTGGTCTCGGTAGGCAGGACGGCGCCCTCATCGTCTAGGTTGTCAGCCGCTGCAGCTTGGTAGGCACGCTCGAGGGAGCACACCACATCCTTTTCATCGCAGGCGACCACGATGATGCCGCCATTCCCTGGCATCTTGAGGACATTGTAGCCATGGTGAGTTGCCGCCATGAACTTGGCGAGGGTCGGATACCCAAGGATGGCGTTGTACGGGAGGCCGATGTGAGCGACGTCAAAGTCAATGAGGCCAGTGTGGTAGTTGTTGCGGTTGCCAAAGGTGACTGGGAGGCATATATGTCCCAGGGGGGTGGTGGATCCGTCGGTCACCCCTGAGAAAGGCTTGGCTGGAAAAAGCTGATTGTAGGGCACTTGGAGTTTCTCGAATGTCTCGACAGAGAGAACATTGAGCCCTGCGCCACCGTCAATGAGGGTCTTGGTGATGAGGACATTGCTGATGGTGGGCGTGCAGAGCATGGGGAGCGCACCTCTGGCGGCCGAGCACTTGAGGTGGTCCTTGGAGTCAAAGGTGATGGCGTACTGCTACCACTTGAGGGGACACCCAGCTTCGAGCCTCGAGAGGGCTGCGTTCACCTCACGAGCGAATTGCTTGAAGGTGCATTGTGAGGCTGGGGCCTGCGCACCACCCAGGATGCAGGCGATAGCACAAGGTTCTTGGAAGCCCCCAGCCCCGTCGTCCTGTCGGTTGTCGTCGTTCCTCCTTGGCGGCGCCAGAAGCGGAGGGAGGCTAGCATTGCCCTGAGGACAAGCCTCACGAGGCTGATCATGCCAGAACCCAATGCGAGGCCCGTCGCGCCAGCGGTCCTCGTGAGGCTGATCGCGCCAGTCCTGACGGGGGTCGCAGTTGTCCCAGCGGCCTCCACCGCAGCCTCCTCCGCGTCCGTAGCCCCGGTCACCATGCTCGGGGCGGCGACCAAGGCGCCCATCGCGGAGGGCCCTGAGCTCTTGGCAGTCATTGGTGTTGTGGCTGTGTACGTTGTGGAAGATGCAGAACGGGCGGTTGCCTCTGGGGGGTTCATCGTGGTCTTGATCGCACTTCATCTCAGGTTCAGCCGCAAGTACGGCAGGACCCTTGCACTTCGCCTCCTTAGACTTGGCCCTCTTGTCCTTGGGGTCTGCCTCAGAAAGCTCCAGGAGGGAGAGGTGGCCCTCCTCGGCCCTTGCACATTTGTTCGCTAGGTTGAACATCTCCAGGGCTGAGCACAAGTCTTCGTTGATGGCGAGCTCCTCCTTCATCTTGACATCCCGGACACGTTCAGAGAACGGTGAGATGATGGCTTCGTCGGACGCCTTCGGGATCCTAAGACGGACGTTCGTGAAGCGCTGTATGTACTTGTGCAAGGTCTCGCCCGGCTGCTGCTTCACGCGCCGCAGGTCGCTCACTGCAGGAGCGCCGTCGCGAGTACCCTAAAAGTTGGCGATAAAATGCTCACGAAGCTCGTCCCAGGAAGAGATCGACCCCACCAGGAGGTTTAGGAGCCAAGAGCGCGTGCCGTCCTTGAGGGCCATGGGGAACCAGTTCACCATGACCTTGTCATTGCCGTTTGCCGCTTCGATGCTTAGCGCGTAGAGCTGGAGAAATTCTGCAGGGTCAGGGGTGCCATCGTAAAGTGGAGGTAGATCCGGCTTGAACTTGCCGGGCCAGACGACGCGGCGCAGTTCCGGGGTGAAAGCACGGCAGCCCGCCGCACTCACAGGTGTGGGCCGCATGGGTGGAGCTCGGTCTTGATGCCCGCGCACCGCGACCTCTGGCGGCGCGCTGTCCTGGTGCTGGCGCTGTGGTGCCGGGAGCGCGTCCGCATCGGCTTGCGGGCGCTGGATCACCTGGCAGCTTGCTTCATCGCACGCCGGTGCCCCGCGCAGTGGGTCGCGCTCGGGCGCGTCACGCCTGGGCTCGGGGTTGGCGCCGCGCAGTGGAGGAGGAGGAGGCACGCCGTGCGCCACGTCGCCCGCCTGAGGCGGCGGTGGAAGGAGCGAGCGGGGCGGTGCAGGGGCCTCGCCGGTGGCACTGACGAGCTCGGAGATGCGGCCAAGCCAGTCATTGGCGGGGCGATAACGCAGGAGCTCGCACACCATGAGTAGCACAGCCTGCGTGTTCGCCGGCCCGTGGCGAGCATGGGAGGATGACGTCGTGGCTGGAGTGGGTGATGGAGTTGCGGTGCGGCCATCATGCCGCATGGAAGGTGGTAGCGACGAATCCTGCTGCTCATGAGCAACAGGGTCAGTGGCAACGTTAGCCATGAGGGAGGCAGAGCGGCGAGGAGTGCTGTTGCCCACGGGTACCGTCTGGGCGACACAAGCGGCCCGACGCTCGGCAGGGATGCGCCGAGCGTCGTCCATGGGAGCGACAGAACGGAGGCGAAGCGAACGATGGAAGAAGGACTTCGACACACCCCTACCTGGCATGCCAAATGTTGAATTCAGGGCTCCGCAGACCCAAGAAGGTCTAGGTATGCGTGGGGCTAGGCCCTGCCGACGTAGAGCACAAAAGAAAACAAGAAGGAAACCAAGCACGAAAAGGAAATCGCGGAGTCCTAATAGTTATGTCGGATTCAGGGCTCCGCAGACCCAAGAAGGTTCGAACTCTGGGGCGTGTGCGAAGATCTCAACCTCTCAAGCTTAGAGCCCATCACCCCATAGCCTAGCCTAGCCGGATTCGCGTGAGCAAGGAAGAAGATGAACACAGCAGTTTACCCAGGTTCGAGCCACCTTGCGATGTAAAACCCTACTCCTGCTTTGTGGTGGATTGGCCTCACGAGGAGGTTGAGGATGAACTAGTATAGTGGATGAGCTTCCTCGCGAGGGCTCGGGGGTGAGAATGAGTCCCCCTCCTCTATGGTGGTGGCTAACCTATATTTATAGTGGCCTTGGTCCTCTTCCCTCGAAACTTAAGCGGGAAGGGATACCACAACAGCCAATTCGAAAGGGGACAAGTAGTACATCCTATCCTGACAAAAGGTGGTCTTCTCCTGCAAAGCTTCTGGTCGTGACGCAGCGGTGGGCTCGGTGATGCCCTCCGCCTTGCCGAGCCTGTGGTCTTGGTCTTGTATCACCGGAATGGAAACCTTTGGGAGATTCCTCAGGAACCCACGCCTGTCCTTGCCTCCTTAGCACCAAAGAGGAAACTGCCTCCTCTGCGCCCGCTGGCGCCCGCCTGGCCTTGGTTGTCATGGCTCACATCACCTCAGCCTCATGAGGTGGGGTACCTGCATAGAAATCTCCGCTCCTCGGGAGGCCGCCTGGGGAGGCCGCTCCCTCGGGAGGTCTTGGTGTCATCATCCTCACGAGGCATGACCCCCTCATGAGGGTCTTGTCTTGGTGGTCTTGTAGATGGGTCGTACCAGGCCATCGAGGGAGCCACACCATGGGCCGCAGGTAGGCAAGTCTGGGTACCCTGGTTCCTAGAATGCCGACAAGTTATTACAGGCACCAAATGTTCTACAAATTCAAACAAAGTCTTACGCCTCCACGAGGCATGATACATGTCGCAGGATAAAATCTAGGTGGAAGGGCCATCGCCGCCATGGTCGTAGCCACCACCTGTCCCAGTTACGGGGAGCTCATCATCACCATCGCTACCGCCATCGTCGCCGCCGCTAGCCTCCACCGTCGGAGGCTCGGTGTCGGGGATGTAGGAGAACTTCTTCAGCAACGCGTCCACATGACCCTTCACGGCAGCCGCAGTGGTCGCGCGGGACTCAGGAGCAACCACGCGGATCACCGCGTCGAAGTTGAAGCCCGGATTCTGGAGATAGAGGTGGCTGAAGACGCACGTCGCAGCCGCGGAGAAGAGTGAGCGGCACTCCTCCTCCAGGATGGAGTCCACCTCGGCGGCAGCACCTTCAAGCGATTCGGCAAGCTAGGAGGACAGCCCTGTATAGCCGCCCTCAAGGGTCGCCAGCGGCTCCTCTAATCCTCCCCTGCAGATGGACTGTAATGCCTGACAAGACCTGAGCTCGAGAGAGGGGAAGGCGTCACGCTCCGCGGCTGCCCCCTTCTCGGCGGCGGCGAGGGTCTTCTCCCGGGCATCCAGATGGGCTGTCGCCTCGGAGACGCGCTGGGCGTGGGACGTCTGGGATTCGACCACCTCCTCCTTCTGCTTGGCCAGGCGCTCACGTTTCACGGCCTGATAAACGGTCACCTGGGCCAGCTTGGAGTCATGATCGGCGAGCTTCGCCTCGCGGGCCCTGAGGTCTTCCTCCCGCTGGTGGAGCCGCTGCACGCACGCGTCCTGCTCCTCCTGAAGGGCCTTCAAATTGGCCTCCGCCTCGTCGCGACGCCTCTCGGTAGATGCCGTGCTGGCCAGTGCCGCGTCATGAGCCACCTTGGCTTCAGCGGCCTCCTTCATGCCCTCCATGGTGGCAGCCTCCGCTCGGCCCCGGGCCGTCCTTGTGGCTGCGTCGGCCTGGAGCCACCCCGAGATGAGCCCAAGGCGCTCCCTCACGAGGCACATGTCGGCATCTTGAAGATCGGTCCGGATCCGGCCAAGTGCAGTGTAAGCCTCATCCAAGGCTCCGGGCCGGATCAGGGGGCCGCAGTCCACGAGCGCGAGGGCCTGGTGAGGAGGCAGCATTGGCACGCCGATTGGCGCTGTGGTCAAGGAAGTGGCGGCGTGGTTGGCTTGGGGCGTCGGAGGCTTCAGGCTCCCCTCGGGCACCACAAGGGTGGACGACTCCGCAGCCTGCTGGCCCACGAGGGCTGGCTCCTCCTGAGGCTGCATCGCTGTATCCTCAGGGGTCGCCCCCTTCAGCAATGCCGGGGTTGCCACAGCCGCGATAAGGAGTGTCGCCTCATGGACCCCCGCACCTTCGGCGGTCGGTTCCCCAAGCGGTGCTAGCGAAGTGCCAGGGGCTGGCGGCGTACCCGTCTCCCCAAGTGCGGTGCCGCCTGAGCGCCCAAGGATAGCATTGTGCTGGTGCGACGCACTCCCGCGCCCGCCACGGCCGCGACTAAGGGCCAACAGCACCCTCAGGGCAGGTGGCTCCTTCGGCTCGGTGCTCGCCTTCTTCTTCTTCGCCTCGTCGCCATACCTGGTCATCAAGAAGGGGGGGTGCTGTGAGCGCAACTGCAATCTATGCTTAACCCAAGGGCAAGGTAGGGTACTTACTCCTCAGGGTCGATCCACTTCCTCTTCTTCTCCTTCTCGGCAAGGGACAAGGCGCCCTCGCCCTTCTTCGGCGTGGCCTTGGTCGCGCCCAGGGGGCAGGCAGGGTTCTCCTCGATAGTCCCCAGTGCAGCGCAATCGCCTGGAGGAGTGAGGGGGTCGCCCTGAAGGGTCACGGCCAGTGGGGCCCTATCCACCCCAGCAGGGGCCGCCCCGTCCCCTGTTCGTGGTTCGGGTGGTGACGGGACCACATCTGGATCGTGCCGCTGGAGCTCGCGGAGCCGTTCGATGGAGGCGCAACCGTGCTTTTCTTCGGGGTCGCCTGACCCGATGCTTGCGTGGTCCATGGCATGGGCCCTGACCTCCTGAGGACCTTGGTGGAGCACGGGGAGTCCACGGCCGGGGGCTCATCAGTGTCGTCGTCGTCTTCGAGGTTGCGGAGGAGCTCGCTCTGCGACGGAGTGGACACTTCCTCCAGGTCGTCATCCTCGGTCTACTCCGAGTCCTCTTCCCCGCCACTGTCACCGGAGGACACCGGCACGGGGGAGTTGGGTTGCTCGGACGGCATGAGCCCCAGCTCGATGAAGGTGGGCATGGCGGCAACAAGCTCCTCCCTATCGCCACAGCGGTACAGCGGGGTGTAGGCCTCAGGGAGGTCCCCCGGATCGCCATTTAGCAGAACGGCCATGGCCTTGTCCAGCTCTTCACCCGTCAGGCTGGCGTAGCATAGCCTCGTGTCATTCCGCGAGCCCTGGAATTCCCACAAGGGCCGCGTGTGCGACTGGAGCGGCGCCAGGCACTGCGTTAGGAACTCCTTCACGAGCATTCCCCCCGTCAGCCGCTTGGCCTCCATATCCAAGGTTATCTTTCTCAAGACAGTCTCTGCCCGGGGGTCGGTGAGCTTTGCATGGCCCCACCTCTCAAACCGCTCAGGCAGCTCTGTCGGCAGCTCCAGCCGTGGGTTGAGACCCTTGGTGTCCAGGAAGACCCAGCGGTGCCGGAAGCCCTCCACCTTCTTCCTGGCCTTCAAGAGGACGTTTCCCTTGTGGACCGCCATGAAGGACATGCAAGCAGAGCACTGCATCCGGTCGTGCAGCCGCAAACTAAAGAAATGGCGAAGGAGCGCCACGGAGGGCCTCATGCCCACAAAGGCCTTGCAGTAAAAGGCGAAGATGGACATGAGGAGGATGGAGTTGGGTTGAAGATGATGGGCCTGGATCTTGTAGTGGGCGAGGACGGCGCAGAATAACTCTAAGAGGGGAGGGACGAGCCCCGCAAAGATGCTATGGAGGAAGAAGGGATAGACTGTTCGCGCCAAGGAACTCCGCTCGGCGGAGCCAGCCCAGATCAAGGTCTTGCCCCACTCGTTGTCTTCACTGGCCGTCTTTGGGAGCACAGGGTCGAGATGCCCCTCCTCGGTGATGGAGGATGCGTCAAGTGCTGGTGAAGGAGAGGAGGAGGTCGCGGCCTGGACCGCAGGCTTCGACTTCCCGGGCTCCATTCGCGGGGTCGCCGGCGTTGGAGAAGGAGAAGGAAGGGGCGGAGTTGCGATCGGATCTGGAGAAGCTCTTGGCTGGAGAAGGGGATCGGGAGCAAGGCGAGAGAGAGCAATGATGACCCTGTGGCATGCGCCAATCTTTTGTCAGCCTGGGCAGTTGCCGAGGCGACGTGGGGAAGCAGAGGAGTCCGCGTCCCGTCATGCGCCACGCGTCGAGCCTGGCCCGCAGGCGATTGGGGCCCAGGTGTTTCGCCCTTCGCTCCTTGCCTTCGCCTCGAAGCCTGGCCGAGCGCGCCTTGGGCTCGGGGGCTACTGTCGGCGTTCTGGGATCGGGGGTACCCAGATCTGCCTGCCTGCGGCCCAGTGCGTGGGCCCATTGATGGCCCTGTACGGCCTAGCTATAACAACTCCAAGGAAAGACCCTCGCGAGGGCCCCGGCCTCGCGAGGCGAACGACACCAACACCTCCAGAGGAGCGGCCTCCCCAGGATGCCTCCCGAGGGGCAGAGACTTCTATGCAGGTACCCAGCCTCACGAGGCTATGATGACGTGAGCCATGACGACCAAGGCCAGGCGGGTACCAGCAGGCACAGAGGAGACATTTTCCTCTTTGGTGCTAAGGGGGCAAGGACGAACGCTGGTTCCCAAGGAATCGCCCAAAGGTTTCCATTCCGGTGCAACAAGACCAAGACCACGAGCTCGGCAGGACGGATGTCATCGCCGAGCCCACCTCTGCGTCACGTCCAGAAACTTTGCAGGCAAAAACTACCTTTCGTCAGGATTAGATGTACTTCTAGTCCCCTTTCAAATTGGTCGTTGTGGGATCCCTTCCCGCCTAAGTTTCGAGGGAATAGGACCAAGGCCACTATAAGTATAGGCTAGCCATCACCGTAGAGGGGGACCTCGGATCGAACCCCCGCCCGATCCATTCCACCCATACCACTTGAGCCCTTATGAGGCTGCTCATCCACTGTACTAGTTCATCCTCAGCCTCCTCGTGAGGCCAATCCACCACAAAGCAGGAGTAGGGTTTTACACCGCAAGGTGGCCCGAACCTAGGTAAATTGCTGTGTTCATCTTCTTCCCTGCTCGCACGAACTCGACGAGGCTAGCCTGTGGGGTGGAGAGCTGGAGGCTTGAGCTAGTTGAGATCTTCGCACACACCCCAGAGTTCAAACCTTCTTGAGTCTGCGGAGCACTGAATCCGACAGAAGAGATTGCAAAGAACATCGATTCTTGAGTCTCTCTAAGTTGAGATGCCATTATTGACCTTGGACAGCCAGTCACAGACTAGCTTCGTAGATTCCAGAGCACTTATGCAATCATACTGCTAGTTATCGACTAGAGGGGGTGAATAGGTGATTTTTATGAAAGTCTTCAAGACAGGCAGTGTCTTTGAAGACAAATAGTTATAGCAATAACTAAACAGGGTACAATGGAAGATAAACTACCCTAGCCATGCAATAGAGTCAAAGTACAGTGTAGGTAATGCATGAGGACAAGTAGTAGCTAGGTAGAATAAATCATAATTGGAAGATAGTGTGAAGACAAATGTGCAATCAGAATGAATGTCTTCACACAATGTATTTAATAAAGCAAGCAAGCAATGACTTCACGAAGCTAACTGTAAGTAAGGAGTGAAGTGATAGAACCAGTTGCTTGATGAAGACATGGATTTGGTAGACCAGTTCCCACTGGTACAGTGAGCTGCTATACGAATGGTTTTTAACCCCTTTCCGTGATGGCATTTTAAACCGTCACCTAGTGAGTGTGGGCGATAGGGGGGTCCTTCCCACACAACCCAGAAATCGTCGGGGATAGGCCCTCCGGTCACACACGCTGCGCAAAATGAGCTCGTGTGCGATCGGGCTAGCCATCGCATACAATTATACATGCCCAATCATTTCCGTTCGTAAGTACATCCCACACGGTGAATCCCAGAGAAATGTTTCCCTTCGTATGTACATCCCACACAGTCAATCCACGGAATACATTTCTGTTTGTATGTACATCCCACACAATCAATCCAGGAAGAACGTTTCCATTTGTATGTACATCCCACACGATGAATCCCAAACAAATGTTTCCGTTCGCACGTACATCACACATAATTTTCCCCATCAAATCGCTTGTGATAGCATTGCCATTGCAGATGATATTAACAATTTTATCGTTTGCGTTATTGAATGCGTCACGCACGACGCATGGAAGAAACTGTGTGGCATAGGCTGTCCATCACACACACTTTTTATGTGGAAAACATTTGCGTAAGGTGGCCTAACGCAAACCGTTTTCAAGAGGAAGTCGTGTGTGATTGTTCATTGATACAACATGTTTTCTTCCTAGAAACTGTGTGTGTTGTCTGAGGTCATCGCCCATGGTGTTTTCTCAATAATTGTTTGCAATAGAAAAACCCAATTTGTAGGCTAATTGGCCTATTATTAATAATCCATTTATTAATCAAATTGACATTTCATATTAAGCACACAATATATTTCATTTTCGTATTACGGAACCAGGATTTCATAATTGAAATACATCAGAGTACAACATCATATAGATTCAGCACTCAGTTACACCATATAGGCATATAGCTAGCTGCCCCATTACACAACTACACTAGCACCAAGTTTCACATGCAACATCTATAACCTTTGGAAATTAGCATCATAGACGGTAGATAGACAGATGAATCTCATCTGGAAAATTACTGAAGCGGAAGGCGAATATTGAGCCTTCATTGATGTTGAAGGTCTTTGCAAGTTTAGCCCAGTGCCTGTGAATGATTGACCGTCCATCCTTCATCCTCTTCAGGAAAACTTCAATATTGAACTGTGGGTGTTGTATGAATACCTTCCTCGCCTCCTGACCATACAGGTGGTTTGAGAGGTAATCATCGGTGAACTACTTGGAAAGGCTTAAAAACAAGGACATGCATAAATATCTTCTCTAGATTTGAAATGGTCAAAGGAATAAAAAAGACAAGGTATAATAGTTAGTACCATCCTGTAGTGCACTGATGTCTTCTTCATTGTTCAGACAAAGATCTTATTGTTTTTTGTCGCTAGTTTCTTTATCCTAACAATCTTTCTGAGTTTCTTGACTTGACTAATATTCATGGACAACTCATTTCCCCATATGCAAAAAAGGTCGAACAGTGGGTCAAAACCTCTGACAGCAGGACCTACATGTGCAAGACCAAATTGTTAAAAACCTAAATATTAGAATGGTTCCTACAATTGCACAATAATGTGCTATTAGACAAAGGACCATGCATGTGCAAACCTCGATTTTAAACCTCAGGGCTTCCCATTATTTCCCTGCAACACATATAAGGTAGTTATTGATCAGGTTAAGTGAGGGTTGGCATGCTATAAGTAAAATATGTTGATGAAAAATAAACACATTGCGGATTCAGAAGATAAATTCAAGCCACATGGAAAAGCCATTTATCCAAACCAACCATGATTAAGAACAAGGAAATATAGCAATTGTATATATTTCTCATGTATTAAGTACGACCAAATTCAATTTATTCCTCACATGCATAACAATAGTGTGCCCACAACAATTGGATATTGCATTGCAGAATTGAACCAAGCAGTTAAATAAACAACACAACAAATGAACCAAACATTAACTGAGCACCATATTGCACAATATAACATACTCCTAATAGAAGATCAGACAGTTAACCAAACCAAGCATGCTTAACAACTTGGAAATATAGCAATTGTATTTGTTTCTCATGTATTTAGTACAGCCAAATTCGATTTATTTTTCACATGGTAGACAATAAAAAAGTGCACCCACAGCAATTGAACATCCCATTGCAGAATTGAACCAAACAGTTAGCTAAACACCACGATAAATGAACCAAACATTAACCGAGCACCACATTGCACAATATATAACATACTAGAAGATCAGATAGTTAACCAAACCAAGCATGCTTGACAACTTGGAAATATGGCAATTGTATTTGTTTCTCATGTATTTTGTATAACCAAATCCGATTTATTTCTCACATGGAAGACAATACAAAATTGCACCCAGAAGAATTGAACATCACATTGCAAAATTGAACCAAACAGTTAACTAAACACGACAACAAATTAACCAAACAGTTAATAAGTGAGCACCACATTGCATGACATATAGAACATATACACTAGAGGATCAGATTGCATGGTAAAAGTACATAGGACAATTCACTAGAACTTGTTAAGGAAAGGCAGGAGCAGCACATGCAACAGGTAAACCGAATATGCTTAACATGCGTAGCTAGCTAACTGAACATAGGTCCTTATAGTGAGCTAATAAGACAAGTTACTCCTCATCGTCGGAGATATTGATGATGATTGGCTCCTTGGACATGGAAGAGGGCGAGGCCTCCACATCGTGGGTGCCCTCCTCATAGTGGTGAGTTGCCTGAGCCGCTCCGGGAACCAACCTGCTGGCTCTCGAGTTGAGGTAAGCACGGACACGCTCAGAAACCACCTCGTAGTCTTTGTCAAAGGCACCGACAGTGGCCTCGAGAAAATGCCATGAACTGTCGTTTAAAGCAGCCAACCGCGTCGCGGCTCGGCACGCAAGGCGTCGATGGTGGCCTCGACAGCGAGGTGCTCCTCCAAGATCTGGGGGTCGGTACGAATGGCATCCATCACGACCTCATCCGCGTGTTCGGCCGTGATTTGCTTCTCCGCTGCCAAATGCTCCTTGAGCTCTTGGCTAAAATGCATGCACCATGGCTTAGGGCGGCGCTTATTAGGAGTAGGGGTCAGTGATTTGGGTGGAAGGTGTCGCACCGGCGGTCGGGGCATGTGGGATGTAGAAGGAGGAGGAGGATGGGGGTCAGGTGTGGATTACCTGCCTGGATCGACGAGGCCGAGCAGCGTGAAGGAGGGTCACCGGTGAGGAGGCAGTGCTGCAAGCAAGGAGTGAAGGTTTAAACTTGGAAAGGAAGGCGGAAACAGGGGAAATGTGGCTTTTGGTAAGGGGGAGGGGGTGGGGAGGTAGATATTTCCGCGGAAGCTGAAAATTTTGGCTCGGTGCAGCGAAAAAACTGGCGCGCAAAGTGTCATTAGACACGGTCCCTTATTTAGCACTGTGTACGATCTGTGAATATCACAAATGATTCATATAGCTTACCTTGTGTGTGATGAGTTTGAACATGCAAATTTTGGTTCGAAATTCCCTGGTTACAGTGGTCATCCACGTCATTGCATAATTTGGGTACACAAAAGAGCCTACAACACACCCACACTTCTTAATCAAGCAAGTTCAACAATTAAACAAAGCTAGCTGACCTAAACATTACTTTAACAAATTAAAGACTAGCACTCTAAATTAAACAAAGAGTACTACTCCGGCTGGTGCTCGTCGATCTCCGCTACCTCCTCCATGTCCAGCTCGCGCCCGACGATCTCCTGGGGAAGGGGCTCCATGGCATCCATCGCACCATACTCGGCAAGCATCTCGCCATCTGCGTCTTCCATCTCTTTGGAAAAGGACACCATGAGCTGGGCATGGGTGGCTACGATCTGGGCTTAGACGGGCTCCGTTGTGCAAAGGTATGCCGCGAAGGAACGGACGGCTGCTCGAACGCTCTCGGCGATTGCCAACTCTTTGGCCGTGGGTTGCCGACCATTGTCAGAGAAGCTTCGTTCAATTTGTGCGGTGACCACCAGGAGATGGGTGTGGGCGGCCTCGACATGGTCATGGGCAGCCTCCATCAGGGCTAAGGCCGCCGCTGCGGAACGGACAGCTGTTGTGCCGCTCTCGCCAGTTGCTATCCCCGCCGCAGATGTTGCTGCCGACACCTAAGCAGCAACAGCGCCCGTGTGGGCTGCCTTGGCCGCCTGGTCGCGGATTGTGGCCGCGCTCACGCAGCTTGTTAGCACACGCATGGCGGTTGCGGCCGCTCTCTCACCAGAGTGGGCCGCCGAATTTGCCCTCACGACGTGGGTCCACATCCCCATCTTTCACCGGCGACAATTGAACAGTGAACTGATATTTGGGGAGTGAGCTAGTGTGCTTGACGCGCCGTCTGTGGACTGTAGCCGGTGCACCTTCTCATGTAAGCCATATACGTACTACTCCGACGGTGCTCCAAGATATTTTGTACTACATCTCACACGGTTGGTGATAATAAACTTTGTGCGATCTACTTGATTTTTCGTCTTGATTTGAAATACATAATGGGGTCACAACAGCAAAGGAGGGTGTTTGAATTGCTAGAACTTTTATCTGCAGTGAACATGCAACTATAGGTGTGTCGTCAAAAAATTGGAATTATTCAGGGTTCGTTTGGACATTTTTATACATTAACTTGGTTTTCTAGACATTTCAGATGCATAATTCAAAATTAAACTACATGCACATGCTCCGGTGCACCAAAATGGGTTATAAAATCATATATGTGTCCATGGGTTGATGCTTATGTCCCATGCAAGAAATGGGGATGAATTTCAAACACCTTGGCACCGTGGCTCGCCGGCAAACGTTAAGATACTTGGTTTTGAAATTCTAGTAAATCCAAAACTCGTCTGAAATTCATGAACCTTGGCATGCTATCATGGAATGGCATCAACAAGCTGTGCTAAAAAATTGTCCCATTTGGGGCAGGTTTTGGTATAAGCTTCTCACAAACCAGAGCTTCTCACAAGAAACCTCATGGTTCCGGTAGGGAACGTGTCACCTTTGTGGACGAAATGATATTCGTTGTCTCTTCTTGCTTTCAAATTTTTTCTGGTGTCAACATAGAACAACAAGAGTGCCGTGTTAAATTTTGGAATTTTTCGAGGTTCATTTGGACATTTTTATACATTAACTGAGTTATCTAGGCATTTATGTGCATAATTCAAATTTGAACTACAGGCGCATGCTCCAGTGCATAAAAATGGGTTGAAAACTCAAATGCTTGTCCTTGGTTGCATGCTTAGGTCCCATGCAAGAAATGGGAATGAATTTCAAACACCTCGGCACCGTCGCTTGGTCGCAAAGATTGGGATACATGGTTTTAAAATTCTACTAAATCCAAAACTCGTCTGAAATTCATGAAACTTGGCATGCTGTCATGGAACGGCATCAATATGCTGTGGTAAAAAAATTGTCCCATTTGGGGCAGGTTTGGGTATAAGCTTCTCACAACAAGCCTCATGGTTTCGGTAGGGAACGTGTCACCTTTGTGGACGAAATGATATTCGTTGCCTCTTCTTGCTTTCAATTTTTTTCTAGTGTCAACATAGAACAACAGGAGTGTTGTGTTAAATTTTGGAATTTTTCGGGGTTTGCTTGGACATTATTATACATTAACTGAGTTTTGTATGCATTTATGTGCATAATTCAAATTTGAACTACAGGCACATGCTCCAGTGCATATAAATGGGTTGAAAAATCAAATGTGTGTCCTTGGTTGGATGCTCAATTAGGTCCCATGCAAGAAATGGGAATGAATGTCAAACACCTTGGCACCGTCGCTTGGCCGCAAACATTGAGATACATGGTTTTAAAATTCTAGTAAATCCAAAACTCGTCTGAAATTCATGAAACTTGGCATGCTATCATGGAACGACATCAACATGATGTGGTAAAAAAATTGTCTCATTTGGGGCAGGTTTGGGTATAAGCATCTCACAAACCAGAGCTTCTCACAACAAGCCTCATGGTTCCGGTAGGGAATGTGCCACCTTCATGGATGAAATGATATTCATTGCCTCTTCTTGCTTTCAAATTTTTTCCTAGTGGCAACATAGAGCAACGGGAGTGTGTCGGATTCAGGGCTCCGTAGACCCAAGAAAGGTTTGAACTCTGGGGCATGTGCGAAGAACTCAACCTATCTAGCCAACCAACTCGTTGTCCTACTGCCTAGCTTGATGAACAAGGAAGAAGATGGACTCGGCCATTTACCCAGGTTCGGGCCACCTTGCGGTGTAAGACCCTACTCCTGCTTTGTGGTGGATTTGCCTCACGGGGGGCTGAGAATGAACAAGTACAAGGGATGAACAACCTCACGAGGTCTGCTCTGGTGGGGGATGAGTCTAGAGGTTCGTCCCCGATCCCTGGTGATGGCTAACCTATCCTTATAGCAGCCTCGGTGCTCTTCCCCCAAAACGTAGGCGGGAAGGGATTCCACAATGGCCAATTTGAAATGGGACAAGTAGTACATCTTATCCTGACGAAAGGTGGTCTTCGCCTGCAAAGCTTCTAGTTGTGACGCTGCGGTGGGCTCGGCGATGACATCCGTCCTGCCGTCCTGGTGGTCTTGGTCTCGTTGCACTGGAATGGAAACCTTTGCCTGATTCCTCGGGAACCCACACCTGTGCTTGCCTCCTTAGCACCAAAGAGGAAACTGTGTTCTCTGCGCCCGCTGGCGCCTGCCTGGCCTTGATCGTCACGGCTTGCGTCATCACAACCTCAGGAGGTTGGGCACCTGCATAGGAATCTCCGCTCCTCAGGAGCAGCCTGGTGAGGCCGCTCCCTCAGGAGGTCTTGGCATCGTCTGCCTCGAGTGGCTTGGCCCCTGGTGAGGGTCTTGTCCTGATGGTCTTGTAGATGGGCCGTACCAGGCCATCGATGAAGGCACGCCATGGGCCACAGGCAGGCAAGTCTGGGTACCCTAGTTCCCAGAACGCCAACAGTAGCCCCTGGGCCCAAGGCTCGCTCGAACTTGGCTTCGAGGCGAAGCCAAATGGCAAGGTCGGAGCACCGCGGGCCCCAATTGGCTGCGGTCCAGGCGGACGCATGGCGCTTGATGGGACGTGGGCACCTCCACTTCCCCATGCTGCCTCGGCAACTACCCGACTTGACAAAAGACTGGCGCCCGCTACCGAGCCTTCATTGCTCGGAGCGTGAGAGGCCGGCGAGGCGGCGAGGCCTCCAGTGGTGAACTTGCCCTTGGCCTTGTCCGCGATTCCTCTGGCAGTAGCAGCGCTTCCTCCGGGCCAAGCTCGAGCAACGATGACAGCTACGAGCTGCCGCGTCGCCGCGCCCGGGCCTAGGGGAGGAGCGGTGCTAGCCTGGCGTCGTGGGCGGCGCTGCCGAGGCCGCGATCCCTGGGAGGCTTCTTTTTCCTTTTGTTTTATTCCTGCGCAGAAATTATGAAGGGCCCCGAGGGGGTGTGTAAAAACCATGACGCCTTTGCTTTAATGCTTGCGCCCCCAACTTGTGTTGTGCTTGCGTCTCTCGCTTGGGCTCGGTTCCCCCCTTTTATTCTCGCGGTAGCTTAGTGCTGTATGTCGATAGGACCCAGTCTCCAGGCAAGCTTCAGCCGTCGCTGGTATGCCAGGTCGTGATGCCGTGGTCAAGGCCAGGAGGTGAGCGGCCCGAGGTCCGGTAAGAGCCCCCGAGGCGCGGTGCTCAGGAGGTCCCCTTTAGCATGCAAGCAGCTCCCGAAAGACTAAGAGGGAAGTTTCCCTTGCACGAGCAAAATCGCACGAGATGGAAATGCTGGTAATGGGGTCCATGCCCACGCGTGTGACGTGACTTATCTTTGACGAGCCTGCACAGCCTCCTTGCCACGAGGGTGAGTTTCTTGCGCGACGTAGGTCGCGCCTTTTCTCCCAACGGTGCTCCCTCCTTTTGCAGGGCCCCTACCAACTCCATCGCCCCCGCTTGTCATGGTGCTCTATGTCCTCGGGACCCGGCTCTCGAGCAAGGCTCGGCCGCCACTGGTATGCCAGGTCGTGATGCCGTGGTCAAGGCCAGGGGGTGAGGGCTCGAGGGTAGGTAGGAGCCCCTGAGGCACGGTGCTCAAGGGCCCCCCTTTAACGTAAAAGTGATCTGCGCGAGAGAGGAGCGGCATGCCCCGCGAGGGCGCCTGAGAGGGGCCGAGCCCCTGAGGCCACCTTTGGTCCTTCCTCTGGGGGTTCCTACGAGTTAGCCGTAAAACACAACAGGTAGCCGCGCTTGCTATCCTGCCCGCGATCTTTCCGCGAGAAGACGACGGCACTAAGGACCTGGTGAGGTGGCGTGCGTGGGGCCGGCCGCGAGCCAGAGCTCGGTCTCTTAGATTTATCAACGCTGCAGGGACGGACCCGAGCACAGACACCGTGCCAGCAGCCCCCGTTGCGGGACGAGCGAGGGCGGATCAGCAACGCGTGGATCGCGAGGAGCAACATTGTAGGTAACGAGTCAGTAGGCATAACATTAACCACCATAATAACTTGAGCATGCATAACTGGTCCGGGGGTACATGAATCAAAATGATGTACCGCGGGGCCGGGCCCTGGCAGCTTGAGGATGATGCAGCCCGAGGGGCGCCCTCAGATGGAACAAACAAAAAAGTCACCTGGCACCGTCGTTGTAGAAGCGTTGGAGTAGCTGAAGTCACGCGCCGCAGTGGTCGCTCCTCACTGGCCAGCCAGCTCCTGAGGCCCGGGAGGCTCCAGATGTCCGGGGGGCTCACGAGGGTCCAGCACCTCCTCTATCAAGATCGCCTGGCACCTGGCCTCGTGAGCTGCCAGGATGCCCTGCATACAGCACTGGTACGAGGCAGCCGCATCCAGCAGGCCGAACGGCATGAGGACATAGCTGCGGGGGCAGCCCCCACTCCGTCCGACTTGGGATGGCCAAAAGAGCTCCTGAGAGGCAGCCCTGTTGAGGCGTGGGATGTTGACGCAGATGCGCAGCTCGCTACCCATGTCAGGGGCAGCAGCTGCACCGGACGGTGCGAGACGATGCTTGCCACGCAGGGCTCGCGCCTCCTGAAGCTCCTCGATCGCCTTGGTGATGAACTCCTGAGCGCCTGGCACCTCACGCCTTGCGCCTTGCTCACGGAGACGCGCGTCGAAGCACGCCCCCATGTGGTGCCCGAATGCCTCCCTCATGACATTGGTCAGGTCAGAGGCCCTCCAGACGAGAGCCCCCGAGCCCGTCCTGAGAGGGGCGCCGGGCGCGCCTTCCTATGCGAGAGGAAAGGGCACCCCAGCAGTAGGCGCGGGGCCTGAGGTACGATTGCCAGGCACTCTAGCCTCCTGACGGCCCTTGGGAAGGAGCTTCTTCTTCTTCTTCTCCATGGGGATGGCCTCAGGAGGCAGGATGGCACCCTCACCATCTGAGTTCTCGACCGCCGCAGCCTGGTAGGCACGCTCAAGGGAGCACACCGCATCCTTCTCGTCGCAGGCAACCGTGATGACACCACCACTTCCTGGCATCTTGAGGACATTGTAGCCGTGGTGAGTCGCTGCCATGAACTTGGCGAGGGCCGGATACCTGAGGATGGCATTGTACGGGAGGCGAATGTGGGCGATGTCGAAGTCGATGAGCTTGGTGTGGTAGTTGTCGCGCTTGCCGAAGGTGATAGGGAGGCGAACCTGCCCTATGGGGATGGTGGAGCCATCGGTCACCCCTGAAAAAGGCTTGCTGGGCAGAAGCTGGTCGTAGGGCACTTGGAGCGTCTCAAATGTCTCGACGGAAAGAACGTTGAGCCCTGCACCACCATCGATGAGGGTTTTTGTGACGAGGACGTTGCTAATGGTAGGCGTGCAGAGCATCGGGAGCGCACCAGCGGCGGCTGAACACTTGAGCTGGTCCGTAGAGTCAAAAGTGATGGCGTACTTGGACCACCTGAGGGGACGCGACGCCTCGAGCTTGGGGAGGGCCGCATTCACCTCGCGAGCGAACTGCTTGAAGATGCGATGAGAGGCGGGGGCCTGAGCACCACCCAGGATGCAAGTGATTGCGCGTGGCTCCTGGAAGCCCCCAGCCCCATCATCCTGTCGGTTGTCGTCGTTTCTCCTTGGAGGCGGTGGCAGTGGAGGAAGGCCAGCATTGCCCTGAGGACAGTCCTCGTGGGGCTGGTCATGCTAGGGGCCGTCGCGAGGCTGGCACTGCCAACGGTCCTCACGAGGCTGGTCGCGCTAGTCCTGGCGGGGGTCGTGGTTGTCCCAGCGGCCTCCACCGCGGCCTCCTCCGCGGCCGTAGCCACGGTCGTTGCACTCGGGACGGCAGCCAAGGCACCCGTCGTGGATTGCCCTGAGCTCCTGGTAGTCACTGGTGTTGTGGCTGTGGATGTTGTGGAAGACGCAGAACGGGCGGCTGCCCCTGGAGGATTCGACGTGGTCGCAGTCGCGCTTCATCTTAGGTTTAGCCGCGAGCACGGCGGGGTCATTGCGCTTTACCTCCTTAGCCTTGCCCTTCTTGTCTTCAGGATCGACTTTCAAGAGCTCCAGGAGGGAGAGGCGACCTTCTTCTGCCCTCACGCACCTGGCGGCCATGTTGAACATCTCCAGAGCTGAACAGAGGTCCTCGTGAATGGCGAGCTCCTCCTTCATCTTGACATCCCGGACGCCCTCAGAGAACGCTGAAATGATGGCCTCGCCAGACACCTTTGGGATCTTGAGGCGGACATTGGTGAAGCGTTGTATGTACTTGCAGGGTCTCGCCTGGCTGCTGCCTTATACACCGCAGGTCGCCCGCCGGAGGAGCGCGGTCGCGAGTGCCCTGGAAGTTGGCGATGAAGCGCTCGTGGAGCTCGTCCCAGGAGGAGATCGACCCCACCGGGAGGTTCAGGAGCCAAGAGCGCGCACCGTCCTTGAGGGCCATGGGGAACCAGTTCGCCATGACCTTCTCGTTGCCGTTCGCTGCCTCGATGCTCAGCTCGTAGAGCTGGAGGAACTCAGCGGGGTCGGGGGTGCCGTCGTAACGTGGAGGCAGATTCGGCTTGAACTTGCCGGGCCAGACGACACGGCGCAGCTCTGGGGTGAAAGCACGGCAGCCTGCCGCACTCACGGGGGCCGGTAGCATGGGGGAGCTTGGTCTTGACGCCCGCGTGCCACCGCCTCTGGCGGCACGCGGTCTTGACGCGGCGGCGCTAGGAGCGCGTGCGCCTCTCCTTGTGGCTGCTGCACCACTTGGCAGCTTTCTTCGTCGCGCGCCGGCGCTCTGCGCGGAGGGTCGCACTAGGGTGCCTCACGCCTGAGCTTGGGGTCCATGCCATGTAGAGGAGGAGGAGGAAGAGGCCCGCCGTGAGCCACGTCACCCGCCAGGGACGGCGGGGGACGAGGCGAATGGGACGGTGCGGGGGCCTCACCGGCGGCGTTGATGAGCTCGGCGATGCGGGTGAGCCAGTCGTCGTAGAGTCGTTGGCCGGACGATAGCGTAGGAGCTCACGTGCCATGAGCAGCGCAGCCTGCGCGTTCGCCGGCCCGCGACGGACGCGAGAAGATGATGCTACGGCCAGAGTGAGCGATGGGGTCACGATGCGGCCGTCGTGCCGCACGGACGATGGCAGCGACGAGTCCTGCTGTTCGCGAGCAGCAGGGTCTGTGGCAGCGTTAGCCACCGGGGAGGCAGAGCGGCGAGGAGTGCCATTGCCCACGGGAGCCGTCTGGGCGACGCGAGCGGCCCGGCGCTCGGCAAGAACATGGCGAGCGTCGGCTATAGGAACGACGGAACAGCGGCGGAGCGAACGATGGAAGAGAGGCTTCGACACTCCCCTACCTGTGTCGGGGAAAACAACACCTACGGGATCACGTGGACCCCTTCTATGGTTTGGCAGGGAAGAGGGGTGCGCAAAGAGCAGATCTAACGATCAACACGATAGATTTTTACCCAGGTTCGGGCCGCTGAGAAGCGTAAAACCCTAGTCCTGCTTTGTGTGTATATTATGAGTTCTTGAGCTTCGGCTAGCTACTATGCATGCAAGCTGGGCCGGAGGGTTCAAAAAGTCTGAAACCTTCTATAGTATGCCTTGGGCCTCCTTTTATACGTCAAGGGGTTGCCACAGTGGCACACAGGAGGTGTAAAGTGGCTATGCTTATCACTGACATCCGGGGACAAAACGCATTCAATGCGCTGGTTACGTGCCCCCTAGCTTTATCGGGGACGGAAATAGAGCCCATCCCGTCTGTCGCCGCCTTGCTCTGCCTTGACATGTATCTAGGTTGACGAGGCATGCAATGCCAGGCTGGCTAGCTGGCCGCTGCGCTGGAACGGTGGCAGGATCTTCGCGAAGATCTGCATGCCTCCACGCAGGTGCCAGCCAGGCTGGCAAGTCGATCGCCGTGCTGGAGTGGTAGCGGGGCGGCGGAGCCTTGTCGTGGCTACGTCAATGTCCCCGGCAAGGATTTTTCCGGGGTCTCGCAAACCATCTCGGCAAAGATCTTGCCGAGGGGGCTTGGTCATCCAATCTTCACAAAGATCTGCATGCTACTACGCATGCGCCCCTGGGTCTTAGTCTCAACATTGTCGATGGTGTCAGAGCTCTCAACCTCAAGGGCGGTGTTCTTGCCAGTGCTTCGCAAGTCGTCCTGGCAAGGGTCTTGCCGGGGCCTCGCGAGCCGCCCCGGCAAGGATCTTGCCGGGGCTCTAGCTTGTCTTCTGCTCCCTGGTTACTGGCTTGGACGCCATCTTTGTTGTCTTGTATTCTGTTCCCAGCTGCCCCCGTCAAGCCTTGCCACGGTCGCGGCTACAACTGCCCGTGCACAAGTAAGGGGTACTAAAAAGGGCCCAAACTTTAGTACACCGACAGGAGCCCCCGGGCCTGGGCCACACATGCGGGCACAACACGTTGTTGGGCTAGGCCCAAACAGTGCATGGGCACACATGGCAGGGGTTAACTGTTGTAATCTTCTCATCTACTGCGCTTCCCCACGATCGGCATTGAGTGCGCGACATGGGGTTCGTGCCCGGAACGGTTGCAGCGGTAGCATGCCTGCGTAAACGCCTTTGCATTGGGCGGTAAAGAGGCAACCTCGCGCCTTCCCCATAAGAAGAGGAATCCGTAGAGGCACTGCTCATTACCCCCTTCGCCTTTTTCAATCTAGGAACCGCCGTCGTCTTCCTTCTTGAGCCCAAACCAGAGTTTCCTCATCCATCCACGCCCCTCTGCGTTCCCACCATCCTCGATCCCCCAACCCTCTCCATTTTCTTATGGCCCCCAAAGCGAGTAAGGGCAAGGGAGTGTCCAAGGCGAGTGAGGGGGAAGAGGTGCCGGAGAGCGAGTTGGTGAAGATGTGGAAGGAGAAAGTCGTCTTCGATCCGACGCTCGATGCGCACGCTCTGAAGGAGCGGTGCGTGTGCATGTGGGGGACAAAAACGACGGGGCATCCTGTCACCCGCGTCGTCCCCGCTTCTTGCGCCGCACCCGCTCTAGATAAATTTCCTTTCTTCGTCGATTATTTCTACTGCGGGCTCTGCCCCCCATTCTCAGATTTTTTCAACGACATCATGTATACCTTCAGCCTCCATCTTTTGGATTTTACGCCAAATGCCGTGACGTGTATGGCCATTTTCGCCCACCTCTGCGAGAACTTCGCCGGGGTGGCCCCCAACACGGCGCTCTTCCGCCATTACTTCACCCCTCGCATTCAGCCAGGAGGGGCCTTGTCTGGCTGCGTCACCTGGATCCCGAGGACCTTGTGCAAGGAGACGTACCCAAGCAGGACCCAGAAAGAGAAGTGGGACGAATGGCGGCACAGGTGGTGCTGGATCGTGGAGAAGTAGCCAGCGCCGTTCTGTATGCCCCGGCAAGCGCAAGTGGTTCGTGGCGGCAACTGGGGCCATCTCGACCCTCAAGACGAGAAGCTCACAGTCGCAACCACCAGAATCCACCACCTCAAGGCCGCCGGGCTCACTCTTGAGATGATTGGGGCCAACTTCCTCCGCCGCCGCATCGCCCCTCTGCAGAACAAGGGGAGGCCGGCTTGGGAGTTCCGGAACGCGGCGGATGTTATGAGACTGCGCCCCGGCCTGAACAATAATTTGATGGTGATGCAGCATGCGGCCCTCTGCCAAAGGCTATTTCAACTCAAGGCCAACAAGACCAGGAAAGCCACCAAGGCCGAGAAGGCCGAGAAGGCCGGCAAGCCGTTCAAGCTGCCGGCGGGCGTGGTTCCCTTGTGCAACAACTCCACTTTGACCTCCATCATCGCCATGATGCCGGTGTTCAACACCCACGGGCTTGACCAGACCTGGGTTGTGCCACACGCGGCGCGGGTGCAAGAGTTTTTTGACAGCTTGTCGGAGAGGCGGGTCCACGAAGAACCGCAACTCATCCGTGACACCACTGACGAAGAGGTGGCATACATCGCCAGCAGGGCGGAAGAGGCGGCCCTTGCCGAGGAGGCCGGCAGCGTCGGCTTCCAAGAAGACAAGGCCGGCGAAGAGGATGAGCTTCCCGGGCCAGAGGAGCCCGCCGGGGAGCACAGCAGCAGCGCTGCCGGGGGTTCCTCCATCGAGGAGACCACTGAAGAGGCGGCTGAAAGGGCGAGTGAAGAGGAGGCACACGACAAGCCCCCAGCCCTGGGGAAGAAGAAACGCGTCCTTCGGTGGGCTGGCTCTAGTGAGCCAGTCCAGCGGGCCTCTTCGAGTGAAGAGGCCCCCATCAAGGGAGCGGCCGGCAAGACCGTGCAGCGGCAAGAGGCCCAGCCGCAACCTATGCACCATACGAGGCGCACAGCCGCGGCGGCAAAGGAAGCAGCGGCCGCCGCTTCTGCCTTGGCCAAGCGGCCCAGGTCCCCATCTCCATCTCCACCCCCTAGCCCGGACTCCACTCTAGAGGTCGACTTCGACCTCTCCGGTTTCAACCCGAACAGGGCGGATTCGCCAGAAGTAGAAGAAGAGTAAGTGCCTCACTACTGGCTTTATCTTTTGAGTCTCTGTTTTGATCATCTTCTCTGACTTGTTCTTGTTGTGGCTTGCCTCCGCAGAGACAAGGAAACACTGGCGCAGAGGATGGCAAAGAGGGCCAAAACCTCAATGGGCGATGAGCCCCCAGCAAGCACTTCAAGCGCACCGGAGTTGATCACGATCAGCCCGGACCCGAGCCCATGTCGCAGCCCCCAGTTCAGCCCTCAGTGTGAGCACATTACTCACTTTCTGCTGGTGAGCGTCGGGACGTGCATCTTCACCTCTAACCTTGCCGGGGTTGCAGGAGAGGAGCGACAACAGGAGGAGCCGTTAAGGGCCACCCCCAACATGCCTCCTCCATCAACCACACCACCTAGGGAAGGGTCCCCGGCAAGAATCCACACCAACGAGCCCACGCCGCCAAAGGAGAAATCCCCGGCAGGGGCTTCCACCGATGAGCCCACGCGCGTAGAGGAAGGGTCGGCAGGCATAGGTGCCGGCAGCTCTATCCCGGCAACGAGTGTTGCCGGGGAGGGAAACACCCCTCCACCACTCGTCACAGGTGAGCCGCCCGCTTCCTGGCTTTTGTCGATTCTTTAGTACGCTCTCTTTTTTTCCTCTTTTTTCAAACCTGGCTTCATCTTGTTTCTCCTCCTTGGCCTCCAGATCCCTCCTTGGTGGATCAGATGGATGTCGACGCCATCATTGAGGAGACCGCCAAGGACACTGCCGCCGAGGCCGCCAAGATTATTGCTGACGAGGCCGCCAAGGACACGCATGAAGAGGCCGCCAAGGGGTCCGCTGGGGAAGCCGGCGAGGGGACTGGCGACCGTACTAACTGCATCCCTGCCGCAGGAGCGCCTACCGCTACATCGGTCCCGGGGTCCTCTGCTGTCGGGGAGATGGTGGTTGAAGACCAACCGTCAGCTTCCGAAGCCCCCATCCCAAGCAGATATTTGAAGATCGGCGACAACCTGTTCATCAGCATCCCGGGGACGGCAAGCACCAGAGCGCCAACCGAGGGGGAGGCTTTCGACGAAGAAGTCATCGCTACTGCCGGGCTCAAGGTCGTCGACGAGCCGAGCGCCAGTGGCAGTAGTTCGAAGGAGGACCAGCTCCTCCTAGCCATGAACAGCAACTTCCAGAAGCTTCAAGAGCTTCACCGTGCCCATAAGGAGAAGCTGAACGCCAGGACGGCGGTCGTCGACGTGGCGGAGGCAGATTTCCAGAGGCACGTCAAGCAGACGCAAATCTGGTTTGCCGAGGCCTGGCAGGAGCTGAAGACCAGCCAGGATCAACTGAGCGAGCGCTGGAACGAGCTCCTCCTAAAGCAATCTGACATTGAGAAGGCCCAGGAGGAGGCTGCTGCCCAGGCCGCCAAAGAGGACGCCAGTCTGAATCAGTGCTGTATTCTGCTTGACGCCCAAGAAGAAGACCTCGCCGCTCGTGAGAAGGCGCTTGCCGCCGAGCTCCACGGCAAGGACGAAGAAATTGAGAAGCTTGTCGTGCAGCGGACCCAGGAGCTGGAGCAGAAGCATAAAGACGCACTCGACGCTCTGGTCCTAGATCATGCCGGCAAGCTGAAGGAGGCCGTCGATGCTGCCGAAGCTGCAGGGGCCGCCAAGGACGAGCTGGCCGGCAAGGTGGAGAAACTAGAGGCGGAGCTGGAGAAGCACCGCAAGGAGGTCTCGACGCTAAAGAGCGACAGAGACAAAACTATCCACACCTTGGCAGAGCTACAGGTCACCATCTCTGACAAGACCAAGCTGCTCTTCGAAGCCAACGACTCCGTTGCTGATCTGAAGCTGAAGTTGACCACTCTGGAGAAATCCCTTAATGGCAGCAGGGCTCGTGAGAAGACCCTGGCCAAGGACCTCAAGAATGAGAAGCTGCTGCTTGAGAGAGCCGCCACCACCCACAATGATTATGTAGAGGGCGTGAGTCTCTGGACTTCACGCCTCATCGACGCCGCGGAGGGGCTCACCACGCAGCTGCCCGTCATGGGGATGCCGAACTTCAGGTTCTCCCATGACAGGGGAATTTCTGAGAGCGCCAGGCTGACCATGTTCTTCGAGGCCGTCAACGAGGCTCTGAAGCTGCTTCACTCCAACCGAGCCACCCAACTGGCCAGCGAGTCCCGCAAGCTTTGCCGGGGCGTCCTCCTCAAAGTGCTCACCAAGGTGGTGTACAGGAACCCCGGTCTCAACCTGAACCAAGACAGCTTGCCGGTGGATGCGGATCGCAGGGTGCTTGAAGAGCGTGTCATGCCCATCGTCAGCATGGTTGACCAAGTCAAGAGGGTAGAAGGCCAGCGCCAGGACTAGTCGCTCCGCTTTGTCTTGCCGCCGTGAACTTGTACCCAAGACGAATTTATCTTAAGTTAGAACTGCGGCAACTATTGATGTAATATAACTTGCTGTGTTTGGGATTGAATGCATGCTATCTTCCTTGTTTGATTCCTCCTCGTATGGCATACACCCTACATTTTTTTTGGAAAGGCTTGCCGGTGCGCGCACCCTTGCCGCGAGCGCTTTGAGGAACGGGTCCTTAGCAGCCTGCTGGGGGTGTCACTGCCGGCAAGACACCTTGCCGCCCTTAGTGCAGCCACTTGAACTATTGAGCGGACTCGAAATAGAGCAAGGGCGCAACCAAATGCGACGAGGTTCCTTTGCGTGCAGGTTTTCCATACAAGAAATGAAACCATTCGAGGGAAATAACGTAATAAAGAAAATCACTCAAGGTTTCACAACTTAGCTTTTTTGCTGTTGTATCCTTTCCAGCAAGATGCCACTTCGAACGTCGCCTGTCGACATCCACACTCTCTATCCCCCCCCCCCCCGCAAACTTGTATGCGAGGGAACCTTTTGTCCTTTGAGAAAAAGAAAGAAGAGAAAATAGGAGCATGGAACCTTGGCGGTTCGTCAGTACTTGCTAGAAACGAACGTAGTATAATATCCTGGACAGGCATGCATATAAATAAACATGGAAATCAACAAGAACTTGTACGTACGTAAACTTATTCAACTGTGCATAGGGTCTGCGCCTGGCTCTGTACATAGGGTTACATGCCTTGTCGGCAAAGCTAGTACAAAGGGGGGTTGTCGGGGGTCCCGGCAACCGCGCCTCACTGGTAAAACTTGCGAAGATGTTCGATATTCCAGGAATTGCTCACTGGAATGCCATCCACAAACGCGAGGAACAGGAGGTGCTCGGACTTCCAACCATGTTAGAAGGATCCCCCTCATGGTTCCGCGGCTGCGCGCCATTTCCACCAGTATCATGGCGTCCATGCCGGCCCTGCGCATCTCAAGAATGATGCTGAGGGCTCTTTCCATGGGGACGCCTGTGGTCTCCAACGTCGTAGCGCCGTTCCTCGCGCATGGCCTGGGAAGGCCGTTGCGCGGGCACCAACATGGGTGCCTTGGAGGTCGCCGCGCCGCCCATAGGCAGCACGGGTCTGTCCTTGGACCCAGCGGCCCGCGCATCTCAAGAATGATGCTGAGGGCTCTTTCCATGGGGATGCCTATGGTCTCCAACGTCGTAGCACCGTTCCTCGCGCACGGCCTGGGAAGGCCGTGGCGTGGGCGCCGGCAGGGGTGCCTTGGAGGTTGTCGTGCCGCCCATAGGCAGCACGGGTCCGTCCTTGGACCCAGCGGCACGCGGCTCGTCGTCGTGGACGCGAACGACGCCACTTGCCTGGCTTCGGTTGCTAGAATGTCGTGGATGCTCGTGATCTGCACCTTCACCGCCATCCGCGACTACACCATCGCCAGTCCGCACTGGCTCAGGCGGACCGGCTCCAGATGAACCAATCGCCACGATCGCCTTCTTCTTGGGAGCCATGGTGATCAAGGAAAATCACGCGCTGACTGCTAGATCATGTTTGCACAACCTAATCCCCCCTACCTGGCGCGCCAAAGATGTCGGAGGAAATGACACCTATGGGATCACGTGGACCCCTTCTACGGTTTGGCAAGGAAGAGGGGTGCGCAAAGAGCAGATCTAACGATCAACACGATGGATTTTTACCTAGGTTCGGGCCGCTGAGAAGCGTAAAACCCTAGTCCTGCTTTGTGTGTATATTATGAGTTCTTGAGCTTCGGCTAGCTGCTATGCATGCAAGCTGGGCCAGAGGGTTCAAAAAGTACGAATCCTTCTACAGTATGCCTTGGGCCTCCTTTTATACGTCAAGGGGTTGCCACAGTGGCACACAGGAGGTGTAAAGTGGCTATGCTTATCACTGACATCCGGGGACAAAACGCATTCAATGCGCTGGTTACGTGCCCCCTAGCTTTATCGGGGATAGAAATAGAGCCTGTCCCGTCTGTCGCCGCCTTGCTCTGCCTTGACACGTATCCAGGTTGATGAGGCATGCAATGCCAGGCTGGCTGGCTGGCCGCTGCGCTGGAACGGTGGCAGGATCTTCGCGAAGATCTGCATGCCTCCACGCAGGTGCCAGCCGGGCTGGCAAGTCGATCGCCGTGATAGAGTGGTGGCGGGGTGGTGGAGCCTTGTCGTGGCTATGTCAATGTCCCCGGCAAGGATCTTGCCGGGGTCTCGCAAACCGTCCCGGCAAAGATCTTGCCGGCGGGGGCTTGGTTATCCAATCTTCACAAAGAACCGCATGCTACTACGCATGCGCCCCTGGGTCTTAGTCTCGACATTGTCGATGGTGTCAGAGCTCTCAACCTCAAGGGCGGTGTTCTTGCCAGTGCTTCGCAAGTCGTCTCGGCAAGGATCTTGCCGGGGCCTCGCGAGCCGCCCCGGCAAGGATCTTGTCGGGGCTCTAGCTTGTCTTCTGCTCCCTGGTTACTGGCTTGGACGCCGTCTTCGTTGTCTTGTATTCTGTTCCCAGCTGCCCCCGTCAAGCCTCGCCACGGTCGCAGCTACTACTGCCCATGCACAAGTAAGGGGTACTAAAAAGGGCCCAAACTTTAGTACACCGACAGCCTGGCGCGCCAAATGTCGGATTCAGGGCTCCGCAGACCCCAGAAAGGTTCGAACTCTAGGGCGTGTGCAAAGAACTCAACCTATCTAGCCAACCAACTCATCATCGTACGGCCTAGCTCGATGAACAAGGAAGAAGATGGACTCGGCAGTTTACTAAGGTTCGGGCCACCTTGCGGTGTAAGACCCTACTCCTGCTTTGTGGTGGATTTGCCTCGCGGGGGGCTGAGGATGAACAAGTACAAGGGATGAACAACCTCGCGAGGTCTTCTCTGGTGGTGGGATGAGTCGAGGGGTTCAGCCCCGAACCCTGGTGATGGCTAACCTATCCTTATAGCGTCCTCGGTCCTCTTCCCCCAAAACGTAGGCGGGAAGGGATTCCACAATGGCCAATTTGAAAGGGGACAAGTAGTACATCTTATCCTGATGAAAGGTGGTCTTCGCCTGCAAAGCTTCTAGTTGTGATGCTGCGGTGGGCTCGGCGATGACATCCATCCTGCTGTCCTAGTGGTCTTGGTCTCGTTGCACTGGAATGGAAACCTTTGCTTGATTCCCCGAGAACCCACACCTGCGCTTGCCCCCTTAGCACCAAAGAGGAAACTGTCTTCTCTGCGCCTGCTGGCGCCCGCCTGGCCTTGATCATCACAGCTTGCGTCATCACAACCTCAGGAGGTTGGGCAACTGCATAGGAATCTCCGCTCCTCAGGAGCAGCTTGGGGAGGCCGCTCCCTCAGGAGGTCTTGGCGTCGTCCGCCTCGCGAGGCTTGGCCCCTCACGAGGGTCTTGTCCTGATGGTCTTGTAGATGGGTCGTACCAGGCCATCGGTGAAGCCATGCCATGGGTCGCAGGTAGGCAAGTCTGGGTACCCTGGTTCCCAGAACGCCGACAGAGTGTCTTGTTAAAATTTGGAATTTTTCGGGGTTCGTTTGGACATTTTTATACATTAACTAAGTTTTCTAGGCATTTTATGTGCATAATTCAAATTTGAACTGCTAGTACATGCTCCAATGCAGAAAAATGGGTTGAAAATTAAATGTGTGTCCTTGGGTGCATGCTTAGGTCCCATGCAAGAAATGGGAATGAATTTCAATCACCAGGGCACCGTTGCTTGCCGGCAAATTGTTGAGATACTTTGTTTCTAAGTTCTAGTAAATCCAAAACTCGTCTAAATTTCATGAAACTTGGCATGCTATCATGGAATGGCACCAACATGATGTGGTAAAAAAATGTCGCATTTGGGGCAGGTTTTGGTATATGCTCCTCACGAACCAGAGCTTCTCCCAAGAAGCCTCATGGTTCCGGTAGGGAACGTGTGTCACCTTTCTGGACGAAACAACATTCGTTGCCTCCTCTCGCCTTGATTTTTTTTCTAGATACAACATAGAGCAACAGAAGTGTTATGTTAAATTTTGGAATTATTCGGGGTTCGTTAGGACATTTTTATGCATTAACTGAGTTTTCTAGGCATTTTATGTGCATAATTTAAATTTGAACTACATGCACATGCTCTAGTGTAGCAAATTGGGTTAAAAATCATATATGTGTCCTTGCGTGCATGCTTAGGTCCCATGCAAGAAATGGGAATGAACTTCAAACACCTTGGCATCGTGCCTCGGCCATAAACATTGAGATACTTGGTTTTAAAATTCTAGTAAATCTAAAACTCGTCTGAAATTCATGAAACTTGGCATGATATCATGGAATGGCACCCGACATGTTGTGGTATTTTTCGTGTCCAATTTGAGAGAAGGCACACTTGAATCAACAGACAACAAAGGCATTTTGAAACATATAGCTGCCACCTTATCACCTCAAACATTTGTATAATTTAAATCGTGGGCGTTATGTTAACCATTCACGTGATGCAACGCGTCACACTTTTAATGGCTAGGAGGTGTCGTACGGACAACTGCTTGAGTAGACGGGAGGCATGTGAGCGCAGTCCGCTGCGCAGGCTGACCGGGAGGCGTGCAAGCTGTCCTCCAATGCACAGGCTCACCGAGAAGCGTGCGAGCTGTATGCTGCGTAGGCTCACTGGAAAGCGAGCCCTTTGATTTCCATGGCCGCCCGCCTCGCTCGCATGCTCTCCATTAATGGCACCCAAGCCATTGTTTAATACAGGCAACCTTACTGTTCGCCTCCCATTCCCCTCCCGCAGACCTCCACCAACACCATGGTGCAGAAGGATCATCTACCACTAGTCTTCCAGTTTGGTGAAGTTGACTCCGAGCCTGACAAGATAGAAAATAAGGAGGAATGGGGCCTCATGGACATGGCCCTGGACGAGCTCGCTGCGGTGGTTGCTGCCCCCACTCCCACCCCAGCTCCCATCCCCGCGCCAGCGACCATCCCCGTAGCATTGATGGGCTGGTCGCCGAACACTATCACAGCACTGGAAGCCGCGTGCGTTAGCGAGGTCCCTATGGACCCACGCGAGCTCATGTACATGTCAGCGCCCATGCCTGTGCCCGTGCGCACCCCTGCACCCACCGCGGCACCGATCCCCGTGCGTTTGCATGAACCTGCCACGCCCGTGCCCATGCGCGCGCACCCTCAGCGTCATGGGACGCCACCGTCGAGCGCTACCTCGCAGCGCAGCGAGTTGCCGTCCTCCCGTGCCCCGCCCGTCGATCGCGCGGCGACAGGATGTTTGATTTCCAAGCGAAGAACATTTTGTGCTGCCTTGAAGACTTCAACAACGGCGTCCCGGAGGATGACAATGACAACGCCAGCGTAGCACGCTGCCTCCGCCGCTGCCGGAATTAGTCTTTTTGGGTTTAGTATTGTATCTCGATCGTATGAATATAAAGTCGCAGTGTGAATGAATTTGAACAAACTTGCATTTTTCTCTTTGAATGTACAAACTTATCAAATGATTTTTTTTAAAACCGTCAATGGTTTTTAAATTTAAAACCCTCATCGCAAATGTTATAGAACACCCTTATGCAAACTGGCAGCTTCCCCAGTAAGCCAAGGGAAAATATGCCGCGCAGGATTTGTGTAGCTCTTCATCGCAAACATTTTAGATAGAACACCCGTTTGAAAAGCGAGAGCTATGGTCCTTCCCCAGTAAGTGAAGGGAAAAAATTTCATGCAGGATTTGTGCATCTCTTCATCGCAAATAGTTTAGATTGAAGATGGTATGCAAAGCGAGAGCTATGGTTCCTTCGCTACTAAGCCAAGAGAAAATCTGGCACACAGGATTTGTACATCCCTTCAACGCAAACATTTTTTTGGATGACCCGTGTGCAACCATGTACAGAAAATTTGGTAAGATTTGCATCTGTCATATTGGGTATATTGCCATTTGTCAAACTGGAAAGATTGATATTTGTCGATCTAGTAACATTGCCCTTTGTCAACCTTGTAACAATGCCATTTGTCAAAATTTACAGCTAAAAATCACTAGCACTATCTAATTTTTGCAACTTAAATTCAGTAACCATAGATTTCATTCATAGATTAAGCAGTCGTTCTTTATACAAACAGTTCAACTCGACAGCTGAACCGACCAAACTTTACCCCAATTGTTGCCAACCGCGTACTGAAATAGCTAGTTCAACTATATATACTAGCTAATTTTAAGTATGTTGTACAGTTCAACCACATCTATAGTCAGATGAACTGAACAAAATAGCCCCTAAATACTACTACTACGGAGGGGCTTTCTACTACTTCCAGCAGCTTCTCCTCTGCCGAGCGCGCTCAGTAAGAGGCAGAGGAGGAGGAGCCTACCGACGAGCTGGACAACTGGAATCCGGTGCCTGCCGCTGATGCATCTTTAGCGACGCTCACCTCGAATGCCCTCTGCCGCTCTAGATGACCCCTCTTGAAGAGGCGGGACTCCTCGTAGATCTCCTCATTCCGCGCCACTGCGGCGGTGTGTGCTGCGGCCACGGCGGCGGTAAGACTCTTTGCGTGCTCAACCAGGCGCTCCTCCTCCTCCTCCTGCAGGAACTCGATGTAGCGCGCAATGTCGCTAACGCACATGCGGGGCTCCACCTCCCGCCTTCGGGCAGCTGTGGCTGAGCGGGTGATGACCCCGGCGGTTGACGGTGAGCTAGCGGCCATGACGGCCGATGGTGGGGTGGCGGCCACGACCACCACCTCCCGCCTTCGGGTCGCGGTGGCCGAGCGGGTGATGGCCACGGTGGCTGATAGTGGGGTGGCAGCCATGACGGCCACCTCCCTCCTTCGGACCACGGTGGCGGAGCGGGTGTGGCCCTGGCTTTCAACGATGGTGTGGCGGCCACGATGGCAGATGGTGGGGTGGCGGCAATGGCGGCCAGCAACAGCTGCCGACGGGCAGTGACGGCGGAGCATGTGGTGGGTGTTGCGCGCACACCCAATAGGGACACCACGTGCACTACACTACGCCGGGGACTGCGCCGCCGCGGTGGTGTAGCCTCCCAGCTGGAGCTGTCCTTTGATGATGGCGGAGTGGCTAAGCGACGACGACGGACCTGTGCCATTGGCGATTGTGGGAGAAGCAGACGAGATAAGCTACAGGGAGGAAGGGGAAAATGAGACGCAGGACTCGCTAGTCGTGAGGGTTTATATAGCAGGCCGGTAAGCATTGGGATTTTGAGGGATTTTGCCGAGTCTGGCAGGAAGCTTGCGCAGCTATGTGCGGGAACCTACGCGGTTGCACGGGAACGGGCTCATTGACGATTCATTGGCGCCACTTCGAGCCACCATTTGGCCAAAAGAGCGCCTACGCGCTGTTCAAGCTTGCGCTCGAAGCCGTCTGCGGCAGCAGGGTGACAAGACGTGCGAGAGGAGGACAAAACGACACGTACACATATGGTTAATAAAAAAACATTTGCGATTTAATTACCTACTACCTCCATCCTGGTTTAGAAGTCCTCTTTGTATTTTTGTGCCAAATTTTGACTAGAGATGTAACTAATAAAATATGAATGCATGTTGCCAAAGATTATATCATTGGATTCGTATTTGAACATAGTTTCCAATTATATTATTTTTATAACATGCACTAACATTTTGTTAGTTAAATTTAAGGTCAGAATATGGCACAGAATATAAAGGGGACTAATTAACCAAGACGGAGGTAGTAGCACACGGCCGCTCTCTACGCAGCGTCGCGAACGATTGTTCGACTACCGTGTGATGTGGAACGCGACGTAGTTTCACTTCATGCCACCAGCTTGTAGACAACCATTCCCTGCGTGTTCAACTGCTCTATGTGTGTGGTTGCTCGCGGTTGAGGCGGCCGCGGTGCGCTCTGCTCGCGTCCCGCGTCGCCCGCATTCTGCTCTCGCGTCCATCTGAGCGCTCTGCCCGCGACCCTCCACGCGCGGTGCCAGTGTTTGGGGCCGGCGCACGATCACGTACGTTCGTGCTGCCATTATGCATGCGGCTGCGCTGGGCGCGGCGCCACGATGCAGTTACCCACTGCAGAAACTGCCATGCGGACGTGCCGAGAATCCAGGTCGCCCGGCCCCCATTTATTCCCGCGGCCATTTACCTTCATCTCTTGCACCACACGACACAATAAGCACACCCACGACGACACATACAGAGAGGATATCCAGCGGTTCCAATGGTGCTCCCAGTGGCCGACGATGACAACGAGGGGCAGTTCAACACGCATCACATAGTGGACACCCACGTGAGGGGGAAGGACCTCTCGGTGGTGTACATGAATGAGCTGGTCTCGGTGGAGAGCTCCATCCAAAGTATGGAGTAGTTGCGTGCTGACGACAAGTACCAAGTGGTCGGCTTCGACCTCGAGTTCACCATTGGTCGTGGTGGGCATGATCAGAAGGTTGTTGTTACCCAGTTGTGCGTGCGACATGATGTCCTCGTCTACCACTACCACCTAGACACAAGGCCTTGCGAGCGTTTCGCCAGGTTTATCAATAGCCCCAACTACAGTTTTGCTACGGTGGACACCACCAACGATCTAAAAGCGCTTGAAGTTTCGGGCATGGCCTGCCAGAATCTTGTCAACATCCTGACCACTACAAGGTCTGGGGCAGCACCAAGAACAAATAGAACTCCCTGGTTGACCTCACCTCAGCCATCATCGACCCCTAATACATGAAGATGAAGGATGAGAGCAAGAAGGACAAGAACGCCTGGCATGGTGCCTGGAATCAGAGATTGGATGAAGAACACGTAAGTACACGGCCAAGGACGCGTACACAAGCTACGAGATGTACAGGCGGATCATTGACATGAGGAAGTGCCTTCGTCCTGCCACAGACAAGGGATCGAGCCACAGAGCAGTGGCAGGAGCATCACAAGAAGTAGAGAATTAGATGATCGTTTCTCCTAGTTTAGAATGCATGTATTTGTTTAGTGAGGTGTGTGTGAATGATTTGTATAGTCACTTATGTAATTGGATGTTTATTTTAGTTATATATGTTGTTCTTCTGTAGACAGAGCAAGTCACATCGTAGACGGAGTAAACTAGGGAACCCGTCGGTGATGAATTCATCAATCGCTGACAATTGTATACCAGCAAGCATTTGCCCGCAACACACACGGCTTATTAGCAGCAATCGTCTGTGTTATTGTCGGTGTTCGCACACATTTCTGATTACGAACCTATTTGCCGCGTATCACACACATCTTGTTCTTTTGAACCATATATGTTGTCTTGGCTCATCGCAAACAGTTCACCAGAGTGAACTGTATGCCCTTTATCGCACACACACCCTAATCTGACTGACTGTTTCTGTTGTGTTGCCTAATCACAAATAGTTCATCCGAGTGAACTGTATGCCGTATATCGCACACACCCTCATCTGGCTAACCATTTCTACTGTTATGCTCATCGCAAACAGTTCTTATGGACCAACCGTATGCCACATATCGCACACACAATTCTGATATGAATCGTGTTTGATGTCTGTGCCATCGCAAATAGTTTGTTTCATTTTTGACGGTTTTCTTACACCACTGTTTGCGATTAATGCATCGCACACAGTTTCATCGAAGGGTCTCTGATTGTAGTGTCACATTTGGACCATCCTGCAGTAGTATCCAGTTGTTGTGACAATTGTACGTTTGGTTAGGGAGGCTGAGATTGAACTCAGAAGACCACTTCTTCACCTTATTCCCCTTGAGCTAAGGTCACTTAGACCTCGCCCAATCACTCAGTAAGTCTTCAAGGTAGACTTCCAAACCTTCACAGACCCTATTCACAGGCTATCCACAATGACTCTTGGATGCTCAAAACACGACGCCCAACCGACTGGAAGGTCACAATATTCAAGTGTAATAAGCCTTTGGTTCACGTGGAACAGAAAGACTTCAGTGATGCCAAACACACTCTTTGGGTTCTGGGTGTTTTGGGTTTTGTCCTCGCAAGGATTCTCTCTCAAAGGCTTCGGAGGTGGGTTGCTCTCAAATGACAAAAGCCGTGCACTAACTCGGAGCAACCACCAATTTATGATGGAGGGGGTGGGCTATTTATAGCTAGGAGGCAACCCGACATGATTTATCCTAAATGACCCTGCGTCAATGGACAACCGACACGTGTCCAACGGTTGGATTTCAAACACACGCGACAACTTCACTTGGGCTACAAGCAAAGCTGACTCATCCAACTTAGGATATGATTTTCTCTCAATTGTCTTCACCGGAGGACATAGGATTTTGGGTTGAGCATCACATCAGTTTTCTGACTTTGTTTACCTCGACCCGACTTAACAGTTCTGTAGTTCCTATGACACAGGAAAGAAGAAAATGAAAATACGACAGAAACTATGTCTTCATACTCCATTGTCTTCAAGCGAATGTCTTCACGTGCCATTATCTTCGACACGAATGTCTTCGTGAACCATCAATATCTTCAATGTCTTCATACATTTTTAGGGGTCATCTTCGATGGGTAAACCGAATCAATAGGGACTTCTACCTGTGTTCTCCTATGAATCTCACAAACACATTAGTCCCTCAACCAAGTTTGTCGTCAATACTCCAAACCAACTAGGGGTGGCACTTATTTGGCCCTACTGACTACTCTACTCTTACTACTACTGCACATCTTTATGGCTTCATGATTGTTGATGATTACTCTAGATACACTTGGGTGCACATAATTCTCTATAAGACTGAAGTGCAGGATGTCTTCAGGCAATTTGCCAATCGTGCCATGACCAACTATGGCATCAAGATCAAGCACATCAAGAGTGACAACGGCACTGAGTTCAAGAACACTGACCTCGACACTTATCTTGATACTTTTGGCATCACGCATGAGCTATCTGCTCCATATAACCCTCAGCAAAATGGTTTCGTGGAGCGCAAGAACAGGACTCTTATTGAGATGGCCCGTATGATGCTTGATGAATACAAGACTCCAAGAAAGTTCTGACCTGAAGCCATTGATACTACATGCCATATTATCAACAGATTATATCTTCACAAGTTCTCAAGAAGACATTCTATGAACTACTCACTGGTAAGAAGCCAAATGTAAGTTATTTCAAAGTCTTCGGTGCAAGGTGCTAGATAAGAGATCCACATCACACTTCAAAATTTGCACTGAAAGCACATGAGGGTTTTATGCTTGGCTATAGAAAGATTCGCACACCTACAGGGTCTTTAACCTATTTCACTATAAAGTGGTTGAAACTGTAGATGTGTGGTTCAATGAGACTAACGGCTCGCAAAGAGAGCACCTGCCAAATGTGCTATATGAACTACCTTCGAATGAGCTATAAAGCTGATGGGAACTAGAGATATCATCCCCACTGAGGAACAAGGCGATGATGAAGTCATGATTCTAGCTCCTGTTCAGCGTGAAGACAGTGCTGAACCTGAAGACGATGCTGAAAACAAAGATAATGATCAGCAACAGCAAAGTCTTCGCCCTGTTCATCCTCGTGTAGCAAATGAAGTTCAGATTGAGAAGATAATTGATAGCATCAATGCACCCGGTCCACTCACTCAATCAAGAGATATGCAACTAGCCAACTTTTGTGGGCACTTTGCATTCGTCTCTATCTCCGAACCCAAAATGGTTGATGAAGCTTTTATGGAACTAGAATAGATTCAAGATATGCAAGAAGAACTTCAACAATTTGAGCTCAATAATGTGTGGGAGCTATTCAAACATCCTGATCCACGCAAGCACAATATTATTGGCACCAAATGGATCTACCACAACAAACAAGATGGACATGGTCAAGTGGTCAGAAATAAAGCTTGTCTCATTGCTCAAGGATACACGCAAGTAGAGGGAATTAACTTCGAAGTGACCTTTGCTCATGTGGCTAGGCTTGAAGTCATTTGCATATTGCTAGCCTATGCAAATCACAATGATACCCTCCTGTACCAAATGGATGTGAAGAGTGCCTTCCTAAATGGCAAAATTGAAGAAAAAGTATATGTTGCACAACCTCCTGGTTATGAAGATCCCAAGCATCCTGACATGGTCTACAAGCTCAACAAGGCACTATATGGCCTCAAACAAGCGCCTCGTGCTTGGTATGATACACTCAAAGAATTCCTGAAGAGCAAAAGCTTCAAACCTGGTTCTCTGGATCCCACTCTCTTCACGAAGACATATGATGGAGAACTGTTTGTATGCCAAATCTATGTGGATGAAATTATCTTCGGATGCACTGATAAAAGATACAGTGACGAGTACAGTCACATGATGCAAGAGCAATATCAGATGTCCATGATGGGGGAGCTAAAATTCTTTTTTGGTCTTCAAATCCGTCAACAAAGCAATGGCATCTTCATATCTCAAGAGAAGTATCTCAAGGATTGTCTGAAGAAGTTTGGTATGCAAGATTGCAAGGGCTACAAGACGCCAATGCCAACCAATGGTCACCTGAGCTCTGACGAAAATGGTAAAGAATTCGATCAAAGGTATACCGCTCCATGATTGGTTCTTTATTGTAATTATGTGCATCTAGGCCAGATATAATGCTTAGCATTTGCATGTGTTCCCGATTCCAAGCGGCACCAAAGGAGTCGCATCACCTCAAGGTGAAGCGAATACTTTGATATTTGGATCACACCCCAACGCTAGGATTATGGTATCCAAAGGGCTCAGAGTTTGATCTAGTTGGATTCTTAGATGCTGATTATGTTGGTGACAAGGTGGATCGCAAGTCTACATCAGGCACATGCCACTTCCTTGGTCGATCACTTGTCTATTAGTCTTCAAAGAAGCATAACTACGTATCACTCTCCACTGTTGAAGTTGAATGCATTGCTGTGCTCAGCTTCTCTAGATGAAGCAAACCATTAAGGACTATGGCATTAACAAGAAGATGGTGCCCCTCTTTCATGACAATGAAAGCGCCATCAAGATCGCTCACAACCCTGTTCAGCACTCCAAGACAATGCACATTCAGATTCGCCATCATTTTCTCAGAGATCATGTGCTGAAGGAAGACATTGATATCATTCATGTCAACACTGAAGAGCAATTAGCAGATATCTTCACAAAGCCTTTGGATCAGAAAAGATTTTTCAAGTTGCGGTGTGAGCTAAATATCTTAGAATCCTCAAATGTCCTATGAATGGACACACATCCTAACGCTTATGTATATTCATGACTTAGGTGTACAACACACGAAGTAACGTATGTCTTCAGTTCATGAAGATGTACACTCTAAGTGTGCAGATAGTAACGTGGAATTTGACTTCAGAGCACCACGATAATTGTGCGCCATTTATGGGTCTAATACTTCCTATATGGTGGGTAACTCCACCACCAAACCTTCTTGAAGATTTTCATTTGGTGTCACATACATTGCATTATCTTCATGATTGTTTTGTCTTCAACAATGGATTTATCTTCGCACTTTATTTGATCTTATTGCCTATCTGCGTGTGTGTGTGTGTGTGTGTGTGTGTGTGTGTGTGTGTGTGTGTGTTTGTGTGTTTGTCCTCAACAACATTCACTTATAGTTATGTCTTCAAGTTGCTTTTCCGCATTAAGTGAATGTGATCAGACCCTTACCCTGTCTGTGCTTATCTCCCCTACTCTCTCTAAATCTTCATATGCATTCTATTGACACGTGTCGATGATCTTCACTGTGTCCTTGTCAGTCGAAGATTTTGAGACAAACATTTAAAATGTTTTTATATCCTTATCCATTTTGTCGGACACTGCAGAAGCCGGAACGATCTCCCACCAAAACAGCTATGTGGTGGGGTCGTGGCACAACTGTTGAAACTGCGCATGCATGCCATGCGTCGCGCAAATGTGAACCGCCAGGGGCAGTGCAGTAAATTCACCTTGTCAAACTCCTCCTTATAAATACTTCTCCAACGCGGTCATTAAATCCTTACACACGAGTCGCTCTCGTCTTCGCAACCCTAGTGCCGTCGCTAGCTTCCATCGTCGCCGGAGAAGAAGCGCTTAGCTGCCCCGACCTCTTCGATGCCATACTCACGCCGACTACGGACATCTTTGCCCCGCTGCCGGGGTAGCTGTCTTCTCCTGCCAAGTTATGGCGCGGGAGATCGAACTGCTCGGCCTCCTTTTTTCGCCTCGTCTAGCAGTTCTTCATCTATTCTTTGTGCTGTAAATAAATCTCACTTTTTCCTGTTCGTTCGATCCGATAAATTTTCAATATCTTCAGAAAGATGTTCTTCCACTCCCAAGTCTATATCTTCAGTCTTTCACATCTCATAAACATGCAAAGTTATTTCACTTATGATTCATGATAAGTATGATTCCTCACTTGTACTTATTTTCGGATTCGTACAAATCTGGAATCAACCTCTCTCTATAAGTGAATGTCTTGGCACTATGAGGTCATTATCTTCAAACTGGTTTTAACTTCAAAATCCTCTGAGAATGCATATGACCTCTCCTTCTTCCCTCTCATCTCTAATTCCTTCACAGGTACTGTAGTGACCCGATCCCAATGGATCGAAGTCTCTGTGCTTAAGTGTCATCCCTGGATCGGTATGCTGACACACACAGTACTCGAGGATTTATAACAGAGTTCAATCACACACTTATTACATCAAAAGTCCTCATGGAGCGTATTTATTACATAAATATGGCTGAAGGCCAACTAAATAAAATAACTGCGGAAGCTTCGAAGATAAATGAGTCCATCAACTCCAACGGCATAGCTGAGTGCATGACAACGACCTATCACACCTTAATCCTCATATGAAAACTCTGCAACATGAGACGTTGCAGCCGTGTAGGTCAGCACATGGAATATGCTGGCAAAATCACACTATAGAGCAATAATGAACAATATCCACTACTACATGCATATTTGGCTGGTGGAGCTCTAAGTTTAATTTTGCATAAAGCTAATTTTTTCCTACAACAAAGGAATAAAATTTTATTTACTACTATTTTGAATTTAAGCAATATTGAGAAGGTTCCTCCATCTCAATCCCAAAATTACCAAGTAATAATAATAACCCAATACATTAATTAAATAGAGTGATGAGATCAACAAAATAGTCACTTCTAGATACTCCAGATGTACATAACCGGGGACATGGCTAACCATGATTAGTTTATACACTCTGCAGAGGTTTGCGCACTTTTCCCCACAAGACTCGATCTCCTCCGTTGGATTTCTCGCACTACACGGTGTTTGAGAAACGGATGACCGAGACACAGTCTTTCCGAAGCGTTAACTCTTTACTCTGGGTAGACCGTACCACCTACTTTCCCCTACATCTGCTAGCCTACCACTGAAAGAGGTCACACAACTTACTCAACTATGCCAGAGCCCATAATGGCTTGTGGCTGCACACGGAAGTTTCTAGCATGAATAATCTTATGATCCCTTTGAGCCTGGGTGGCATTCCATAGGATGATCACACGGGTACTCCGGGATATCCTAGGACAACACTGGATTCTCCAGGTGCCCGCAACCAATCCACCCAGATGTGTATTAAAGTAGCCACCTTAAGTTTCCCTTAGTTAAAAATTACTCTCGCATCTTTCATGAATCTCACATACCAATCCACGTCTACGAGCATAGCAAAGCAGTATGAGCATAACGTATATTCCCGGGGTTGATAAAAGACAATAGGTTCCTACCTCATCAACTACTTAACAATCCCACATGTTACCAATCCTACTCATGCAATGTTTGAGGGTTGAAACTAATGCATAAAAAACTGGGTAATAAAGGGATATGGTCAAAGTGTAACTTACCTTGCTGACGATCGGAAAACCCTAGAGATTCGTAGTAGCAAGCTTCGCACTCCGGACACTCTATCGTAGACAAACAATAGCATACATAAGCACTCAAGCATAAGATGCAAAGGTAAAACCAAATAAAAAGATCTAAATAGAAAGTTCAAGTGAAGAGCTTCGATTTGCAAAAAGAATCAACCAAATCAAAGTTACGAAACTCAAGTTATGATCAAAAGAAACTCAAACTCAAATCTGTTTGAAACCAAATTTTAAACTTTCAAAAACATGTTTAAGTTGATTATCTGAACAGAGGGGATCATAACGAAGAATTTGGCATTGGTTTCGTTGGATTTGGATAAGCAAGCAAAAAGTTACGAGGGTTTGAAAATTAGGGGCTAATCTGCGAAGAAAAATCATGGATAGGTCCCTGATCGAAAATAAACAGAAAAATCTATCGGACGAACGTCCGCTATGAGAGACTAACGAACGAAACCGTTCGTTAACAGATCTAAACTGGCGAGCGTTCGCTAAGTAGATCGAACCGAAAAATAAACCAAAAAAACCGATAACCTAAAAGAAAACCGGACCGGTGGCGATTTTTACCGGTTCGGGCGGTTTCGACGTCGACGGCGGCGACGGCTCTCCGGTGATGGCGGTGAGGCGGCGAGGCAGCGGCTCGGGCGAGGCGGGGCGGCGGACGGCGGCGGCGGTGGCTGCTGCGGCGCAGGGCGGCGAGGCTACGCGCCGCGGCGGTGGTGGCTTGCGGCGGCGGCTGCGGCTGCTGCTGTTTGAGGGAGAGAGGGGGACGGGGGGCTGGGTATTTAAAGGAGGCGGGGAGGGGCGGGGCGGCTTGGAGGAGGGGCAAGGCGAGGCGGCGGCGGACTCGAGGAGTCCAGCTCGGACTCCTCCGGCGGGCGGCGGCTTCGCTCGGGACTCTGTCCCGAGCCGGCGGCGGAGGCAGTGCGGGAGGAGCTGGGCCGCGGCCTGGCGCTGAGCTGGGCTGGCCCAGTTCGGAAGAAACTTTTTTTTAAACAATTTTCCCGAGAAATCAAAATACGAAAAACTATATTAAATATATATCTAAAAAATACCAGAAAAATTCACATAATAATATGGCCTTATTAATGGCCTAGTGAACATTTTTCTGGGCCTAAATGCCTAAAATAAAAACAAACATTTTAGTACTAATAAACACCGCAATAAATAAATAAACTGGCGAATAAAATCAAATAAATTTTCAAAAATTTAAAAATTCAATTTCCAATATTTTTCTACTGAATTGAAGAAGTCATATTATCTTCTCTCATTATTTTTAAAATATTTGGAAAAGAATCTTGAAAAACAATTTGATCCAATTACCAATTTTTGATAAATCAAAATTGGGTTTTTGTGAAACCTCCAACTCTCTCAAATTGGTCCTTGAGTTGCTTAAGGTCTCTTGGATCAAAATGCAACTAAAACAAAACAACAAAAATGCATAAATCATGGATGCATATGAATGATCTATGTATAACATCCAAATTGAAAATTGGGATGTTACAGGTACATGTCCATGGGCGAGTCTCTTGGTTCTCATAGTCTGAATTCATTTGCAGACTTCATACAGCTTCATCTTGACTCTCCTGAAGCCAGTTCATGTCTTACAAGCAAAGCAAAGCCAATTAGTTCTGTGAAGCCAATGGCTGGTGGTAAATCTGCAAAGGGGGAAGACAGCGACGCGAAAACACTGCTCTTGATCTGCCTCCTGATCTGTATGAGATCTACAAGTCAGATCCAGAGGAAATATATGGGGAACGCAAATCACGAGTGCAATGGATTCACATATACTGGGCAGAGAAATGGTTTCATTATCAATTTGTAACCCCCGAGTATGCTGCGAAGAATGCTGTGAGACCACCATGGGCCGATATCGTCTACAAGAAGCTAATTCCGAAGACAAAGGCTGACGCCAATTACCAATTTAGGCTTCTACCCGTGCATGGTGGGACATGCAATTCCTCAAAATTCTGATCCCTTCAGCATACGGTGGTGCCATAAAGATGATCTCTTTGAAGTCAATTACCAGTTTGTCAGGGGTTCAGCGGCTCAGAATAATAAGGACTATGGGCTTAACTTCAACCCTGGTCCAACAGAGCCTAGGCCAGATGGCACTCTCCAGGCCAATGCCTCAAAATCCTTATCCCTCTAGCACAGTATGATGCCGTGAAGATGATCTCTTTGAAGCCAATTATCAGTTTGCGTTGGGCTCAGTGACTCAGAACAAGGACTATGGGATTGACTTCAACCCAGGTCCAGCAGAACCAAGGCCTGATGGCTCTTGCGAAGCCGAACCCAATCTGGTTGGTCCCTTCGATGACTTTGCTGCCTATCTTGCGCACTATGTTGAACTGAGAGCAAGTGTTGAAGCTGCTCAAGAAGGTGTGCAACAAACTGCTGCCCCTGAGTCACCGAAACCTGCCAAGAAAGCAAAGGCTTCAAAAGCTGGCACTGCACCAAATGCTTCAAGAGTGAAGCCACTAAAAATTGCACCTCCTGAATCTAGTGTGCTTTCTGAAGATATGTCTAGGACTTCTCCAAAGACAAAGAAATCCAAAGGGCGAGGCCCTACACCATCCAGTATATTGCGAGATGATGATGACATCATAGATCTGTCCAGTGATGATGATCTTGATGATGATGCTCTGGAGCAACTGATCAAGAACAAGCAGGAAGAAGCTGACATCTTCAAGGACCTGCCTCTAATCGATGCTGACATATTGAACAATTTCATTGATGAATGGTTCCAAGATCGATCACTATCTCTTGATGATCTTCAGCTGCCTATTGGCATCAGCGTCACCTTCCAAGGTTTCGTTGTAAAGGAACTTGCTATTGCTCAGAAAGTGATTGAGCATAAGAACAAGATCGATCATGAAAAGGCTTTCTTCAAGAAGCATATGGCCAAGCTCAACGCAACTGAGATTCAAAGCTTCAAGGCGATGATAGCCGATCTAAAATAAGAATTTCAAAGGCTTCATGACGATGCAAAGGTCTCTCGAGACCGCCTGAAACACTATGCTAAGAAGTGTACAAGCTCACAATGAGGGTTTAAATAGAACTACACTTGGTCGTCCTGCTATTGACCCCAAGCTGGTCCAGAAGAAGAAGTAGCAGAAGCCAACCGCTTCCACTATTGAAGCTTCTAGGCAAGATGTGCCTAAGATTATCTCCCCTCAAGCTTCGCTGGTCCGAAGCCATTTTCTCCATCAATTGCCTCTGAGAGGAAGAGGACTCAGCAAGCTAAAGTCAAAGCCAATAAGCGTAAACAACATGAAGCTTCTGATGCCTCACCTTCTAAGAAGTGGCAAAAGACAAAGTCGTCAAAGGCGTCACGCATGGCACAAGCACCCATTGCTCCATCCGCTCATCAAGAGCCGTTGCTTGTGAAGCCACTTTTTGTTGCTCTCCCTGCCTCCACCAACCAAGAAAGAAGAATGGTTGTGCATGAACCTGCTCCCACAGAGGCTCATGACACTGAAGATATTCCAGCCACTGACTCCATCGTGGCTGAAGACATTGGTCATGATGACAATGTGCAAATGATGATGGAGTCCTTTCTAAGCTCACCCATGATGTGTTGGTATCATCGCCTGTTCCAATAAATAGTGAAAACATGAGCATTGGTGATCCTCCGACGCCAATGGTTCAAGATAATTTCTGCAATGAGCAGCATCCAAACACCCCACTGCATGAAGTGATTCCCCGCACACCACCACCTCAAGTATCAACACCCGTGCTTGAGACCCCTCAAGGCACCCCCTAAGACATGGAGAAGACAACGCCATCACCTCAAGCTTTGACTATGTTCCGCAGGCTTCGCAAAGGCCCAAGGCCCTCCTCCTCCATGTCCAGTATTCCTGAAGAGGATGTGCAACCTGCTAGCTCAGTTGCACGTGAAGTGTTTCCTGAAGCCATCCCTTCAGATACTGCCACTGAATCTGAAGCCAAACAGGTTGAAGACATTCCGGCTACATCAGCTGATGACAATCAAGTTGCCCCTGCTGCAATGTAGAAACTGAGACAGCTCAACCTAAAGCTACTGAGTCTAACACTCCAGATGTTGAAGCCAATCTCATCATTGAAGCCAGTCAGCCTACTGCTTCTGAAGCTAATCCGGCTACTGCACCTACCCAAGATAATATGGCAATGGCCTATAATCGTGCAAGCAAACTGGTTAGTGTCAAATGGCCAACTCTCACACCTCCTGAAGTGCATGGACCTCAATATGGGTTTCATGTCAATCAACGGCCCTAGACTTAGAAGCCAATGCCCAGAATGCCAAGGCTTCATGGTGCTGCATCAACTGAGTGCTCCTTCAGTGTGCTCAGCTTCAGATAACACAATACATTCTTTGATAGTGCCAAGAATCCATACAAGAAGCCACATATCTCCTCTGACCGATTCTAGAGCCACCTACAGCGTAGCTACTACATGTGCGTTCTGTACAATCAAGAAAGGATTTATCCTCAAAAGTGCTTCTGTTTCGAAGCCATGGCTGGTCTACCTTGCCTTGAAGAGGCCCTTGATTGCTTTCAAGATGTTGGATTGTTGTCCTTTGTCATCGACAAGGAACATTGGAATGAGGAGTTGATCCTCCAATTCTATGCAACATTGCACATTTTAGGCTACAACAGGGATCTTAGACATGGGTCCTTGAGTGGATGACAGGTGATGCTCATCAAGAAGCCACTGCTCAAGATCTTCTCGAGCTCACATCCCTGCCCACTCCTGGTGACCTCTATGAGCCAGGTTGTCCTGCCTATGAAAAAGAAGTGGAAAGCATCTTCCAGAAGCCTGAGCCAAATATGAGTCACATGATCTCCATGATGAAGCCATTGTCTGCCGAAGCTGATTACCCTACTCACTTCTTCATTAAGGACCTCGAGTATTTGCCCCGCACTATCTATCATATACTGAGCCATACTCCGTGGCCAATCAAAGGGCATTCATCTTCAGCCAAGCTTGAAGGCACCATGAAGACATTGGTCTTCTATATCCTTAATGGCATTAGATTCAACACTCACGATTTCTTCATTAGGTAACTGGCTGCTTCTGGCATTGATCTTTTTGGTCAAAAATTCTATGCTCCGTGGATTATGCGTCTGATCAAGCTTCTCTCAACCGTCAACTATTAAGCTTCATCTCGCAACCACATTATCTTCCTACCTGAAGTCGATGTGCCTCATGAAGTCATCTACCCTCAGATAGACAAGGCACCCATAGGTGAAGACAATGCAACACATCAAAGCTTCTCTACTCCTCTTGAAGCCATTCATGTACCCAACACTTGCTCTTAGTCCACTTATTGGTCAGATTCGTCAACCTCGTCGTGCAAACACTGATGCAACCACTAGTACAGTTCCTCACAGGGCTCAGAAGCGGGCTCGTACACTGAATGACAGAGAACTTCTTGTTTCTCTTCATCACTAGTAAGATGCCCGTGCTATGCTACGGAATCACATGAAATAAATTGGAATCACAAAAGTACAACCCCAAATATGCAGTACTATGATTTTCGTCAAGAGAAGGTTAGTCTTTAGCCATATTAAGAAAGTCTTTGTTCAACGATGCTACAAACATCAGAGAGTTACATGGAGCCACACACACCATTTCATTTTGAATACATCCACCCTTAGCTAACACATGTGAACAATATTTGCGACTCAACATGCCTCCAAGCTGTTACATTTTACTTTACCCAGAGTTCACACCAACTTCATATGTTGTTCAAGTGATCTTGGCATTTACACTACCTTAAGATTTCACTTCATAAGTGAAACTCAGTTTCAGTTACAACAAGGATCACAAAAGCACTTACCATCATTGTCCACGACACCGTACACCCAAAATTAAGCAAAGTGAGGTAACACGGTTCAAAAGTAGCTCAACGTAGCTTAAGTAAGGCATTATCCTATTATTCTAAGACTTCACTTTTGCTTCACGACTCCATTCTTCATCTTCTTTTGATTCATGGAGGTGATTGTCCAGGAAGATCATTATTGATCCTATAGAAAATTATTTGTAAATATTTAATATACCATATAAAGCAAATAGTGGATAACTTCAACCAAATTTCTAATTACCAAATTATTTGTTGGATGTTAGGGACATGTTGCATTCGATGAGGAGTGCCGAAAGCGATGTTGTAGGCTGGGATCATCATCGTAGAAATACAATTGCAGATGGTCTGGGCCTGAATCCCTCGACCCAAATGAATGGATAGTGTGGTAAATCTGTCCATGCGCACGAAACGTGTACACGCCTGATCGCATATTTGTGTAGTTGTTGTCAAGGTTGACGCCAAGGGTGGTGACGAAAAAGTGTGAGTTAAAGAACCTAATGTTATCACGAAAATGCCTCGCATCTGCATCTGCGCTTGACCAGAGCCTCATTAGTTCTGGAATTGGCTCTGGGTTTGCTAACTTGATTTTACCATTCTGACAGCAGAAGGACTTTGTCTCATACTCGAATTTTTTGGCGCCACAGTGCTTGCAGTTTGCGACAGGCTTAAGTGTGTGTGTGCTATTAGGGATGTTTGGGTATACTAGCTCATATGGATCAAGTACACTCGAGCCTACGACCGAGGCATCTTCTGCTTCAGTAGAATCTACATCCTCGCCAACATGCCCGGCTGCAGGTGTTCATATCAAGTGCATTGAAGCATCAATACTATAAAAAAAGAATTCAAAAAAAGTTTGGTAGAACTACATTCACCCGTGAAAATGCAGTACTCCTCGTCCATAATCTCGTCAAGGGTGGCGTCCTCATCCATGAAGTTATTGACGAATGATTGTAGTTCACCTAACATTTTGAGATTAGACGCTAGCTAATGGAACACTTCTCGAGGAAGCAAAAGATGAGCAGGGGTGGGAACCTTACCCTCAGTTCCAATGGTGAGTGTGGGCGTGTATGAGGACGGGTTTTCTGTTGGTGAAGCACCACATGCCTCGGGGCATCGCACTGCAATGGATTCAGGTGTGTCCCGCCTAGATGCATAGCTCATCCTACGTTTAGAGAGCAGTGCCTGCCTCTCTTCAGGTGTTATGCTTTGCCTGTGTTTTCTTGTACATGCATTCATCACTTCCCTCCGCTCCGCCACTACTAGGAAAAAGCCTAGTAGTAGCGCGGGTTAAATAGCTATTAGTAGCGCGGGTGCCTGCGCTACTACTACGGCGCTACAGCTAACTGGTAGTAGTAGCGTGGTGCATCCCACGCTACTAGTACGTCTATTAGTAGTAGCGCGGGTTTCACACGCGCTACTACTAACTATCTGTAGCGCGTGTCTATGACCCGCGCTACTACTATTAATTTCGAAAACCAAAAAAAAATCTCTATGCCGTGCGTGCTGTCAATGGTGTCAATGGCTCGATCCAGCGACAACAGGGGTCGCCGGAGGTGTGGACGGGCAACGACAGACCAGATCCGGCGACGACTGTTGAAGAGGGACCAGATCTAGGGCAGAGCAAGACGACGGTGTGCGGATCGTCTTCCGGGCCAAGGCAAAGAGCTCCTGGTTGGCCATGTCGATGACCTGCGTAGGCATGGGCATGGGAGGTGAGTAAAACGGAAGGGAGAGGGAGAGGGAAAAAGAGAAACAAGGGAGAGAGGAAGGAGATGGAGGGCGCACCGGGGAGGGACGCCGGTGCTGAGGTGCTCCGTCGTGGTGGCCTGGAGGCGAGGGGGAAGACGGGCGAGCACCTGGATGGCAGCGACGCGAGGAGGCGGCCTCGTTGGGCGCCATGGAGGAGGTGTGCTTGGGCAGGAGCACCATGGAAGAGCCTATGGAGAGGGGGAGGGAGAGTGAGGGAGAGAGGAGAGATTCGGTCGAGGATATATGGGGACTTCACCTACCTTGTACTTAGTAGTAGCGAGGGGTATAAACCCACGCTACTACTAAGTTGATAGTAGTAGCGAGGGTTTATACCCCTCGCTACTACTATGGCATGTCCCTGGAGGGCATAGCAGAGACCACTTAGTAGTAGCGAGGGTTATAAACACGCGCTACTACTATCAAACTTTGCCTGCGTGCTCGTTGGCCAGCATTCCTTTCTTCAAGTGTTAAACTTTTCCTACGCGCTCTCCTGCGAGCGTTGATCTCTTCACTAACCTCGGGCGCTAAACATTGATGGCGCGCTCTGTCACGATCACGCCTTGCTTGCTTTTGTTCTGGTGTAAGGTTAGCATAGCGAGCGGATTCACGAGAATGCTTCCGCCCTACAATAATCCCACAAGATATTGCAATAAACTCATGCATGCATGACATGTAAAAATATGCAGTAACATTACAATACCCTTCGAGCTCTCTCCTTGTTCAAAGCCTTTGATCGATGTGAGGATACTGCGAGTAGGAAAACTCGCAGCTAACTCGTTTAGAACATCTTCATCATCTGAGGATGTTCCACTCAAGGTTCTTGAGTTGGATGGCTCACGTATTACCAAGCCTGTTGGGGAGCTCTTTGTGTTGTTATGTTCATTTACCATTGTTACAAATATTGCAATTCAGCTATAATGTTTAGGTTATATATTTAATAAGAAGAATGTTAAGGGACAGGGTAAGAACCTTCTTTTCCTTTAGCAGACTGTTTGGCTGGGAAAGGCATTTTGCAAATGAATCTTTGTTTACGAGAAGTTATGAAGTTAGCAACCTTGGTCGCTGGCTCCGGCGGGTGAGCCCTCTGCAAATCAGCGGTTGCTGGCTCCAGAAGTTCTTTTGGTGTGGCCTCCTCCCTCTAGAAGTTCTTCTAGTTAATGTAATATCTGAATCAGTGATCTTTGTCAACTTTGCTAGTTTCTACTTTCTAGTGCCCCCATTTGCAACAGCCTGTGGAATTGGTACACATATCAGTTGCTATAATGGGTGGAAAGAGCATGTTTTATAGACTTTTTTCCAAGCATTATCTGACAATACCAGACACTGTAGCAGCATTTGAAATTATGAATTATACATAATTTAGCCATATCGGTCTTTTGAATACTCAATCATTAGGCCAATGTCATACCTAGTCCAGTCCCTGGTCATACCAGATCAATAAAATTACAAAATTGACAAAGGTATAAACTAACAGCCTCCCGGTTAAATTCTTCCAGACCTTCTGGAACGTGATTAAACCTGAGATCATGGCCATATTCGACGAGTTCTACGTTGGGTCCATCGACCTCGGGCGCCTCAACTATGGGATCATTTCGCTCATCCCTAAGGTGCCTGGAGCTTCCGACATCCAGCAGTTTCGTCCAATCACGGTCATCAATGTGCTTTTCCGGATTCTGGCGAAAGGGTACGCCAATAGGGTGACCCTGCTTGCCGACCACATTACCCACCCCAACCAATCCGCCTTCATTCAAGGGCGGTATATCCTGGATGGGGTGCTAGTTCTTCATGAAGTCCTCCATGAGGTCCGGTCTAAGCACATCAGGGCGGTTTTCCTGAAGATCGATTTCCATAAGGCGCACGACACTGTTAGTTGGCCCTTCCTTCGGGAAGTTCTGCTCCGGAAAGACTTTGACGACCGTTGGATCACCAGAGTGATGCAGATGGTCTCCTGCGGTCGCACTGCTGTGAACATCAATGGAGAGATCGGACCTTACTTCCCCACCCTTTGTGGGGTTAGACAAGGCGACCCCTTCTCCCCATTCCTATTCAATATGGTGGTGGACGCGCTTGCCGCCATCTTAGATAAGGCTAAGGCTGCTGGCCATATCCGTGGGATCACCCCCCACCTGCCCGGCGGCTCCGGGATCTCCCTCCTCCAGTACGCCGACGACACCATCATCATGGTCGAAGGCTCGGATACGGACATCTCTAACCTTAAGTTCCTTCTCCTCTGCTTCCAACAAATGTCTGGCCTCAAGATCAACTTCGACAAGAGTGATGTGATGGTGATGGGCTACTCTCCTGAGGAGTGCCTGAACATTGCCAACCGGCTCAACTGCTGCTTGGGCTCCTTCCCCACGACCTACTTGGGAACGCCCATTAGCGACTCTCGGCTTACCGTTGCTGACCTACGTCCGACCGTGGCCAAGCTGCAAACCCGCATAGAGCCTTGGCAGGGTAGGTGGTTATCAAAGGCGGCACGAACGATTCTCATCAACTCCTCCCTCTCCAGCCTCCTCTTGTACGAGACTCTTCACCATGAGATCGCCAAAGTCCAGTCTCGCTTCTATTGGGCAGGTGACAACAATAAGCAGAAATACCATATGGTCAGCTGGCCTGACATTTGCAAGCCTCGGGAACAAGGTGGCCTCGGTATCATGTGCTCTAAGCGCATGAATATTGCCCTCCTATCCCGCTGGCTCTGGCGCATCTCGCAAGGTCACGGTGGCCTCTGGTTAGACATCATCCGGAACAAGTACCTGCGTGGGCAACCCCTAGCCTTCTGTCAGCGCACTGGCGGTTCCCAGTTCTGGCAATCGGCCATCCAACTTCTCCCAGTCCTCCGCATTGGGACCTCCATCTCGGTTGGATCTGGGGCTGCGACTTTGTTCTAGTTTGACCGGTGGGCCGGCGACTCCCACTTCGCGGCGCGCTTCCCCGACCTCTTCTCCATCGCTGTCGACCCCTCGATCTCAGTTGAGAGGGCCCTTATTGACTTGGGGCGCCTCGCCTTCCGGAGGCCATTTGGGCCTTCAGATTCCGCCGCCTGGCGTGAGTTGCTTGATTGCGTCGCTCTCCACGAGCCGGTAGTGGACGCTGGCCCGGATCAGGTGAGGTGGCGCCTTGAGCCGTCAGGTCAATTCTCCACCAAGTCCCTGTACCAGGCCATCGCCCCCTCTACCGCGCCTCCCCCCCTTACGGCGGTGTGGTCCATCCGCTTACCACTGAAAATCCGGATCTTCATGTGGCAATGGATTCGCGGACGGACCCCGTCTGGGATCGAGGTCCGCAAACGCAATGGCCCGGGCTCTGGCCTATGCCCGCTTTGCGATGTCCCCGAAGACTCGAATCACATCTTCTTCTCTTGTGTGTCTGCTCAGTTTGTGTGGAGCTGCTTTAGAGAGGTGGTGGGTGGGAATTGGTGTCACACCAACTTCCCCGACCTATTTGCCGAACTCCAGAACTGCCCCCTGCCTTCTCGCCACATTAGGTGGCTTGAGATTGGGGCTATCGCTTGGACTCTCTAGACGATCCGCAATAAACTTGTGATCCAGCGCTCTCCTCTTCGATGGGCTACTGACGCTCTTTTCAAACTGTCTGGTTACATGCAGCTTTGGCGGTCGCTTAGCCGCCCACAGGACCGGGACGCCATCTCCGCCTTCATCGCCGACCTTCGCTCGATGGCCGTCCGACTGTCGCCGCCGCCCCCTTCGCCTCCTTCGGAGCCAGACTAGGCGCCTGTTGTGTGCTCCGGCGCCTTTTTTTCATTTTGTTTGGGCTTGTTGAGCTGTGCCCTCAACAGAACCTACTGTACTTCCTCTTGTGAGACTTGGGTGTGTGTGTTTGAACTAGTCCTTGTATGTGTGCTCTCTGGCGGTTTGCTTTATTTATAAAGCGGAGCGAAAGCCTTTTTTTGGTAATACTTGAAGGTAATGCCTAAATCTATCAAGATTAGGACGAAAAGAGAAGCTCAAAATGCCGGCATCTGTAGTAATATAAGGACCCAAAAGCTTTCGGGACTCGGGAGAGTTCAAGGGCGTCTTACGGCATGGCGAGCGGACGGCGGCTAGGAAGAAGACGGCACCAGGGGAACGAGGAGGAGGCGGGGAGGGGCCGGCGATGAGGGTGGTAGCGGCGTGGCTAGAGCCTGTCGTAAGCCTGCCCGGTAGATTTGCGGATGTGTTGAATTTCAACAATAAACTGCAATTTTTTTACTACTAAGCTATAAACAAACTGATTCAGAACCAACATGGTGTACCTTGTGGAGACGTACATAAAGGAGTCTGAAGAGGCCAATCTGCTCGCATGGAAGGGGAAAAGGCAGCGCAGACCAAAATGAACTGTCCACGCAATCGTGAGGCGGCGCTGCAGTTCCCGACCGAGCTTGCCCGCAGGGGGTGCGACCTCGAAGCGGTTGAAGACGGTGAGCGGGTGCGCCAGCAAGGTAAGCGGCCTCCACGCAATCCTGGCACGGCGAGCGAACACGCCGACAGGGGTTGCAGTTTCCTCGTTTCGGCGACGGTGAGCGGGCGACTCGGCAGTACTGGCGACGGCGAGCGAGCAGGGCAGCGAAAACTGAGTATTCCGAGAGGCAGAGAAGAAAACAACGAGCATAAGGGATGGGGAACCCCGGGAGTAATATGGCAGTGCGGCATCGCAGTTTGAATTTTGAAGGGAGTGGGTGGAGCTGAAGAACGGGGAGTGGGACTGGAGGAGAGAGGCTGCAAGAGATACGGGATCGGGGGAGGCCATGGGAGCAGGCGATGGGAGAGACGAGGCGGAAAGATTTTGGGGGAGAAAGGCCGGTGCTGGCAGGTGCTTCGGGAGAATAGTACTCGATTAGGATTCTTTTTTTTTAGTTCGAGGTGGCTTGATTGATCAACTGTAAGGGCTTCATGTAATGGAGAGGCAGGATGGCGGTTCCTCTTGCTACTGCATATTTTTTATCCCCATCCCATCAAAGAGGGCAGACGGACCATCAACACCAACTGACTCTTTTAAAGAAGTAAAGAAAAATAAGATAAGTGTCATGATTGGCTGAAGCGCCAGATGTAGAGTCTCCTTGTTGATATGTTAATCACATGTGCAACCTCTCAACCAAAAATGCTTTGATTGCACATGAAGCCAATAGGCGTGCTTGGAAAAGCCTCACAATTCTATGCTCTAAAGATGATCTTGAAGCCGATGGCTTCAAGGAGAACTTCAAGTTTGGCTCCAAACCCCCTGAATCTGCAAAGTGGCATGCTACACATTCAATTGAAAACTTTGAGTATTCATCTTCAGCACTAACTGTCCATGCTCATGTCATTGATGAGGAAAACGACGCCACTTCACCAGCTATGACTTCACTACACATCGACGCTGCATCAGGCTCTATTGCACCCGCCCAACATCACCATCGACTCAGATGCACCAACATCTTCACCGCCACCATCCGGGAACGCTCAGGTGCCCTGTGTCTTCATTCCTTTTTGGTCATTCAATGACAAAAGGGGAGAAGCATATGGGTTGATAGTCTTCAAGCGGGAATTTTGGGTCGGGTGCTATATTTTGTTTAAGTCTTACAACTCTCGTTCTTGAACATTTGTGGTTTTGAGTTGTAAACTTAAGTCCAGATGGGACGTCTGCTACATTTGCTACTTTCTTTTCGTGCGTGTGATTAAAATTAATCTTATGCGCATGAAGTCATTCTGCAGACGCCCATTTTTCATTGTGCATATCATTATCTTCAAATTATTCCTATATGCACTCTGATTTGATTTCGTGAAAAGAGGGAGATCTCCACAAAGCAAAACCTGCCATGTGCATTTGCATTCAAAGGAAAATTACTTATATGCACATCTTCAGGGGGAGCCCCTCCAATCTCATGAAGCCAATGACCACGTTCCTGTTGACACCAGATTTTGGCAAGGTTAACAACTTAATTAAGATGGCTTCAAATGAAGAAATGATCTACATGAAAAAGTTCCGTATTGTCGACGTGAACATCTTCGAAGTTCAGGCCATCGCCATCCGATCTCATCTCGAGGGCTGAAATTATGCTCAAAGTAATAAGATTTGGTATTCAGAGTATTATTCGGCCAATTAAGCCTCCAAGACGGCCTCAAATGAGAAAACCTTGTACAGAATTGTCTTCGTCTCGTCGAAACGGTCTATTTTGATATAAAAATTGCCTTAATCCGAGATCGTATGTGAAAGTTAGAGCCATCTGAATACGGGCCTATCACGAGCCAAAACTGGCCCGCCCCATCAGACATGATGTCTGATGGGTAACGCGAGTAATAGTCTGTGTTGCGCGAACGATTCGGCCCTAAAGATGGCCTCGGATTGAAAAATGTTCAACATGAAAGTTGTTCGTCTCGTCGAAACGGTTAAATTTCCTTCTGGGCGCATCTTCATCCGAGGTCGTTTGTGGCATGTGAGTGTCAAAAACCGAACTTATGTCTCAGACTTGCCTAAATCCGAGTTCGGTTAATTTTGGAAAGATTTGGACGGGATTTGGAGTCCTTTTCTTGCACGAGAAGTCCAGCCGCCTCATAAATAGATGGAAGGTGATGGCCGATTGAACAACACACAATCGAACAAATCATCTACCACTTTTTTTATCTTTTCTCCTTAACCCTAGTTCTTCTTATTCTCGTTCTTCGCTTGCTCTTCGTTTGCACGGCGGCGATCCACGAGGCCCTAGGGGCGATCAGGTTGACCTAGGGCAGCCCATAGCCGCCACGCGCCCTGACGGGGTCCCTCCCAGGCGTGTGGGGTTTTGGGTCCTCAAAAGCACCCGCCGGATTGCTTGCGTACCGCGCTTCCGGACGGGTCTCCTTTGACGTGAGCTGCGGTGTATCACCCCCTGTGTCGAGGGTACACGGTGACGTGTTCGTGTGCGAACAGTTCCTTAACTTTCATATATTTTTTCCACGTTGAAAACTTCAACCAGTTTGTCATCAATCACAAAAAAGGGGGATATTGTAAGTGCATCTAGTGCCACCCCTAGTTGGTTTTGGAGTATTGACGAAAAACTTGGTTGAGGGACTAATGTGTTTGTGAGATTCACAGGAGAACACAGGTAGAAGTCCCTATTGATTTGGTTTACCCATCAAAGATGACCCCTAAAAATGTATGAAGACATTGAAGACAATGGTGGTCCGCGAAGACATTCGTGTTGAAGATAATGACACGTGAAGACATTCACTTGAAGACAATGGAGCACGAAGACATAGTTTCTTTCCTAGTTTCATTTTCTTCTTTCTTGAGTCATAGGAACCACCGAACTGTTAAGTGGGGTACAGGTAAACAAAGTCAGAAAACTAACGTGATGCTCAACCCAAAATCCTATGTCTTCGAGTGAACACAAATGAGAGAAAATCTTATCCTGAATTGGATAAGTCAACCTTACTTGTAGCACAAGTCATGCTGACGCGTGTGTTTGAAATACAACCATTGGACACATGTCGGTTGTTCATTGACCCAGGGTCATTTCGGATATATCATATTGTGTTGCCTCCTGGCTATAAGTAGCCCACCCCCTCCACCATAAATTGGTGGCTGCTCTGAGTTAGTGCAAGGCTTTTGTCGTTTGGGAGCAACCCACCTCTGAAGCCTTTGAGAGAGAATCCTTGTGAGGACAAACCCAAAACACCCAGAGCCCAAAGTGTTTTCAGCGTCAGGGAAGCCTTTCTGTTCCACGTGAACCGAAGACTTATTACACTTGTAGACTGTGATCTTCCAGTCGGTTAGGCGTCGCATTCTGAGCATCCAAGAGTCATTGTGGATTACCGGTGAACAAAGTCTGTGAAGGTTTGGAAGTCTACCTTGAAGACTTACCTGAGTGATTGGGCGAGGTCTAAGTGATCTTAGCTCAAGGGTAATAGGGTGAAGACGTGGTCTTCTGAGTTCAATCTCAGCCTCCCTAACCAGACGTACAGTTGTCACAGCAACTGAAACTGGTCTACCAAATCCTTGTCTTCATCAAGCAACTGGTTCTATCACTTCACTCCTTTACTTAAAGTTTAGCTTCGTGAAGTCTTTGCTTGCCTGTTCTGTTCGAAGAGATTGTGTGAAGACATTCACTCTGATTGCATATTTGGCTTTATACTGTCTTCCAATTCTGATCTGGTCTACCTATCTGCTACTTGTCTTCGTGCATCACATGTTCTGTACTTTGACACTATTGCATGGCTAGTGTACTTCATCTTCTGTTGTATCCTGTTTTGCAACTATTTTAACTGCTTGTCTTCGAAGACATTTCTTGTCTTGAAGACTTTCATAAAAATCGCCTATTCATCCCCCTCTAGTTGATAACTAGCACTTTCAGAACTCACTATATAAAGAGTCCAACACTTCCTCAACTAGCGGTGTGGGACTAAACTTTAGCACCACACCACCACTTGCCATTTTTCTCATGGGCTCATTAGAGATTTCAGAATTTGTTAATGGGCCAAGCCCATTTATTTCTATCAATCCCCCACCAGATCTCAAATGCCCATTTAGTGATTTTTCTTTTCTCACCACTTGTTTAATATACTAGTGTTTTAGCATACACTCTTAAGTTGAACTTCTGCCTAGAACTTCAAGCTACATCCATCCACATCTTGACAATGGACTATGCCTTTGCTACTTCTTGAGCTTGCGTTGATTTTTCCCTTGAAGAGGAAAGGGTGATGCAGCAAAGTAGAGATAAGTATTTCCCTCAATTAAGAACCAAGGTATCAATCCAGTAGGAGGCACAAGCAAGTCTCCAATCTATGCACCTACACAAACTAACAAACACTTGCACACAACGCGAAAAAGGGGTTGTCAATCCCTTCACGGTCATGAACAAGAGTGAGATCTAATAGAGATAGGTATGAAAGATAAATAAAAGAGCAAACTAAGGTAAGTATAAATAAAGTGCAACAAGGTATTTTTGGGTTTTTTGGTTTATAGATCTGAAAATATATGATGGAAAATAGACCCGGGGGCCATAGGTTTCACTAGAGGCTTCTCTCTTGAAGATATCATACGGTGGGTAAACAAATTACCGTTGAGCAATTGATAGAAAAGCGCAAAGTTATGACGATATCTAAGGCAATGATCATGAATATAGGCATCACGTCTATGACAAGTAGACCGACTCCTGCCTGCATCTACTACTATTACTCCACACATCGACCGCTATCCAGCATGCATCTAGAGTATTAAGTTCATAATAACGGAGTAACGCCTTAAGTAAGATGACATGATGTAGAGGGATAAACTCAAGCAATATGATATAAACCCCATATTTTTATCCTTGATGGCAACAATACAATATGAGCCTCGCTACCCCTTCTGTCACTGGGTGAGGACACCGCAAGATTGAACCCAAAACTAAGCACCTCTCCCTTTGTAAGAAAAACCAATCTAATCGGCCAAACCAAACCGATAGTTCGAAGAGAAATACAAAGATATCTTAATTATGCATAAAAGAGTTCAGAGAAGACTCAAATAATATTCATAGATAATTTGACCATAAATCCACAATTCATCGGATCTCAACAAACACACCGCAAACAAGTATTACATTGAATAGATCTCCAAGAACATCGAGGAGAACATTGTATTGAAGATCAAAGAGAGAGAAGAAGCCATCTAGCTACTAGCTATGGACCCGTAGGTCTGTGGTAAACTACTCACGCATCATCGGAAGGGCAGCAAGGTTGATGTAGAGGCCCTCCGTGATCAAATCCCCCTCCGGCAGATCGCCAGAAAAGGCCCCAAGATGGGATCTCACGGGAACAGAGGCTTGCGGTGGCGGAAAAGTATTTTGGTGGACGCTTTTGATGTTTGGGGAATATTTTGTAATTTTTAGAGGTGGAACTAGGGTTAGAGGACCTCCGAGGGGCCCATAAGCCAGGGGGCGCGCCCTGCAGGCTTGTGGCCTCCTCGAGAACCTTCTGGCCCTCTCTCCAAGTTACGTAGGTGTCTTCTGGTCCAAGAAAAATCATCGCGAAAGTTTTATTCCGTTTGGACTCCGTTTGATATTCTTTTTCTGTAAAACTCAAAAACAAGGAAAAACAGAAACTGACACTGGGCTCTAGGTTAATAGGTTAGTCCCATAAAATAATATAAAATAGCATATTATTGCATATAAAACATCCAAAGCAGATAATATAATAGCATGGAACAATAAAAAATTATAGATACATTGGAGACGTATCAAGCATCCCCAAGCTTAATTCCTGCTCGTCCTCGAGTAGGTAAATGATAAAAACAGAATTTTTGATGTGGAATGCTACCTAACATATTTATCAATGTAATCTTCTTTATTGTGGCATGAATATTCAGATCCATAAGATTCAAAACAAAAGTTTAATATTGACATAAAAACAATAATACTTCAAGCATACTAATAAAGCAATCATGTCTTCTCAAAATAACATGGACAAAGAAAGTTATCCCTACAAAATCATATAGTCTAGCTATGCTCCATCTTCATCACACAAAGTATTTCATCATGTACAACCCCGATGACAAGCCAAGCAATTGTTTCATACTTTTGATGTTCTCAAACTTTTTCAACTTTCACGCAATACATGAGCGTGAGCCATGGATATAGCACTATAGGTGGAATAGAATATGGTGGTTGTGGAGAAGACAAAAAGAAGGAGAAAGTCTCACATTAACTAGGCAAATTATTGGGCTATGGAGATGCCCATCAATTGATATTGATGCAAGTGAGTAGGGATTGCCATGCAACGGATGCACTAGAGCTATAAGTGTATGAAAGCTCAAAAAGAAACTAAGTGGGTGTGCATCCAACTTGCTTGCTCACGAAGACCTAGGGCAATTTGAGGAAGCCCATCATTGGAATATGCAAGTCAAGTTCTATAGTGAAAAATTCCCACTAGTATATGAAAGTGACAAAATAGGAGACTCTCTATCATGAAGATCATGGTGCTACTTTGAAGCACAAGTGTGGAAAAAGGATAGTAACATTGTCCCTTCTCTCATTTCTCTCATTTTTTATCTTTATTTTGTTTGGGCTTCTTTGGCCTCTTTTATTTTTTTTATAAAGTCCGGAGACTCATCCCAACTTGTGAGGGAATCATAGCTTCCATCATCCTTTCCTCACATGGGACAATGCTCTAATAATGATGATCATCACACTTTTATTTACTTACAACTCAAGAATTACAACTTTATACTAGAAAAATATATGACTCTATATGAATGCCTCCGGTGTACCGGGATGTGCAATGATCAAGAGTGACATGTATAAAAAATATGAACAGTGGCCTTGCCACAAATACTATGCCAACTACATGATCATGCAAGCAATATGACAATGGTGGTACGTGTCATAATAAATGGAACGGTGGAAGTTGCATGGCAATATATCTCGAAATGGCTATGGAAATGCCATAATAGGTAGGTATGGTGGCTGTTTTGAGGAAGGGTATATGGTGGGTTTAATGCACCGGCAAAAGTTGTGCGGTACTAGAGAGGCTAGCAATGGTGGAAGGGTGAGAGTGCGTATAATCCATGGACTGAACATTAGTCATAAAGAACTCACATGCTTATTGCAAAAATTTATTAGCCATCAAAACAAAGTACTACACGCATGCTTCTAGGGGGATATATTGGTAGGAAAAGACCATCGCTCGTCCCCGACCGCCACTCATAAGGAAGACAATCAAAAAATAAATCATGCTCCGACTTCATCACATAACGGTTCATCATACGTGCATGCTACGGGAATCACAAACTTTAACACAAGTATTTCTACCAATCCACAATTACTCACTAGCATGACTCTAATATCACCATCTTTATATCTCAAAACAAATGCAAGGAAGCAAACTTCTCATCTATTCAATGCTTTCTATAATTATATCCCTCTTGGATGCCCATCATATTAGGACTAAATTCATAACCTAAGCAAATTACCATGTTGTTTAAGACTCTCAAAATAATATAAGTGAAGCATGAGAGTTCAAAAATTTCTATAAATAAAGCCACCGCCGTGCTCTAAAAAGATATAAGTGAAGCAGTAGAGCAAACTACCTAGCTCAAAAGATATAAGTGAAGCACATAGAGTATTCTAATAAATTCACAATTAATGCGTGTCCCTCTCAAAAGGCGTGTACAGCAAAGATTATTGTGGCAAACTAAAAATCAAAGACTCATATCATACAAGACGCTCCAAGCAAAACACATATCATGTGGTGAATAAAAATACAGCCTCAAGTAAATTTTCCGATGGATTGAAGACAAAAGAGGGGATGCCATCCGGGGAATCCCCAACTTAGATGCTTGGTTGTCCTTGAATATTACCTTGGGGTGCCTTGGGCATCCCCAAGCTTAGGCTCTTGCCACTCCTTATTCCGTTGTCCATCAAATCTTTACCCAAAACATGAAAACTTCACAACAGAAAACTCATAAGATCCGTTAGTACAATAAAATAAATCACCACTTTTGGTATTGTTGTGAACTAATTCTTAATTTATATTGGTGTTATATCTACTGTATTCCAACTTCTCCATGGTTCATACGCCCCGATACTACCCATAGATTCATCAAAATAAGCAAACAACACATAGAAAACAGAATCTGTCAAAAACAGAACAGTTTGTAGTAATCTGGAAATTTCATATACTTCTGTAACTCAAAAATTCTGAAAAATTAGGAAAATTTAGGAAATTTGTATATCAATCTTGTGTAAAAAAATCAGATCAAAAGCACGTTTCTGTGTTTTTCCAAATTTCTGACAATGAGCGCAAAAGTTTCTGTTTTTCAGCAAGATCAAATCAACTATCACCGTAGACCATCCCAAAGGTCTTACTTGGCTCAAACACTAATTAAAACACCAAAACACAATTACTACAGAGGTAATAATGTGTATTTATTGAAAAACAGAACCAAAAACAAAAAACATAAAAATAAAATTGGGTTGCCTCCCAACAAGCACTATTGTTTAACGCCCCTAGCTAGGCATAAAACATAGATCTAGGTATTGTAATAGAAGTGAGGGAGATCATCCATGCTCATCTCATATTTCCTCCTCTCGGCAGCAAGCTTTCTTTGTGGTAAGCAAAAATAATCAAAGGGGCTAAATTTGATAGGGTAAGGATCTATAAGATCAAGTTTGGGAGGAATAGGTTCCTCCTTCGGCCCTTTGTATTTGATAATTATTTCTTCATTATAAACATTCCTTTGAGTGAATTCTCTTAATCTATCTCTTAGCACAAACCCAAATCCGTTGTTTTGTATAGCAAATTTTTCATTGTGTTCAGAAATCTTATCAACCAAAACATCGGGAGGAACTTTCTTTCTTAAGTTCTCATTATAAGCAGCATAATCCGGAGATTGCAATCTCATTATTTCTTCTTGATTAAAAAGGATCTCCTCTATGAGAGGACAACCACCATTGATATTATAATGAGCAAATATTTCACCCGCTTCTTTTAGAATAAATCTATATTCATGAGCTAGGAATATAGTGGCAATACGTTTAACGGAAGGGTGATGAAAATTGGAGAATTCGAGGAAAATCCTTTGTATACACGGATGCATATGAACACATTGTCTTTCAAGTTCAATTACAAGCAAAGATATTGCATCCTCTAGGCTATTAGTTTTATTAAGGATTGACCCTCCTAGCATGGGTATAGTACCAGCAAAAGTAAAGAAATCTTGAATAACACCTTTTCCAATAATATTACCGCTACCCATGCGGATTTTTTTAGTATGCATGATAGTGGGTTCTTCATGAGGATCAATATTAGCAAAATCATCAAAGTTTCCCTCAAGATAGCTACTATCTTTTTCAATGATAACTTCCCCAGATTCAGACATGATGGCAAGAAACCAATCTAGCAAACAAGCAAACAAAAAGCAAACGAAAAGACTAACAAAAGAAGGGCGAATAAAAAGGCAAATAGTTTTGTGTTTTTCTGAAAATGTTTTAGAAGTGGGGGAGAGGAAAATGAGAGGCAAATGTCAAATAATGTAAGTGCAAGAGATGAGAGATTATGATGGGTACTTGGTAGGCTTGATGTAGAACCTCCCTAGCAACGGCGCCAGAAATTCTTCCTGCAACTTCTTGAGCTTGCGTTGATTTTTCCCTTGAAGAGGAAAGGGTGATGCAGCAAAGTAGAGATAAGTATTTCCCTCAGTTAAGAACCAAGGTATCAATCCAGTAGGAGGCAAAAGCAAGTTTCCAATCTATGCACCTGGACAAACTAACAAACTCTTGCACACAACGCGAAAAAGGGGTTGTCAATCCCTTCACGGTCATGAACAAGAGTGAGATCTAATAGAGATAGGTATGAAAGATAAATAAAAGAGCAAACTAAGGTAAGTATAAATAAAGTGCAGCAAGCTATTTTGGGGTTTTTTGGTTTATAGATCTGAAAATATATGATGGAAAATAGACCCGGGGGCCATAGGTTTCACTAGAGGCTTCTCTCTTGAAGATAGCATACGGTGGGTAAACAAATTACTGTTGAGCAATTGATAGAAAAGCGCAAAGTTATGACGATATCTAAGGCAATGATCATGAATAAAGGCATCATGTCTGTGACAAGTAGACCGACTCCTGCCTGCATCTACTACTATTACTCCACAAATCGACCGCTATCCAGCATGCATCTAGAGTATTAAGTTCATAAGAACGGAGTAACGCCTTAAGTAAGATGACATGATGTAGAGGGATAAACTCAAGCAATATGATATAAACCCCATATTTTTATCCTTGATGGCAACAATACAATACGTGCCTCGCTACCCCTTATGTCACGGGGTGAGGACACCGCAAGATTGAACCCAAAACTAAGCACCTCTCCCATTGCAAGAAAAACCAATCTAGTTGGCCAAACCAAACCAATTGTTCGAAGAGAAATACAAATATATCTTAATCATGCATAAAAGAGTTCAGAGAAGACTCAAATAATATTCATAGATAATCTGATCATAAATCCACAATTCATTGGATCTCAACAAACACACCACAAAAAAAATATTACATCGAATAGATCTCCAAGAACATCGAGGAGAACATTGTATTGAAGATCAAAGAGAGAGAAGAAGCCATCTAGCTACTAGCTATGGACCCGTAGGTCTGTGGTAAACTACTCACGCATCATCGGAAGGGCAGCAAGGTTGATGTAGAGGCCCTCTGTGATCGAATCCCCCTCTGACAGATCACCGGAAAAGGCCCCAAGATGGGATCTCACAGGAACAGAGGCTTGCGCCGGCGAAAAAGTATTTTGGTGGACGCTTCTGATGTTTGGGGAATATTTTGGAATTTATAGAGGTGGAACTAGGGTTAGAGGACTTCCGAGGGGCCCACAGGCCAGGGGCACACCCTGCAGGCTTGTGGCCTCCTCGGGAACCTCCTGGCCCTCTCTCCAAGTTACGTAGGTGTCTTCTGGTCCAAGAAAAATCATCGTGAAAGTTTTATTCCATTTGGACTCCGTTTGATATTCCTTTTCTGTAAAACTCAGAAAACAAGGAAAAAACAGAATTTGGCACTGGGCTCTAGGTTAATAGGTTAGTCGCAAAAAAATATAAAATAGCATATTAATGCATATAAAACATCCAAAACAGATAATATAATAGCATGGAACAATAAAAAATTATAGATGCGTTGGAGACGTATCAGCCTTGAATTGCTAGTTTTGTGTGAATAGGTTTCACTCAAAGTCTTAACCAGTACCTGGCTGCCAGTAGGCTACCCCGCGGTTTGGAGCATATACGTCGTACTCCGTGGTCTCTTCGTGAGCTTACTAGAGATCACCCAAGTCTTATAGACTGTGATGTTTACAATCGAAGCTCATATAGGTGTGTTCTGTAGGATAACATCTTTGTTATAATAGCCAATAGAGCCACATTAAGACATGTTGCCAACCTTCCTTACAGCTCTGAGAGTTTTGCATCTTCACCTAGAGACGGTCACTTATTACTCTCCTCATTTAACCAATAGCTTCTTCTTCCTAGCTCCTAATTCACGGGATTTACGATGTGGGTTACTACTATGGTGTAACATCTATGGGTCTCATACCCATCTCCCTCGATGCAGTATCTATCACATTTCATGATAGTCCCTTTGTAAAGGCATTTGCCAGGTTTTTGTCTATTTGAATATACGTAACAGTTATTACGCAAGAGTTTCTCAACTCCCTGACAGACTTCAAACATCTCTTCACGTGTCTTGATGACTTCACATTATCCTTAGAATTTTTCACTTTAGCAATAACCATTTGATGGTCACAATTCATAAGAATAGCCGGTATAGGTTTTCAACCACAGGCAAGTCCATCAAGAGCTCACGCAACCATTCTGCCTCAACAGTGGTTGTGTCTAAAGCAGTTAGTTCTGCTTCCATAGTTGACCTTGCCAATATGGTATGTTTGCAAGACCTTCATGACACTATGCCACCTCCATGAGTAAATACCTACCCACTTGTGGCGTAAAGTACATCAACATCGGAGATCCAGTTTGAATCACTATATCCTTCTAGCATAGTAGGATACCCTGAATAATGAATTTCGTAACTCATAGTACCTCTTAGATAGTGCAAGACCCTTTTTAGTGCATGCCAATGATCATCACCCGGGTTGGACATGAAGCTACTCAGTTTGCTCATAGCGAAAGAGATATCTGGCCTTGTTGCGCTAGCTAAGTACATGAGTGAACCAACAATTTGAGAGTATCTTAATTGATCTGTCATTTCTCTCTGAGTGACATGCTGGGATCACAAGGTGTTGGAGAAGACATGCTATCCATAAAGCTGAACTGGCTCAAGACCTTCTCAACATAGGTGCCTGTTTCAGACCATGCAAAGATTTTAACAACTTGCGCACTTTTCTCTCTTCACCCTTTACCATAAAACCATCAGGTTGATCCATATAGAATTCCTCTTCCAACTCTCCATTTAGGAAACTTGTCTTTACATCCATTTGATGAATGATAAGACCATAAGAATCAGCCAGGGAAAGTAGCACCTGAATGGTGGTTATTCTGGCAACGAGTGAATATGTGTCAAAGTCATCTTCGCCTTCTGAGTGTAGCCCTTGGCCACAAGCCACGCCTTATACTTATGAATAGTGCTACTTCTTGAGCTTGCGTTGGTTCTTCCCTTGAAGAGGAAAGGGTGATGCAGCACAGTAGAGGTAAGTATTTCCCTCAGTTAAGAACCAAGGTATCAATCCAGTAGGTGAAGAACACACAAATCACCAACACCTGCACAAACAATCAAACACTTGCACCCAACGCGATAAAGGGGTTGTCAATCCCTTCACGGTCACTTGCAAAGGTGAGATCTGATAGAGATAGATAAACAAAAGATAAAATATTTTTGGGTTTTTTGGTATATAGATCTGAAAATAAAAGATTGCAAAATAGTAGATCGGAAAGTAATATGATGGAAAATAGACCCGGGGGCCATAGGTTTCACTAGAGGCTTCTCTCATGAAGGCAAATAATATGGTGGGTGAACAAATTACTGTCGAGCAATTGATAGAAAAGCGCAAAGTTATGACGATATCCAAGGCAATGATTATGCATATAGGCATCATGTCCGTGTCAAGTAGACCGACTCCTGCCTGCATCTACTACTATTACTCCACACATCGACCGCTATCCAGCATGCATCTAAAGTATTAAGTTCATAAAGAACGGAGTAACGCCTTAAGTAAGATGACATGATGTAGAGGAATTAACTCAAGCAATATGATGAAAAACCCATCTTTTTATCCTCGATGGCAACAATGCAATACGAGTCTCGCTACCCCTACTTTGTCACTGGGTGAAATCACGCAAGATTGAACCCAAAGCTAAGCACCTCTCCCATTGCAAGAAAAACCAATCTAGTTGGCCAAACCAAACCGATAATTCGAAGAGAAATACAAAGATATTAAATCATGCGTAAAAGAATTCAGAGAAGATTCAAATAATATTCATAGATAAGCTGATCATAAATCCACAATTCATCGGATCTCGACAAACACACCGCTAAAGAAGATTACATCGGATAGATCTCTAAGAACATCAAGAAGAACGTTGTATTGAGAATCAAAGAGAGAGAAGAAGCCATCTTGCTACTAGCTATGGACCCGTAGGTCTGAGGTAAACTACTTACGCATCATCGGAAGGGCAATGGAGTTGATGTAGAAGCCCTCCGTGATCGATTCCCCCTCCGGCAGGATGCCGGAAAAGTCCCCAAGATGGGATCTCATGGGAACAGAAGGTTGCGGTGGTGGAAAAGTGTTTTCGTGGATGCCTCTGGTGGTTCTAGAATATTTGTGAATATATAGGAGGAAGAGCTAGGTTAGGGGAGTCCCGAGGGGCCCACAAGGTAGGGGGCGCCCCCCCTAGGGCGCGCCCTCCACCCTTGTCGCCGCCTCGTGGCTCTTCTGACTTGGACTCCAAGTCCCCTGGGTGTCTTCTGGTCCAAAATCATCGTGAAGTTTTATTCCGTTTGGACTCCGTTTGGTATTCCTTTTCTGCGAGGCTCAAAAACAAGGAAAAAAAACAGAAACTGGCACTGGGCTCTAGGTTAATAGGTTAGTCCCAAAAATAATATAAAATAGCATATTAATGCATATAAAACATCCAAAACAGATAATATAATAGCTTGGAACAATAAAAAATTATAGATACGTTGGAGACGTATCAAGCATCCCCAAGCTTAATTCCTTCTCGTCCTCGAGTAGGTAAATGATAAAAACAGAATTTTTGATGTGGAATGCTACCTAACATACTTATCCATGTAATTTTCTTTATTGTGGCATGAATGTTCAGATCCGTAAGATTCAAAACAAAAGTTTAATATTGACATAAAAACAATAATACTTCAAGCATACTAATAGGGCAATCATGTCTTCTCAAAATAACATGGCCAAAGAAAGTTATCCCTACAAAATCATATAGTCTGGCTATGCTCCATCTTCGTCACACAAAGTACTCAAATCATGCACAACCCCGATGACAAGCCAAGCAATTGTTTCATACTTTTGATGTTCTCAAACCTTTTCAACTTTCACGCAATACATGAGCGTGAGCCATGGACATAGCACTATAGGTGGAATAGAATATGGTGGTTGTGGAGAAGACAAAAATAAGGAGATAGTCTCACATCAACTAGGCGTATCAATGGGCTATGGAGATGCCCATCAATAGATATCAATGTGAGTGAGTAGGGATTGCCATGCAACGGATGCAATAGAGCTATAAGTTTATGAAAGCTCAAAAAGAAACTAAGTGGGTGTGCATCCAACTTGCTTGCTCACGAAGACCTAGGGAAATTTGAGGAAGCCCATCATTGGAATATACAAGCCAAGTTCTATAATGAAAAATTCCCACTAGTATATGAAAGTGACAACATAGGAGACTCTCTATCATGAAGATCGTGGTGCTACTTTGAAGCACAAGTGTGAAAAAAGGATAGCAACATTGCCCCTTCTCTCTTTTCTCTCTCTCTTTTCTTGGTGGGTTTCTTTGGCCTCTTTTATTTTATTTGTGGGTTTCGTTGGCCTCTTTTATTTTTTCCTCACAAGGGACAATGCTCTAATAATGAAGATCATCACACTTTTATTTACATACAACTCAAGAATTACAACTCGATACTTAGAACAAAATATGACTCTATATGAATGCCTCCGGTGGTGTACCGGGATGTGCAAGGACTCAAGAGTGACATGTATAAAAATTATGAACAGTGGCTTTGCCACAAATACTATGTCAACTACATGATCATGCAAAGCAATATGACAATGATGGAGCGTGCCATAATATAACGGAACGATGGAAAGTTGCATGGCAATATATCTCGGAATGGCTATGGAAATGCCATAATAGGTAGGTATGGTGGCTGTTTTGAGGAAGGTAAAAGGTAGGTGTATGGCACCGGCGAAAGTTGCGCGGTACTAGAGAGGCTGGCAAAGGTGGAAGGGTGAGAGTGCGTATAATCCATGGACTCAACATTAGTCATAAAGAACTCACATACTTATTACAAAAATCTATTAGTCATCGAAACGAAGTACTACGCGCATGCTTCTTGGGGGATAGATTGGTAGGAAAATACCATCGCTCGTCCCCGACCGCCACTCATAAGGAAGACAATCAATAAATACCTCATGCTCCAACTTCATTACATAACGGTTCACCATACGTGCATGCTACAGGAATCACAAACTTTAACACAAGTATTTCTACAATCCACAATTACTCACTAGCATGACTCTAATATCACCATATTTATATCTCAAAACAATCATAAGGAATCAAACTTCACATAGTATTCAATGCACTTTATATGAAAGTTTTTATTATATCCCTCTTGGATGCCTATCATATTAGGACTAAATTTATAACCAAAGAAAATTACCATGCTGTTTAGAAAGACTCTCAAAATAATATAAGTGAAGCATGAGAGTTCAATAATTTCTATGAAATAAAACCACCGCCGTGCTCTAAAAAGATATAAGTGAAGCACTAGAGCAAAATTGCCTAGCTCAAAAGATATAAGTGAAGCACATAGAGTATTCTAATAAATCACGATTCATGTGTGTCCCTCTGAAAAGGTGTGTACAGCAAGGATAATTGTGGCAAACTAAAAAGCAAAGACTCATATCATACAAGACGCTCCAAGCAAAACACATATCATGTGGTGAATAAAAATATAGCCTCAAGGAAATTTACCGATAGATGAAGACGAAAGAGGGGATGCCTTCCGGGGCATCCCCAAGCTTAGGCTCTTGGTTGTCCTTGAATATTACCTTGGGCATCCCCAAGCTTAGGCTCTTGCCACTCCTTATTCCATAGTCCATCAAATCTTTACCCAAAACTTGAAAACTTCACAACACAAAACTCAACAGAAAACTCGTGGGATCCGTTAGTACAAGAAAATAAAATCACCACTTTTGGTACTGTTGTGAACTCATTATTTATTTATATTGGTGTAATATCTACTGTATTCCAACTTCTCCATGGTTCATACCCCCCGATACTACCCATAGATTCATCAAAATAAGCAAACAACACAAAGAAAACAGAATCTGTCAAAAACAGAACAGTCTGCGAAGATCTGAATTGTTCTAATACTTATTTAACTCCAAAAATTCTTAAAAGTTAGGAAAACAGAGGAAATTTGTATATCAATCCTGTGTAAACATTTCAGGGTTTTTCAACGCTCCAGTGAATTATTAAAATTCTGTGACTGGACGCAAAAGTTTCTGTTTTTCAGCAAGATCAAATCAACTATCACCGTAAGCCATCCCAAGGGTCTTACTTGGCACAAACACTAATTAAAACACCAAAACACATCTAACCATAGGCTAGATGAAAAATTTATTGAAAAACAGCAAGGAAAAATATTGGGTTGTCTCCCAACAAGCGCTTTTCTTTAAAGCCTTTTAGCTAGGCATTGATAATTTTGATGATGCTCATATGAAAGAAAAGAATTGAGGCACAAAGAGAGCATCATAAAACATGTGAAAAACACATATAAGTCTAACATACTTCCTATGCATAGGCATTTTATAGGAAAACAAATTATCAAGGCAAGCAAATCCTAGCATATGCAAAGAATAAGAAAGAAACAATAGCAATCTCAACATAACGAGAGGTAATTTAGTAACATGAAGATTTCCACAACCATATTTTCCTCTCTCGTAATAATTACATGTAGGATCATAATCAAATTCAACAATATAGCTATCACATAAAATTTTCTCTTTATGATCCTCATGCATGCAAAGTTGACACTCTTACAAAATAGTGGGATCAACATAAAATAAAGTCATTACTTCTCCAAGCCCACTTTTATCAAAAATTTCATAAGATCGATCAATCTCCAAAATAGTGGGATCATTAATTCCTAAAGTTGACACTCTTCCAAACCCACTTTAAATATTATAGCAAACATATTCATCATGAGGCTTAAATAAATTTTCAAGATCATAAGAAGCATTATCACCCCAATCATGATCATTGCAATAAGTAGAGGACATAGCAAAACTAGCATCCCCAAGCTTAGGGTTTTGCATATTATTAGCACAATTGACACTAATAGAATTTATAATAACATCATTGCAATCATGCTTTTGATTCAAGGAACTCTCAAGTATGGGTGCAATAGCAATAATCTCATGTTTAACACAAGGAACTATAGCAAATTCATCTCCATAAATATTGGCATCATGGCCATAAGAATAGCAAGCATCATGTTCATCAAGGGATATTTCAATCAAATCATCGGAATCATAATTATCTATAGATTCATGCATATCATTATTTTCTTCCAAAGCAGCGGTCATTCTCTCAATAAATTCCTTAACATAGGCATTATGAGCATAGTTTTCATAACAATATTTAAGTATGTCAAGATTTTCAGATTTGTAGAGAGTAATATCATACTTTTCAATCAAAGAAGCAACTTCATAAGCACCCTTAAAAGCAACAAATTCTTCAGTTTGTTCGATATCATAATAACTATAAACACCCTTTTCATAAGAAGATAAGATTTCATTATCATTAAACTCACATAGGTAGGGAAGGTGTTTTTTAGGGTTCTTAGAGCAACAAGTAAAATCACAAAGTTCACAAAGATTCCAAGCATAACATAGCAAACAATTTATTTGATTCCATAAGAGTCTCCCTTTTTCAGACAAACGATGACGCACAAAATGAGCATGCCCATCTAAATATTTTCCCTCAACTAAACTAGTTCGGGTTTCAGCACGAGCACATATGGATCGAAGATGATCCAAGTAGAAAACTTTAAGTGGATCCATAAACTTTGTTTCTGATTTTCAATAAACACACAATTATACCAAACAAGCAAATGAGCCAAGTAAGACATAAAGACAAACGAGGAGACGAACGGAAGAAGGGGGAATAAAAAGGCAAATCTTTTTGAAAATCATTATAGAAGTGGGGGAGAGGAAAACAAGAGGCAAATGGTGAATAATGTATTGCAAGAGATGAGAGTTTATGATGGGTACTTGGTATGTCTTGACTTGGCGTAGATCTCCCCGGCAACGGCGCCAGAAATTCTTCTTGCTACTTCTTGAGCTTGCATTGGTTTTTCCCTTGAAGAGGAAAGGGTGATGCAGCATAGTAGAGGTAAGTATTTCCCTCAGTTAAGAACCAAGGTATCAATCCAGTAGGAGAAGAACACACAAATCACCAACACCTGCACAAACAATCAAACACTTGCACCCAACACGATAAAGGGGTTGTCAATCCCTTCACGGTCACTTGCAAAGGTGAGATCTGATAGAGATAGATAAACAAAAGATAAAATATTTTTGGGTTTTTTGGTATATAGATATGAAAATAAAAGATTGCAAAATAGTAGATCAGAAAGTAATATGATGGAAAATAGACCCGGGGGCCATAGGTTTCACTAGAGGCTTCTCTCATGAAGGCAAATAATACGGTGGGTGAACAAATTACTGTCGAGCAATTGATAGAAAAGTGCAAAGTTATGACGATATCCAAGGTAATGATTATGCATATAGGCATCACGTCTGTGTCAAGTAGACCGACTCCTGCCTGCATCTACTACTATTACTCCACACATTGACCGCTATCCAGCATGCATCTAGAGGATTAAGTTCATAAAGAACAGAGTAACGCCTTAAGTAAGATGACATGATGTAGAGGAATTAACTCAAGCAATATGATGAAAACCCCATCTTTTTTCCTCCATGGCAACAATGCAATACGTGTCTCGCTACCCCTACTTTGCCACTCGGTGAAATCACGCAAGATTGAACCCAAAGCTAAGCACCTCTCCCATTGCAAGAAAAACCAATCTAGTTGGCCAAACCAAACCGATAATTCGAAGACAAATACAAAGATATTAAATCATGCATAAAAGAATTCAGAGAAGATTCAAATAATATTCATAGATAAGCTGATCATAAATCCACAATGCATCGGATCTCGACAAACACACCGCAAAACAATATTACATCGGATAGATCTCCAAGAACATCAAGGAGAACATTGTATTGAGAATCAAAGAGAGAGAAGAAGCCATCTAGCTACTAGCTATGGACCCATAGGTCTGAGGTAAACTACTCACGCATCATCGGAAGGGCAATGGAGTTGATGTAGAAGCGCTCCGTGATCGATTCCCCCTCCGGCGGGATGCCGGAAAAGGCCCCAAGATGGGATCTCACTGGAACAGAAGGTTGCGGCGGTGGAAAAGTGTTTTCGTGGATGTCTCTCATGGTTCTGGAATATTTGTGAATATATAGGAGGAAGAGCTAGGTCAGGGGAGTCCCGAGGGGCCCACAAGGTAGGCCCCCCCTAGGGCGCGCCCTCCACCCTTGTCGCCGCCTTGTGGCTCTTCTGACTTGGACTCCAAGTCCCCTGGGTGTCTTCTGGTCCAAGAAAAATCATCATGAAGTTTTATTCCATTTGGTATTCCTTTTCTGCGAGGCTCAAAAACAAGGAAAAAACAGAAACTGGCACTGGGCTCTAGGTTAATAGGTTAGTCCCAAAAATAATATAAAATAGCATATTAATGCATATAAAACATCCAAAACAGATAATATAATAGCATGGAACAATAAAAAATTATAGATACGTTGGAGACGTATCAAATAGTGCCATCACGCCTTAGCTTCTTTTTGAACACCCACTACAGCCCACTGGTTTACAATCATAGGGCCATTCAATTAGCTCACAAGTTCCATTAGAAAGAATTGAGTCCATCTCATTGTGAACAGCTTCTTTCCAATCATCTACATCCGGAGATGCACATGCCTCTGCAATAGACTTGGGAGTGTCGTCCATAAGGTATACAATGAAATCATCACCATTTGTCTCTTGCTCCTCATAGGAGCTTCATCGTCATCCTTCTCAAGGACTTCCTCGGGTGATAGTTCCAAATACTCATCAAATGTACTAGATTCAGGAATTATCTCAGAAGAAAATCTAGCAATGTTATGCATATCTTTCATAGGGAATATATTCACAAAAAATGTTGCATCATGATACTCTATTATAGTATCAACAAGCATATCAGGTACCTCATATTTAACCACTAAATATTTATAAGAAATGCTCCGCTGAGAATATCCTAGAAAGACACAATCCACTGTCTTTGGTCCGAGTTTGCGTTTCTAAGGAATAGGAATATTAACCTTTGCCAAGCATCCCCAAGTGCGCAAATAAGAAAGTGATGGTTTTATCCCAACCCACTCCTCATAAGGGGTTTTCTCTTTACTCTTGTTAGGAACTCTATTCAGTACATGACACGAAGTCAATAAAGCCTCCCCTATCATGCCTTAGATAAACCCGCAATGTCTAACATGGCATTCACCAAGTCAGTCAGCGTGCGGTTTTTCCTCTCGGCAATCCCATTTGATTGGGGCAAATAGGGAGGCGTCATCTCATGAATAATACCATGTTCCTCACAAAATTCATCAAATAATTTGGGAAAATACTCTCCACCATGACCCGACCTAAGACGCTTGATCTTTCTCTCTAGCTGATTTTTCAACTTCAGCTTTATAGATTTTAAAGTAGTCTAAAGCTTCATCTTTAGTTTGCAACAGATAAACATAGCAAAATCTAGTTGCATCATCAATCAACGTCATGAAATATCTCTTTCCACCTTTTGTCAACACACCATTCATCTCACATAGATCAGAATGTATGAGTTCTAGAGGTGCTAAGTTTCTCTCCTCGACAGCCGTATGAGGCTTTGGAGGTTGCTTCGATTGCACACAACTATGGCACATAGAACCTTTGGCAACAGTGAAACTCATAATTGAACTCATACTGGATGGCCGAGACATTAAACCAAAATTAATATGACATAAACGGGAGAGACAAACACTTGCATCATCATTAACACTAGCATAAATTTGGTTTACTGACTTATTGCAAAAATCTGAAAGGGAAAAGCGGAACAAGCCTTCGCACTAATAGCCTTTGCCTATAAAATGTCAAAATCTCGACACGATTAATTTATTTCACTCTAAAACTACCTTAAACCCATCTTGACATAGAAGGGAGCCGCTAACAAGATTCTTGTTCATAGTAGGGACATGATGCATGTTCCTTAATGATATGTCTCCAACGTATCTATAATTTTTTATTGTTCCATGCTGTTATATTATCATTCTTGGATGTTTTACAATCATTTTATAGCAACTTTATATCATTTTTGAGACTAACCTATTGACATAGTGCCAAGTGGCAGTTGCTATTTTTTGCTTGTTTTTTACTTCGCAGAAAATCAATACCAAACGGAGTCCAAACGCAGCGAAACTTTTTGGAGATTTTCTCTGGACCAGAAGACACCCGGTGGGCCAAAGAAGTACCAGAGGGGAGCTCCGAGGGGAGCACAACCCCCAGGCGCTCCCAGGTGGGTTGTGCCCACCTCGGTGGCCTCCTGCACCGCCTCTTCGCCCTATAAATTCCCAAATAATCCAAAAACCCTCGGGGTAACCCTAGATCAGAAGTTCTGCCGCCGCAAGCCTCTGTAGCCACGAAAAAACCAATCTAGACCCCTTTCCGGCATTCCGCCGGAGGGGGAGATCATCACCGGTGGCCATCTTCATCATCCCGGCGGCCACCATGATGAGGAGGGAGTAGTCCACCCTCGGGGCTGAGGGTTTGTACCAGTAGCTATGTGTTTAATCTCTCTCTCTCGTGTTCTTGAGATGTCACGATCTTGATGTATCGCGGGCTTTGTTAATATAGTTGGATCATATGGTGTTTTCCCCTCTCTATCTTGTTGTGAATTGAGTTTTCCCTTTGAGATTTCGTTTTATCGGATTGAATACTTTTATGGATTTGAGAACACTTTATGTATGTCTTGCTATGAATACCCGTGGTGACAATGGGGTATCATATTGATTCACTTGATATATGTTTTGGCACTCAACTCGCAGATTACCGAGGTGACATTGGGGTAATCTATGCATAGGGGTTGATGTACGTTCTTGTCTTTGCTTCTCTGGTAGAAATCGTGGGGCACTCTTTGAGGTTCTTTGTGTTGGATTGAGCATTATGAATCTGAAATTGTTTGATGCATATCGTATAATCAACTCACGGATACTCGCGGTGACATTGGAGTATCTAGGTGACATTAGAGTTGGTTGATGTGTATCATATGGTGTTATTTTAGTACGAACTCTTGGTTAGATCGATCGGAAAGAATAGCTTGGTGTTATTTTAGTACGAACTCTAGGATAGATTGATCGGAAAGAATAGCTTTGAGGTGGTTTCGTACCCTACAAACAATTTCTTCTTATGTTCTTCGCTAGATAAGAACTTTGGAGTGATTAATCATCGCACGTTGAGGGATGGTTATATGATCCAATTATATTAGCATTGTTGAGAGATTGCACTAGCGAAAGTATGGACCCTAGGCCTTGTTTTCAAGCATTGCAATACCGTTTGTGCTCCGTTTTATCACTTGCTACCTTGCTGCTTTTATTTATTCAGATTATAAAAATATATTTCTACCATCCATATTACACTTTTATCACCATCTCCTCGCCGAACTAGTGCACCTATACAATTTTCCATTGTATTGGGTATGTTGGGGACACAAGAGACTTTTTGTTATTTGGTTGCAGGGTTGTTTGAGAGAGACCATCTTCATCCTATGCCTCCCACGGATTGATAAACCTTAGGTCATCCACTTGAGGGAAAATTGCTACTGTCCTACAAAACTCTGCGCTTGGAGGCCCAACACGAGTCTACAAGAATAAAGTTGCATAGTAGACATCAAGCTCTTTTCTGGCGCCGTTTTCGGGGAGGTGAGTGCATGAAGGTATATCTTTAGATCTTGCAATTGAATCTTTTAGTTTCTTGTTATATCACTAGTTTGGTTTGTAAAAAGAAAACTACAAAAAAATGGAATTGAGGTGGCCTCATATTATTCGTCTTTATCATGTCTTTCTTGAAAATGATGGAAATGAAAATTGTGCTCAATTGATAGAAGAATAATTCAATAAAATGTTTGGCATAAATGATGAGCATGATTGCAATGTTGTTAGTATGAATTCTTTGAATATCTATTATGCTAATGATATACAAAGCCATAAGCTTGGGGTGCTATGTTTGATGAAGATGATATTTTTAGTCCCCCAAGTTTTGATGAGAATATTTATTATGATGATAGCATGCCTCCTATTTATGATGATTATATTGATGAAAGTGCATTGGAGGAGTTCATGAATTTATTAGTCATGAATCCACTATTTGGAAGAGGTTTCAATTGATTATGAAAACCATACTATCTATGCTGATTATGGTGATGAAATGTATGTTATAGAGAATAATGATAACAATGAAACTTGTCATCATGATTTTAATTTTCAATCTCATGATAGTTATTTTGTTGAGTTTGCTCCCACTACTATTCATGAGAATAATTTTGCTTATGTGGAGAGTAATAAAAATTTTATGCTTGTGGATCATGAAAAGAATGCTTTATGTGATAGATATATTGTTGAATTCATTCATGATGCTACTAAAAATTATTATGAGAGAGGAACATATGCTTATACATGTCTCAATAATATCAAGTTTCCTCTCTATGTGTTGAAAGTTTTGAAGTCATGCTTGTTTGCCTTCCTATGCTAGTTGATTCTTGTTCCCATAAGTTGTTTGCTCACAAAATCCCTATGCATATGAAGTGGGTTAGACTTAAATGTGCTAGTCATATGCTTCATGATGCTCTCTTTGTGTTTCAACTCTTATCTTTTATGCGAGCATCTTTGAAATCATCATGCCTAGCTAAAAGGCATTAAAGAAAAGCGCTTGTTGGGAGACAACCCAACACTTTTACCTAATGTTTTTGTGTGTTCACATGGTTAGGCTAATGTAGTAATCATGTTTTATAGCTTTTATTTCAATAAAGTGCCAAGTAAAGCCTTTGGGATAGTGTGGATGATAGTTGACTTGATTCTGTGCAAAAACAGAAACTTTTGCGTCCAGTGCAGAAATTCCTGTCTTATACTAGAACGTGGAAAATTCTGAATTTTTTACAGTTCATTATTATACAAATTTTATAAATTTTTCTAATTTTTCAGAATTTTTGGAGTTATATAATTATGACCTTAATTCAGATCTTTACGTACTTTTCTGTTTTTGACAGATTCTGTTTTCAATGCATAATTTGCTTGTTTTCTAGTTTCTATGGCTTATATTGCTTAATATAAATTGTGGAAATTGTAGAGTATAGTAGGAATTTTGTGAGAACAATTATGAATCTTGTCTTTGACAGTACCAAAGTGAATGATTTGTCTTTATCATACTAACCCATCTCACGAAGTTCCGTTAAGTTTTGTGTGATTGAAGTTTTCAAGTTTTGGGTGAGATATCGATATGAGGAGAATAAGGAGTGACAAGACCCTAAGCTTGGGGATGCCCAAGGCACACCCAAGGCAATATTCAAGGAAGATCCAAGCAACTAAGCTTGGGGATGCCCCGGAAGGCATCCCCTCTTTCGTCTTCAACATTATCGGTAACCTCACTTGGAGCTATATTTTCATTCGTCACATGATATGAGTTTTGCTTGGAGTGTCATTTTATTTTGTTTTCATTTGTTTTATGTTATTTAGATAATTTTTTTCATCTTTCATTTCAATAAAAATGTCAAGTATAGCCTTTACCATGCTTATTTTGCAAGTCTATATGTGGCTGTTTAAAAACAGAAAGTTGCATGCTAGTGCGTGAATTCTCCAGAAAAGTCAGAATGTGATAAAATATTGAAACTTTTTGAAAAATAAGCTATGATAAATGTTCTACAGTGTGGTAAATTTTCAGAATTTTTGGAGTTAGGAAAGTATGAATAATATTGCACTCTTTACAGACTATACTGTTTAGACAGATTGCTGTTATGTTTGCATTGTGTGCATATGTTTGCTTGTTTAATGATTCTATTTGAGGACAGGAGTATTAAATATGCATAGGCATTTAGTATGCAATGTTTAATAATAATTTTAGTGATTTTCTACAGTAGAGAATGATAAGGTTTTTGCATTGATTTATACTAACTTATCTCACGAGTTCTTGTTGAGTTCTGTGTGGATGAAGTTTTTAAGATTTAGGGAAACCGTGATATAAAAGGAATTAAGGAGACACAAAAGCTCAAGCTTGGGGATGCCCAAGGCATCCCAAGATGATATTCCAACAAGTCTCAAGCATCTAAGCTTGGGGATGCCCCGGTAGGCATCCCACCTTTCTTCATCAACAATTATCGGTTAGCCTCTGTTGAGCCTAAGTTTTTGCTTCTTCACATGATGTGTGATATTCTTAGAATGCCATTTTATTTTGTTTTGCTTGCTGTTTTAATAAAACACTTAGATCTGAAAGTTTTTAAATAAGAGAGAGTCCTCAAATAGCTACCTATTTACTAAACTACTCGCTTGATCTTCACTTATATCTTTTTGGAGTAGTTTGTCTTTTGCTCTCGTGCTTCACTTAAATTTATTTGAGAGCTTGTTAGTAGCAATGGTAATACATAAATTTAGTCTCAAAGTAATGGATATTCAAGAGGGATATAATAAAAAAATTCATGAAGATCATTGGACAAAATAAACTTGATTCTTTGTAATAGTTTTGAGATATGATGATAGTGATATGTGAGTCATGTTGGTGAGTAATTATGCTTTAGTAAGAATATTGGCGTTAAGGTTTGTGATTCCCTATGCAAGCACAAAAGTCAATAATTATGCAATGAAATTACATCCTACTCGTGGTGCATTATTCGGTGTTAGTTATGCTCAATGCTCGTTTATGTGAATTTTCGTTTCTTGGTTGGTTGCTTCTCAATCTATTTGCTAGCCTCCATTTGTACTAAGTGGGAATACTACTTGTGCATCCAAATTCTTAAACCCAAAGTTGTGCCACATGAGTCCACCATACTACCTATATGTGGTATTTCCATGCCGTTCTAAGCAAATTTGCATGTGTCATCTCTAATTTTCAAAATAATTTCCTTTTTGTGTGCTCGTACCGCTCATGAAACGGTAGGGGGTGGCTGATATTTTTCCATGCTAGATGTGTTATTCTCAAGATGAGTGTTTATTCACTTGTCATTGCACGAGAGTACGGCAAAGGTATTAGGGATGCCCAGTCCCGAAATGATAAATGAATTTACTTTATGTTGACAAATAATAAATTCCTTGGAAAGTGTTGGTATGGACGGCACCCGTGGATTCGGTTAGCCATGGAATGTGAAAGTATGGTGGAAAAAGGAATAAACTTTATTTTTTGTTTGGGAACCACCTATGATATATCTAGCATGGAAAGTATTGGGAACTACTTGATCGTTTTCGTTGACAGGAAAGGCATGCCACCCAAAATGTTTTATCTCTTAATTTTTCGCTTTGAGCTCTGGCACCTCTACAAATCCCTACTTCCCTCTGCGAAGGGCCTTTCTTTTTTACTTTATGCAATTTTTATTTTTATTTGAGTTTCCATCTTCTCGTATAAAGCACCAACTAAGGGGCACTATGATCGTACTTGAGCATTGGATGTAGCTAATATGCGAGTGTGTTTCATGAATGGATCAATGATTGAGCATAATGGGCTAGGGGTAACTTGCTTTAGTGTTGATATTTTGAAAGACATGGTTGCTTGTTAATATGCTTGAGTATTGAAATCTCCATGTCAAAACTAGACTATTGCTTTGAACCATATAAAAGTCCATATGTCGATGCTACAAAAGAAAAGAATATGTGATGAACATGTTAGGCAGCATTCCACATCAAAAATTCTGTTTTATCATTTACCTACTTGAGGACGAGTAGGAATTAAGCTTGGGGATGCTGATACGTCTCCAACATATCTATAATTTTTGATTGTTCCATGCTGTTATATTATCATTCTTGGATGTTTTACAATGATTTTATAGCATCTTTATATCATTTTTCGGACTAACCTATTGACATAGTGCCCAGCGGCAGTTGCTGTTTTTTGCTTGTTTTTTGCTTCACAGAAAAACAATACCAAACGGAGTCCAAATGCAGCGAAACTTTTTGGAGATTTTTTCTGGACCAGAAGACACCCGGTGGGCCAAAGAAGTACCAGAGGGGAGCTCCGAGGGGAGCACAACACACCAGGGCGCACCTGGGGGCCCAGGCACGCCCAGGTGGGTTGTGCCCACCTCGGTGGCCTCCCGCACCACCTCTTCGCCCTATAAATTCCCAAATAATCCAAAAACCCTCGGGGTAACCCTAGATCAGAAGTTCCGCCGCCGCAAGCCTCTGTAGCCACGAAAAACCAATCTAGACCCCGTTCTGGCACTCCGCCGGAGGGGGAAATCATCACCGGTGGCCATCTTCATCATCTCGGTGGCCACCATGATGAGGAGGGAGTAGTCCACCCTCGAGGCTAAGGGTTTGTACCAGTAGCTATGTGTTTAATCTCTCTCTCTCGTGTTCTTGAGATGTCACGATCTTGATGTATCGCGGGCTTTGTTAATACAGTTGGATCATATGGTGTTTTCCCCTCTCTATCTTGTTGTGAATTGAGTTTTCCCTTTGAGATTTTGTTTTATCGGATTGAATACTTTTATGGATTTGAGAACACTTTATGTATGTCTTGCTATGAATACCCATGGTGACAATGGGGTATCATATTGTTTCACTTGATGTATGTTTTGGCACTCAACTCGCAGATTCCCGAGGTGACATTGGGGTAATCTATGCATAGGGGTTGATGTACGTTCTTGTCTTTGCTTCTCTGGTAGAAATCTTGGGGCACTCTTTGAGGTTCTTTGTGTTGGATTGAGCATTATGAATCTGAAATTGTTTGATGCATATCGTATAATCAACTCACGGATACTCGCGGTGACATTGGAGTATCTAGGTGACATTAGAGTTGGTTGATGTGTATCATATGGTGTTATTTTAGTACGAACTCTTGGTTAGATCGATCGGAAAGAATAGCTTGGTGTTATTTTAGTATGAACTCTAGGATAGATTGATCGGAAAGAATAGCTTTGAGGTGGTTTCGTACCCTACAAACAATTTCTTCTTATGTTCTCCGCTAGATAAGAACTTTGGAGTGATTCTTCATCGCACGTTGAGGGATGGTTATATGATCCAATTATATTAGCATTGTTGAGAGATTGCACTAGCGAAAGTACGGACCCTAGGCCTTGTTTTCAAGCATTGCAATACCATTTGTGCTCCGTTTTATCACTTGCTACCTTGCTGTTTTTATTTATTCAGATTATAAAAATATATTTCTACCATCCATATTACACTTTTATCACCATCTCCTCGCCGAACTAGTGCACCTATACAATTTTCCATTGTATTGGGTGTGTTGGGGACACAAGAGACTTTTTGTTATTTGGTTGCAGGGTTGTTTGAGAGAAACCATCTTCATCCTACACCTCCCACGGATTGATAAACCTTAGGTCATCCACTTGAGGGAAAATTGCTACTGTCCTACAAAACTCTGCGCTTGGAGGCCCAACACGAGTCTACAAGAATAAAGTTGTGTAGTAGACATCACTTAACTTCATGATCTTCCCCGAAGTAAACTTCAGATCCACCATGCCAATGCCACAAATAGAAGCGTGTGACTCATTCCCCATTAGGACGGGAGAATCCCTTGCGATCTAATAAGAAGTGAACAAAGAGACATCAGCACACACGTGAACGTAAGCACCCGAATCAATCCACCATGAAGATGATTGAAATACTGAAAGAACAATAGGTAAATTACCATACCCATCACTATTGCTAGCGGTCACCATGTTGAAAGTCTTGGAGCTCATTTTTCCTCTGCGGTCTGCATGTTCTGGCATTCCTTGAAAAAGTGTCCGGGCTTCCCACAGGCGTAGCACTCTAGCTCAGCCTTGTTAAACTTCTTCTTCTTGAAGGTACTAGTCTTGGTAGGCTTGTTGAAAACAGGTTTGTTCTTCCCTATGTTCTTGTTCTATGGGTACCTCTGCACTATATTGGCGGTAGGCTGAACCTCACCTCCTTTCTCAATAGTGTATTTAGTCCAAGCTTTCTCTTCAACATCAAGAGATGTAATCCGATTTTTAACTGATATCTCCTGTCTCTTATGTTTCAGAGTTGTGGCGAAATTCCTCCGTGAAGGAGGCAACTTTGCAATCGTGCACCCAACCACAAATTTATCAAGTAGAACACACTTAAGGAGTTCCAGTTCCACACAACGCACTGTATCTCATGAGCTTGTTCAACCACAGAATGGTTATTCACCATCTTGTAGTCGTGGAAACTCTCCATGATGTACAGTTCACTTCCCGCATCTGTTGCACCGAATTTAGCATTTACTGCATCCCACAAAGTCTTTCCATCTTGTATGTGCATGTACACATCACACAGACGGTCAGCAAGAACACTTAGAATGCATCCCACAAACATAGTATTGGCTTCCTGAAACTTTCTCTGATCTTCCTCAGACATTCCCTCTGGAGCACCAACACTAACATGGAAAACTTTCAGAGCAGTAAGATAGAGCGTGCACTTCACCTGCCACCTCTTAAAGTGCACATCGGTATTATCCGGCCTCAGTGCATGAACAAATTCAGCCATAGTTAACTCAGGAAATTTCCTACAATTAGGTTTTTGGATTGTTGGAATATTAGGCAAATTCATGACTATAATAGAAGATAACATGCAATAATCTAGCATACTAGATAAATAGGAAAACATGCACAACACCATCACACATGAAACAACAACTATAGACAGAGACATGAACAGATCAAGATGGACGTACTGTTCGTTAGCTGCTGCATGAGCGACTGTGTTGATGATGATGTTGATGATGATCTATTGTTGACGGTGATGGAGACGACAATGAGTAGCACCGCCTGACTTGGATGGAAGACAAACCGTGGTGACGAACTTGAGCAGTCGCACAGAGCTCTTCCCAAAAACCTAATTCGTCCTCTCCTGGTGCAAGATCACAAGGACGAATGGCTCTAGAGACCTGCTCTCCCGCACGCCCATGCATGCCGCGTTTAGGATAGAGTAGACTATGGTGGCAGCGCAAGTTGCGAGATGAGGCAAACCCTAGGTGTTTTCTGTGTGTCTTTGGCCAAGGCCGATAAGAAGTATATATAGGAGAACCACATGCAATATCGTCTCGTGATCATGATTTCAAATCGACTTGGTTTCCAAGTAAAACTTACCAGACAAGAAAACAATGAACTTGTCCGTCAAGACACCAAAAAAAATAAAATGGCATAAGGAAGCTGCGCCCCTACAAAGCAATGGACCGGATTTTGGCGGACCATTCATGCACATATCACATGTACACGACGCCCCGGCCCCTCCCGACAAGGCAACTGCGTGTGTTATTTTTCTCTTCTCAACACACCACTTAGAGTGGTAGAGAGAACTCACTATATAAAGAGGTCCAATTTCATGGTATTCTCACGGCAGATGACATGGGTAGGCTTATCGAACGTGGTTGGGGCCAGAGAGCGTCGGAGGGTTCCAGAGGCGAGATCGGGAACAAACGGAGAGGGACTCGCGATGTACCCAGGTTCGGGGCCCTCCGGGGGAGGTAAAACCCCTAGTCTTGCTTGATCTACTAGATGGGTCTCACAAGGTGAATACAAGGTGCTCCTTGAGTTGTTTTATGGTAGGACGAAGAAGAACTATCTCTCTCCTTCTCCTGGTTTTGTGTATGAGTGAGTGCATGGGGAAGAAGATGCCCCTGCATGGAGTGCTCCTTGGGGTCTTATAGGCCAGCCCCCTAGGGCTACAATGGTAATGTTACATGGATGCGGGGCCCCGCTGTCATCGTCTGGAGCCGGCCATGGGACCCACCGGTTGGCGGGTCAGTCGAGCGCGGGTCTTGCGGGAGGCGCATCACTGTGGCACGCCATTGCTTGCGTCACGGAGTAGCTGGCGCCGACTGGCTACAGGACCGCTCCGGGTCACCGCCGCTGACTCCGGGGCGTGGCCACAAGGCGCACTGTAGCGACGTCTGCTTTAGTTGGGGCGATAGGTGCACTATAGCCACATCCGCCCGTCGTTGGAAGGGGGCTGTCCGGTCATCTGGTCGACCTGTGCTGGAGCCGGCCCGGTTGGGCCAAGCCATAGTGCCCTACCAAGCCGGCTCAGAGCAGGACAGCTGGCTGGCGGGGCGAGCCGGACGGTGGGGTGCTTTCCACCCTGTCGTCTTGAAAGTTTGCTAGGTGTGGATTTGCCTACTGAGGGTCATCCCCCCGACAGTAGTCCCCGAAGCTGGCGGGGCTCGTCGGCCGTAGGCTTGTGGCCCCCAACAGCTTACATTTCGACAATTGCGGGCGCCCGAACACGTCGGCCACTACGAATAGCTGCCGGCTCCGCCTGCTCTCGGCTGAGGCGGGAAGACCAAATGGGCCACCAGTCCGCCAGCCATTTGACCGAAGTTCACGCCCGCCGCTACCACCCGCCCGCCATGTGGGGCCCATGGGCAGGCCTGGCCCTACCAGGCCACATGCGGATGGTACGTCGCCGGGGCCGGGCCCGCCAGGCCTCGGGTGTGGCCCACGTGATGGATAGTGTGCGGGGGCCCGATCCATTGAGCTTCCTAGGCAGTTAATGCTCCTGTGCATTGCGGGATGAGCTGGGGGTCGTGGGCGCAAACGATCCCACCTCCCAACATTCTCCTCGGAGCTCTTTAAATGAGGGGGAAGGGGGGCGGCGAGGCTCATTACGCTGCTCGCCCCTACCCCGCTGCACCTCCTTATTCTCCTGTCGCTCCTTCACGTGCGCCCACGCCTGCCAAGCTTCACTGCCATTGTGTGCACCAGGGCCGCTGATGTGTCATCCCGGTCCCGCTAGGGCAGGCCCTTACTGAGCTTTCGCATCGACGCCATGGTACCGCTCTCTCCGTGCCCGAAGATGGCGGCAGCAAGGTGTTTGTGGGAGGGCTCCGATGCCCCCGAGCAGTTCTTCGAGTTCCTTCACCTTCGGCGGATGCTGCTGTCGACGGAGCGTCTGGAGGCGCTGGTGGCCGGTGGCGAGACTGTGCCTCAGCCACGAGCCGGGGAGGTCATCGTCTTCACTGAGCATTTATCCCGCGCGTTCGGTCTTCCCGCCAGCGTGTTCTTCTGTGGATTCCTCGACCACTTCGGGCTTCAGCGCCGCCACCTCGGGCCCAACTCGATCCTTCAGCTGGCTGTAACACCCCAAGTGTAATCTTTCCTATTTTGTATTATATCAAACCTTGGTCATGATCTTTTTTCCATGTTGGTTCCATCATGTGTGGTTTCATCTTCTTGTTTTGCATTGTTCTTTTAATTGTTGAATGCCATGCCTATCATTGTCATATTGCATTTGTGCCATCCTATGTTGTTGCCATGATCATCATGTGCATTGCATTCATCTTTATGTTGTGTGTTGCTTTTATGTTGTGTGTGCATCACCCTTTGCCATCTCTCTCTCTCAAGCCATGCCCATGCATCATCACCTCTCCCTTCCCTTCTTCTTGCAAGTGACATTTTTCCTGCCTCCATAAATGCCCAATCTTTTCCTATAAATATTAGACCATGCTTTATACCTCTCTGTCAAATTTCATCCATTTTGGAGCTGTTTTGGTTGGGTTCAAAATTGACTCAAGTTTGAATTTAATTGAAACTTGGTTCAATTTTCTATCTCTAAAAATTGCCAAACCAATTTTATCAAATGGTGTAGACTTCCAGCACTCTAGATATATTCTTACTTCCTCCACCTCCCTTCTCTATCTCTCTGGGATTTTCTCTCTTGATTTCTGCTAGAAGAAATTGGGTTAAAGAATTAGCAGAGAGAGTAGTAGCAGCAGCCTCCCGCGCTAGCCGCAGCACACTTGGGCCTTCCCCTCCAACTGGGCCAGCCCCCCCCCAACGGCTACCTCCTCCCTCCCGACGTCGTCGTCCTCCTCCATAGACAGAGTGCTTGCGCCCGCGCCATGAGCTTCACGGATGCCGAGGTCGTGCCGTCTAGCCCCCTCCTATAAATCCTCAGCGCGCGCGCCCCTCTAGGGTTTCCCCATCGCCGTGGCCACCTAGGGGTCTCCCCCTTCCCTCCTTCTCCTTCCCCGTGAGCACTCGAGCGTGGCTCAGAGCACGGCGTCGTCGTTGCTGTCCCTCTGGTCAGATCCAGCATTCTCCGCCATGCCTTCCTGCGTCCCCATCATCGGCTCCAACGTCGACTACCACTACTTCGCCGAGGGATCGCCAAGTCCCACGCCACTGGCCACCTCCCCTGCTTCCCTTGCTTCACGGACAGAGGACACCGCCACGGTCAGCAGCTCACCGTCGACCCTCCATCGCCTCCCCGGCCTCATCTTCAAGTCCTTGGGACACTAGGTGAGCAGCCTCACCACTCAGCCTCCTCCCATCATTCGATAGATCTGCGTAGGCCTCGCTGTACCCATGCCATCGCCGCGCTCCGGCCATGTCCGTTTTCTTTTGTCATTGTTGCTTTGCCTCTCGTGTGTCTACACTGCTGCCCTCCCGTCCGCCCTCGTCGCGCCTTGAGCGTGCACGCACTACTGAAGCACCGCAACCCCGCGTGCGTCCCCTGCCTCCCTGCCTCGCATCGTGATCGCATGCTAGAGCGGAGCGCGAGCTCGTCCTCGAGTCCCTGCACGCACGCATCCAGTAGGTGCAGCCCCACCTTTTCTCGCACGCCCGCTGCCGCCTACCACCCCGTACCCATATTGTCGTGCGTTGCCACTACCGTGCGTTGCCATCGTTGCAGCTGCCATCGCCTGCACTGTCGTTTCATAGGTCAGCTCACCCTGCGCCTACGACGGCGGGCCCCAGCTGTCATACACACACTCACATGGGGCCACTGTCATACACACACACCCATCTCTTTTTCTATTTTTTTCCTTTAATCTTTTCTTCCTAAATTCCATTTCTGGAAAGATCCTGGTTTCCAAAATGGGCAAGTCCAAATCTGGCCCTTCCTGTTTGGGCAGTTTTCGTTTCTGTCCTTTTGCCATTTTAGACAGTATTTTACTTAATGCATTTGTGTGCATTTTCATATATCAACATTTGCATATTATATATGAAATTGGGGTATAAAAATCCAACTAATCCATCTCTAGCATTAGTTTTGTCATTTGAGCAAGTTTTGCTGCATGTCATTTTTGCATAACTTGCCATTTTGTTATTTTTGCGTGAGTTCATGCAAACATCATATGAGTAATCTTTGTGCATGAAGTGGAGAATTTTCATTCCATCTTACTGTTAGAATTTATTTCATGCCATGATATGCCCTGATGCGACTGACACAAGCTTGCAAACATGCTATGATATTGTTGCTGTTTTCACATGTTAAAAACTGCCAAGTCTGAATCTGTCAGAATTATAACTTGCCATGTTTCCATGTTGGTTCCCACTAGTCTACAACTATGCTTGTTCTTCTTTGGGTAGTACTGCGAGACGAGTTCGAGTCCGAGGATCCTGTTGAGAACATTTACGAGGAGCAAGGTTTTGATCCCACAGAGGACATTTCAGGCAAGATGATCATTCCTTGATATCACTACTATCTTTGCTTTGCCAGTTGTCTCGTTGCTATTGCTATGTCTCGCTACCTACCAGTTGTATGTCAGCCTCCCAAATTGCCATGATAAGCCTTCAACCCCACCTTCCTAGCAAACTGTTGCTTGGCTATGTTACCGCTTTGGTCAGCCCCTCTTATTGCGTTGCTAGTTGCAGGTGCAGTGCAGGTTGTTCCATGTTGGGGCATGGATATCATGGGATATTGCAAAATCTCTTGTTTAATTGATGCATCTATATACTTGGTAATGGGTGGAAGGCTCGGCCTTTTGCCTGGTGTTTTGTTCCACTCATGCCGCCATAGTTTCCGTCATACCGGTGTTATGTTCCTTGATTTGTGTTCCTTACATGGTTGGGGTTTATGGGCCCCCCTTGACATTTCACTTTGAATAAAACTCTTCCAACAAGACCTAACTTTGGTTTTACCATTTGCCTAATAACAACTAAAACTGTATAGGGAGTAATTAACCCGAGGATTCTTAATCAATAACCCGGGCATTGCTCCTCATGGGTGTTGGTCCAAAATGGCAGTAGCCAGGGCCACCAACGGGTGTGCCGGCCGGAAACTTAGCCAATCCGACCGTGGCATGAGACAAGATACGCGCGGTTGCTATCGGGGTGTCGGCACGTCGGGAGGTCTTGCTGGTTTTGTTTTACGATTATCAAAATATCTTGTGCACCGGGACTCCGAGGATACTTCGGGCTATCTCGAGGTTGAGATTTTTCCAAAGCAGATTGTGAGAGCTTATGATGGGCAAAGTTGGGACACCCCTGCAGGGTTAAATCTTTTTGAGAGCCGTGTCCGCGGTTATGGGCGACTTGGAGATTTATAATATCCGGTTGTAGAGAACTTGACACTAAATTCAATTAAAATACACCAACCGCGTGTGTAACCGTGATCATCTCTTTTTGATGAAGTTTGGGAAGAGAACACAGCGGGGTTATGATTCAGGATCACTTCTTGATCATATCAATTTGCGAGCGATATGCGTAGAGCACTCATCTTATTATTGTACTCGTAAGTTAGCCACTCAAACATGCTTAGTGTTTGCTGCAACCTCACCACTTAACCATGTCATACCCATCAGCTTTGTTAGTCTTGATATCATGGAATGATATTGCTGAGTCCTTGTGGCTCACAGATTACTACTACAACAGTTGCAGGTATCGACACATACAAAGGTGATGGTATGATGAGGATCATGGTCGTATATATGTTTCGTTTCCGGATAATCAGTAGTCGCTTCTAGTCTTGTCGATCGGGATTGTAGCATGGGTGGTTATGTCTTTTCTCGTTTGATTTCATCCGTAGTCGGACCCTACTCTTCTCTTTGGATCAATGTATGAATGATTGAATATTATGCTGTAGACATGTGGCGAGTGTAAGCCTTTAACGAGTATTCTCTCCTGTTCATTACATGGTTTGTGCAAAGATATAACCATCCTTGCGATGGGCCTAATATGCGCTTATGCCCCTAAGTTGTGCCTCGACACATGTGGGAAATAATTGCATATTGGGTGTTACAAGTTGGTAATCAGAGCCATTCCGACTTTAGGAGCATTTGGTTGATCGAACCTTCGTCATTGTCGAGTCTAGAAACAAAAACTATTTTGAGTCCTATATATATATATATATATATATATATATATATATATATATATATATATATATATATATATATCGGAGAGTAGGAATTATTTTTACTTCTTATCCCCTTCATCGCGCCGGTGAGGATTTGTGACGTAGGTGTTTTGATCTTATTACTCTTCCCACTAAAAAAATAGGATCATGCGGGTATGGTGGAATCGTTGTGATATCATTGTGACGGGAACTCTGTTCTTGGTTCCTCCTGACATTTAGGGGTTGTGGTAGTGTCCCGGAGAGTTGAGCTCCGAGGTGTTGTTGTCACAGTTGTTATCATTTCAGTTCCAGAACACCAGAGGACGCCGACATCGAAAATGCTTCTATGGTACTAGTGGTGAGATAACCTCGACGCCACCCAGTACTGGGGAGGGAGTTCAGGAGTATTGCCACAACTAGTATAGCAGTTGTTTTTTTCAAAGGTCTAAGGTACACAAGTTTATGAGGTTCTTGGTTATGTGTTGAGGAGGCGATAGATTTGCAGCGTAGAATTCTGCTAGGAGTTGTGTGATGATATTTTTCTCCTTGTACTTGTTATACTAGATTGCATAACCAAGAATTTCAGGAGTTCCTAGGTGGGAATTCAAGTAGTCAACCAGGAATTCTTTTCGACAAATGTATGATTTGAGGTTGGGGTCCAACGTCTACTGGTTCGTTTTTCATGATAGATTTACAGTGGTCACAAGGCGTCTTAAAGAGTCCTTGGCTATGCCAGTTCGGGGACGTCTCATTTATCATTCGTGATGTCTGTTGTACATCATGCCCGTGGAACCTCATCATGAACACTTTGGACGAAATATTTGTCATATGTTTGTCTCCAGTTGTACCTTGTTTGCTAATCCAATCAAGTCATCAAAGACATGCTTAGGGTATGCGTCATCTCTTTCAGCATGAAGTGGGAAGATTGCCTCCCTTTTGCCGAGTTCTCCTACAACAACTGCTTCCAAGTAAGTTCGGGCAAGGCCCCTTTCAAAATTCTATATGGCAGAAAGTGCCATACTCCTCTCAACTGGCCTGAGACCGGTGAGCTCCAACTTCTCGGCAATGACTTGATCACAGAAGCTGAAGATATGTGTAGAGTCATCCGTGAGTACCTTAAAGCTGCGCAGTCGCGCTAGAAAAGCTACAACGACAACAAGCACCGTGGCTTGGCGTTCAAGATTGGAGACCATGTCTATCTCTAAGTCTCTCCCGTGAAGGGCACTCAATGTTTCGGCATCAAAGGGAAGCTAGGTCCAAGATGTGTGGGCCCGTTCAAAATTGTTGGCAAAAGAGGCGACCTTGCCTACCAACTCGAGCTCCCTTCCAACTTCTCAAATGTGCACGATGTGTTTCACGTGTCACAACTTTGCAAGTGCTTCAACACGCCCGAGCGCACTATCAACTTCGAAGAGATTGACCTCCAAGAAGACGTATCCTATCATGAGCATCCCATTGCCATTCTTGAAGAAACCGAGTGGAAGACTCGCAACAAGTCTATCAAGTTCCTCAAGGTTAAGTGGTGACATCATTCCGACTGAGAAACAACTTGGGAACGTGATGATCATCTCCGTTCTGAATATCTCGATTTCTTTCATTCCTAGATCTCAGGATGAGAACCTCTTGTAGTGGAGGAGAGTTGTAACACCCCAAGTGTAATCCATCCCATTTTGTATTATATCCAACCTTGGTCATGATCTATTTTCCATGTGGGTTCCATCATGTGTGGTTTCATCTTCTTGTTTTGCATTGTTCTTTTAATTGTTGCATGCCATGCCCATCATTGTCATATTGCATTTGTGCCATCCTATGTTGTTGCCCTGATCATCATGTGCATTGCACTCATCTTTATGTTGTGTCTTGCTTTTATGTAGTGTATGCATCACCCTTTGCCATCTCTCTCTCTCAAGCCATGCCCATGCATCATCACCTCTCCCTTCCCTTCTTCTTTATTTTATTTTGCAAGTGACATTTTTCCTGCCTCCATAAATGTCCAATCTTTTCCTATAAATATTAGACCATGCTTTATACCTCTTTGTCAAATTTCATCCATTTTGGAGTTGTTTTGGCTGGGTTCAAAATTGACTCAAGTTTGAATTTAATTCAAACTTGATTTAATTTTCTATCTCTAAAAATTGCCAAACCAATTTTACCAAATCGTGCAGAATTCCAGCACTCCAGATATATTCTTACTTTCTCCACCTCCCTTCCCTATCTCTCTAGGATTTTTCTCTCTTGATTTCTGCCTGAAGAAATTGGGTTAAAGAATTAGCAGAGAGAGTAGTAGTAGCAGCTCCAGGCCCGGCAGTAGCCTCTTGCGCGAGCCGCAGCCCACTTGGGCCTTCCCCTCCAACCGGCCCAGCCCCCCCCTCCCGATGGCTACCTGCTCCCTCCTGATGCCATCGTCCTCCACTAGAGACAGAGTGCTCGCGCCCGCGCCGTGAGCTTCACGGATGCTGAGGTCGTGCCATCTAGCCCCCTCCTATAAATCCTCAGCGCCCGCGCCCCTATAGAGTTTCGCCATCGCTGCCGCCACCCAGGGGTCTCCCACTTCCCTCCTTCTTCTTCCCCGTGAGCACCCGAGCATGGCTGAGAGCACTACACCGTCGTCGCCGTCCCTCCGGTCGGATCTAGCCTTCTCCGCCGTGCCTTCCTGCGTCCCCGTCGTCGGCTACCACTACTTCGCCGAAGGATCGCCAAGTCCCACGCTACTGGCCACCTCCCCTGCTTCCCCTACTTCATAGACAGAGGACACCACCATGATCAGCAGCTCACCGTCGACCCTTCGTCGCCTCCTCGACCTCATCTTCATGTCCTTGGGACACTAGGTGAGCAGCCACACCACTCAGCCACCTCCCGTCATCGATAGATCCGTGTAGGCCTTGTTGTACCCATGCCATCGCCGCGCTCCCTGTGCTCCGGCCATGTCCGTTTTCTTTTGTCATTGTTGCTTTGCCTCACGCGTGTCTACGCTGCTGCCCTCTCGTCTACCCTCGTCGTGCCTTGAGCACGCACGTACTACCACAGCACCGTAACCCCGCGCGCGTCCCCTGCCTCCCTGCCTTGCCGCCGTGACCACATGCCTGAGCCGAGCGCGAGCTCGTGCTGGAGTCCCTGCACGCACGCATCCAGTAGGTGCAGCCCCACCTTTTCCCGCACACCTACCGCTGCCTCTACCACCCCATACCTGCATCGCCGTGTGTTGTCGTTGTCACAGCCACCATCGCCTGCAATGTCATTTCATAGGGCAGCTCACCCTGCGCCTATGACAGCGGGCCCCAGCTGTCAAACACACACTCACACGGGGGCATTGTCATACACACACAAACTCTCTCTCTCTCCTTTTCTATTTTTTCCTTTAATCTTTTCTTGCAAAATTCCATTTCTGGAAAGAGCCTGGTTTCCAAATCGGGCAAGTCCAAATCTGGCCCTTCCTGTTTGGGCTGTTTCCATTTCTATCCTTTTCCCATTTTAGACAGTATTTTACTTAATGCATTTGTATGCATTTTCATATAGCAACATATGCATATTATATATGAAATTAGGGTAGAAAAATCCAACTAATCCGTATCTGGCATTGGTTTTGTCATTTGAGCAAGTATTGATGCATGTCATTTTTGCATAACTTGCCATTTTGTTATTTTTGTGTGAATTCATGCAAACATCATATAAGTAATCTTTGTACATGAAGTGGAGCATTTTCATGCCATCGTACCATTAGAATTTATTTCATGCCATGCCCTGATGTGATTGCCACAAGCTTGCAAACATGCTATGATATTGTTGTTGTTTTCACATGTTCAAAACTTCTAAGTCTGAATCTGTTAGAATTATAACTTGCCATGTTTCCATGGTGGTTCCTAGTAATCTACAACTATTCTGACCATGCTCAGTAATCATGATTTGTTCTATGTTACCAGTACTTTCATGCCATGCCTTTTGTTGTCATGTAAAACTACCATAGCATGTCTTAATCTTGCCCTAAAGATGCCATGATAATATAACAGATTGCTGTTAACAGAAAGTTGCATCTTGTGAGCTCAATTGTGATTAATCCATGCAACATATGAATTTGCACCAATGAAACATTTTGATCTATGCCATGTCTACTGTTGCTGCATATCAATTTTGTGCATTTTATGTGTCGGCGTGGAAGCACGATCACCTATGGGGCAGGGGTGCCCCTTTGTGGTTCGGCAAGGGGACGGTCACATTGCATAAAGAGCAGAAGCAGCAGGGGCAGCATGGCGATGACATCTCTCTTTTACCCAGGTTCGGGCCGCTTTGCAGCGTAACCTACTCCTGCTATGGTGGATTGATCTGGAGTAACACGAAGGCACAACGTGCTCTAGCCCGGCAAGGTCGCCTCGGGGAGAGCAGCGTGCGCATACAAGTGTTGAGGGATCAAATGTTCGAACCCTTTGCTAAGTTGCCTCGAGCCTCCTTTTATAGGTTAAGGGGCGACCACAGTGGCAAAACAGTCATTTCATGGTGATTAGATAGCTAGCAGTGCTAGCATACCTAACTCTGGTAGTTAGGACAAAGTGCATTAAATGCACTGCTAGGTGTCGTGCTGAGGTTGAAGCCCGGCAAGCCTGCCGCCCCGCTTATCTGATTCTTCTTATTAGCGTGACATGTCCTCCGGACGGGTGTTAATAAAGCTAATTTCTTCCTTACCACACCACCACGTGCTTGATAGGATCCACCTGGTTGTCTGATAGCTTGACACCGCACTGATTAATGACTAAGGTGTGATGAGGTGGAGCGGTGGCGTTTTGGTGAAAGCCTGCTGGCAAGGAGCCTTGCGGGTTCTGGTCTTGGCGGCCCCAGAAACCTTGCCGGGGCGAACTGGTCTTGCTCCTATGGTGCTGCCTCGACCCGACAAGGGAGGCTTCCCTGAGGTGGTCTCTTGCTGTCTTGCTCCTTCTAATGCTCTCCTTGATCTCACGAAGAGTGTTTCTCTGGCTTATCTGTGTGTCATGCATTGGTACTAGATGTATGGTCTCCTGCACAGCTGTGCATGAGTTCGGGTAGCAAACATGAACATTTGCTGCACCGACAGGAGACCCCGGGCCTGGTCCATACGTCTCACCGGGCAATGTTGGGGTAGGCCCCAAACAATGCACAGGCCCGTATTCTGACCTTGCCATTGTGGAGTTCATGTCCTTAAAATCTTCTTTGCTTCTTCATTAATCTGGAATTGAATTAACCCCCGGGCTTCCTACGAGACATGCGACACCCAAACGATGTGGGTTCTCCCATGCAGTAGGCTAGAGGACGCCCATGTTCATGGGGGGTAGTTAGGGTACCCACGCGTGAACCGGATGTAACTGCCATTTTACTTCATCGACTACGCCTGCCGTTTCCACCATGCGCGCTGCATGCATTGCGCGGGGTTGGTGGTGGACGTGTAAGGCACGGGAACATGTGCCTTGGCAAGAGGCACAGTGCCCTGGATTGGCGCACAGGGGTAGACGACGAATCTGGACGCCGTCAGTGGCGCAGACAGGCCGGATTGGGGGAGTGGGGCGGTCGCCCCAGGGTAGTGGAGGACTAGCCTCCTGCCCCACTCGGCTATAAAGGGGGATCGTGAGGGGGATGGATATGTTCATCCACATACCTTCTCTTCCCTTCTTATTGTTTTCTCTTCCACCATGGCAAGGGGAAGGGGCCGTGCTCAGGCTCCGACGGCAGCGACGAGGGCTTCCTCCCAGCACCGTGCTTCTACCCCCATTGCAGCCGCTGGGGCAGAGTCCAGTGCGCAAGGTGGAGCCATAGGGCGCGGACGGGGCGACGGAGCGCTTAGGGCAGAGGCAGGCGTGGTGGTGCACCGGCCGCACCTCCCCCAATCGCTCCGACCTTGATGGCGGGCCATGTAGGAGACACGGCGCTAGAGCTCATCGTCAGGTTGCGTGAGCCATTGCGCAGCCGCCTGCGTCTACCTCACCCCTTCACCAGGATGATGGAGATTGAGCAGCCGCTCAGGTTGGGGTTGCGCATGAGCGGCTGCTGCAATGGTGCGGCGTGGGCGGATGTTGAGTTTCCCGCGCCGCACGTCATGCTTCTTAGGCATGGCTGGAAAACCTTCGCCCGCACCCACCACCTGGCGGAGGGGCACATCCTCCGCTTCAAGCTGGTGGAGGCTGATCTACTCTTCATCAAGGTCTTTGGACGCTCAGGAGCTCATTTAGGGTGCTGCACAGAAAGCTCGACCGACGACGAAAGCTCACCGGTGGGGAGGACGATGACAGTGAGCCCCCAGTCGTCAAGCACGAAGGCGACGACCTGGACTCTAACTGAATGCCATTCGCATCGTCACCGTCAGCCATGCGCCGGCTGCACCATCATATGCAGCCTGGCCCCGGCAGAGCGATTTGCTGGGGGCGCCTGGCCTGGACGTCACCGCCACCTCCAGCTGGACCCCAGGAGGCTTCCTTGTGGACTCCGGCTTCATCTTCCCTGCCGGTGTTCCTGTCTTGCCGCATTCCTCTGGTCCTAGCGGGGGTGACCAGGACATCGCCTAACCGCTCTCTCCGTCTCCGGCCTCTTCTTCCTTGCCGGGGAGGTGCCCTCCCGATCTTGTCAGGCTGCATCCCGTGGGCCCTGACGGGGTCAGGCTGGGCTTCTGCCCAGGCGCTCCTTTTGCCCTCTTTTCGTCTCAATCCAACGCCTAGGAGGAGAGGGACAAGAAAGGCATTACAGGACACTTATCTTTTTTCATATCAAAAGATGTAGGCATTTGCCAAATTTTAGTTTAAATCATGTAATCCTTCCTCTATGTTTGTATTCCATATGATCTTGCACTTGTTATCAACGTATTAATGGAAAAAACGCTTGCCGGGTACTTGTGCATGTGTCAAACATGCTGAAGGGTGATCCTTCAATACTTTCAAGTAAACAAGACCCCCCCGGCAACGCATTCTGTCGGCTCTCATTATAGCTGCTACTAAACCTTGTTTGACAAGCTCAAAACGGGTTAGGAGCGTAGATGAAGGCCGCCCCCTGTCAACCTCCCTTCAAATGATGCTGCAACCATCTTGATCGAAGGTGCTCGAATCAAGAGATGGGAGCCCAGAAGACGGAGGCAACAGAGTTGCTCTACGTACAAGTTCTTCATACATAAACACAACATAGAGTGTTAGGATGAACTTATCTTTGTTTGTTATCCTTCTTATCGTTTTAGATAAGGGAAAGGTTGTCGGGGATCAGCGCAGGGCCTTGTACTTATCTTCCTCTCCAGGAATCACCGTGAAGAGAACTTCCCTGCCATTATCAAAGAGAGGGTATAACAGATGGCTCTTGTTGCATGTTGATCACCTTACTCAAAAACTATCATGATAAGATTATGCTCAAGTAAATATGAATGCATGCATGCAGGTTTTTATGAAAGAGTGCTTCGTTTTATTAGCTTTGCACAGGGTCTGCGCCTGGCTTTGTACAAAGGGTTACAAGTCCTAAGGACTATGCTTGTACAAAACAGGTTGCCGGGGCAAGGCCCGGCAACCGCGCCTTATGGGTAGAACTTGTGAAGATGCTCAATATTCCATGAGTTTTGCATAGGGATGCCATCTTCGGTCTCCAGACGGACTGCGCCAGGTCTGGTGACACGTACTACCCGGTAAGGGCCTTACCACTTTGGTGTCAACTTGTTTGAACCCTTGGCAGACTGAACACGCCTAAGGACAAGGTCACCTTCCTCACGGCTCTGGGCACGAACCCTGCAGCTATGGTAGCGGCGCAGGGCTTGCTGGTATCGTGCAGCACGTACAGCAGCCTGGAGACGATCTTCCTCGAGGAGCATGGCATCGTCATGCCGTAGCTGCTCTTGCTCTACTTCATCGTAGGCAAGCACCCGAGGTGACCCGTATATGAGTTCCATGGGGAGCACTACTTCTGCACCACATATCAGGGAGAAGGGAGTCTGGCCGGTAGCTCGATTTGGTGTCGTCCTAATTGACCAAAGAACCACCGGCAACTCATCAATCCAGCGCTTGCTGCATTTTCGTAGTCTATCAAAGGTTCTTGTCTTCAATCCTCGCAGCACTTCAGCATTCATCCTTTTGGCCTGTCCGTTGCTTCTTGCGTGGGCAACAGAGGCGAAAGATACCTTGCTTCCAAGGCTCTGGATGTACTGCATGAAGGCGTGGCTTGTAAACTGGGTGCCGTTATTGGTAATTACCCTGTTGGGCACTCCAAAATGACACACCAGTCCCTTGAAGAACTTGATAGCTGACTGCGACATTATCTTTCTCATTGGTTCCACTTCGGGCCACTTTGTAAACTTGTCGATTGCCATGTACAAGAATTCAAAGCCCCCGGTAGCATGGGGGAAGGGGCCCAAGATGTCGAGCCCCCAGACCGCGAAGGGCCAGGATAAAGGGATGGTCTGCAAGGCCTGAGCTGGCTGGTGAATATTCTTGGAGTGGAACTGGCATGCTTCACACTTGGTGACGAGCTCAGTTGCATCCCGGAGGGCGGTGGGCCAGTAGAATCCTTGCCGGAAAGCTTTCCCAACAAGTGCTCTTGATCCCAAATGGGAACCACACACACCTCCATGTATCTCTGCCAACAGCATTAGTCCATGTTCTTGACTGATACACTTCGGCTTCACACCATTAGGCCTCTTTCTGTATAGAATGTTGTCCACAAACTGATACATACTTGACTACCGGGCCACTTTTTCAGACTCTTCTGGATCATCAGGAAGTTCTCTAGTTTGCAAGAAACGGACTATATGTTGTGCCCATGTCGGAGCTTGAGGCCTGACGGCAAGGACTAAAGGCATCTCTTCTACGGAGGGAGCACTTGTCTCAATGGCGAAAACCTGGGGTTCTGCCGGAGAGCGCAGCTCACCAGCCAACATAGGATCTCCCCCGGCAAGCTTCTCACCAACGGCTTCAGGGAGCTCTGTCGGGAAATGCTTGCCGGTGTTGAAGTTTCTTCTTTTCTTGGCCAAAGTTGATGGGGAAACTAATGGTTGGGTGAGGTGGAGTACAAAAGTTCCTGGTTCCACAGGAAGCTTTTGCGCAGCGCACTTCGACAGGTGATCAGCGATGCTGTTTTCCGCACGGGGTACGTGCTATGTTTGCAGCCCATTGAAGTGTTCCTCCAGCTTCCTCACCTCTTCCACGTAATCCTCCATCAATGGGCTCTGATAATCCTTGTTCACCTGCTTCACGATGAGCTGAGAGTCGCCACGTATGATCAACTTCTTTATTCCCAACTCTACAGCAATCCTGAGCCTGGCAAGGAGTCCTTCATACTCTTCGGTGTTATTGGCGGCATCTTCCCTGGGGAAATGCATTTGGATGACGTACTTGAGGTGTTCTCTGGTGGGGGAAATGAGTAAAACTCCTGCCCCGGCACCTTGGAGCGAGAAGGCACCGTCAAAGTACATGGTCCATTCCTTAGGGGCCTCCTTGCTGGGGAGGGCAGTTTCCATAATCTCTTCATCGGATGTTGGCGTCCATTCTGCAACGAATTTTGCCAGTGCCCTACTTTGGATAGTTCTTGTGCTCTCAAAGTTCAAAGCAAACCTTGATAATTCCAAGGCCCATTCCACTATCCTACCGGTGGCTTCGGGGTTCCTCAAGATTCGCTGCAGCGGAAGGCGGGTCACAACTGTGATTTCGTGAGCTTGAAAGTAATGGCGCAGTTTCCTCGAGGCCATAAGGAGGCTGAAGATTAACTTTTGGACCCCCAGAGTACCTTGACCGAGCCCCCTGCAAGAGGGAACTGAGAAATTAAACTGGTCGCTGCACCTTCTTCTTTCTTGCTAATCCTTTCCGCTTATCAGCACCGATTTGTGGTTCCCTTCCATCGTTGTCGTCAGGCCCTGCCGGGGATAAAGTCGGCTCACCACTGGATGGTTCTGCCACAGTAGTTTCTTTGCTATCCACTTCTCTCTGCGCGACCAAGGCAACACTAACCACTTGATTTGTTGCCGCCAGATATAGCAGCGGCGGCTCTTGTGGTTTGGGTGTGACCAGGGTTGGAGCAGAGGAAAGCTAAGCTTTCAACTCTCGTAGCGCAGCCTCAGCCTCTGGAGTCCATTTCATTGGACCAGCCTTCTTCAATATTTTGAAGAGCGGCAAGGCATGCTCGACAGATTTTGAGATGAACCTACTTAATGCAGCAACACAGCCAGCCAGATGCCTTACATCTTTTACGGTCTTCGGAGCTTGAATCTGTTCTATTGCATTGATCTTGTCTGGGTTGGCTTCTATCCCTCGCTGAGACACAAAGAATCCTAGGAGCTTGCCAGACGGAATGCCAATACACATTTCTCTGGGTTGAGTTTTAAGTTGATCTTCCGCAGATTTGCAAAGGTTTCTTCTAAATCTTCAATGAGCGTTGATTTGTCCTTGGTCTTGACCACTATGTCATCCATACATGCTTCAATGTTCCTGTGCAGCTGAGGTTCAAAACCAATCTGCACGGCCCTTGCAAACATGGAACCAGCGCTTTTTAGCCCGAAAGGCATATGTACAAAGCAGTACGTGCCACATGGGGTAATAAAGGCAGTCTTTTCTTCGTCTTCCTTGGCCATAAAGATTTGGTGGTAACCAGAGTATGCATCAAGGAAGGAGAGCAAATCACATCCTGAGGTGGAATCAACAATTTGATCAATGCGCGGCAAGGGGAAGGGATCCTTTGGACAAGCTTTGTTCAAGTCAGTGAAGTTGATGCAAAGTCTCCATTTCCCGTTTGCCTTGCGCACCACCACTGGATTTGCTAACCAAGTTGGATGCAGTACTCCTCGGACCAACCCTGCTGCTTCAAGCTTCTTAATCTCCTCGGCAATGAACTGTTACCGCTCCAGGGCCTGTTTCCTGACTTTCTGCTAGACGAGACGGGCATGGGGATAGATAGCAAAGTGGTGCTCGATTACCTCCCTGGGAACACCGGGGATGTCAGACGGCTGCCAGGCAAACACGTCGACATTCGCCCGCAAGAAGGTAACGAGTGTGCTTTCCTATTTGTCATCAAGAGTGGAGCTAATGGTAAAAGTACCATTAGCGCCATCCTGCCTTGCCAGAACCTTCTTTGTCGCTGGAGAGGCAGCCTTGGATCTCTTGCTAGCAGAACTCTCTGGCAAGTCACTGCCGGGTGCAGTGCACTCCAAAGAGACGCGCTTCCCGGGGTCCTTGTCAGTGTCCTTGCTAGTCTTTTGAACTTTCTTTTCTTCCTTGGCGGGAGCCAAGGCCTTGACGGCTTCCGCTGCTACCACGTCTCTATACATCTTATCCACACATATGACTGCATCTCTCTTATCCAAGGGGATGGAAATGACCACCATGGCACCAGGCATCTTCAGAGTGTTATATGCATAATGGGACGCTGCCATGAACTTGGCCAACGCGGGGCGGCCAAGAATCCCATTGAATGGCAAGGGAAGCTCAACGACGTCAAACACAATCTTCTTGGTCCAGAAGTTTATTTCCCTGCCAAATGTTACCGGCAAGGTAATTTTTTCCTTCGGCTGGCTCCTCCCTTGGTTGATCCCCTGGAAAGTGCCAGTCTTCTTCAGATCCTCATCAGGAATTTGGAGTTTCTTTAGCACCTTAGGGGAAATTAAATTCAACCCTGCCCCACCGTCAACCAACATCTTAGTGACCTTGAGGTTGCGGATTGTTGGCGAAACCAACAACGGCAAGCACCCCACCGCAGTAGTGCAATCTGGATGATCCTCAATCTCAAAGATGATGGGCGTGCGGGACCACTTAAGTGGCTCTTGAGGGCTTGCTACTGGCTCTGCCGCATTAACCTCACGCGCCCACTGCTTGAGCTGGCAGTGAGAGGAGTGCAAGGATGCACCCCCGTCAATGCACATTGCCTCAGTAGCTTTTTGAAACTCCTGTTCACTGGTCTTGTCATCTTCTTCATCACTTTCATCTTCATTTTCCTTCTTCTCACGGCCCCTGGCGGGCTTCTCTTTCTGATCAACCTTGCCGCGGTGCCCATTGTGGCCTCCGCGGCCCTTCCCGCCAGCGTTATGCAGGCCTTTCTCCTTATCACGCCTCTCATACTCAGCCTTCTGCTTCTCAACTAGCTGTTCAACTTGCTTGCAATCTTGGAGATCATGGCCCTTGGTCCTATGGATCTTGCAGTATGACCCATTGGACTTGCCGGTTTTCTCAGCCGCCGCCGCCCGGCAATCAGCACAGGTAGCAGCTTCTTTGCCGGATGTCTCAGCCTTAGCTTTCTTGCCTGCGGCAAGGTCACCAGAGCTCTCAACGGCCATCATAGTTTTTCCTTTACGCTTCTTGTTGTGTTTCCTGTTTTTCCTCCCAGGGGTGGCAGTGTCTTCGTCGTCTTCCGAATCGACTTCGACACCTGCCTCCTCGCCTGGGAGCCTTCTGCCTTCCTCAACCCGATCACACTTATCCGCCAATGTGTACAGCTCATTAACAGTCTTCGCTAGGCGAACATTCATCTTTGCACGCATCCTTCAATTGCGCACATTCATGTGGAATGCGACAATCACAGCTGTCGGGTGTATCTAAGGGATGTTGCGGTGTACTCGGCTGAATCTCTGCAGGTATTTGCGCAAACTTTCCCCTTCTTTCTCTGGGAGGGCCTGCAGGTCACTGGGTTGTCCCGGTTCTTTGTGGCCGCCAGTGAACGCGCCAACGAACTCATTGCACAGGTCTGCCAACGAAGAAATGGAATCCTCCGGCAAGTGCATCAGCCAGGACCTCACGTTTGGCTTGAGAGCCAACGGGAAGTAGTTGGCGAGTACTTTCTCATCTCTTCCTCCTGCAGCCTGAACGGCAATCGTATAGATGCCCAGGAACTCTGTCGGGTTCAACTTTCCATCGTATTTCTCCGACAGGTCAGGCTTGAAGGAGCAAGAAGATGGCCACCGGACTTGCCACAACTCATGAGTGAAGGCAGGGCACCCTACCTCGTAAGGCAGGTAATCGCCAACACTGGGCGCGAGTTCGTCGACATCGGGTCCATTGCGCCTGTCTGATTGACGGTGCGTCTCGCAACGCTGCTCGATGGTGACGCGGGCGTCTTCCCTTCTCCTGTCTCTCAACACTTGGCGTTGATCCTGCTGTAGCCGTGGGTCGGACGAAGCCATTGACGCGTCATCAGGCACGTCGACGTATTGATCTTGCCGATCTCGTCGTGGTTGCCTTTGGATGGGCTGCCACGGAGGGGACTGCACCGTAGGTGGAGTCCTCTCGACTTGGCCACCCTCTAGCGCCGCCGGTGTTGTCTGCGGGAGCCGCGAGGGCTTCGCGTGCCATGACTTGTTGGCTTCAGCAAAACCGATGAGGCTCCGGATGGTAGCTCTCCATTCATCCATCTTGTCTGCCACTGGAGGAAAGTTCAGTAGTAGCTGAGCTCTCGCCATCGCTTCGTCCATCATCTCTGGCATGGCGCGAGAGGTGGAACGCGACACCGCTCGACTTCTGGACAAACCAGAAGGAACGTTGTCGTGCCCCTGCTGTCTCTAACCGACCACCAGAGCGGTCTGGCCTGGCCGAAGCTGTTCTAGATGACTAGCAGCTTGATCGGCTAGTCCCTTCCCGTGTTGACGTGGCCGTGAAGGATCGACGGCGCCACTTGGGGTCTTGTCTCGCTCGCCCTGCGCGGGGCGAAGCGTGTGTCCCATCGCCGCCCCTCTCATCGGCGCGGCCAACGGGCCTTGGCTCGCACCGGAGCGGGCATCGACGTCGTGCTGGTTGAGCTCGCTGGTGCGCTGAGGAGGAGGGAGTTGGGCGTCTTCGTGGCCCGCACCGGAGGGCACAAGCTCGTCAATATGTTGATGAAGTTGGACCGCTCCTGCGGCCCCGGTCCCCGCTCTGGTCGTGGAGGGAGCATGGACAGCATCGTCCGTGGTGCCCGCTTCACCCGCTGCGGCTGCTGTGCCTACAGCACCCGCGGCGTCAGACGGCGAAGCCTTCGAAGTGGAAGGATGCGACGCCGCACCGGTTCTCTTCTTGGGGGCCATGGACGATGTAGAAGGATGATGAAGATTGACGCACTGGCTACTGCTTCAGGTTCACACAAGCGACGCCCCTACCTGGTGCACCAAAGATATCGGCGTGGAAGCAAGATCACCTATGGGGCAGGGGTGCCCCTTCGTGGTTCGGCAAGGGGACGGTCACATTGCACAAAGAGCAGAAGCAGCAGGGGGCAGCACGGCGGTGACATCTCTCTTTTACCCAGGTTCGGGCCGCTTTGTAGCGTAAAACCCTACTCCTGCTATGGTGGATTGATCTGGAGGAACATGAAGGCATGACGTGCTCTAGCCTGGCAAGGTCGCCTCGGGGAGAGCAGTGTGTGCGTACAAGTGTTGAGGGATCAAATGTTTGAACCCTTTGCTAAGTTGCCTCGGGCCTCCTTTTATAGTAAGTGGCAACCACAGTGGAAAAACAGTCATTTTAGGGTGATTAGATAGCTAACAGTGCTATCATACCTAACTCTGGCAGTTAGGACAAAGTGCATTAAATGCACTGCTAGGTGTCGTGCTAATGTTGAAGCCCGGCAAGCCTGCCGCGCCGCTTATCTGCTTATTCTTATTAGCATGACTCGTCCTCCGGATGGGTGTTAATAAAGCTAATTTCTTCCTTACCATGCCGACACGTGCTTGATAGGATCCACCTGGTTGTCTGATAGCTTCACCCCACTGATTAATGACTGGGGTGCGATGAGGTGGAGCGGTGGTGTTTTGGTGAAAGCCTGCCGGCAAGGAGCCTGGCGGGTTCTGGTCTTGGCGGCCCTGGAAACCTTGCCGGGGCGAACTGGTCTCGCTCCTCTGGTGCTACCTCGACCCGGCCTGGCTCTCCTGCCCGGCAACGGAGGCTTCCCTGAGGTGGTCTCTTGCTGTCTTGCTCCTTCTAATGCTCTCCTTGATCTCACGAAGAGCGGTTTCTCTGGCTTATCTTTGTGTCATGCTTTGGTACTGGATGTATGATTGCCTGGATGCATGTGCATGAGTTCGGGTAGCAAACGTGAACGTTTGCTGCACCGACATTATGCTATCGTAGCTTGCTGTTATGTTGCTTGCAAAATGCCATGATGATGTTGTTGTCAGTTTTGCATTGCATATTGTTTTGCTCACCGTTTAGTATCTGTGCATCCGTTTTCGATGATCTTTATATCCAAATCTTCTCAAATCTTCAATTATTTCCAGTGGAATATTTGGATTGCCAAGAATTTGCCCATATCCATCTTGTATTCACCGTTTCCTTCCCGACATTGTAACCTTCATTCCGGTAGAACCGTAGCTCCGACCATAGCATTCTTCATATGCATTCATGATAGAATTTTATGTAGAATATGTTCATTGCCATGCCATGGTTGTTTATTGCTTGTTCTTCTTTGGGTAGTACCGTGAGACGAGTTCGAGTCTGAGGATCCTGTTGAGAACGTTTACGAGGAGCAAGGTTTTGATCCCACAGAGAACATTTCAGGCAAGATGATCATTTCTTGATATCACTACTATCTTTGCTTTGCTAGTTTTCTTGTTGCTATCGCTATGTCTTGCTACCTACCACTTTTCTGTCAGCCTCCCAAATTGTCATGATAAGCCCTAACCCCACCTTCCTAGCAAACCGTTGTTTGGCTATGTTACTGCTTTGGTCAGCCCCTCTTATAGCGTTGCTAGTTGCAGGTGCAGTGTAGGTTGTTCCATGTTGGGACATGGATATCATGGGATATCACAATATCTCTTGTTTAATTAATGCATCTATATACTTGGTAATTGATGGAAGGCTCGGCCTTTGCCTAGTTCACTCATGCCACCCTAGTTTCTGTCATACCTGTGTTATATTCCTTGATTTGCGTTCCTTACACAGTTGGGGTTTATGGACCCCCCTTGATATTTCGCTTTGAATAAAACTCTTCCAGCAAGACCCACCTTTGGTTTTACCATTTTCCTAAGAACAACTAAAACTGCATAGGGAGTAATTGACCCGAGGATTCTTAATCAACAACCCGGGCTAGTGCTCGTCATGAGTGTTGGTCCAAAATGGCAGTAGCCGGGGCCACCAACGGGTGTGCCAGCCGGAAACTGGGCTAATTCTACCATGGCCTGAGACAAGATACACATGGCTCCTGTCGGAGTGTCGACATGTTGGGAGCTCTTGTTGGTTTTGTTTTACCATTGTTGAAATGTCTTATGCGCCAAGACTCCGAGGATAGTTCGGGCTATGTCGAGGTTGAGGTTTTTCCAAAGTGGATTGTGAGAGCTTATGATGGGCTAAGTTGGGACACCCTTGTAGGGTTAAATCTTTTCGAGAGTTGTGCCCGCAGTTATGGGCGACTTGGAGATTTATAATATCCGGTTGTAGAGAACTTGACACTAAATTCAATTAAAATACACCAACCGCGTGTGTAACCGTGATCCTCTCTTTTCAACGAAGTTCGGGAAGAGAACACGATGGGGTTATGATTGAACCGTAAGTAGTTCAGGATCACTTCTTAATCATATCAATTTGTGAGTGATATGTGTAGAACACTCATCTTATTCTTGTACTCATAATTTAGCTTCTCAAACATGCTTAGTGCTTGCTGCAACCTCACCACTTAACCATGCCATACCCATAAGCTTTGTTAGTCTTGATATCTGGAATAAGATTGCTGAGTCCTCGTGGCTCACCTACTACAACAGGTGTAGGTACCGACACAGAGATAGGTGATGGTACAGAGCTCCAGTGGGAGTATGACGAGGATCATAGTCGTATGTATGTTTCATTTCCGGACGATCAGTACTCGCTTCTAGTCGGTTTGATCGGGATTGTAGCATGGGTGGTTATGTCTTTTCTCGTTTGATTTTGTTCGTAGTCGTACCCTGCTCTTCCCTTTGGATGAATGTATGAATGATTGAATATTATGATGTAGACTTGTGGCGAGTGTAAGCCTTTACCTAGTATTCTCTCATGTTCATTACATGGTTTGTGCGAAGATATAACCATCCTTGTGACGGGCCTAATATGCACTTATGCCCCTAAGTCGTGCCTCGACACGTGTGGGATATAATCTCATATTGGGTGTTACACTGGCGGCGTTCATCACCATCTATGAGGGCTACGCCGGACTTGAGCCATCGGTGGACCTATGGAACAGGTGCTTTTTCTCCCTCAAGACACACACGACGCCGACACCGGAAGGCCCAGTCATGACTGCCCGCGGGGCGGCTCTCGTGACCGTCCGGAGAGCGGGGGACTTTCCCAAGCTGCCTCTCCATTAATCAGTGAATAAGTGGCAACGGTCCTTCTTCTATGTGCAGAACATGGACCCGATGGCTGATTATGTAAACCTGCCGTCGTTCCTGGATGTCGCGTCGGTTGAGAGGTGGAACTGGGCATTCGAGCTCCGCAAATCGACGGCGGAAGCCGTGTCCGTCTGCCGCTGGCTGAGGCAGATGGTTGACGATGAGGGCCTCGCCGACACGGACCTTATTGCCGCCTTCATCGAGCGCCGGGTGTTGCCGCTGCAGTGCTGGCCACATCGAATGTGCGACATTAGTGGACGACTTGACCACTGCTGGCTGACAACCGTTGAGCTGATGCTGACTTGGGTCGCCAAACAGGTGAACCGCATCACATCCACCAACAGCTCAAGCCGGCCATTTGGAGCTACGGCAAGGAGTCGTACAGCCGTGCCAATCCGGCACCTCAGGTACACGCGTAGCCTGTCCGGAATTCATGCTTGTTCTGCCTGTCGTACTGTCCAGCATAAGGTCTGATTTTCCCGGCGCAGAGGTTCTCATGCCAAATAGCTCATGATGGAGCAAGCATGCCGACCTTCGAGCCGGATCGGGAGGTCTCAGACGGGGAGGCCGGACCGGACAATGAAGCAGACGAGGAGGGCGACAAGCCCCTCGAGGAAGATGGGACCAGGGAATCCGAACGCACCGGCGCGAGTCCTTCCCACCTTGTCCATTGCACAGCTGGCCAGATGATGACACAGATGATCTTGGTGAGGCGCCCGGCGCTTCGACGGACATGATGTCGGTCGGCCGTTCGGCAGCCGCAACGCGGCCCTACGGGAAGCAAGCGATCGAGGCGCCGGCCAGGAAAGGTTTGGCAAGGGCCCGGCCGAAAGGTGAGCACCAGGGCGCAAAGAGGACGCGCCACGCTGCCTCGACGGCCGGGTAAGCACATCTGCCCCGGTCTTGATCTTAGCGTGCACTTTTTTGTTACATCCCCCACAATCTCTTGCAAGCTAGCAGGGCTCCTCTAAGGCTCTCGGTCGCGGGTGCGCCGCCCGCGCCCGGGGCTGCCTCAGTAGGGCGCGGATGCATCGAGGCCGCTACACCCGAAGCACGAGAGCGCGCCGCGTGGGAGGAACGGGAGCTGGCCTTGCGGGAGGAGACAGAGGCCTCCTTGAAAGCGTGGGAGGGTGGCGCAATGGAGCATCGTTGGTTCGAAAGATGTGGGCGGCGCCGCGTGGGGGCCCTGGGAAACGGGAGGGCCCCCGCGAGCCGACCACCCGCATGCCTAGCTCGTTCGCCGCAGCGCCAGGCACAGGCCGGGGTGGGGGAGCCGGCCTGGGTGGAGGGAGCACCCGAAATGACGGGGATCAGCCGGTTATCGCCGAGGCCTCAAGTGGGGCGTCCCCGAAGAGCCGGACCCCGTCCTTGGACCGGGTGCAAATGGGGTCCGCTGATACGTCTGCAACGTATCTATAATTCTTTATTGTTCCATGCTGTTATATTATCATTCTTGGATGTTTTACCTTCATTTTATAGCAACTTTATATCATTTTTTGGGACTAACCTAGTGCCCAGTGCCAGTTGTTGTTTTTTAGCTTGTTTTTTACTTCGCAGAATATCCATATCAAACGAAGTCCAAATGCAGCGAAACTTTTTAGAGATTTTTTTCAGCCGAGAAGACAACTTGGGGGCCAAGAAAGTGCACGAGGGGAGGCCCGTGGGGCCCACCACCCACCTGGGCGCGCCAGAGGCCCCTCGCGCGCCCTGATGGGTGGTGGGGCCCACGGAGGTCTCCTCCACCGCCTCTCAACTCCATAAATACTCAGATATTCCAGAAACCCTAGGGGAGTCATCGAAACACAATTCCAGCCGCCGCAAGTTCCAAAACCACGAGATCCAATCTAGAGCCCTATTCCGGCACTTTGCCGGAGGGGAAAACGATCATGGAGGGGTTCATCATCCTCATTGGTGCTCCTCCGATGATGCATGAGTAGTTCACCATAGACCTACGGGTGCGTAGGCAGTAGCTAGATGGCTTCTTCTCTCTTTTTGATTCTCAATACAATGTTCTCCTCGATGTTCTTGGAGATCTATTTGATGTAATGACTTTTTGTGGTGTGTTTGTTGGCATTCGATGAAGTGTGAGTTTATGATCAGATCTATCTATGAATAATATTTGAGTTTTCTTTGATCTCTTATATGCATGATTGTTATAGCCTCGTATTTCTTCTCCGAAACATTGGTTTGGTTTCGCCAACTAGATTGATTTTTCTTGCAATGGGAAGAGGTGCTTTGTAATGGGTTCGATCTTGCGGTGTCCTCACCCAGTGACAGAAGGGGTAGCGAGGCATGCATGTATCATTGCTATTAAGGATAAAAAGATGGGGTCTATTCCTACATGAATAGATCTTGTCTACATCATGTCATCGTTCTTATTGCATTACTCCGTTTCTCCATGAACTTAATACACTAGATGCATGCTAGATAGCGGTCGATGTGTGGAGTAATAGTAGTAGATGCAGGCAGGAGTCAGTTTACCAATCTTGGACGTGATGCCTATATACATGATCATTCCCTTGGATATCGTCATTATTATTTGCTCTTCTATCAATTGCCCAACAGTAATTTCTTTACCCACTGTATGCTATTTTCTCGAGAGAAGACACTAGTGAAATCTACGGGCCCTAGGTCTATCTTTTATCTTATTGTTTTCAGATCTATTATTCCAAAAACCCAAAAATACCTTGCTGCACTTTTTCTTTACTTATTTTATTTTGTGTTTTCGCTAGATCTATTTATCCAATCTCATACAATTTTACCTATCTTTTTACCGGGGAGGGATTGACAACCCATCTTACGCGTTGGGTTGCAAGTATTTGTTCTTTGTGTGCAGGTACCGTTTACATAGTGTTGCTTGGTTCTCCTACTGGATTGATAACCTTGGTTTCATAACTGAGGGAAATACTTACCGTTGCTATGCTGCATCATCCTCTCCTCTTCGGGGAAATACCAACGCAGATACAAGCAATGAGGAATAATTTCTGGCGCCGTTGCGAGGGAGCCATCATCAACATCTATCAAGTTCCTAAACACAAATCTCATCTCCTTGCAATTTACATTATTTTCCATTTGCCTCTCATTTTCATCTCCCCCACTTCACAAAAAAATTACCTTTTTATTTGCCTTCTTTTTCGTTTGCCTTTTGCTTGGGCCATCTCGTCAACATGATCCTTTGTCACTAGATTTTGAAGTTTTATACTTCGAACAAAAGCAAGGAGAAAATTTGAAAGATGCTTGGTATAGGTTGATGGAATCTTACCGTATTTGCAACATAAAAGGAGACACTAAGATTTTGCTTCGTAGTTTTTATATAGGTTTAACCCTGCATCATAGGCAACTCTTGGATTTTGCCGCTAAAGGGAATTTTGTTGAAATTGATGCTAATGTTGCCTATGAAATAATAGAGGGATTATTGGGAGTTCCACCACCTAAGAGAGGGTTTACTTTTACACAAGAAGGGATTCAAATTTTAGGTAAATTGGGTGACTTATAGAAAAAGTTGATTGAGTTGCAAAAAATGTAATGAACCCCTTAAACATATTAGTGGAAATCTCAATCGCATGAATACTTTGATTACTCTTTGTAATAAGCGGTTGGATATTTTAGATCTCAAGATGGTCTCCTTTATCGAGAATATTGGGAAGCGTAAAGAGACTCCCGGGTTTGAGAAAGCCCTCACTAAGGTAGCAAAAACTAAGGATGGCAATACTTGAATCTTTGCATTATGCCTAGCTAGGGGCATAAAACGATAGCGCTTGTTGGGAGGCAACCCAATGAATAAAAATTATTTTTACTTTTTTCTTTCTGTTCTTGAGTGTTTGCACAATTATGCCTCTGTTATGATTGTGATTTTTATGTTTTAGTAAGTGTTTGTGCCAAGTTAAGCCTTTAGGATAGCTTTGGGTGATAGTTGATTTGATATTGCTGAAAAACAGAAACTTTTGCGTCCAGTAACAGAATTGTTAATATTCACATAAGTGACTAAAAATTCTGAATTTTTTACACAAGATTGATATACAAATTAAATCTGTTGTCCCAATATTTCAGAATTTTTTGATTTACATACGTATGAGTGAAATACGAGTCTTTACAGACTGTTCTGTTTTTTACAGATTCTGTTTTCGTTCCATTGTGTGCTTATTTTGATGAATCTATGGATTGTATTGGGGGGTATAAGCCATGGTAAAGTTAGAATACAGTAGGTATAATGCAATAACAAAATATGAATGGGTTTTCAACAGTACTTAAAGCAAAGATTGGTTTTCTTATACTAACGGATCTCACGAAGGTTTTGTTAAGTTTTGTGTGATTGAAGTTTTCAAGTTTTGGGTGAGATCTCGATGGATGAAGGAATAAGGAGTGAAAAGTGCCTAACCTTGGGGATGCGCATGGCACCCCAAGGTAATATTCAAGGAGAACCAAGCAACTAAGCTTGGGGATGCCCCGGAAGGCATCCCCTCTTTCTTCTAACAACCATCGGTAATTTTACTTGGAGCTATATTTTTATTCGTCACATATCATGAGTTGTGCTTGGAGCGTCTTGTATTATATGAGTCTTTGCTTGTTTTGATTTTTAGTTTGCCGCAATCATCCTTTCTGGACACACCTATTGGAGAGAGCCATAATTATGCTATGATTTGTTAGAATTGCTCTATGTGCTTCACTTAAATTTTTTGAGCTATGGAATTGCTCCAGTGCTTCACTTATATCTTTTTGAGCATGGTGTGCTTTAATTTTTTGAAGAAATAGTCCCATGCTTAACTTAGATTAATTTGAGAGTTAGTAAATTTTTTGAAGAAATTCTCTCATGCTTCACTTATATTATTTTGAGAGATGGAAATTTTTATGCTCATGTTCTTCACTTAAATTTGTTTGAGCTTGTCAAAAGCAATGGTAATATATGAAATTAGTCCCAAAGTAATAGATATTCAAGAGGGATATAATAAAAACTTTCATGAATATCATTGGCCAAAATAAACTTGATTCTTTGTAATGGTTTTGAGATATGATGATAGTAATATGTGAGTCATGTTGGTGAGTAATTATGCTTTAGTAAGAATATTGGTGTTAAGCTATGTGATTCCCTATGCAAGCACGAAAGTCAATAGTTATGCAATGAAATTACAACTTACTTGTGGTGCATTATTCGGTGTTATTTATGCTGAATGCTTGTTTATGAGAATTTTTGTTTCTTGGTTGGTTGCTTCTCAATCTATTTCCTAACCTTTCCTTGTACTAAGTGGGAATACTACTTGTGCATCCAAAATCCTTAAACCCAGTTATGCCATATGAGTCCACCATACCTACCTATATGCGGTATTTCCGTGCCGTTCTAAGTAAATTTGTATGTGCCAACTCTAATTTTCAAAATGAATTTCCTTTTTGTGTGCCCGTACCGCTCATAAACCGGCAGGGGGTGGCCAATATTTTTCCATGCTAGATGTGTTATTCTCAAGATGAGTGTTTATTCACTTGTCATTGCACGAGAGTGTGGCGGTAATAGGGATGCCCAGTCCCGAAATGAAAAAGAAATTTACTTTATGTTGTCAAATAATAAATTCCTTGGAAAGTGTTGGTATGGAAGGCACCCATGGATACGGCTAGCAATGGATTGTGAAAGAATGGTGGAAAAAGGAATAAACTTTATTTTATGTTTGGGAACCGCCTATGATGTATCTAGCATGGAAAGTATTCGAAACTACTCGGTCATTTTCGTTGATGGGAAAAACATGCCTCTCAAAAAAAATTATCTCTCAATTTAAGCTTTGAGCTCTGGCACCTCTACAAATCTCTGCTTCCCTCTACAAAGGGCCTATCTATTTACTTTTATGCAATTTTTATTTGACTCTCCATCTTCTCTTATAAAGCACCAACTAGGGAGCACTATGATCATACTTGTGCATTGGATGTAGCTAATGTTCGAGTGTGTTTCATGAATGGATCAATGATTGAGCATGATGGTCTAGGGATAGCTTTCTTTAGTGTTGATATTTTGAAAGACATGGTTGCTTGTTGATATGCTTGAGTATTGAAGTCTTCATTTCAATTATAGACTATTACTTTGAACCATCTAAAAGTCCAAATGTCCATGCTACAAAAGAAAAGAATATGTGATGAACATGTTAGGCAGCATTCCACATCAAAAATTCTGTTTTTATCATTTACCTACTCAAGGACGAGCAGGAATTAAGCTTGGGGATGCTGATACGTCTCCAACGTATCTATAATTTTTTTTCTTGCTCCATGATGTTATATTATCATTCTTGGGTGTTTTACCTTCATTTTATAGCAACTTTATATCATTTTTTGGGACTAACCTATTGACACAGTGCCCAATGCCAGTTGCTATTTTTTGCTTGTTTTTTAATTCGCAGAATATCCATATCAAACGGAGTCCAAACGTAGCGAAACTTTTTGGAGATTTTTTTCAGCCCAGAAGACAACTTGGGAGCCAATAAAGTGCACGAGGGGAGGCCCATGGGGCCCACCACCCACCTGGGCGCGCCAGAGGCACCTGGCGCGCCCTGATGGGTGATGGGGAACATGGAGGTCTCCGCCACCGCCTCTCAGCTCTATAAATACTCAGATATTCTAGAAACCCTAGGGGAGTCGTCGAAAGACAATTCCAACCGCCGCAAGTTCCAGAACCACGAGATCCAATCTAGAGCCCTATTTCGGCACTTTGCCGGAGGGGAACACGATCACGGAGGGGTTCATCATCCTCATTTGTGCTCCTCCGATGATGTGTGACTACTTCACCATAGACCTACGGGTCCGTAGGCAGTATCTAGATGGCTTCTTCTCTCTTTTTGATTCTCAATACAATGTTCTCCTCGATGTTCTTGGAGATCTATTTGATGTAATGACTTTTTGTGGTGTGTTTGTTGGGATCTGATGAAGTGCGAGTTTATGATCAGATCTATCTATGATTATTATTTGAGTTTCCTTTCATCTCTTATATGCATGATTGTTATAGCCTCGTATTTCTTCTCTGAAACTTTGGTTTGGTTTGGCCAACTAGATTGATTTTTCTTGCAATGGGAAGAGGTGCTTTGTGATGGGTTCGATCTTGCGGTGTCCTCACCTAGTGACAGAAGGGGTAGCGAGGCATGCATGTATCTTTGCTATTAAAGATAAAAAGATGGGGTCTATTCCTAGATGAATAGATCTTGTCTACATCATGTCATCGTTCTTATTGCATTACTCCGTTTCTCCATGAACTTAATACACTAGATGCATGCTGGATAGTGGTCGATGTGTGGAGTAATAGTAGTAGATGCAGGCAGGAGTCGGTCTATTAATCTTGGACATAATGCCTATATACATGATCATTGCCTTGGATATCATCATAATTATTTGCTCTTCTATCAATTGCCCAACAGTAATTTGTTTACCCACCGTATGCTATTTTCTCGAGAGAAGCCACTAGTGAAATCTACGGGCCCCGGGTCTATCTTTTATCATATTGTTTTCAGATCTATTATTCTAAAAACCCAAAAATACCTTGCTGCACTTTTCTTTACTTATTTTATTTTGTGTTTTTGCTAGATCTATTTATCCAATCTCATACAATTTTACCTATCTTTTTACCGGGGAGGGATTGACAACCCCTCTTACGCGTTGGGTTACAAGTATTTGTTCTTTGTGTGCAGATACCGTTTACATAGTGTTGCTTGGTTCTCCCACTGGATTGATAACCTTGGTTTCATAACTGAGGGAAATACTTACCGTTGTTGTGCTACAACATTCTCTCCTCTTCGGGGAAATACCAATGCAGATACAAGCAATCATTCGCCAGCTTGGGCAACTATCTGCAGATGGCCGCCCTGACGGCCGAGGGCCAGCTCAACGAACTCGAGCAGGCTGTGGCGGTAAGTGCTTCAGTTTTCTTGGAATGACTTTCAGTGGGGGCGCGCCAGCGCACCCACTAGGTGTAGCCTCCGAGGCTCGGGCCGGCTGCGGAGCAGGCGGCTCGAGCCTCCCGGAGTTTCTTCTGGCCATTTGTGACTCTTTCCTCCATAGGCCCTTCACGATGTGTGCGATGCAAGCCACAACAAGCTGCGCCTCATGTACAAGGCGGCCAAAAGAGAGTGTATCTTCAGGCTGACCTCATGACCAAAGAGGGGGAGCTGCAGTGAATCTAGGGTAGGTGTTCCGTCTTCTCTCATTGGGGGCGTGCCAGCACACCCACTAAGTGTAGCTCCCGAGATCCGGGCCGGCTACTTGGGAGCCGGGTCAGATCTCCCTTGGCATTCTTCTTGTCGTTTCTTTGTCTTCCAGCGTCCGTCCTGTTGTTGACCGATGAATTTGCCCCTGCCCCGTAGCTGCCGACGAAGACCCGGCAGAGATCAAGTTCCTTCGACGCCTAATCGCGTGGGCTGGCCAGCGGCGCGACCTGCTACAAGAGTGGGTGGCATGGCTCGAGGGGGATCGAGATCAGCGGACGGCTATCCATTAGGTCGAGCTTGGCTGGTTGGCGGAGGAACACCAGAGGGCTTTAGCAGAGAGGTACGAGGCAGCGTGCCCGGCCGCCTAGGAAATCGCTAGTCTAAAGGCAGACCGAGACGGCCGGACCACCGTGTGGGCGGCATAGGAGCAGGAGAAGCTGGCCAAAGCGCATCACATCGACCAACTCCTCGCTGGTGAGCTTTGCTGTGCCCCTTTTGGCCTTCACGCCCGGTCTGGCTGGTATTTCTCTTCTTTACTTCTATTTCCTTGCAGGAGCCTTCCCGGAAACATAGAAGGCGGCTGAAGGCACCGTGAACACCTGTTGGGACGCTCAGCGGGAAGCCGAGGTCAGCGTCAGGCAGACTGCCGCTTGGACAATGGAGGAGTCGGGCACTACCGTCGACGCCCGCCTGCAGGCGGTTACACGCGTCGTGAACCGGCTTCATGAAGCCGGCCTGGAGACAGTGCAAACCCTTTGGCCGGGTGCTGTGCAGCTGATTGCTACTTCTTGAGCTTGCGTTGATTTTTCCCTTGACAAGGAAATGGTGATGCAGCAAAGTAGAGATAAGTATTTTCCTCAGTTAAGAACCAAGGTATCAATCTAGTAGGACGCACAAGCAAGTCTCCAATATATGCACCTGCACAAACTAACAAACACTTGCACACAACGCGAAAAAGGGGTTGTCAATCCCTTCACGGTTATGAACAAGAGTGAGATCTAATAGAGATAGGTATAAAACATAAGTAAAAGAGAAAAAATAAAGTGAATATAAATAAATTGCAGCAAGGTATTTTTGGGTTTTTTGGTTTATAGATCTGAAAATATATGATGGAAAATAGACCCGGGGGCCATAGGTTTCACTAGAGGCTTCTCTCTTGAAGAAAACATACGGTGGGTAAACAAATTACTGCTGTGGAATTGATAGAAAAGCGCATAATTATGAAGACATCTAAGGCAATGATCATGAATATAGGCATCACGTCCGTGACAAGTAGAATGAAACGATTCTGCATCTACTAATATTACGCCACACATCGACTGACTCATGCCTGCATCTAGAGTATTAAGTTCATAAGAATAGAGTAACACCTTAAGCAAGATGACATGATATAGAGGGATAAACTCAAGCAATATGATATAAACCCCATCTTTTTATTCTTAATGGCAACAATACAATACCTGTCTCGCTACCCCTTCTGTCACTGGGTGAGGACACCGCAAGATTTAACCCATCACAAAGAACCTCTCCCATTGCAAGAAAAACCAATCTAGTTGGCCAAACCAAATCGATAGATCGGAGAGAAATACAAAGCTATCTCAATCATGCATAAAAGAGTTCAGAGAAGACTCATATAATATTCATAGATAATCTGATCATAAATCCACAATTCATCGGATCTCAACAAACGCACTGCAAAAGAAGATTACATCAAATAGAACTCCAAGAACATCGAGGAGAACATTGTATTGAAGATCAAAGAGAGAGAAGAAGCCAGCTAGCTACTAGCTATGGACCCGTAGGTCTGTGGTAAACTACTCACACATCATCGGAAGGGCAGCAAGGTTGGTGTAGAGGTCCTTCGTAATCGAATCCCCCTCTGGCGGAGTGCCGGAAAAGGCCCCAAGATGGGATCTCACAGGAACAGAAGCTTGCGGTGGCGGAAAAGTATTTTTTGTGTGCCCTCTCGTATAGGGGGGATATTTGAGAATATATAGTGGTGGAATTAGGGTTGGAAGGTCTCCGAGGGGCCCACAAGCCCTGGGGGCGCCCCCCCTGGGGCGTGCCCCTACGGCTTGTGGCCTCCTCGTAGGGCTTCTGGCCTCCTCTCGAAGTCTCGTGGGTTTCTTCTGGTCCAAGAAAAATCACCGTAAAGTTTTATTCCGTTTGGACTCCGTTTGGTATTCCTTTTCTGTAAAAGTCAAAAATAGGTAAAAAAACAAAAATTGGCACTGGGCACTAGGTTAATAAGTTAGTCCCAAAAATAATATAAAATAGCATATTAATGCATATAAAACATCCAAAACAGATAATATAATAGCATGGAACAATCAAAAAATATAGATACGTTGGAGACGTATCAAACATCCCCAAGCTTAATTCCTGCTCGTCCTCAAGTAGGTAAATGATAAAAACAGAATTTTTGATGTGAAATGCTACCTAACATATTTATCAATGCAATTTTCTTTATTGTGGCATGAATGTTTAGATCCATAAGATTCAAAACAAAAGTTTAATGTTGACATAAAAATAATAATACTTCAAGCATACTAATAAAGCAATCATGTATTCTCAAAATATCATGGCTAAAGAAAGTTATCCCTACAAAATCATATAGTCTGGCTATGCTCTATCTTCATCACACAAAATATTTCATCATGCACAACCCTGATGACAAGCCAAGCAATTGTTTCATAGTTTTAATGTTCTCAAGGTTTTTCAACTTTCACGCAATACATGAGCGTGAGCCATGGATATAGCACTATAGGTGGAATAGAGTATGGTGGAGGTTGTGAGGAGAAGACAAAAAGGAGATAGTCTCACATCAACTAGGCAAATTAATGGGCTATGGAGATGCCCATCAATTGATATCGATGCAAGTGAGTAGGAATTGCCATGCAACGGATGCACTAGAGCTATAAGTGTATGAAAGCTCAAAAGAAAACTAAGTGGGTGTGCATCCAACTTGCTTGCTCATGAAGACCTAGGGAAATTTGAGGAAGCCCATCATTGGAATATACAAGCCAAGTTCTATAATGAAAAATTCCCACTAGTATATGAAAGTGATAAAATAAGAGACTCTCTATCATGAAGAACATGGTGCTACTTTTTTTGACTATGAACATGGTGCTACTTTGAAGCACAAGTGTGGAAAAAGGATAGTAACATTGTCCCTTCTCTCATTTTTTTGGGGCTCTTTTTTTGGGGCTCTTTGGCCTCTTTTTAATCTTTTTTAAGTACGGAGTCTCATCCCAACTTGTGAGGGAATCATAGCCTCCATCATCCTTTCCTCACATGGGACAATGCTCTAATAATGATGATCATCACACTTTTATTTACTTACAACTCAAGAATTACAACTCGATACTAGAACAAAATATGACTCTATATGAATGCCTCCGGCGGTGTACCTGGATGTGCAATGATCTAGAGTGACATGTATAGAAAATATGAACGGTGGCCAAGACACAAATACTATGCCAACTACATGATCATGCAAAGCACTATGATAATGATGGTATGTGTCATAATAAACGGAATGGTGGAAGTTGCATGGCAATATATCTCTGAATGGCTATGCAAATGCCATAATAAGTAGGTATGGTGGCTGTTTTGAGGAAGGGTATGAGGTGGGTTTAATGCACCGGCGAAAGTTGCGCGGTACTAGAGAGACTAGCAATGGTGGAAATGATCCGACTTCATCTCATAACGGTTCACCATACATGCATGCTTCGGGAATCACAAACCTTAACACAAGTATTTCTACCAATCCACAATTACTCACTAGCATTACTCTAATATCACCATCTTTATATCTCAAAACAAATGCAAGGAATCAAACTTCTCATATTTTCAATGCTCTTATATGAAAGTTTTTATTATATCCCTCTTGGATGCCCATCATATTAGGACTAAATTCATAACCTAAGCAAATTACCATGCTTTTTAAGACTCTCCAAATAATATAATTGAAGCATGAGAGTTCATCAATTTCTATAAAATAAAACCACCGCCGTGCTCTAAAAAGATATAAGTGAAGCACTAGAGGAGCTACCTAGCTCAAAAAATATAAGTGAAGCACATAGAGTATTCAAATAAATTCACAATTAATGTGTGTCCCTCTCATAAGGTGTGTATAGAAAGGATGTTTGTGGCAAACTAAAAAGCAAAGATTCATATCATACAAGAGGCTCCAAGCAAAACACATATCATGTGGTGAATAAAAATATAGCCTCAAGTAAATTTACCGATGGATTGAAGACAAAAGAGGGGATGCCATCCGGGGCATCCCCAAGCTTAGATGCTTGGTTGTCCTTGAATATTACCTTGGGGTGCCTTGGGCATCCCCAAGCTTAGGCTCTTGCCACTCCTTATTCCGTTGTCCATCAAAACTTTACCCAAAACTTGAAAACTTCACAACACAAAACTCAACCGAAAACTCGTAAGATCCGTTACTATAATAAAATAAATCACCACTTTAGGTACTGTTGTGAACTCATTATAAATTTATATTGGTGTTATATCTACTGTATTCCAACTACTCCATGGTTCATACGCCCCGATACTACCCATAGGTTCATCAAAATAAGCAAACAACACATAGAAAACAGAATCTATCAAAAACAGAACAGTCTGTAGTAATCTGAAAATTTCGTATACTTCTGTAACTCCAAAAATTCTTAAAAATTAGGACAACCTAGGAAATTTTCATATCAATCTTGTGTAAAAAATTCAGATCAAAATCACGCTTCTGTGATTTTTTTAATTTCTTGTAATGAGCACAAAAGTTTCTGTTTTTCAGCAAGAACAAATCAACTATCACCATAGACCATCCCAAAGGTATTACTTGGCTCAAACACTAATTAAAATACTAAAACACAATTACTATAGAGGTAATAATGTGTATTTATTGAAAAACAGGAGCAAAAACAAAAAACACAAAATAAAAATTGGGTTGCCTCCCAACAAGTGCTATTGTTTAACGCCCCTAGATAGGCATAATGCATAGATCTAGGTATTATCATCTTTGGTATGAAATTCTTTAATTGCACATGTATATACCCTAGGAGATTCATTAGGTTTATTGATGGTCACACTTCTAGGTAAAAAAAATCAAGAAATTCACTTGTAGCAATTGGTTCCTTAATGATATTGACAAAGCTAGGGTAAATACTTATCATCTTAAGATCTTCATTTCCTTTACTAGATGATTCACCCTTATTTTTAGGAACATAAATAAACTTAGTAGCTTTAGTAGGAGGATATTTTGGAGTAGTTTTAACAGCCGCAAAGGTGGAACCCAAGTTGGTAATAATATCTTCTAACTTATTAATTCTAGTAGAACCTTGATCTATTTTCTCATTAACTATAGGTTCTTTTTCCTTTAGATTCTTTAAAGTGATTCCTACCTTTGATCCAATTTGAGTAATGTGGTTATGAATCTTTTTATCCAAATTTTCAATAAGCTCTACGGTAGAAATTTTATTCTCAATAATATCAAGCCTTTGCATCACATGTTCCAAGGTTAAAGCTGTTTCATTAACCATAAGTGGTGATGATCCTACCAAATTTATCATAGCATTGTAAGCATCCAAAGTATGACTACCCTAAAAATTACCCCCAGTAATGGTGTCCAGCACATATCTATACCAAATAGTAACACCCACATAAAAATTTCGGAGAAGAACGGTAGTAGATTGCTTACGGGTAGATCTATTCTGAGAATTGCAAATTCTATACCAAACATCTTTTAAATTTTCTCCCTCCCTTTGTTTAAAATTGAGAACCTCACTTTCTGGGGTTCTAACAATGGTAGAAGGACTAGCCATGATAGCAAAACAAGCGATCTAACACACAAGCAAACAAAAAGACGAACGAAAGAAGGGCGAATAAAAAAGGCAAATATTTTTGGATTTTTCTGAAAACGTTTTAGAAGTGGGGGAGAGGAAAACGAGAGGCAAATGGCAAATAATGTAAGTGCAAGAGATGAGATTTTATGATGGGTACTTGGTTGGCTTGATGTAGAACCTCCCCGGCAACGGCGCCAGAAATTCTTCCTGCTACTTCTTGAGCTTGCGTTGATTTTTCCCTTGAAGAGGAAAGGGTGATGCAGCAAAGTAGAGATAAGTATTTCCCTCAGTTAAGAACCAAGGTATCAATCCAGTAGGAGACACAAGCAAGTCTCCAATATATGCACCTGCACAAACTAACAAACACTTGCACACAACGCGAAAAGGGGGTTGTCAATCCCTTGACGGTCACAAACAAGAGTGAGATCTAATAGAGATAGGTATAAAAGATAAGTAAAAGAGAAAAATAAAGTAAATATAAATAAATTGCAGCAAGGTATTTTTGGGGTTTTTGGTTTACATATCTGAAAATATATGATGGAAAATAGACCCGGGGGCCATAGGTTTCACTAGAGGCTTCTCTCTTGAAGAAAACATACGGTGGGTAAACAAATTGATGTTGAGCAATTGATAGAAAAGCGCATAATTATGAAGACATGTAAGTCAATGATCATGAATATAGGCATCACGTCTGTGACAAGTAGACCGAAACGATTCTGCATATACTACTATTACTCCACACATCGACCGACTCCTGCCTGCATCTAGAGTATTAAGTTCATAAGAACAGCGTAATGCCTTAAGCAAGATGACATGATGTAGAGGGATAAACTCAAGCAATATGATATAAATCCATCTTTTATCCTTAATGGCAATAATACAATACGTGTCTCGCTACCCCTTCTATCACTGGGTGAGGACACCACAAGATTGAACCCATCACAAAGCACCTCCCCCATTTCAAGAAAAACCAATCTAGTTGGCCAAAACAAATCGATAGATTAGAGACAAATACAAAGCTATCTCAATCATGCATAAAAGAGTTCAGAGAAGACTCAAATAATATTCATAGATAATCTGATCATAAATCCACAATTCATCGGATCTCGACAAATGCACCGCAAAAGAAGATTACATCAAATAGAACTCCAAGAACATCGAGGAGATCATTTGTCATGGTGAGCTCATGGCAGATGCCATGGGATGGCTAAAGAAAGGAACAAGCACGAGGGCGCCGGTGGGCTCCAGAGGCGAGGTTGGTACGAGCAAGCAAGTGACACAAGACGTACCTAGGTTTGGGGCTCTCCGGAGAGATAATACCCCTAGTCCCGCCGAGTATGGTTTATATGAGGTGGATACAGGCTTGCTCCTAGAGCTGTTTTGAGGAGGAAGGAAGGTAAGCCAGTGAATAGACTGCTCCCTCTCCGTGTGTGTGAGTGTATGTTCTACTAGAGTTGACCCCTTTGCATGGAGGGGCACCGGGGGGCTTATAGGTTGGCCCCCCGGGGTTACAATGGTAAAAATACATGGGCGCGGGGCCCTAGTGTCAGTGTCTGGGAGCCGGCAGTGGGGGCCGCCGGGCCTGCCAGGTCCGCTGGATGCGGGTGTCACCGGGTCCGCCGGGTGCGGGCCGTACCGGGGCCACCAGGCGAGGGTACGGTTGGCTGCCGGGTACTGTGGCACGCCTCGCCAGGCATCATGGGACGGTCAGTGCCACCCCGCTACAGGGCCGTGCCCCCAGGACACCGCCCGCCCCGGGCGGGGACGTGGGAGTGCCGCTCCCACGCCCGCCGCGGCCGGCGTAAAGGAGGGGCACTGTAGCCATGCTTGCTTGTCACCGGGGTTGACTTCTCATGGACGGTCGGCATGCGCTAGCCGGCTGGCTGGGTCGCGGCACCCGGCCAGCTCACGCTGGGGAGCCAGCCAGGGGCAAGCCGGATTGAGGGGCTTTGCCTGCCTCGATGTTTTTGAAAGAGATCCGGGTTCCGTTGCCTGCCCGGAGGCCATCCCCCCGACAGTAGTCCCCGAAGGTGTGAAGGCTCGCCGGCTCCAAGCAGGAGGGCCTTCGCAGTTTCACCCCCCTGAGGAGGCGGCTTGGTTGATGAAGCTTGCGACCGCCGGGTCCCGGCAACACCCACTGTGTGCCGGCTTCCGAAAGCCGGATCACGGCACCCCGGCATGGGCAGGAAACCGAGGCGTCCGCCGAGTCTTGGAGTGAAAGGACGCGCCTTCTATGGCCTGAGGCGCTACCACGTGATGAACAGCGGCCGGCGAGGCCCTGCCAGGCCACGCGTGCGATAGGATGCAACAGCGGGCTAGGACCCGCCACGCCGCGCCCTCGGCCCGCCCGTGGGGGATTTAATGTGGCCGCCGCAGACGATTGCGCTTCTCCGAGTAGTTAAGCCATGGGGGGAAACGTGACCGCATAGTGCGAGGAAGTGGAATCGTGGGCGTAACTGATCCCACTTCACCACGTCTTGTCGTGGTTATAAAATGGAGGGAGCGCGCAGCGGAAACGCTCTCGCACGCTCCCCTCGCTCTCCCTTCGCCTTTCTTTCCTCCTTCTCCTCCAACTCCCGAGCACGCCCTTGCCGCAGCGCCCGGACACCGCTCGCGGCAACCAGCGCCCGCACCGGCCTTCTCTTGCCGCCGCGACTCCTTCCTTCGAAGCTTTTTGCCGATGTCGTGGCCAAAGGGATCTTGGGAGGGGTCCGAGGCCAGCGAGGAGGACATTCAGTACCTCCGCAACACCAGGCGGCTGCCGCCGGCGACGGAGATGGCCGCGCACGTGCCGGGCGACGAGATGGAGCCGCAGCTGTAGGAGGGCAAGCGCGTGGTCTTCCTCAGCCACTTCAAGCGCGGGTTCGGCCTCCCTGCGAGCGTCTTCTTCCGTGCCTTCCTCAACTTCTCCGGGCTGCAGCCGCACCATCTTGGTGCCAATGCCATGCTGCAGCTCGCCGGCTTCACCACACTCTGCGAGGGGTACTTGGGCGTTGAGCTGTATATAGATCTTTGGGCCCGCCTGTTCTTCCTAAAGTAGCAGGGGCCATCAGCCGGCACCATGTCCGACTGCGGGGCCGCCATCATCTCGGGCCGGTCGCACGAGCCATTCGCCAAGATGCCCCTGGAGGATTCTACCAAGAAGTGGCAGAATTCATTCTTCTATGTGCGCAACATTGTTGCTGACTGCATCAACTTGCCACCCTTCATCGATGAGTCGCCGCAGGCCAAGATAAACTGGAGCTACCACCCCAAGAACCTGCCGCAGGCAGTGCTGAACCAATGCAGCCGGATCGCCGAGATGACGGCGCGTGAGGGGCTCACCGGAACAGACCTCATCGCCGCCTTCATCACGCGTCGGGTGCTACTGCTGCAGCGCCGGGTCCACACCATCGCCGAGATGGGCGACCTTCAGGACCCCACCCGGATGTCGGCCCGGGAACTGACGTCGAAGCAGGTCGCCGACCAAGTGAACACCGTCTCCAAGGTCGAGATGGCCGCCGGGTGGCGCTTTGGGAAGGCGCCCTAAAACAAGGAGCGCCCGGCGCTAGTGGTGAGTCCCTGGTCTCCATTTTTTGCTATGTCCCAGCTTTTCTACCGTCCTGACGCGACGAGAGAGAGGTTGCTACTCACGGTCCAACAAATCTGTGACGAGTCGAGGACTCAAGTCTTACCCGCCGAGGGAGCCGGCTCGGATGGGGAGGAGTCCTTCATCGAGAACACGGAGCCAGCTGAAACGCAGCCGGCTGGCGTAGAAGCCAGCGCGACGCGCCACCTGGGTAAGTCTCCACACCCAGACCTCTTGTGAGACTGGCCAGACGACGACGAGGAAGCCCTGATGGTCGTTGGCGGTGCAGCGCCGACGATTGGAGGAGATGGCAGCGTTAATCCCCCGAGATGGCCGAAGAAGACGGTCGAGGCCGGTTCGTCCCGCAACCCGGCGGTGGGGCGCCGGCCGCACGAGAAGGACATGGTGCTGCCGAAGTCGGACCCAAAGAGCGCAGCGGAGGCGCCGCCGGCGTGTGGCAAGACGGCCGCCAAGAGGTTGCGTCGAGCCACCTCGGTCACGCCGCCGAGACAGGCCATCCCGAAAGTGATCGGGTAAGTTCCCTTTGCTGATTTCTGACTGTAGATTGGTTGCATTCTTCTTATGTTATCTTCTCGGTGCGCAGGACGCCCCTTGACTTGGCGCTGGCGGCCACGGCGGCCGTGTCCGGAAGCGACTTCGTGTTCTGGAAGACCCGGAGCAGCGCGATCGACCAGGTGGAGAGCTCGCCCGAGGAGGACCTCGGCTTGGACCCGGCCGACACTGAGCGTCTCGCCTGGCGGGACTGAAACAAGGCCGAGGAGGAGTTGGCGGCGGCTGCCGTGATGAAGAGGAGGGCCTGGGCCAAGGCATGGGTGAGGGCCACCGAGGCGGAGGGGAAGCCGCCACGGACCCGTCCTAGCCGGAGCAGGCGGAGGGCACGACGCCGGCCGACACCATCTTCGAGCCGTAGATGGACCAGGGGCGTGGCCAGGACAAGTGGGAGGAGGCAGCCGTTGATGACCTGGAGGCTGACGAGATGGTCGTGGACACCCCGCCCTAGAATGACGTGGTTGAGCGGGCGGAGGACGCCGCCCCGGACGGAGCACCGCAGGTGATGCCAGCTGGAGCGCCGGGATCGACGTCGGCCGCGGAGGAGCCGGCGGGAGGTAAGCACGCCTTGGTGATCATGCCGCCGCAGGCTGTTGTGAACCCGGAGCGAGCACCGGGGAGCGGCCCCATCATCGGGTAGTGGCAGCCCCGAGCCGGATCCAGCGAACTCACGTTTAGACCGCGCGCCCAGGAGGAAGCGATGATGGATGCCGTGCGCTAGCAGCTTCAGGGGTGCGAGGGCCGCCTGCAAACCTTCATTCAAGGCGAGCTGGAGCGGACGCGGGACTTGGAGCGCCGTCATGGTAAGGCTTCTTCTTTGTCTTGGCTTTGCGGCTTGTCAGTGGGGGCACGCCACCGCACCCACTGGGTGTAGCCCCCGAGGCCCGGGCCGGCTGCGAAGCAGCCGGGTCGGGTCTTACATGTGTTTTTTTGACTTTTGGTAACACTTGCATCTTGTAGCATCTGGATGGCCTGCGAGTCAGCATGCACAACTGGCTTCTGGAGAAGTACCATAAGGCCAAGGCGCAACTCGCCACCAGGGAGGAGGCACTCTCCTTGGCCCAAGGTACGACCCGCGTGCTTTCAGTGGGGGCGCGCTAGCTCACCCACTGGGTGTAGCCCCCAAGATTCGGGCCAACTACGAAGTAGTTGGGTCGAATCTTAAAGTATTTTTCTCTTTCTTTTGGTATCTGACTCGGCGCTCTGCCTTGCAGCCACCGCGACCGAGGTGCCGGACCTCCAAACCCAGCTGGCCGAAGCCGGCCAGCTGCGCGACCGAGTGGCCGCCGACAACACCGAGCTCTGGGCCGAGGTGGAGTAGTTGAAGATGGAAGCCGCCAACATGGCGGAAGCCCACCAGGCGGAGCTCGTCCGGCTGAGGGATGAGTATGAGAAGGCGGCCGCCGCGAAGGACGACGAGCTGAGGGCGACCGCCGAAAAGCACGCCGAGCTCGAGAAGGTGCTTGAGGCCCGCGGCCGCGCGTGGGGCCTGGAGCAGAACGGTATGTTGTGCGAGGCACAGCATCTGGATGAGCTCCTCCTCAGTAAGTGTTTCTTTGGTTGTCCAGCCGGTTTGTGAGCCATTCAAACCTTGCGTAGCTGACTAACCCCTTCCTCCTTGTACCAGAGGCCTTCCCGGGGACACAGGCGACGGAGGAGGCAGCCGTATGTGTGCACCGGTCTGCCTAGGTGGATGCGAGGGTCACGGTTGATCCGTACACCGCCTGGACCTTCTCGGAGCTGATGCTTGCCGCCGAGGCCCGCCTGAAGGCCCTCGACAAGCAGATGGCGAGGCTGCTCAAACCGGGTTGGGGATGACGACCGCCCTTTGGCTGGAGGCGGTGGCGCCTAACAGCGTCACGCGGCTGGCGCGCTGGCTGGAGGCCGGCGCAGCGCGACTCCACGCGTGGCGAATCTCCACAGCCCGTGCCGGCGCGGATCTGGCTCTATGTTTCGCCATGTTGTGGTATTCGTACTTAAGTCTGGAACACCTGGCGGCCCAACGAGCTGGCGCGGAGGCCCATCTGGAGGCGCAGGCGCGCCGGATCACCGGACAGGCCAGCTATCTCGCCTCATTCGCTGCGCACGACGAGTTCAACGGGGAGCGGACGGAGGACGGCGGAGAGCTTTCGCCCGACGACTTCGGCCTGGCGCTTGACGACCCGGCCGGCAGCTCCGAGGAGACGGGTGCCTACACGGATGATGAGGCCACGCTGGACAACACCGGCGTCTCGGCGGACCCGGATGCTGACGTGGAGGAGCCACCGCAAACCAATGTCGGCGCGGCGACCGAAGCCGACGTGGAGGAGCCGGTGGTTACGGGGGCCGATGCGTGATGCCGGCTTGTCTTTTATTTATTTGAATTTTGTTAAGTAGCAGGTCCACCCACTGGGGGTGTAGTGAAATGTAATGAACTCCGGCCATGGGCCTTTTGCTATGTAAATATTTTGCGTATGTTCCTTCTTCTGCTTTTTGTCCTTAGGCTCTTTCTCGCTTGCCCCCTCTTTGGGCTTCCCTCCCGCTAGTTGAACAATCGGGTTCCGGTCTGTGACAAGGAGTTCGGCCTTGGGAAGGGACGCGCAATACTTAGGCTTTTTTAGACGTTGAGTGCGAGCGAAACACCCTTTGGGCCGGCTGGCGGCAGGCGGTGAAGCCGGCTGGCGCGCAGCCGGCCGTGCAGCAACTTAGTGTGAGGGAGCCGGATGGACCGACCCGGACGATCCAACTTAGCTGAGCTATGCGTGCCGACGCGTTTGGTCCATAGTTCTTGCCGACCGAACAGCTGGAGCCGGACTGTGGCTTAGGGCGAAGGGGAGTGCCTTGGCGACTCGGACACGCCGAAATGGACTAAGGGGGACGACTGGGTGCGGTCGGGCCGGCTAGCCCCCGAGCCGGATGATCCGATCCGGAGGGAGAGTATAAAACCACAAAGGCGTGCGGGACGCAACATTTGATTGAAAAGGTAGCCCCCGAGTGTCATTCGGGGGTCCTGTTGCTTTCATTAACTTCAAAAGGTAGCGATACATACGTGCATACAGCTAACTTTAAAACGGGCGGAGGAGCTCCGCGTTCCATGGTCGGCTTGTCTCTTCGCCGGTTGTGTCTCTCTTGCGCTTGTTTGGCTTGCGTGCGTCGATGAGGTAGTAGGCGTTGCGGTCACACAAGGCTTTGCTGACGATGAAGGGGCCCTCCCAAGGGGAGGCCAGTTTGTGCTGACTGGCTTGCTGCTGGACGAGTCGGAGTACGAGGTCGCCCTCGCGAAATGCAAGGGGCTTGATCTTCTTGATGTGGTAGTGTCACAGGTTTTGCTGGTAGATGGACGATCGGCTAAGGGCCAATAGGCACGCCTCCTCGAGCAGGTCGACGCCGTCTTCGCGGGCTTCCTTGGCTTCGGCTTCTGTGTACATGGTGACCCGGGGTGAGTCAAACTCGATGTCGGTCGGGATGACTGCTTCGGCTCTGTAGATGAGGAAGAATGGGGTGAACCCGGTCGACCGATTTGGTGTTGTTCGGAGACTCGAGAGGACGGCCGGTAGCTCGTCGAGCCAACTGCCGGGTGAGCGGACGAGGGGCTCGACGAGTCGCGGCTTGATGCCGGCTAGGATCAGGCTGTTAGCCCGCTCGACATGGCCGTTGGATTGAGGGTGAGCGACGGAGGCCAAGTCGAGCCGGATGCCGGATACAGAGAAGTATTGCGTGAGCGTGCCCTTGGCAAAGTTGGTGCCGTTGTCCGTGATGATGTTGTGCGGGACGCCGTAGCGAACCGCGATGTCTTTGATGAACCGGACGGCTCTCGACCCGTCGAGTTTCTTGATTGGCTGCGCCTCGATCCACTTGGTGAACTTGTCGACGGCCACGAGCAAGTGTGTCATGTTGCCTCGGGCGATTTTGAAGGGCCCCACCATGTCGAGCCCCCAGACGGCGAAGGGCCAGGTGATCAGGATGTTCTGGAGGGCCGAAAACGGCTGGTGGCTGTGCTTGCTGAAGCGTTGGCAACCCTCGCACTTGAGGATGAGCGTCTCGGCGCCTTTGAGAGCTGAGGGCCAATAGAAGCCATGGCGGAAGGCTTTGGCCACCAGGGACCTGGAGGCGGCGTGGTGCCCGCACTCACCCTGGTGGATGTTGAGGAGGATCTCAATGCCCTTGTCTTGCTCGACGCAGCGCTGAAACACGCCTGTCGCACTGTGCTTGACGAGCTCGTTGTTGATGATGCTGTAGGTGGATGCCCGGCGCTGCACTTTCCGGGCCTCGGTCTCGTCCATGGGGAGTGCTCCGTTTTCCAGGAAAGCAAGGATTGGCTGGGCCCAGGACGGAGCTGTTACCACTGTGAAGACGGCCACTTGGACGGGATCCGGGGCGGCAACCCCCGAGCCGGAGCCGGCAGCCCCGGGTCGGGATTCGCAGCCCCCGGGTTGGGACCGGCAGCCCCCGGGTCAGAGCCGGCGGCCCTCGGGACCAATGTAGCAGCCCCCGAGACGGAGCCGGCAGCCCCCGCGCCAGAGCCGGCAGCCCCCAGGACTGGGCCGTTGTCTTCAGGGTTGGCCGGGGGGGCGCGGGGTCGTCCGAGATGAAGATGGGCTCAGAGTCAGGAGACGGCTTGATGGAAGGCTTGCGCAATTGCTCGAGGGAGACACCGGGTGGGATTGCCTGCCGGCTAGAACTTATCTTGGCCAGTGCGTCGGCGGCCTCGTTGTCCGCGCGGGGGACGTGGAGGAACTCGCAGCCGTTGAAGTTGCCAGAAAGCTGCTGGAACAAGAAGCGGTAGCTGGCCATGTTGGCGTCTTGGGCGTCCCATTCGCCAGAGGTCTACTACACCACCAAGTCCAAGTCGCCGTAGCAGAGGATGCGTCGGATGCCATGCATGAGGACTTCATACTCGGCGACGTTGTTGGAGGCGGCGAAGTGGATCTGCAGCGCATACCGAAGTCGGTCCCCCTTCAGGGAAGACAGCACGATGCCGGCTCCCAAGACGGATCGCATCTTGGAGCCGTCAAAGTGCATGCGCTAGTGCGTTGAGTCGGGTGGTGGCGGCATATACTGGGTCTCTGTCCAGTCGACGAGGAAGTCGGCCAGCGCCTCAGACTTGATGGTGGTGCGGGGCTCATAGAGGATTGTGTGGCTGGCCAGCTCAATGGCCCACTTGGCCACCCGGCCGGAGGCATCCCGACAGCCCATGATCTCGCCGATGGGGGTCATGCTAACCACGGTGATGGTGTGCTCCTGGAAGTACTGCTTCAGCTTCTTGGCGGTGAGGGACATGCCGTAGCACATCTTCTGGTAATGGGGGTAGTTCTGCTTGGAGGCGGAGAGCACCTCGCTCAGGTAGTAGACCGGGCACTGAACCTACTGGATCTTGCCTTCCTCCGGGCGCTTGACCACCAGCACCATACTAACCGCGTGCGAGGTGGCAGTGATGTATAGCAATAGCGTCTCCTTATCAGCCGACCCGGCCAGAATGAGTGCGGTGGAGAGCATGCACTTGAGCTCCCGGAAAGCTTCGTCCGCCTGGTCGTTCCACTCGAACGATGATGTCTTCTTCATCAGCTGATACAGGGGCAAGGCCCTCTCGCCCAGCGGGCTGAGAAATCGGCTGAGAGAGGCCAAGCAGCTGGTGAACTTTTGGACATCGCGCAGCCGGGTTGGCTTGCGCATACGCTCGATGGCCTTGATCTTTTCTGGGTTAGCCTCAATTCCGTGCTCCGAGACGAGGAAGCCGAGCAACTGGCCGGCTAGCACGCCGAATATGCACTTCTCCGGGTTGAGCTTGATCTCGTACCGACGCAGGTTGGTGAAGGTTTCCTTGAGGCCGTCTAGGAGCGTGAGGTGCTGCTTGGTCTTCACCACGATGTCGTCGACGTAGACGTGCACATTGCGGCCGAGTTGCTGCAGCAAGCACTTCTGCATGCGGCGCTAGAATGTGGCACCGGCGTTCTTCAAGCCGAACGACATGGTGATGTAGCAGTACGCCCCAAAGGGCATGATGAAGGACGTCTTCTGGGCGTCGGCCGGGTCCAGCTTGATCTGGTGGTAGCCGGAGTATGCGTCCAAAAAGGACAACAGCTCACAGCCGGCCACGGAGTCGATCACTTGATCTATCCGCGGGAGGGCAAAAGGATCCTTAGGGCAGGCCTTGTTCAGGCTGGTGTAGTCTATGCACATGCGCTAGGTCTTGTTCTTCTTCAGGATGAGGACTGGGTTGGCCAGCCACTCGGGGTGAAATACTTCCATGATGAAGCCGGCGGCGAGAAGCCGGGTGACCTCTTCACCGATGGTTCTCCGCTTCTCCTCGGAAAAGCGGCGTAGGGGTTGATGGACAGGCTTGGCATCCTTGCGGACGTGTAGTTTGTGCTCAGCGTACTTCCTCGAAACACCCGGCATGTCCTTTGGGGACCATGCAAAGATATCCCGATTCTCACAGAGGAAGTCGACAAGCTCGCCTTCCTATTTGCTACTAAGGCGGGTGCCCACAACCACGTACTGGCTGCAGTTGGGGTCAGCCGGGTTGAGCTTGACCTTCTTGGTGTCCTTGGACGGCTAGAATGAGGCTTCGCTAGCCGACTCCTTGGTCGGAGCCGGCACAGCTGGCTGCTCGCCGGCTAGTGCTACGATCCGGTCGAGCTGGCGCCGCTCCTCGGCTATGACTAGCGACTCGGCTAGCTTGGCGCCGGCTCGGGCGCACTCCAGGGACTTCTTGTAGTCGCGGGAAATGGTGATGAGGCCCTTGGGACCCGGCATCTTCATCTTCAAGTAGGCGTAGTGGGGAACCGCCATGAACTTTGCCAGCGCGGGCCGGCCCAACAGCGCATGGTAGGGGCTGGACAGGTCCACCACCTCGAACCAGATGGGCTCGCACCGGAAGTGGTCGCGGGTGCCGAACAAGACGTCGAGCCGGATCCGATTGATCGAGGAACAGGAGAGACCCGGCACGATGCCGTGGAACACCGTCCGGGTCGGCTTCAGCTGCCTTGCTTCGATGCCGAGCTTGGTCATGGTGTCGCGGTAGACGATGTTGATGCTGCTACCGCCATCAATGAGGACTCGCGAGAACTTGCAGGTACGCTTCTCAACGACTATGGTGGGGTCGAGGACGAGGGCGTAGCCACCCGGCGTAGGCATGACGGCCGGGTGGTCCTCCCGGGTCCAGCTGGCCGGGTGCTCCGACCAGTGCATGTACTCAGGCACGGCCGGGATGACGGTGTTCACCTCCTGCCGAAGCAGGTGCTCACTGTGCTTGTCGCCGCCCATGCTGGTGAAGACGACGTAGCAATCGTTTGCGTTGGGGAAGGCTTCGTTGCGCATGGCACCGGCAGCCGGAGGCGGCGGCGGAGGCGGCTGCCCCGCACCCGGCGCCGGAGGAGGAGGCGGAGGCATGTCGCCCCTCATGATGCGCTTGGTGATGGCGCACCGTCAGAGCATGTGCGTTGACGGCCTTGCGCCGCTGTGGTGCTTGTAGGGGGCGTCAAGCATCTCCTCGAAGCTCATGGCGGGCTGCCAAGCGGTCTTGCCGGTTCGCTGACGCCGGTTGCCAGCCGGCTCGGCTGCGGGGGCTTGATCGGTGGCAGCGACGAGGCGGTTGTCGTAGTGGGGAGCTGGCTGCTCGGCCTTGCGCTTGTTGTTCTGCTGGCGGCTGCTCTCACTAGCCGGCTTGGGAGTCGGCGCCGGCAACGCCTTGCCGGCGTCGACCAACACCACTTGGATCTTCATGGTGGAGTCGGCCGTGGCGTACTTGTCCGCCGTGACGATGAGCGCAGCCATGGTGGTCGACTCGGAGCGCAGGAGCTTGTGGTTGAGCAGGGTGCCGTCTCGGCTGCCGCTCACGAAGTGATGGATGGCCCGAACCTCGTGAACCCCCCTCACAGCTGTTCCAGAGCTCGGTCCAGTGTGCAAGGTACTGGCGGCCGGTCTCCTCCGGCCCCTGGACACACATGGCGAGCTGGCTGGGCCGGCCGGGCCGCTTGTAGGTGTCGGTGAAGTTGCGCACGAAAGCTTGCTTGAAGTCAAGCCACGAGTTGACGCTGCCAGCCGGTAAGCTGTTCATCCACGTCCGGGCCGAGCCCTGCAACATGAGTGGGGCGTAGCGCACGACCAGGCACCAGTTGCCGCCCGCGATGCCGATAGCGGTGGTGTAGTCGATGAGCCAGTCCTCCGGCTTGACGGTCCCGTTGTACTTGGGGGTGTCTCGGGGAAGCGTGAACCCCTTGTGGAAGGGCTCATCGCGGATGCGCGGGCCAAAACAAGCTGGACCAACCGCGTTGTCTTCCTCTAGCTCGAGGGAAAGGGTGAGCTACTTGATGCAGTGGCGAGCGTCGTTGTTGTCGATGTCGCGTGGACCCAAATGACTTGCGACTGGGCCGCGGGGAGCCGGACCGGCCGAAGCCGGCCGGCTGAGCCGTCTGGATGGTGGGGGTAGGTCTTGCCGGCGCCGATCGTCTGGAGCCGGCTCGTCGCCTAAGCCGTCGCTCGCAGTCAGGGCACGGTCGCACCAGGTTCGCGTCCTCCCAGAACGGGCTTCACTGGGGCGCGGGGAAGATGCTTCTTGGGTGTCCCGGGGCTCACGGTCCCTGGCGCGGTGCGAGCCGGACACCACGGGAGCGTCGAGGTGGTTCTGCTGCGTGTTCGCCGCGGCAAGCAGCTCGCGCATGCACTGCAGGCACTCCTGCAACTCCTCGCCTTGCAGAAGCTCCAAGCCCACAGCTGCCGCCTCCGCGGCGCGCATGTTCTTGACGGGGGTCTCGTAGACGGGTGGGACCGTGCCCAGCGCGCCGCCGATTGCGCCGCCATGGGTCCGCACCTCGGCGACCCGGCTGGGCTCAGCCACGGCCGGTGTGAAGCCGTACGCGGCGTCGCGCTCCCGCTGGGTGGATTCCAGCCAGTGCTGCATAGCAGCAAGCGCTGTGGCCTCATCCAGCAGGCGCACACGCTTCTCGTTGAGCCGGGCCCTGGCCTGGGTGGCGTCGATGTCGGTGATGATGGGGATGCAGAGGTTCTGAAGCGTTGCACGAAGCGGGTCGGCCATGCTGGCGCAAGCAGCTGCGGCCTTGGCCGCGGCGGCCTTCTTCATAGCGCTAGACGAAGAGGAAGCGAAGCCGGTGGTGAGCACCTCCACGCAGGTGCAGAGATCCGCCACGTCGCCGGAGGTGTCGCAGTCAACAGGGACGGGTGAGTCGGTGATGTCGAGCACCTTGCCGGGGTACTCGTCAGAGGCGAGTGCGACAGAGACGTGCAGCGCACCGAAGGGGACGTCGAACGAGCCGACGAAGCCGGTAGGCGCCGCACCGAGCGTGGGGACCAAGCTGTGCATGATGCGCTCACCGGAGTCGGTGAAGGGCCTCGTCTGGAACATGACTCCAACCGGTGCCTCGAGCTGCCCCACGGTGGGTGCCAACTGTCGTGGTGAGCTCACGGCAGATGCCATGGGATGGCTAAAGAGAGGAACAGGCACGAGGGCGCTGGTGGGCTCCAGAGGCGAGGTTGGTACGAGCGAGCAAGTGACACAAGACGTACCCAGGTTCGGGGCTCTCCGGAGAGATAATACCCCTAGTCCTGCAGAGTGTGGTTTATATGAGGTGGATATAGGCTTGCTCCTAGAGTTGTTCTGAGGAGGAAGGAAGGCAGGCCAGTGCATAGACTGCTCTCTCTCCGTGTGTGGGAGTGTATGTTCTACTAGAGTCGACCCCTTTGCATGGAGGGGCACCGGGGGGTCTTATAGGCTGGCCCCCCGGGGTTACAATGGTAAAGTTACATGCGCGCGGGACCTTGGTGTCGGTGTCTGGGAGCCGGCAGTGGGGGCCGCCGGGTCTGCCGGGTCCACCGGGTGCGGGTGTCGCCGGGTCCGCCGGGTGCGGGCCGTACCGGGGCCGCCGGGCGCGGGTACGGCTGGCTGCCGGGTACTGTGGCATGCCTTGCCAGGCGTCATGGGATGGTCAGCGCCACCCCACTACAGGGCTGTGCCCCCAGGACACCGCCCGCCATGGGCGGGGACGTGGGAGCGCCGCTCCCGCGCCCGCTGGGGCCGGCGTAAAGGAGGGGCACTATAGCCATGCTTGCTTGTCACCAGGGTTGACTTCTCATGGACAGCCGGCATGTGCTAGCTGGCTGGCCGGGTCACGGCACCCAACCGGCTCACGCTGGGGAGCCGGCCAGGGGTGAGCCGGATTTATGGGCTTTGACTGCCCTGATGTTTTTGAAAGAGATCCGGGCTCCATTGCCTGCCCGGGGGCCATCCCCCTGACACATTGTATTGAAGATCAAAGAGAGAGAAGCCATCTAGCTACTAGCTATGGACCCGTAGGCCTATGGTAAACTACTCACACATCATCGGAAGGGCAGCAAGGTTGGTGTAGAGGTCCTCCGTGATCGAATCCCCCTCTGGCGGAGTGCCGAAAAAGGCCCCAATATGGGATCTCACGAGAACAGAATCTTGCAGCGGCGGAAAAGTATTTTTGGTATGCCCTCTGGTATTGGGGGAATATTTGAGAATATATAGTGGTGGAATTTTGGTTGGAAGGTCTCTGACGGGTCCACAACCCTGGGGGCGCCCCCCTGGGGCGCGCCCCTACGGCTTGTGGCCTCCTCGTAGGGCTTCTGGCCTCCTCTCCAAGTCTCGTGGGTTTCTTCTGGTCCAAGAAAATCACCATAAATTTTTACTCTGTTTGGTATTCCTTTTCTGTAAAAGTCAAAAACAAGGAAAAAAACAGAAAGTGGCACTAGGCACTTGGTTAATAAGTTAGTCCCAAAAATAATATAAAATAGCATATTAATGCATATAAAACATCCAAAACAGATAATATAATAGCATGGAAAAATAAAAAATTATAGATACATTGGAGACGTATCACTGATAACCATCAGTCGGCTGGCGAGCTAGCTGGAGGCGGCGTCGGCTAGGATTGGCGCGTGACGAGCCTCCGTCGCGCGGGCTGGCGCGACCATGGTGTTGAGTCTCGCGCTTTCTTGGTATCCGGGAATCAAGCTGGACCAGCTGGCCACGCAATCCCTCGAGGCAGAGGCAGATTTGGCGGCGCAGGCCAAGCCGCTCGCCAGCCGCGCCAGCGATATAGCCACTTTCACCCCGCATGACGAGTTCTTTAGGGCGCAAGCCGGTGGCGGCGAGGAGTTACCGGAGGATACCTACGAGCTGCTCTTTGACGACCCGGAGGGTAGGTAGGCCGAGATGCTAGACAAGGGTACCGGCTCGAGCAGTTAGGCGTACGCCGACGATGCTAGCGCCGCGGAGTGGCAGGAGCAATCTGGAGCCGATGACCCCGCCACATGGGGGGGCATGCTTTTTCTACTCTTTTAGTTTCGACTCACTGTAAATAGTTATTCTACAGTTCCACGCCTGGCCGTGGGCCTATTGCTGTGATTAAGAATGCGTATGTATCTCTTGTTGCCGGTGACTCGGTTTTTTTTTGTCCTTAGGCCTTTTCCTGTAAGGCCGCTTACTTTGTCCTGCTTCCTGCCAGCTATGCAGCCGGGAGCCGGTCTACAGCTGAGGCGGGAGTTCGGTTTCCGTAGAGGGCGCACAGTACATAGGCTTTTGGGACTCGAGTGCCGACAAAATGCCCACTGGGTCGGCTGACCACAAGCAGCAGGGCCGACTGGGCACGGCCAACCTGCTTGTGACTTTTTCATACTTCGGCCGGGTTGCCCGAGTTGGCTGCCCCTTTGGACCGTTCTTCATGTGGAAGGTGCTTCTGGCCTTTGGCTCTTGCCAGCTAGACAGCCGGGGCCGGTTCGTGTGCTCGGGCGAAGAGAGGGCTTAAGCGGCGCACACACTACTAGGCCGGATGTAAGAGAGCCGCTTAGGCGAGCCGGTTAGCCCCCGAGTTGGTGTCATCGACCTGGAGGGGGGAAATAAGGCGCGGTGAAGTGCACTGGTAAAATGTTTTAACAGAAACGGAAAAGGTAGCCCCCGAGCATCACTCGGGGGACCTGCTAGATTCATTAAGGGCCAAAAGAGGCGATACAGACATACACTAATTTAACTGAAACGACTGTCTTGCGTGCCGGGGGAAGGGGGTTTTGAGCCATGGTTGTTGACGAGGCGGGGTGGGGATCAGTCACCCATTGAAGACGTAACACATGACGCCCGGCTGGCCCTCGCTGCCGCCTTCCCCAGGGGGAACGTGTAGACCGACCAGCCGAGCTCAAGCCGACCACGTGGCGCCGGGTCGAAGTGCAGCTGCATGACCCGCTAGAACTCGGCGCTGGCATTGGCCAGGCCAAAGGGGTAGCCTCTGGGTGTGTCGTAGAGCACCCCAGCTCGCTCTTCGGGCTCTGATGTTAGCTCATCAAGGAAGGGCCTGTCGCCAGGAACCAAGACCACGAGCGGCCCCACCGGTCCTGAGCCGGCTTCTTTGGCTGGCGTTGGAGGCTGACTGGGTCCGCCCCTGATCCGGCCAGCTCGCAAGTGGCTCTTGCAAGATGGCTTGGCCTGCGCCGGAGACCGAACTGCGGGTGGGAGCTGACCTTTAGGGCACCCATGTGGGCGCAGAAGTCCGCGTCGCCGGCGCCATGATACGTCTCCAACATATCTATAATTTTTGCTTGTTCCATGCTGTTATATTATCATTCTTGGATGTTTTACAATCATTTTATAGCAACTTTATATCATTTTTTGGGACTAACCTATTGACATAGTGCCCAGTGCCAGTTGCTGTTTTTGCTTGTTTTTTACTTCACAGAATATCAGTACCAAACGGAGTCCAAACGCAGCGAAACTTTTTGGAGAATTTTTTTGGACCAGAAGACACAAGATGGGCCAAAGAAGTACCAGAGGGGAGGCCCGAGGTGGGCACAACCCACCAGGGTGCGTCCAGGAGCCCAGGCGCGCCCTAGGGGGTTGTGCCCCCCTCGGTGGCCTCCCGCACTGCCTCTTCGCCCTATAAATACCCAAATATTCCAAAAACCCTAGGGGAGTCGACGAAACACAATTCCAGCTGCCGCAAGTTCTAGAACCACGAGATCCAATCTAGACACCATCACGAAGGGGTTCATCATCCTCATTGGTGCCTCTCTGATGATGCATGAGTAGTTCACCATAGACCTACGGGTCCGTAGGCAGTAGCTAGATGGCTTCCTCTCTCTCTCTTTTGATTCTCAATACAATGGTCTCTTGGAGATCAATTTGATGTAACTCTTTTTTGCGGTGTGTTTGTTGGGATCCGCTGAACTTTGAGTTTATGATCACATCTATATCCATGAATATTATTTGAGTCTTCTTTTGATCTCTTATATGCATGATTATTTATAGCCTCATATTTCTTCTTCGAATCCTTGGTTTAGTTAGGCCAACTAGATCGATTTTTCTTGCCATGGGAAGAGGTGCTTTGTGATGGGTTCGATCGTGCGGTGTTCTTTCCCATTGACAGGAGGGGCAGCAAGACACGCATGTATCGTTGCTATTAAGGATAACAAGATGGGGGTTATTCCTACATGAATAGATCTTGTCTACATCATGTCATTGTTCTTATTGCATTACTCCATTTCTCCATGAACTTAATACACTAGGTGCATGCTGGATAGTGGTCGATGTGTGGAGTAATAGTAGTAGATGCAGGCAGGAGTCGGTCTAATAATCTTGGACGTGATGCCTATATATTGATCATTGCCTTTGATATCGTCATAATTATTCGATCTTCTGTCAATTTCCCAACAGTAATTTGTTTACCCACCGTGTGCTATTTTCTTGAGAGAAGCCACTAGTGAAATCTACGGCCCCTGAGTCTATTCTTTATCATATTTGCTTAGAGATCTATTCTTATTTGCTTTTATTTTCAGATCTATTATTCCAAAAACCCAAAAATACCTTGCTGCACTTTTTTTGTTATTTATTTTATTTCACGTTTTATCGAGATCTATTTATCCAATCTACACAATTTTTATCACGTCAACTTGATAATTTCTGGCACCGTTACCCGTAGAGGGATTGGCAACCCCTCGTAAGCGTCGGGTTGCAAGTATTTGTTCTTTGTGTGCAGATACCGTTTACATAGTGTTGCTTGGTTCTCCTACTGGATTGATACCTTGGTTTCATAACTGAGGGAAATACCTACCGTAGTTGTGCTGCATCATCCCTTCCTCTTTGGGGAAATACCGACGTAGTTCAAGCTACATCAAAAGGAATTTCTGGCGCCGTTGCCCGGGAGACATCATCAACATCTATCAGGTTCCTAATCATAAATCTCATCTCCTTGCAATTTACATTATTTGACATTTGCCTCTCGTTTTCATCCCCCCCCTCCCCCCCCACTTCACAAAAATTTGCCTTCTTTTCGTTTGCCTTCTCCTCTTTAGATCTCTTGTTTGCGTGTGATCTTGTTTGCTATCTTTGCATGTGTTGCCATGTGCCTTCTATTTGCTTGCATCTTCGCTTGCTAAAAATATATTGATATGGATCCTCATCCACTTGCTAATATTTTTAAAAGATCCAATTATGATGAACCAATTGCTAGTGAATTTAGTTCACTAGATTATCTTTATGAAGTTTTGCTTGAGATTCGTGAATCTAAAAATTGTGATGAAGTGTTAAAAGAAGAAATTTATGAAGTGATTCATGATAGCTCCTTGAATGAAAAGCATGATTGCAATGGTGTTATTATAAATTCTATTAATGTGAATTGTGCTAATAATATGCAAAACCCCAAGCTTGGGGATGCTAATTTTGATATGTCCACTACTTATTACAATGTTCATGATTGGGGTGATTCTTCTTTTGATCTTGAAAATTTATTTAAGCCTCATGAATATGATATTGATAATAATGTTTAAAATAATATTGAAAGTGGGTTTGGAAGAGCGTCAACTTTAGGTAAAAATAATCCCACATATTTGGAGAGTGTTCAATCTTACGAAATTTTTGATGAAAGTGGGTTTGGAGAGGTCATGACTTTAGTTGATGTTAATCCCACTATCTTGGAAGATTATAAAACTATTATGCATGTGGATCATGAAGAGAAAATTTTATATGAGAGCTATATTGTTGAATTTGATTATGATCCTACATGTAATTATTATGAGAGAGGAAAATATGGTTGTAGAAATTTTCATGTTACTAATTTACCTCTCATTATGTTGAGACTGCGATTGTTTCTTTCTTCTTCCTTGCATATGCTATATATTTCTTGTATTTATAATTTGTTTGCTTATAAAATCCCTATGCATCGGAAGTATGTTAGACTTAAATGTGTTTGTCGCATGTATTATGATGCTCTCTTTGTGTTTCAATTCTTGTCTTTCATGCGAGCATCATCAAAATTATTTATGCCTAGCTAGGGGCATAAAACGATAGCGCTTGTTGGGAGGCAACCCAATGAATAAAATTTATTTTTGCCTTTTTCTTTCTGTTCTTGAGTGTTTGCACAATTATGCCACTGTTATGATTATGTTTTTTATGTTTTAATTAGCGTTTGTGCCAAGTAAAGCCTTTGGGATAGCTTTGGTGATAGTTGATTTGATCCTGTTGAAAAACAGAAACTTTTGCATCCAGTAACAGAATTGTTTAAATTCACAGAAGCGACTAAAAATTCTGAATGTTTTACACAATATTGATATACAAATTTCCTATATTGTCCATATTTTTCAGAATGTTTGGAGTTACAGAAGTATGAGAACAATTCGCATCTTTACAGATTGTTCTGTTTTTGACAGATTCTGTTTTCTTTGCATTGTGTGCTTATTTTGATGAATCTATGGATTGTATTGGGGGGTATAAGCCATGGTAAAGTTAGAATATAGTAGATATAATGCAATAACAAAATTTGAATGGGTTTGCTACAGTACTTAAAGTAAAGATTGGTTTTCTTATACTAACGGATCTCACGAAGATTTTGTTAAGTTTGGTGTGATTGAAGTTTTCAAGTTTTGGGTGAGATCACGATGGATGAAGGAATAAGGAGTGAAAAGAGCCTAAGCTTGGGGATGCCCCAAGGCCCCCCAAGTTAATATTCAAGGAGAACCAAGCAACTAAGCTTGGGGATGCCCCGGAAGGCATCCCCTCTTTCTTCTAACGACCATCGGTATCTTACTTGGAACTATATTTTTATTCATCACATATCATGAGTTTTGCTTGGAGCATCTTGTATTATATGAGTCTTTGCTTGTTTTGCTTTCTATTTTGTCACAAGTATCCTTGCTGTACACACCTATTTGAGAGAGCCAAAATTATGCTATGATTTGTTAGAATTGCTCTTTATCATTCACTTAAATTTTTTGAGCTATGGAATTGCTCTAGTGCTTCACTTATATCTTTTTTAGCATGGTGTGCTTTAATATTTTTGAAGAAATGCTCTCATACTTCACTTATATTTATTTGAGAGTTAGTAAATTTTTGAAGAAATTCTCTCATGTTTCACTTATGTTATTTTGAGAGAAGAAAAATTTTATGTTCATGTTCTTCACTTAGATTTATTTGAGCTTGTCAAAAGCAATTGCAATATATGAAACTAGTCCCAAAGTGATAGATATTCAAGAGGGATATAATAAAAACTTCCATGAAGATCATTGGGCAAAATAAACTTGATTCTTTGTAATAGTTTTGAGATATGATTATAGTGATATGTGAGTCATGTTGGTGAGTAATTATGCTTTAGTAAGAATATTGGTGTTAAGGTTTGTGATTCCCTATGCAAGCACGAAAGTCAATAGTTGTGCAATGAAATTAAATCCTACTTGTGATTCATTATTCGGTGTTAGTTATGCTAAATGCTCGCTTATGTGATTTTTCATTTCTTGGTTGGTTGCTTCTCAATCTATTTGCTAGCCTTCACTTGTAATAAGTAGAAATACTACTTGTGCATCCAACATCTTTAAAGCTAGTTTTGCCATATGAGCCCACCATACCTACCTATATGCGGTATTTCCATGCCGTTCTAAGCAAATTTGTATGTGCCATCTCTAATTTCCAAAATAAATTTCCTTTTTGTGTGCCCGTACCGCTCATGTAGCGGCAGGGGGTGGCCAATATTTTCCATGCTAGATATGTTATTCTCAAGATAAGTGTTTATTCACCTGTCATTGCACGAGAGTGCGGCGGTAATAGGGATGCCCAGTCCCGAAATGAAAAAGAAATTTACTTTATGTTGTCAAAAAATAAATTCCTTGGAAAGTGTTGGTATGGACGGTACCCGTGGATACGGCTAGCCGTGGAATGTGAAAGAATGGTGGAAAAAGGAATAAACTTTATTTTCTGTTTGGGAACCGCCTATGATATATCTAGCATCGAAAGTGTTGGGAATTACTCAGTCGTTTTCGTTCACGGGAAAAGCATGCCTCTCGAAAAAATTATCTCTCATTTTAAGCTTTGAGCTCTGTCACCTCTACAAATCCCTACTTCCCTCTTGGAAGGGCCTATCTATTTACTTTATGCAATTTTTATTTTTATTTGAGTCTCCATCTTCTCTTATAAAGCACCAACTAAGGGGCACTATGATCATACTTGAGCATTGGATGTAGCTAATATGCGAGTGTGTTTCATGAATGGATCAATGATTGAGCATGATGGGCTAGGGATAACTTTCTTTAGTGTTGATATTTTGGAAGACATGGTTGCTTGTTGATATGCTTGAGTATTGAAATCTTCATGTCAAAACTAGACTATTGCTTTGAACCATATAAAAGTCCAAATGTCCATGCTACAAAAGAAAAGAATATGTGATGAACATGTTAGGCAGCATCCACATCAAAAATTCTATTTTAATCATTTACCTACTCGAGGACGAGTAGGAATTAAGCTTGGGGATGCTGATACGTCTCCAACGTATCTATAATTTTTTTCTTGTTCCATGCTGTTATATTATCATTCTTGGATGTTTTACAATCATTTTTTGGGACTAACCTATTGACATAGTGCCCAGTGCCAGTTGTTGTTTTTTGCTTGTTTTTTACTTTGCAGAATATCAGTACCAAACGGAGTCCAAACGCAGCGAAACTTTTTGGAGATTTTTTTGGACCAGAAGACACAAGATGGGGCCAAAGAAGTACCAGAGGGGAGGACCAAGGTGGGCACAACCCACCAGGGCGCGCCCTGGGGGGTTGTGCCCCCCTCGGTGGCCTCCCGCACCACCTCTTCGCCCTATAAATACCCAAATATTCCAGAAACCCTAGGGGAGTCGACGAAACACAATTCCAGTCGCCGCAAGTTCCAGAACCACGAGATCCAATCTAGACACCATCATGGAGGGGTTCATCATCCTCATTGGTGCCTCTCCGATGATGCGTGAGTAGTTCACCATAGACCTACGGGTCCATAGGCAGTAGCTAGATGGCTTCCTCTCTCTCTTTTGATTCTCAATACAATGGTCTCTTGGAGATCTATTTGATGTAACTCTTTTTTGCGGTGTGTTTGTTGGGATCCGATGAACTTTGAGTTTATGATCACATCTATATCCATGAATATTATTTGAGTCTTCTTTTGATCTCTTATATGCATGATTATTTATAGCCTTGTATTTCTTCTTCAAATCTTTGGTTTAGTTAGGCCAACTAGATCGATTTTTCTTGCCATGGGAAGAGGTGCTTTGTGATGGGTTCAATCGTGCGGTGTTCTTTCCCAGTGACAGAAGGGGCAGCAAGACACGCATGTATCGTTGCTATTAAGGATAACAAGATGGGGGCTATTCCTACATGAATAGATCTCGTCTACATCATGTCATCGTTCTTATTGCATTACTCTGTTTCTCCATGAACTTAATACACTAGATGCATGCTGGATAGCGGTCGATGTGTGGAGTAATAGTAGTAGATGCAGGCAGGAGTCGGTCTACTAATCTTGGACGTGATGCCTATATATTGATCATTGCCTTTGATATCGTCATAATTATTCGATCTTCTATCAATTGCCCAACAGTAATTTGTTTACCCACCGTGTGCTATTTTCTTGAGAGAAGCCACTAGTGAAATCTACTGCCCCCAGGTCTATTCTTTATCATATTTGCTTTGAGATCTATTTTTATTTGCTTTTATTTTCAGATCTATTATTCCAAAAACCCAAAAATACCTTGCTGCACTTTTTTTGTTATTTATTTTATTTCATGTTTTATCGAGATCTATTTATCCAATCTACACAATTTTTTTCCCGTCGACTTCACAATTTCTGGCACCATTACCCGTAGAGGGATTGACAACCCCTCATAAGCGTCGGGTTGCAAGTATTTGTTCTTTGTGTGCAGGTACCGTTTACATAGTGTTGCTTGGTTCTCCTACTGGATTGATACCTTGGTTTCATAACTGAGGGAAATACCTACAGTAGCTGTGCTGCATCATCCCTTCCTCTTTGGGGAAATACCGACGTAGTTCAAGCGACATCACGCCACCATCATGAGAGTGCCTGGCGCAGACGAGGTGGCTATCTGGAAGAGCAGCGCCCTGGCCGGGTTCAGCCAGGACTAGGGCCGCCTGTCCCGGGGATGACCTATCACGGGACAATGATGACCCACAAGTATAAGGGATCAATCGTAGTCCTTTCGATAAGTAAGAGTGTCGAACCCAACGAGGATCAGAAGGAAATGACAAGTGGTTTTCAGCAAGGTATTTTCTGCAAGGCACTGAAATAGTCGGTAACAGGTAGTTTGATAGTAAGATAATTTGTAACGGACAAGTAACGGTAGCGGTAAATAAAGTGCAGCAAGGTAGCCCAATCCTTTTGTGGAAAAGGACAGGCCAAAACGGTCTCTTATAATAAGCAAAGTGTTCTTGAGGGTACACGAGAATTTCATCTAGTCACTTTCATCATGTTGGTTTGATTTGCGTTCGCTACTTTGATAATTTGATATGTGGGTGGACCGGTGCTTGGGTGTTGTTCTTACTTGAAAAAACCTCCCACTTATGATTAACCCCCTCGCAAGCATCCACAACTACGAGAAAAGTATTAAGATAAAATCTAACCATAGCATTAAACATTTGGATCCAAATCGGTCCCTTACGAAGTAGCGCATAAACTAGGGTTTAAGCTTCTGTCACTCTAGCAACCCATCATCTAATAACTACTCCACAATGCATTCCCTTAGGCCCAAATATGGTGAAGTGCCATGTAGTCGACGTTCACATGACACCACTAAGGGAATCACAACATACATATCATCAAAATATCGAACACATATCAAGTTCACATGATTACTTGCAACATGATTTCTCCCGTGACCTCAAGAACTAAAGTAACTACTCACAAATGATAATCATGCTCAAGATCAGAGGGGTATTAAATAGCATAATGGATCTGAACATATAATCTTCCACCAAATAAACCATATAGTAATCAACTACAAGATGTAATCAACACTACTAGTCACCCACAGGTACAAATCTGAGGTTCCGGTACAAAGATTGAACACAAGAGATGAACTAGGGTTTGAGAGGAGATGGTGCTATTGAAGATGTTGATGGAGATTGGCCTCCCAAAGATGAGAGGGTTGTTGGTGATGACGATGGCTTCGATTTCCCCCTCCGGGAGGGAAGTTCCCCCGGCGGAATCGCTCCGCCGGAGGGCAAAAGTGCTCCTGCCCAAGTTCCACCTCGAGACAGCGGCATTTCATCCCAAAAGTCCTCTCCTTATTTTTTTCTAGGTCAAAATGACTTATATACCAGAAGATGGGCATCGGAGGTGGGCTGGGCTGAGCACAACCCACCAGGGCACGCATGGGGGGCCTGGCGCGCCCTGGTGTATTGTGCTCACCAGGTGGCCCCCCTCCGGTAGTTATTTGCTCCAATATTTTTCATATATTCCAAAATAATCCTCCGTGAAGTTTCAGCTTATTTGGAGTTGTGTAGAATAGGCAACTCTGACGTAGCTTTTTTAGGTCCAGAATTCCAGCTGCCGCATTCTCCCTCTTTGTGTAAACCTTGCATATTATGAGAGAAAAGGCATTAGAATTACTCCATAAAGCTTATTATGCATAAAAATATTGTAAATAACAGTAGGAAATCATGATGCCAAATGGACGTATCAGGACACAAGGCGCTCGAGCTAGCGCTTCTCCTCCGTGATGACCAGGGACTCGGCCAACTTAGAGTCGGCTTCCGCGCACTCCACGGACTTCCTGTAGTCACCGATAATGGTGATGATGCCCTTGGGACCTGGCATTTTCATCTTCAGGTAGGTGTAACGAGGAACCGCCATGAACTTGGCTAGTGCGGGGCATCCTAGGAGGGCATGATAGGGGCTGCTCAGGTCCACCACCTCGAACCAGACCGGCTCACGGTGGAAATTGTGCGAGTCACCGAACAGCACGTCCACCGGACCTTGCCGATCGAGGAGCAGGAGCGACTCGGAACAATGCCGTGGAAGGTCGTCCGGCTGGGCTGCAAATGCTTTTCCTTGAGGCAGAGCTTGGTCATGGTGTCGCGATAGAGGATGTTGATGCTGCTACCGCCGTCGATGAGCACACGCGTGAAGCGGCAGGTGCATTTCTCAGAGACGAAAATGGGGTCTAGGACAAGGGCGTAGCCGCCCGGCGTGGGCATCACGACCAGGTGGTCTCCTCGGCTCCATGTGAACGGCTTCTCGGACCAATGCATGAACTGGGGTATGGAGGGGACGATGGCTTTCACCTCGCGTGACCGCCGGCGCTGGAGGTGCTTGCCGTCCGCCCCGCTGGTGAAGACGATGTAGGAAGCCTCCGGGCACGGGAAGTTGTCGAGGAGCTAGCCAGCGGCCGGAGCGGCTGGCGGAGGTGGCGGAGGGAGTGGGGGGAGGGGGCCTCCCTCACCCCGTGCCAAGCGCTGCGTCGAGCTGTAGTTCTAGGTGGTGTGCCTAGATGGATTTGCGCCACTTTCGTGCTTGCAGGGGGCGTCCAACATCTGTTCGAAGGTGAGCTTGGGCAACTAGGCGCCCTTGCCGGTCTTCTGCCGCCCTGATCAGCGAGTGGGTCCTCTTCGACTGCCGTCAATTTCCGGCTTCTCGCCTTTGCGCCTGTTGTTGCTTTGCGGTCGGCTGCCTTCGCCGGCCGGGCAGGGGGTCGGCCTGCAGTGCCGGTGCTGGTTTGCCCGATGCGTCCAGTTGCACCTGCATCTTCATTGCGGACTTGGTCGTGGCGTACTTATCCGCCATGACCATGAGCTCAGCCATGGTGCCCGGGTCGGAGCGCACGAGCTTGTGCTTGAGCATGGTGCCATCTCGGCAGCCATCGATGAAGTACTGGATGGCCTGCACCTCATGGACCCCTTGATACGTCTCCAAGGTATCTATAATTTTTGATTGTATATCTTTTTTTGGGACTAACCTATTAACTTAGTGCCTAGTGTCAGTTGTTGTTTTTTGCTTGTTTTTCGTTTAGCAGAATATCAATACCAAACAAAGTCCAAATGCCACGAAACTTTTTGGACATTTTTTCGGACAAAAGAGACACTAGAAAGTTCGGGAGAAGACCAGATGATGCACCATGGGCCCATAAGCCACCAGGGCGCACCCAGAGGGGTAGGCGCGCTGTGGTATGTTGGGGGCCCACGTGGCTCCGTTTGACCTAACTCGCCTCTATAAATTCTCTAAAATCGTGAAACCAATAGATGAGTCCACGAAATACTTTTTCCGCCACCGCAAGTTCCAGAACCACGAAATCCCATCTGGAGGCCTTTTCCGACACTCTGCCGGAGGGGGATTTGATCACGGAGGGGCTCTACATCATCCTTATTGCCATTCCGATGATGCGTGAGTAGTTTACCACTGACCTGTGGGTCCATAGTTAGTAGCTAGATGGCTCCTTCTCTCTTTTTGATCTTCAATACAATGCTCTCCTCGGTGTTCTTGGAGATCTATTTGATGTAATGACTTTTTGCGGTGTGTTTGTTGGGATCCGATGAATTGTGAGTTTATGATCAGATCTATCCATGAATATTATTTGAGTTTTCTCTAAACTCTTTTATGCATGATTACTATAGCTTCGTATTTCTTCTCCAATTTATTGGTTTGGTTTGGCCAACTAGATTGATTTATTTTGCCATGGGAAGAGGTGCTTTGTAATGGGTTCGATCTTGCGGTGCTCAATCCCAGTGAAAGAAAGGGACATGACACATATGTATCATTGCTATTAAGGGTAAAATGATGGGGTTTATTCATACATGAGTTTATCTTGTCTACATCATGTCATCTTGCTTAAGGCTTTACTCCGTTTTTCCATGAACTTAATACACTAGATGCATGTTGGATAGCGGTCGATGTGTGGAGTAATAGTAGTAGATGCAGGCAGGAGTCGGTCTACTTGTCTCGGACGTGATGCCTATGTATGATCATTGCCTTGGATATCTTCATAATTATTTGCTTTTCTATCAATTGTCCAACAGTAATTTGTTTACCCACTGCATGCTATTTTCTTGAGAGAAGCCTCTAGTGAAAACTATGGCCCTTGGGTCTATCTTTTATCATATATTAAATCCTAAAAATACCTTGCTGCAATTTTCTTTTTATTTTATTTTGTATTTTTGTCCTATCTATCTAGCAAAAACTATACAATTTAATCTTGCTCATAACCGTTGAGGGATTGACAACCCCTCTACGCGTTGGGTTGCAAGAATTTGTGGTTTGTGTGCAGGTGCTATTTACATAGTGTTGCTTGGTTCGCCTACTGGATTGATAACCTTGGTTTCATAACTGAGGGAAATACTTATCTCTATTGTACTGCATCATCCTCTCCTCTTCGGGGAAATCCCAACGCAACTCACAAGTAGCAGGAAGAATTTCTGGCACCGTTGCCGGGAAGACATCATCAACAACTATCAAGTACCCACGCATAAACTTTCATCTCCTTGCATTTACATTATTTGCCATTTTCCTCTCATTTTCATCTCCCCCACTTCTAAAAAGTTTTTACAAAAATACAAAAATATTTTTCGTTTGCCTTTTCTTTTGCCTGTTTGTTTGTTTGCTTGTTTTGCCTTTGTGACTCGAAAAACAGAAAAGAAACAAGAAAATTAAATATGGATCCTCATCCTCTTGCTAATCTTTTTAAAAGATCCAACTATGATGAACCAATTGCTATTGATTTATGTGCACTAGATTATCTTTATGAAGTTTTGCTTGAAAATCATGAATCTGAAAATTGTGATGAAGTGTTAGAGAAAAAAAATTCTAAAGTTATTCACGATAGCTCCTTGAAAGAAAAGCATGATTGCAATGATGTTATTATAAATTCTATTAATGTTAATTGTGTTACTGATATGCAAAACCCCAAGCTTGGGGATGATGATTTTGTTATGTCCACTACTCATTGTAATAATCATGATTGGGGTGATGCTTCTTATGATCTTGAAAAATTATTTAAGCCTCATTATGAATATGATATTGGTAATAATGTTTGCAATAATATTGAAAGTGGGTTTGGAAGAGCGTCAACTATAGGTAAAAATAATCCCACATATTTGGAGACTATTCAATCTTATGATTTTTTTTATGAAAGTGGGTTTGGAGAGGTCATGACTTTAGTTGATGTTAATCCCACTATCTTGGAAGATTATAAAACTTTTATGCATGTGGATCATGAAGAGAAAATTTTATATGATAGCTATATTATTGAATTTGATTATGATCCTACATGTAATTATTATGAGAGAGGAAAATATGGTTGTAGAAATTTTTCATGTTATTAAATTTCCTCTCGTTATGTTGAGATTATCAATGTTTTATTCCTCCTTTGCATATGCTAGATATTTCTCGTATTGATAATTTGTTTTCTTATGCCTATGCATAGGAAGTATGTTAGACTTAAATGTGTTTGTCACATGTCTTATGATGCTCTCTTTGTGCTTCAATTCTTATCTTTCCCGTGAGCATCATTGAAGTCTCAAGCCTATCTTAATGGCTATAAAGAAAGAGCTTGTGGGGAGACAACCCAATAGTTATTCTTTTCTGTTTTTCAATAAGTACATAATTATGCTACTGTTATGATTGTGTTTTTATGTTTTAATTAGTGTTTGTGCCAAGTAAAGCCTTTAGGATGGTTTGGATGATAGTTGACTTGATTCTGTGAAAGAACATAAACTTTTGCGTCCAGTAGAAGAATTGTTAAAATTTGCTGGACCGTGGAAAATTTCTGAATTTTTTACACTTAATTGATATACAAATTTCCCACATGGTCCTAACTTTCAGAATATTTGGAGTTACAGAAGTATGACCATAATTCAGGTTTCTACAGACTGTTCTATTTTTTATGCATTGTTTTGCTTGTTTTGATGGAACTATGGATTGTATCGGGGGGTATAAGCCATAGAGAAGTTAGAATACAATAGGTATAATGCAAAAATAAAATATGAATGGGTTTGCAACAGCACTTAAAGTAGTGATTCGCTTTCTTATACTAATGGATCTCACGAAGGTTTTGTTAAGTTTTGTGTGATTGAAGTTTTCAAGTTTTGGTGAGATCACGATGGATGAAGGAATAAGGAGTGGCAAGAGACTAAGCTTGGCGATGCCCGAGGCACCCCAAGGTAATATTCAAGGACTCCCAAGCAACTAAGCTTGGGGATGCCCCGGAAGGCATCCCCTCTTTCTTCTAACGACCATCGGTAATTTTACTTGAAGCTATATTTTTATTCGTCACATATCATGAGTTTTGCTTGGAGCGTCTTGTATTATATGAGTCTTTACTTGTTTTTCTTTTTAGTTTGTGACAATCATCCTTGCTGAGCACACTTGTTTGAGAGAGCCACACGCATATCATGATTTGCTCGAATCTTCGCTTCAATCTTTTGAGCTAGGCAGTTGCTCTAGTGCTTCACTTAAATCTTTTTGAGCACGGTGGTGGTTACATTTTAAAGAAATGCACTCTCATGCTTCACTTATATTATTTTGAGAGTTGATATGATTAAATTTTAAAGAAATGCACTCTCATGCTTCACTTATATTATTTTGAGAGTTGAATTTTTTTAAGAAATATTTGCACTCTCATGCTTCACTTATATCTTTTTGAGAGTTGAAAATAGTGATGGTAATTTGCACAAGATATGAATTTGGTCCCAAAGTGATGGATATCCAAGGGGGATATAATAAAAACTTTCATATAGATCATTGGATATGATAAACTTGATTCCTTGCAATAGTTTTGCGATATGGAGATAGTAATATGTGAGTCATGTTGGTGAGTAATTATGCTTTAGTAAGAATATTGATGTTAAGGTTTCTGAGTCCCTATGCATGCATGAAAGTCAATAGTTATTCAATGAAGTTATATCCTACTTGTGGTGCATTTTTCAGTGTTAGTTATGTTTAATGCGCGTTTATGACCGTTTTTTGTTTTTTGCTTGGTTGCTTCTCAATATATTTGCTAGCCTTCATTTGTACTAAGCCGGAATGCTGCTTGTGCATCCAATTCCTTTAACCAAAGTTGTGCCAAATGAGTCCACCATACCTACCTATATGCGGTATTTCCATGTCGTTCTAAGTAAATTTGCATGTGCCCACTCTAATCATTCAAAATAAATTTTCATTTTGTGTGCCTGCACCGCTCATGTGGCGGTAGGGGGTGGCCAATGTTTTCCATGCTAGACGGGTTATTCTCATGATGAGTGTTTATTCATTTGTCATTGCACGAGAGTGTGGCAGGTAATAGGGATGTCATGTCCCAAATTAAAAAAAATATGATGATAATAATAAATTCCTTGGAAAGTATTGGTATGGAAGGCACTCGTGGATACGGATAGCCATGGCTTGTGAAAAGAAAGGTGGAAAGAAAATGAACTTTATTTTTTGTTTGGGAACCGCCTATGATTTTTCTAGCATGGAAAATGTTGGGAACTCTCAGTCATAGCGTTGACAGGAAAAGCATGCCTCTTAAAATAATTTTATCTCTCAATTTAAGCTTTGAGCTCTGGCACCTCTGCAAATCTCCGCTTCCCTCAGCGAAGGGCCTATCTATTTATTTTTATATAATTTTTTTATTTTGAGTCTTCATCCTCTCTTACAAAGCGCCAACTAGGGAACACTATTGTCATACTTGTGTATTGGATGTAGCTAATATTTGAGTGTGTTTCATGAATGGATCAATGATTGAGCATAATTGGCTACGGATAGCTTTCTTTAGCGTTGATATTTTAAAAGACATGGTTGCTTGTTGATATGCTTGAGTATTGATGTTTTCATGTCAAATTATAGACTATTGCTTTGAATCATTCAAGTCCAAATATCCATGCTACAAAGAAAAGAATATATGATGAATATGTTAGGTAGCATGCCACATCTAAAATTCTGTTTTTATCATTTACCTACTCGAGGACGAGCAGGAGTTAAGCTTGGGGATGCTTGATACGTCTCCAACGTATCTATAATTCTTTTTATTGTTCCATGCTATTATATTATCAATTTTGGATGTTTTATATACACTTTCAAGTAATTATATATTATTTTTTGGGACTAACCTATTAACTTAGTGCCCAGTGCCAGTTGCTGTTTTTTTGCTTGTTTTTTGGTTTCGCAGAATATCAGTACCAAAGGAAGTCCAAATGGCACAAAACTTTTTGGCGATTTTTGTGTGGACAAAAGAGACACTAGAAGCTTCAGGAGAAGACCAGAAGATGGACCGTGGGCCCACAAGCCACTAGGGCGCGCCCAGGGGGTAGGCGCGCCTTGGTATGTTGTGGGGCCCATGTGGCTCCGTTTGACCTAACTTCGCCTCTATAAATTCTCAAAAATCATGAAACCAACAGAGGAGTCCACGAAATACTTATTCCGCCGCCGCAAGTTCCAGAACCACGAGACCCCATCTGGAGGCCTTTTCCGCCACTCTGTCGGAGGGGGATTCGATCACGGAGGGGCTCTACATCATCCTTGCTGCCCTTCCGATGATGCGTGAGTAGTTTACCACTGATCTATGGGTCCATAGTTAGTAGCTTGATGGCTTCTTCTCTCTTTTTGGTATTCAATACAATGTTCTCCTCGGTGTTCTTGGAGATCTATTTGATGTAATAACTTTTTGCGGTGTGTTTCTTGGGATCTGATGAATTGTGAGTTTATGATCAGATCTATCCATGAATATTATTTGAGTTTTCTCCGAACTCTTTTATGCATGATTACTATAGCTTCGTATTTCTTCTCCAATTTATTGGTTTGGTTTGGCGAACTAGATTGATTTATCTTGCCGTGGGAAGAGGTGCTTTGTGATGGGTTCGATCTTGCGGTGCAGAATCCCAATGACAGAAAGGGGCATGAAACGTATGTATCGTTGCTATTAAGGGTAAAAGGATGGGGTTTATTCATATGTGAGTTTATCTTGTCTACATCATGTCATCTTGCTTAAGGCGTTACTCCGTTTTTTCATGAATATTATTTGAGTCTTCTCTAAACTCTTTTATGCATGATTGTTACAGCCTCGTATTTCTTCTCTGATTTATTGGTTTGGTTTGGCCAACTAGATTGATTTATCTTGCCATGGAAAGAGGTGCTTTGTGATGGGTTCGATCTTGCGGTGCTCAATCTCAGTGACAGAAAGAGATATGACACGCATGTATCATTGCTATTAAAGGTAACAAGATGGGGTTTATTCATATGTGAGTTTATCTTGTCTACATCATGTCATCTTTCTTAATGCATTACTCTGTTTTTCCTTGAACTTAATACACTAGATGCATGCTGGATAGCGGTCGATGTGTGGAGTAATAGTAGTAGATGCAGGCAGGAGTCGGTCTACTTGTCTCGGACGTGATGCCTATGTATGATCAGTGCCTTGGATATTTTCATAATTATTTGTTTTTCTATCAATTGCGCAACAGTAATTTGTTTACCCACCGTATGCTATTTTCTTGAGAGAAGCCTCTAGTGAAAACTATGGCCCCCGGGTCTATCTTTTATCATATATAAATTCCTAAAAATACCTTGCTGCCATTTTATTTTATTTATTTTATTTTGTATTTTTGTTCGATCAATCTATCAAAAACTATACAATTTAATCTTGCTCGTAACCGTTGAGGGATTGACAACCCCTCTACGCGTTGGGTTGTAAGGATTTGTTGTTTGTGTGCAGGTGCTGTTTACATAGTGTTGCTTGGTTCTCCTACTGGATTGATAACGTTGGTTTCATAACTGAGGGAAATACTTATTTCTACTATACTGCATCATCCTCTCCTCTTCGGGGAAATCCCAACACAGCTCACAAGTAGCACCCCTTCGCAGTCGTTGCGCAGCTCGGTCCAGCGTGTGAGGTAGTCGCGTAGGGACTCGTCGGGGCCTCGGACGCAAATGGCGAGCTGGCGGGGCCGGCCAAGCCGCTTGTACATGTCGGTGAAGTTGTGCACGAACGCCTCCTCGAAGTCCAGCCAGGTGTTGATGTTGTCGGCCTTCAGGCTATTCAGCCATGTCCGGGCAGAACCTTGCAGCATGAGGGGGACGAAGCGCACAGCCACGCGCTTGTTGCCGTCGGCGATGTCGACGGCCGTGGTGTAGTCAGTCAGCCAATCCTCCGGCTTGGCGACTCCATTGTACTTGGGGGTGTCGCGGGGAAGCGTGAATCCTATGGGAAAGGGCTCCCCTCGGATGCGCGGGCCGGCCACCCGACCGCGCTTTCCTCCTCCACCTCGTGGAAGCGGGCCAGCCGGTCAAGGCGGTCGCGAGCGTCATCTTCAGCGGGGGGATCACGGGGGCTGAGCCGATCGACCGTCGGGCCCACAGAGGCTTGCCACTCCCGGCGCGAGGGAGGAGCCAGCAGGGGCGACGCTGGCGGTCCAAGTCAGTTGGCTCCTCAAGCCTGCTGGTGACGGCAGGCGCCGGCCTCCCCGGATGCTGCGAGAATGCCCTCCATGGCTTGGGCGGTATGTCGGGGATGATCGTTCGGCTGCAGGTCGCCAACCCGCCGCAGAGGCTCCGAATCGGCCGGGTCCCGCTCAAACTGGTTTTGCATGCAGTTGGCGGCGGACACGAGCTCATGGACCCGCTGTTGCTGCTGTTGTCAGGCCTCGCCCTCTAGGTTATCAAGCTCGGCCATGGCCGCTTCAGCCGCCCTTAGGTTCTGGGCCGGCGTAGCATAGACCGGTCGGTTGGCGCCGAAGAGATCGTCGATGTCGCCACCATGGCGCCGCACGTCACCACACCAGCTAGGCTCGACGCCGGCAAGGGTGAAGCCGTGGGCGGTGTTGTACTCGCATTGGGCGGCCTCCAGCAGGCGCTGTGTGGTGGCCAGCTCCGTGGCCCCAGTGAGGATGAGCTTGCGGGACGCCTCCAGCTCGGCCGCGGCCGCCATCGGGTCGGCGCCCGCCGCAATGGGGGCGCGTAAGTTCTGCAGCGTTGCCAGTAAGGGGTCGGACTGGCCGGCACCGACTGCCGCCGCGGTAGCAGCCTCGTCCGCCCGCTTGCCGTGGCCACTGATGGTGCTGGAGCCAGTAGTGAGCACCTCCATGTGGATGCAGGGGTTGTCGATGTCCCTGAAGACATTGCCACCACGAGGTGGCAGGTAGGAGAGGGTGAGCACCTCGCTAGGGTACTCGTCGGGGATGAGCATGATGGCGACGCGCAGCCCACCGAAGGGGACGATGGTGCCGCCAGCCAGGCTAGCGATGCCAAGCACCGCGCCGGAGCCGGCGCCATCAGCCTTGCTAGGCGCGCTGAGCAAGTCGTGCGCGATGCGCTCGCCGGTGGGAATGAAGGGTCTTGTCTGGAATGAAACTCCGGTCGACGCCGCGAACGGCCCCACGGTGGGCGCCAACTGTCGTGGTTTCAACACGGCAGATGCCATGGGTAGGCTTATCAAATGTGGTTGGGGTCCGGAGGCGAGATCGGGAACAAGCGGAGAGGGACTCGCGATGTACCCAGGTTTGGGGCCCTCTGGGGGAGGTAAAACCCCTAGTCCTGCTTGATCTACTAGATGGATCTCACAAGGTGAATACAAGGTGCTCCTTGAGCTGTTTTGAGGAAGAAAAACTAGCTCTCAACTTCTCCTGGTTTTGTGTATGAGTGAGTGCATGGGGAAGAAGCTGCCCCTACATGGAGGGCTCCTCGGGGGTCTTATAGGCCGCCCCCCAGGGATACAATGGTAATGTTACATGGATGTGGGGCCTCGCTGTCCTCGTCTGGAGCCGGCCGTGGGACCCGCCGGTTGCCGAGTCAGCCGGGCGCGGGTCCAGGGAAGGCGCGGCACTGTGTCATGTCGTTGCTTGCGTCATGGAGTGGCTGACACCGACTGGCTACAGGACCGCTCCAGGTCGCCGCCGCCGACTCCGGGGCGTGGCCTCGGGGCGCATTGTAGCCATGCCTGCTTTGGTCGGGGCGACAGGTGCACTGTAGCCACGTTCCGCACCGAGCTGGAGCCGGCCCGGAGCCGAACGGCCGGCTGACGGAGCGAGCCGGACGGCGGGGCGCTTGCCACCCCGTCGTCTTGAAAGTTTGCTAGGTGTGGATTTCCCTACCCAAGGGTCATCCCCCCGACATCCAACACTTTTCCAACTAGCGTATGGGACCAAACTTTGGGAGCTCCTATACGGCGCTTTCAGCGCCGTTTGGTGCTCCTGGCGCTCGTATGCACCCCCTGGCGGGTCGGCCCAGCTATCTCAACAGACGCGAAAAAAAATATGATTCCAACACTAAATATGGGAGAGCTGGGAATCAAACACACATACCAACGCTTCGACGACTCAGCGCGATAACCACTAGAGCCCGACGCCTCAGCTGTCTACAATGGGAAAACATCGGTATGTAATACTTCTTTTTGGACAACATTAACACATACTCCCTCCGTCCCAAAATAAGTGTCTTAACCTTAGTACAACATTGTACTAAAGTTAGTACAAAGTTGAGACACTTATTTTGGGACGGAGGGAGTATTATGTACCCATATAAATCAATTGAAAAACAAATCATTTATTTGCAATAAAAATGTTCACCAGCATGGAAAAAAGTTAATGGAATTAAAAAAAGTTCATTGGTTTCGAAAAAGGTTCATCAAATTTTGAAAAAAGTTCATGAATTTGAGTAAAAGTTCATTAATTTCAAAAAAGTTCAACGATATTGAAGAAAAAGTTCATAGATTTTGAATAAAAATTCACAAATCTGAAAAAAGTTCATTGATTGTCAAAAAAAGTTCATTGATTTTGGAGAAAAGTTCACAAATCTGAAAAATGTTCATCGATTTTGAATAAAAGTTCATCGATTTTGGAGAAAAAAATCACAAATCTGAAAAAAGTTCCTTGATTTTCAAAAAAAGTTCATCGATTTTGAATAAAAGTTCATAGATTTTTAAGAAACATTCATAAATTTTAAAAAAAGTTCATCGATTTTGAAGAAACGTTCACAAATTTTTAAAAAAGTTCATCATTTTTAAAAACAGTTCATCAATTTTTAAAATAATCACAATTTTTATTCTAAAAAATCAAATCAAGTATTAAAATATGTTCACGTGTTGTAAACAAAGTTCATAAATTAGGAAAAAGTTCATCGATTTTGAAAAAAGTTCATCAAATTTTAAAAAAGTTCAGAAATTTCAAAAAGAGTTATCAAGTTTGAAAAAGTTCATCAAACTTGGAAGAAATATTCATCAAATTTGAAAAGCGTTCATCAATTTTAAGCTTGATTTGAAAAAAAGTTCATTGATTTGAAAAAACAGCCATAGAATTAGAAAAAGTCCATGCATTTTGAATAAAAATAAAAATAAAAAGAGAGTAAAAGAAAAGAAAAGAAATAAAAAATAAAGGAAAGACAGAACCAAAAAGGGAAATGGATAGAAGGAGTCGCAACGTGTGCGTTGACCGGAGTGGCTAGTGCACTTTGAACAGAAAGTGTAGGTTACGGGTTCAACTCACCGCGGGCGCGAGGTTTTTTTGCATGATTTTTGAAAAAGAAAACAGGGAAATGGGCCGGCCCAGCGCTGAGGGATATGTGTGCGCCCGTGTGCCGGTATCGAAGGAATGGGCGCCTTAAGCGCCGTTTAGGAAATGCCCCAAACTTTTTTCATGGGCTCATTTGAAATTTTAGAATTTGTTAATGGGCCAAGCCCGTTTATTTCTAACAAGTTGATGGGTAGACCTTAGAGATGCCCTTACTCCCCAAACTCTTAAGGCCCTGTTTGGTTTGTCGTTTTCTTTTCCAATACACCAGTAAAAAATACGGACCTCGACTCGTCGTTTTGTTTCACGACGAGAATTGCTGAGCGGCCGGTAAAATACAGGTGTAAAATAAACACCTCCATATAAGATTACAACGAATCCAAGCGCAGCCTAAATTCTTCTTTAGACCCGTTATTAAATTACGAGCCTCTGCAGGACAAGACCCAGGAATTGCCAGCATTGTGTTGCCTGATGCCTCTGGTTTGGTGTGGGAAGGGCAAGTGCAAAAATTATGGAGTGGTGGGAGTCTTTTCATCGTCGGGGATTGATGGTATCCTTATGTTGAGTTAACGACCATCTGTCCTGCAACAGTTGATCGTTTGGCAGCGATGGATCGATCATCGATGAACCCGGTGTGATCGCAAACAAGAAAAGGGGAGCGCAAGGAATCATCGCACAAGGACTAGAAACTAGGCTGTTGGCTGGCTCCGCCCGCCGACATCATCAGCATAACTGATGGAGCAACCGGTCGATCGGACGGGTGTGAAACCCAGAAGGCCGACGTTGGTGTCCGTGTGACCTGGACCGTGCATCGATCCGTAGTAGTCCAGCCCACCAGCGAGACCGTGTCCGTGTAGGCCCAGCACCGGCAGGTAGTTGTGACACAAGATGACACTACCGTATGCTTATTCAACCACTATTCTCTTCTTTGACTGCTCGATCCATCGCACCACATTCGCCACAGCCACAGCGACGAGCAAGGATATACTCCACAACTGGTTCACACGCGTGCATGGCATGGTTCAGAAAGACGCGCGGTTGCCGTTCCACAGCTCACCAAAGTCACGTTGCCCGCCTCGCTAGGTAGGAGCATCTGCATTGCGTCCGGTGCCTGCCTGGTCCGACCTCCGACGTGATGAATGTCATGTCACCGATGGAATTGCGGCCGCGATCTCGGCAAATTTGACAATTTTGACCTCTGGACGAAATCAATTCACAGAATGAACTGCCCGTGAAACTATTTCACTCCCCTGACCCTTTTGTGTAGCGCCCGCCACGCCGGCGCCACACCCTACGGTGCAGCACCTAGATCAGGGCGTTGCACGCCTTTCCACTGTGGCAGCCCCTGGGCCCGCACCCAGCAGTGCAGCGCCTCCGAGCTAGGCGCCACACATGTAAAGTGCAGCGCCTAAGATCTAGGCGCCACACATTTGAAGTGCAGCGCCTAGCGCGTAGGCGCTGCACTGTGACTTATCCAGCCACTTGGCTGGCCCCCCCTCCCCCACTCCCCCCACACCACACACTCTCCCACTCTCTCCCCGAGCTTTGCCCCCTCTCCCACTCTCTCCCCCTCTCAAATCCTCTCCCAAATCTTGCAAATTTGAAGAATTTGTCCGTGGATTTCGAAGTCAAACCCTCCCTCAAGGTAATCTTCTCCGATCCCCTTGTTTAGATCCAAGTAATGTTATCAAATTGCTCATTTGTTGCTAGTTTGGGGAAACCCTAGTTTTGTTTGGATCTAGAGATTTGCATGGAGATGTGAGATGTTTGTTTGCCAATTTCCTATGATTAGGCTTTGTTAGTATGCTAGGGTTATTCTTATGGGTGTTCTTATGTTGGTGCTAGGGTTAGGTTTAGGGCTAGGGTTATGGTTATGGTTAGGGTTATGGTTAGGGTTAGGGTTGTTGTTTGATATATATATTAGGGTTTGTATTCCGTGTTAATCCTTGGATTAGTACTCATGGAAGCAATGTGACCTTGTGTTGTTTGAATGCTTATAGGGATGGGAAGAACATGTGTGTTTGTTCAGCATGGGGACAAAGACGCCTTTTTGAAAGGCAATATAGAACCGGACCCGGATGAGCTTGACATGGTGTTTGATAGTAGTCCTAGCTATGCGGAGCTCTTGCAACAAGTGAGGAAAGATTTGAATTGGATGGACCCTAGTGATATCGTTGAGTTGGAGGGAAGGCATAATGTTGGTTTTGGAATGCACATCCGTTGGAAGACAATGCGTGTCAACTCGGAGCAACGTTGGGTTGCATACAAGGAGACGGTGGCCGAATCACTAGACAAGGCTCTTGAGTTATTTGCAACGAAGAAGGTTGATTCAAGTTTGCATTTGGACTTGAACCGGAACCCCTCCCCTTTGGTTGCTAGTAGCCCCCCACCCTTGAAGCGAGATGAAATTGTTGAACCTCTTTTGACCCAAGAAGTGAGGCCAACATTGAGCCCATTTACAAACAACCAAGATGAAGCTTTGCAAGAGGACAATGATGAGTATGCGGACGATGACAATGAAGTTGATCTCCATGACAACAATGTGGGTGATCTCGACAAATATCATTTGCAAGAGACAATGGACCATTCCATCCCTTTTTCCCGTGCATATGCATCGGACTCGGATGACGATGGTCCCGATGAACAAGTTGATGCGGAGGGGTTCACGGTGAAGGAGGCCGAAGCTTTCGAGAAGGTATTCGGTCGGGATCATCGGACTACATTGTTCAAGGATGTTAGTCTCGCGGATGAAGCCGTGGTAGATGGTGGCCAATGTGTATCTCTTGGGGTTAGGCTAAGCTCTCACCGTGATTTGGGAGACGACAAGAACCGGATTGCTAAAGGTTCTAAGTTCGAAACCTTGTTGGAATTGAAGATGTGGCTCGACAATTACTCGGTTACGCATTATCGTCCACACAAGGTGGTGAACTCGGACGTCAATGTGCGCTACACGGTTGCATGTGCATGTGAAGATGAAATATGTCCGTGGATTGTGCATGCAAGACCATGGAAAGGAGGTCCGTGGATTGTGCGTGCAAGACCATTTGCTTTGGTTGAGGTGGAGAACAATGACAACTAGGAGTGGTTTTTGCGTCTTTTGAGGACGAAGGTGTTACCCGCTCAGAGGGAAATTTGTGTCATATCGGATCGGCATCAAGGAATTCTTAACGCAGTGGAGATTGACATTCCCGGGCATGCTCCGTTGCACCATCGATGGTGCATGAGGCACTTTTGTTCGAACTTCTATAGGGCATGTGGCCTTAAGGAGTTGGCCGATGATCTTCAAGATTGTTGTCTCGCTTTCTCCGACAAGCGGTTCTCCACTTTGTTGAACAAATTGCTAGCACACAAAAAACTTGATCCCGGGGGTCAAGACTTTCTCAATAGGCACATTCAATACCGGAACAAGTGGGCACGTGCTTTTGATGAAGATGGCCGGAGATACGGTCAAATGACAAGCAATATGGCCGAATGCTTCAATAGGGTGCTCAAAGGTGCACGTGGATTACCCGTGACGGCAATAGTTCAATACACATTTGACAAGATGAATGCGTACTTTGTAAAGTACTCGATGGAAACGGATGCACAGATAGCGGGTGAGAACCCGCGCAAGTACAAGTACAAGTTCCCACCCAAGGTTGATGAATGGTTGGTATTTCAATCACGGAAGGCGGACTTAGAAGAAGCTATATTATATGACAACGAAGAGTGGAAGTACGAAGTGAAAGAGCCAGGAGGAACCACAAACGATGGCCGGCAACATGGAGGTCGGGCTTTCAAGGTATCGTTAACACAATGTGATTGCACTTGCGGGAGGCCATTGTTGCTTCATCTCCCATGCTCACACTTGTATACCGCCGGTCGCGTTAGGAATGTGGACATCAATCACCCGTGCACCGTGAGGGAGTCGGAGTTCTCAATCATGACGGTCAAGAAAACATGGGCTCCCCGCTTACACCCGTACTTTGACCAATCACAATGGCCGGAGTATCATGGAGTTCAACTATGGCCGGATCTGGAGTTGAAGGTTGTTAAACGGGGTAGACGTAAGACAAAGCATCTTAGAAGCGACATGGACGGATGGGGCCATGGTGGCCGCCGCGAAGCGGGCAACGACCAATTCCAAGAGCCTCGTGAGAGCTCCCGTTGTGGGGAGTGCAAAGGTCATGGCCACAACAAAAGAAAATGTACGAAACCAAGGAAAAGGTCCAAGAAAAATGATGCAAGCACAAGCCAACAAGGAGCTACACAAGGGAGCCAACCAAGTGGTAGCCAACAAGTGCCAAGCCAACCAAGAGGTAGCCAACAAGTGCGAAGGCAACCACGTGGTACCCAACAAGTGCCAAGGCAACCAAGTGGTAGCCAACCTAGTGGTAGCCAACAAGTGCCAAGGCAACCAAGTGGTAGCCAACAAGTGCCAAGCCAACCAAGTGTTAGCCAAAGAGGATCTAGGCAACAAAGAGGTCGGCAACTAGGACTTACAAGAGGCTGTGGTGGTGGTAGAGCTCGTGGTGGTGGTCTAGGCCTTGGTGATGGTCTTGGCCTTGGTGGTGGACTTGGCCGTGGTGATGGACAAGGGCAAGTTCGTTATAGAGGAATGTTTGGAAACCTCGATGGACCATTTCCGTATGTTCCTCACTAACTATAATGTTTCATATGTTCTTGTTTTTCATATGTTCTTATTTTTCATATGTTATTGTTTTACATGTGCTTCTATTTGTTCTTATTGTCTTTACTAACCATTATGTTTCACTCATTGTAGGTATGGCGGCTTCCCAACCCAACAAACCAACAATGAAGGAGGATGGCGAAGATGATATGGCGGGATGGTGGGAGAAGGCTGCGAAGAAGCTTAGAGAGGAGGATGTAGCCAAGCTAAAGAAGAAGAAGGAAGAGGAGCTTGAGGAGAAGAGGAAGGAAAGAGAGAGAGCGTCAAATGAGATGTGTGCTAGGGAGCAAGCGTTGGTGAGGAAATGTGAGGAGGCACAGAAGAAGCGTCAAAAGGATTTTGAAGAAAGAACCATGAAGCTTTGGGCAATTGCAGCTGAAAAAAGAGAGAGGGAGAATCAGATATTCATGGAGAGGGTGGTTAAGGAGGCTCACCTCATAAGGAAAAGGGAGGAGGAAGAGGAAGAAGAGAGGAAGAAGAAGAAGGGAAAGGGGCCTTGCTCTACGCAATAGAGCTATGTCATCCTCTTCGATTTGGTTGTGAACTACTATGTGTCATGAACTACTATGTCTCCTCCTCGATTTGGTTGTGAACTACTATGTGTCGTGAACTACTATGTCTCCTCCTCGATTTGGTTGTAAGAACTACTATGTGTCGTGAACTACTATGTCTCCTCCTTGATTTGGTTGTAAGAACTACTATGTGTCGTGAAGTACTATGTGTTATGAACTACTATGTGTCGTGAAGTACTTTGTGCATATGTTGTCTTCACAGTTGTTTGCTTGCTATGTATCAATCCTACTTCACATCACCTTACTATGTCTGCATATGCTAAAAAATTCACTAAGTCCAAGTGCAACGCCTAGCTCATGGGCGTTGCACTGTACAGTGTGGCGCCTCCAATCAAGGCGCTGCACAAGTCTGTAGCTATCCAGAGAGCAACAGAAGGCAGGGCAAGTTACAGACCTGTGTGGCGCCTAGCGTGGAGGCGCCACACTGTATAGTGCAACGCCCACGGGCTAGGCGCTGCAATGTACAGTGCGGCGCCTCCAAGCTAGGCGCCACACAAGTCTGTAGCTATCCAGAGAGCAACAGAACGAAGGGCAAGTTACAGACCTGTGTGGCGCCTAGCTGGGAGGCGCCACACTGTATAGTGCAATGCCCACTCGCTAGGCGCTGCACTGTACAGTGTGGCACCTCGAAGCTAGGCGCCACACAGGTCTGTAGCTATCCAGAGAGCAACAGAACGTAGGGCAAGTTACAGACCTGTGTGGCGCCTAGCGTGGAGGCGCCACACTGTATAGTGCAACGCCCACGATCTAGGCGCTGCACTGTACAGTGTGGCGCCTCCAAGCTAGGCACCACACAAGTCTGTAGGTATCCAGAGAGCAACAGAAGGCTTGCCTCCAGTTTGGGCCAAAAAATTCGCTAAGTGTTTGTGTGACGCCTAGATGGGAGGCGCCACACTTTACAGTGCAACGCCCAAGCTCTGGGCGCTACACGGTAGAGTGTGGCGCCTCCCAGCTAGGCGCCACACAAACACTTAGTGTTTTTTTGTCATTCAGACTGGGTCATTTTCAGGCACAGTTCAACATTTCGTATAATAAACAGTAAGGATCAAAAAGTGTTCAACAAAGACAGCATTTCCTAGAATGACCATCACAAGAAGTTCAACATTACTAACACAACTCCAAGTTCAACGACATAACAAGTTCCACATCACTAAGAGCTACCACAACTTCAAGTTTAACATAGAGCTACCACAACTTCAAGTTTAACATAGAGCTACCACCACTCCAAGTTAAACGACATAACAAGTTCCACATTACTAAGAGCTACCACCACTCTAAGTTCAACATTATAAATAGAGGATGATGACTAGTGCCTTCCGCGCTTGCTGGCTCCTCCCCCCCTCTTGATGCTTATCTTCTTCACCTTCCTAGGAAGAGGAACCCGCTCCGGCTCCGGCTCCGGTTCCTCCACGTCATCCAAATAGTCATCCAAAGCCGCCATCCGCGAGGTGCCGACCGTCCTTTTGCCTCTTTGGGTGAAGTCTTCAGGTGTGTACTTCTTGAATCCCTTCCAAGGCTTTAACTCGTATGCAGACCGAACCTGGTACATCCCCAAGGTCATATCATCAGCAACCTATGCATCAACAAAAGATATGGAAAGACCGTGTGTGAGGATATAGTTAGCAATGCATCAACAATTGGATTTATGCTCATGCCATACCTCTTGGGTGACCACACCCACATCCTCATCCTCCAAATGATCACCATGGCCCTGGCCCGAAGTGGGATCTGATGGTGTCACCGACCTAGACCGTTCTGGTGATACATACTCGGGGTCACGACAACCGAAAAGGTTTGATAGCCGCCTTAACTTTTGGCCCTGGCGCTGCAACATGTACAAGTGAATGAGACATGGAATGTAGCAACACATGTTAAGTGCTAGTTTGAAAGAGATGTGAACCTTAATGAATGCTCGAAGTGCCCCTTCCCCATCGCTTTTGCCAGCCGGGGTTGTTTCCAGAATAGTCTCGGTCTCATCAGCTGCTTTCTTGATCTAGGCACGCTATGAACAGAAACGGTATCAAAGTGTTAGGCAAGCGAAGATGTGAATAGTGCGAATGGAAAAGCAAAAAGGGCAAATACCACAAAGTTCATCATTGGAGCTGAAGGGATCACTGAGTTGCCTTTCCTGACTAATGCGTTGTACTGGTGCTAGGCTACCTCATCAAACACGGTGGGTTCTTCCAAAATCTCCTCAGCATACGCCGGCTTGCATACCTCCACACGGGTACATGCAAGAAACCATGTGAGATAGTTGTTGAACGCGACCGGGCAGTGCTCACGAAGCTGGGCTCGTTTTCCAGCCCTAGCTTGCTCCACACAAAGCGCGAACTGCACAACATACTTCCTGTGATACTTGGCCCAATCCTTGATCTTCCGCTGCTTTTTCCTATCCAACCTGCAAGTTACAAACAGAATATTAGCATCATCGAAACCGCCGAGAAGCTGCTAAGTGCTCAAGGTTAATTATATCTTACGCGTGTAGCAACTTGTCCGTGTCCTCCCACTCCGGCGGGTGTGGTTGGAACAAACCAAACTGGCAGAACACCCGATGTGGCAGGTGAAGCTCAACCGCCCAGTTGCATATCAGTGGGCACCGCATATGCCAGAGATCCCTATCCCTAGTGCACATCGGATTCAACCTGAACTCTATAGGGTTACCAAAACTCTCTCCTTGTCCATACGGCTCCCATTCCACCTGCAAAATGGGATAGAATGCAAAATAGATATTGAGTTACGATACAAGCATGATAATCACTTATGCAATGTCGATTCACCTGCTCAGGCGTGATCGCGTCCAGCTCGCTCTTGTACAACTTGTACATGACCGAGGGATCATCCGTCGTCTCATTTAACACATCCCACTTGTGAGCCCAAGTGGGGAGCCGTAGTGGGTCGTCTTTGTCGTCCCAATCCTCGTACTTCACGGTCTTCGGTCGTCCAACCGGCAAACGCTCCCAGCTCCATATGGAAAGTGCGAGCAGACAACCACCAATACCACCAGATTGCCTACAACAGGCTTCGTCCAACTGCATATAAAAGAGAACATGGTTGAATTAACAGCAAGAGCGCATTGATAATGTATCAATGAAGTGAAAAGGAAACAACTTCATACCTGTCGATACAAGTAAGCCAGTGTTGCCGAACCCCAACTCCATTTGCTATCGAAGACGGTCAACACCTTCAGCCACATCCATGGAGCATTCTTGCCTGTGCCATCAGCAAACATAGTCCTGGATATCACGTACCACATGTAGACACGAGCATATGTCTTGACCGTGTCCTCATTAGCATCCTCAGGGCAAGTACTAAAGTGCGATGTAATCCACGTGAAAGGAGCACCGGCTGCGACTCTTTCCTTCTTCTTGTCTTCTGCTTCTGGTTCCCCAGGCTCTGGAGGAACCATACCGATAAGGGCATGCATCTGCGCGCGCCACCCATCAGAATCGGTGTTCATACATAAAGGGTTCCCATCGATAGGAAGACCGGTGATCATAGCAATATCCTGGAGCGTCACGGTCATCTCCCCGGTCCGAAGATGGAAAGTGTGTGTCTCCGGCCTCCAATGATCAATAAGCGCGGTGAGTGCTGCAGCATTGTTGGGTGGCGTCGACCGGCTGGCCAACTGAATGAAAGGGAGAAGTCCTGTCTCCCTTACATACGGTGTGTACCGCTCATCATAGCGCATCCATCCAAGGGTGACCCCGTGAGACCGAAGCTTCAGAGGTGCAAGCTCCTACAAACAAACAAATCATAACATTACATATGGGGCATTTGTGTTTGAAATAAATACGAAATTCATAACACCGGCCACTTTCATTATTACCCGCTGCTCCACCGACATAGCGTACGACCGGTGTTGTTTGTCCCAGTGATCATCGAGAAGCCAAACCATCCTAACAATTTCAACAAAGCATTCTTGTCAACACGATTATCTTTTCAATTCAAAAAAACTAAAGTAGGCCTACTAGATGCAAAATTCAAAGCATATGTATCCAAAGCATTCTTCTCAATACGAGTATAATTTCAGTACAAATAAACTAAACTAGGCCTACTTCATACAAATAACTTTTCCATAGAAATAACATGTCAATATATGTATCCAACCATATCTTTTCAATAAAATAAACTAAACTAGGGTTCCACAAATCAAACAAACAAGGGTTGTAATACATGCAAAATTCTAATACATGCAAGATTCAAATCTAATCAAATCAAACAAGGATTCCCCAAATCTTCAAAATACCATATTTTCTATGGATAGAAAGAAGGGGATCGGAGGAGAGTACCTTCTAGAATGGATTGGTGAAGAAATGCAGGAGAGGGGATTGAGAGGGGGAGAGGAGGAAGCCGCCGGCGCGCCTGTTCTGTAACTCCTCCTGGAACGAATGGGTGGGGTGGGGGGAGGGGGAGCGGGCGGCTGGCATTTAAGTCACAGTGCAGCGCCTAAGGTCTAGGCGCTGCACTGCTGGGTGCGGGGCCCAGGGCTGCCACGGTGGACAGGAGTGCAACGCCCCAGAGGTAGGCGCTGCACCGTAGGGTGTGACGCCGGCGTGGCGGGCGCTACACAAAAAGATCAGGGGAGTGAAATAGTTTCACGGACAGTTCATTCTGTGAATTGATTTCGTCCCGAAGTCAAAATTGTCAAATTTGCCCGCGATCTCATCTCATCATCGGCCGTTGCCTTTGCGTTGGCCTCATCTCACATGTGAATCGATCGGCTCCGGTGTCTGGACCAGCTCCCTCGTCGTCAGCGTCACCACACGTCCACACCGCAACCGGACGACCCAGGGCATTGACATTTTTGCCAAGCCGACGTTTTTTTTTGCCAAGCCGACGTTTATACTCGTACACTACTTACGCGCGTGCATTGCAGTAATCCCCCGGTTACCACCGCCCTTGGGCAGCACTAGGCTAGGCTGGTGTTTACTTCAGTGCAGTGTGTGACCTGCGCTGCTATTCCGAATTTTTTTACTCTCTTCGATCCATATTAATTGTCGCTGATTTAGTACAAACAGTATTATTTGTTTGATTTTACTGTTTATAAAAAAGATGCCCGGATTTAAGGATCTGTTAGAGCATGATTAATAAGAAAGCCCACTACTGGCTATATAGCAAGGCCATGTCACATAAAGCCTTCATTAAAGCCCACTAATACAATAGCTTGGCTGTAGACTAGCTATTGGAATAACTATACCATTTAATACTTGCATGCAAAGGGAGGCAAGGAAGGCCACGTGATTGGGGGAGGGAATGAAAAGTCTGCGTTTTAGCTTTCAGGCTAGTCATAGTGGGAGTAACTTAGGTAGTAACATAACACATTCCAAAATAATTTTGCTTATGTGGCATGGAGTTAATGAGGAGAGAGATGCTTGTGGTAACATATTATGTTACTGTAACATAACACACCCCGAGGTAAAATGAGTCTATAGCTCAATTAATGAAGGCTTGCATGTTATTATCTATATGTTACTATCCAATACGAAGGTAGTAATATAGACTAGTAACATATGCATGTTACTAGTCTATGTTACTCCCCACTATGACCAGCCTCACATGGCTGCATGCGAGCTACCTTTTCTTGTTTCTAGCGCTTCAGCCGGCTGCAAGTGAAGCGCCCGCTTCCTTCTCTTTCCTCTTTTCTCTCTCTTCCAAGTAGGATTCTGATGACATGGAATGGCTTATAGCCTGTTGACTGGGATCTATTGTACTTGCTCTTAGCAGTATATACACTACTACTAGTAAAAATATATGTGCAAAGCTCCAGACTGTTGAGCAAATCTCGGTAGGATTTGTGATGCAATCGATCGGGTCCCTATTGTCCACTGAATTCCTGCTTTCCAAACTAGCCAGCATCTTGCATGTCTTGAGGCGATTTAAAAAGGAACAAGACGACGACGGCGGTCAAGACTTTTTAGCATGCTCATGGTCCATGAGCTGATCTTGTCTGTCAAAATAGTGCATAGTTAAGGGACTTCAGTGTCTTATTGGCCAGACTTTTCAGCTCACAAGATGATAACGAGGCCTGTCCTCTGCTGTCTTTGTCTCTTGCTGTGTTCAATCCATGGCTGCAAGCATGCATCCACGCAGACGCAGACTGCATTTCTTTCTGTGGCGTCGTCCCATCTGCTGGACCTTCAATCAGTGATGCTTCATTGCACTCGCCGATACATAAATATAAGTAATCCGTGACTCCGCTGACACTCACATTACACCAGGTGAGTATACAAATGCTTGGGCTGCAGTGTGTACAGACGTCTTCAGATACCACCGAATACAGGTAGGTGTCCGGGTTGAATTCCTTGCTACACAGGACAATGCAAAAGACAGGTCCAGCGAAAAGTGCATTGCCAATTTGTTGGCAACTAGTGTCTTACGCCACGTTATTAGATCTGACTTTGCTTCATCATAATTATAGTTGACGGAATCCTTTAAGATGCCCATGTACTACTATATCTTCAGTTGTGAATGCTGAAATGTTATCACATTGGTCAAGTCAGTGTTGCAGCTGGAATTTACTACTACGTAGGAGTAGTAGCAATGATCTGCAGTTTGTACATTCAAAGGATGCAACATCAGTGTATAAATAACAAACAAACACGTTCAAGGGTGAGGAGAAGATATGTATGTGAAGGGTGGATCTCTTGAAAGCGAAATTTATGTTGTCAAGGTGAAGAAAATGCATATGTTCAGTTTTTGTTTGACTTTGCCTCATCTGCACCGCAAGGATTTCAAGGCGATGCCATGTGCAGTATGTAGTATTCATACTGTTGCATGCAACTAATGCTGGAGCAATTTAATCCTCTCTTCATCTGAGACATTCAGCGAAGTAATGCTGAAACAGGAATAGAGCTTTGCTACATCTCTGTTTTTTGGGGGCAGGCGGCGGTGTCTCTGATGCCGCAGGGCGGCCTTTTTTCCCCCCTGTGAAGGTGTCTCGCCCTTCGCTACGCAAGCTCAAGACTTCCCATGGCGGCCGATGTGTTGCGGCGAGCTTACTGCTCTTGGTATTGTCTCGGTTCATCTTTGCTCTGTTTTGGCGCAAGAAGCCTCCTCAACTGGTTAATCGTTCTGATTTCCGTGGCGGAGCCCTCAGTCAAGGTTCGTGTTGTGGCACTCGTTGATTGTGGATGCTCCTGAGTAGCGCCGTGGGGCTCGGGTGCGCACGCCAGTGGTGCGTTGGGTCTATTGTAACGTTCTGGTATTGTGATCCTTCGACGATACCCCACATCTACTTGTGTCTGTCATGTGGTGGTTCCCCGGTTTGCTAGCTAGGCGGGCATGTCTTGGGTGTCCCTTTTTCTCTCGTCTTTTTTTCTTTCTTCCTGCTTCATGTATGGTTTTCGGCCCGGTTTTTCTTATAAATGGGTCAATTTGTTCAGGTTTTCGATCCGGTTTTCCTTATAAACTGGATCAGCCAAAGCCAAGGAGGTAACTTCATGGTGTTTGGCCGCTTTTGAGCAATATATTCAGGTGGGAGAGCTCTCCCCCCGGTGATTCCTCAAAAAAAAAAACATCTCTGTTTTTTTAGATGAACCTTACTACATCTCTGTTGAGCTGCGCGATCTTAAACTGATGGCATTTGGCATCACCTACACCCTCCCTTTCGATTTATAGGGCTTATCTCAAAATTTTAGTGCCTCAAATTAATAGTTTCCAATTACATGTTCAGATTTCAAGGTGCATTAAATCATTGCATATAAAGATTAAGAGAAATTTGACCAATGTATGTAGAAGTTCTTGGTCATTTATTATTCTTGCATGCATGCATTGCAATTAATGCATTGGTAAATACAACTTTTTGAAGAAAACGAGCACATTAATTGAATAATTTTGTAAACTAAAAAATCCATCACTTACCATCTATCTTGGTTGGTGAGATTTTTGAATTGAGCCCTATAAACTGGAAGAGAGGTAGTAAGATCCAGCAGCTGATGCAAGCGAAGAAGTCGCAGCTAGGCACACTGTTCTCTCTGTCCAAATCACACAAAAAAACTGGTTTCACAAAGTGCATCCATTTTGTTGAGTGCACACTTGATGTTCCTTTTTCATGTGACAAGGAATTGGATATACATCACGATTTGCACTTCTAGGAAGAAATCATGAGTCGTCCTTGTCAATTCGGCCGCGGAAGATTATCTGCGACCAAGTTTGCTCGGAAATCATAAGCTAGCATGTCAGCATGAATTGCTTGCTGCATCATTTATGCAGCACCGTGTTTGCCATCTCTGCAGTCTGAATCTTTCAGAAAATGCCAAGCTTAATGTCGTTGTTCAGTCACCTTATCGATCAGCATGGCTTGCTTGTTGGACCAAGCAGCTTGCTAGACAAAGTGGCGATTTAAGCTGTGCGTTTTTAATCATTCACATTGTAGCGTCTGAGAATTGTAATTCCTTTTGATTTTTCATGTAGTCAATTTTTCTGTCAGGATTTAAGTTTGTTTTTTCGAAATGGCTGTCAGGATTCAAGTCGTCATACTTGCTTTGACCTTTTGGGCCTTGTTCCAAGAATCTTGAAATGGATGCACCAAACTCTGCCAATAATATCCCCAAAAAAAAAACTCTGCTAATAATTATTCTACTGTCCGGCAATGTGCAATCGCTTATACCAGCAAAGCGTGGACACATGCACACGCGCTTCTTCTTATGAGCGGTGGCCATAAGAAAAGGACACATAGAGTCATGGACACTTCTAACATGCCCATGAGCGTGCAGGACCCACAGTGGATGCGTGAGGTCTTGTCTCACACACACATCGAAGATAACAGTAGAATGGTAGATCTCTGTGGACACTCGCCACACAAGGCTTGAGTAAACCATGGTTGGTTTGGGAGGCGATGCATCACGTCGGACAACAGTGAGTGAAAGGAGGCCACCTGATGGAATGCTTAGTGCATCTCTAACGCGGATCAACAAATCGGTCCCATACGTTTGGAGTCGGACATTGCTAGTCCTTCAACGCGGATCAACAAATCGGGTCGGACCCATTCAGATGTCATAAATTTCTAGCCAAGCTTCAAATGGGAGGACTCCTCGGGAGTCTGACACGTCGGACTCCGACACCCTAAATCCATCCAAAATCGAGTCATCCCCCACTTTTCCTGCGCCAAACCCCGCCCTCTTTGCCTTGATCATCGCTGCACCTGCTTGTTTCGAACTATTCCACTGTCCATCGTTGCCGCCATGGATCCACTGAAGCCCATCACGAGGTTCGTCGTCCCATAGGGCCCGGAGCAGTCTGACGGCACGGCCGTGTCAGCGCAACGGCAAGAGCGGCATATGGAGGAGAACACGAAGAAGGTGCGGGAGACCACTCAGACAGGAACTCCTTCTCCACTGCAGACCATCGTAAGTGGTGTCGTTTGGGCAATCACTGCCTTGGTCTGCCCAGTATGAGGCGCCGCACTACTTCGCCGCCCAGCAGTATGGCCAGTCCGACGCATAGCAATCTCTGTGGAACTCCGCTACCTCATTCACCTCCAACCACCCTCTACCGTATACCGTCGACCTCTACAATGACTATGTGTTCACCGAGTCGTCGACTCCCGTCCGGTCGCGGTTTTGTCCGAGGCATTGACGATACACCATTCAAGAAACCATCAACAAGTATTGCAATGCGTATGCACAAACGGCAAATCGATGCCCAAGTGGATGTCACTCCTCTATCTCTACTACCTCCGTCCCGGTTTATTGGTCATTTTCATATTTCGTGTTAAATTTTGACCTTTGATTTAACTAACAAAATGTCAATGCATGTCACAAAAAATAATATCGTTAAAAACTATGTTCAAATACGAATCCAACGATGTAACTTTTGATGACATGCACTAATATTTTATTAGTTAAATATATGGTCAAAGTTTGACACAAAATAGTAAAGGACCAATAAACCTGGAAGGAGTACTGCATTGAAGATGCCCTTGTCGACTGAATTTTTTGGGTTGGGACTATACTTTTTCTGCCTGATAGGTAGCAGTAGTGGTTAGGCTCGATTAGCCCGCGGGTTGGTGCCTAGTCGTAGCACATGCACGGGCCTAATTCATGCGCATTGTCATCTGGATCAGATCGACTTTCACTTGGCAATCGAATCGAGTACTAACAGCGGAATCAGCATATGTACAGCACACGTACCGCTTACGTTGAAGAAAAGGAAAGGGAAAAAGCTCCGGATGGAGTCCTGATTTTAGATCAGGTGACGTCTGAGTTGACAAGCTCCACTGCTTTTGAGGAAAATGGAAAACTCCACAAATGGGCCAATGGAACTTCCACACCTGCAGCTTTGCACAGAATCAAAGCAAGTACAACTTTCTTAGGGAGCTCGAATGTTAGAGGTAACAATTGTAATAGACGATGGCGATGTCTTGGTGTCGTATTCCTCTTTGGGCTTCGTCTTTGGAGTTGGTCACTGGCGAGCGGGACGAGTGGAAGGCAGCGGAGTTGGCGTCGAGACTTCTATGACAACGATGATGGGGGAGCGATGTTGAAGACACGACATTGGTTGAGGTAGTCGGCTCTTCTCTGACGTGTCAGCGGGTTTGCCTCGGCTTGTTCGTTGCTGTGAAGTCAAAGCACCGGTGACGTGGTCCCGGTGGTGTACGATGACGGGCGGCGGTTGGTTGTTCGGCGGTCTTTTGCGGTGCCAGTCGTGTCTAGTTTTTCTTCGTAGTTCTTTGTCAGAGTCGGAGCTGTGTAGTCTGGTCGTTGATGGCTGGGTTCTGGTGCGGATCCTCATGTTGCTCCGCACGACCTCTACAATGTGGGTTGAGTCGACGATCGCCTACGGCGAAGTCGGAGTCGTTTGCTTAGTGTTTAGGGATGACGATGACGCCTCTAGGGAGGAGTGATGACGTTGACGCCTGCGTACAATCTCTGCTAGGCCCTCATTGAAGTGGTGTGAGTGGGGTATCCTATGTGTGTCGCTCAACGGTTGTGATTGATTTTTGTTTGTTTTTCATAATTAACCAGACGATTTGGTTTTTGCTCGGTTTTTCTTAATTAACCGAGCAACTTTTTTTTCTTAATGAATTACCGGGGCAACTTGGTTTTCGCTCAATTTTTCTTAATCAACTGAGCAACTCTTTTTCTTAATGAATTAACCAGGCAACTTGGTTTTCGCTTGATTTTTCTTACTTAACTGAGTAATTCTTTTTTCTTAATGAGTGCAGAAATTCTGCCATTTAAAAAAAACCCCAGTTCAACAGCTACGGCCATGCATGTAGGAGCACGCACGTAGTACTCGGCCCGTGCATCTTTCTTTCCTGCCATCCATTTTGCCTCTAGAAAGCTATACATAGTATATACATTTTTTGTTCGTGTCGGGTTGACCTGTGTTCCAAAAGTTCTTCATCCACATCACTATGCTATGTACTATGCAGGTCATAATGGTTGAGGTGTCATCTGTGATGGATTTTTTTTTTTGGAGTGTGATGTTTAGGTTTGACTAAAGTGTCATCAAAGCTAAGTATCGAAACAAGTAGTAGCATCAACGGAGCAATTAGTTAGGGTGCACTTTTGGAATGGACAAGCTATGCTATAAGAACACATAAAGGCAGAACAGAGCAGATGCTACTAGTTCAATTATTTGCAAGTAGTACACACTGCAAAAATGGTCTAGATCGATATTATAGTAACGGTGGACGGGAGTGAACGAAGAGGATTAGCTTACCAAACTAGTAGAAGCTTCATACATATCTTTCGTGCACCCGCAAAACAACAAAAGAAGAGGAATCCATTGGGAAAGTGTTCTGTGGTAACCAATCTCCTTTGCCCACCACACCTATCTCCGTATAGATATCAAAATCTTCTTCTCTCAATGAATTTGACAGTTCTTCTGTCAATATTTTAAAAAAATTATTTCATGTAACAAAGAAATGTAAGAAAATTAGGATATAGTATATGAGCAGCTACGTATGCAAGCCCTATTTCAGCCGGTGCGGCCCTGAGTAACATAATTCTGGTCAATGGGAAAATGATTGGAGCGTACTTTATTTTAACACATTATAATGGAAGTCGCTCTCATACACAAAAATACACTCACCCCTATGTACACATATACACATACCCTTTTCCTATGAGCATTTTTAAGAGATTGAGCCGGCATATCATCTTGAGATTTTACGAAGTCACCACATGCGCACATCTACTCTCACTGAACGAACATCGCCGGAAGCCTGAAATAAATATAGGATAGTGTTTTTTTAGAGAGGGAATGTCAACATATTATTGATTAAGCAACTAAGTCATAAAGGGTCTTCCGGATACAACGTGGAGCAGAATGAAAAAGACAAAGCAAAGTAGAGTTTTTTTCAAGACATGACCAACATGGGTCATGACATTACTATGCCGATGAACGTGCTTGAAAGCCGAAGAAGTGAAGACTAGGGTCGCCTGCTTGATATCATTCACAACACAATCAACAGATCGGTCGCGAGTCCTCCAATTGATCTTTTGCACCAAAGAAAGGCAATCTGAAGCGAAAATCACATGAGTGAGTCTTCATCTTGTGCAGCAGGACCGCCCGTTGGAGGGCCAAAGCTTCCGCCATCTCAGGATCAAAGGAGCCAGTCAATGGCTCAGAGCACGCCACAATGAATTGTCCTTTATGGTTCAGAGCAACCACACCCACCCCGGACTTGCTGATATCAGTAAAAATGGCAGCATGCAAAAAAGTTAAGGCAATACCTGGCGACGGCGGAGACCATCTAGAGATAGAAGCAGGGTCCTCACAACTATGATCAGGGTTTGGCTTAAACATCTGTGTCAGGATAATGTCAATAAAGGTACAAATTCCTGCAAAGATCGTATGAGGGTAAGGGGTTTGGGTTTCATTTCTTGCAGCATTCCTAGCATCCCAAATGTGCCAAATCATCACCGCTAAAACAATAGCTTCCCGGTCTGAAGCATGTTGGAGGAGGTCGAACAACCACTGTTTGGTGATTTAAACTCAGCACGATGCAGCTTGACACCAAAACAGGATTTGACCTCTTTCCAAATTTGGTGGGCATGTGTAATGTCTATCAATTGCATAGGGTTTAGTCATAGCACTCTGGTGTAAATATACCAATTGAGTACCGTTCCCATCATAGGAGCAGGTGGCGAGTGCTTCTGTCGCACATGAGTTATCACAGGTCTCATATGAATTGATTGTTTTGGTATCTACAAGGATTATGGTTTTGGCTGAAGACAAGTAATCTAGGGGTGAAATAAAGCGGATGAATATAAGGTTTCTACAAGAGAACGTAAACGTAAGGAACCAAAAATAATCTGTGATTTTCCTGCAATGGAGATGAGTTCCAAAGTCAACCACAGGATCATGAGTGATAAACCCTCCTGAAAACCTTCCAATGACAACCACCATCGTGGAGCCATAGGAAGCCATCCGGCCAACTGGATCTGGATTGCACTGATACTTCTCCAACGTATCTATAATTTTTTATTGTTCCATGTTATTATATTATCTGTTTTGGATGTTTTATATGCATTAATATGCTATTTTATATTATTTTTGGGACTAACTTATTAACCCAGAGCATAGTGCCAGTTTCTGTTTTTTTCCTTGTTTTTGAGTTTTACAGAAAATGAATATCAAACGGAGTCCAAACGGAATAAAACTTTACGATGATTTTTCTTGGACCAGAAGACACACGTAGGACTTGGAGAGGAAGTCAGAAGAGTCCCGAGGGCTCCACAAGCCCTCAGGGCACGCCCTAGGGGGCACCTCCCTGGCTTGTGGGCTCCACGGGAGTCCTCCAACCCTAATCTTTGGCCTATAAATTCAGAAATATTCCCAAACGACCAGAAGCGTCCACCAAAATACTTTTCCGCCGCCGTAACCTTCTGCACCCGTGAGATCCCATCTTGGGGCCTTTTCCGGTATCCTGCCAGAGGGGGATTCGATCACGGAGGGCTTCTACATCAGCTCTATTGCCCTTCCGATGAAGCGTGAGTAGTTTACCACAGACCTACGTGTCCATGGCTAGTAGCTAGATGGCTTCTTCTCTCTCTTTGATTCTCAATACCATGTTCTCCTCGATGTTCTTGGAGATCTATCCGATGTAATATTCTTTTGCGGTGTGTTTGTCGAGATCAGATGAATTGTGGATTTATGATCAGATTATCTATGAATATTATTTAAATCTTCTCTGAATTCTTATATGCATGATTTGATATCTTTGTATTTCTCTTCGAATTATCGGTTTGGTTTGGCCAACTAGATTGGTTCTTCTTGCAATGGGAGAGGTGCTTAGTTTTGGGTTCAATCTTGCGGTGTCCTCACCCAGTGACAAAGTAGGGGTAGCGAGGCACGTATTGTATTGTTGCCATCAAGGGTAAAAAGATGGGGTTTTCATCATATTGCTTGAGTTTATCCCTCTACATCATGTCATCTTACTTAAGGCGTTACTCCGTTCTTTATGAACTTAATACTCTAGATGCATGCTGGATAGCGGTCGATGTGTGGAGTAATAGTAGTAGATGCAGAATCGTTTCCGTCTACTTGACACGGACGTGATGCCTATATGCATAATCATTGCCTTGGATATCGTCATAACTTTGCGCTTTTCTATCAATTGCTCGACAGTAATTTGTTCACCCACCGTATTATTTGCCTTCAAGAGAGAAGCCTCTAGTGAAACCTATGGCCCCCGGGTCTATTTTTCATTATATATTTTCAGATCTATAAACCAAAAAAACCCAAAAATACCTTGCTGCAATTTATTTACTTTTATTTTGTTTTACGTTTTAGTAATCTTTTATATCTATCTCTATCAGATCTCACCTTTGTAAGTGACCGTGAAGGGATTGACAACCCCTTTATCGCGTTGGGTGCAAGTGTTTGATTGTTTGTGCAGGTGCATAGATTGGGGACTTGCTTGTATCTCCTACTGGATTTGATACCTTGGTTCTTAATTGAGGGAAATACTTATCTCTACTTTGCTGCATCACCATTTCCTCTTCAAGGAAAAAACCAACACAAGCTCAAGAAGTAGCAGGAAGAATTTCTGGCGCCGTTGCCGGGGAGATCTACATCAAGCCTACCAAGTACCCACCATAAACTCTCATCTCTTGCATTACATTATTTGCCGTTTGCCTCTCATTTTTCTCTCCCCCACTTCTAAAACGATTTTCAGAAAAATACAAAAAGATTTGCCATTTTATTCGCCCTTCTTCCATTCGTCTTTTCATTTGCTTTTTGGTTGCTCGTGTGTTAGATTGCTTGCTTTGTCACGATGTCTTAAGAAAATACCAAGTTGTGTGACTTTTCCAATACTAATAATAATGATTTTATTAGTACTCCGATTGCTTCCGCCACTAGTGCGGGATCTTATGAAATTAATGCCGCTTTGCTGAATCTTGTTATGAAAGATCAATTTTCCGGCCTTCCTAGTGAAGATGCCGCATCCCATCTAAATACTTTCGTTGAATTATGTGATATGCAAAATAAGAAAGATGTGGATAATGATATTGTTAAATTGAAGCTATTTCCGTTCTCACTACGAGATCGTGCTAAAACTTGGTTTTCATCTTTGGCTAAAAATAGTATTGATTCATGGAATAAGTGTAAAGATGCTTTTATTTCCAAGTATTTTCCTCCCGCTAAGATCATCTCCCTTAGGAACGACATAATGAATTTTAAGCAACTTGATCATGAACATGTTGCACAATCTTGGGAGAGGAAGAAATTGATGATAAGAAATTGCCCTACTCATGGTTTAAGTTTATGGACCATCATACAATTTTTATATGCCAGATTGAATTTTGCATCTAGAAATCTTTTAGATTCGGCCGTGGGAGGTACTTTTATGGAAATCACATTAAGAGAAGCTACTAAAATCCTAGATAATATTATGGCTAATTACTCTCAATGGCATACCGAAAGATCTTCTACTAGTAAAAAAGTGCATGCGATTGAAGAAATTAATACTTTGAGTGGAAAGATGGATTAACTTATGAGATTGTTTGCTAGTAAGAGTGCTCCTATTGATCCTAATGATATGTCTTTGTCTACTTTGATTGAGAACAATAATGAATCTATGGATGTGAATTTTGTTGGTAGGAACAATTTTGGTAATAACGCGTATAGAGGTAATTTCAACCCTAGGCCCTTTCCTAGTAATTCCTCTAATAATTATGGTAATTCCTACAACAATTCTTATGGAAATTATAATAATATGCCCTCTAATCTTGAGAACAATATTAAAGAATTTATTAATTCGCAAAAAGTTTTCAATGCTATGGTTGAAGAAAAATTGCTCAAGATTGATGATTTGGCTAGGAACGTTGATAGAATTTCTCTTGAGATTGATTATTTGAAAATTAGATCTATGCCACCAAAGCATGATGTTAATGAATCTCTTAAAGTATTAAAATTTATATTGATGACTGCAAAGAAAGAACCGCTAGGATGCGTGCTAAGCGAGATTGGTTTGTTAAAGCGTGTTCTTCGATTTCTCGTGATAATAATGATGAAGATCTTAAAGTGATTGGTGTGAATGCTATTGAATCTTTGTTTTCCAATATAAATCTTGATAAATATGGGACTTGAGATGAGTCAAATTTAGCTAGAAGGCGTCCCAATGATTTGGAGTTTTTAGATCTTAATGCAAAAATTGATAAAAGTGGGATTGGAGAGGTCAAAACTTTAAGTAGCAATGAACCCACTCTTTTGGATTTCAAGGATTTTAATTATGGTAATTGTTCTTTGATAAATTGTATTTCCTTGCTGCAATCCATGTTGAATTCTCCTCATGCTTATAATCAAAATAAAGCTTTTACTAAATATATCGTTGATGCTATGATGAAATCTTTTGAAGAAAAACTTGAGTTGGAAGTTTCTATCCCTAGAAAGCTTTATGATGAGTGGGAACCTACTATTAAGATTAAAATTAAAGATTATGAGTGCCATGCTTTGTGTGATTTGGGTGCCAGCGTTTCCACGATTCCAAAAACTTTATGTGATGTGCTAGGTTTTCGTGAATTTGATGATTGTTCTTTAAATTTGCATCTCGCGGATTCCACTATTAAGAAACCTATGGAAAGAATTAATGATGTTCTTATTGTTGCAAATAGGAATTTTGTGCCCGTAGATTTCATTGTGCTTGATATATATTGCAATCCTACATGTCCTATTATTCTTGGTAGACCTTTCCTTAGAACGATTGGTGCAATTATTGATATGAAAGAAGGAAACATTAGATTTCAATTTCCGTTAAGGAAGGGCATGGAACACTTTCCAAGAAATAAAGTTAAGTTGCCATATGAATCTATTATGAGAGCTACTTATGGATTGCATACCAAAGATGACAATACCTAGATCTATGTTTTATGCCTAGCTAGGGCGTTAAACAATAGCGCTTGTTGGGAGGCAACCCAATTTTATTTTTATGCTTTTTGTTTTTGGTTATGTTTTTCAATAAATACACATTATTACCTCTGTAGTAATTGTGTTTTGGTGTTTTAATTAGTGTTTGAGCCTAGGAAGACCTTTGGGATGGCTTACGGTGATAGTTGATTTGATCTTGCTGAAAAACAGAAAATTTTGCATCCAGTAAAAGAATTGTTTAAATTAAATGGAGCGTGGAAAAACCCTTAATTTTTTAAACAAGATTTATATACAAATTTACACTGTAGTACTAAATTTTAAGAATTTTTGGAGTTACATAAGTATTATAACAATTCAAATCTTCGCAGACTGTTCTGTTTTTGACAGATTCTATTTTCTATGTGCTGTTTGCTTATTTTAATGAATCTATGGGTAGTATCGGGGGGTATGAACCATGGAGAAATTGGAATACAGTAGATATTACACCAATATAAATAAATAATGAGTTCACAACAGTACCAAAAAGTGGTGATTTATTTTCTTATACTAACGGATCTCATGAGTTTTCTATTGAGTTTTGTGTTGTGAAGTTTTCAAGTTTTGGGTAAAGATTTGATGGACTATGGAATAAGGAGTGGCAAGAGTCTAAGCTTGGGGATGCCCAAGGCACCCCAAGGTAATATTCAAGGACAACCAAGCATATAAGCTTGGGGATGCCCCGGATGGCATCCCCTCTTTCGTCTTCGTCTATCGATAAATTTACTTGAGGCTATATTTTTATTCACCACATGATATGTGTTTTGCTTGGAGCGTCTTGTATGATATGAGTCTTTGCTTTTTAGTTTGCCACAATAATCCTTGCTGTACACACCTTTTGAGAGGTACACGCATGAGTCATGAATTTATTAGAATACTCTATGTGCTTCACTTATATCTTTTGAGCTAGGCAATTTTGCTCTAGTGCTTCACTTATATCTTTTTAGAGCACGGCGGTGGCTTTATTTTATAGAAATTGTTGAACTCTCATGCTTCACTTATATTATTTTGAGAGTCTCTCTAAACAGCATGGTAATTTTCATAGCTTATGAATTTAGTCCTAATATGATGGGCATCCAAGAGGGATATAATAAAAACTTTCATATAAAGAGCATTGAATACTATGAGAAGTTTGATTCCTTATGATTGTTTTGAGATATAAAGATGGTGATATTAGAGTCATGCTAGTGAGTAATTGTGGATTGGTAGAAATACTTGTGTTAAAGTTTGTGATTCCCGTACCATGCACGTATGATGAACCGTTATGTGATGAAGTCGGAGCATGATTTATTTATTGATTGTCTTCCTTATGAGTGGCGGTCGGGGACGAGCGATGGTCTTTTCCTACCAATCTATCCCCCTAGGAGCTTGCGCATAGTACTTTGTTTTGATAGCTAATAGACTTTTGCAATAAGTATGTGAGTTCTTTATGACTAATGTTGAGTCCATGGATTATACGCACTCTCACCCTTCCACCATTGCTAGCCTCTCTAGTACCGCGCAACTTTCGCCGGTGCACTACACCCACCATATACCCTTCCTCAAAACAGCCACCATACCTACCTATTATGGCATTTCCATAGCCATTCCGAGATATATTGCCATGCGACTTCCACTGTTCCATTTTATTATGACACGCTCCATCATTGTCATATTGCTTTGCATGATCGTAAGATAGCTAGCATGATGTTTTCATGGCTTGTCTGTTTTTTGATGTCATTGCTATGCTAGATCGTTGCACATCCCGGTACACCGCCGGAGACATTCATATAGAGTCATATTTTTGTTCTAAGTATCGAGTTGTAATTCTTGAGTTGTAAGTAAATAAAAGTGTGATGATATTCATTATTAGAGCATTGTCCCATGTGAGGAAAGAATGATGGAAGCTATGATTCCCTCACAAGTTGGGATGAGTCTCCGGACTTTACAAAAAATAAAAGAGGCCAAAGAAGCCCACAAAAAAATAAAAGAGGCCAAAGAAGCAAAAATAAAAAAATAAAAAAATGAGAGAAAAGAGAGAAGGGGCAATGCTACTGTCCTTTTAGCACACTTGTGCTTCAAAGTAGCACCATGATCTTCATGATAGAGAGTCTCCTATGTTGTCACTTTCATATACTAGTGGGAATTTTTCATTATAGAACTTGGCTTGTATATTCCAATGATGGGCTTCCTCAAATTGCCCTAGGTCTTCGTGAGCAAGCGAGTTGGATGCACACCCACTTAGTTTCTTTTTGAGCTTTCATAAACTTATAGCTCTAGTGCATCCGTTGCATGGCAATCCCTACTCACTCACATTGATATCTATTGATGGGCATCTCCAAAGCCCGTTGATACGTCTAGTTGATGTGAGACTATCTCCTTCTTTTTGTCTTCTCCACAACCACCATATTCTATTCCACCTATAGTGCTATATCCATGGCTCACGCTCATGTATTGCGTGAAAGTTGAAAAAGTTTGAGAACATCAAAAGTATGAAACAATTGCTTGGCTTGTCATCGGGGTTGAGCATGATTTAATACTTTGTGTGATGAAGATGGAGCATATCCAGACTATATGATTTTGTAGGGATAACTTTCTTTGGCCATGTTATTTTGAGAAGACATGATTGCTTTATTAGTATGCTTGAAGTATTATTGTTTTTATGTCAATATTAAACTTTTGTTTTGAATCTTATGGATCTGAATATTCATGCCACAATAAAGAAAAATTACGTGGATAAATATGTTAGGTAGCATTCCACATCAAAAATTCTGTTTTTATCATTTACCTACTCGAGGACGAGCAGGAATTAAGCTTGGGGATGCTTGATACGTCTCCAACGTATCTATAATTTTTGATTGTTCCATGCTATTATATTATCTGTTTTGGATGTTTTATATGCATTAATATGCTATTTTATATTATTTTTGGGACTAACTTATTAACCCAGAGCCTAGTGCCAGTTTCTATTTTTTTCCTTGTTTTTGAGTTTTATAGAAAAGGAATATCAAACGGAGTCCAAACAGAATAAAACTTTACGATGATTTTTCTTGGACCAGAAGACACACGTAGGACTTGGAGAGGAAGTCAGAAGAGTCCCGAGGGCTCCACAAGCCCTCAGGGCACGCCCTAGGGGGGGGGGCTCCCTGGCTTGTGGGCTCCACGGGAGTCCTCCAACCCTAATCTTTGGCCTATAAATTCAGAAATATTTCGAAACGACCAGAAGCGTCCACCAAAATACTTTTCCGCCGCCATAACCTTCTGTACCCGTGAGATCCCATCTTGGGGCATTTTCCGGCATCCTGCCGGAGGGGGATTCGATCATGGAGGGCTTCTACATCAACTCTATTGCCCTTCCGATGAAGCGTGAGTAGTTTACCACAGACCTACGGGTCCGTAGATAGTAGCTAGATGGCTTCTCCTCTCTCTTTGATTCTCAATACCATGTTCTCCTCGATGTTCTTGGAGATCTATCCGATGTAATATTCTTTTGCGGTGTGTTTGTCGAGATCCGATGAATTGTGGATTTATGATCAGATTATCTATGAATATTATTTGAATCTTCTCTGAATTCTTATATGCATGATTTTATATCTTTGTATTTCTCTTCAAATTATCGGTTTGGTTTGGCCAACTAGATTGGTTCTTCTTGCAATGGGAGAGGTGCTTAGTTTTGGGTTCAATCTTGTGGTGTCCTCACCCAGTGACAAAGTAGGGGTAGCGAGGCACGTATTGTATTGTTGCCATCAAGGGTAAAAAGATGGGGTTTTCATCATATTGCTTGAGTTTATCGCTCTACATCATGTCATCTTACTTAAGGCGTTACTATGTTCTTTATGAACTTAATACTCTAGATGCATGCTGGATAGCGGTCGATGTGTGGAGTAATAGTAGTAGATGCAGAATCGTTTCGGTCTACTTGACACGGATGTGATGCCTATATGCATAATCATTACCTTGGATATCGTCATAACTTTGCGCTTTTCTATCAATTGCTCGATAGTAATTTGTTCACCCACCGTATTATTTGCCTTCAAGAGAGAAGCCTCTAGTGAAACCTATGTCCCCCGGGTCTATTTTCCGTTATATATTTTCAGATCTATAAACCAAAAAAACCCAAAAATACCTTGCTACAATTTATTTACTTTTATTTCGTTTTACGTTTTAGTAATCTTTTATATCTATCTCTATCAGATCTCACCTTTGTAAGTGACCGTGAAGGGATTGACAACCCCTTTATCGCGTTGGGTGCAAGTGTTTGATTGTTTGTGCAGGTGCATAGATTGGGGACTTGCTTGTATCTCCTACTGGATTTGATACCTTGGTTCTTAACTGAGGGAAATACTTATCTCTACTTTGCTGCATCATCCTTTCCTCTTCAAGGGAAAAACCAACGCAAGCTCAAGAAGTAGCATGCACCACCAAGGCATGGACCGTAGAGCCATCGGCCAGCCACTGCATGCGCGGAAGGCCGACCCATGCCGACGGCAAAGCGGTGGTCGATTGACCCGCGAGATTCTAGTAGCACCATAGCAACCAAGTGTAACACGCCACCGACAGAGACACAAAGCGGGCATGGGGTGGGGAGGTAGTGTTGGGGGAGACAGACGAGGTGGTGACCTCCGGTTGCCTCACCCGGAGCGGCACATGCAGGGCAGCCGTGTGAGGCTAGGAGCAGGGCGCATCAGCACTGGCGCAGACTCCAAAGGCCACCGGCGGCTGCCCAAGCACAAGGCCGGCGAGGACAAGATGAAGAACCACCCACAAATTGTTTGCCAGATCCATGAAATGTTGGAGAGGAAGAGGGAGATGAGAGTTGCGCTTGCCCGGTTTCCAGAGCTGGCCTTCGCCGCCCACCAGCGATGGAGGAGTTGTGGAGGATGAGGTCCTTGGCGGCTAGGGCGCACCCCCGGTGTCTCCCTCAAGCAACACAGGAGCGAGAGTGAATCATTTTTTTAGGAGAACCAGGCTTCGCAACCAAATGCCTAACCAGTGACCTATGGCTCTGTTTGCCCTAATGACATTACTTAGTCAATGAAATTCTTATTCCTCGCAAAAATAAATATTGTGTGCCCATGGGGTTGTGGCATGCAGGAGCGCTCATGACCGATTCTACGCGAGACGCCCCAAAATCCTGATGAATTGTGCCCAAGTTGAGCCAGGTAGGGATTTAGCGAGATTACATACTCACTTCGTCCCAAAATAAGTGTCTGCTGGTTTAGTACAACTTTGTGCCAAATCAACAACACTTATTTTGGGACAGAGCGAGTACGATTTAAGCCATGATTCAACAATTAGTACAAGTGAATAACCTTCTTTTTGGTGATGAAAGTCCTTCTAATCTTGTGATCCGCGAAACCCTCCAACTACAAGTTACACCCAAGGACTCAAAAAGATATTCAGTAGTAATGACAAGCGTGTCGCCCCCGCATCATTTCCTCTAGAGGCAATCCAGGAGGACCTCTACCCCCCACCGCCAAAGCACCCCTCCTCCCTCTTCCCTCCCCTCCGTCGTCGGCACACGTCACTGACCGAAGCCCACTGGCGGCGGCTGGACCTGCTCACTTTCTGCGCATGAACTGCCTATTGCGCATGGATCCCGCATTGGTGCACAAGCGGCGGTCTGACTTGGCAGGCTCTCAAGCTTCTGTGTTGAGGGGTTGTTGGTGCTAGCTATTGTGGGGGTGCGGGTGGTGGTGTCAGGCTCAACCTGGGTTGGTTCGGTGCACCGGATCTGATGCAGATTTGGCTGGTGTTGCCGCCTAGTGGTGGAGCTAGCATTTGACAACAGGGTGGTATGCCCCAATTTTTTTGATATGCAATATGACATGTGAACGTTTTAACTAATTACGACTATCACAAAGATATAGATCAATATGGTCTTACAAACACACTAAAATTCCCAATTAAATCTCAGTTTTACATAAATTCAAGAAGCCTACGTAGTACATACTACATGGACCATAGTATATAGTACATACCTTGAGAAGTTCAAAAAGACTATGTTTTCAGCCTACGCTTTTGCATTGTCATGAAGGTATCAATTATATCATCTTCATTCACCTCGGAGAAAGCATCTCTCTCAATGTATGTGACTAGGTAATCACACAGAAAACTATCACCCATCTTATTTCGCAACTTGCTCTTGACTAAACTCATGGCGGAAACTGCTCTCTCAACCTTTGTTGTTGCCACCGGTAGAATCAATACAAATTTTAAAAGAAAGTACACCAAATTATGAACTTTATTTCTCCCTATTTGAACAAGCTTAACCATGAGATCAACAAGATTTCCAAGGCCTTGAAAGTTCTCATCTTTCCTCATGTCATCAATATAGTTATCAAGTTATTGTTCAAGGTGTATCAACTCAACAATTGAAAAGTCTTTAGGGTAAAACTCAACAAGCATTCGTACCTTTTGTGCATCAAAAGAAAGAAATGAGTTAAAATGGATTCAGTACCAATTGTAGAAGCAATACAAATTTTAGACGCAATTTTGCATACCTTTTATGCATCAAAAGCAAAAAATGAGTTGTCGGGATTCAAAGCAGGCATACAAGATAGCAACTCCATATTGATCTCATCAAACCGATTTTCAAGCTCTTGACTAATATGATCAATCACTCCAAGAAAAACATCTCTTCTAGAGTTATTGATACGTCTCCAATGTATCTATAATTTATGAAGTATTCATGCCATGTTTACAACAATTTTATATGGTTTTGGTATGATTTGATTTGATTAGAACTAACCCGGAATGACGCTGTTTTCAGCAGAACTACCGTGGTGTCATTTTTTGTGCAAAAATAAAAGTTCTCGGAATGGGCTGAAAATTTACGGTGATTTTTTATGGACCAAAAGAGACCCCCGAAGCACCGGAGCTGGGCCAGGAAGTGACCGAGGAGGCCACAAGCCTAGGGGAACGCCCTACCCCCTAGGGAGGGTGCTCCCGACTTGTGGGCCCCTCGGGCACCCCCTTGACGTGAGACTGACGTAAAAATTCTTATAAATATCCAAACCTTCGAAAAGAACCCTAGATTGGAAGTTCCACCGCCGCAAGCCTCTGTAGCCACGGAAAATCAATCTAGGCCCTCTCCGGCACCCTGCCGGAGGGGGCCATCATCACCGGAGGCCATGGAGGAGGAAGCCGGAGGGGGCCATCATCACCATGGAGGCCAAGGACCAGAGGGAGAACCTCTCCCCATCTAGGGGGGATCACCTTCCTCATCTCTTTTAAGCGGTCCACTCTCCCGCACCCCGCTGTAATCCCCTACTTGAACATGGTGCTTTATGCCACATATTATGATCCAATGATGTGTTGCCATCCTATGATGTTTTGAGTAGATTTCTTTTGTCTTTGGGTTGATTGATGATCTAGATTGGTTTGAGTTGTATGTTTTATTTTGGAGCTGTCCTATGGTGCCCTCCGTGCCGCGGACACGTGAGGGATTCCCGCTGTAGGGTTTGCAATATGTTCATGATTCGCTTATAGTGGGTTGCTAGAGTGACAGAAGCTTAAACCCGAGTAAGGGGGTTGTTTGCGTATGGGAGTAAAGAGGACTTGATACTTTAATGCTATGGTTGGGTTTTACCTTAATGATCTTTAGTAGTTGCGGATGCTTGCTAGAGTTTCAATCATAAGTGCATATGGTCCAAGTAGAGAAAGTATGTTAGCTTATGCCTCTCCCTCATATAAAATTGCAATAATGATTACCGATCTTGTTAACAATTGCCTAGGACAATTCCACACACCGTTCCATCATTATTCCACACTTGCTATTTGTAATATATATTATAATATATTCTAACTTTATGTTAACAACACCTATTTCTATATTTTAGCTCTCCGATATCATGCAAACCTATCCTCTTCAGACCCACACCATAGTTTTATTTCTCATTTCTAGATGGAAGCAAACGTTCGGTGTACGTAGAGTCGTATCAGTGGCAGATAGGACTTGAGAGAATATTGATCTTACCTTTAGCTCCTTGTGGGTTCGACACTCCATACTTATCACTTCCACCTTTGGAAATTGCTACGATGATTCCTTGCACTTGGGGATTATCAGTTATCATCATTTGTTTGGCGTCAAGCAAACCGTGTTGATATTCCATAAGGCACATAATTATCTTCCATTGTAGAAACTTCAATGCGATGCTTGTTACAAAATGGTCTGACTTTTTGAAGAAATGCATCCCACCCATTAGACCTCACTTCTTGTATTGTATTTTTTTGCAGTTCTAACAAGTGCCATTGCAGTAAAAATACCTTGGTCTCTTCTTTACAAACAATCAGACAAATCACTTGTGTATCCAAGAATGACAAGCATCAAGTGTGCATTGAAAATAAAGTCAAAAGACCCAAACACTTCAACAATAGTATGGATTTTGGGCCAATCAGTCCTCTGTGAGGCATCTTGTCCAATAGTTATGAGCACATCACAGATTGTGGGATACATGGCAATAATGTTGAGAACAGTTTGGTAATGAGAGACCCACCGAGTATCACCAGGCCTAGGTGACTCCATCTCTTGATTCAAACCACTCCCAGTTTGTAACTCACAACATTCAAGTAGTTTCATGATATTCTAAAGTCTTGCATCTTGAAGCATGTCATGATGCTTACAAGACACTCCAATACCATTCAGTAATAAAGACAGTTGATCAAAAATGACACACAATCATCATTTTCCTTGGCAACAACAGTAAGAACTAGCTAGAGTTGATGTGCAAAACAATGAATATAATAGGCAGAAGCTGACTCTTTCATGATGAATGTTTTCAGTCCTTTAATTTCTCCTCTCATGTTACTAGTCCCATCATATCCTTGCCCATGAATTTGAGTTATAGTCAAACCATGATTAGTAAGTAAAGTTTCAATTGCTTCCTTAAGTGACAATGACGTAGTGTCACTTACATGAACAACTCGAAGAAAGTGCTCACATGGCCTTCGTACTTTATCAACAAGACGCAAGCACAAAGGTAGTTATTATTTATGTGATACATCACTAGACTCCTCAGCTAGAATAGCATAATGTTCATCACCAAGTTGTTCGATAATTTGCTTTCTAGAAATTAGTGCGCAACATTGAATAATCTGATGTTGTATGTGATGAGAAGTCAATTTGCAGTTACCTGGTGCATTCTTCGAAACATACTTATTCGCCCCCTCACTGTTTGTTGCAAGCCACTTCAATAGCTCAAGGAAGTTTCCTCTATTGCTAGACTGTCACTTTCATCATGCCCATGAAATTCCAATCCTTGATGAAGAAGAAATTGCAAGCATCTCAGTGAATACTTCAACCTCATCTTGTAAAGACGTACATCCTCACGATTCACCTTCACGTAAAGATGGCAATTGCTGCACGAGGATTCACAAATAAGTTATCTCTCTCTTGAGCTGCACTGTGCACACTTGTTACACAACCAACATGCTTATTTAGAGCATCCTCTCTATTCCAATTCCTCCAACCACCATCAGTAAATGCATTAATTCCCTTACCAATAGTTTTTTTTCTATTAGAACTAGTAGCATAAACAACAAAATGGAGATTCCTCCTTGATAGTATATTCAAGCCAACTATGATTATGAAGCCATAAAGGATTGAATGAACGTTCTATACTCCCAAATGTTCTTTTTTTAAGTCATATGCATAAGGTTGAATGGCCTTTTGCTACTTGTGAGTTGCCCTGGGATTTCCTCGAAGAGGAGAGGATGAAGTAGTACAATAGAGATAAGTATTTCCCTCAGTTAAGAATCAAGTTTATCAATCCAGTAGGAGAACCACACAGAACCTCGTTAGCAGCAGCTGCACACACAAAAGCAAATACTTGCACCCAACGCAAACAAGGGGGTTGTCAATCTCCTCGACAATTATTTGCAAGGATCAAACCTCGTAGTGGTAGGCAAATAGATAAATTGCAAAATATAAAGTAAATAAAATTGCAGCAAGGTATTTTTGTGTTTTTATATATGATAAAAGTAGACTCGGGGGCCATAGTTTTCACTAGAGGCTTCTCTCTTGAGCACATAACATACGGTGGGTGAACAAATTACTGTTGGGCAATTGATAGAAAAGCGCATAGTTATGATGATATTCAAGGCAATGATCATGTATATAGGCATCACGCCCGAGACAAGTAGACCGACTCCTGCCTGCATCTACTACAATTACTCCACCCATCAACCGCTATCCAGCATGCATCTACGGTATTAAGTTAATGAAAATAGAGTAACGCCTTAGGCAAGATGACATGATGTAGACAAAGCAAACCCAAGCAATATGAATAAACCTCATATTTTTATCCTTAATGGCAACAATACAAATACGTGTCATGTCCCTTTCTATCACTGGGATTGAGCACCGCAAGATTGAACCCATCAGAAAGCATCTCTCCCGTTGCAAGAAAAATCAATCTAGTTGGCCGAACTAAAAGGATAGATCAGATATAAATACAATGCTATAATAATCATGCATAAAATAATTCAGAGAAGACTCAATTAATATTCATAAATAATCTGATCATAAACCCACAATTCATGGATCTGAACAAACACACCGCAAAAGAAGATTACATCTAATAGAACTCCAAGAACATCGAGGAGAACATTGTATTGAAGATCAAAGAGAGTGAAGAAGCCATCTAGCTACTAGATACGGACCCGTAGGTCTGTGGTAAACTACTCACACATCATCAAAAGGCAACAAGGTTGATGTAGAAGGCCTCCGTGGTCGATTTCCCCTCCGGCAGAGTATCAAAAAAGTCCTCCACATAGGTTCATGGAAGAACAGAAACTTGAGGTGGCGGAAAAAGTGTTTGGGGTGGCTCTCTGTTGGTTTCCCAATTTTAGAGAATTTATAGATGTGGAATTAGGTCAGACGGAGCCACGTGGGATCCACAAGGCATCAGGGCACGCTTAGCCCCCTGGGCGCGCCCTGTTGCCTTGCCGTCTCCTTGCTTCTCATCTGGTCTCCTCCTGAAGCTTCTAGGGTCTCGTCCAGAAAAAAATCGTCAAAAAATTTCATAGCGTTTGGACTCCGTTTGGTACTGATTTCCTGGAAAACCAAAAACAAGCACAAAACAACAACTCACACTTGGCACTGAGTTAATATGTTAGTCCCAAAAAATAATATAAAATGACATATAATTGCATCTAAAGCTCCCAAGATTGATATTATAATAGCATGGAACAATAAAAAAATTATAGATATGTTGGAGATGTATCAAGCATCCCCAAGCTTGATTCCTGCTCGTCCTCGAGTAGGTAAATGATAAAAATAGAATTTTTGACGTGGAAGGCTACCTAACATGTTCATCATGTAATCATTCTTTTAGGTATGAATATTTAGATCTGAATGATTCAAAGCAATAGTCTATAATTTGACATAAAGACATTAATACTCAGGCATACCAACAAACAATCATGCCTTTCAAAATATAAATGCTAAAGAACGCTATCCCTACAAAATCATATAGCCTTGTCATGCTCCATCTTCTTAACACAAAATATAAATCATGCACTAGCCCGGTGTCAGCCAAGCAATTGGTTCATACTTTTTTAACACGCTTCAGCTTTTTCAATCCCCACGCAATACATGAGCGCAAGACATGGATATAGCACTATGGGTGGAATATAATGCGGTGGTAGAGATTAATATGGAGAAGACAAAAAAGGAGAAAGTCTCACATCGACATGGCTAATCAACGTGCTATGGAGATGCCCAACAATTAATGTAAATGCAAGGAGTAGGGATTGCCATGCAACAGATGCACTAAGAGCTATAAGTGTATGAAAGCTCAAACTGAAAACTAAGTGGGTGTGCATCAAACTTGCTTCCTCTAGAAGACCTCGGGCATTTGAGGAATCCCATCATCGGAATACAAGGAAAGTTCTATAATGAAAAATTTCCACTAGTATATGAAAGTGACAACATAGGAGACTCTATATGAAAAACATGGTGCTACTTTGAAGCACAAGTGTGGAAAAGGATAGTAACATTGCCCCTTCTCTCTTTTTCTCTCATATTTTTTGGTGGGCTCTTTTTGGCCTCTTTTTTTCTTTTCTTTTTTTCATTTCCTCACTGGAACAATGCTCTAATAATGATGATCATCACACTTCTATTTACTTACAACACAATATTACAACTCGATAAGACTGAAACATATGACTCTATATGAATGCCTCTGGCAGTGTACCAGGATGTGCAATGATACTAGCATAACATGTATGATAATGATGAACAGTGGCTGAGCCACAAATACCATGTCAGCTATATGATCATGCAAAGCAATATGACAATGATGATGTGTGCCATAATAACGGAATGGTGGAAGTTGCATGGCAATATATCTCGGAATGGCTATGGAAATGCCATGATAGGTAGGTATGGTGGCTGTTTTGAGGAAGATATAAGGAGGCTTATGTGTGATAGAGCATATCATATCACGGGGTTTGAATGCACCAGCGAAGTTTGCATCATATCTCGAGGTGAGAAAGGGTAATGCACGGTACCGAAGAGGCTAGGACTCACATTAGTCATAAAGAACTCACATACTTATTGCGAAAGTTTATTAGCCCTCAAAGCAAAGTACTACTATGCATGCCCCTAGGGGGGGAGGTTGGTAGGACTTAACCATCGTACCTTCACGCAAAGGAAGACACTCAATAATAAATCGTGCTCCAACTTCTTAGCATAACGGGAGAGTATATGTGCATGCTTCGGGAATCACAAACCTTAACATCAATATTCTTACTAAACCACAATTATTCACTAGTACAACCCGCATATCACAATCTCTATATCTCAAAATTATTGCAAGAAATCAAACTTATCATATTCAGTGATCTACATGAAAGTTTTTATTATATCCCTCTTGAATACCTATCATATTAGGATCAATTTCATAACCCGTGCATATTGCCATTACTATTTATTAAACTCTCAAAAAAATATAAGTGAAGCACGAGAGTGCAACTATTTATTTTAAAATATAACCACCGCTGTGCTCTAAAAGATATAAGTGAAGCACTAGAGCAACTGCCTAGCTGAAAAGATATAAGTGAAGCACTAGAGCAACTGCCTAGCTGAAAAGATACAAGTGAAGCACATGGAGTATTCTAACAAATCACGAATAAATGCGTGTCCCTATCAAAAGGTGTGCAGCAAACATGATTGTGGCAAACTAAAAATCAAACAACGGAAAGACTCATATAATACACGACGCTCCAAGTAAAACTCATATCATGTGATGAATAAACATATAGCTCCAAGTAATATACCGATGGATTGTAGATGAAAGAGGGGATGCCATCCGGGGCATCCCCAAGCTTAGATGCTTGGTTGTCCTTGAATATTACCATAGGGTGCCTTGGGCATCCCCAAGCTTAGTGTCCTGTCACTCCTTATTCCTTCATTCTTCATGATCTCACCCAAAACTTGAAAACTTTAACACACAAAACTCAACAGAAACCTCGTGAGATCGGTCAATATAACAAGCAAATCATAAACTTTAGGTACTGTTGTAAACCCATTCATATCCTATTATTGCATAATACCTACTGTATTCTAACTTCTTCATGACTTATACCCCCCACTAGAATCCATAGATTCATTAAGACAAGCAAACTATGCAACGAAAACAAAATCTGTCAAAAACAGAACAGTCTGTAATGATCTAAACAAATGCAATACTTCTGTAACTCCAAAAAATCTAAAAAATTAGGACAACATGGAAAATTTGTATATCAATCATGTGTAAAAAATTCAGAATTTTATCACATTACAGTTAATTTAGAACATTCTGCTACTGGGTGCAAAAGTTTCTATTTTTCACAGAATGAAGTCAACTATCAACCATATCATCCGAAAGGCTTTACTTGGCACAAACAATAATTGAAACACAAAAACACAATACACAATCATAACAGTAGCATAATTATGTGCACACTCAAAAACTAAAGAGAAAAAGGAAAAATAAAGATAACTATTGGGTTGTCTCCCAACAAGCGCTATCGTTTTACGCCCCTAGCTAGGCGTAATGCATAGTTTCAAGTATTGTCATCTTTCAAATGAATTCCATAGGTGGCCCTTATAATTGATTCATATGGTGGCTTAATTATCTTTCCAAGGAAGTGTTCCATTCCTTTCTTTAATGGAAATTGAAATCTTATATTACCTTCTTTCATATCAATAATAGCACATATGGTACGTAGGAAAGGCCTACCAAGTATTATAGGACAAGGTGGATTGCATTCAATATCAAGCACAATGAAATCCACGGGCACATAATTTCTATTAGCAACAATAAGCACATCATTTATTATACCCAATGGTTTCTTAATAGTTTTATCCGCTAAGTGCAATTTAAGGAAACATTCATCCAAATGATGAAGGCTTAGCACATCACATAAAGATTTTGGTATAGTGGAAACGCTAGCACCTAAATCACATAAAGCATTGCACTCATAATTTTTAATATTTATTTTAATAGTAGGTTCCATTCATCATATAATTTCCAAGGTATTGAAACCTCCCACTCTAGCTTTTCTTCTAAAGCCTTCATCATAGCTTCTACAATATGTTTAGCAAAGGCTTTATTTTGTTCATATGTTACAACAAGGAAATACACTCAATTAAGGAACACATATCATAATTAAAGTCCTTGAAATCCAAAGTTGTGGGCACATCACTAGTTAAAGTTTTGACCTCTCCAAACCCACTTTTATCATTTTTATCATTAATATTGTCACCCTCTGAACAATTGGTACGCCTTCTAGCTAAAGTTGACTCTTCTTCAGTCCCTTTTTCATCAAGTTTTATGTTACTAAATAAATATTCTATGGGTGAGACACCAATCATTTTAATATCTTCATCATGATTACGGTAAAAATCGGGCAGAATAGTCTTTTCTAGGAATTCTCACTTAGCTCTCAACCTAGCGGTTCTTTCTATACTTTCATTAATGGAGACATAGATAGCTTTAATGGACTCATTAATATCAATCTTAGGTGGCAAAATTATAGATTTGAGATTTTCCACATCATGAGCAATTCTATCCATGTTCCTAGCCATATCATCAAACTTTATTCAATTTTTCCTCCACCATAGCATTAAAAATCTTTTGAAAATTAATGGGTTCTTTAATATTACTTTCAAGATTAGCAGGTATCCTATTATTATTATTATTATTATTATTATTATAAGAATTTCCATAGGAACTACCATAATTATTGGAGGAATTTCCGGGATACGGCCTAGGATTAAAATTGCCTCTATAAGCATTGTTATATTTTGAGAGACACAATTCACATCAATGGAATCATTATTTTGCTCAATCAAAGTAGATAATCACACATCATTAGGATCAACATGAGCATTTTTACTCGCAACCAGTTTTATAAGAGCATCCATTTTATCACTCAACGTAGTAATTTCTTCAACAGAATTTACCTTCTTACCAGTTGGAGCTCTTTCGGTATGCCATTGAGAGTAATTTGCCATAATATTAACATGGAGTTTTGTAGCTTCTCCTGATGTGATTTCCATAGAGGTTCCACCTGCAGCAGAGTCGAGAAGATTTCTAGAAACAAAGTTTAGTCCCGCATAGAAATGTTGTATAATCATCCATAAACTTAAATCATGAGTGGGACAATTTCTTATCATTAATTTCATTCTTGTAACATCCCCAGATCCTAACCTTGTCATTAAGCTAATTAAATTGCCAGGTCATCAGGATCATCTTAATTGAATTGCATTTAGAAAATAATCCAACTTCAAATTCATATCCCAAACACAAGTCAAATAATTAATTCTTCAAATTGCAAAACTAAAGTGTTCACAATTTTGCAATTATTGACTAAATAATCGTCAATTTGAACCCAACATCATTTGACTCACCAATTAATTCCTAGGAAATTAATAAGTGTTCTAACAACAAATAAATTGGTATTTTCAAAATAAATAAATAATTATACGCTACAAAATGCCCCTAAACTTTGTGGTTAGATCCCAAAGCATTGCAAGGTATTTATGTGAAAAGTTTCATGTGCAACAAAATTCATTTGAATTTAAATAAAATGCAAAATAGTGCTTAACATTTGAAAGCAGAAAGAAAATAGAAAGAGGAGGTGGATCACTGTGCACTTGGGCCCAACGTGCACAGCACAGGCCCAACCCACCCCTGCACTTTCTGCTATCTCTGTTCACAGGGGTGTGCTAGACGAACAGCGCTCATCCATTGCTTGGATGGCCGCGTACCGAGCATTCGCTGTCTCCCCCATGGGGATAAGATCGTCCCTGACCCCTGCTAACCCTAGGCCTCTCTGTTTTTTCCCTCACGTCCCACGCTCTCTCCCCCGAGCTCGACCGCCCGCCGTCGTCGCCGTGTCACCGTCGCACACATGGCCACCGGCTACCCCACGCTGCACCGCCGTGTCCCGATGGACCGCAGTGGTCGCCTATGCCATCTTCAGTAACGATTCGATGCCGGGGAATCCTACAATGACGGGATCGAGGACGTCTTCCACCTTCGGCCGCCGTGGATCTCCGCCGAGGATCGTCTTCTTCGAGCCTCCCCCGAGCCCACTGCCCAGCACGTCGTCCTCACAGTGAGCTCGCCGTCCTTTCCCCACTGTTCTCCCTCTCTAATTTGTCCTTAGCCGTGCTTCCCACCACAGCCATGAGCTCCCGCAGCCCTGCTACTCACCGTCGTCGCATCGGAGCTCAGCTCCCGCGCCATGCCTCGCGCCTCTGGCCGCCCCGGGCGGTGCCCTCGCACGCGCGCGCCCAGGGCAAGCCCCGCCCGTGCCCGCCTACGCGAGGCCTCGCCCGATGCTCACCCTCGCCGCCTCCTACTGCTTCTGCATCGCTACCGCTGCTGCATGCTGCTCCGCTTGCCTCGCCTGCTCCTCCGCCCAGCTACTCCTAGCCAAGCCGGCCCGTGCCCGCCACTAGCCGTCGCACCCCGCGCCGCCTCTGCAGCCCCCCCACGCAGTCGTACGCCGTGGCCGGAGCGTCGCGCCCGCCCCCGCCCGACCACAACCTCTCGGGCTAGGCCGCGTCCGGCTCTGCCGGAGGCCGCGCCTGGCCACGCCGGGGCCGCCATCCATTGCTTTTAGTGCCCCTCGGCCGGCCATGGACGAGCCCGTGCCCAGGCACAGCCCCTGTGGCCGATTGGCCCTCTGCCAGTGGCCCCCCTTTTCTTTTTTGTGTTTAGCTTAATTAGGGGCTAACCCCCATTAGTGCTAATTCCCCCACTAATTAGGCACTGACAGCAGGCCCTACTAATAATTAGATCATTTTAAACAATTGTTAAATACGTGTGGCAATGACATGTAGGCCCACTTGACCTGGTTGACCAGTCAACATTGAATGGGTCAACTGCTGATTGTGCATTGTTGACTTTGACCCTGGCCCCACTGTCATACACATGGCTAGCCCCCTAGTAGGTGTAAAAAGGATTCTGCCTATTTAGTAATTAAAGGAAATAGATAAAAGAAATGAGGAAAATGCTTAAAACTTTGAAAAATCATATAAAATAATCCGTAACTCGGATGAAAATAATTTATATATGAAAATCGATCAAAAAAATATGACGAATCCGAATATGCACTCCATTCATCTGTCGCGTGCCCCTAACATAGTGAACATGGAACCGTACCCTCTCTTTCATTTGTCCGAAAAAGGCCAAACGCCGGGAAAACCGCTCCGGATGTTTTCCCTCTTTGTCTGCAATGTGTAGTACCACGTTAGAACACCCCTAGCGCTGCTTACAATCATGTCATGCTTTCTGTTGCTTTGTATGCCTGTTATTTATTGTTTCTTTGCCCTCCTTCCTCTCCGGTAGACCCCGAGACCGTTGATGCTTCGGTGTTCAACTACGGCTACGCTTTCGAAGATTTCTTACGTCTGCAGAGCAACCAGGCAAGCAAACCCCCCTTGATCATTCCAACATCGCCCATTTATTTCCCTCTCATGCTTGCATTAGAACTTCTACTGCTTTTGTATGATCCTATTTTGATGCATAGCCTGATTTTGTAACTTGCAATTGTTACCTTACATGTTTATCCTAAACTGCTTAGTGTAGGTTGGTTAGTGATCCACCAGTGACCCCTCACCTTGTCCTAGTTGCCCCCGCTTGATGACCGATGACTCGATCAACGTGATCGATGTTCAGAGCCCGACACATCACATCACCCCCCTTAGTTGTACAACTCTGCAGAGCTACTATCGAGTGCCGTGTGTGATGGCTCGTATAGCACTAGTAGAAAAACGACTTTACGTGAGCCCCATTAGTCCCGGTTTGGAAACGGACCGGTACTAATGTGACCATTAGTCCCGGTTCCAACGGCTAGGGGGGCGGGCATCATTAGTCCCGGTTCGTGTTGAACCTCTAGTACCGGTTCGTGACACGAACCGGGAGTAAAGGGGTGGTGGCAGACTTGTGTCAGGCTAGGGCCCCACGAGCACATTTAGTCCCGGTTCGTGTCACAAACCGGGACTATAGGTGCACCTTTAGTCCCGGTTTGTATAACCAACCGGGACTAAAGAGATCACTATATATAGTGCTTTGTCCAGCCCGAGCCGAAGCTCTCTGTTTTCCCCTCCTCTCTGTTTTCTTCCCCTCTTGCTCGAGCTCACCTCCACTTTTGCCAAAACTTGTCAAGATTTGAAGGCACCCCATCCATCCAAGTGTTCACAAAGGTTAGCAACTTTGTCCTTTCATCTCTCATTTCTAGATTAGCTCTTGCAATGCTCTATAAGTATAGTGATTTGTGGGTTTTAGTTTGGGAGTAATTATATGTGGTAGTTTATTTGATTTATATGCAATTTGAGCTCAAAATAACTTCTTAGTTTGCATATGTAGGTGTGATTTATTTAGTGCCTTCCCGTCCCCGTCCTAACAGCCGTCGATCGCCCGCACCGTCCCGTCGCCGGCACCACCTTGGTGAGCCTCTTGTTCTTATCCTTTTTATATAAAAAAATCATGTTTGTGTGATTTAGATAGTTACTTGTATAATTTTCTTACCCGTACGTTGTTTGTTATACATAGTGGCATGGTTTTGATATCCGTCCCCGTCGGCTCTTGTCCGGTTTATGATTCGGATGTGGTATATTCTCTTTTATAACTATTTGTTGCATTTCGTGTTTATGACAATTATGCCCATCAAGTTGACATAGATATTTTTATCTAGGAGGTATGTGAACCGAAAATTGCAACCGACCCTCTTGTCGAGAAGTTAAATTTAGTTGAAAAAGAAAACAAGTATTTGAAAGAAAAATTGAAAAGAATTGAAGAAGAGAAGATGAAACTGGAGTTGTTTGTTGCCGATGTCGTCGATGATCACAAGATCAAGATGGATGCAATGCGCTTGAAGATTAGAAAGATTAGAAAATATGCCGTTAATAATGAGGCTTGGTATCATTATGCTGTTGGATCAATTGTTACCTTAGTTGCGATTTTGATCGCACTTGTTGTTGCATTTAAATGCTTTACTAGAGAGTTTGTATGTTGTTTTATGAGAATAAGTGTGTATGAACTTTATGTATGAACTTGTATTAATTTGGTCTTTTCGGTGTTGTGTAATGAAGATGAACCGGCAATGGATGTACGATGACCGATGCTCTCCCCAGTTCATTAATGGCATGCATAGTTTTCTGCTTGCGGTTGAGGCAAACAAGCAGCCAGATGGTTTTATGTATTGTCCATGTGCTATCTGTAAGAATGATCAAAATTACTCTAACTCAAGAACCATTCACATCCACCTGTTTACGTCCGGTTTCATGTCCGGCTATAACTGTTGGACCAAGCACAGATAAAGAGGGGTCTTAATGGAAGACAATGAAGAAGAAGAGGATGATGACAGCTATCCTGGCCATGGGTTCCCTGAATACGATGGTACAACAATGGGGGAAGATGCTGAAGAAGAGGCATCAGATGAGCCCGCTGATGATCTTGGTCGGGCCATTGCCGATGTAGAGAGAAACTGCACAAGTGAAAAGGAGAAGAAGAAGTTGCAGCGCATGTTAGAGGATCACAAGAAATTGTTGTACCCAAATTGCGAAGATGACAAGAAAAAGCTGGGCACCACACTGGAATTGCTGCAATGGAAGGCAGAGAATGGTGTATCTTACAAGGGATTTGAAAAGTTGCTGATAATGTTAAAGAAGATGCTTCCAAAGGACAACGAATTGCCCGACAGTACGTACGAAGCAAAGAAGGCTGTGTGCCCTCTAGGATTAGAGGTGCAGAAGATACATGCATGCCCTAATGACTACATCCTTTACCGTGGTGAGTACGAGGATTTGAATGCATGCCCGGTATGCGGTGCATTGCCCTATAAGATAAGCCGCGATGACCCTGGTGATGTTGAGGGCGAGCGCCCCAGGAAGAAGATTCCTGCCAAGGTGATGTGGTATGCTCCTATAATACCACGGTTGAAATGTTTGTTCCAAAACAAAGAGCATGCCAAGTTGATGCGATGGCACAAAGAAGACCGTAAGAAAGAGGGGAAGTTGAGAGTACCCGTTGACGGGTCGCAGTGGTGAAAAATCGAGAGAAAGTGGGGGGACTTTGCAGATGACGCAAGGAACATATGGTTTGGTTTAAGTGCAGATGGCATTAATCCTTTTGGGGAGCAGAGCAGCAATCATAGCACCTGGTCTGTGACTCTCTGTATCTATAACCTTCCTCCTTGGTTGTGTATGGAGCGAAAGTTCATTATGATGCCAGTGCTCAACCAAGGCCCTAAGCAACCCGGCAACGACATTGATGTGTACCTAAGGCCATTAGTTGAAGAACTTTTACAGCTGTGGAATGAAAAAAGGTGTACGTGCGTGGGATGAGCACAATCAGGAGGAATTTGACCTACATGCGTTGCTGTTTGTAACCATCAATGATTGTCCTACTCTCAGTAACCTTTCAGGACAGACAAACAAGGGATACCACGCATGCACACACTGTTTAGATGATACCGACAGTATATATTTGGATAAATGTAAGAAGAATGTGTACCTGGGACATCGTCGATTTCTTCCGATCAAGCATCTCTTAAGAAAGAAAGGCAAGCATTTCAAAGGTGAGGCAGATCACCGGAAGAAGCCTCGCCACCATACTGGTGATGATATACTTGATATGGTCAAGGATTTAAAAGTAATCTTTGGAAAGGGTCCTGGCGGACAATCTGTTCCGAATGACGCTGACGGACGCGCACCCATGTGGAAGAAGAAATCTATATTTTGGGACCTACCCTATTGGAAAGACCTAGAGGTCCACTCTGCAATCAACGTGATGCACGTGATGAAGAATCTTTGCATGAACCTGCTAGGCTTCTTGGGCATGTATGGGAAGACAAAAGATACACCGAAGGCACGGGAGGACCAACAATGTATGCACGGAAAAGACGACATGCATCCAAAGCAGTATCAGGGTCATGCCAGCTACGCTCTTACCAAAGAAGAGAAGGAAATCTTCTTTGAATGCCTGCTCAGTATGAAGGTCTCATCTGGCTTCTCGTCGAATATAAAGGGAATAATAAATATGGCAGAGAAAAAGTTCCAGAACCTAAAGTCTCATGACTGCCACGTGATTATGACACAACTACTTCCGGTTGCATTGAGGGGGCTTCTACCAGACAACCTTCGATTAGCCATTGTGAAGCTATGTGCATTCCTCAATGCAATCTCTCAGATGGTAATCTATCCAGAAATCCTACCAAGGTTACAGAATGATTTGGTGCAATGTCTTGTCAGTTTCGAGTTGGTGTTCCCACCATCCTTCTTCAATATCATGATGCACGTCCTAGTTCACCTAGTCGATGAGATTCTAATTCTGGGTCCTGTATTTCTACACAATATGTTCCCCTTTGAGAGGTTCATGGGAGCCTTAAAGAAATATGTTCATAACCGTGCTAGGCCAGAAGGAAGCATCTCCAAGGGCCATGAAACAGAGGAGGTCATTGAGTTTTGAGTTGACTTTATTCCTGACCTTAAGCCGATTGGTGTTCCTGAATCACGGCATGAGGGCAGACTGGGTGGAAAAGGCACGCTAGGAAGTGGGATCTCGCTGAGCAAGAGATGATTGTTGCAGGGGTCACTCCAGTTACATTGAGTTGGCCCCCCAGGTGCAGGACTTGGTTTTATGCGCATGGGGGGAAGTTGGACCCAAAGACAGGGCTGGTTATGGAGCGGGCAAGTCTTAAAGAAGCCGCCGACGCTTTACTTTTTGCAATAGAAGAGGCTCAAATGGGGGCGTTCACGCCCAACAAAGAGAACGACGAGCTTACGAGCGCCCTGAAGAATCCTGAACACCTGGGACGAACACGAGGCAAAGGCGTTGTTTCGTGGTTTGAGGGGTTTGCGGATTGGAACGCCGACTACAGAAGCCGTGCGAGAAAGAAGCAGCAGGAGGAGCAGAAGAGGAAGCTAGAGGAGGAGCAGAGGAAGCAGGAAGCAGACCGCCTTCAACAGGTAGAATCAAAGCACACGGAGTTGGAACGCGCTTTTAGGCGGCAGCAGGAGCAGATCGACTCACTTAGCCAGGAAAGGGCGTCTCAGCGGTAGCAGCAAGAAGATCCAACATTGGATAGCATCGTCCCATCTATGCCGAGAAGCAGTGTGGGTTCCACCCCAGCCGATGATGCACTGCTGGCTAGATACCCCGTGGATGATATCCAATGTGTGACACCTTGTGAGCTACGCATTAAGGTGAAGAACATATCAATGAAGGTGGCGGACGGCTATGCTTTAACAAATCCCCCTGAAGCAACCTTCCATGGCAATCTGATTCCAGTTGGCTATGCTCGTGTCGGGGTGGATGAAGTGAAGTCGGGATATAATGAGATAGAGCTTGACATTCATGGAGGTGACGAGGAGCGCACACTGGGAGAGGCCATATGTCGTATCATTCTATGGAGAAAGGATTGCATTGTCTTTCCAAGGCCACCGACTCCTCCTCCAAGTCCGTCGCGTCAGCCGGCTCCTCCTCCAAGTCCGCCGCATCAGCTGGCTCCTCCTCCAAGTCCGCCACTGCGTCAGCCTCCTCCTCCTCCTCCAAGTCCGCCACCGCGTCAGCCGACTCCTCCTCCTCCAAGTCCAGCACCGCGTCAGCCGACTCCTCCAAGTCCGGCACCGCGTCAGCCGTCTCTGCCACCTCAGCGGGCTTCGCCGCCTCAGCAACAGCGAAAGAGAGGCGCCGCAGCTATGGCGGCTAGCGGTACAACATGCAAGAAATTCAGATATGGTCCAAGCCTCAAGGCTCTTCCAAAGTTGCCTTACGACTTGACTGACGAGGAAAACATTGTCGTAGTGCATGCCGAAGTTCAGGCCCATTTTGCACCAAAACCGCCCCCGCCAAAGGAGATCATACCTGAGGAAGTGATACAACACTTTATTGATAATGCTCAACCGGCTATGAAGAGAAGGGACTCAAACTATGAGCGCTCTATTAAGAAGTCATATCGTGCACAAAAAAAGGAGTCGAGCTCGAGCTCGAGCCAAGCAGCAGGTAAAAAATGCGGGAAAACTGTCCCCCAGCTGGGAGAACAGGCAGTGCAATCGATCCCCCCGCTCATTGTACAACAACATGTGAGTACCGCCGATCAGCTGGTAATAACCGACGAGCATAGAAGGATGGCTGAAGAGGCCGGTGTCACTGTTTATCAACTCCTAGAGATCGAGCCTATCCTCAGGATTACAGATGACGAAGCAGCATGGAAATATGTCCGCGGCCAACCTATTGTCAGGCCTAAGTAGATCCCGCTTCTATCAACGAGAATGTACGAATTGCATGAGTGGTACTTGAGAGAAGTAAAGACCGGGCGAGAGTCCCTCATGGTGAAAGTCAAGGAAGAGCATTACTTCCATGAAAATGATCTGTGGGTTGAACTTCAAGAACATTTTCAGTTATTCAATCAAGACACACTCGACAAATCCATCGTCAGTTGCTATTGTCTGTAAGTGATTTCTTTCTATAATTTAAGTCTCTAGTTGTGCTCGTTCATTACCTGTAATTATCCTCACTATATTCTTTTCTGTGGTATTATGCAGAATGAAGATGTATGAAATGAAAAGAGAAGGACGCTATGGCATTGGGTTCATTGACCCAAATACCATTAATGAAGAGACATGGTCATGTGAGACGTCGAGAAAAGACACAGAGAGAAGCTTGCTAGAGTTTTTGAAGCGACTAAATACCCAACCAGAAATACTACTTCCTTACAACTTCGGGTGAGTGTTACTGTCTTGTACTACAAATTCTATTTTTGCTTACTAGATGTTAATAACTATAGTTGATGAGTTATGCACATGCCCGCTTAATTATGCAAATGTGTGCACATGCAGTTTCCACTAGATCCTGCTAATCATTGAAGTTGACGAGGGAAAAGTTCAAGTACTGGACTCACTACTTAAAGACACTATTGATTATGCAATCGTGAGGGGGATGATCGACAGGTAATTTCAATCATTATCGCACTATGTCGGCCTCTTTAGTTCATTTCCTGATATCAACTAATTAATAACTCCTTTATTCATTTTCTTTGCCGGCGGGCAGGGCTTGGCAAAAGTTCATCAAACAGGTTAAAGGCGAATGGAAACAACAGCTGAAATGGGTGCGACCCAAGGTAATTAAGTAGTACTAGCTACGTCCGTGCATCTCTTTAATTCTAGTTTCAATACCATTATCATGCCTGATTAATTATTATCTAATTGAATTCTATTCTCGTAAAGTGCATGAGGCAGGCGCCGGGGGATAATTTATGTGCATACTACGTTTGCGAGAACATTCGCTTTATGACCGAAAGGAGCAAAACTGGAAGTAATCTTGACGTACGTAAACACAATTCACAATTCTTTTTATCATGATCTAATATATATGCACACAACTAATATATTCATGTTGATCTTCTTTTTTTATAAAGATGCAAGAGATGCGGGATAAGCTCCTACCAACGGACCGCATACGAGCACTTCAAGAGGAAATTGCGGGATTTTTGCTTGACCAGGTCATAGATCCCAAAGGAGAATACCATTACACCTAATGCCTGCATGTAATGATCTGCAAATTGTAGGAGAAATTGTATGCACCAAATTGTATATATATATATATGTGTATGCATGGTCGTACGAGAAATTCTATATATGATATATGATTGGTCGTACGAGAAATTCTATTATATATATGACGTGTACAGTATGTAGTAGCAGTGGCACACGACTGCAGTAGCGTAAAATATGTTTGAAATGTAAAACAATTAAATGGAAAACACAAAATGAAAAGGAAAAATAAACCATAAATCCTAAAATCCTAAACCCCTAAACCTCTAGTCCCGGTTGGTGTCACCAACCGGGACTAAAGGTCCCCCAGCCCCCGGCGCGGGCTCGTGCCACGTGGTGGGCCTTTGGTCCCGGGCCGTGATGAACCAGGACTAAAGGGGGGGGGGGCTTTAGTCCCCACCCTTTAGTGCCGGTTGGTGAACCGGCACTAAAGGCCCTTATGAACCGGGACTAAAGGCTGATTCTGCACTAGTGTAGCACTTCTAATGAGATCTTTGTAGTGTAGCTAATCGGTCATGGTCTTCGAGGGTGATTCCTCCTTCACCACTCCCGATACGACTCTGTCATGCAACCCCTCAAGTGTGGACCATCAAGGGTGATTCCTCCAAGTCCATCTTGACGGTTACATCAAGTGGGAATTCATCGAGGGTGATTCCTCGGGTTTCCCCCTTGCTGTTGTGGACACACGGTTACTATGACTTTACCACAGGACCATGTTAAAGACGGGTCGGCCCCGAGGGGTACCCGCGAGAGTTACTGTTACTGCAGGACTGGAGGAACAGGCGGTACCACCCCGGTAGAGTTGGACCTGGGTTCCTGATAGTCTGTTGCGAGTCGGATTGACCTGGAGGGTACCCGCGAGTTGATGTGTAGTCAGGTTGACCTGGAGGGTACCCGCGAGATTTCTACATGGCACGGCCGGGCATTCCGGGCCCTTGCCGTAAGTCCACGAGACGGGGCGATAGGGTCACATGATCATGAGTCTCTACTCATTACCGCGCGCTCCCAAGACACTAACGGTTTCGATATGTGATCCGAGTAGGCCTCTGGCATTTTCGTACTAACCACCACGTGGGAATAAGTATGGGCACTCTGCGTCATATGTATCAGCCGAAACATCTTCAGACGTCAACGACTGAGCAGCGTGCGGCCGGGTGGCCCGTGTAAGCACCTGCCTTGTATAAGTAGGTTGCCAGGACTGACACCGGCCGCCCACGCAACGTGCAGGAGTGCAAAGGGCGACGGGCCCAAGACCCCTGCGTGCTTAGGATGTAGACCGGAGTGCTGGCCTCTCTGTTGAGACTAGGTAGGACTGCGGTGTATTGATCGGCCGAGTCCGGTCATGAATTGATGGTGTGTGATACGTCTCCATCGTATCTACTTTTCGTAATGCTTTTCCTCTTGTTTTGGAATCTAATTTGCACGATTTGAATGAAACTAACCCGGACTGACACTGTTTTCAGCAGAACTACCATGGTGTTGTTTTTGTGCAGAAATAAAAGTTCTCAGATTGGAACGAAACTTCGTAAGGATTTTTTAAATAATAAAAGAGAATTTCTGGAGCCAAGAACCACAGGAGGGGGCACTTGGGTGGGCACAACCCACCAGGGCACGCCCCCCCCCCTCCAGGCGCGCCCTGGTGGGTTGTCCCCATTTGGTGGCCCCGCAGACTCCAACCCTGATGCTATAAAGTCATATTTTCGGAGAAAAAATCGGGGAGAAAGAATTATCGCGTTTCACGAGATGGAGCCGCCGCCACCTCCTGTTCTTCATCGGGAGGCCAGATTTGGAGTCCGTTTGGGGCTCCGGAGAGGGGGATCTTCGATCTTCGTCATCACCAACCCTTCTCCATCGCCAATTCTATGATGCTCCCCACCGGGAGTGAGTAATTCCTTCGTAGGCTCGCTGGTCGGTGAGGAGTTGGATGAGATTCATCATGTAATTGAGTTAGTTTTGTTAGGGCTTGATCCATAGTATCCATTATGTTCTGAGATTGATGTTGCTATGACTTTGCCATGCTTAATGCTTGTCACTTTGGGCTCGGGTGCCATGATTTCAGATCTGAACCGTTTATGTTATCACCATTATATCTATGTTCTAGATCCGATCTTGCAAGTTATAGTCACCTACTACGTGTTATGATCCGGCAACCCCGGAGTGACAATAGTCGGGACACTTCCCGGTAATGACCGTAGTTTGAGGAGTTCATGTATTCACTATGTGTTAATGCTTTGTTCCGGTTCTCTATTAAAAGGAGGCCTTAATATCCCTTAGTTTCCTTATGGACCCCGCTGCAACAGGAGGGTAGGACAAAAGATGTCATGCAAGTTCTTTCCATAAGCACGTATCACTACTGGAATCCACTTCTTTGCCGTCTGCCACTTCTTTGCCGTCAGCTAGCGGACGGCAAAGAAAGGCTTTGCCATCAGCCACCAGAAAACTGACGGCAAAGAGGCAGCGGACGGCAACGGATGGCTTTGCCATCAGCATATCTTTGCCGTCCGCTAGCTGACGGCAAAGAGGGTGGGTGGCGGGCGTACGAGGGCGACCTAACGGCCATCTTCTTTGCCGTATGCTGGCTGACGGCAAAACATCTTTGCCGTCCGTCAGCAGACAGCAAAGAAGATGGCCGTTAGTTCGTCCGTTTCCCCCCGGCCCCACCCCACTAGGTACGCTCTTTGCCGTCTGCTGGCAGACGGCAAAGAGCTATGACCTAGCAGATAAGGGGCCGCGCCCGCACCCGATCTGTCCATTCCCTCTCTCTCCCTGCCCGAGCCGCCCCGACCCCTCACCCCTGCCGCCGCCCGGCCGCGCCGCCGCCCGCCCCGCCCAGCCGAGCCGCCGCCGCCGGCCGCCCGCGCCTGAGCCGCCCCCGCCCCGCGCCACCCACGTCGTCGACCGCCCCGCCCCGCCTGTCCCGAGCCGTCGCCGCCCAGACGAGCCGCCGCCGCCGGCCGCTACGCTCCCCCGCCCTGCCCCGCCCGCGCGCCGCCCCCCATCCCGAGTCGCCGGCCCGCCCCGCACCGCCCCGCCCCCGTCCCGAGCCGCCGCCGCCCTCCCGCCACCGCACCACCCGCCGCACCCCCGGCCCTGCCCCGCCGCCGCCGCCCCCTCCCCTCATCATGGTGAGTTTTTTTCTCTGTTTTTTTAGATTTAGTTTATATTTTTTTAGTTTAGTTTAGGTTAGTTTAGTTTATTTAGTTTAGTTTAGGTTAATTTAGTTTATTTTGGGTTACATTTAGTTTATAGTTTTGTTTAGGTTTTTTTTCCTGTTTTTAAGAATAATCAAGAAAGATGAAAAAAAAAGAAAAAGAAGAAGAGGAAGAAGAAAAAAAGAACAATAAGTAGTAGAAGAAGAAGAAGATGAAAAAAAGAAGTAGAAGTTGAAGATGAAAAAAAGTAGGAAAAGAGGGCGCCCGGGGACGAGCGGGTTAGGGGGTTCCTCAGTGTCGATGGAACCCTAAATAGCAAGTATCGTCAGTGCGAGGTACATGTGGCCGTCGGTGTCGAATACTACATCCACGTCCCACAAGTGACGCCGACGTCCGGCGTCCCAAAGCAACTGTTCTCGGCGTCGATGGTGGTCGAACACCATTGCGAATTTGTCTAGCAGCCTCTGCGATGACGATTAAAAGGCAAGTGTTGAAACTTGAAACACCCAAACTGACTCAAGTCGGTTTGGTTGTTTGAAATTTCAAAACTTGGCTTTAATCCTCATCGCAGAGGCTGCCAGACAAATTCGCCAAGGTGTTCGACCGTCATCGGCCACCAGAACTATTGTTGCGGGACGCCGGGCGCCGGCTTCACTTGTGGGATGTGGATCTAGTGTTCAACGCCGACCGCCTCATGTAACTTGCACCGATGGTAGTTGCTATTTAGTTTACCCGGGGACGAGCGGGTTAGGGGGTTGCTATGTTACTCATCTTTGGATTTAAATGTGCAGTTATTTCGTCGCTGCGAGGGTCTAGTGTTCAACGAGCTCCGCCCCTGCATTCGTTGGTGAGCACAAATGACATCTCCCGATGAAACTTGCTAGCTATAGGTGTCAATCATCAGTATGCGTAACCACTATGCGTCTCCCATTCGAAAGGGTTACATCTATAAATATGCATGCATTTGCATATTTATAATCGTGATTCTTTCGAATTGTCCAACGTTATCCATGGACAGCCCGAGTATGTGTAGATTGGGTTCGTTTTCCCATATGCTCAGCTCCAGATCCGATGCAGAATTTCGTCAGTGCCTCCCTGTTGTTCTCCGGGTACACATTCTCTCTGCTTATTGCCGAGACGTGTATCCGGAGAACAGCGGGGAGGTGCTGCCGAAATTTTGCGTCGGATCCGGAGCAGAGCATGGGAAAACGAACCCGATCTACACATACTCGGGTGGGATTAGGACCTATCTTTACCTATTAGCGTGTAGGTTGCATGGACGTAATAAAACTGACAAACTCCATTAACTGATGGATATGGTTTGCTTAATTATGTATATATTTCTTGTGTGTCCAGTAGGAAGTCAATATGAGTGATTGTGCATGGATGTACACCGGTTACACTAGTCAGAAAGTTTGGACCGAGGAATGGTTAACAAAAACCAAGGGGTTTGTTAGAGCCGCATTTGCAAATGGCCAGGAATTTAGCTGGTGCCCCTGTGCCCGTTGCGACAACTATAAAAAGAGGGACGAGCTTGAAATGAGTAAAGACCTACAGAAGTTTGGTTTTACGCCTGGTTACACGGTCTGGACATTACATGGTGAGTCTGCCCAACATGCCAGAGCTGAGGTTCGTCGTCGCACCGACGAGCATGGTACCGGGACCGCAGACATGGTGCAAGACTTTGACGATGCTCGGGACTCGGACGAGGAGATGGAGGAATCTGCAAAGGCCTTCACTGAAATGTTGGAGTCCTCAAAACGTCCTCTCCACGAGCACACTGAGCTTTGTCAGCTGGATGCCATCTCACAAATAATGGCTTTGAAGGCTCAATTCAACTTGGGCAGAGAATGCTACGACGCGATGATGACAGTATTCGGACGATTTCTACCCAAAGGCCATGTGCTACCTCCAAACCTGTACCAGTCAGAAAAAATCCTCCGTGCTCTTAAGATGCCCTATGAGAAGATACATGCCTGTGAGAAAGGATGTGTCTTATTTAGGCTTCAGTATGAGGACTTGAACTATTGTCCCATTTGCAATTCTTCCAGGTATGTTGTGGTAGACAACGGTATGGGTGAGAAGACGCAGACCAAAATACCCGTTAATGTTCTTCGGTATATGCCAATCGTACCAAGACTTCAACGTCTTTTCATGGTCGAAGAGACGGCTAGACAGATGACATGGCACAAAACGGGCAAAAGAACCGAACTAGATACAGATGGGAATGTGATGATGGTGCACACATCGGATGGTGAAGCGTGGAAGCGCTTCGATGCATTACATAAGGAAAAAACGGCAGATCCAAGGCATCCTCGAGTCGCCGTCAGCACAGATGGGTTCAGTGTGTTTGGTCAGATGGCAGCCCCATACAGCTGTTGGCCCGTGTTTGTCATTCCACTCAATCTCCCCCCCGGGCAGATTATGCAACGAAAGAATATTTTCCTGACGTTGATAATTCCAGGGCCCAACTATCCGAGGAAGAATATGAATGTGTACATGCAGCCGCTTAAGGATGAATTGCAAGAAGCTTGGGATAATGGGTTCAAGACATACGACGCCTTTAGCAAACAGAACTTCATAATGCGTGCCTGGTACATGTACTCGACGCATGACTTGCCGGCGTATGCGCTATTCGTTGGCTGGTGTGTGCATGGAAGGTTCCCGTGCCCCACATGCAAGGGAGCTCTTGAGTTTCGTTGGCTGACGGCAGGGCGCAAGTATAGTTGCTTCGACTTGCATAGACCGTTTCTACATCCTGGCCATAAGTTTAGGAAAGACAAGAAGAACTTCATCAAAGGTAGAGTTGTCAAACACTCTGCACCACCTGCGTTGACAGGCCAACAGACCCTAGATCAGTTAAACGCTCTCGAGCCAGATCCAGAGCGTCCAGGGTATTTCAAGAGGTATAATAAGGAACACGCCTGGACTCACAAGACATGCTTCTGGGATCTGCCTTACTTCAAAGACCTCCTTTGCCCACACAACATCGACGTGATGCACACTGAAAAGAATATCGCCGAAGCCATTTTTGGTACATTGTTCGGCATAGAGGGGAAATCAAAGGATAATCCTAAGGCTAGAGTCGATCAAGAGGAGCTATGTGATAGACCGTTACAAAACATGAAAGAACCGAAAGGAAAGGGGATCAACTGGACGAAGCGAAAGGCATGGTTCAATCTTGGAAGGCCAGCTATGAAGAAAATTATTTTGTGGGTGAAAATGCAGTTGACGTTCCCCGATGGGTATGCAGCAAATCTAAAGAGGGGAGCGAGTCTTCAAAAATTGAAAATATTTGGTCTAAAAAGTCATGATTGGCACATATGGATTGAGCGGATAATGCCGGTGATGTTGCGTGGCTTCATCCCTGAGGATGAATGGCTAGTACTGGCAGAGCTGAGCTATTTCTTCCGTGTTCTTTGTGCAAAAGAACTATCACCTGGCCTCCTAGAAGAAATGGAACAGTTGGCACCGGAGTTGATCTGTAAGTTAGAGAAGATCTTTCCGCCAAGCTTCTTTAATCCAATGCAACACTTGATTTTGCATCTCCCAACTGAGGCACGATTGGGGGGGCCCGTGCAAAATCGTTGGTGCTACTCAACTAAGAGGATGCGGAAGACGCTTCGAGCAAAATGTAAAAATAAACATAGAATAGAAGCACCGATGGCGGAGGCATTCATCACTGAGGAGGCGGCAAACTTCGTGACCGCACACTACGAAGCCAAAAATCGTCATTTGCATAATCCGAAGCCTCGGTACAATGCTGACGAACCTCAAAAGGGTCAATCCAACCTCAGCCTATTCAAAGGGAATCTCGCACCAGCCGGTGGTTGGAAACCAGTAAGGTTGGATGTTGAAGAATGGCGGACCATTTCGCTGTATCTCTTCAACAACCTAACAGAAGTGCGGCTGTACATCGAGTAAGATCTCGGTACATTGTTTCACAACTTCTAATTCCTTTGAACTTCTCTTATTCCTGGATTTTTGATGCAGTTGATACGTCACCATATTCTCGTATGGAGCGGTGATCCAAAAGGATTCCGTCGAAGAGTATGAGCTTCTGGCAAAACAAGGAGCCGAATTTCCCGGTTTCATCTCTTGGTTAAAAAAAACGGTAATTTCCATTAGACACTTTTTTTCTTTGGCTAATTTGCGACTAATGCAACAATCCTTTCGTATTAAACTTGTAGGCTAATTCAGAGATTATGGATGCCGAATTGATACAAGTAGCTAATGGTTTTGACTATAAGGTCCGTTCATTTGACAAATACGACATCAACGGGTATCGCTTTCGTACCTATGGCAAAGAGCTATCTATGGCCGACCGAAAGTCTACAAATTGTTGTGTCTCTGCTATCGGCGAAGGAGGTATCGAGTATTATGGAAGAGTTGAAGCAATTTATGAACTTGAATTCTATGGTGAAAACCCACCAAACGTCGTAGTCTTCAGATGTTATTGGTTCCAGCCGAGGGAGACTAGAAGGACTCATGAACATATAGGGCTAGTCGAAATCAAACAAAGCACCCATTTGGATGTTCCCGATGTCTATATTACGGCTCAACAGGCAACCCAAGTTTTCTATCTACCGTGGGCCTGTCAAAGTGATCCAAATCTCAGTGGTTGGGACGTCGTTTATGAAGTGCCGCCACGTGTTAGACCACCTCCCCCCAATGAAAAGGATTATGAACCTCACATTAACCAAGACACATATGACGAAGGAGAATTCTTCCAAGAAACACGTCTTTCCAAAAAACGTTTCAAGAACCGCTCTACTCCACCCCAGAACATTGAAGTAGACAACGATAGTGAATCCGACTTCACCCCTGAGCTGGAACAAGAAGAGCCGGAAGAAGAAGAAGTTACTGCTGCAGATGACCTGTCAATGCTTGAACGATTATGTAAAGGTGGCCTTCCACATGATGATGCATTTATTAATGATGATGATGAGCACGTCATTACTGATAGTGATGATGATGATGCTTTTATTAATGATGATGACGAGCACATCATTACCGATAATGATTATTAGGTATTCAAATTTTTATGTTGTACTTGATTTATATAGTTATTTGTATGATTGTATAATTTATATAGTTGGTATTTATAATTTTCTTACTTTGTATGATTGTTTCTTATACATAGTGCCATGGTCTTGATTTCCGTCCCGGTCGGCCCTCGCCCGCTTTATGATTCGGATGTGGTAAATTTTCTTTCATAACTATTTGTTGCATTTCGCATTTATGCAAATTATGGCCATCAAGTTGACATAGAGATATTTTAATCTAGGAGGTATGTGAACCGGAATTTGAAACGGACCCTCTTGTCGAGAAGTTAAATTTAGTTGAAAAAGAAAATGAGTATTTGAAAGAAAAAATTAAAAGAATTGAAGAAGAGAAGATGACAACGGACCCTCCAGGCGCGCCCAGGTGGGTTGTCCCCACCTGGTAGCCCCACAGACTCCAACCCAGATGCTATAAAGTCATATTTTCGGAGAAAAAAATCGAGGAGAAAGAATTATCATGTTTCACAAGACGGAGCCGCCGCCACCTCCTGTTCTTCATCGGGAGGCCAGATCTGGAGTCCGTTTGGGGCTCCGAAGAGGGGGATCTTCGATCTTTGTCAGCACCAACCCTTCTCCATCGCCAATTCCATGATGCTCCCCACCGGGAGTGAGTAATAACTTCGTAGGCTTCCTGGTCGGTGAGGAGTTGGATGAGATTCATCATGTAATTGAGTTAGTTTTGTTAGGGCTTGATCCATAGTATCCATTATGTTCTGAGATTGATGTTGCTATGACTTTGCCATGCTTAATGCTTGTCACTTTGGGCCCGGGTGCCATGATTTCAGATCTGAACCGTTTATGTTATCACCATTATATCTATGTTCTAGATCCGATCTTGCAAGTTATAGTCACCTACTACATGTTATGATCCGGCAACCCCGGAGTGACAATAGTCGGGACACTTCCCGGTGATGACCGTAGTTTGACGAGTGAATGTATTCACTATGTGTTAATGATTTATTCCGGTTCTCTATTAAAAGGAGGCCTTAATATCCCTTAGTTTCCATATGGACCCCGCTACCATGGGAGGGTAGGATAAAAGATGTCATGCAAGTTCTTTCCATAAGCACGTATGACTATTTACGGAATACATGCCTACATTATATTTATGAACTGGAGCTATTGCTGTATCGCCCTAGGTTATGACTATTATATGATGAATATCATCCAACGAATTCACCGATCCAATGCCTACGGATTTGTCTCATATTGTTCTTGCTAAGTTACTACTGCTATCGTTGCTGTTACACTTGCTGCAAAATCATTGTTATCACTGTTACTATTACTATTGCCGTTGCTACTACTATCAAAACTATCATATTACTTTGCTACTGATCACTTTGCTGCAGATAATTAATCTCCAGGTGTGGTTGAATTGACAACTCAGCTGCTAATACTTGCAAATATTCTTTGGCTCCCCTTGTGTCAAATCAATAAATTTGGGTTGAATACTCTACCCTCGAAAACTGTTGCGATCCCCTATACTTGTGGGTTATCAAGACCTTTTTCTGGCGCCGTTGCCGGGGAGCATAGCTATATTTGTTGAGTCACTTGGGATTATTATCAAATTATCACTATGGAGAATCTGAAGCATGCTAAGACTTAGATTTTTCCCTCTAAGACGAGGGGAGGTAAGGAACTGCCATCCAGCTCCGCTTTAGATTCACCTTCTGTTATAAGTAGACTTGCAACACCACCACATGCTATCAATTCTGATATGTCGCAAGTTATTAATGATGCTACTTCTGCTATGAATGCAACCCATGATGATGCTAGTACCTTGCTTGATGATAATGTGCCACTAGGTGGATTTCTTGATGAACAACTTGCTAGAACTAAAGCTTTTGAGAATGCTGATACTGATGAAATTATTGAAACTGATGAAGAGCTTGAAACTGAAAATCTTGAAACACCTATAAGACCTAGTTCTCCTAGGTATGAATTGCCAAAGGTACCGGAAGGTTATGTTATGGATGAGGAGACAACTAGAGACATTCTTGCTTGTAAGGATAGAGATGATTTGGAAAAATTATTATGCAAGTATAAAGAAAAGACTTTGAATGCTAGAATGAAATGTGATCCTAAGTTTGCTACTTCACCTATCTTTGTTGATGATAAGGATTATGAATTCTCTGTCGACCTAGAGTTGATTACTTTGGTTTAATCTGATCCTTTCCATGGTTATGAAGCTGAAATTGTTGTGGCACATCTTACTAAGTTGAATGACATAGCCACCCTATTTGCTCATGATGAGAAAATTCGCTACTATTATTTTCTCAAATTATTTCCGTTCTCATTAAAGGGTGATGCTAAGGCTTGGTACAATACTCTTGCTCCTGGTTGTGTGCGTAGTCCCCAGGATATGATTTATTACTTCTCTGAAAAATATTTTCCTGCTCATAAGAAACAAGCTGCCTTACAGGAAATATTTAACTTTGCGCAAATTGAAGAAGAGAGTCTCCCACAAGCTTGGGGGAGGCTTCTCCAATTGCTTAATGCTTTGCCTGATCATCCTCTTAAGAAAAATGAAATACTTGATATCTTCTATAATGGACTAACCGATGCTTCTAGGGATTTCCTAGATAGTTGTGCTGGTTGTGTTTTTAGGGAGTGAACTGTTGAACAAGCTGAAGAATTATTGAATAACATATTGAAAAATATCATTATCCACATCTTTCTTCTTTTGCATATCGCATAATTCAACGAAAGTATTAAGATGGGATGTAGGATCTTCATTAGGACTACCAGAAAATTGTTCTTTCATAACAAGATATAGCAACGCGGCATTAATATCTCATGACTCCGCACTAGTGGTGGGAGGAGCAATTGAGTACTAATAAAATTGTTATTATTAGTATTTGAAAAATCACACAACTTAGTGTTTTCTTGAGACATAGCAACAAAGCAAGCAAACTGGCAAATAAAAATATTTTTGTGTTTTTGTAAAAAAAAGAAGTGGGAGAGATGAAAACGAGAGGCAAAGGCAAATTAATTAAGAGCAAGTAGATGATAGTTTGTGCGAAGGTACTTGATAGGTTTTGGTGATGTCTCCCCGGCAACGGGGCCAGAAATTCTTCCTGCTACTTGTGAGTTGTGTTGGGATTTCCTCGAAGAGGAGAGGATGAAGCAGTACAGTAGAGATAATTATTTCCCTCAGTTAAGAACCAAGGTTATCAATCCAGTAGAAGAACCACACGGAACCTCGTTAGCAGCACCTGCACACACAAAAGCAAATACTTGCACCCAATGCAAACAAGGGGTTGTCAATCCCCTCCGCGGTTATTTGCAAGGATCAAACCTCGTAGTGGTAGGCAAATAGATAAATTACAAAATAAAATAAAGTAAATAAAATTGCAGCAAGGTATTTTTGTGTTTTTATATATGATAAAACTAGACCCGGGGGCCATAGTTTTCACTAGAGGCTTCTCTCTCGAGCACATATCATACGGTGGGTGAACAAATTACTGTTGGGCAATTGATAGAAAAGTGCATAGTTATGACGATATTCAAGGCAATGATCATGTATATAGGCATCACGTCCGAGACAAGTAGACCGACTCCTGCCTGCATCTACTACTATTACTCCACCCATCGTCCGCTATCCAGTATGCATCTAGGGTATTAAGTTAATGAAAACAGAGTAACACCTTAGGCAAGATGACATGATGTAGACAAAGCAAACCCATGCAATATGAATAAAGCCCATCTTTTTATCCTTAATGGCAACAATACAAATACATGTCATGTCCCTTTCTATCACTGGGATTGAGCACCGCAAGATTGAACCCATCACAAAGCATCTCTCCCATTGCAATAAAAATCAATCTAGTTGGCCGAACTAAACTGTAACATCCCAAATTTTGCAACTTGTAATGTTTTACAATTATAGCTAAGCATCTATTGCATTTTGATTGAATTGAGGTGGCATTTGAAATTTCAGAGGCATTTGGGTTTTCATTTGAATTTGACTTCATTTCAAAAGTTGGCACATGGAATTCATTTTCAAATTCTCTGGCAAAAATACTTTGATCAAAAAGTATGAGAGGAGGTAACATGACACACCAAAAAGTGAGAAGAAATAATGCCAAAAGCTTGAAGGTCAAATTTGCAGTTTATTTGAAATTTTCAAAAATAAAATGTTTTTTTATAAACTTTGTACTTTGCCTTTGGAAAATAGTCCATGATTTAGGACTTATTTTCGTGATCATTTTGATATATAATATGTCTATATTATATTAGGACTTTATTTTATTGTTTGCATTTTTTGTTTTTTAATAGAAAATGCACTGTGCGTGCCAGGCCTCCGAAGCTAGCAAGGCCCACCTCACCCCTCACCTCTCTCTCTCATCTCCCCTACCTAACGGGCCGGCCCAACCTGTCGCTGCCACACCCGAAGGCTTACCTAATCGGGCGACCACCCCTACCGTCTCTCTCTCTCACTGGTGAAGGGGCCCACTGCCCGTTTTCGTTCCCCGCATGCCCTCTTTCTTCCCGCCTCACCCGCGCCTGTCTTCGCCGGACGATCGCCGGATCGCCCCGAATCCCTCTACAGATCACACCCCCTGCTCCAAGATGATCCTCCCCTATAAAGCCGAACCCCCTCCTCCGATTCCCCTCAAAACCCCCTCTCTCCTCGAGTTCATGCCGTTGCGATTGCTCGCCGTCTTTCTCCACTGCCGCCGTAGCCGTCAACCGATCCGCAGATTTTTTTCTGCTTCTATTTTTTAACAGATTTAGTTTATCTCTTTGAATTACAATATCTCCTAGGATATTTAGTGTTTTTAGGTGATTCATTTTGCATTAGCTTTAGAATTTCATGAAGTTTCTGTAGATGCCAAGTTTTATCATTTTTGAAAATTTTAAATTTGAATTTGCATGAATTTCATTCAAACACTAGATTAGCAATATCTTTTGTTTGAAAATAGATTTTAATATGATTCTTTTTGCATAAAATTTCTCTGTCTTTTTCTTTATGTTATTTAGTTAAAACTTTATTATTATTTTTTGTTAAATATTTGTTAGTGGTAGAAATTTTATTTGTAGCTTGTTTTACTTGTAGTAAGACTTTGCATTGAGTTTTAGAGCTTTCCTTGGTTTTATTTTTGGTTTTATTTGTGTGTTTCATTGCTTGTTTTATTATTAGTTTTACTTGCTATTATAGTATTAATTTCTATGATGGTATTCTTATGTATGTCTTGTTTGTTTCAATAGATTACCCGGAGTGTGAGGCTTGTTATTACAAGTCTTTAGAGTTTCAAGATAGTCAGCAAGGCAAGTCATTTGATCATGTATTTTATTTACCTATGTTTTATTGCATTAGTAAATCTTTCCACCACATATAGTAGGATATTGAGCTTGTACAAGAGGTGGTATCATGAGGTAGGAGAAACCCAACACCCTGTTACCATTGCCCGGGAAGGGACGTTACTTCATAATTGCTACGCTTTAGTAGACGGGGTTTGGTTGTGAGAATTTAGGAGTGTTGTGAGGTTAAGTAATTGAAGACATGCATGATGATCAAGACTTTAAGACTTCAAGGACTCGATATACCTCTGGGTGGATTGATTTGCATTTGGCAGCCTGATATCTATCATGGTTATGCCTGGGAATCCTGGTATCTACCTGTGATCAATCTAATGGAATGCCACCCAGGCACAAAGAGATGGATGGATACTTCAAGGCCGGAAAGCTTACGTGTGGAACCGCAGGTCATTATGGGCTCTGGCTTGGTTGACCTTAGTTGTGACTTTGGTTGGTCAGATTGCTAGCAGATGTAGACGAACGGTAGGATTGGATGGGCACTTACTTTCTGTCGGATGATCACTTTGGAAGACCAGGTTTCGATCGTCCCGTTCTCAAACACCAGACAGTGCGAGGACATAACGAAGGGATCGAATCTTGTGGGTAAAGTGTACAAGACTCTGCAGAGTAATAAATTAATCAATTAGCCGTGTCCTCGGTTACGGACATCATGAGCACCGAAGATGATACTATCAACCAGTCTCAACACAATTAATAATAATGAGTGGGTTTCTTAATAATTTGGGATATGAAAATTGGTTGGCGGAACCATCTCATAAAAAAATCAACTTTTTTAGTGATATTTCGTTTGACTCCTTTGTTGTATGGAAAATCAACTTTATGTAAAAAGTATAAACTTAGAGCCACCACCAAGCCATATTGCATATAGTGATAGAGTTATTTTTCATCTGTCTTCATCTGTGATCTTGCCGGTACATTCAATGTACCGACCTACATGGCTGCAGCACCTATGTTGTAGATACTTCTATGACGAGAAAGAGTTACGATATCAGGTTACGGTCTACACTCAACTTGCCGTTGGCGTTGATGGGACTCCACACCCCTATTAATATGATTTTGTTGTGAGATATATAAGGTATACTCTGGATCTATGGTATTTCTTTTACATGTGATGTTATGGTATTTCATTGAAGTACTGTGTGTGCCAGCATACTGATCCAGGGATGGCACCGAAAGCACAGAGACTTGACCGTATTGGGTCGGGTCGGTACATAAACGGATAGATCAAAGAGAAATACAATGCTATACTAATCATGCATAAAATAATTCAGAGAGGACTCAATTAATATTCATGAATAATCTGATCAGAAACCCACAATTCATCGGATCCCAACAAACACACCGCAAAAGAAGATTACGTTGAATGGAACTCCAAGAACATCTAGGAGAACATTGTATTGAAGATCAAAGAGACAGAAGAAGCCATCTAGCTACTAGCTATGGACCCGTAGGTCTGTGGTAAACTACTCACGCATCATCGAAGACAGCAAGGATGTTGTAGAGGCCCTCCAGGATCGATTCCCCCATCGACGGAGTACCGAAAAAGTCCTCCAGATGGGATCACGGAAGAACAGAAACTTGCGGTGGTAGAAAAAGTGTTTAGGGGGCTCTCTGTTGGTTTTCCAATTTTAGAGAATTTATAGAGGTGAAATTAGGTTAGATGGAGTCACGTGGGGCCCAAAAGGCATCAGGGCGCACTTACCCCTTGGGCGTGCCCTGTTGCCTTGCCGTCTCCTCGCTTCTCATCTTGTCTCCTCCCAAAGCTTCTAGGGTCTCTCTTGTCTAGAAAAAATCGTCAAAAAGTTTCATAACATTTGGACTCCGTTTGGTACTGATTTCTTGGAAAACCAAAAACAAGCAGAAAACAACAAATAGCACTTGGCACTGGGTTAATAGGTTAGTCCCAGAAAATGATATAAAATGACATATAATTGCATATAAAACATCCAAGATTGATACTATAATAGCATGGAACAATCAAAAATTATATATACGTTGGAGACATATCACTTTTTAAGGATATATGTTCTTCGAACCGCGTCTTGATCATTGAGAGGGTAACTTGCAATGGGAAGCCTTTCTCGAGGATAATGCTTAAGATGACAAAAATCATAAACCGGTTGTGATGGTGGAGACACATCTTCAGTTTGCTCTATGGTCACATTTGACATAGACAATGTTGGTTCTTGATTTTTCTCTTCGATCACAACCGACATACACGCAAGTTCTTCGGTTTGTTCTTCGGTCACATTCGACATATTCTCAGCCTTCTTCTTCCCTATCTTCATAGCTTCCCTCTAAAAAAGAGAAACAATGTCTCCTGTCCTTTTCATTCTTCAACAAATCTGCAAGAAAAATACTTTCTATAAATAAATCTAATTGAATCCAAAATGATGTGCAAAATTATATATGTGTTCATGTAGTGGACAGCATAGTGCAAAAATCAAACCCTAAATCAGAAATTGGGGTATTTTCATACATTAAATTGGGGTATTCTGGAGACTCGTGTCAGGCCTCCAAGCACAGAGTTTTGTAGGACAACAACAAATTTCCCTCAAGTGGATCACCTAAGGTTTATCAATCCGTGGGAGGCGTAGGATGAAGATGGTCTCTCTCAAACAACCCTGCAACCGAATACAACAAATCTCTTGTGTCCCCAACACACCCAATACAATGCAAAATTGTATAGGTGCACTAGTTTGGCGAAGAGATGGTGATACAAGTGTAGTATGGATAGTAGATATAGGTTTTGTAATCTGAAAATAAAAAATAGCAAGGTAGCAAGTGATAAAACGGAGCACAAACGGTATTGCAATGTTTATAAACAAGGCATAGGGTTCATGCTTTCACTAGTGCAATCTCTCAACAGTGCTAAAATAATTGAATCATATAACAATCCCTCAACGTGCGACAAAGAATCATTCCAAAGTTCTTATCTAGCGGAGAACATAAGGCGAAATTGTTTGTAGGGTACAAAACCACCTCAAAGTTATCCTTTCCGATCAATCTATTGAGCTATTCCTATAAGTGTCACGAACATCCCTGGAGTTCTTACTAAAATAACACCATATGATACACATCAACCAACTCTAATGTCACATAGATACTCCAACGTCACCACAAGTATCCGTGAGTTGATTATTCGATATGCATCAAACAACTTCAGATTCATAATATTCAATCCAACACAAAGAACTTCAAAGAGTGCCCCAAGATTTCTACCGGAGAAAGAAGGACGAAAAGGTGCATCAACCCCTTTGCATAGATTACCCCAATGTCACCTCAAGAATCCGCGAGTTGAGTGCCAAAACATACATCAAGTGAATCAATATAATACCCCATTGTCACCAAGGGCATTCATATGCAAGACATACATCAAGTGTTCTCAAATCCAACAAGTATTCAATCCGATAATAGTGAAACCTCAAAGGTAAAAACTCAATTCATCACAACAAGATAGAGAGGGAAAACACCATATGATTCAACTATATTAACAAAGCTCGCGGTACATCAAGATCGTGATCAAACACATAGCTACTAGTACATAACCCTAGCCTTGAGGGTGAACTACTCCCTCCTCCTCATGGAGACCACCAGGATGATGAAGATGGCCTCCGGTGATGATTTCCCCGTCTGGCAGGGTGTCGGAACAGGGCTCCAGATGGTATTTCGAAGGTACAGAGGCTTGCGGCGGCGGAGTCGAAGTTCTAGGGTTATTTCTGGGGGTTTCTCTATTTATAGGATTTTTTGGCGTCAGTCTCACGTCAAGATGGGCTACGAGGGGCCCACGAGGCACCAGGGCGTGACCACCCCCCTGGGCATGCCCTGATGGCTTGTGGGGCCCTCGTGGATCTTCTGGTCCTCCCACGAAGCATCTAGTATCTCTTTTGTTCCAAAAAAATCGTCAAAAAGTTTCGCTGCATTTAGAGAACTTTTATTTCTACACAAAAAACAACACCACGGTAGTTCTGCTGAAAACAGCATTAGTCCGGGTTAGTTCCATTCAAATCATACCAAAACCATATAAATTGTTGTAAACATGGCATGAATACTTCATAAATTATAAATACATTGGGGACATATCAGCATGCCCAAGCTTAATTCGTGCTCATCCTCGAGTAGGTAAATGATAAAAGAAATAATTTATGAAGCGTGAATGCTAGCATAGTGCGTAAGTTTGATCAATTATAATTTAAATCACTTTCACTAGCATCATAACAGCAACTCTTTCTCATAAAACTCATCATGATAAAGTAGCAACCAATTCACATGTTATGGTTCAAACAATGCATTCTCTTAAAACTTAACAACCTATGTTCTTAGTCACCAAACAATTGCAATTCAACTTATTTTCAACTAAGTCTAAGTAAGAGCTCCACATACTCAATTATCATATAGTCTTCTATGATTGCCAGTACTCAAAGCATATTTTTAGAACAAAAGGCATCAATCGAACACAGAGAATGATAGGGGCTTAGTGTTTCGCCTCCCAACTTATTTATCATAGTGATAATTGTCAACAATAATAAAGCACAATCAAATATATTTGACTGGCCATATGTGCCTGGATCTTTCCCCACCACATGATGCTTTCCAACTAAAGAATAATTGAAGTTGGAATGAGAAAGAATACTATTGACTCTTGCATAAAAGTAAATACATAAAGTAAAAAAAATAGGCCCTTCACGGAGGGAAGCAGAGGTTGTCATGCGCTTTTGATTTTTTGATTTGCATGCTCTTAATGCAAAGGAACATTACTTTATATTGCCCCTTGTGATAGCAACCTTTATTATGCAGTTCGTCGCTTTTATTTCTTTACCATCACAAGTTTGTACAACACTTATTTTCCCTTGCAATAAAAGATCATACATATTTTAGGAGCAATTTTTATTGCTTTTTGCACCGATGACAACTTATTTGAAGGATCCTATTCAATCCATAGGTAGATATGGTGGACACTCATGGCAAGAAACTGGGTTTAAGTGTTTTTGGATACACAAGCAGTATCTCTACTTAGTACGAATTTTTGGCTAGCAAAAGATCCTAAGAAAACACCACATGTTGGAGGATCCATAACAATGTAACTTCTATGCAATTATACCCAAACATAACTCATTATGTTGTCTTCCTTGTCCAACTTCAACTAATTTGCTCAAGTTTGAAAATAATTAATGGGTATTCACAATCATAAAAGATGTCCAAGATAATATATTTATATGTGAAAGTTCTATTCCTTATACTAATCATTCATGAATTGCTTGTATGACTAATATTGTGATTGTCAAATTTCAATAGACTTTACTTTCTAAACCCATAGTGAAGCTACTACTAGGTATGATACAAGCATATGAAGCATATACAATTTCAACTTCATGATATTCAATTCATTCAACCATTTACTCATAGGATATAAGTGAAGCACAACAGTGAATGACAAACTACTCCAAAAAGATATAAGTGAAGATCAATGAGTAGTCAAACAATATTAAGTAGCTATGTGAGGACTCTCTCTCATTTAAAAATTTCAGATCTTAAGTATTTTATTCAAATAGCAAACAAAACAAAATAAAATGACATTCCAAGAATAGCACATAACATGTGAAGAAGCAAAAACTTAGGCTCAACCGAGACTAACCGATAATTGTTGATGAAGAAAGGTGGGATGCCTACCAGGGCATCCCCAAGCTTAGATGCTTGAGACTTCTTGGAATATTAACTTGGGATGCCTTGGGCATCCCCAAGCTTGAGCTTTTGTGTCTCCTTAATTCCTCTCATATCACAGTTTCATTAAATCTAAAAAACTTCATCCACACAAACTCAACAAGAACTCGTGAGATAAGTTAGTATAAATCAATGCAAAACCTTATCATTCTCTACTGTAGAAAATCACTAAAATTATTATTTGATATTGCCTACTAAATGCCTCTGCATACTTAATACTCCTATCCTCAAATAGAATCATTAAACAAGCAAAAATATGCAAACATAACAGCAATGTCTCTAAACAGAACGGTCTGTAAAGGATGAAGAAAGATTCATACTTCTTTAACTCCAAAAATTCTGAATAATTACGACACTGTAGAAAATTTATCAAAGCTTATTGTGTAAAAATTTCAAGATTTTACCACGTTCTGAGTTTTCTGAAGAATTTGGACAATGATAGAAAACTTTCTGTTTTCAAACAGCAACATATAGACTTGAAAAATAAGCATGGTAAAGACTATACTTGACATTTTTATAAAAAAATAAAAGATACAAAACTTTATTCTAAATAACAGCAAGCAAATATCAACAAAATAAAAATGACGCTCCAAGCAAAACACATATCATGTGACGAATAAAAATATAGTTCCAAGTAAGGTTGCCGATAATGTTGAAGACGAAAGAGGGGATGCCTTCCGGCGCATCCCCAAGCTTAGTTGCTTGGGTCTTCCTTGAATATTACCTTGGGGTGCCTCGGGCATCCCCAAGCTTAGGGTCTTGCCACTCCTTATTCTCCTCATATCGATATCTCATGCAAAACTTGAAAACTTCAATCACACAAAACTTAACGGAACTTCGTGAGATTGGTTAGTATGGTAAAGAGGAAATCATTCACTTTGGTACTGTCAAAGACAAGATTCATAATTCTTTCCACATAATACCTACTATACTCTATCATTTCCACAATTTATACTGACCAATATAAGCCATAGAAACAAGGAAATAAGCAAACTATGCATTGAAAACAGAATCTGTCAAAAATAGAACAGTCTGTAAAGATCTGAATAATGTACTTCTGTAACTCCAAAAATTCTGAAAAATAAAGAAAATGTAGGCAATTTTTATATCAATCATGTTAAAAAAATCATAATTTTATCACATTCCAGTAAAATATAGGAATTTCTTCACTAGACGCAAAAGTTTCTGTTTTTACACAGAATCAAGTCAACTATCATCCACACTATCCCAAAGGCTTTACTTAGCACTTTATTGAAACAAAAGCTATAAAAAATGATTACTACAGTAGCTTAATCATGTGAACACGCAAAAATAGTAGGTAATAGTGTTGGGTTGTCTCCCAACAAGCGCTTTTCTTTAATGCCTTTTTAGCTAGACATGATGATTTCAATGATGCTCAATAAAAGATAATAATTGAAACATAACGAGAGCATCATGAAGCATATGACTAGCACATTTAAGCCTAACATACTTCCTATGCATAGGGATTTTGTGAGCCAACAATTTATGGGAGCAAGAATCAACTAGCATAGGAAGGCAAAACAAGCAAAACTTCAAGATTTCAACACATAGAGAGGAAACTTGATATTATTGAGATATGTAAAAGCATATGTTCCTCTCTCATAATAATTTTTAGTAGGATCATGAATGAATTCAACAATATAGCTATCACATAAAGCATTCTTTTCATGATCCACAAGCATATAAATTTTATTACTCTCCACATAAGCAAATTTATTCTCATCAATAATAGTGGGAGCAAACTCAACAAAATAACTATCATGTGATACTTTATTGACATAATCCAATTGAATATTAAAATCATGATGACAAGTTTAATGGTTATCATTATTCTTTATAGCATACATGTCATCACCATAATCATCATAAATAGCAACTTTGTTGTCATAATCAATTAAAACCTCTTCCAAAAGAGTGGATTCATCATTAAATAAATTTATGACCTCTCCAAATCCACTTTCATAATTATTACAATAAGATTCAATACCCTCCAAAATAGTGGGATAATTGTTACCTAGAGTTGACAGTCTTCCAAACCCACGTTCATCATTCTAATCATCATAAATAGGAGGCATGCTATGATCATAATAAATTTGCTCATCAAAACTTGGGGGACTAAATATATCATCTTCATCAAATATTGCTTCCCCAAGCTTATGGCTTTGCAAATCATTAGCATCATGGATATTCATAGAATTCATACTAACAACATTGGAATCATTCCCATCATTCAAAGATTTTATGCCAAACATTTTATTGAATTCTTCTTCTATCAATTGAGTAAAATTTTCCGCTCCACAATTTTCAAGTAAGACATGATAAAGATGAAGAATATGAGGCAACATCAATTCCATATTTTTGTAGTTTTCTTTTATAAACCAAACTAGCGATAAAACAAGAAACTAAAAGATTCAATTCCAAGATCTAAAGATATACCTTCAAGCAGTCACCTCCCCGGCAACGGTGCCAGAAAAGAGCTTGATGTCTACTACGCAACTTTATTCTTGTAGACTCGTGTTGGGCCTCCAAGCGCAGAGTTTTGTAGAACAGCAGCAAATTTCCCTCAAGTGGATGACCTAAGGTTTATCAATCCGTGGGAGGCATAGGATGAAGATGGTCTCTCTCAAACAACCCTGCAACCTAATACAAGAAATCTCTTATGTCCCCAACACACCCAATATAATGGCAAAATGTATAGGTGCACTAGTTCGGCGAAGAGATGGTGATACAAGTGTAGTATGGATAGTAGATATAGGTTTTTGTAATCTAGAAATAAGAAAACAGCAAGGTAGAAAGTGATAAAACAGAGCACAAACGGTATTGCAATGCTTAGAAACAAGGCCTAGGGTTCATACTTTCACTAGTGCAATCTCTCAATAGTGCTAACATAATTGAATCATATAGCAATACCTCAACGTGCGACAAAGAATCACTCCAAAGTTCTTATCTAGCGGAGAACATAAGACGAAATTGTTTGTAGGGTACAAAATCACCTCAAAGTTATCCTTTCCGATCAATCTACTGAGCTATTTCTATAAGTGTCACGAACAACCCTAGAGTTCATACTAAAATAACACCATATGATACATATCAACTAACTCTAATGTCACTTAGATACTCCAATTTCACCACAAGTATCCGTGAGTTGATTATTCGATATGCATCAAACAACTTTAGATTCATAATATTCAATCCAACACAAAGAACTTCAAAGATTGTCCCAAGATTTCTACCGGAGAAAGAAGGACGAAAACGTGCATCAACCCCTATGCATAGAATACCCCAATGTCATCTCGGGAATCCGCGAGTTGAGTGCCAAAAAATATATCAAGTGAATCAATATAATACCCCATTGTCACCACGGGTATTCATATGCAAGACATACATCAAGTGTTCTCAAATCCAACAAGTATTCAATCCGATAATAGTGAAACCTCAAAGGTAAAAACTCAATTCATCACAACAAGATAGAGAGGGGAAAACACCATATGATCCAACTATATTAACAAAGCTCGCAGTACATCAAGATCATGCCAAATCAAGAAGACGAGAGAGAGAGAGAGAGAGAGAGAGAGAGAGAGATCAAACACATAGCTACTAGTACATACTCCTAGCCTCGAGGGTGAACTAGTCCCTCCTCGTCATGGAGACCACCGGGATGACGAAGATGGCCTCCGGTGATGATTTCCCCCTTCGACAGGGTGCCGAAACAGTTCTCCAGGTGGAATTTTGAAGGTACAGAGGCTTGCGGCGGCAGATTCGAAGTACTAGGGTTATTTCTGTGGGTTTCTCTATTTATAGGACTTTTTGGCGTCGGTCTCATGTCAAGGTTGGCTACGAGGGGCCCACGAGGAACCAGGGCGTGACCACCCTCTAGGCGCGCCATCTGGTGGCTTGTGGGCCCCTCGTGGCTCTTCTGGTCCTCCCAGGAAGCTTCTAGTGTCTCTTTTGTTCAAAAAAATCATCAAAAAGTTTTACTGCATTTGGCGAAATTTTATTTCTGCACTAAAAACAACACCATGATAGTTCTGCTGAAAACAACGTCATTCCAGGATAGTTCCATTCAATTCATACGAAAACCATATATAATTGTTGTAAACAGGGCATGAATATTTCATAAATTATAGATACGTTGGAGACGTATCACTACCATGCGGGCAGCACGTAGAACGAGTTGCCACGTGGTGAGTCAAGCCGGTTGGTTGGCTATGGATGAACAGTTCCCGGTGAGGGTTGGATGAATAGGACCCCGTGGTTGCTGCTGGATGAACAGGACCCCGAGGAGGCCGCCACACCCTAGCCGGTTGGGGGTGGATGAACAGGACCCCATGTGGAGGCTGGATGAACAGTGTTAGGTGGAGGCTGGATGAACAGTAGCTAGTGGAGGCTGGAGGAAGTCTTGGTGGATGAACAGTAGCTGGTGGAGGCTTGAGGAAGTTGAGGTGGATGAACAGTAGCAGGTGGAGTCTGGAGGAAGTTAATGGTGGATGAACAGTAGTTTGTGGAGGCTGGAGCGAGGCCGTGGACGGTGGATGAACAGTAGCCCATGGAGTCCCATTCTGCGGTATGCCACACCTCTCCCAATGAACAGGACCCCGTTTTGACCGTAGGCGCTCTAACAGAAGTCTGTTTCCTCCATTTTGCAGTACACCAGACCCTTCCAATCAACAGGACCCCACTTCGATCGTAGGCGCTCGAACAGAAGTCCCTTTCCTCTGTGTTGCGGTACACCAGACCCTTCTCAATGAACATGACCCCATTTCAATTATACATGGTCGAACAGAAGGCCATTTCCTTCGTTCTGCGGTATGCCAGACCTTGTTTTGGCTGTTCCGTCCAAGCCGGTTGGCTCCCGATGAACATGACGTATTCCGACCCAGTCAGTTGCCTCCCGATGAACACAACGTTGTTTCCTCCATTCCGACCCAGCAGGTTGGCTGCCGATGAACAGGACACTGTCGGTGTACGCGTTCGAGACCCCGACCGTATGTACGTACGTAGCCGTATTTACTTTCTTGCAGCATGGTTGTACCTATGTGTACACGATATAGACGGGACTGCGTGACATGCTACGTCGGCGGTTCTACTACAACACGTGCCGCTCCTTACTCGGCCACGGTTCATCGCTGCAACAGAGACCGATCAACCGCTATGTATGTACACGTTCGCGACCAGACAGATAACGCTACGTATGCTTCGACCTGGTGGGTCCCAGCTATCCGGGGGTAAGGAGGCACTTCCTTTCGTGCGAAGATGTAGCTAGTGGGTCCCAGCTATCAGGGGGAAATGATTTTTTCATGAAATACAGAGGCCCTTCCGGTGGATCCCCGCTGTCAGGTGGAGGATTCATTATTTTGCACGTAATAAGGAGACACTTCCTTGTGTGCGCTCGTGGACCCAGCTGTCTGCCTCTCCATGTACAATCCTCTTACGATGGATGTCGTTCATTGGCCACGTTGACCACGCCGCGTCGAGAGCACCAGGGTGTTGGACGACGGCGAGGCCTAGGAAGGGAACGAACCGGAGCCGGAGAAGACTTGGCAGTTGTTTCCCACATGGAGGGGAGTACGAGGGTTTACTGGTTCGTCTGTCGTCGCCGAAGAATAACAGGAGGTGTGGGTGAGTAGAGGGATGGCCAGGCCAGCGATGGGAGTAGGGTGGGGCGGTTAGGCCTGCGCGGCAGCACAGCCGGCCACGGGAGGCATGAGCAAGTGGTACGGCCAGTGCTGGTTTGGGCGGCTGGAGCAAGAAGACCAGAGGTTGAAGAAGCAGCACGGGCGTTGGATTTACATCCTACGATCACTGCAGCTAGAATCATTTTTATTGACTACGTTGACAAAGCCCTACGTCCACGTCAACTTAGTAGGCCCACAAGTCAGCCTCCAAATCTGGTGGGTCCCATCTAGCAGGGGGAGGAATCATTTTTTTGCGCGTAATAAGGAGGCACTTCCTTGCGTGTGAAGATATAGCTAGTGGGTCCCAGCTGTCAGCGGGGAGAACATTTTTTTGTGAAATACGGAGGCCCTTCCGGTGGGTCCCCGCTGTCAGGTGGAGGAATCAATATTTTGCACGTAATAAGGAGGCACTTCCTTGCGTGCGGCCGTGGACCCAGCTGTTAGCCTCTCCATGTACAGTCCTCTTCCGATGGATGTCATTCCTTGACCATGTTGACGACGCCGCACCGAGAGCACCAAGGCAGTGGACGACGGCAAGGCCTAGGAATGGAACGACCCGAAGCCGAGGAAGACTTGGCAGCTATTTCCCAAGTCGAGAGGGGTAGGAGGGTTTGCTAGTTCGGCTGCAGTGTGAGGCTGTCATTGCCGGAGAATAACAGGAGGTGTGGGTGAGTAGAGGGATGCCCTGGCCAGCAATGCGAGTAGGGTGGGGCCGTGAGGCCTGCCCGGTAGCACAGTCGGCCACGAGATGTGGGGGCGGTTCCGCCGGCGCTGGTTTGGGTGGCTGGAGTAGGAAGATCAGAGACTGAAGAAGCACGATTGCCGTTGGATTGACATCTAACGGTCTCACGCTGGTAGAGTCGATTGTTGACTAAGTTTCTTTTTTTTGAGAAACCTTGTGTACGCATCAACTTAGTAGGCCCACAAGTCATCCTCCAAATCTGTGGCAGACAATATACAACCCATTTGCTATTTTTTTAATAATTTGCAGCCCTTGTGCTAACTCTTAAGGAATTTATTACAACCCATTTTCTGCCCAGGACCACGGTCAAAAATTTCAACCTAATTTTGCATATTTTGGTGGAGTCCAAACTATTTTAATCTAGAAATTCCGATCAGAAACAAACAAATAAGAAAACAATTAGCTTAAAATCTAATGATATTTAAAATCTAAAAATTGGAAGAAAAAAACAAAATTTTAAATAATTGACAGATTGCTGCTTTTTTTATATTTACAGCCCATTTATATTACTTACTAGAGCCCATTTTCTGGGCAAGCCGAATGGATCCATCCTTGTCTTGAAAGATTTACAGCAATTTGCAAAAAAAAAATGATTTGCAGCCCAGCATGGCTAGACCGAGTAATGTTAAAATAAACCTGGTCTGGGCAGTTTATTATGAATGTAGATAATTTGCACGTGAGTTACGACGGGAGCATAAACATTCTAGTACATTGAGATGTCACTGCACATCCATGATTACATTGGTCCGGAAAACCTTTACACGTTTTGTAATGATTTTTGATGTAATCAGCATGATTAACCTGCCAACTTATAATGATAAACATTTATTTTGTAAGAACTTATTGATTTGCCAAATAAAATATTGTTTTATTTTCGTAAGCTAATAAGACATGGGACAATTGAGTTGGTTTTAGGGAAAACCAGTGGTAAAGAAAATCAGCGCTGGGAGGGAAAACAAAAAAAATAAGGATGTAAAGCTAAAAAGCGAACTTTACATATTTTCAATATAATAATATATGTATATGAACTAGTAAAACTATAGGTAGAGATCAGAAAATGGAAGTAGGACATGGCGTTTTTAGAGGAAAATAGAACTGGGTTGTGTGTTTTCTTCAGTAAAAAACTGGCATGCGGATGTTCTAAGAGAAAATATAACTAAGGCTGGTGGGCTAGAGGCTAGTTGATACCTGCTGGATCTTTGTGCCCCATTGTCTTCATGGGCTGGGCCTGTTAAAAACAAAACCTAGCGTAGGCAGTCTACCGCCCAGTTGATAGTTGCTCGACCTCAAAAAACAATATACCTGTTGGATCCCAGTTGTCAGTCTGTACTTGTAGAATTCTCTCATTTATTAACTACGTTGAAAATTTCATGGGTTTCACCGTCTCAGACATCAGCATTATTTTTTCATCGTGATAATAAGTGCATGCTCTTGCTTGTGTACGGCCATGGACCTGCTAGTTTCGTACGGTTAGGCTCTGTATGGACAGCCGTCTTGTGGTTCCACAGATGAATTTCATGCAAATCGGATGCTTTTCATTGAAACCGGACCTAATTCATTGCATTTTACATATTTCTTTTTATTATGGAACATTTTACATATTTCAACTAATAATAACCGACTAGGCCTTTTTTGAGTCCATGGGAGGCGCTTCACGCGATCGAGGTCCCAACACTTAACTGTTCTTGAAGGCCCAAATCCATCACTCCTATCTTTTAACAATGTGCAGCTGGGCTTGGCGTGCCATAGCCCAGTCCCGACATGCCACGTCCAACTATCAGCGTGTGAAACCTGATGGATCCCGTGCGTACTCAAAGATGTTAAAATTTTGGAGAACTGAGAATTCGAACGGCAGGTGCTTATGCTACCCATCAAAAAAATCAGGTGCCTGAAAATTCGTCTCACAACAAATGATTCAGCTTTATATCCACGTCGACCCTCGATATGATGGTTGGAAGAAAGTGCCAAGTTCATACCAAAAGATCCTTAACAACAATACCAACTTGCAGACGACCAGGTACAACAAGTACCAATACCAAACTAACTTATAATCTTTTTAGTCCTGGCCCTAGTGTTCGTCTGGTAGAAAATCTTGCAGACGACCAGCTCCTGCTCCTTCTCTTGTTCCAGGTCCCCGAGGTGGTACTGGTGCATCACCCAGTTGGTCCTCTGTTGGTCGAAGTTCTTGTTGGTGTGCAGCACCAGAACCTTTTTGCTGCCCGTCTGCCAGCCGTAGACCATCATCGGCATGGTATTGCCGGTCTTGTGCCACATCGCGTGCATGCCGCACTCCGACTGTATCTTGCGACGTGTCTGCGTGCCCCTTTTGAATGCCCTAGAGTTGTGCTGGAAGAAATGCTTGCTTAGGCCACTTAGTGTGATACCTGCAGTATTGGCGAATACAAGTTTTAGGGTAGTTGGCATTTTTATAACATCTTTGGCATGTTGCAGTCACTTGCTTCACTTTTTATTTGCTGTCAAATTGTAATTGCTTCATTAAGTCTATGTCCAAAAAAATAGAGGTATAAACAAAGGAATATATTTTGTGCAAGTAGACGGCCGATCGATGTCTCACATGGAAGTTTCTCGGGATGGGGGTAGCATATGCCATGCTCGCTGTCGATGGTCGGTATGAGCAAATCGATGAGAGGGTGATATCTCGCGCTATCAGTACTCACTTTGGCTTCAAGGTGCTCTATTAGCTCCTGATCCGAGGGATCGAACTAGACGCCAGTTGGCAGCACCGGCCAATCCTTCTTGGACTTGCATCGGTTAATTCCAGTTAAATGGTACTCAATGTATGATCAATCAACTATTTAAGTAAATGATGAAAGATTTCGACAGACAAGTGCTACTCCAAATCTAAAGTCCACAACACCCGAACAAACTGGGGTCTCGGCTTCATTACTACAAGCATACTCTTAAGACTTGAAAACCCCCATAAATATCAAAATCATCATACAGGGCGACAGGATGAATACTCACAGGAGCGGCCTCGCTGATTCCTTCCTTCATGCGGCTAGCTTGAAGGGCATCCTTGTTGAGATCAATTTTTTCAGCGTCTTCCTTTTGACTACTTGCAATGAAGTATAGTAGCTCCAGTAGCTCATCGCTCATCGTACCAACTGGATCAGAACAAGGCGGCAACTGGGAGGCGGGGAGACCAAGAGAGTGGTTTTCTAGAGAATGGGAGAGTGCTGTTGTATTACCAGAGGGGTGAGACTCCCTTTGCTGAACCGAACACGCCTCCGGGACTCTTGTGTCACCTCACGCGCAGCGTGTTGTCACGTCAATTCAATGTGAGGGCATGATGAATAATTTGACTGATGTATACTGGTACTACTGTACTACTTACTAGTCATACAAGTACTACTTACTAGTACGAGTAGCGAAATATACGGTATAGAGGACTACTAGTACAACAAATTTAGAAATGGAGTACATTCATCCAATCTCCAGGTTGCTTCCATATTGCTTTAAATAATATTAGAGGGGCATTGCTAAAGGCTTAATTTTAAGGGCATTATGCAAGAGGGTTTAGAACGAGCTTAAAAACAGGTGCCTACAAAGTTACAAGGTTGTGCGACAGACTTTGTAGGCTATATGAGTAATACAAAATATAATTCCCATTGGACAACACTTTCACCAACAAGTACACACTTGAAGCCTAATTGATATATATGACTTCTGCACAACATCTTCATCATCATTATTAGTACATGCTACGCAGGTGAGTTAGGATGCACTTGATCCCAGAAAGGTATCTATCTTTCAAACTAACTACAGTACATAATATCCAACAAAAGAGGGTCATGCTACAGCAGCAGGATACATGGCTCAGTCTAGATATCACTATGAATCAAGTTGGGCATATTTGCTGTTGGCATGAACCACATCGCCGCATGTTGGGTTTGCAAAAGCCATTCACACATTGAAGATCATCTGGCAACAAGCTGAGTCGATGAATCTCTGGATATGGTGATTCATCAAACCCATGGTACGATGTGTCAACACAGTTCCCCTTGGCGAATGGAAGTTGCATAGCACGGTAATCATCACCGGTGATATGATCGATGATTGGTTGGATGATCGGATAACTGAGCCCGAGGAACATGGAGTGGTTGCCGAGGCTGTAAACCCGCCTGCAGTTGAATACGCCTGGCCCAACGGAGCTGGGATCTTGCTTGAACACGAAGTAGCCATGGCCATCACGGTCGCGAATGCCCCACGCATTGTACTGCATGTGGTTTGATGAAATAGTTTGGTCACATTGGTACGTGCGAATGAGCATCAAATGCCCACTGTCAGTTGAACGAGCGATAAACCACCACCCATTGACTTGTATATTTCCCTTTACTGGAATTATGAAGGCCAACGCATTTGCATCTTGATACGTCTACGTCGTATCTATAATTTTTGATTGTTCCATGCCAATGTTATACAACTTTCACATACTTTTGGCAACAATTTATATGATTTTTTGGGACTGACATATTGATCCAGTGGCCAGTGCCAGCTCCTGTTTGTTGCATGTTTTTTGTTTCGCAGAATATCCATATCAAACGAAGTCCAAACGCGATAAAACTTTACAGAGATTTTTTTGGAATATATGTGAATTTGTGGAAGAAGAATCAACGCAAGACGGCGCTCGAGGGGCCCACTAACCACCAGGGCGCGCCAGGGGGGTCTAGCACGCCGTGGTGGTTAGTGAGAGCCTCATAGGTCGGTTGACCCCCTTCTTTCGCCACAAGAAAGATAATTTATGGACAAAATCATGTTAAAATTTCAGCCCAATCATAATTACGGATCTCTGAGAATTTAAGAAACGATGAAGGGCCAGAAAATAGGAACGTGAAACAGAAGAGAACAGAGAGGTAGATCCAATCTAGGAGGGGCTCTCGCCCCTCCTCTGCCATGTAAGGTCATGGACCAGAGGGGAAACCCTCCTCCCATCTAGGGGGGAGGTCAAGGAAGAAGAAGAAAGAGGGGGGCTCACTCCCCCTCTCTCCCGGTGGTGCCGTTGTGCCGCCGGGGAAAGGATCATGACGACGATCTACATCAACAACCTCACTACCGTCAACACCAACTCTCTCTCCCTCTATGAAGTGGTGTAACCTCTCTATTCCCGCTGCAATTCTCTACTTAAACATGGTTCTCAACACTATATATTATTATCCAATGATATGTGGTTATCCTATGATGTTTGAGTAGATCTGTTTTGTCCTATGGGTTGATTGATGATCGTGATTGGTTTGAGTTGTATATTTTATTTTGGTGCTGTCCTATGGTGCCCTCCATGTCACGCAAACGTGAGGGATCCCCATTGTAGGGTGTTGCAATATGTTCATGATTTGCTTATGGTGGGTGGCGTAAGTGACTGAAACACATACCCGAGTAAGTGGGTTGTTGCGTATGGGAGTAAAGAGGACTTGATACTTAATGCTATGGTTGTGTTTTACCTTAATGATCTTTGGTAGTTGCGGATGCTTGCTAGAGTTCCAATCATAAGTGCATATGATCCAAGTACGGAAAGTATGTTAGTTCATGCCTCTCCCTCATATAAAATTGTAATAATGATTACCGGTCTAGTTATCAATTGCCTAGGGACAAATAACTTTCTTGTGTGATAAAAGCTTTCTACTAAACAACTAACTTTTATTATCTTGCATTTTATTTGTAGTTTTATCCTCGCAAAGTACTTCTAGTTTTATTCTCGTTCTAGGTAAAGCAAACGTTAAGTGTGCGAAGAGTTGTAATGGTGGTCGATAGAACTTGAGGAAATATTTGTTCTACCTTTAGCTCCTCGTTGGGTTCGACACTCTTATTTATCGAAAAAGGCTAAAAACGATCCCCTATACTTGTGGGTTATCATGTCTGCTGCAACAAATCAAATTGGAGACCAAAAGGACAAAAATATACAATCATGTTCAGAGTATGTGTGGAATTAATATTATTATAATAGTGACAAATATCATAGCCATATAATTGCAATGTCGTGGTCATAATCATACCCCAATTTAAAAAATAAGCCAATGGCTTTCATATTCTAGTAATATGTCATGGTTCAAACATCATGTAAAAATGAGAGGAAAACAGCTATGCCAGGGCCTACTCATATTCTACTATAGCAGTTACTAATGTTCTCATATCAACTCTAACAATAACATGTGTGGTTATAAAAATCTTGGAAATGAGAGTAACATATAGCAATCATGAGGTTATACTCATAATATCTATTCTAACAATTATTAGATGCCAATTGTTCTCATATCAAATCTAACAATAACATGTGTGGTCATAAAAATATAGGAAATGAGAGGAACACATAGCAATGATGTGGTTATAGTCATACTATCTATTCTAACTTTCTAACAATCAACAGACAGTCATATTCATAAGGTAAAGATGAGATGAGATTGAACAATTACACGACGATAGATTCCACCAGTATATGTAGCCAATCTACACGTCGACCGCATAAACGATGCCATCATGCACTATAGCATCAGACAGAAATGGAGAGTAAACAGGATTGATGATGAGCCATAACCATGTATGTTGACCGGATTCCAGATAGATTAATCCCCGTCGAACAAGGCAATGAGCTTGTAATCCATGTAGTCTTCTAATGGTGTGGGCACTTCGCAGATTACAACCTTCAGCAAACGGAGGTCGTACCAAAAGCTCGACGCGTCTCGTGCATAGTAGGCAGGAGTGTCCGGCGGGCCGCGAGGCTCGATGCCGGCGGTATCCAACGATGGAAGGGTGATCTCTCGCTGGGTGTAGATATCCACGAGATGCCACAGACTACCGGATTGGTGTATGAGGACGATCCAGTTGGCCTTCATGCCCACCTAGTAGTAGCTGCGCATGAAGGACAGGTGGGAGGGTAGTGGTAGCATGTCAAGGGGCACAACAACAACCTCCGTAGGATCGTCAAGTCGGTGTCTGGGCCACCTGTGAGGATCGGGCATGAGCAAGCAGGGTGTCTTGAAAAGGGCCGGCCGGCTGCAGATGAGTACACGGTACATAGACACCAAGCAGGCGGCCAGATGCATGGTGCTGAGCAGGTCCATACGATTACAGATATCCTCCAAGAGAACATCGAGGAGGGAATTCCAATCGCGGCTCTGCGTGTCAGTCAGTTCTGCCATAGGGTTTTTAGGGCGCTGAGTGATTGGGGTTTCCGGTGCCTGCGAGCGAGCGGGGAAGTGGATTCAGGCGGGCGAGCGAAGAAGATGGCGTGTGTGGCCGAGCAGTGAGCGGGGGCATATGGTACGCGCGAGCTACCGAGGAAGATGGCGTGGGCGGGCGAGCAGTGAGCGGGGGGAAATGGTGTGCGGCCGACAATGAGGAAGAGAGGAGGAAGAAGAGGGAAAGATGGACAAGAAGGTGCATTAAATATCAATTCTACCAGTACTACTACTAGGATATACCGACCATCGGAGTGTAAATAGTTAAGCTGATGACATGTGGGTCTACCTAAAGAGGGCCCATATGTCAGTTAATGGAAGAGAGGTGTGCGTAGGCGTATTTGCGGAAGCGTGCTCCACTGGCAAACATGATGGCAGTACAGGGTAAGGCTGATTTAGTAACACCAACACGCTAGTTCAGCTTATTAATTAAGTGTCCCATCTGCAGCAGCGTGTATTGTCACTTCACTATGAAGACTAGTTGACTAGTTCTCTCTGACCGAGATAGGGAATAATGGATCGCCAAGGCTTCCTATCTACAATATCCTATGCCTCTACTCTCATCCTGTCCAACAACAAGAACCATTGGCCAAGGCACCCGCGCCAATTATGTAGGAGTACTACTAGTACTACCTATTCCCTCCTTCCGATTTATATACAGGTCAATAAAAAAATCATCAACCAAGGTAGTAGTAGATGATGAGTGCCCGAAGGATTTTTTTCCAAAAGTACTCAATAATGGGCTTGTTTTCCTCAAGAAAATTGTGTTTACAAACGTATTAGTTGCAATGCATGCGTGCATGCGTGAACAATAAAAGACCAGAACTTTTACATGCATTGGTGAGTTTTCTCTTAATTTCTGCATGCAACATTTTAATGAAGCTTGAAATATGAACATGTCAATGGGAGGGAGTAGAAGCCTCATGCATGTATGCATGCAACACTCACATGTACACATGCACGCATGCAACACTCATGCATCCATGCGGCACACAACACAAGACGCAACACACGCGCTCACGCTCAAGTGCTCATCCTACACGTGCATGCACTCACATACACATCCAGGGTGGTTCACGCGCAAGGGTTGGACTCCTGTCACACCTGCGTAAAGTTTTGTTTAACTTGTTTCTTTCCTCTTCCAACTGACAGGTGGGACCCAGAAACCAGGTGTAACACCCCCAGTGGTTGACTACAGTAATCCCCTTTTGATTATGCCATGTCATCATGATTATCAGTGCCTAATCATCATATTGCATTTCAGACTCCAAATTCAAACTTCAAATGAATTCAAAGTGGAAAATAAAAGTTGTTCAAATCAGTAACTAAAATGTTCATTAAATGGCAAATATTCCACAGACAGTTCTAAAATTGTAACCAACATTTATTAAATTAATTAGGTAACCCAAACCTCCTCTAACAGTGGCTGAGAATAATATTTAATAACCTTTTAATTAATCTAAGTCAAATATGAAATGATGATTTACCCAAACTAGTTTTTGGTGGTAGGGTACATTGTACTGCTAATTATGGACTAGGTCACACTTTGAACAAAATTCATTTGGTGCTCAAACATTTTGCACACGGAAAAGAAAAGAAAAGAAAAGAAAAAGAGAAAAGCTACTATGCACTTGAGCCCACCAGCTACAGTGGCGGCCCAGCCATCTCGCCACCCCGTCCCCTTCCACTGCTCATGACAGGGCTCGCTGTCGAGAACCTGGTGCGCGCGCACGCCGCGCCTCGGCCCCCCTGCTCGCTGGCTTGACAGCGCGTCGCCGCGCACGCGTGAGGGATAAGAGCAGCTCCCGCGCCCTCCTGGCTCTCCCTCGCTCACTCTCTCTCGCTCTCCCTCTCGTTCCCCACCTCACCGACGCAGCCATGGCGCCGCCGCCGTAGCACACGCGGCCACCGTGCTCGCCTCGCCTCGCCTCTGTGCCAGAGAGGTCCGCCTTGCCTCCTCTTCCTCTCCGACGAGTCACCCGAGCCGGGAGCCCCTGCTTCGACGCCGACGACCCCGTCTTCCTCCTCTGCGCCGCCGACCTCCGTCATCGATTCCGGCAACCACAAGCCTTCCCCGAGCCCATTACGCAGACCTGCAGGCTCCCTGTGAGCACCCCTACCTCTCCCCTCTCCTCTCTCCCTCTCGGTCGAACCCTAGCCACCGTCCCTGTTGTGCCCGATTCCACCACCGCGCGAGCTCGTCGCCGGCATAGCCACGGCGACCCTTTGGCCCCGTGCTGCGGCCCATTTTGCTCGCCGCGTTGCGCAGGGTCGATCTAGCCTTTTAGTTCGCTTGCTACCGCACCGCATCGCCGTTTGCCATCGCCACCCGAGTCCGGCCGCCGCCGACGTGCTCGCCGCCGTCGCTACGCGCCGTCCCCAGCCACGCCACCACCACCAATGGACGCGCCGCGCTGCGGCCGATCCAACGCGCCCGGCCACGCCCGAAACCATGCACCATAGCTCGATCCCGAGCTCGCCGGAGTAGACGCCGTCGTTCGGGCTCGCCGGAGTAGCTCCGGCGGCCGGCGCTGACCGGGCACCCACGTGGCAGCCCCGGGCCCCACGCTCAGCCACTGAACCTGGGCCCCGCTGGCCCCTTTGACCCAGTCAACCCTGCTGACTGGGCGGCTCTGTCACTGACATGCGGGTCCCGTGATTTTAAACTGTTAAAATAAATAAATAAAATACTAATTAACCTGTTAATACTAATTAAGCTAATTAGTTAACTAAATCTGACACTGACAGTGGGCCCCACAAGCTAATTAGGTTAATTAGCTAAGTTTAATCCTCTGTTAATTAGTACTGTGAATGACATGTGGGCCCCACCTGTCAGAGTTGACTCTGGTCAGCTGGTTTGACCCGCTGATTTCATGGTGACGTCATGCTGATGTCAGCTGCTACTATTCTGGATAATTCGTATTTAGTAATTTAAATAATTCAGAAAATGAATAAAACTTTAGAAAATCATATCTTTTAATCCGTAACTCGGATGAAAATACTTTCTACATGAAAGTTGCTCAGAACGACGAGACAAATCCGAATACGCAGTCCGTTCGTCCGTCACATGTCTCTAACTACCTGAACATGGGACATTCCCCCTCCGGATCGCCTGTCCGAAAATGCAACTTCGGGAAAACTTTCCCGGATGTTATTCCCCCTTCACCTATGTCGTGTAGCACTACAATAGGTCACCCCTAGCACCGTGTATCGTATTGTCATGCATCTGTTTGCTAGTATTTACTGTTTCTTCCCCCCTCTTCCTATTCGCTAGACCCCGAGACCGCTGACGATGTCCTGAAGACCGACGCCACCATTGACGACTTTGCCCTTGCAGCCGAGCAACCAGGCAAGCCCCCCCCTTGAGCATACCGATATCGCCCATTCTATTTCTCATGCTTGCATTAGAATTGCTGCTGCTGCTTTACCTATTCTGATGCATAGCCTGTTTATTGTAACCTGTTGTTGATAATTACCTGCATATCCTAAACTGCTTAGTATAGGCTGGGTAGAGACCTATCAGTGACCCCACTTATCCCGATTGCCCCGCTGGATTATCCGAAGACCCGATCAACGGGATTGAAGACCAGACCCCGGCACCGCACATCACCCCCCCCCCTTAGTTGTAACGACACTGCAGCGTTACTATCAAGTGCCGAGGGTGAAACCTCTTGTAGCACTTCTGATGTTAACTCTGTAGAATAGCTATTTGGTCGTGGTCATCGAGGGTGATTCCTCCTTCACCACTTCCGGTAACGACGCTGTCGTGCAACACATCAAGTGTGAACCCATCGAGGGTGATTCCTCCGAGTTCACCTTGACGGATACATCGAGTGGGAATTCAATGAGGGTGATACCTCGGATTCCCCTGATGTTATAGACACACGGATACTTGGACTTTACACTGTTACTTGGATAGGCGGGTCGACCCTGAGGGGTACCCGCGAGCGCCTGAGAGGCGAGTGTTGTGAAGACGGGTGCCTGTGTGGTGCCCGAGTGAGAATACGAGGCGTGGCCGGGCATTCTTGGCCCTTGCCGCAAGTCCTCGAGACGGGGCGACGGGGTCACATCTTTCATGAGTCTCTGCTCGTTACCGCAACCCCCAAGGTACTAACGATTTGGATATTTGATCTGAGTGGGCCTCTGGCCCGATAGCACTAACCACCACATGGGCATAGTATGGGCGTTCTACATCGTATGCATCAGCCGAAAGCTCTGTCAAACGTCCAGTTCAGCAGTGCGGCATGGAGTGATTGGCGCCATTCACGATAGAGGTGGTGCTTGGATCTGAGCCATGTGCGCAACGACCCGGAGGGCGAGGGGCGATGGCCCAAGACCCCCTTGCGCTTAGGATGTAGACCGGCGGGGACCTCTCTGCTGAGCTCTAGGTAGGGCTGTGGTGTGTCGTTTGGCCGAGGCTTGGCATGACCCAGGAAAGTGTGTCCGGCCGGAGTTGAGCGAGCATGGTGGGTAAGTTGGTGCACCCCTGCAGGGAAGAAAACTTCTATCGATAGCCTGTCCTACGGTAACGGACACTCGGAGTTGTATCTTGATTGATACCATTAGAACTGGATACTTGGATACTATGGCTCTGGGATTGCTTCTCGCAGGGAGTCGAGAAGGGATCTCCGGACGAGGTTGATGACTGTATGGCTCTGGGATTGCTTTCTCGCAGGGAGTCGAGAAAGGATCTCTGGGTGAGGTTGAGACTTAATGATACTGCTACATTATATGGTACTGTCTACACTCTTCTAATGCTGCAAGACCTCTGAAGATGCTAGTCTTCGATAGGACTAGGCCTTCTCTCTATTCTGGCATTTCTGCAGCCCAGTCCACATATACAGCCTTCTCTTTGAAAATGTTGCATATGTAGTGTAGATCCTTGCTTGCTGAGTACTTCTGAGTACTCACAGTTGCTTTGTTTTTCTTTACTCCCCTTATCAGTTTGTCATGACCAGAGGACGGAGCCCCCTGAGACAGATGCCCCGTCGATCGACTATTACTACTACTACCCTGAGGATGGATACTACTACGAGTTGACTGACGACCAGGAGTAGGATCGGAGGGTCCCAGGCAGGAGGCCTACGCCTTTCGATCGTAGTGTTTTATTTTGCCCCGCCTTTCTAAAGGCCTTTATGTTTCTGTTTCATATCTGTACTCAGATATCTGATGCTTCCGCTAACGCTTGTACGCAAGCTTATGTATTCGAGCCCTCGAGGCCCCTGGCTTGTAATATAAAGCTTGTATGACTTTATTTATGTTTTAGAGTTGTGTTGTGATATCTTCCCGTGAGTCCTTAGGCTTGATCGTGTGCATTTGCGTGTATGATTAGTGCACGATTGAGCTGGGGGCGTCACAAGTTGGTATCAGAGCCGACTGCCTGTAGGCACCCCCTTTCTAACTCCTTGGCCGAAGTTGAGTCTAGTGGTCCAACAACCGTTTTACTAACATGGCTGTGTGGCTTACGGGCCCATGTCGCCAAATGGGTGGTATTAGGATCTTTTACTCCTCGACCTTTACTCTGGGACTCTGTTCTCTCTTCTATTCGGGTTAAATATTTACTAACTCCAACATTAGGTTCTCGTGATCACATCCACCCGGTGTTCTGAAAATTTCCCCCCTTCCTTCAAGATTGCGGGCCAGGTTCTATTCGCAGGATCCTCTTATCGAGGGCACCCAGTTTTGTCACTTGCAGATTCCTCGCTCCAATAGTTTTCTCCGACGTTGATGTAGCCTTTGCTATGTCTCGTTGTGTACTTCCTTGCCACGTGCCTACACGCCGCCTAGTTGTCTAGCCTTCCCCTTTCAGCTGTCGTATTACCGGATTGTAATCGAGGCTATGTGTGGATTCGAATGTCTGGTGCAAATATGATGAAGTGTCTACTGCACCTCCTTCTGTTGTGCGTGTTACTTCATGAATCATTCCATACACCTGCAGTTCTTCTTGCTAAACTGCCCCTGTTGATTTGGCAGGATGGCGGACGATCCTCCACCTCCACCTTATATTGCCGCAATGATGCAGCAATTTGAACTGAACCGTCAGGTTATGACCGGGATATTGGCTCAGTTCCCAAACCAGAATGCTCATCAACAGCCTACACCAATAACTCTGTCGGAATTCGTGCGCCTCAATCCGTCCACTTTTCGCAGCTCGACTGATCCAATGGATGCTGATGATTGGCTCCGTGACATTGCCTTCCAGATGAAGTCGGCCAATGTTATCCCTGACAGTTACGTCACCTATGCGATGTATCACCTGAGGGGATCAGCTGCTCAATGGTGGGAAAGCCACAAGGGTATGTTGCCTGCTGAAACTGCAACCACTTGGCAGGAATTTCAGTCAGCTTTTCGTGCACGGTACATTCCTCAAGGCCTGATGGACCAGAAGAGACAGGAGTTCCGCCAACTCTCTCAGGGCAAAATGACTGTGGATGAATATCAGAGGAAATTTCTCGAACTATCCCGCTATGCTGAAGATGACGTCGACACTGACACTCGCAAGCATGAGAAATTCCGTGAAGGACTACGTACTGATATAAAACTTGCACTTGCTGTCCATGATTTCACAGACTTCGCAACGCTTGTCAGCAAATCATTCCAAGTTGAAACAGCTCTGACTGAGTACTAGGAGTCACTCAAGCGTACTCGAGATGTCGGCTCGTCTTCCGGTCGACCTACTCAGAAATGTCGAGTCTGGATCCCACACAATATTCATCATCGACCTGCTCCAACACCAAGGCCGTCATATGCTGCACCTCGTCTGCCTCCACCACCAAGGCAACTGAACATTTCAAGTGGACAGCCCAATGTTGGTGTTTCTCCCCATAACGATGGTCTGTGCCACCAGTGTGGACAGCCAGGGCACCGTACTATCAACTGCTGTCAGAGTCAGCCTCAACACGCATCACGTCCTTCTGCTGCTTGCAGGAAGAGCCGTCGAAAACATCCTGCTAGGAACATTGGAACCAGACTACCTGCTAGTCAACTTGTTCATGTCAACCAAGTCAACATTGAAGAAGCTCGACAGGACCCCAAGATTGTGATGGGCACCCTTCTAGTGAATTCAATCCCAGCTTCAGTCCTCTTTGATTCTGGGGCATCGCACTCCTTCATGTCCGGAAGTTTTGCGCGAAGCCATGATATACTTTTCGAGGAGATGTCCACCCCATTAGTAATCCAGTCACCTGGGCTAATTGGCAAACTACCATGGTAAGCCACGGTAACCACATTGTGATCGGAGGATTGATGTTCCCCGTTTCTCTCATTGCTCTCAAGACCTCCAACATAGACATTATTCTGGGTATGGACTGGTTGAAGCCTCATAAAGCTTTGATTGACTGTGCCACTAAAACAGCCCGCCTCACACATCCTTCTGGCCAGACAGCCAGATACTCAGCTCGAACAGTTCAGGACGCCGAAGCTCAGATTTATGTCCTGAATGCATTGAATGCTTCACCTCTTGAAGGCATCGAGAACGTTCCAGTTGTTCGTGATTTTCAAGACGTCTTTCCAGAAGAACTTCCAGCAATACCCCCTGCTAGAGGTGTTGAGTTCGTCATTGACTTGAAACCTGGCACAACTCCTATTGCGAAGCGTCCTTATAAGATGCCTCCGCATCATCTTCTCGAGCTTAAGGAAGAAATCGACACATCACTTAAGAAAGGTTTCATCCGCCCCAGTTCCTCTGCTTGGGGAGCACCTTCACTCTTCGCTAAGAAGAAGGATGGAACTAACCGATTGGTTCAGGATTATCGGCCCATTAACCAAGCAACAATCCAGAACAAATATCCGCTTCCTCGGATCAATGATTTGTATGATCAACTTGCTGGATCATCGGTATTCTCTAAACTTGATTTGAGGTTGGGTTATCATCAGATCCGTGTTCGTGAAGAGGATATTCCCAAGACTGCATTTGTTACTCGTTATGGCTCCTATGAGTACACTGTCATGTCATTTGGCTTAACAAATGCTCCAGCCACATTCTCCCGTCTGATGAATTATATCTTCATGGATTACGTCGACAAGTTCGTCGTGGTTTATCTAGATGATATTCTGGTATATTCGAAGAATAAGGAAGAACATGCCGAACACCTCCGTCTTGTGCTGGAAAGGCTCCGAGAACACCAGTTGTATGCCAAATACTCCAAATGTGAATTCTGGCTTTTCTGAAGTAACCTACCTTGGTCATGTGATTTCCAAGGATGGAATTGCTGTTAACCCAGAACAAGTTCAGGCTATTCTTGACTGGACTCCTCCGAAGAATGTCAAGCAAGTCAGAAGTTTTCTTGGCCTTGCAAGTTATTGCCTTTGTTTTGTCGAGAATTTTTCAAAGATTGCTAAGCCTTTGACTGATCTGCTTCACAAAGGCGTTAAGTTCGAATGGACCGAAAAATGCCAGGAAAGTTTTCAAGCACTCAAAGACAAGCTGACATCTGCCCCAGTACTTGCTCCACCAGATTCACGCAAAGACTTCGTGATTTATTGTGATGCATCCCATGAAGGATTAGGCTGTGTCCTAATGCAAGAGCGTAAAGTGATTGCTTATGGCTCTCGACAATTGCGCCCGCATGAAGAGAATTATCCGGTACATGATCTAGAACTAGCTGCTGTCATCTATGCACTGAAGTTGTGGCGACATTACCTCCTAGGTAATCGTTGCGAGATCTACACGGATCATAAAAGTCTGAAGTACTTGTTCACTCAGCCATCTCTAAACCTCCGTCAGCAAAGATGGATGGAGGCCATTGCAGACTATGATTTGGGTATTTCTTATACCCCTGGCAAGGCTAACGTGATGGCTGATGCCTTAAGCCGCAAGTCCTATTGCGACAACCTCATGGTTAGGCGAGCTCAACCTCGTCTTTTTGAAGAACTGTGCAAGCTGAATCTCCGTATTGTCCCACAGGGTTCTCTTAATAACCTTGTGATACAACCAGATCTCGAGAAAGCTGTTAAGAATGCGCAAGATAAAGATGCTGAAATTGATCTCATGAAGAAAGATCTTCACCTTCAAAAGTACAGGGATTTCTCGCTGTCTGAAGATGAAACCTTGTATTTCAGAAACCGCATTGTGGTACCTCGCTTCGAACTCATGACTGACAAGGTCATGAAGGAGGCACATGATACCCCGCTGTCTATTCATCCGGGTAGCACCAAGATGTATCGTGACCTCCGGCAAAGGTACTAGTGGTCTAGAATGAAGCAGGACATTGCTCGTTATGTTGCTGAATGTGATGTGTGTCGTCGCGTTAAAGCAGAACATCAGAAGCCGGCTGGAATTCTGCAACCGTTACCTATTCCTTTATGGAAATGGGATAAGGTTCAGATGGATTTCATTACAGGACTTCCCAGGTCACAGAAGGGTCACGATGCTATTCTTGTCGTCGTTGACCAACTTTCTAAAGTTGCACACTTTCTGCCCGTCAAAGAAACTATCACTGCTAGCCAGTTAGCAGAGTTGTATATCTCCAGAATTGTATCACTCCATGGTATTCCGAAGGAGATCAGTTCAGACCGTGGCGGCCTTTTCACTTCCAAATTCTGGGAAAGTTTCCAAACAGCTATGGGAACTCATATTACCTGGAGTTCAGCTTATCACCCCCAATCCCAAGGCCAAGTCGAGCGAGTCAACCAAGTGCTTGAAGACATGCTTCGGGCTTGTGTTATTTCATTCGGCAAGAAGTGGGAAGAATCTCTCCCGTATGCCGAGTTCTCTTATAACAACAGCTATCAAGCCAGTTTAAAAATGGCCCCCTTCGAAGTACTCTATGGACGTAAGTGTCGAACCCCTCTGAATTGGTCAGAAACTGGGGAACGACCGCTCGTGGGTCCGGATATTATTCAACACGCCGAAGAACAAGTCCGTATTGTCCGGGAAAATCTCAAGGCGGCTCAGGCCCGCCAGAAGAGCAACTATGATCGCAAACGATGGGGTTTGACTTATCAACCTGGTGATCAAGCTTATCTGCGTGTCACTCCTATGAAGGGCACTCACCATTTTGGAATCAAGGGCAAGCTAGCTCCACGCTACATTGGTCCTTTCCGCATAATTGCAAGACATGGTCAGGTGGCGTATAAATTGGAGTTGCCGCCGCAATTCTCTCATATCCACGACGTCTTCCTTGTGTCGCAACTTCGTAAATGTTTCAAGGAATCTCCGCACCGAGCAGTGGATCACGAGATGCTCGAATTGCAAGATGACCTATCTTATAAGGAGCATCCGATCCGCATTCTCGATGAAGCTGAACGTCGGACCCGTCAGAAGGTTACCAAGTTCCTCAAAGTGCAGTGGTCAAATCATACTGAAGATGAAGCCACTTGGGAACGCGAGGATAATCTTCGTGCGGAATACCCCAAACTTTTTCTTTCTACCTCTTAATTCTCGGGACGAGAATTCTTGTTAGTGGAGGAGACTTGTAACACCCCCAGTGGTTAACTACAGTAATCCCCTTTTGATTATGCCATGTCATCATGATTATCAGTGCCTAATCATCATATTGCATTTCAGACTCCAAATTCAAACTTCAAATGAATTCAAAGTGGAAAATAAAAGTTGTTCAAATCAGTAACTAAAATGTTCATTAAATGGCAAATATTCCACAGACAGTTCTAAAATTGTAACCAACATTTATTAAATTAATTAGGTAACCCAAACCTCCTCTAACAGTGGCTGAGAATAATATTTAATAACCTTTTAATTAATCTAAGTCAAATATGAAATGATGATTTACCCAAACTAGTTTTTGGTGGTAGGGTACATTGTACTGCTAATTATGGACTAGGTCACACTTTGAACAAAATTCATTTGGTGCTCAAACATTTTGCAAACGGAAAAGAAAAGAAAAGAAAAAGAGAAAAGAGAAAAGCTACTATGCACTTGATCCCACCAGCTACAGTGGCGGCCCAGCCACCTCGCCACCCCGTCCCCTTCCACTGCTCATGCCAGGGCTCGCTGTCGAGCACCTGGTGCGCGTGCACGCCGCGCCCCGGCCCCCCTGCTCGCTGGCTCGACAGCGCGTCGCCGCGCACGCGTGAGGGATAAGAGCAGCTCCCGCGCCCTCCTGGCTCTCCCTCGCTCACTCTCTCTCGCTCTCCCTCTCGTTCCCCACCTCACCGACGCAGCCATGGCGCCGCCGCCGTAGCACACGCGGCCACCGTGCTCGCCTCGCCTCGCCTCTGTGCCAGAGAGGACCGCCTCGGCCTCCTCTTCCTCTCCGACGAGTCACCCGAGCCGGGAGCCCCTGCTTCGACGCCGACGACCCCGTCTTCCTCCTCTGCCCCGCCGACCTCCGTCATCGATTCCGGCAACCACAAGCCTTCCCCGAGCCCATTACGCACACCTGCAGGCTCCCTGTGAGCACCCCTACCTCTCCCCTCTCCTCTCTCCCTCTCGGTCGAACCCTAGCCATCGTCCCCGTTGTGCCCGATCCCGCCACCGCGCGAGCTCGTCGCCGGCGTAGCCACGGCGACCCTTGGGCCCTGTGCTGCGGCCCATTTTGCTCGCCGCGTTGCGCAGGGTCGATCTAGCCTTTTAGTTCGCTTGCTACTGCACCGCGTCGCCGTTTGCCATCGCCACCCGAGTCCGGCAACCGCCGACGTGCTCGCCGCCGTCGCTACGCGCCGTCCCCAGCCGCGCCACCACCACCAATGGACGCGCCGCGCTGCGGCCAATCCAACGCGCCCGGCCACGCCCGAAACCGTGCACCATAGCTCGATCCCGAGCTCGCCGAAGTAGACGCCGTCGTTCGGGCTCGCCGGAGTAGCTCCGGCGGCCGGCACTGACCGGGCGCCCACGTGGCAGCCCCGGGCCCCACGCTCAGCCACTGAACCTGGGCCCCGCTGGCCCCTTTGACCTAGTCAACCCTGCTGACTGGGCGGCTCTGTCACTGACATGCGGGCCCCGTGATTTTAAACTGTTAAAATAAATAAATAAAACACTAATTAACCTGTTAATACTAATTAAGCTAATTAGTTAACTAAATCTGACACTGACAGTGGGCCCCACAAGCTAATTAGGTTAATTAGCTAAGTTTAATCCTCTGTTAATTAGTACTGTGAATGACATGTGGGCCCCACCTGTCAGAGTTGACTCTGGTCAGCTGGTTTGACCCACTGATGTCATGGTGACGTCATGCTGATGTCAGCTGCTAATATTCTGGATAATTCATATTTAGTAATTTAAATAATTCAGAAAATGAATAAAACTTTAGAAAATCATATCTTTTAATCCGTAACTCGGATGAAAATACTTTCTACATGAAAGTTGCTCAGAACAACGAGACAAATCCGAATACGCGGTCCGTTCGTCCGTCACACGTCTCTAACTACCTGAACATGGGACATTCCCCCTCCGGATCGCCTGTCCGAAAATGCAACTTCGGGAAAACTTTCCCGGATGTTATTCCCCCTTCACCTATGTCGTGTAGCACTACGATAGGTCACCCCTAGCACCGTGTATCGTATTGTCATGCATCTGTTTGCTAGTATTTACTGTTTCTTCCCCCTCTTCCTATTCGCTAGACCCCGAGACCGCTGACGATGTCCTGAAGACCGACCCACACGTTACCGACTTTGCCCTTGCCGCCGAGCAACCAGCAATCCCCCCCCCCCCCCTTGAGCATACCGATATCGCCCATTCTATTTCTCATGCTTGCATTAGAATTGCTGCTGCTGCTGCTTTACCTATTCTGATGCATAGCCTGTTTATTGTAACCTACTGTTGATAATTACCTACATATCCTAAACTGCTTAGTATAGGCTGGGTAGAGACCTATCAGTGACCCCACTTATCCCGATTGCCCCACTGGATTATCCGAAGACCCGATCAACGGGATTGAAGACCAAACCCCGGCACCGCACATCACCCCCCCCCCTTAGTTGTAACGACACTGCAGCGTTACTATCAAGTGCCGAGGGTGAAACCTCTTGTAGCACTTCTGATGTTAACTCTGTAGAATAGCTATTTGGTCGTGGTCATCGAGGGTGATTCCTTCTTCACCACTTCCGGTAACGACGCTGCCGTGCAACACATCAAGTGTGAACCCATCGAGGGTGATTCCTCCGAGTTCACCTTGACGGATACATCGAGTGGGAATTCAATGAGGGTGATACCTCGGATTCCCCTGATGTTATAGACACACGGATACTTGGACTTTACACTGTTACTTGGATAGGCGGGTCGACCCTGAGGGTTACCCGCGAGCGCCTGAGAGGCGAGTGTTGTGAAGACGGGTGCCTGTGTGGTGCCCGAGTGAGAATACGAGGCGTGGCCGGGCATTCTTGGCCCTTGCCGCAAGTCCTCGAGACGGGGCGACGGGGTCACATCTTTCGTGAGTCTCTGCTCGTTACCGCAACCCCCAAGGTACTAACGGTTTGGATATTTGATCTGAGTGGGCCTCTGGCCCGATAGCACTAACCACCACGTGGGCATAGTATGGGCGTTCTGCATCGTATGCATCAGCCGAAAGCTCTGTCAGACATCCAGTTCAGCAGTGCGGCATGGAGTGATTGGCGCCATTCACGACAGAGGTGGTGCTTGGATCTGAGCCATGTCCGCAATGACCCGGAGGGCGAGGGGCGATGGCCCAAGACCCCCTTGCGCTTAGGATGTAGACCGGCGGGGACCTCTTTGCTGAGCTCTAGGTAGGGCTGCGGTGTGTCATTTGGCCGAGGCCGGGCATGACCCAGGAAAGTGTGTCCGGCCGGAGTTGAGCGAGCGTGGTGGGTAAGTTGGTGCACCCCTGCAGGGAAGAAAACTTCTATCGATAGCCTGTCCTACGGTAATGGACACTCGGAGTTGTATCCTGATTGATACAATTAGAACTGGATACTTGGATACTATGGCTCTGGGATTGCTTCTCGCAGGGAGTCGAGAAGGGATCTCCGGACGAGGTTGATGACTGTATGGCTCTGGGATTGCTTTCTCGCAGGGAGTCGAGAAAGGATCTCTGGGTGAGGTTGAGACTTAATGATACTGCTACATTATATGGTACTGTCTACACTCTTCTAATGCTGCAAGACCTCTGAAGATGCTAGTCTTCGATAGGACTAGGCCTTCTCTCTATTCTGGCATTTCTGCAGCCCAGTCCACATATACAGCCTTCTCTTTGAAAATGTTGCATATGTAGTGTAGATCCTTGCTTGCTGAGTACTTCTGAGTACTCACGGTTTCTTTGTTTTCCTTTTCTCCCCTTATCAGTTTGTCGTGACCAGAGGACGGAGCCCCCTGAGATAGATGCCTCGTCGATCGACTATTACTACTACTACCCCGAGGATGGATACTACTACGAGTTGACTGACGACCAGGAGTAGGATCGGAGGGTCCCAGGTAGGAGGCCTATGCCTTTCAATCGTAGTGTTTTATTTTGCCCCGCCTTTCTAAAGGCCTTTCTGTTTCTGTTTCATATCTGTACTCAGATATCTGATGCTTCCGCTGACGCTTGTACGCAAGCTTATGTATTCGAGCCCTCGAGGCCCCTGGCTTGTAATATTAAGCTTTTATGACTTTATTTATGTTTTAGAGTTGTGTTGTGATATCTTCCCGTGAGTCCTTAGGCTTGATCGTGTGCATTTGCGTGTATGATTAGTGCACGATTGAGCCGGGGGCGTCACACCAGGTGCCAATTTATGCAGTCAACAAAGTGCCACGTCGACTATGTGGCCGGTCAGCAAGGTGCAATACGGTACTCTACGGTGAGCTAGTGACCATATAATCACCGCAAAACTATATATTGACAGTAATGAGTGTAGTATGAAGTCCAGTGAACGTATTGTTACCAATATGTTGACCGCCAGTGTAGTTATCTCATTTCAAATTAAGCCATATTAACCGGAAAGGACACAGTATGGACTACTACTTTGATGTGTCCCGTCAACTCGCAGAACAAGGAGAAGCTTGCTTACAACGCCCTCTCCCTCGCCCATGCGTGTGGTGGCTCACAGGACGAGGCAAAGCTTGCTTACTACGTACGCCTACGCCCTCTCCCTCGCCCACGCGCGTGGTGGCTCGTAGGACGAGGAGAGGGTTTTGAATATAGCACCCTCACCCTTGCCCTCACGGTGGACGTGCAGTAGTTCATTTGGTGTCAGATTGCCAGAAGCATATTGTACTGTAGTATCATCATTGTTGGACCTCCCGAAGAGGCGAAAATCCAAGCGCAAGGTTTATAGGAGTATGAATTGTTGGACCTCCCGAAGAGGTGAAGAGCCAAGCGCAAGGTTTATAGGAGTACGAGTTGTCGTCCTAGTACTACTACTATAGCGAACAACTGCTACTGTATGATGTCGCCACATCACCTATAGACAAAGTTGTGCCACCTTTTTTCTCACAAAGCATGTTGGAGCCCATGCAACAGCCACACAAGTTGCACGTACGCATAACACATTTACTAGTAAGTTCTAAAGGACAAATGCCCACATGCCACACAAGTTCATCTCCACTTCATGTGATAAATATGTGCACGACTACTCTACATATATTTATAGCGGTACCATTCACAATTTACCATACTCCACTTACACGTTATAGATGGGCTCCATGTCCTCCTCCAGGTTCCAGTCCCAGGTGTTCTTCATAGATGGCACGATCCATAGTGGTGGGCAACGTGAATCACTGTCGCAGCTTTCTAGTCCGGTTCCACACAATGGAGACTCATCCAAGCCGAAGCGCCATAAATCAGGGATAGCGTGTCCCAGCATGTCATTCATCCGGTGGTCTGCACTGAAGACACAACCATGCTTCATGAATGGTAGGCCTTCGATGTCATACAGGGAAGGTGGCATCTGTTTCACAATGAGATAGCTGTCCCCAATGAAAAGCGAGTACTCTCCAAGAGTGTTCCTCGGCTCCCACATAGCATCACGGGGATCGAACTCGGCGCCGTTCATCTAGTACACGCGGCATCTCAGATCTGGACACATGGTGACGTACATGGTCAAGGTCCATGCATGATAATGTTATGCTCAAATATGGCACTCAGTAATATTGTGCAGCAAGTAGTACTACTATAATACTACTCCAGTATAGAGGAAGTACAATAACAGACTTATTATATATAGCCACTCTTGGCTACATGGATGAGATAGTAAGACATGGAAAAACAAAAAGGGTGGGAGCTAGTGGGTTCAAGTCTTCAAGAGCCTAGCTATACGCGTCCTCCTAGGTAAAAAGTACTACTCTCGATGATCCATGTGACATACTAGTAGTAGTACTAGTACTACAATGAAGGAGAAGGCGAGAGGATTGAAAAATATAATATTAAATTGTACTAGTAGTAAACATGTCCCAATCAAGAAAAGAAAAGAACTAACAAGTAATACTACTCCAACACACAACAATGAGAAAATGGAATACCTGGGTAGATGGTGACGGTCCGATCGTGGTAGATCGTGTGATCTTGTTGCACATCAATGGTACCATGGGTAATGACTACTAAGATAGTTGATCCCAATCTGCCAAAGTCAACTACAATGTTCTAGGTTAGACCGAATTGCGGATGCAAATGCACATCCAGGATCGGCGATCTTATTTTGGTTGGGGGATGCCTATTCCATGAAAAAAAGGGAGTACCATTAGGGATCCAAATGATGGTTTGTGCATTCCATTTGTTATCTCCCGTGCCATAGGATGGCATCCAAATGAAACAAGTCCCCTGGCTTGTCACCGCGAAGATGCGGCCTACATGGTACATGGTGTATTCAAACGTGTAGGGGTACAAATTTGCCGCAACCAACATGTGCGAGCCTCTGCCGTTACGGCCATTTGTATTGATGGCAATTCTTATGTCAAACACCGCAATGAGATAGTAATCGTCGTAGCTGCGGTGCTTTGTTGACGGGTCCACAATTGCTATCTTCTTCAATCTCATGTAGGCATCATCATACGTATTCAAGCCCAGCCTGTCCAGAAGGCCGATCCCAATGGATGTTGTGCAAAATGATGGTGGTATCCGGTCGGAGGTATGCAAGCCAATCTCCATTGGCACCAACCCAAACCTATATATGCGATGGTGAGTAGCAAAGAAATTATGAGATGGAATAACTAAGTACTATATTTAGAAGGGATAATTAATTTTATGCCCTTAGTTGCGTCCCACTCGGCTGGTTTGCCGCTAATTTTGAAAAACCCTTGGTCTTGCCCAAGTGCGTTTGGCCCCCTTATGCTTTTGCCCTTCTGTCCCAATTTCGTCCGGTCAAAGGGGTTTGACCGTTAGTCAGACATTTTTCTGGACAATTTTGCCCCTCCTTACAACTCCAGTCAAAAAAGAGAGACAAAAACATGACACTTACAAGTGGGTCCCAAGCACATTAAAAAAAGAAAGATAGAAAAATCACGCTCTCTCTCCTCTCTTGCTCTCTCTGTCGGCGGGCAAGTGACAGCAGCGCTGGCACGCGTTGGTCCACCGGAAAGGCGAGGAGGCCGGCGACTTGGGTGAGCTGGGCCAAAGGGCACAAGGCGGCGGCGGACGAGGTCAACGCTGTAAGGGGGCGGCGGCGCGATGCAGGGGAGGCCGGGATCGGCGTGGGGTATGCGGGTGCGGCGGAGACGACGGATCCGTCCGCAGGAGACTTGGGCTGGACCGGATCCAGTCGGGATGGAGGTCGAGGAGGCACTATCAACCGGCGGTGGGGCAGATGGGCAGGATATGCTTGTCCCGGGGCTCTGGGCGCCATGGCCGTGGTGGCTTGAACCTGCGGGAGAATGGACGCACACTCAGACACGAAGAAACCGAGTGAGAAAAAGAAGGAGAACGGCAGCGGGGTCCTGCTGCTTGTTGCCGGCAGCGCCATGGGCTGCGGTGCTGATGGGCCACGCTGGGCATGGCGGGGCACACCCCCCACAGACCGGGCGCATGAACATGCACGGGGAAACGGGCGGTGCGGGAGGTCAACGTGCGAGGCCGGATGGACGAGGCCACGTAGATCCAGATGTGGGGTGATGGATCTGGCACGGCTGCTCGCGGTGGCGCTCGTAACGGCCGGTGGCTGAGAATTATTAGGGCGGCGGCGACCTCCTGTTGCACGCAGAGAGAGAGAGAGGCGGGCACGCAGAGAGAGAGGCAGGCACGCAGAGAGAGAGAGAGAGGATGCACAGAGGGAGAGGAAGGGTAAAATTGTCCAGAAAAATGTCTGACTAATGGTCAAACCCCTTTGACCGAACGAAATTGGAATGGAAGGGCAAAAGCATAAGGGGGCCAAACGCACTTGGGGAAGACCAAGGGTTTTTCGAAATTAGGGGCAAAACTGCCGAGGGGGACACAACTAAGGGCACCAAATTAATTATCCCTATTTAGAATATACACTACATGGTCAAAATCCATGACTGATGTGACGCCCCCAACTCAATCGTGCACTAATCATACACGCAAATGCGCACGATCAAGATCAGAGACTCAGGGGAAGATATCACAACACAACTCTAGACACAAATTAAAATAATACAAGCTTTATATTATAAGCTAGGGGCCTCGAGGGCTCGAATACACAAGTGTCAGCGGAAGCAACAATATCTGAGTACATACATAAGTAAACAAGTCTGCCTTAAGAAGTCTAGCCAAACAAAGATAATCTGGATCGAAAAGGTGTAGGCCTCCTCCCTAGGAGCCTCCTAGCCACTCCTGGTCGTCGGCGGTCTCCATATAGTAGTAATAGTCGTCGGCGGGATCAGCTGGCTCCTGGACTCCATCATCTGATCGCAATAAATGGGTAGGGGAGAAAAAGGGGTAGCAAAGCAACCGTGAGTACTCATCCAAAGTACTCGCAAGACTTACATCATATCTAAACGAAGTATGCATCAGTATCAAATGGAAGGGTTATATCTGTGGACTATACTGCAGAATGCCAGAAGACAAGGGAAGGCCTAGCCTATCGAAGACTAGCATCTTGCAGCAACAGAAGAGAGTAGAGTAACATAAAGTAGCAAGTATGTAGTAACGCCCAGAGATCCTTCCTCGACGCCCTGCGAGAACGCAATCCCAGAGACGTCATATCCATTTAGCGCCTCAAGTATCCAGTTCTAGTTATAATAGATCGGGATAACACTCCGAGCGCCCGTTACCGTGGACACGGCTATTCGAATAGATTAACTTCCCTGCAGGGGCGCACCAACTTACGCAACACGCTCGATTAACTCCGGCCGGACACACTTTAATGGGTCATACCCGTCCTCGGCTGATCAACACGCCGTAGTCCTACCTAGGCTCAACAGAGAGGCCAACACGCCGGTCTACATCCTAAGCTCTCAGGGGTCTTGGGCCCACCGTCCTTTGCACTCCTGCGCGTTGCATGGATGACCGGGATCAGTCCTCGCTACCTCTTTGTATAAAGCAGGTGCTTACATGGACCACTCGGGCGCGTGCCGCTCAATCATTGACGTCCGAAGAGCTTTCTAAGAATCGTACGACGCCGGGTGCCCATACTTATTCCCGCGTGATGGTCAGTGCGAAAAGGCCAGAGGCCTACTCAGATCACATATCAAAACACGTTAGTGTCTTGGGAGCACGCGGAGACGATCTGTGGTCCTGTTGCCCCGTCTCACGGACTTACGGCAAGGGCTAAGAATGCCCGACCGTGCCGCATAATTATCTCGCGGGTACCCTCCAGGTCAACCTGACTCCACATCACTTGCGGGTACCCTCACGGTCAACCCGACTTCACATTTCTCTCGCGGGTACCCCTCGGGGCCGACCCAACTTCAACATGGTTCTGGGGTAAAGTCAAAGTAACCGTATATTTATAACATCAAGGGGGAAAACCGAGGAATCACCGTCGACAGATTTCCACTCGATGGTCCATAACATCAATGGGGAATCCGAGGAATCACCCTCGAAGGATTCCTACTCGATGTAACCGTCAAGGTCACTTGGGAGTAATCACGCTCGAAGGGTTCACACTTGAGGTGTTGCACGAAAGAGTCATCATCAGGAGTGGTGAAGAAGGAATCACCCTTCGTAATCCACGACCGATTAGCTACACTACAGAGATCTCATGAAAAGTGCTATACGAGGTATCACCCTCGGCACTTGATAGTAGCTCTGCAGAGTCGTACAACTAAGGGGGTGTGAGGTGATGTGTCGGTCTCTGCACTTCGATCACGTTGATTGAGTCATCTGGTAACAAAGCGGGGGCAACTGGGACAAGGTGAGGGGTCACTGATGGATCACTAATCAACCTATACTAAACATGTAAGGTAACAATAGCAGGTTACAGAAGCAGGCTATGCATCAGAATAGGAGCAATCAATTACAAGAGAAGGAATGGGTGATATAGGAATGATGAAGGGGGTTTTGCTTGCCTGGAAGCTCTGCGGAAAGGAACTGATTGTCAGGTGTGTAGTCGTACCCGGGAGCAGTGTCGCTCTCGGGGTCTACCAGAGAGAAGAGGGGGAAGAACAGATAAATATAAAGTAAACAAATGCAAAACAAAGCATAACATGGCAATACGCTATCCTAGGGGTGACCTAACACAGTGCTACGCGTTACAGACGAAGCGGGAAAACATCTGGGAATGTTTTCCCGACTTTAGGTAGTTATCGAATAGATGAACAGGAGGGGAAGGTTCCATGTTTGCAGTGTTAGAGGCATGTGACAAGTAAGTGGATAGCATATTCGGATTCGTCATATTTTTTTGAGCAACTTTCATATTTAAATTATTTTCATCTGAGTTACGATTTATTTTATATGATTTTTAGAAGTTTAAATGATTTTTTGGAATTTCTGAAATTAATAATAATTCGAAAATAAAAGACTAATTGCTAGATACACCCAAAAGTGTACCCAGATAGGCCACACAGGGGCTGATTGGTGGGCCCAGTTAACCGAGTCAACAGCCCAGTCAGCAGAGGCTGACTGGTGGGACCAGCTACTGAGTCAGTAGGCTGACTCAGCCAGCCTTATCCATTTGAGTAGTGCCAAGGCCCCAAATATAAGTGACTCAGGGAGCTAATCATTGTATAATTAAGAGGGTTAACTTGGGGGGTGGGGCCCCTTTGTCGTTAACTCTACGTGTTTAGATTAGTCAAAGGGGTTAATTAAAAGGGGTGGGCCCCATGTGTCAGAGAGGTGATTAGTGGCTAAACTAATCAGGCCACGTCAACTAAACGGCGATTAGTCGCCGGTGAGCTCTGTGTGCGGCGAAGGAGCACCTGGATTGCACTACAAGCGATGGTTCGGCGAGCCGAGCACAGCTACAAGTAGCTGTGGCTCGTCTGCATCCACTGATGGTGGAGTTGGGATCTGGGGTGGCCGGAGAAGACCACAACGACGATGGCCAGCGGCAGCAACGTCACGGGCTCAATGAAATTGAGCAGGGGTGCACGGATTCAGCGAGGTGAGGGGTGTGCGAGCTTCCTAGAAGCTCTAGGAGCGCGCTGCTATGCTCGACATCCACGGGCTTGGCCTTTGGCCATGGTAGCAACATGGCGTGTGGCAGCGGCGATACTGGCTACGGTGGGGGCACGCTAGAGCTCAGATTCAAGCTCGAGAAGGGGCAGGCGAGGAAGCGGGGTTCACCGTGCGTCAGGAGGGGAGGTCAGATGGTCTTGGGGCAGCTCGAGGTAGGCGAATCGACGACGGCACGCGACGGCTGTAGTCGGGGAAGACGGGTCAATGGTCGGGCTCCATGGCATCCCGGGGCTTGTCCTGCCACCGGGAGGACGAGGGCGACGAGGGTGATCCTCTTGGCGCCGTCCTGGGTGGCGGGGAGGTGACTAGCCGCACCGGTGACGAAAGCAATGGTGAGCGTGGTGACCGCGCCTTTAGGCTCTTCTCCAGATCGAGCAAGGCAAATGAGGAGGGGGAAAAGGAGGGGCTAGGGCTTGCGAGGGGTTCGTCCAGGGGGAGATGGGTTCACGGGTGGTGACTTGTAGGCGGCCTGGGCTACAGGAGGGTTCGCCGTGTCGTCAATCCCGCGGTGCATCGCGGCCGCGAGTGATACGTCCATTTTGCATCATGTTTTCCTACTGTTCTTTATAGTGTTTTTATTCAATATAACACTTTGTGGAGTAATTCTAATGTCTTTTCTCTCATAATATGCAAGGTTTACACAAAGAGGAAGATTACCGGCAGCTGGAATTCTGGACCTGAAAAAGCTACGTCACAGTTCTGCACATCTCCAAATGAGCTTAAATGGAGATTTATTTTTGAATATATAAAAAATATTGGAGAAAAGAAATACCTGAGGAGGCCACCCAGGTGCCCACTAGGCACCACGGTGTGCCTACCCCCCTGGCATGCCCTGGTGGGTAGTGGGCTCCCTGGCCCATTTCCGGTGCCCATCTTCTGGTACATAAGGCCATTTGGCCTAGAAAAAAATCAAGAGAGGACTTTCAGGATGGAACGCCACCGTCTCGAGGCGGGACCTGGGCAGGAGCACTTTTGCTCTCTGGTGGAGCGATTCCGCCGGGGATACTTCCCTCCGGGAGGGGGAAATCGAAGCCATTGTCATCACCAACAACCCTCTCATCGTGGGAGGGACAATCTTCATCAACATCTTCAACAACACCATCTCATCTCAAAACCCTAGTTCATCTTTTGTGTTCAATCTTTGTATCAAAATCTCAAATTGGTACCTGTGGGTGACTAGTAGTATTGATTACTTCTCATAGTTGATGCTAGATGGTTTATTTAGTGGAAGATTATATGTTCAGATCTATTATGCAATTCAACACCCCTCTGATCTTGAGCATGAATATGTTTTGTGAGTAGTTACTTTTGTTCTTGAGGACATGGGAGAAATCTTGTTGTAAGTAATCATGTGAATTTGGTATTCGTTCGATATTTTGACGATATGTATGTTGTGATTCCCTTAGTGGTGTTATGTGAACGTCGACTACATGACACTTCACCATCTTGGGGCCTAAGGGAATGCATTGCGGAGTAGTTATTAGATGATGGGTTGCTAGAGTGACAGAAGCTTAAACCCTAGTTTATGCGCTATTCCGTAAGGGGCTGATTTGGATCCATATGTTTAATGCTATGGTTAGATTTTATCTTAATTCTTCTTTCGTAGTTGCGGATGCTTGCGAGAGGGGTTAATCATAAGTGGGAGGCTTGTTCAAGTAAGAATGGCACCCAAGCACCGGTCCACACACATATCATATTATCAAAGTAGCGAACACGAATCAAACAAACATGATGAAAGTGACTAGATGAAATTCCCGTGTGTGCTCAAGAACGCTTCGCTTATTATAAGAGACCATTCCGGCATGTCCTTTGCCACCAAAAGGATTGGGCTACCTTGCTGCACTTTTGTTACCGTTACTATTACATGCTCGTTATAAATTATCTTGCCATCAAACTATCTATTACCGATAATTTCAGTGCCTGCAGAAAATTTCTTGCTGAAAATCGCTTGTCATTTCCTTCTGCTCCTCGTTGGGTTCGACACTCTTACTTATTGAAAGGACTATGATTCATCCCCTATACTTGTGGGTCAACAAGACTCTTTTCTGGCGCTGTTGCCAGGGAGTGAAGCGCCTTTGGTAAGTGGAATTTGGTAAGGAAAAATTTATATTACGTGTTGAAATTTACTGTCACTTGTTACTATGGAAAACAATCCTTTGAGGAGTTTGTTTGGGGTATCTTCACCTCGACCGGGAGCAAAAAGAGTTTCCCCTCAGCCTACTTCACCTACTGAAAATATTGGTTATGAGATTTCTTCGGGTATGATAGAGAAACTGCTAGCTAATCCTTATGCAGGAGATGGAACGAAGCATCTTGATTTGCACTTGATATATATGGATGAAATTTGTGGATTGTTCAAGCTTGCAGGTTTACCCAGAGATGAAGTTAAGAAGAAGGTTTTCCCTTTATCTTTGGGGGGAAAATCATTGACATGGTATAGGCTATGTGATGATATTGGAGCTTGGGACTGGAACCGGTTGAAATTGGAATTTCACCAAAAGTTTTATCATATGCATCTAGTTCATCGTGACCGATATTATATATATAATTTCTGGCCTTGTGAAGGAGAAAGTATCGCTCAAGCTTGGGGGAGGCTTAAGTCAATGTTGTATTCATGCCCCAATCATGAGCTCTCAAGAGAAATTATTACACATAATTTTTATGCTCGGCTTTCTCGTAATGATCAATCCATGCTCGATACTACTTGTACTAGTTCCTTTATGAAGAAGACTATTGAATTCATATGGGATCTTTTGGAAAGAGTTAAACATAATTCTGAAGATTGGGAACTTGGAGAAGGTAAGGAGTCAGGTATAAAACTTGAGTTTATTGTGTTAAGACTTTTATGGATACCGATGTCTTTCATAATTTTAGCACTAAATATGGACTTGACTCTGAGATAGTAGCCTCTTTTTGTGAATCAATTGCTACTCATGTTGATCTCCCTAAGGAGAAGTGGTTTAAATATCATCCCCCTATTGAAGAAAATATTGAGGAGCCAGTCATAGTTAAGGATGAAACTATCATTTACAATGTTGATCCAGTTGTGCCTACTGCTTATGTTGAAAAACCACCTTTCCCTGTTAGGATAAAGGAACATGCTAAGGTCTCAACCGTGGTTAACAAAAGTACTATTAGAGCACCTAGACCCTCTGAACAAATTAAAGTAGAACCTAGTATTGCTATGGTTAGAGATATCTTCGTCGATAATATTGATGGCATGTTATTTATTTCTGTGATGAAGCTGCTAGAATTGCTAAATCTGATACTAAAGATAAGAATAAACCCGTTGTTGGCATGCCTGTTGTCTCAGTTAAAATAGGAGATCATTGCTATCATGGCTTATGTGATATGGGTGCTAGCGTCAGTGCTCTCACTTTTACTTTATACCAAGAAATTATGAATGATATTGCACCTGCTGAAATAGAAGACATTGATGTTACTATTAAACTTGCTAATAGAGATACTATCACACCACTTGGGATTGTTAGAGATGTTGAAGTCTTGTGTGGGAAAGTAAAATATCCTACTAATTTTCAAGTTCTCGGTTCCCCACAAGATAATTTTTGTCCCATTATTTTTGGTAGGCCTTTCTTGAACACTGTTAATGCTAAGATAGATTGCAAGAAAGAAACCATCAGTATTAATTTTGGTGATGTGTCTTATGAGTTTAATTTCTCTAAGTTTCGTAGGCAACCTCATGATAAAGAATTTCCTAGTAAGGATGAAATAGTTGGTCTTACTTCTATTGTCGTACATCCTACTGATCCGTTAGAACAATATTTGCTAGACCATGAAAATGATATGCACTTGCATGAAAGAAATGAAATAGATAGGATGTTCTTTGATCAACAACCTATTCTTAAACACAATTTGCCTATTGAAACTCTAGGAGGTCCCCCTCCACCTAAAGGTGATCCTGTGTTTGAACTAAAACAATCGCCTGATACTTTGAAGTATGCTTATCTTGATGAGAAGAAGATATATCCTGTTATTTTTAGTGCTAACCTCACAGAGCATGAATAAAAGAGATTATTAAAAACTCTGAGGAAGCACCGTGCTGCTATTGGATATACTCTTGATGATCTTAAGGGCATCAGTCCCACTCTCTGTCAGCACAAGATTAATATGGAACCCGATGCCAAACTAGTAGTTGATCATCAGCGATGATTAAATCCTAAGATAAAGGAAGTGGTAAGAACTGAAATACTAAAGCTTCTGGAAGCTGATACGTCTCCAACGTATCTATAATTTATGAAGTATTCACGCTGTTATATTATCATTCTTAGATGTTTTACAATCATTTTATAGCAACTTTATATCATTTTTTGGGACTAACCTATTGACATAGTGCCCAGTGCCAGTTGCTGTTTTTTGCTTGTTTTTTACATCGCAGAAAATCAATACCAAACGGAGTCCAAATGCAGCGAAACTTTTTGGAGATTTTTTTTTGGACCAGAAGACATCCAGTGGGCCAGAGAAGTACCAGAGGGGTGCCCCAAGGGGGTCACAACCCACCTGGGCGCGCCTGGGGGCCCAGGCGCGCCCTGGTGGGTTGTGCCCACCTCGGTGGCCTCCCGCACCGCCTCTTCGCCCTATAAATTCCCAAATATTCCAAAAACCCTGGGGGTAACCCTAGATCAGAAGTTCCGCCGCCGCAAGCCTCTGTATCCATGAGATTCAATCTAGACCCCGTTCCGGCACCCTGCCGGAGGGGGAGATCATCACCGGTGGCCATCTTCATCATCCCGGCGGCCACCACGATGAGGAGGGAGTAGTCCGCCCTCGGGGCTGAGGGTTTGTACCAGTAGTTATGCGTTTAATCTCTCTCTCTCTCTCGTGTTCTTGAGATGTCATGATCTTGATGTATCGCAGGCTTTGTTAATATAGTCGGATCATATGGTGTTTTCCCCTCTCTATCTTGTTGTGATGAATTGAGTTTTCCCTTTGAGATTTTGTTTTATCGGATTGAATACTTTTATGGATTTGAGAACACTTTATATATGTCTTTCTATGAATACCTGTGGTGACAATGGGGTATCGTATTGATTCACTTGATATATGTTTTGGCACTCAACTCGCAGATTCCCGAGGTGACATTGGGGTAATCTATGCATAGGGGTTGATGCACGTTCTTGTCTTTGTATCTCCGGTAGAAATCTTGGGGCACTCTTTGAGGTTCTTTGTGTTGGATTGAGCATTACGAATCTGAATTTGCTTTGATGTTGTTTTAGTACGAACTCTTGGATAGATCGAACGGAAAGAATAGCTTTGTGTTATTTTAGTACGAACTGTTGAATAAATCAAACGGAAAGAATAACTTTAAGGTGGTTTCGTACCCTACAAACAATTTCTTATTATGTTCTCCGCTAGATAAGAACTTTGGAGTGATTCTTCATCGCACGTTGAGGGATGGTTATATGATCCAATTAGATTAGCATTGTTGAGAGATTGCACTAGCAAAAGTACGGACCCTAGGCCTTGTTTTCAAGCATTGCAATACCGTTTGTGCTTCGTTTTATCACTTGCTACCTTGCTGTTTTTTTATTTTTAGATTACAAAAATATATTTCTACCATCCATATTACACTTTTATCACTATCTCTTCGCCGAACTAGTGCACCTATACAATTTGCCATTGTATTGGGTGTGTTGGGGACAAGAGACTTTTTATTATTTGGTTGCAGGGTTGTTTGAGAGAGACCATCTTCTTCCTACACCTCCCACGGATTGATAAACCTTAGGTCATCCACTTGAGGGAAATTTGCTACTGTCCTACAAAACTCTGCGCTTGGAGGCCCAACACGAGTCTACAAGAACAAGTTGTGTAGTAGACATCAAGCTCTTTTCCGGCGCCGTTGCCGGGGAGGTTAGGTAAGCGGCACTCACATCCCGTCAACGAAGCTCTTTTCTGGTGCCGTTGCCGGGGAGGTGAGTGCTTGAAGGTATATCTTTAGATCTTGCAATCTAATCTTTTAGTTTCTTGTTTTATCACTAGTTTGGTTTATAAAAAGAAAACTACCAAAAAAATGGAATTGAGGTGGTCTCATATTGTTCATCTTTATAATGTCTTTCGTGAAAATAATGGAAAGGAAAATTGTGCTCAATTGATCAAAGAAGAATTCAATAAAATATTTGGCATGAATGATGAGCATGATTGCAATGTTGGTAGTATGAATTCTTTGAATATCCATGATGTTAATGATATGCAAAGCTACAAACTTGGGGATGCTATGTTTGATGAAAATGATATTTTTAGTCCCCCAAGTTTTGATGAGAAAATTTACTATGATGAAAGCATGCCTCCTATTTATGATGATTATGGTGATGACATGTATGCTATAAAGAATAATGATAACCATGAAACTTGTCATCATGATTTTAACTTTCAATCACATGATAGTTATTTTGTTGAGTTTGCTCCCACTACTATTGGTGAGAATAAATTTGCTTATGTGGAGAGTAATAAAATTTATATGCTTGTGGATCATGAAAAGAATACTTTATGTGATAGTTATATTATTGAATTCATTCATGATGCTACTGAAAATTATTATGAGAGAGGACCATATGCTTGTAGGTATTGCAATAATATCAAGTTTCCTCTCTATGTGTTGAAAATCTTGAAGTTTTACTTGTTTTGCCTTCCTATGCTAGTTGATTCTTGCTCCCATAAATTGTTTGCTCACAAAATCCCTATGCATAGGAAGTGGGTTAGGCTTAAATGTGCTAGTCATATGCTTCATGATGCTCTCTTTATATTTTAATTCTTATCTTTTATGCGAGCATCATTGAAATCATCATGCCTAGCTAAAAGGCATTAAAGAAAAGCGCTTGTTGGGAGACAACCCAACAATTTTACCTACTGTTTTTGTGTGTTCACATGGTTAGGCTACTGTAGTAATCATGTTTTATAACTTTTGTTTCAATAAAGTGCCAAGTAAAGCCTTTGGGATAGTGTGGATGATAGTTGACTTGATTCTGTGAAAAAAACAGAAACTTTTGCGTCCTGTGCAGAAATTCCTGTCTTTTACTGGAACGTGAAAAAATTCTGAATTTTTTAAAGTTGATTAGTATACAAATTGTATACGTTTTTCAAATTTTTCAGAATTTTTGGAGTTACAGAAGTATGACCTTAATTCAGATCTTAACGTACTATTCTGTTTTTGGCAGATTCTGTTTTCAATGCATAATTTGCTTGTTTTCTAGTTTCTATGGCTTATATTGCTTAATATAAATTGTGTAAATTGTAGATTACAGTAGTCATTGTGTGAGAACAATTATGAATCTTGTCTTTGACATTACAAAGTGAATGATTTGTCTTTATCATAGTAACCCATCTCATGAAGTTCCGTTAAGTTTTGTGTGATTGAAGTTTTCATGTTTTGGGTGAGATATCGATATGAGGAGAATAAGGAGTGACAAGACCCTAAGCTTGGGGATGCCCAAGGCACCCCCAAGGCAATATTCAAGTAAGATCCAAGCAACTAAGCTTGGGGATGCCCCGGAAGGCATCCCCTCTTTCGTCTCCGACATTATCGGTAACCTCACTTGGAGCTATAATTTTATTCGTCACATGATATGTGTTTTGCTTGAAGCGTCATTTTATTTTATTTTTATTTGCTTTCTATTATTTATACTAATGTTTTTCATCTTTTACTTCAATAAAAATATCAGGTATAGCCTTTGCCATGCTTATTTTGCAAGTATATGAGTTGCTGTTTCAAAACAGAAGGTTTATCGCTGTTGCAATAAATATCCAGAAAAGTAAGAATGTGATAAAATGTTGAAACTTTTTGAAAAATAATCTCTGATAAATTTTATACAGTGTGGTCATTTTTCAGAATTTTTGGGGTTTGGGAAGTATGACGAATATTGCACTCTTTACAGACTGTTCTGTTTAGACAGATTGCTGTTATGTTTGCATTGTTTGCATATGTTTGCTTGTTTAATGATTCTATTTGAGGATAGGAGTATTAAATATGCAGAGGCATTTAGTAGGCAATGTTAAATTATAATTTTAGTGATTTGCTACAGTGGAGAATGATAAGGTTATGCATTGATTTATACTAACTTATCTCACGAGTTCTTTTTGTGTTTTGTGTGGATGACGTTTTTAAGAATTAGGGAAACCGTGTTATGAGAAGAATGAAGAAGAAACAAGAGCTCAAGCTTGGGGATGCCCAGCCCAAGGCATCCCAAGTTAATATTCCAAGAAGTCTCAAGCATCTAAGCTTGGGGATGCCCCGGTAGGCATCCCACCTTTCTTCATCAACAATTATCGGTTAGGCTCGGTTGAGCCTAAGTTTTTGCTTCTTCACATGAGTTGTGCTTTTCTTAGAATGTCATTTTATTTTGTTTTGCTTGCTGTTTTAATAAAATACTTAGATCTGAAAGTTTTAAATAAGAGAGAGTCCTCAAATAGCTACCCATTTACATAACTACTCGCTTGATCTTCACTTATATCTTTTTGGAGTAGTTTGTCATTTACTCTTGTGCTTCACTTATATCCTATGAGTAAATTGTTGAATGAATTGAATATCATGAAGTTGAAATTATATGTTTATATCATGCCTAGTAGTAGCTTCACATTGGGTTTAGAAAGTGAAATCTTTTGAAGTTTGGCAATCACAATATTGGTCATACAAGCAATTCATGAATGATTACTATAAGGAAGAGAACTTTCACATGCAAATATATTATCTTGGAAATCTTCTATGATTATGAATACCCATTAATTATTTTAAAACTTGAGCAAATTAGTTGAAGTTGGACAAGGAAGACAACGTAATGAGTTATGGTTGTGTATATTTGCATAGAAGTTATATTGTCATGGATCCTCCAACATGTGGTGTTTGCCTAGGATCTTTTGCTAGCCAAAAATTCATACTAAGTAGAGATACTACTTGTGCATCCAAAAACCCTTAAACCCAGTTTCTTGCCATGAGTGTCCACCATACCTACCTATATGCGGTATTTCCATGCCGTTCTAAGCAAATTTGTATGTGCCATTTCTAATTTTCAAAATAAATTTCCTTTTTGTGTGCTCGTACCGCTCATGAAGCGGCAAAGGGTGGCCAATATTTTCCATGCTAGATGTGTTATTCTCAAGATGAGTGTTTATTCACTTGTCATTGCACGAGAGTACGGCAAAGGTATTAGGGATGCCCAGTCCCGAAATGAAAAATGAATTTACTTTACGTTGTCAAATAATAAATTCCTTGGAAAGTGTTGGTATGGAGGGCACCCGTGGATACGGCTAGCCATGGAAAGTGAAAGAAATGGTGGAAAAAGGAATAAACTTTATTTTCTGTTTGGGAACCGCCTATGATATATCTAGCATGGAAAGTGTTGGGAATTACTCGGTCGTTTTCGCTGACGGGAAAAGTATGCCTCTCAATTTAAGCTTTGAGCTCTGGCACCTCCACAAATCCCTACTTCCCTCTGCGAAGGGCCTATCTTTTACTTTTCAGTATTTACTTTTACGCAAAGAGTCAATAGTTTACATCCTCATTCAACCTCAATTATTCTCTAGTTGGCAAGCATCATGTGGTGGGGAAAGATCTAGGCACATATGACCAGTCAAATATATTTGATCATGATTTATTATTGTTGATAATTATCTCTATGATAAATGAGTTGGGAGGCGAAACATTAAGCCCCTATCTTTCTCTGTGTTCGATGGATGCCATTTGTTCTAAGAATATGCTTTGAGTAGTAGCAATCATGGAAGACTATATGATGATTGAGTATGTGGAGTTCTTACTTAGACTTTGTTGAATAACTTGAATTGCAATCGCTTGGTGACTGAGAACATAGGTTATTGAGTTTCAAGAGAATTCATTGTTTGAACCTTAACATGTGAATTGGTTGCTACTTTAACATGAGAAGTTTTATGAGAAAGAATTATTGTTATGATGCTAGGAAAAGTGATTAAAATTATCATTGATCAAATTTATGCACTTTGCTAGCATTCACACTTCATAAATTATTTCTTTTATCATTTACCTACTCGAGGACGAGTAGGAATTAAGCTTGGGGATGCTAATAATTCTCCAACGTATCTATAATTTATGAAGTATTCATGCTGTTATATTATCATTCTAAGATGTTTTACAATCATTTTATAGCAACTTTATATCATTTTTTGGGACTAACCTATTGACATAGTGCCCAGTGCCAGTTGTTGTTTTTTGCTTGTTTTTTACATCACAGAAAATCAATACCAAACGGAGTCCAAACGCAGCGAAACTTTTGGAGATTTTTTTTGGACCAGAAGGCATCCAGTGGGCCTGAGAAGTACCATAGGGGTGCCCCGAGGGGGGCACAACCCACCTGGGCGCGCCTGGGGGCCCAGGCGCGCCCTGGTGGGTTGTGCCCACCTCGGTGGCCTCCCGCACCGCCTCTTCACCCTATAAATTCCCAAATATTCCAAAAACCCTGGGGGTAACCCTAGATCAGAAGTTCCGCCGCCGCAAGCCTCTGTATCCATGAGATTCAATCTAGACCCCGTTTCGGCACCCTGCCGGAGGGGGAGATCATCACCGGTGGCCATCTTCATCATCCCGGCGGCCACCACAATGAGGAGGGAGTAGTCCACCCTCGGGGCTGAGGGTTTGTACCAGTAGCTATGTGTTTAATCTCTCTCTCTCTCTCTCTCGTGTTCTTGAGATGTCACGATCTTGATGTATCGCGGGCTTTGTTAATATAGTCGGATCATATGGTGTTTTCCCCTCTCTATCTTGTTGTGATGAATTGAGTTTTCCCTTTGAGATTTCGTTTTATCGGATTGAATACTTTTATGGATTTGAGAACACTTTATGTATGTCTTTCTATGAATACCTGTGGTGACAATGGGGTATCGTATTGATTCACTTTATATATGTTTTGGCACTCAACTCGCAGATTCCTGAGGTGACATTGGGGTAATCAATGCATAGGGGTTGATGCACGTTCTTGTCTTTGTTTCTCCGGTAGAAATCTTGGGGCACTCTTTGAGGTTCTTTGTGTTGGATTGAGCATTACGAATCTGAATTTGCTTTGGTGTTATTTTAGTACGAACTCTTGGATAGATCGAACAGAAAGAATAGCTTTGTGTTATTTTAGTACGAACTCTTGAATAGATCGAACGGAAAGAATAACTTTAAGGTGGTTTCGTACCCTACAAACAATTTCTTCTTATGTTCTCCGCTAGATAAGAACTTTGGAGTGATTCTTTATCGCACGTTGAGGGATGGTTATATGATCCAATTAGATTAGCATTGTTGAGAGATTGCACTAGCAAAAGTACGGACCCTAGGCCTTGTTTTCAAGCATTGCAATACCATTTGTTGTGAGATTGAGAAGGGCAGTGAAACGAGCGCACCCCAGAGTTTGAACCTTCTTGGGTCCTTGGAGCCCCGATTCCGACATATGCTACGGGATTCTCAGCTCCCTTCCTATCAGTAATATGCAAGTCAAATTCTTGTAGCAAAAGAACCCACCTAGTGAACCTCACGATGATGCTCTGGTGTGCTCGAGCTAAGGAAGAAGAACAATGGACACGGCGGTTTACCCAGGTTCAGGCCACCTTGCGGTGTAAGACCCTGCTCCTGCTTTGTGGTTGGATTGCCTCACGAGGGAGGATGAGCACCAGTGTACCAGGGAAAATCAGGCGCTGGCCGGAGAGATCAATCCTTTCTATGGCGCCACCCTGCCCCTACTTATACTAGCCTTGGTCCTCTTCCCCCAAAAACACAAGGCGGGAAGGGTTGCCACAACAGCCAATTAGAAGGGGGACAAGGTTGCAGCTTATCCTGACTAAAGGTGGTCTTCGCCTGCGAAAGTTCTTCTGGTGTGACACGCCGGTGGGCTCGGTGATGGCCTCCATCCTCGCGAGCCCATCGTCTTGGTCTTCTTGCACCGAACGGGTAACCTTTGGGTACTGCATTGGGAACCGGCACGCTGTCATTGCTCCCTTAGCACGAAAGAGGAAAGCCTTCGCATCCGCACCCGCTGGCACGGCCTTTGGCGCCGCTCGTTGTCGCACGCGTCACCCTTGTGAAGACGCAGTACCGCGTTACTCGCCTAGCCGCTCCTGGCCTACTCACCGCGAGGGGCCTCGGGAGGCGGCCTCGGGAGATCGCCCCGCGAGGGGGCCTCGCAAGGCAGACAGTGATGCTTGATGACGTGCGCCTCGCGAGGCGGTGGTCTCGCGAGGGCTCTTGCTCATGATGTCCTGGAGTGGGCCACCTGCTTCCTGGGCCGCAGGCAGACGGGCTTGGGTACCCCCACTCCCACGGGCCCGAACTTAGCCCCCGGGCCCGCGGCGAGCACGATCCCGCCTGCGAGAGGGGAGGGGGCGAAACGGCGCGGGCCCCATCCGCATGCGGGCCAGGCTTGACGCGTGGCGCACGACGGGGCGCCCCCACTTCCCCCATGGCGCCTCGGCAACCGCTCGGGCTGACATAAAGCCTGCCCACGCATGGCGCAGGGCCATCATTGCTCTTCTATTCCGCATTCGGAGGCGAAGAGGCATGGGTCGCCCCTCCTTCGGGTGTTATATAAGTGCGAGGGGAAGGACCCCCTGGCTCATCTTTTTCTCCTTCTTCTCCATCTCCTCTCGCTGTTGTCGTTGCCATGGCACCCGTGAGGAGGTTCACCGCCGCCGAGAAGGGGAAGCCTGCGATGGAGGAGGTTGAGCCACCGAAGCCGGCGAGGGGGTGGGGCCGCCCTGGTACATCCACTGCCACGCCTGGGGCACATCCCCAGGGACGCAGGAGCCCTCTGCTGGTGGCCTACGTCGGCTCCGGCAGCCATGGGAAAATCTCCGCCCGCGGGCGCGGGGGGCGAGGTGGCCGCGGCCGAGGCGGGCGGGACGGCACAGTCGCCCGGGCACCCCAGTCGTGGAGCCATTCCGCCGACGCGGCCTGTGAGTTCATCGTGGGGATGCACCACCAGCCCTGCATCTAGCTCCGGCTCCTGGACTCTTTTGCGAAAGCGATGGCGGTCCGCGCACCGCTGGGCCTGTGGCTGCAGCCGGATGGCTGCTGCAACGCGCCCTCCTGGGTGGCAACGGAGTTTTCTCCCCCCGGCTTCATGTTCTTGAAGCGCGGGTGGAAGTCGTTCGCCCTCGCCCGTGGCCTGAAGAAGGGGCACGTCCTCCTCTTCAAGTACGATGGGACCGCCACGCTCTTCATGAAGATCTTTGGAGTCATCGGCTGCCGCCTGAAGTGCTGCATGGAGAGCGACGACAGCGGCACCTCTGGCGACGACGACGGTGACGTGTCCCCCTTCGATGGAAGCGGGAGCAGCGGCGGCTCCCTCAGTGTCAAGAGCGCGGACGAGGACTCCAACTAGGTCACGGATGACGCCCAAGCCACGCCCTGGGAGCGGCGACCTTCGCCAGGAGGTTTTCTTTGTTTTCTTCTTTTCCCTGCATCGGAACAAAATGGGCCCCGTGGGGGCGTGTAAGGAACCGCGGCGCTTGCGCCTTTAATTTAACGCTTTTGTGGTTCGAAGTCGGACTCGTTATTTAGCGTTCCTCGTTAGGCTCGCCCCCTCCTTCATGATCACCCTAATGCTTCGCACCGCTAGGACCTAGTCCCGAGCTGTCCTCAGCCGTCGCTGGTATGTCAGGTCAAGATGCCTAGGACAAGGCCAGGAGGTGAGGGGCCCGAGGTCCGGTAAGAGCTCCTGAGGCGCGATGCTCAGGAGGTCCCCTTTGACGCGCAAGTGGCTCACGCGAGAGGAGGGGCTTCCACCCTGGACGAGATCACGCGAAGAGGAGCGCTACCGAAGACCACCACGCCGCGTGAGACGGTTAGCTTTTCAGGGTGCGACGCGAGGCGGCCACAGCTCATGGGAAGTTCACGCGGCATTAGGACGCACCTCCCTGAAGTTCCTTCTTTATCACATCTTCCATCTGCGATGGGTGAATGTAAGCCCCGTGAGGGGTGCATGAAAATTGATGTTTTTGTGCCTCGATCAATGCCTTTGTGGTTTAAATCATAAGCTCCCCCCTGAGGTCTCCTCGCGAGGTCCACCCCTTTTCCTTTGCTTGCCAAGGTTCTCTACATCGTCGAGACCCAGCCCCCGAGCGAGCCTCAGCCGTCGCTGGTATGTCAGGTCCCGATGCCTGAGACAAGGCCAGGAGGTGAGGGGCTCCGGAGGCTAGTGAGGGTTCCTGAGGCGCGATGCTCAAGGACCCTCCTTTGACGTGCAAACGGCTCACGCGGAAAAGGAGGATGGTCCCCACTTAGATTGCGAGAGGAGGGAGCCCTAGAGACGGAAGTGGAGTCTCGTGAGGCGGTTCAACTTAGCTCATGCGTGTAGTGGCGCCCGGTAGATCACGACCCGATCCTTGGAGTCTTTGCCACGCGGGGCTTTTCGAATGATCATTGGGGCCCCCGTCGAGCTTGGTCCCTGCACGTTTGCAAAACTTTGAGGCACTAGGACGGCACACGCTCCCCGACCAACTTGTGGCTGTTCCATGAGGAAACTAGGCACCAAGGATCTCGGTGAGGTGACGTGCACGGGAGCAAGCCCGCGAGCCAGAGCTCGATCACTTGGGTTTAGCGACGTTGCAGGGATGGACCCGAGCACAGACGCCGTGCCTAGCCCCCGCTCATGGGATGGGCAGGAGAAAAGTCGCGAGAACGTGGCGCTCTCAAAGGTGGCGAGACACCAAACACAGGGTTAAGCAAGCCAGATTCACTTACATGGCCAAAAGGAGTTGTGGCTGCAGGGATGGACCCTTGCCAGCCTGAGGATAATGCAGCCCGAGCGGCGCCCTCAATTGAACAAACCAAAAAGTCATCTAGTAATCATGCTGCTGCGGGCGCGTCAGGCTGCCTGACGAAGCGTGCCGAAAGGGTCCGCCTCTCATGGGCCGGGCGGCTCCTGAGGCCTTGGAGGATCACGAGGGGCTGAAGTCTCGCAAGGCGCCATCGCGAGCCGTGCCAGCCTTTGGAAGGTGGCACCGGCGTTTTGCAGGCCGAAGGGCATGCGAACGTAGTTGGTGGCGATGCCCCTGCTCATGCTAACGCGCGACAGCCAAAAGAGGTCCTGGGAGCTGGCCCTGTTGAGGCTCGCAATATCGATGCACACGCGCACCTTGCTGCTCTCTACGGGGGCAGCAGCTAAATTAACGGACCGCGCGGGGCGGCATTCGCCGCGCATGGCCCAAGCCTCCCGCAGCTTGTGAATCTCTTGGGTGATGATTTCTCACGCCTCTGGTGCCTGTCGTCGTGCTCCTTGCTTGCGGAGGCGCGCATTGAAGCACGCCTCCAAGTGGTGCCCAAGCACCTCCCTCATCAACTGGTCAGGTTAGACGCTCTCCAGGTGGAAGCCCCTGAGCCTGCCCAGAGGGAGGCACCGGGCGTGCCTTCCTATGCGGGAGGGAGGTGGTCGCCGGCGACGAGGGCGGAGCCTTTGGCGCTGGCATCACCTACCACCATCTTTGACTTGGTGGGGCCTAGGGAGGGCAGCAGTTGTTTCTTCCTTGCGGGCGCGGCTTCGAGAGGACCGACGCCATCCTCGTCGTCGGAGTGTTCAGCCGCGGCTTCTTTGTAGGCACGCTCGAGGGAGCAGACCGCTTCCTTCTCGTCGTAGGCAATGGTGATGACACCACTGCACCCAGGCATCTTGAGGACGGTGTAGCCGTGGCGAGTTGCCGCCATGAACTTGGTGAGCGCCGAGTACCCTAGGATGGCATTGTACGGGAGGCTGATGTGCGCCACATCGAAGTCGATGAGCTCAGTGTGGTAGTTGTCGCATTTGCCGAAGGTAATGGGGAGGCGCACTTGCCCCAGGGGAATGGTGAAGCCGTCGGTTACTCCAGAGAATGGCCTGGTTGGCATCAACTGGTCGTAGGGCACTTGGAGCATCTCGAAGGTCTCGACAAAGAGTACGTTGAGGCCGGTGCCTCCGTCAATGAGGGTTTTGGTCACCGAGACATTGCTAATGGTGGGGGTGCACAGCATGGGGAGCGTGCCCACAGCGGCCGTGGACTTGAGGGAGTCCTTGGAGTCGAAGGTGATGGCGTACTTTGACCACTTGAGGGGACGCGCGGCCTCTGGCCTCGAGAGGGCAGCGTTCACCTCACGAGAGAACTGCTCCTCCGAGGATGCAAGCTATCTCGCGAGGCTCCTGATAGCACCCAGCCCCCTCGTCAAGCTGATTGGTGTCGTTCCTTTTGGGTGGCGGTGGTAGGGTGGAAGGGCAGCGTTGTCCCGAGGGTGCACCTCGCGAGGCTGATCATGCCAGGCGCCCTCATGAGGCTGGTCGCGCCAGCCCTGGCGGGGGTTGCCGTTGCGGTTGTCCCATAGGCCGCCACCACGGCCGCCTCCACGGACGGTGCCGCGGTCGTTGTGGTCTAGTCGATGGCCAAAGCGCTCATCGCGGAGTGACTTGAGCTCTTGGCAATCTTCGGTGTTGTGGGTGCGCATGTTATGGTAGACACAGAATGGGCGGTGATCCTTCACGGGCTCATCGCGGCCGCGGCCACGCTTCTGCTTGGGTTTCGCCGCTAGCACGGCAGGTCCTTTGCGCTTAACCTCCTTGCCTTTTGCCTTGCTGTCGTTGGGAGCGGCGTCGGGGTCGTTGTGGATGAACAAGCGGCCCTCTTCAGCCTTGGTGCACTTGTCAGAGATGTTGAATAGCTCCATAGCCAAGCTTAGGCTGTCGTTGATGGCGAGATTCTCGCACATCCGGACGTCCTTGACGCCGTTTGTGAACGCCATGATGATGGCTTCATCCGAGGCGCGCGGGATCTTGTTGCACACTTGGCTGAAGCGCTGGATATACTTGCGGAGGGTATCCCCAGGGTGCTGCTTCACGCGCCGCAGGTTGTTGATGGAGAAGGTGCGGTCGTGCGTGCCCTTGAAATTGGCGATAAACTGCTCGCAAAGCTCGGTCCATGAAGAGATCGACTCCTCAGGCAGGTTCATGAGCCAGGAGCCCGCGCCATCCTTGAGGGCCATGGGGAACCAGCTCGTCATGACCTTGTCTTCGCCGTTGGCCGCCTCGATGCTCAGCGCGTAGAGCTGGAGGAACTCCGTGGGGTCGGGGATGCCATCGTAGCGCGGGCCAGCTCCGGCTTGAACTTGACGGGCCACACCACCCTGCGCAGCTCGCGAGTGAATGCCCTGCAGCCCACGCTGATCGAGGGAACGCCACGCGCGAGGACGGCTCGGTTCTAGCGCCCAGCTGCCACGACATCTTGGACGATCCAGTCCTGGCACTGGTGCTACTGCTCAAGGAGCACACGTGCATCTGGCGGCGCACGATGGATGATCTGGCAGCTGGCCTCATCTCGGGCCGGTGGCGCACCCCTACCTAGCACGCCAAATGTTAGAATCGGGGCTCCGGGGATCCAAGAAGGTTCAAACTCTGGGTGCGCTCGTTCCACCGCCCTGCTCAGCCTCACGACTGCACGGCGATGCTCCGGTGTGGTCGAGCTAAGGAATAAGAACAATGGACACATCGGTTTAACCATGTTCGGGCCACCTTGTGGTGTAAGACCCTACTCCTGCTTTGTGGTTGGATTGCCTCGTGAGGGAGGATGAGCACCAGTGTACCAGGGGAAAATTAGGCTCTAGGCGGAGAGATCGATCCTTTCTACGATGGCACCCTGCCCCTACTTATACTACCCTTGGTTCTCTTCCCCCGAAAACATAAGGCGAGAAGGGTTGCCACAACGGCCAATTCGAAGGGGGACAAGGTTGCAGCTTATCCTGACTAAAGGTGGTCTTCGGCTCCAAAAGTCCTTCTGTCGTGATGCACCGGTGGGCTTGGTGATGACCTCCGTCCTGGCAAGCCTATCGTCTTGGTCTTCTTGCACCGAACTGGTAACCTTTGGGGACTGCTTTGGAAATCGGCGCGCTGTCCTTGCTCCCTTAGCATGAAAGAGGAAAGCCTTCGCATCCGCACCCGCTGGCACGACCTCTGGCGCCGCTCGTCATCATGCGTGTCACCCACGTGAAGACGCAGTACCGCGCGACTCGCCTAGCCGCTCCTGGCTTACTCTCCGCGAGGGGCCTCGGGAGGCGGCCTCGGGAGATCGCCTCATGAGGGGGCCTCGCGAGGCCGACGGTGACGGTTGATGACGTGCACCTCGCGAGGTGGCGGACTCGCGAGGGCTCTTGCTCATGAAGTCCTAGAGTGGGCCGCCTGCTTCCTGGGCCGCAGGCAGACGGGCCTGGGTACCCCAAGTCCCACGGGCCCGACAGCAGATAACTTGTCTAGTTTGAAAATATGCTTGATGACCCACTACCTATTGATGATCGTTTCCCTGATGAACAACTAGCTGTAATAAATGCTTCTCATAACACTCCTTGGTATGCAGACTATGCTAATTATATTGTTGCTAAATTTATACCACCTAGTTTTACATACCAACAAAAGAAAATTTTCTTCTTTGATTTGACACATTACTTTTGGGATGACCCACATCTGTATAAAGGAGTAGATGGTATTATTAGACGTCGTATACCTGAGCGTGAACAGGAACAAATCCTTCGAAAATGTCACTCCGAGGCTTATGGAGGACACCATGCGGGAGATAGAACTACACACAAGGTATTACAATCTGGTTTTTATTGGCCTACTCTTTTCGAAGATGCTCGTAAGTTTGTCTTATCCTGTGATGAATGTCAAAGAATAGGCAATATTGGTAGATGTCGGGAAATGACTATGAATTATTCACTTGTTATTGAACCATTTGATGTTTGGGGCTTTGATTATATGGGACCTTTTCCTTCCGGGTATACACATATTTTGGTTGTCGTTGATTATGTTACTAAGTGGGTAGAAGCTATTCCAACTAGCAGTGCAGATCATAACACCTCCATTAAAATGCTTAAAGAAGTTACTTTCCCGAGGTTTGGAGTCCCTAGATATTTAATGACTGATGGTGGTTTCCGTAAACTGCTTGCTAAATATGATGTCAACCATAGAATTGCATCCCCTTATAACCCTCAATCTAGTGGATAAGTTGAACTTAGCAATAGAGAAATAAAATTAATATTGCAAAATACTGTCAACAGATCTAGGAAAAATTGGTCTAAGAAACTTGATGATGCACTATGGGCTTATAGAACAGCTTATAAAAATCCTATGGGTATGTCTTGATACATCTCCGTCGTATCTATAATTTTTTATTGTTTCATGCCAATATTATACAACTTTCACATATTTTTGGCAAAATTTTATATGATTTATTGGACTAACCTATTGATCCAGTGCCCAGTGCCAGTTCCTGTTTGTTACATGTTTTTTGTTTCGCAGAATATCCATATCAAACAAAGTCCAAACGCGATAAAAATTTACAGAGAATTATTTTGGAATATATGTGATTTTTGGGACTTGGAATCAACGCAAACGGGGGCCCACAGCCACCACAAGACACCTGGGCGCGCTAGGCTGCCCAGACATGTGTGGTGGGTTGTGCCCTCCTCGAACGTCGGTTGGATCTCTACTTCGGGCGCAAGGAAGCTTATATCCGAAAAAAATTGTGTTAAAATCTCAGCGCAATTGGAGTTACGGACCTCCGGGAATATAAGAAACGGTTTTCGGCCAGAAAACAGGAACGTGAAACAGAAGAGAACAGAGATATAGATCCAACCTAGGAGGGGCTCCTGCCCCTCCTCCGCCATGGCAACCATGGACTAGAGGGGGAACTCTCCTCCCATCTAGGGGGGAGGCCAAGGAAGAAGAAGAAGGAGGGGGGCTCTCTCCCCCTCTCTCCCGGTGGCGCCGGAGCGCCGCCGAGGCAATCATCGTGACGGCAATCTACACCAACAACTTTGCCGCCGTCAACACCAATTCTCTCTCCCTCTATGCAGCGGTCTAACACCTCTTCTCCCCACTGTAATCTCTACTTAAACATGGTGCTCAACGCTATATATTATTTCCCAATGATATGTGGTTATCCTATGATGTTTGAGTAGATCCGTTTTGTCATATGGGCTAATTGATGATCGTGGTTGGTTTGAGTGTATATTTTATTATGGTGTTGTCCTACTGTGCCCTCCGTCTCGCGCAAACATGAGGGGTCCCCGCTGTAGGGTGTTGCAATATGTTCATAATTTGCTTATTGTCGGTTGCCGGAGTGACAGAAGCCTGAACACGGATAAGTGGGTTGTTCCGTATGGGAGTAAAGAGGACTTGATACTTAATGCTATGGTTGGGTTTCACGGCCTTAATGATCTTTAGTAGTTGCGGATGCTTGCTAGAGTTCCAATCATAAGTGCATATGATCCAAGTAGATAAAGTTTGTTAGCTCATGCCTCTCCCTCATATAAAATTGCAAGAATGATTACCGGCCTAGTTATCGATTGCCTAGGGACAAATGACTTTCTTGTTTGACAAAAGCTATCCACTTTTATCGTCTTGCATTTTATTCGTAGATTTATTCTCGCAAAGTACTCGTAGTTTTATTCCTACCAAATAGTTTTATACTTGTTCTAGGTAAAGCAAACGTCAAGTGTGCGTAGAGTTGTATTGGTGGTCGATAGAACTTGAGGGAATATTTGTTCTGCCTTTAGCTCCTCGTTGGGTTCGGCACTCTTATTTATCGAAAAAGGCTACAAACGATCCCCTATACTTGTGGGTTATCATGTCTCCATATAAAATGGTATACGGAAAAGCTTGTCATTTGCCTCTTGAGTTAGAACATAAAGCATATTGGGCAATTAAAGAACTCAATTATGACTTCAAACTTCCGGTGAAAATAGGTTATTTGATATTAGCTCATTAGATGAATGGAGAACCCAAGCCTATGAAAATGCCAAAATGTTCAAAGAAAAAGTTAAAAGATGGCGTGACAAAAGAATCCAAAAGCGGGGATTCAGAGTGGGTGAGTATGTTCTATTGTACAATGCTCGTTTTAGATTTTTTGTAGGAAAACTTCTCTCCAAGTGAGAAGGACCATATATCATTGAAGAAGTTTATCGCTCTGGGGCTATTAAGATCTATAATGCCGAAGGCACTAATCTGAAGGTAGTCAATGGACAAAGAATTAAGCACTATATCTCAGGTACACCTATTAATGTTGAAACTAACATTGTTCAAACCATGACACCGGAGGAATACATAAAAGAGACCTTCCAGAACACTCCGGAACCCTGAAAAGGAAGAGGAACATGATATGGTAAGTAAACCGACTCCAAAAATTCCGCAATAATATTTTCCTTCAGTTTTGGAATATTAGAAAAAAATAAGAAACACCCAAGAAGGTAACCCAGGTGCCCACTAGGTACCAGGGCGCACCTGCCCCAACTGGCGCGCCCTGGTGGGTAGTGGGCCCCTTGGTGACCTTCCCGACTCCATTTTCCTATGGTATACTTGTTTCCCAAGATAAAAATTCTTTATATATACCCCCGAACAATTTGACCACCGCATTGCGGAAATATCCTCTGTTCTTGTTTCGTGTTGTTTTTCTGTCAGGTCTAGATCACCATGACTTCCCCAAGCTCTTCCAAGGACAAGTTCTATGAGAAGGTCATCAACCCCTACCTATCGGAGGTCATGTAGCACCCTCATGCCATTGAGATGCGTGAGGGGGTGCTCCACATCCGGGATGTTCAAGGACCCAAGAAGACGGGAAGCATGGAGGCCAGGCTCGAGGCGGTGGAGTAGGAGATCTTCAAGTGCCAAGGGATAGTCGAGCGTGGACTCAGTGCCAATCACTCCATGATCACAGAATTAACCCGTGATCACAAGGTGGATGGCCAGTCTATGAAGGACATCATCTTCAACTTCAACGAGCAAATCAATTTTCTGCAAGGCCAAATCTATGATCTTCAAAATCAAAATTTTGAGTATGAAGCAAGGTTTAAAGGTATGAGTTTAGCTGCAAGTTTCAGGACTCAGGAGACTCGTGCATCCTCTTATGATGGTGAACCCCTACCAGGGAAGTCGGAGGACAATCCTACTACCTCATCACCACCACCATTACCAAAGAAGGGGACTTAAGCACACGAGTATGGCACTCCCCTTGGTATGCCAAGCTTGGGGGAGATGCCCCGGTATCGTATCACCATCACTTTTATTATCTTCACCAGTTCTTAGTTCGGTCCTTAGTTATTTCGTGATTTAGTTGAATAAAAGTTTAGTATGATCTATTTTCGAGTGCTAGTTTCGTGATCTATCTATCTATGCAATCGAGTTGAGAGTTATATAATAAAGTTTAGTTTGAGCTTTTGCTTCTTTACTTTTATGTTTCAATCAAAATAAAGAAAATAATGGAAAAGATCTTATGCTAATCTTATGGGAAGTAATGACATTACATAAGGAAAAGTATAAGTGGTAAAATTTATTGAAAGTTCACAAACATAGCACTAGTCAATGATGCAATTCATGAAAGAATTAATAAGGGAAGAGAAGATTCACATGCAAATACACTATCTTGGACATCTTTTATGATTGTGAGCCCCCATTAAATATTTTATGTCAAATTGTTTACGTTGGACAAGGAAGACAACGTAATGATTTATGTTTGTTCATATTCACATAGAAGCTATATTGTCATAGATCCTCCAACATGTTGTGCTTGCCCAATATCCTTGCTAGCCAAAAATCCGCACTAAGTAGAGATACTACTTGTGCATCCAAAAACCTTAAACCCACTTTCATGTCATGAGAGTCCGCTATACCTACCTATGGATTGAATAAGATCCTTCAAGTAAGTTGTCATCGGTGCATAAGGCAATAAAAATTGCTTCTAAATATGTATGATCTTTTAGTGTAAGGGAAAATAAGCATTGTACGAACTTGTGATGGCAAAGTAATAAAAGCGATTGTATAATAAAGGTTTCTATCATAAGGGGCAATATAACATGACGTTCTTTTGCACTAAGAGCTTGTGCATCCAAAAATAAAAAGCACATGATAACCTCTGCTTCCCTCTGCAAATGGCCTATCTTTTATTTTTATGTATTTACTTTTTATGCAAGAGTCAATAGTATTCTCCTCTATTCCTTTTTATTTTCCTCTTTTGCAAGCATCATGTGGTGGGGAAAGATTTAGGCACATATATCCAGTTGGATATGAGTGATCATGAGTTATTATTGTTGACATCACCCTTGAGGTGAATAAGTTGCGAGGCGAATCTATAAGCCCCTATCTTTCTATATGTCCGGCTGAAACATTTTGCTCCATATATATGTTGTGAGTGTTAGCAGCCATAGAAGAATAAATGATGGTTGAGTATGTGGACTTGCCAAAAAGGCTCCGACACGAGACCCTTCTTGAAAATGTGATGAATTGCAATTGCATTCTTGACTGAGAACATAGTTTGTTTGTTTTCAAGAAAGTTTATGCTTTATACTTCGATGATGTGATGAATTGTTACTTGCTCATAAGAAGCTTTATGATAAAGTTTATTGCTGTTATAATGTTGATCATGATGCTACTATGTCCATATCTTGTTTTATCGACACCTCTCTCTTTCTAAACATGTGGACATGATTCTCGATATCGGCTTTTGCTTGAGGACAAGCGAGGTCTAAGGTTGGGGGAGTTGATACGTCCATTTTGCATCATGTTTTGCTACTGTTATTTATAGTGTTTTTATTCAATATAACACTTTGTGGAGTAATTCCAATGCCTTTTCTCTCATAATATGCAAGGTTTACACAAAGAGGGAAATTACCGGCAGCTGGAATTCTGGACCTGAAAAAGCTACGTGAGAGATACCTATTCTGCACGTCTCCAAATGAGCTGAAATTTTACGGAGATTTATTTTTGAATATATAAAAAATATTGGAGAAAATAAATACCGGAGGAGGCCACCCAGGTGCCCACTAGGCACCAGGGCACGCCTACCCCCTGGCGAGCCCTGGCGGGTAGTGGGCTCCTTGGCCCACTTCCGGTGCCCATCTTCTGGTACATAAGGCCATTTTCCCTAGAAAAAATCAAGAGAGAAATTTCGGGATGGAGCGCCGCCGTCTCGAGGCGGAACCTGGGCAGGAGCACTTTTGCTCTCTGACGGAGCGATTCCGCCGGGGATACTTCCCTCCGGGAGGGGGAAATCGAAGCATCGTCATCACCAACAATCCTCTCATCGTGGGAGGGCCAATCTTCATCAACATGTTCAACAGCACCATCTCATCTCAAAACCCCATTTCATCTCTTGTGCTCAATCTTTGTATCAAAACCTCAGATTGGTACCTGTGCGTGACTAGTAGTATTGATTACTTCTCGTAGTTGATGCTAGATGGTTTATTTGGTGGAAGATTATATGTTCAGATCTATTATGAAATTCAACACCCCTCTGATCTTGAGCATGAATATGTTTCGTGAGTAGTTACTTTTGTTCTTGAGGACATGGGAGAAATCTTGTCGTAAGTAATCATGTGAAAAAATTTGGTATTCGTTCGATATTTTGATGATATGTATGTTGTGATTCCCTTAGTGGTGTTATGTGAACGTCGACTACATGACACTTCACCACCTTTGGGCCTCAGGGAATGCATTGAGGAGTAGTTATTAGATGATGGGTTGCTAGAGTGACATAAGCTTAAACCCTAGTTTATGCGCTATTCCGTAAAGGGCTGATTTGGATCCATATGTTTAATGCTATGGTTAGATTTTATCTTAATTCTTCTTTTGTAGTTGCGGATGCTTGCGAGAGGGGTTAATCATAAGTGGGAGGCTTGTTCAAGTAAGAACAGCACCCAAGCACCGGTCCACCCACATATCATATTATCAAAGTAGCAAACGCGAATCAAACAAACATTATGAAAGTGATTAGATGAAATTCCCGTGGGTCCTCAAGAATGCTTTGCTTATTATAAGAGACCGTTCTGGCCTGTCCTTTGGTACAAAAAGGATTGGGCTACCTTGCTGCACTTTTGTTACCGTTACTATTACTTGCTCGTTACAAATTATCTTGCTATCAAACTATCTGTTACCGACAATTACAGTGCCTGCAGAAAATACCTTGCTACCGCTTGTCATTTCCTTTTGCTCCTCGTTGGTTCGACATTCTTACTTATCGAAAGGACTACGATTGCTCCGCTATACTTGTGGGTCATCAATAGGCACTAGTGCGCTGCCACGCGGGAGGGGGGTTTAGGTGGGATGGGCTTGCACTGTGGACTAAGGCCCAGTCCACCAGGATCTCCTTTTCTTTTATTTTCTTCTTTTCTGTTTTTTCTAATTTTTCTTTACTGTTTTCTTTTAACATTAGCTAGAAAACGAATTTGGTTAAATGTGAAAGTGGGCACACAATTATTAGGCAATATATCAAAGAGGCCCACAAAGTTTGAGGTCAAAAGGAAAAGTATAAATATCTGTTTATTTTGAAAAGGCTATTTTATTTGCTGTTGGACTACTTTATAAATTCCTAGGGATTAATTGTGGGTCAAATAATGTTGGGTTTGACATGACAAAGATCAGGGGAATTTATAGAATATTGTGAAAATTTTAGTTTTACTGTTTGAAGAAATCATTTATTTGGCTTTATTTTAAATTTGATATTGGCTTTGATTTTTATCAAGTGGCAATTTGGCTTAGTTAAACTTGATGACGTGGCACCATTAGTGTGAGGTCACTGTAGCATGACATTGGGGGTGTTACAAATCTCCTCCACTACAAGAAATCTCTTCCCGAGATTTAAGAGGTGGAATAAGGGGGGAAGTTCTGGTTACAAAATTCTAACTAATCTTCTCGTTCTTGGTTGCTCTTCTTGAAGAAGTTGATCCATAGCGTTGATGTCTTCATTTCTCTGCATCAATGCATCATGATGAAGTTGTTGTCCTTCCTTCAGGATCTTCACCGTACTTACAGAAGGATAAGAGGGGAAACTCTATAAGGATGGATTTTTAACAAGATCGAGCATCGGACGGTTAACTCAGGGGAAGAAGCATAAAGTATCTCTTGAGTTGATTACATGAAACACATCAAGAGCATTATAAGAGGGTACGAAAGTTTCAAACGGGTAAGCAATCGTTCGATGCCTAAAGTATAGTGTGAAGGGGGTTCAGAGCAACGGAATAAGTATTGCGACTGAAACCAGAATAGATCATCTCAAGGAAGGTGGCTCATGATCTACATACGAAGCCAAGCGTGAGCAATAACTTTAGAAATAGGGGTGTACAGGAGCGTCAGGTTTCGATCCTGTGGAACTGTGGGTTATGAGCCCACCATGTGGGTTAAAAGTAGAAAGGGCACTCACATCTTGCACGGTCATGATAGCAAGGCATGTCAGAGGATAGCCTGCCAGTTATGTTGGCAACAACGTTGGTACCAAGGGCGAGGGACGAAGAGAACCATTTCCTGCTCGCAAGAACAAGGCGGACCAATAGGCAAAGTTCTCGTCCATCGGTGGTTACCGAAATGTCATCAATAGTAGTAACAGGGTCTTACTGACAAAGTTGTACACCGAGGTGATTACTTAAGCAGGGATTTATTGCTTCTTATTTCATATAGATCACAAGAAGGGTTAAACAAACCAATGGAACAAGCAGAGCGGGATAATCATGACAGGACTGCAAGTAGATAACCATCTAGGGAAGGGGCAAGGAAACTCATGATGTTACCCATACAATGGTGTTTGGATAATTGATCAAGAAACATTTAGCATTATGCTTCCAATGTTCTTGTTAATGTTTGAGTAACACAGTCATGCTTCGGGATAGCATTGACATGGTCATCAGGTAAAGGTCAGACTTTGGATACACAAAGGATCCATCGAAAACAACTTATAAAATAAGTCATACAATTTCAGCAAGGAAAAGGTGAGGATGTGGCCGACGGTCTCAGCAATAATTCATCGAGATTTCCATAAACATGGAGTTCCACAATTAAGTGAACAAGGTGATAGCATTGGACACACCAAAGTATATAATGAAGTATGTTCGAGGAGAACATCCACAATTAAACATTGAACGAAAGTGCACCTGGAAATATGGACCAAGTAGCACGATCAATGTTAGACTGGCGATTCAATAACCAAAAAGACCTAGAATGAAACTATCAACCATTCATTTCAAAGCAATAGGGTTGCTAGAAGTTTTGAATTCACACATCATAGTTCAATTGTCGGTATTCCGGTTAGAAACAACACGGGGACCAAGAAATGAACGGAGATGGCGAGAAGTATTACTATATCAAGAATTCTTAAGAGGTGGAGCAATTATCATAACATCCTTCACATAAAAGATGGTAATACTCCAAGGTAGAACATAACATAAGCTGGATAGCATGGAGCTCCATAACATGAACAAGTTTGTGTTGGAGGGAAGGCAATAATGTTGTCGATGATAACACAAATCATCGAGGAGCAAGGGTGGTATCTCATGAATTCGATTGATATCTTGGAAGAGTTCAGAATGTTGATGATGATCACGACACATTTGTCGAGAGGTTTCTTGAAGATGTAATCGATCATCGACGACATCAAGCAAAAGGAATGATGAAGCGAAAGGTTATTGGAACCACAGATAAGATTGCAAGCTCAGAATCAAAATTGCCTTTCAAGGCAACCAACATGATGTTGAAAGCTCGATGTAAGCTTAGTGTACTGTTTGAATTGTGTTCCGGGGATGAAGGACATATATAGCATGGTCAAGCTTCAGCATGACGATGATGACTTAGACAATCGAGTGGGAATGACATGCTCGAGTACAAACTAGTAAGCAAATGAAGATTACTGAGAGTTGTTGAACTGTAGTGTGGTCTCGATTCACTTATCGGTGTCCTCGACTGACTAACAACTCAGATCCCCGGGGAAAATTGGAATCGGTGAGAAATAATAGTTGATGAAGAACTCATAGGAAGTTATATAGTTCCGTGATATTCTCGAGATACCAGGGGGTAATACTAGAAGGTAGAGCAGAATAGAGGTTGGACAGGTGTATTGATCTGCAGAAGACAAGTATTTTAACTTGTCCGAGAAATGGGATCAAAGAAGAACAATATGGTCGGAACCACGATTGCAAAGACCAAATCCCAGATATAAGATGAACTTATACCAAGGGGATAATTATTGTTACGAGAAGCTTCCATGATAAGATCTACATCGTTTCCATGGGCATGAACACAAATTTCAAGGTCGACTCCCACTTCTTCAATGCATAACTCTTCATTCACTTCTCGCTTTCGATGGAGTTGTAGTGTTGAATATTTTATCTGACAAAACACCAGAAGAGTAGTACTCGTGAAAACTCTCGGGTTCACACGGATTAGGGAAGGCATAGGTTCAACCCATAGGGGCGTCTTAGGAACATATACCACAAACTTCAAGAGTAAATAACACAAGCTCGAAGGTAGAGCATGGTTGACAAAAGAAGAGGATACAAGCTCGAATGTATCATGGGAAGAACCCTCAATAATTTTGAATGTGAATGATACTATCGGATAATAATCCAACAAGGATTTGGTGGTCCACAACGGAGCTGATGTGAGTATCGGTACTCACTACTGCAGGATGCTGCTAACGCGACACTACAATTAGAGACCCTTCGACGAAACAGTGTGCGATGCATTAATCGCAAACAGTGATGTAATAAAACCGTAAAAAATGATATAAAACATTTGCGATGGCGGAGACATCAAACACGGTTCAGATTATAGTTGCGTGTGCGATGGGTGGCATACGGTTAATCCATAAGAACTGTTTGCCATGAGGCAACACAACATAAACGGTCAGCCAGATCAAGGTGTGTGCGATAGTGGGCATACAGTTCACTCGGATGAACTGTTTGCGATTAGGGAACGCAACAGAAATGGTCAGCCAGATCAAGATGTGTGCGATATACGGCATACAGTTCACTCGGATGAACTATTTTCGATTAGGCAACGCAACAGAAACGGTTTAGCCGGATCAAGGTGTGTGCAATGGAGGACGTACAGTTCATTCTGATAAACTGTTTGTCTTGAGCCAAGAGAACAGAAAAGTTTCGTGTAAGCAAGATGTGTGTGATACGCGGCAAACATCCAATTACATAGGTGGCTAGTACACACATGACATTTCCACAGACCAAAGTAAACTATTACATGCATAATTAACTAGGATAAACGATCATATGATCATCATCTACTACTTCTTGTGACGCTTGCCGCCACTGCTCTACTAGGATAAGCGGAACAATATTCTTTACTATGAATAGTATGCTCTGTTGGGCACACAAGTATATGGATCATAGCCTTGGGCGAGCAATGTGCCCGCATGCGTCGTGCTAGCTCGATGTTCCTTCTATGCTAAGTTTCCATTAATTGATGACGTTTTATGAACACGCCACTGTTTCCCGCCATTTCCTCACCGGTTTTCCGCCACCACCCAGCGATATTGCGCATAAACCTAGGCGGCGCACGATGCACTGAGGCAACAAGTGTAGCCTGTAGCACATCCACCTTTTTCAAGCATGCCAACCCACCAAAGCGCTGCCTCTGCCATCAACCTCCTCGACGAGGAAAACGAGAAGGCGCCACAGCCCGTCGAGGCCGAGGCGCTCCCCGGCAATGCGATGGACGATGCCGTGATGCGCGTCATCGCCAGGGTTGAGCAGACCCTTGGCGCACGGCGCTTCAGCGTCGCGGATCAAGATAGGCATGTCTGCGCCGAGAGGCTGCAGCTCGCCGCACACCATGATCGATGGTGCGTTGCAGAGCAAGCTAGGTGCGTACGCGCTGATAGGCTACGGCTCGCCGCACAGCAAGACCGTTGGAGCGCTGCAGAGCGAGAGGCGCAGCGCACCGCACAGCAAGAGCGGATCCATCGGTGCTTGCCTGCTGTCGACAGGCCGTCGTAGCTGGGTATACGTCCCGTCAGTACCCCCATTCCTCGCCAGGAGTGGGCAGAGACCGTCTACGCCATACTTGCACCAGAGGCCGGTCGCGCCGTACTTACACCGGACGCCCGCCGCACTGTTCGCATGGATTGCGCTGTTCACCTTGTCGGCGGCCCGCTTGATGCCAACGCGCTGGTCGCTAGGCTCGACCGCCTCCTTGGCCCAGGTGTCCACCTGGGCGCAGTAGAGGGACATGGCCGTCGCATCCTCGAGCTGGTGATCTCCGATGAAATAGCCAACTTGGAGCTCGAGATCACGCTCCAGATCTACCGCGAGCGTGTCGACCGCTTGGATGAACGCCTGCACGAGTTCAGGCAGAGCCAAGAGCTACTGTAGGCAAAGGTGCAGGGGAATTACCCGCGGTTAAACCCGGCTCATGTCGTTAAGTCATCTCTGGACTTAAGCAGCCCTGTTAAGTCATCTCTAGACTTAACCCGACAGATTGTAACCCGGCAGATCCTAACCCGGCGGATCGTAACCCGGCAGATCCTAACCCAACAGATCCTAATCCAGCAGATTGTAACCCGGCAGATTGTGTAACCCGGATCCTAACCCGACAACTACTTAGAATCCTAGAGATGAGTCTCGGAGATGAGCCCTGAAGATGAGCCGCCTGGAGATAAGAAGCCCAGGCGTTAAGAAGCCCACGGTGAGAAGCCCAGGGTTAAGAAGCCCACGATAAGAAGCCAGAATTAGGCTAAGTCCTAATCCTACTAGGACTCTACATGTAACCCGTCCCTTCAACTTATATAAGGAGGGGCAGGGCACCCCGAGAGGGTCAGGTCACAATAGACAAGTTGGAGATAGACAGACAAGTCTTAGACAAGATCAAAGTAGATGCTCTCGAGATAGAGGTAGTGAAACACTGCCTTGTAACCGAGATCATCATCATCATCAATATCAATCAAGCAGGAGTAGGCTTTTACTTCCACCGTGAGGGGCCGAACCTGGGTAAAACTCGCGTCTTCTCGATTCCGATCAACCCCGTTCAAGCTACTACCTAGTTGCGATGGCCTCACGACTAAGTCCTCACACTAGAACATCTGCCGTGACAAAACCACGACAGTTGACGCCCACCGTGGGGCATGCGCATGGTGGTGTTGAGTTCTTGGAGGGATCTTTCCTAGGGGTCGAGAAGTTTGCAATTTTCCGGATGAAGAAGAGCCAGTTGGATTCGAGTTCATCGGTCCAGATTCATAGTTTGTGAGATTTAAAGTTCAAGAAAATTAAGGTTGCGATATGTTTGCTGCCGCAAGTCGCCAAGGTCAACAGGAGCGTTTCCGCAACAACCAAAACATGTTGCAATAATCCATCAAGGTCATCCCGGATTTTCCGTTGCAGAAAAGAAGTCACAAGTCGCCAACACCATCGTCTTCCTCTATGGCCTATTTCGCCCCCGGCGTGTCAAGTTTTCGTCGATAACTCGCCAAAACCAGTACAGTTGGAGTCACCGTTTCATTTTGTTTCACCAATTAACCATCAACAACAAAAGGAAAAGGTCAAGAGAAAAAAATGAGGCATACGTGAATTTTCCAAAGATGCCTACGACCCGAAAACGGACAGGGTTGCGGATTCAGGTCCCCGCCCCGTCGCTGGCTGGCCCCGGCTGTCCGAGCCGCCGCCGTGGTCCAGTTACCCTCCGCCGCCACCTTGAGCCGCCTCGCGCGGATCTCACGTCGTTGCGCCATCACCGAGCCGACCCTCTCACGTCGGCCCTCCGCTGGTCGCCTCCGCTGTTTGCCTCGAGCAACCGCCCCCTCGGCATTCAAGCCGCCGTTTTCGTCGCCGCGGCCGTGAGCCGGCCACACCTCCGCCTTCGAGCCGTTTCCGCCACAGATGTACTTCAAACCACCGTCGCCACGGCCTCGTCAAGATTGTCACGACCCGGAGGCGGATATGGACATGGGCTCTGACTCCTCAGCCAAGACCTCACCTCGCCGGGTGCGTGTCTGCCGCCGTTGCGTTTACCTCGCGCCGCCCACGGCCCCGCCTTTGGCCACCTCCGTCGAGACGCCACCGTGGCCGGTGCGCCCTCGCTGCTGCTTCGCATCGCCACGAGCCGCCCTCGCCGTCGCCGTGGCTCGCCTTTTGCTACGAGCCGCCCCGCAGCATCACCACCGTGGGATGACTGGCGCGCTAAGCCGCCACCGCCTCGCTCCATGCTGAGCGTCCTTTTCCCCCTTCGCCGCTGCTCCGAACCGCCCTCGGCAAGTGGTCTTGCTGCCGCAGCCTCGCCTTCAAGCCGCTTCACCGGCCTATCTCCATCATCACGGTCCGCTTCAAGCCGCCGCTCTGCCCCGGCGAGTTGCCTCCGCCGCTGCGAACCGCCCAGCAGTCGAAGTGGCCTCGGCCTCCACCGGCCGCCTTGTGTCACCACCGGCCGCGCCCAAAGCTGCCGCGTGGACCCGCCGCCACCGCAAGTCACCAACTCCACGGCCTCTTCGAGTCGCCGTCCTTCAAGCCGCCTTCATCGCCACAGCCGCATCGGGCCACCTCGTCTCGATTCGTCGTCGAGCCGCCCTGCATTCGCCGGCCTGCCGCTTCGCTGTCGGGGTGGAGCTCGAGTCACCCGCCGTCCCGTGCTGTGAGCCGCCTCTCCACCTCTGTGCCGGCTCCGCCCCGCCTCCGCTTCGTCAAGTGGGCCGCGCCGCAAGTCATCTTCGAGCCGCCGCTGTAGTCCGTGCTCGCCTCCGCCTCAGCCGCCCTTGCGACCTCACCTCTACGCCTCAGCCTCTGCCGCTCATTTCCACGGAGCAGACCCCCCCTTTGAGCCGCCGTCTTCAATTCGCCGCGATGGCCTTCTTCCACTGCTGAGGCCCTGCCTCAAGCCGCCTTCGCCGTTTGAACCGCGGCAATCGCCAAGTCGCCGACGCCTCCAAAGCTGTGGCTGGCTTCGAGCCGCGCCTCCGCCTCTGGCTGTCGCCTGCGAGCCGCCGCCGCTTCCACCTCGTCTCCTCGCAAACCTCTTTTTACCGGTGGAGGGAGGTACCGATGGATTCCAAACCAATAGAATGCTGCCACCTCAAAAGTTGTGGGACCACATGCATATACATGCCAAGTATTCTCATGTTTGCATGGCTGTATTTCTCAGGGCCAGGCCCACCACGTGCAATCCCTGCTGAGCAGTCCACATGCGTGACTACAATGAGTGTTGTCCTTTTTGTACCCCATACCAAAGCAGCTATTTTAATAATCAGTCTAGATTAGGAAATCTAATTAGCTTAATATTAATCCCTATTTTTAATTTTATTTCACTTAGAGATATTTAAAAAAAAGTATATTAATAATTTCAAAAACTAAATCAAATTATTTCAAAGAACCACTTCCAAATATCTGAAAATAACTAATTTCGCTCATTTCAAAAACTAATTTTAGTTCTTTCAGAGAAAAAAATCTCACTCGTTTCAAAATACTAATTTAACTGATTTCCAAAAACTGATTTCAATAATTTCAAGAACCCATTTTCGCATTTCACACATTGAAATTACAAGCTTCACACATTGAAACAGATTTCGGTTATTTCAATTCCAATTTCATATTTCACAACAAGTGAAACTAATTATTTCAAACTGTCAAAGAACAAATTTCAATTCTTTAAAAATAAGATTTCACTCATTGTGAAAACCTATTTCACTGTCCATGTACAAAAGACTGAAACTTACTATTCAAAGAGTGGCATAAACAATTTTAATTTTTTACAATGTCATTCAATTATTCCAATTCCATTTTCATATTTCACAATGATTGAAACTGATTATTTCAACCGTCAAAGAACTGATTTCAACTCTTTGAGAAGAAGATTTTAATCATTTCAAAAACATACACTATCATATTTTCAAAATACTGAACTTAGTTTTTTTCAAAAGAGTGGCTAGCATTTTAATTTTCTACAATATCATTTCACTTATTTCAATTCTAAATTCATATTTCACAGTGAGTGAACTGATTAGTTCAACTGTCAAGAACTGATTTCAATTCTTCAAAATAAGATTTCAACACCCCCCCCCCACCCCCTTTTCTAAACATATTCCCTATCTGTTTGGAAAACTGAAACTTAGTATTTGAAAAATAAGATTTCAATCCTTTCAAGAACAATTCTTTTTTAAGATGTCATTTCAGTTAGCCCAATTTTCAAACCACAATGCCTCTGTACCTGTTTTCACAAACTTCATATACCAGAAATTAAATGTCACACATATTCTGAAACTAGTTTCACACATTCTGCATATTTGTACACACTAGTTTCACAAAATTGATAATATATTCCACTATTCCACAAATTTGTGAAGGATTTCACAAAGTTCAGAACTGTCTCATATCCATTTCACAAAGTTCATATACCAGAAAATAAATTTCCAATAAATGATAGTACCCTAATAATTTCACAACATTTTTACATTGTAGTCCAATATATATTCAGAAAAATATTGTTGCACAACAATCTGAAGCAAACCAACCAAACTTTGCTTCAGGACCACAAAGAACCGAGATAAAAACCAATCCTAAACTAGAACAGATCCATATCCTGCTCACCGTATGGACTTGCTGCCGTATCCTCGCGCATTGGAGCTTCTCATCCGTGGGAAGCCTGCACATCATCCATGCCTAGTACGCTGCAGCTTGGGTGCGAGGAGGTTGAAGATGCGGAGCTGCGACAGATCTCGTGTACCGGTGATGGTGGTTCCGACGAGGGGTACGGTTGGTGAAGATGCCCTCGTGCTCTCCCTACCCTGGCCATGACCGACGAGCTCGTCGGAGAAGATAAGCCAGACCGGCGCCGGCGTGCGAGGCGAAGGCGGCGAGCAGGTGGAGCTCGATTGGATCTGGAGGAGATGGGGAAAAGAGAGAGAGAGAGCGCGCACGCATGGGAGGCAATAAATATCATCGGTGGGGGCCACATCGTATTTCCTGCGTATAGCCTTCGTATGTCGGGAAAATGGATTCGTTCACCGATCTTGACGCACGCTACGGAGGGTGGATTCCCTACCGGTACCCGGTAAAATTACTTATTCGCTCATCTCCTCGAGTTGCCTCTCAAGCAATCGCCAAGCCGCCCCGGTTTCTATCGAGCCGCCACCGATGCAGCTACGACCGCACCTCCGAGCTGCCGTGGCTCCGACCCGCCGTTGCGCCTCGCGGCCACCTGCCTCAAACCGCCACTGCGGCCCGCCTCAACACAGCCGCCGTCGCAGCCGCTGGGCCCCGCCTCGTCGGCCTCACCTCAAGCCATCGTTTCCACAGCCGGCCTGCCACCTCTGCGTCGTTCCGCCTCTCTGCGCGCGCCGGTTTCCCCGCTGTTCGCGCCTCCCGCTGTCCCGCGCTGGCGGCGCCTCGCGCGCCTCCGCGGCCGGTTGCGTCGCGCCCATCGGCGGTCGGCTTCGCCCGTGCCTCTGCGCCTCTCCCTTCCCATGCGTGCAGCCTTTGCTCGCGCAGCCACCCGCATCGGCCTCCACCGCTGAGCCACCGTCGCACGTCGCCTCCTCCTACTCCGTGCGCCCGCAGCCGACCCAGCCACCTTGCCTTGCCCACTCCGCCCCGCCGCTCGCCACGCCTCTTCTGCCCGCGCCCGGCCGCGCCGGTTGCCCGCAACGCTGATTGTTGGCTTTGTGGGTACGGGTGCCCGATAGGGGAAAAAGATGGTGCCCGGCTGCCCACGTAAAGATGGACTAAAAAAAAATGGTTAGCAAGACTCGGCTGACCCCGACGCTAACGGGTGCACTTTGGACCCGCAGCGGGTGGCAACTGCTACTTTTATCTCAACCAATGTTGACCCGTTTTTGGACGAATACAAGCTTCTCCAACCCGGCTGACCGATTCGGATCTCCTCAACAACGTCGCCCCGCGGAGATTGTACGTCGTCGACAACGCGCCAGTTCGTTTGACGGTCATGCAGGCAACCCGCCGCCGTCGTCTACTTGAAAATATGGATCGATCTACAACATGAAATACCAGGGCGAGTCTCATCCATTGAACATCCCGGTGGACATTGCACATAGATTATGTGTTGTTCAAATAAATCACGTGATATCTGGCTGGTATTTTTTATCAGCACACTTTCATTTCTTGTGAGAAAGTTATTCTGCTTCCAATATTTTTATACGCAGGACAAGTCCTCATTACAAAAGAGGTGTTATACCGCGGAAACGGGGCTTGCGCCAACATTATCATGCACTAGCATCAGACCGTGCCGCATTACTCAACGAGCGTGTGTGCAAGCCGCTGCCCCTGCGGTCCAGTCTACACCAACATGCCGCGGGCAACTCGCCCGTCCGTGCGGGCTTCCAATATCGCGGCCGATTCCCGCGTCTACATCAACACACCGGAGCAGCGCTCGTCTGCGCGACCTGCTCAGCAGGCGTGCGCAGGTCGCCACCCGTGCGGCCCGGTCTACTCCAGCAACTGTGGAGCAAGTAGTAATACATTATCAGCCTCCGCCTACACCGGGTTGCCTAATGGATAGGCGCATTGACATGCTGGCCTTATGATCTGGTCTCCTTCAAACACATTGAGAAAACAAGGAGCCAGCCGCGGAAGAACCATCCATGGCGAAGCCATATGACCCGGCCACCGTTGAGCCGACAATTCAAACGCCGAAAGCAAAGAAACAGGAAAGAAAATGGCCCTGAAGGAGCCAGGAGATCCGGACCAAGGGGAAAATAGCAAAGCATGGAAGGACAGACGACGAGCATCACAAAGATCATCAACTCGCCAGATTGCCTCCAGCTTCAATAAATTCCAGCTATCAGCTGTCAACATCACGGCCGGTTTAGGCCACAGCTAAGTATGAAGAATCTCAAGTCGACTCCTTGAGTCATCTTAAGACTCGGGGGCTACACAGACAGGACTCGGCAAAATTGCTTAGGTCCCATGCAAGAAATGGGAATGAATGTCAAACACCTTGCCACCGTCGCTCGGACGCAAACATTGAGATACATGGTTTTTAAATTCTAGTAAATCCAAAACTCGTCTGAAGTTCATGAAACTTGACATGCTATCATGGAGCGGCATCAATATGTTGTGGTAAAAAATTTGTCTCATTTGAGGCAGGTTTGGGTATAAGGTTCTCGCAAACCAGAGGTTCTCACAACAAGCCTGATGGTTTCGGTAGGGAACGTGTCACCTTTGGGGACGAAACGATATCCGTTGCCTCTTCTTGCTTTCAAAATTTTTCTAGTGTCAACATAGAATGACAGGAGTGTTGTGTCAATTTTTGGGATTTTTCGGGGTTCGCTTGGACATTTTTATACATTAACTGGGTTTTCTAGGCATTTTATGTGCATAATTCAAATTTGAACTACATGCATATGCTCCAGTGCAGAAAAATGGGTTGACATATGAAATGTGTGTCCTCGGGTGCATGCTTAGGTCCCATGCAAGAAATGGGAATAAATTTCAAACACCAGGGCACTGTTGATTGCCGGCAAAATGTTGAGATACTTTGTTTTTAAATTCTAGTAAATCCAAAACTCGTCTGAAATTCATGAAAGTTGGCATGCTATCATGGAATGGCACCCGACATAATGTGGTATTTTTTGTGTCCATTTTGAGAGAAGGCGCACTCGAATCACAGCCAACAAAGGCATTTTGAAAAAATAGCTGCCACTTGAACATCTCAAACGTTTGTATAATTTAAATCGTGTGCGTTCTGTTAACCATTCACGTGACGCCATGTGTCTGGCTTTTAATGGCTATAGGAGGTGCCGTGCGGACAGCTGCTTGACTGAACGGGAGGTGTGCGAGCACAGTCCGGTGCGCAGGCTGACCGAGAGGCGTGCAAGCTGTCCTCCAATGCGCAGGCTCACCGGGAAGCATGTGAGCTGTACGCTGCGCAGGCTCACTGGAAAGCGAGCCCTTTGACTTCCATGGCCGCCCGCCTTGCTCGCATCCTCTCCATTAATAGCGCCCGAGCCGCTGTTTAATACGGGCGGCCTTACTGTTCGCCTCCCATTCCCCTCCCTCCCGCAGACCTCCACCAACGCCATGGCGCAGAAGGATCATCTGCCACTACTCTTCAAGTTTGGTGAAGTCGACTCCGAGCCGGAGGAGATAGAAAATAAGGAGGAATGGAGCCTCATGGACATGGCCCTGAACGAGCTGGCCGCGGCGATTGCTGGCCCTGCGCCCGTCCCAGCTCCCATCCCCGCGCCCGCGCCAGCGACCATCCCCATAGCATTGACGGGCTGGTCGCCGAGCACTATCGCAGAGCTGGAAGCCGCGGGCGTCAGCGAGGTCTCTGCGGACCCGCGCGAGCTTGTGTACATGCCAGCGCCAGCGCCCGTGCCCGTGCGTGCCCCTCCACCCACCGCGGCGCCGGTCCCCGTGCGTTTGCCTGCACCCGCCGCGCCCGTGCCCGTGCCCGCGCGCCCCTCAGCGGCATGGGACGCCATCGTCGACCGCTACCTCGCAGCGCCGCCGGTTGCCGTCCTCCCGCGCCCCGCCTGTCGATCGCGCGACGACATGATGTTTGATTTTCAAGTGAAGAACATTCTGTGCTGCCTCGAAGACTTCAACAACGGCATCCCGGAGGACGACAACGCCGGCACGGCACGCCGCCTCCGCCGCCGCCGGAAATAGTTTTTTTTGGGTTTAATACTGTATCTCGATCATCTGAATATAAATTCGCAGTGTGACTGAATGAAAGATATGGTTTGAACGAACTTGCGTTTCTCTCTCTTAATGTACAGACTTATCAAACGATTTTCTTTTGAAAAAACCATCAATGGTTTTTAAATATAAAACACACATCGCAAACGTTTTAGTTAGAACACCCGTATGCAAACCGACAACTTCCCCAGGAAGCCAAGGGAAAATGTGCCGAGCAGGATTTGTGCAGCTCTTGATCGCAAACGTTTTAGATAGAACACCCGTATGCAAAGTGAGAGCTATGGTCTTCCCCCGTAAGTCAAGGGAAAATTCGCAGCGTAGGATTTGTGCGTGTCTTCAACGCAAACGGTTCAGATTGAATACGGTATGCAAAGCCAGACTTTGGCGCTAAGCCAAGAGAAAATATGCTGAGCAGGATTTGTACATCCCTTCAACGCAAACGGTTGTTTTGGATGACCCGTGTGCTACCACGTACTGACAATTTGGTAAGATTTGCATCTGTCATATTTGGGTATATTGCCATTTGTCAAACAAGAAAGATTGACATTTGTTGATCAAGTAACATTGCCATTTGTCAACATTGTAACACTGCGATTTGTCAAAATATGCAGCTAAAAATCACTAGCACTATCTAATTTTTGCAACTAAAATTCAGTAATTAAGCATAGAGTTCATTCATAGATTAAGCAGTCGTTCTTTATACAAACAGTTCAACTCGACAGCTGAACCGGCCAAACTTTTCCCCAATTATTGCCAACCACATACTGAAATAGCTAGTTAAACTATATATACTAGCTAATTTTAAGTACGTTGTACAGTTTCACCACATCTATAGTCAGATGAACTGACCAAAATAGCCCCTAAATACTACTACTACAGAGGGGCTTTGTACTACTTCCGGCAGCCTCTCCTCTGCCGAGCGCACTCAGTAAGAGGCAGAGGAGGAGGAGCCTACCGACGAGCTGGACAACTGCAATACGGTGCCTGCCGCTGCTGCACCTTTAGCGACGCTCACCTCGAACGCCCTCTGCCGCTCCATACGAGCCCTCTCGAAGCGGTGGTTCTCGTCATAGATCTCCTGATTCCTCGCCTCTGCGGTGGCGTGTGCTGCAGCCACGCTGGCGGTAAGGCTCTTTGCGTGCTCGATGAGGCGCTCCTTCTCCTCCCGCAGGAACTCGGTGTAGCGCGCAAGGTCGCTGACGCACGTGCGGGCCTGCACCTCCGCCTCCCGCCTTCGAGCAGCGGTGGCGGAGTGGGTGATGACCCCAACGATCGACGGTGGGCTGGCGGCCACGGTGGCTGACGATGGGATGGCGGCCACGATCACCACCTCCCGCCTTCGGGCCGCGGCGGCGGAGCGGGTGATGGCCACGGTGGCCGGCAGTGGGGTGGCGGCCACGACGACCACCTCCCGCCTTCGGGCCGCGGAGGCGGAGCGGGCGATGGCCTTGGTTTTTGACTGTGGTGTGGCGGCCACGGCGGCAGACGGTGGGGTGCCGGCAACGGCAGCCGGCAACAGCTGCCGACGGGCAGCGGCGGCGGAGCGTGTGGTGGGTGTTCCGTGCACACCCAACAGGGACGCAACGCACACTACACTACGCCGGGGACTGCGCCGTCGCCTGATGTGTACTACGCAACCTTCTTCTTGTAGACTCGTGTTGGGCCTCCAAGCGCAGAGTTTTGTAGGACAGTAGCAAATTTCCCTCAAGTGGATGACCTAAGGTTTATCAATCCGTGGGAGGCATAGGATGAAGATGGTCTCTCTCAAACAACCCTGCAACCAAATAACAAAGAGTCTCTTGTGTCCCCAACACACCCAATACAATGGTAAATTGTATAGGTGCACTAGTTCGGCGAAGAGATGATGATACAAGCGTAATATGGATGGTAGATATGGGTTTTTGTAATATGAAAATATAAAAACAGCAAGGTAACTAGTAACAAAAGTGAGCAAAAACGGTATTGCAATGCTTGGAAACAAGGCCTAGGGTTCATACTTTCACTAGTGCAAATTCTCTCAACAATGATAACATAATTGGATCACATAACAATCCCTCAACGTGCAACAAAGAATCACTCCAAAGTTTCTATCGGAGAACATAGGAGGAAAACGTGCATCAACCGCTATGCACAGATTACCCCAATGTCACCTCGGGAACCCGCAAGTTGAGTACCAAAACATACATCAAGTGAATCAGTAGAACATCCCATTGTCACCACAGATATCCCATCGCAAGACATACATCAAGTGTTCTCAAATCCAATACTCAATCCAACATAACGAAACATCAAAGAGCAAGACTCAATTCATCACAACAAGAGATAGAGAGGGAAGAAACACCATATGATCCAACTATAATAACAAAGCTCGCGGTACATCAAGATCGTGCCAAATCAAGAACACGAGAGAGATAGATCAAACACATAGCTACTCGTACATACCCTCAGCCCCGAGGGTGAACTACTCCCTCCTCGTCATGGAGACCGCCGGGATGATGAAGATGGCCACCGGTGATGGTTTCCCCCTCCGGCAGGGTGGCGGAACGGGCTCCCGATTGGTTTTTCATGGCTACAGAGGCTTATGGCAGCGGAACTTCCGATCTAGGTTTCTTTTCGGGGGTTTCAGTATTTATAGGAGTTTTTGGCGTCGGTCTCACGTTAGGGGGGTCCACGAGGCATCGGCAAGCCAGGGGGCGCGCCCTAGGGGGGCGCCCCCCACCCTTCTGGTTGCCTCGAGACTCTTCTCCAGTATCTTTTCGCTCCAGTATTTTTTATATTTTCGAAAAATATTCTCCGTAAATTTTCAGCTCATTCCAAGAACTTTTATTTCTACACAAAAAACGACACCACGGTAGTTCTGCTGAAAACAGTGTCAGTCCGGGTTAGTTCTAATCAAATCATACCAAAACCATATAAAATTGTTGTAAACATGGCATGAATACTTCATAAATTATAGATACATTGGAGACGTATCAGCATCCCCAAGCTTAATTCCTGCTCGTCCTCGAGTAGGTAAATGATAAAAGAAAGAATTTATGAAGTGTGAATGCTACCTAACATATTTATCATGTGATATTCTTTATTGTGGCATGAATGTTCAGATCCATAAGATTCAAAACAAAAGTTTAATATTGACATAAAATCAATAATACTTCAAGCATACTAATAAAGCAATCATGTCTTCTCAAAATAACATGGCCAAAGAAAGTTATCCCTACAAAATCATATAGTCTGGCTATGCTCCATCTTCATCACACAAAATATTTCATCATGCACAACCCCGATGACAAGCCAAGCAATTGTTTCATACTTTTGGTGTTCTCAAACTTTTTCAACTTTCACGCAATACATTAGCGTGAGCCATGGATATAGCACTATAAGTGGAATAGGATATGGTGGTTGTGGAGAAGACAAAAAGGAGAAAGTCTCACATCAACTAGGCGTATTAATGGTCTATGGAGATGCCCATCAATAGATATCAATGTGAGTGAGTATGGATTGCCATGCAACGGATGCACTAGAGCTATAAGTGTATGAAAGCTCAAAAGAAACTAAGTGGGTGTGCATCCAACTCGCTTGCTCACGAAGACCTAGGGCAATTTGAGGAAGCCCATCATTGGAATATACAAGCCAAGTTCTATAATGAAAAATTCCCACTAGTATATGAAAGTGACAATATAGGAGACTCTCTATCATGAAGATCATGGTGCTACTTTGAAGCACAAGTGTGGAAAAAGGATAGTAGCATTGTCCCTTCTCTCTTTTCTCTCATTTTTTTATTTTGGGCTCTTTGGCCTATTTTTTTCTCTTTTTTTTCTTTTTTTTTTTATTTTTCGTCCGGAGTCTCATCCCGACTTGTAGGGGAATCATAGTCTCCATCATCCTTTCCTCACATGGGACAATGCTCTAATAATGATGATCATCACACTTTTATTTACTTTACAACTCAAGAATTACAACTCGATACTAGAACAAGTATGACTCTATATGAATGCCTCCGGCGGTGTACCGGGATATGCAATGATCAAGAGTGACATGTATAAAAAATATGAATGGTGGCTTTGCCACAAATACTATGCCAACTACATGATCATGCAAAGCAATATGACAATGATGGTATGTGTCATAATAAATGGAACGATTGAAGTTGCACGGCAATATATCTCAGAATGGCTATCGAAATGCCATAATAGGTAGGTATGGTGGCTGTTTTGAGGAAGGGTATATGGTGAGTTTAATGCACCGGCGAAAGTTGCGCGGTACTAGAGAGGCTAGCAATGGTGGAAGGGTGAGAGTGCTTATAATCCATGGACTCAACATTAGTCATAAAGAACTCACATACTTATTGCAAAAAGTTATTAGCTATCGAAACAAAGTACTACACGCATGCTCCTAGGGGGATAGATTGGTAGGAAAAGACCATCGCTCGTCCCCGACCGCCACTCATAAGGAAGACAATCAATAAATAAATCATGCTCCGACTTCATCACATAACGGTTCACCATACGTGCATGCTACGAGAATCACAAACTTTAACACATGTATTTCTACCAATTCACAATTAATCACTAGCATGACTCTAATATCACCATCTTTATATCTCAAAACAATCATAAGGAATCAAACTTCACATAGTATTCAATGCACTTTATATGAAAGTTTTTATTATATCCCTCTTGGATGCCCATCATATTAGGACTAAATTCATAACCTAAGCAAATTACCACGCTGTTTAAGACTCTCAAAATAATATAAGTGAAGCATGGGAGTTCATAAATTTCTTGAAAATAAAACCACCACCGTTCTCTAAAAAGATATAAGTGAAGCACTAGAGCAACTCACAAACTACTCCAAAAAGATATAAGTGTAGATCAATGAGTAGTCAAAAATTAAGTAACTAGGTGAAGATACTCTCATCTAAGAATTTCAGATCTTAAGTATTTATTAAAACAGCAAGCAAAACAAAATAAAATGACATTCTAAAAATAGCACACATCATGTGAAGAAGCAAAAACCTAGGCTCAACCGATACTAACCGATAATTCTTGATGAAGAAAGGTGGGATGCCTACTGGGGCATCCCCAAGCTTAGATGCTTGAGACTTCTTGAAATATTAACTTGGGATGCCTTGGGCATCCCCAAGCTTGAGCTTTTGTGTCTTCTTAATTCCTTTTATATCACGGTTTCCCTAAATCTTAAAAACTTCATCCACACAAAACTCAACAAGAACTCGTGAGAAAAGTTAGTATAAATCAAATGCAAAACATTATCATTCTCTACTGTAGCAAATCACTAAAATTATTATTTAACATTGCATACTAAATGCCTCTGCATATTTAATACTCCTACCCTCAAATAGAATCATTAAACAAGCAAACATATGCAAACAATGCAAACATAACAGCAATATGTCAAAACAGGACAGTCTGTAAATAGTGCAATTGTACTCATACTTACCTAACTCCAAAAATTCTTAAATATTACCACACTATATAAAATTTGTTTTTACTCATTGTGTAAAAATTGCAAGATTTTATCATGTTCTGACTTTCCATAAGAATTCAGACAATGATAGAAAACTTTCTGTTTTCAAAACAGCAACATATAGACTTGCAAAATAAGCATGGTAAAGGCTATACTCGACATTTTTATTGAAATAAAAGATGAAAAACATTAATATAAATAACATCAATCAAATACTAATAAAATAAAATGACGCTCTAAGCAAAACTCATATCATGTGACGAATAAAAATATAGCTCCAAGTAAGGTTACCGATAATGTTGAAGACGAAAGAGGGGATGCCTTCCGGGGCATCCCCAAGCTTAGTTGCTTGGGTATTCCTTGAATATTACCTTGGGGTGCCTTGGGCATCCCCAAGCTTAGGGTCTTGTCACTCCTTATTCTCCTCATATCGATATCTCACCCAAAACTTGAAAACTTCAATCACACAAAACTTAACGGAACTTCGTGAGATGGGTTAGTATGATAAAACAAATCATTCACTTTGGTACTGTCAAGACAAGATTCAAAAAATTTCTCACATGATAACTACTGTACCCTATCATTTCTAAAATTTATATTAAGAAATATAAGCCATAGAAACTAGAAAACAAGCAAATTATGCATTGGAAACAGAATCTGTCAAAAACAGAACAGAACGTAAAAATCTGAATTAAGGTCATACTTTTGTAACTCCAGAAATTCTTAAAAATTAGGAGAACATATAAAATTTGTATACCCATCAACTGTAAAAAATTAAGAATTTTTACACATTCCATTAAAAGATAGGAATTTCTGTACTGGACGCAAAAGTTTCTGTTTTTACACAGCATCAAGTCAACTATTATCCACACTATCCCAAAGGCTTTACTTGGCACTTTATTGAAACAAAACCTATAAAACATGATTAATACAGTAGCCTAATCATGTGAACACACAAAAAATGTAGGGGTAAATGTTGGGTTGTCTCCTAACAAGTGCTTTTCTTTAATGCCTTTTTAGCTAGGCATGATGATTTCAATGATGCTCACATAAAAGTAAAGAATTGAAACACAAAGAGAGCATCATGAAGCATATGACTAGCACATTTAAGTCTAACCCACTTCCTATGCATAGGGATTTTGTGAGCAAACAATTTATGGGAGCAAGAATCAACTAGCATAGGAAGGCAAAACAAGCATAACTTCAAGATTTTCAACACATAGAGAGGAAACTTGATATTATTGCAATTCCTACAAGCATATATTCCTCCCTCATAATAATTTTCAGTAGCATCATGAATGAATTCAACAATATAGCTATCACATAAAGCATTCTTTTCATGATCCACAAGCATAGAAAATTTATTACTCTCCACATAAGCAAATTTATTCTCATGGATAGTAGTGGGAGCAAACTCAACAAAATAACTATCATGTGAGGCATAATCCAATTGAAAATTAAAATCATGATGACAAGTTTCATGGTTATCATTATTCTTTATAGCATACATGTCATCTCAATAATCATCATAGATAGCAACTTTGTTCTCATAATAATCAATTGAAACCTCTTCCAAAATAGTGGATTCATCACTAAATAAAGTCATGACCTCTCCAAATCCACTTTTATCAATATTGTGAAAAGATTCAACACCCTCCAAAATAGTGGGATCAATACTACCTAGAGTTCACACTCTTCCAAACCCACTTTCATCAATATAATCATCATAAATAGGAGGCATGCTATCATCATAATAAAAATTCTCATCAAAACTTGGGGGACTAAAAATATCATCTTCACCAAACATAGCATCCCCAAGCTTATGGCTTTGCATATCATTAGCATCATGGATATTCAAAGAATTTATACTAAAAACATTGCAATCATGCTCATCATTGAAAGATTTTATGCCAAACATTTTATTGCATTCTTCTTCTAACACTTTGGCACAATTTTCCTTTCCATCATTTTCACGAAAGACATTATAAAGATGAAGCAAATGAGGCAACCTAAATTCCAATTTTTTTGTAGTTTTGTTTTATAAGCTAAACTAGTGATAAAACAAGAAACTAAAAGATTTGATTGCAAGATTTAAAGATATACCTTCAAGCACTCACCTCCCCGGCAAACGGCGCCAGAAAAGAGCTTTATGTCTACTACGCAACCTTCTTCTTGTAGACTCGTGTTGGGCCTCCAAGCGCAGAGTTTTGTAGGACAGTAGCAAATTTCCCTCAAGTGGATGACCTAAGGTTTATCAATCCATGGGAGGCGTAGGATGAAGATGGTCTCTCTCAAACAACCCTGCAATCAAATAACAAAGAGTCTCTTGTGTCCCCAACACACCCAATACAATGGTAAATTGTATAGGTGCACTAGTTCGGCGAAGAGATGGTGATACAAGCGTAATATGGATGGTAGATATGGGTTTTTGTAATCTGAAAATATAAAAACAGCAAGGTAACTAGTAACAAAAGTGAGCAAAAATGGTATTGCAATGCTTGGAAACAAGGCCTAGGGTTCATACTTTCACTAGTGCAAATTCTCTCACCGATGATAACATAATTGGATCACATAACAATCCCTCAACGTGCAACAAAGAATCACTCCAAAGTTTCTATCGGAGAACGTAGGACAAAAATGTGCATCAACCCCTATGCATAGATTACCCCAATGTCACCTTAGGAATCCGCAAGTTGAGTACCAAAACATACATCAAGTGAATCAATAGAACATCCCATTGTCACCACAGATATCCCATCGCAAGACATACATCAAGTGTTCTCAAATCCAATACTCAATCCAACATAACGAAACCTCAAAGAGCAAGACTCAATTCATCACAACAAGAGATAGAGAGGGAAGAAACACCATATGATCCAACTATAATAACAAAGCTCGCGGTACATCAAGATCGTGCCAAATCAAGAACACGAGAGAGAGAGAGAGAGATCAAACACATAGCTACTAGTACATACCCTCAGCCCCGAGGGTGAACTACTCCCTCCTCGTCATGGAGACCGCTGGGATGATGAAGATGGCCACCGGTGATGGTTTCCCCCTCCGGCAGGGTGCCGGAACGGGCTCCCGATTGGTTTTTCATGGCTACAGAGGCTTACGGCGGCGGAACTTCCGATTTAGGTTTATTTTCGAGGGTTTCAGTATTTATTGGAGTTTTTGGCGTCGGTCTCACGTCAGGGGGGTCCACGAGGCAGCGGCAAGCCAGGGGGGCGCCCCCCACCCTTGTGGTTGCGTCGGGACTCTTCTCCGGTATCTTTTCGCTCCAGTATTTTTTTATATTTTCCCAAAATATTCTCCGTAAATTTTCAGCTCATTCTGAGAACTTTTATTTCTGCACAAAAAATGACACCACGGTAGTTCTGCTGAAAACTGCGTCAGTCCGGGTTAGTTCTAATCAAATCATACCAAAACCATATAAAATTGTTGTAAACATGGCATGAATACTTCATAAATTATAGATATGTTGGAGACGTATCACCGCCGCGGTGTAGCCTCCCAGTTGGAGCTGTCCTCTGATGACGGTGGAGTGGCTGAGCGACGACGATGGACCAGTGCCAATGGCGATTGTGGGAGAAGCAGACGAGATAAGCTACAGGGAGGGAGGGGAAAATGCGACGCAGGACTCACCGGCCGTGAGGGTTTATATAGCAGGCTGGTAAGCATTGGGATGTTGGGGGATTTCACCGACTCGGGCGGGAAGCTTGCGCGGGAACCTGCGCGGTTGCGCGGGAACGGGCTCACCACCGTTTGGCCAAAAGAACGCCCCCGCGCGCTTCTCAAGCTTGCGCTCTAAGCCGTCTGTGGCTGCGGGGTGACAAGGCTTGCGAGAGGAGGACGAAAGGACACGTACACATACGGTTAATAAAATAAAAACATTTGCGATTAAATTACCTACTACCCGCGTCCTGGTTTATAAGTCGTCTATGTATTTTTTTGCCAAATTTTGGCTATAGATTTAACTAATAAAATACGAATGCATATCGCCAGAGATTATATCGTTGGATTCGTATTTGAACATAGTTTCCAATTATATAATTTTTGTAGCATGCATTAACATTTTGTTGGTTAAATTTAAGGTCAAAATATGGCACAGAATATAAAGGGGACTAATACACCAAGACGGCGGTAGTAGCACACGGCCGCTCTCTACGCAACGACGCAACTGTCGGCCGGCTTGTAGACGACCATTTCCTGCGTGTTCAACTGCTCTATGCGTGTGGTTGCTTGCGGTTGAGGCGGCCGTGGCGCACTCTGCTCGCGTCCCGCCGCGCGCGCTCTGCTCTTGCGTCCCTCTGGGCGCTCTGCCCTCGTCCCTCCACGCGCGCTGCCAGTGTTTGGGGCCGGCGCACGATCACTCACGTTCGTGTGCATGCGGTTGCGCTGGGCGCGGCGCGACGATGCAGTTACCTGCTGCAAAAACTGCCATGCGGACGCGCCGAGAATCCAGGCCGCCTGGCCCCCATTTATTCCTGCGGCCATTTACCTTCATCTCTCGCGCCACACGACACAATAAGCACACCCACGACGACACATACACAGAGGACATCCAGCGGTTCCAATGACGCTCCCTGTGGCTCCAATGCCGCTCCCAGCAGTCGACGATGACAACGGCGGGCAGTTCACCACGCATCACATAGTGGACACCCATGTGAGGGGGAAGGCCCTCTCGGTGCTGTACACGAACGAGCCGGTTTCGGTGGAGAGCTCCATCCAAACTATGGAGCAGTTGCTTGCCGAGGACAAGTACCAAGTGGTCGGCTTCGACCTCGAGTACACCATCGGTTGTGCCGGGCACGATCAAAAGGTTGTCGTCGCCCAGTTGTGCGTGCGACATGACATCCTCGTCTACCACTACCACCTGGCCACAAGGCCTTGCAAGCATTTCTCCAGGTTTGTCAACAGCTCCGACTACAGTTTCACTACGGTGGACACCACCAATGATCTAAAAGCGCTCAAGGTTTTGGGCTTGAAATGCCAGAATCTTGTCAACATCCAGGACCACTACAAGGTCTGGGGCAGCGACAACAACAAACAGAACTCCCTGGTTAACCTCGCCTCGGCCATCATCAACCCCTACTACATGAAGATGAAGGATGAGAGCAAGAAGGACAAGAATGCCTGGCACAGTGTCTGGCATGAGAGACTGGATGAACAACACGTCAAGTACGCGGCCAAGGACGCGTACACAAGCTACGAGATGTACATGCAAATCGTTGACATGAGAGAGTGTCTTCTTCCTGCCCCAGATGAGGGATCGAGCCACAGAGCAGTGGCGGGAGCGTCACAAGAAGTAGATGACTAGACGATCGTTTCTCCTAGTTTAGAATGCATACAATTGTTTATTGAGGTGTGTGCGAATGATCTGTATAGTCACTTATGTAATTGGATGTTTATTTCAGTTATATATATATATATATGTTATTCTTCTGTAGACAGAGCAAATCACACGGCTTATTAGCAGCAATCGTCTGTGTTATTATTGGTCTTCGCACACATTTCTGATTACAGACCTGTTTGCCGCGTATCACACACATCTTGTTCAGTTGAACCGTTTCTATTGTGTTGCCTAATCACACACAGTTCATCCTAGTGAATTGTATGCCGTATATCGCACACATCCTCATCTGGCTGCCCGTTTCTGTTGTTATGCATCATCGCAAACAGTTCTTCTGGATTAACCGTTTGCCACTCATTGCACACGCAACTCCAATATGAACCGTGTTTGATGTCGCCGCCATCGCAAATGTTTTGCATCTTTTTTGACGGTTTTATTACATCATCGTTTGTGATTGATCCATCGCACACAGTTTCGTCGAAGGGTCTCTGATTCGACTGTCGCATTTGGACCATCCTGCAGTAGTGTGGTTCAAACAGCGAAGAAAGGGGGGAAAATTGAAGCATGAATCTAGGACTTGATTCAAAGAGAAAATAATAGGGGAAAGTAGTTGAGACTGGATACCCAACCGATCTCTTGGTTGAAAAGGGAAATAAAGGGAAAAGGCAATACAAACTGGCTAAGGAATAGATCTATTATTGGTTGAAAAAAGGATAGAAAGTGGCGGCTGGTGGACAAGTCAACAGAGTATGTCCAGGATTAGATTTGCTGCCCTCACATAGTAAAAGGTCTCCAGGATTAGATTTGCTGCCCTCACAGAGTATGAACAAACTCGGCATCACCACTTTATGCCTCCTTTGTAGGTACATTGTGCTGATGCGTCCACTGTCGCATGTCCTTATACCAACTTTTTGTTGTTGTTAATGTAAGGGCACATGTAAAATGAAGCAATCACACTGTTACCATAAGGACATGTCTAACCAATGTTATTGTTAATCTAATGCCTTCAGTAATATGATGCAATTAAACTGTGTTACAAATGGTACTCCTGCTATTTTTCCCAGTATCGTAAGTAAGTTGCTTCTTTACGATGCTGAGTGTCCTGGTGTCCCCACTGTCCCATGCCCTTAAACCAACTCTTTAGCTGCTGTTGATCTACTATATCTGGTAAACAAGCAATGTCACCATTAAAGTAATCCCATATTGGTCGGAGGTAATCCTCCTTTAAAAAAAAAGTAATCCCATATTTGACAAATGTCATTGTTGATCGTAATGCTTTCGGTAACATGAAGCAATGCTGCCGTTTTAAAATTTCTACTGTTCTTACGTGATTGCCATGAACATAATGAAGATGCTTCTTTTCATTCCGTGTATGTTTCGTATCTTGTCATTGACCAGTAACTATTTTCTTTCTATCTTTTTGTGCGGATAGGGATATCCATTTCACCTTGTTGCTATTGTGACCTTTTGGTGAACTGCACAAAACACTTTTTTTGGAATGAGTGTCTTGTGCAGTTCAACTAAAATGTCATGTGGGCAACGTCTCTCAATTTTGGTGGAACTGCACAAAGGGGCATTGGAGTTTCCAACATCTCCGTCAAACTCTGCCAGTAATCTTGTGCAACATTTTATCAGCCTTTGCAAGATGAGCCGTCACTGTCACTGTAATGGCACTTTATTTTAGTGGAACTGCACAAAAGGATAAGGAAATTATAGTTGCACCTTGCATGAGCAGGACAGCCAACCTTAATATTGCTCAATTTGAGTGCAACTACTAAAGAAGAACCTGCCAGCTCATGAGAGCAAGTACTTTTTGCTAGCTGCATGATGCAATCTTTGCTTCATTTCAGCTGGACTGTGCAAAAAGGTCGCATGAATTGAATCATCTGAGTGGATCTGCAGGTTCACCACATCGAGTCGTGGTGGTGTAGGGCCCCTCTCTCAGTAATGGTTCCCATGACCGGGTATGTTCCTTTTTGGTTGATTTTGACTCTACTTCCAACTAGTGATCTTATGCTACTGTTTTGGCACTGCTATGAGAAAGCAATAATGATATTGTTTTGGCATCTTAATTTAATGCCACTAATAATTTGAGGCAATCTTTTGGCACCGCTACTGCCACTAATAAAATGAAGTAATAATACATTTAAAATAGAGCTATTGTATTATCTACCATTTCATTTCCAATGTAGATAACTTGCAGAAGGCCTATTCGGCAGAATCAAGTCCATGTGCACTGCATCAATCACATGGCTGCACTGAACTAGTTGAGTCCATCACGCCTGCCGTTGAGGTGGCACGGGCCCCCTCTCTAACTGGCGGGCGCCATAATTTTAGCTGAACTACAGAAAAAAAGTGATTGAAATGAGTCGATGCTCCTCCTTCTACTATCACACTGAGGTGTTAATGGATGTCAATGAATCGCCTTCATGGCAAGATACGGGGACATGAAGAATAACTTGATCTCCCAAAGTCATCTCACATAGGTCAGTATTGTCCTTTATCAACATGGTTGTGCTTTGTCATACTGTGCTAACGTTGTATTTTTTTAATAAAGCTAGTCTATCGCAATCTTTTCTCATTTTGGAAATAAAGTTGCTTTAACTAGTGCCACTATTATAGTAATCATGATCTTTCTTATCTATGCAAACAGGAATACTCAACTACAGATGTTGTGATGGTCAAAAGCATTCGCCAAGTTCTTGGGTTGTATGACACGGCTAGCCAAGATGGATTTAATCCCGAGATTCACTTTATCCAAAGGCTCTAAAGTGCCATGCGAGTGTGCAAGGTGGAAAGAGATATTTTAGGACGTTGATTGATGATTCCACTAGATTCTGCTATGTGTATTTGTTAAATACTAAGGATGAGGCTCTATACACACTACTTCAAAATCTAGAAGGCCCTCTTGTGCATATATTGTAAGTGGTAGTGCCACCAGTGATGCAGAATATTTCAGCTGCCAATGTTTGACCTGTGTGGCCTTAAAAAGGACTGGATTCAATGTTTAAGCAAATCCTTGGATCAAATTGCTTACATGAAGCATCGATCAATTTTATTTATTTGTTCACATTCTCACAACGTTTGAGTTGTACAGTTACGATTGGCTCTGATCTGTGAATCATTGAGATGTGTAGGCATCTTTGTTGTACTTATTATTTGAATCTAATGGGTTGGTTCTAAATCTTGCAAGCTGGGAATCATTGTGATGTGTAGACATCTTTGTTTTACTTATTATTTCAATATTATTGGTTGGTTATGAATCTTGCAAGCTGGGAAACACGGCATGATGATGCAGAGGATAGCAACCATAACAAGTTGTTCAAACTTGGTAGAATTGTCTGTGAAAGTGCGGCAAATGAGCCTATCATTTGTGTCCTGAGAATAATAATTCTAATTGCTGTGCATGTTGATCCTGTGGCACTAATAGAACGAGCCAATGTTTTGCTTGTTTTAAGAATAAATTTTAATTAAAGCTAATAAAATTTAAGTAAAGTGACCACTAACACTTGCTATTACAGTACCAATACATACCTGCTCGTGAACCCGAGGGGGCATGTTCTGCCGGGCGTGCAACAGGCGAGGGAGGGGTAGTAACTGTTGTCGCCTGTACACACTAAGTTTACTGTTGGAGGCAGTTCCCCAAGAGCTGAAAAATGAACTGCTGCCTGATACGTCTCCAACATATCTATAATTTTTGATTGTTCCATGCTGTTATATTATCATTCTTGGATGTTTTACAATCATTTTATAGCAACTTTATATCATATTTTGGGGCTAACCTATTGACAAAGTGCCCAGTGCTAGTTGCTGTTTTTTGCTTGTTTTTTACTTCGCAGAAAATCAATACCAAACGGAGTCCAAACGCAGCGAAACTTTTTGGTGATTTTTTCTGGACCAGAAGACACACGATGGCCCAAGAAAGTACCTGAGGGGGGCTTCGAGGGAAGCACAACCCACCAGGGCGCACCTGGCGGCCCAGGCGCGCCCAGGTGGGTTGTGCCCACCTCGTCCGCCTCCCGCACCGCCTCTTTGCTCTATAAATACCCTGGACGTCCAAAAACCCTAGGGGAGTCGACAAAAAACAATTCCAGCCGCCGCAAGTTCCAGAAACCACAGATCCAATCTAGACACCGTCACGGAGGGGTTCATCATCCTCATTGGTGCCTCTCTGATGATGCGTGAGTAGTTCATTGTAGACCTTCGGGTCCGTAGTTAGTAGCTAGATGGCTTCCTCTCTCTCTCTTTTGATTCTCAATACAATGGTCTTTGGAGATCTATTTGATGTAACTCTTTTTGCGGTGTGTTTGTTGGGATCCGATGAACTTTGAGTTTATGATTAGATCTATCTTTTTATCCATGAAAGTTATTTGAGTCTTTTGATCTCTTATATGCATGATTACTTATAGCCTCGTATTTCTTCTTCGAATCTTTCGTTTAGTTAGGCCGACTAGATCGATTTTTTTGCCATGGGAAGAGGTGCTTTGTGATGGGTTCGATCTTACGGTGCTCAATCCCAGTGACAGAAGGGGAAATGACACGTATGTATCATTGCCATTAAGGATAACAAGATGGGGTCTAATTCCTACATGAATAGATCTTGTCTACATCATGTCATCGTTCTTATTGCATTACTCCGTTTCTCCATGAACTTAATACACTAGATGCATGCTGGATAGCAGTTGATGTGTGGAGTAATAGTAGTAGATGCAGGCAGGAGTCGGTCTACTAATCTTGGACGTGATGCCTATATAATGATCATTGCCTGGATATGATCATGATTATTTGAAGTTCTATCAATTGCCCAACAGTAATTTGTTTACCCACCGTATGCTATTTTTCTCGAGAGAAGGCACTAGTGAAATCTACGGCCCCCGGGTCTATTTTCCCATCATATACTTTTAGATCTATATTGCTATTTGTCTTTTTATTTGTTTGCATCTTTTATTTTCAGATCTATATTATCAAAAACCCAAAAATACCTCGCTGAATTTTATTTGCTTTTATTCGCATCTATCAATTTATTACAACTTTCTCATGTCCGTTTACCAATTTCTGGCGCCGCTAGCCGAAAGGGATTGACAACCCCTTTTACACGTCGGGTTGCAAGTATTTGTTCTTTGTGTGCAAGTGCCGTTCACGTAGTGTTGTGTGGTTCTCCTACTGGTTCGATAACCTTGGTCTCATCACTGAGGGAAATACCTACCGTAGCTGTGCTGCATCATCCCTTCCTCTTTGGGGAAATACCGACGTAGTTCTAGCCGCAATCAAAAGGAATTTTTGGCGCCGTTGCCGGGGAGACATCATCAACATCTACCAGGTTCCTAATCACAAATCTCATATCCTTGTAATTTACATTATTTGCCATTTGCCTCTTGTTTTCATCTCCCCCACTTCACAAAAATTTGCCGTTTTATTCGCCTTCTTTTTCGTTTGCCTTTTTCTCGTCAGATCTCATGTTTGCTTGTGTTGCCATGTGCCTTCTATTTGCTTGCATCTTCGCTTGCTAAAAATCTATTGATATGGATCCTCATCCACTTGCTAATCTTTTCAAGAGATCCAGTTATGATGAACCCATTGCTAGTGAATTGAGTTCACTAGATTATCTTTATGAAGTTTTGCTTGAGATTTATGAATCTGAAAATCATGATGAAGTGTTAAAAGAAGAAAATTATAAAGTGATTCATGATAGCTCCTTGGATGAAAAGCATGATTGCAATGATGTTACTATAAATTCTATTAATGTCAATTGTGCTAATAATATGCAAAACCCCAAGCTTGGGGATGCTAATATTTCTATGTCCACTACTTATTGCAATGATCATGATTGGAGTGATAATGATTCTTATGATCTTGAAAATTTATTTAAACCTCATGATGAATATGTTTGCAATAATATTGAAAGTGGGTTTGGAAGAGTGTCGACTTTAGGTATTAATGATCCCACTACTTTGGAGAATTATCAATCTTGTGAATTTTTTCATAAAAGTGGGTTTGGAGAGGTCATGACTTTATTTGATGATAGTCCCACTATTTTGGAAGAGTGTCAACTTTGCATGCATGTGGATCATATAGAGAATATGTTATGTGATAGATATATTGTTGAATTTGAATATGATCCCACATATAATTATTATGAGAGAGGGAAATATGGTTGTAGAAATTTTCATGTTACTAAATTACTTCTCGTTATGTTGAGATTGTCAATGTTTTATTCTTCTCCCTTGCATATGCTAGGTTTTTCTTGTCTTGATAATTTGTTTTCTTATAAAATTCCTATGCATAGGAAGAGAGTTAGACTTAGATGTGTTTGTTACATGTTTAAAGATGCTCTCTTTGTGTTTCAATTATTATCTTTATGTGAGCATCAATAAAATCTTATGCCTAGCTAGGGGCATAAAACGATAGCGCTTGTTGGGAGGCAACCCAATGAATAAAATTTATTTTTGTCTTTTTATTTCTGTTCTTGAGTGTTTGCACAATTATGCTAATGCTATGATTGTGTTTTTTGTGTTTTAATTAGAGTTTGTGCCAAGCAAAGCCTTTGGGATCATGTTGGGTGATAGTTGATTTGATCTTGTTGAAAAACAGAAACTTTTGTGTCCAGTAAAATAATTTTATAAATTCACAGAGAGAGGAAAAATTCTGAATTTTTTACACAAGATTGATATACAAATTTCCTACGTTGTCCTAATTTTTCAGAATTTTTGGAGTTACATAAGTATGAGAAAAATTCGTACCTTTGCAGACTGTTCTGTTTTTGACAGATTCTGTTTCTTTGCATTGTGTGCTTATTTTGATGAATCTATGGTTTGTATTGGAGGTTATAAGCCATGGTAAAGTTAGAATACAGTAGATATAATGCAATAACAAAATTTGAATGGGTTTTCTACAGCACTTAAAGTAAAGATTAGTTTTCTTATACTAACGGATCTCACGAAGGTTTTGTTGAGTTTTGTGTGATTGAAGTTTTCAAGTTTTGGGTTAGGTCATGATGGATGAAGGAATAAGGAGTAAGAAGAGCCTAAGCTTGGGTATTCCCCATGGCACCCCAAGTTATTATCCAAAAGAGGAACAAGCAACTAAGCTTGGGGATGCCCCGAGTGGCATCCCCTCTTCCTTCTAACGACCATCGGTATTTTACTCGGAGCTATATTTTTATTCGTCACATATCATGAGTTTTGCTTGGAGCGTCTTGTATGATATGAGTCTTTGCTTGTTTTGCTTTTCTTTTTAAGTCAAGTACCCTTGCTGGACACACCTATTTGAGAGAGCAAAAATTATACCATGATTTGTTAGAATTGCTCTCTATGCTTCACTTAAATCTTTATGAGCTTTGGAATTGCTCTAGTGCTTCACTTATATCTTTTTTAAGCATGGTGTGCTTTAGTATTTTTGAAGAAATGCTCTCATGCTTCACTTAGATCTATTTGAGAGTTAGTAAATTTTTTAAAGAACTCTCTTATGCTTCACTTAAATTATTTTGAGAGAAGAAAATTTTTATGCTCATGTTCTTCACTTAGATTTGTTTGAGCTATCAAAAGCAACATATAAAATTAGTCCCAAAGTGATAGATATCCAAGAGGGATATAATAAAAACTTTCATGAAGATCATTGGACAAAATAAACTTGATTCCTTGTAATAGTTTTGCGATATGATGATATAATATGTGAGTCATGTTAATGAGTAATTATGGCTTAGTAAGAATATTGATGTTAAGGTTTGTGATTCTCTATGCAAGCACGAAAGTCAATAATTATTGTAGCGACCCGATCCCAATGGATCGAAGTCTCTGTGCTTAAGTGTCATCCCTGGATCGGTATACTAACACACACAGTACTCGAGGATTTATAACAGAGTTCAATCACACACTTATTACATCGAAAATCCTCATAAAGAGTATTTATTACAATAATATGGCTGAAGGCCATCTAAATAAAATAACTGCGGAAGCTTCGAAGATAAATGAGTCCATCAACTCCAACGACATAGCTGAGTGCATGACAATGACCTATCGCACCTTACTCTTCGTCTGAAAATTCTGCAACATGATACGTTGCAGCCGTGTAGGTCAGCACATGGAATATGCTGGCAAGATAACACTATAGAGCAATGATGAATAATAGCTATCGCTACATGCAATATATGGCTGGTGGAGGCTCTAAGTTTGGTTTTGCATAAAGCTAATTTTTCCCTACAACAAAGGAATAAATTTTATTTACTACCAAGTTTATGCCATTAATGAGAAGGTTCCTCCAGCTCATTCCCAAAATTACCAAGTAATAATAATAATAACCCAATACATTAATTAAATAGAGTGATGAGATCAACAAAATATTCACTTCTAGATACTCAAGATGTCCATAACCGGGGACATGGCTAATCATGATTAGTTTGTACACTCTGCAGAGGTTTGCGCTCTTTTCCCCACAAGACTCGACCGCATCCATGATCGGAAGATCGAGACATAGTCTTTCTGAAGCATTAACTCTCTACTCTGGGTAGACCGGTAAACCTACTTTCCCCTACATCTGCTAGTCCACCTCTTCAAGAGCTCACACAACTTACTCAACTATGCCAGAGCCCATAATGGCTTGTGGCTGCACACAGAAGTTTCTAGGCATGAAAATATCATATGATCCCTTTGAGCCTGGGTGGCGGACCTAGGGTAATCACACGGGTACTCCGGGATTCCCCTTGGGCAAGCACTGGTTTCTCCAGGTGCCACAAACAATCCACCCAGTTGTGTGTTAATGTTGCCACCTTAAGTTACCCTTAATTATTAACTCTCGCAAATTGCATGAATCTCACATACCAATCCCCGTCTACGAGCATGGCTAAGCAATATATGAGCATAATGTATATTCCCGGGGTGATCAAAGGTAATAGGTTCCTACCTCAAGTACTACAACCAAAACCATGTGTTCCCAATCCTACTCATGCAAATATTTTAGGGTATAACTAATGCAAGTAAAACTGGGTAATAAAGGGATATGATCAAAGTGTAACTTGCCTTAGTGACGATCGGAAAACCCTAGAGATTCATAGTAGCAAGCTTTGCACTCCGGAAAATCTATCATAGACAAACAATAGCATACATAAGCACTCAAGCATAAGATGCAAAGGTAAAACCAAATAAAAAGATCTAAACAGAAAGTTCAATTGAAGAGCTTCGATTTGCAAAAAGAATCGATCAACTAGGAATTACGAAACTCAAACTACGATCAAAAGAAGTTCAAAATTCAAATCTGTTTTAAACCAAATTTTAAATTTTCAAAAACATGTTCAAGTAGATTATCTGGACATATGGGAACGAGACGAAGAATTTGGCATTGGTTTCGTTGGATTTGGATAAACGAGTAAAAAGTTGTGATCGTTTGAAGATTAGGGACTAATCTGCGAAGAAAATTATAGCGGATAGGTCCCTGGCAGAAACTAAAATAAAAAGAAAAATCCTATCGAACGAACGTCCGCTACAAAACCTAACAGAACTCAAATGTTCGCTAACAGAAGCTAAACGAACGAGCGTTCGCTAAATAAACTAACCTAAAACAATAAACCGATCTAAAAAGAAAAACCGAAAAAACGGCGGTTCGGATCGGTTTTATACCGGTTCGGACGGTTTTCGACGGCGGCGGCGGGTTCGACGGCGGCGGCGGCTTCAGGCGTGGCGGCGAGGTGGCGGCGGCGACTCCGGCTCCGGCGGCGGCGGTTCGCAGCGGCGCGGCAGCTGGCGGCGGCGCGGGCGGCTGCGAGCGGCGGCGGCGTGCGGCGGCGCGGCGCGGGCTGCTGCTGCTGCTGTTTGAGGGAGAGAGGGGGTCGGGGCGGCGGCTATTTAAGGAGGGGAGGGGGCGGCTTGGAGGAGGGGCAAAGGCGGCGGGGTGGACTCGGACTCCGGGAGGAGTCCGGCGGCGGTGCGAGCTGGATCCGCTCGTGACTCCGTCCCGAGCTGGCGGAGGCGGTGGCGCGAGCTGGGCCGGCCCAGTTCGATCGCGAACTTTTTTTTTCCAGAGAAAGAAAAATACGAAAAACTATAATAAATGTGTTTTTAAAAATTCCAGAAAAATTCACATAGCTATATGGCCTTATTAATGACCTAGTGTGCATTTTTCTGGACCTAAATGCCTAAAATAAAAACAAACATTTTAGTACTAATAAAAATAATTAAACTCGCAAATAAAATCCAAATAAAATATATTTTTATTCAAAATTAAATTCCCAATATTTCTTTACTGATTTTGAAGAAGTCATATTATCTTCTCTCAATATTTTTAAAATAATTGGAAAAGAATTTTGGAAAAACAATTTGATCCAATTTTCCAGGTTTTGAAATGGATTTTTGTGAAACCTCCAACTCTCTTAAATTGGTCCTTGAGTTGCTTAAGGTCTCTTGGATCAAACTGCAACTAAAACAAAGCAACAAAAATGCATAAATCATGAATGCATATGGTGATCTAATGCATAACATCCAAATTGAAAATTGGGATGTTACAAACCTACCCCCCTTAAGATGAATCTCGCCCTCGAGATTCGGGTTGGTCAGCAAAAAGGTGTGGGTGGTCCTTGCGGAGGTCTTCTTCACGCTCCCAGGCAGCTTCCTCCTCGGTATGATGGCTCCACTGAATTTTGCAAAACTTGATGACTCTGCTGCGAGTAACTCGGTTGGCAAACTCGAGAATCTTGACGGGTTTCTCCTCATAAGTCAGATCACTATCCAACTGAATCGCTTCCAGTGGCACTGTATCTCTCAGAGGAATTTCAGCCATCTCTGCATGGCACTTCTTTAACTGGGAAACATGAAACACATCATGAACTCCTGACAAACCTTCGGGTAATTCCAACTTGTAGTCAACTTCACCCATACATTCCAAAACTCTGTATGGTCCCACAATCGTGGTGCTAACTTTCCTTTGACTCCAAATCGCTTTACTCCTCGAAGTGGGGACACACGAAGGTATGCCCTGTCTCCGACTTCATAGGTTACCTCCTTGCGTTTAGTATCTACATAACTTTTCTGCCTGGACTGAGCTATCTTGAGTCTATCCCGAATTAACTTAACCTTCTCTTCAGAATCTTGGATTAAGTCTGGTCCGAATAACTGTCTATCTCCAACTTCATCCCACGATAGTGGTGTCCTGCACCTTCTTCCATACAAGGCTTCGAAAGGGGCCATCTTCAAACTAGCTTGATAGCTGTTGTTATAGGAGAACTCTGCATAGGGCAAATTATCATCCCAACTAGATCCATAATCTAGCGCACAAGCTCTCAACATGTCCTCCAGAATCTGGTTGACTCTCTCAGTCTGTCCATCTGTATGCAGATGAAAGGCTGTACTGAACTCTAGCCTGGTACCCAAGGTTTCGTGTAACTGATTCCAAAACTTCGAGGTAAATTGCGTTCCTCTATCTGATACGATGGTCCTCGGAACTCCATGCAGACATACGATCCTGGTCATGTATATCTTCGCCAACTTAGCACTCGTGTAAGTTGTCTTCATGGGGACGAAATGGGCTACCTTGGTCAAGCGATCAACTACAACCCAGATAGAATCATATCCTGAACGAGTCCTGGGTAATCCGGTGATGAAATCCATGCCAAGTTTATCCCACTTCCATTCGGGTATCGGCAAAGGCTGAAGTAACCCTGCTAGTTTTTGATGTTCTGCCTTAACTTTCTGACATACGTCACATATGGCTACATACTCAGCAATATCCTTCTTCATTCCTGTCCACCAGAAACTCTCCTTCAAATCCAGATACATCTTGGTGTTGCCTGGGTGAATCGAGTATGGCGAATCATGAGCCTCCTGAAGAATTAACTTCCTGATCTCAGGGTCATTAGGCACATAGATACGATCCTCAAACCATAAAGTTTTGTGCTCATCCTCACGAAAACCTTTAGCCTTTCCGTTACTCATCCTTTCCTTTATCTCCGCAATTTCCTTGTCCGTCTTCTGGGCTTCTCGGATCTTTCCCAGTAAAGTGGACTGAATTTCCAGTGCCGCCACAAAACCTCTTGGAACTATCTCCAAGCGGAGTTCTCGGAGATCATCGGCTAACTCCTGAGGTAATCCTCCGATTATGAGCATGTTAACATAACTCTTGCGGCTCAACGCATCTGCTACGACATTGGCCTTTCCTGGATGATAATGCAACTTCATGTCATAATCCTTTATGAGCTCCAACCATCTCCTCTGCCTGAGGTTCAACTCCTTCTGCGTGAAAATATACTTCAAACTCTTATGATCCGTGTAAACATCACAACGATTTCCGATAAGAAAATGTCTCTAGGTCTTGAGTGCATGCACTACGGCTGCTAACTCCAAATCATGCGTGGCATAATTCAACTCATGAGGTCGAAGCTGACGTGAGGCATATGAAACGACTCTTCCTTCTTGCATAAGAATGCCTCCAAGTCCCTGACGAGAAGCGTCGCAATATACTTGGAAATCCTTGCATATATTCGGAAGAATTAGCACTGGGGCTGTAAGCAAACGTTTCTTCAACTCCTGAAAACTGGCCTCACAATTGTCGGTCCATTTGAACTTGGTGTCTTTCTTCAATAACTCCGTCATGGGCTTTGCGATCTTGGAAAAATTCTCAATGAATCTCCGATAATATCCTGCAAGTCCAAGGAAACTGCGTATCTCCCCAACTGAGGTGGGTGCCATCCATTTAGTGACAGATTCAACCTTGGTAGGGTCTACTGCTATACCTTCTCCTGATATAACATGTCCGAGGAATCCGACTTCCTTCAACCAAAACTCGCATTTGCTGAACTTGGCATATAGCTGATGTTCCCTGAGCTTCTCGAGAACCAAGCGCAAATGTTCCTTGTGTTCTTCATTCTTCGAGTAGACCAATATATCATCAATGAACACAATGACAAACTTATCCAAGAACTCCATGAATACCTTGTTCATCATACTCATGAAATAGGCAGGGGCATTAGTCAAACCAAATGACATAACCGTATACTCATATAGCCCATACCTCGTGGTAAAAGTTGTCTTAGGTATATCCTGTTCTCTGATCTTCAGCTGGTGGTATCCTAATCGAAGATCGATCTTGGAGAAAACCTTAGCTCCCTGCAGCTGGTCAAACAAATCATTGATCATTGGCAGAGGATATTTGTTCTTGATCATCACCTCATTCAACGCACGATAATCAACAACCATTCTCAAAGATCCATCCTTCTTCTCAACTAAGAGCACTGGGGCTCCCCACGGCGATGAACTTGGTCGTATATAACCTTTCTCCAATAACTCCTTAATCTGCTTCTTAATTTCCTCCAGATCATTTGCGGGCATCCGATACGGTCTCTTCGATATTGGTCCGGTGCCTGGCAACAACTCGATCAAAAACTCTATGTCTCGGTCTGGTGGCATGCCTGGTAGTTCCTCCGGGAATACATCGGGATAATTCTTCACAACTGGCACTTCCTCCTGAACAACTCCCGAGAGTGAATTTACTTGAGTCCTCCTTGGCACATGCCTAGACACATAATTGATCCGTTTTCCCTTTGGGGTGGTGAGAAGAATCGACTTACTAGCACAATCGATGTTTCCCTCGTACTTGGATAGCCAATCCATGCCTAGTATCACATCCAATCCTTGTGATTCCAGGATAATGAGGTCTGTGGGAAAAACATGCCTACCTATGGTCAATGGCAACTGAAAAAAACCCCGGCTAGCCATATACTCCGCTCCTGGTGAGCTCACTAACATAGGTGACTTAAGGGCTACGGTTGGCAACTTAAACTTGTCTACAAATCCCCTTGATATGAATGAATACGATGCACTAGTGTCAAAAAGAACAAGGGCGGTAAATGTATTAATCAAAAACTTACCAACAACTGCGTCGGGCTGCTCGTATATTTCCTCCACATTGACGTGATTCACCTGACCTCTGGTGAATGGATTTGGCTTCTTTCCCGAGCTTCCATTGCCATTACCATCCTTTGCCTCAGGACATTCGGTGGCATAGTGTCCGGTTTTCCCGCACTTGAAACAGGTAATGTGACTCAGATCTTTCTTTGCGGGTGTCGCGGGGTTGGAACGGCTCTGACTGTTGTTACCTCCATTCCCATTACCATTCTTAGGGCCACTATGGTTGTGTGAATTTCTTCCATTGTGGGAATGGCCTCCATGGTTATGCCCTCCATGATTATGATGAGTATGCCCTCCTGAGTACGGGGAATAGCGAGGCTTCTGCTGAGCTCCAGAATTATACTTCCCCTGTCCATACTTCCTCTTGTGGTTATCTATCTGCTGCTGCTTGCCTTCAATCATGAGGGCCTTGTCTACCAGCTCCTAGTAGTTGTTGAAGGTTGCCACCATCAACTGCATACTCAGCTCATCATTGAGTCCCTTAAGAAATTTCTCTTGCTTCGCGGCATCTGTGGCCACATCATCTGGGGCATAGCAAGACAACTTGCTGAACTCCTCCACGTACTGCCCCACAGTACGATTCCCTTGGCGTAAGTTGCGGAACTCTTGCTTCTTCAAACTCATGGCTCCAGCTGAGACATGTGTAGTGCGGAAAGCCTGCTGAAACTGATCCCAAGTAACATTGGCCACGGGGAAAGTGGCAGTGAAGTTCTCCCACCATGAGGCTACGGGTCCATCCAGTTGATGTGCGGCAAAGTGCACCTTCTCAGCATCAGTGCACCCTGCGGTGGTCAGCTCCCTTCCAATCTTGCGGAGCCAGTCATCAGCAACAATCGGCTCGGTGCTGCTAGAGAACACCGGCGGATTCAACCTTAAGAAACGGGCTAGGTTGTCAACTGGGGGTGGTGGCGGTGGGTTGTTGTTGTTGTTGCCTTGGTTTTGAATGAGCATCTACATCAAGGCATTCTGTTGTTGGATCAACTGGGTGAGCTCCGGCGGGAAAGCGAATCCGGGGTCATGTCTCAGAGGCATCTGATAGGTTAGAGGGGTGAGAACAGAATAGAATAGGTCTAATGAGAGATTTCACTACCCATATGCATATGAGACAAACATATTCAATCCACACCACTCAATTCAAACAAGATTCACACAATCGATCTAAGCTACTATTACAAAATCTCACGAATGATTTCTAACTACTTGGAAGGGCTCTAATACTAATATGGTGGTCGACTAGAAATTTTGATAGGTGGAAGACTCCATAATATCCGCTCCAGCTTCGTCTTCATAGTCATCATCACTGTCATCATCTGCATCACTGTCCGTGTCGGTGTCATCCAATATGATGTAGTCCTCCGAACGGATATCCACTTCTGGTTCTTTCTTTGGGTTCACCACGGGTATTCCTAGCTTCTTCTTCAGTTCTTCATGCTTCTCCAGTAGTACGACAATTTCTTCTTCATATCCATTGCGGGTTGACTTGAGTTCCTCTTCTAACTCAACATTCCTCTTCATCACCTTCTTGGTCTTCTTCATGATAGCGCACATTTGGTTCTCATATCGGCGAATGTGCTGATCCATCTCCTGAATGTACGCTGCAATGGATTCATCCTTCCTGGTGCGAATCATCTCCCATTGCTCATCCCAGCGTCCACATATCTGGTAGACGGTGTCTTCGAGATCATTGTGGTAAACCTCACAAATGCGTCCAAAGGTGATGTGGGCTGCCATGCTCTTTCCCAAGCTCCAAGTTGGTGCATCCAAGGTAAACTCGATGGGCTCGGTTGTTGGTGCAAATGTCCTTCCAGGTACACGAACTTTGATCCTCCAGCGCTCCTCTTCTGGTAAAGTGGCAGTGAAGGTTCCGGTGAAACTTGGTAAACCGATGTTCAGGTACTTGGTGACTTCCTTCAAGTGGCGTCCGAAAGGGGTGTCGTCATCCGGCTGAGTGAACTTGTTTCTGGGATCCGACATCTATAGAGTAGAAATAGAGAAGAGTTAGAAATGAGTAGAGAAGAGTTAGAAAAGAGTAGAGAAGAGTATCCTGTGGCTTTTCCTAGTGGTCGCGTCCTACAGTCAGTGTGTGCTCTGATACCATCTTGTAGCGACCCGATCCCAATGGATCGAAGTCTCTGTGCTTAAGTGTCATCCCTGGATCGGTATGCTGACACACACAGTACTCGAGGATTTATAACAGAGTTCAATCACACACTTATTACATCAAAAATCCTCATAAAGAGTATTTATTACAATAATATGGCTGAAGGCCATCTAAATAAAATAACTGCGGAAGCTTCGAAGATAAATGAGTCCATCAACTCCAATGGCATAGCTGAGTGCATGACAACGACCTATTGCACCTTACTCTTCGTCTGAAAATTCTGCAACATGATACGTTGCAGCCGTGTAGGTCAGCACATGGAATATGCTGGCAAGATAACACTATAGAGCAATGATGAATAATAGCTATCGCTACATGCAATATATGGCTGGTGGAGGCTCTAAGTTTGGTTTTGCATAAACTAATTTTTCCCTACAACAAAGGAATAAATTTTATTTACTACCAAGTTTATGCCATTAATGAGAAGGTTCCTCCAGCTCATTCCCAAAATTACCAAGTAATAATAATAATAACCCAATACATTAATTAAATAGAGTGATGAGATCAACAAAATATTCACTTCTAGATACTCAAGATGTCCATAACCAGGGACACAGCTAATCATGATTAGTTTGTACACTCTGCAGAGGTTTGCGCTCTTTTCCCCACAAGACTCGACCGCATCCATGATCCGAAGATCGAGACATAGTCTTTCTGAAGCATTAACTCTCTACTATGGGTAGACCGATACACCTACTTTCCCCTACATCTGCTAGTCCACCTCTTCAAGAGCTCACACAACTTACTCAACTATGCCAGAGCCCATAATGTCTTGTGGCTGCACACAAAAGTTTCTAGGCATGAAAATATCATATGATCCCTTTGAGCCTGGGTGGCGGACCTAGGGTAATCACACGGGTACTCCGGGATTCCCCTTGGGCAAGCACTGGTTTCTCCAGGTGCCACAAACAATCCACCCAGTTGTGTGTTAATGTTGCCACCTTAAGTTACCCTTAATTATTAACTCTCACAACTTGCATGAATCTCACATACCAATCCCCGTCTACGAGCATGGCTAAGCAATATATGAGCATAACGTATAGTCCCGGGGTGATCAAAGGTAATAGGTTCCTACCTCAAGTACTAAAACCAAAACCATGTGTTCCCAATCCTACTCATGCAAATATTTGAGGGTATAACTAATGCAAGTAAAACTGGGTAATAAAGGGATATGATAAAAGTGTAACTTGCCTTGCTGACGATCGGAAAACCCTAGAGATTCGTAGTAGCAAGCTTCGCACTCCGGAAACTCTATCATAGACAAACAATAGCATACATAAGCACTCAAGCATAAGATGCAAAATTAAAACCAAATAAAAAGATCTAAACAGAAAGTTCAATTGAAGAGCTTCGATTTGCAAAAATAATCGATCAAATCGGAATTACGAAACTCAAACTACGATCAAAAGAAATTCAAAATTCAAATCTGTTTGAAACCAAATTTTAAATTTTCAAAAACATGTTCAAGTAGATTATCTGGACATAGGGGAACGAGACGAAGAATTTGGCATTGGTTTCGTTGGATTTGGATAAACAAGTAAAAAGTTGTGATCGTTTGAAGATTAGGGACTAATCTGCGAAGAAAATTCTAGTGGATAGGTCCCTGGCAGAAACTAAAATAAAAAGAAAAATCCTATCGAACGAACGTCCTCTACAAAACCTAACAGAACGAAAACGTTCGCTAACAAAAGCTAAACGAACGAGCGATCGCTAAATAAACTAACCTAAAACAATAAACCGATCTAAGAAGAAAAACTGGAAAAAAAACGGCGGTTCGGACGGTTTTCGATGGCGTCGGCGGCTTCGGGCATGGCGGCGAGGTGGCGGCGGCGACTCCGGCGACGGCGACTCCGGCGGCGGGGTGCGGCGTTGGCGGCGGCGGTTCGCGGCTGCGCGGGCGACTGCGAGCGGCGGCGGCGCGGCGCGGGCTGCTGCTGCTGCTGTTTGAGGGAACTGCCTATGATATATCTAGCATGGAAAGTGTTGGGAATTACTCGGTCGTTTTCGTTGACAGGAAAAGCATGCCACCCAAAATGTTTTTATCTCTATCTTTTTCGCTTTGAGCTCTGGCACCTCTACAAATCCCTACTTCCCTCTGCGCAGGGCCTTTCTATTTACTTTACGAAAATTTTATTTTTTACTTGAGTCTCCATCTTCTCTTATAAAGCACCAACTAAGGGGCACTATGATCATACTTGAGCATTGGGTGTAGCTAATATGCGAGTGTGTTTCATGAATGGATCAATGATTGAGCATAATGGGCTAGGGATAACTTGCTTTAGTATTGGTATTTTGAAGGACATGGTTATTTGTTGATATGCTTGAGTATTGAAATCTTCATTTCAAAACTAGACTATTGCTTTGAATCACATAAAAGTCCAAATGTCCATGCTATAAAGAAAATAATATGTGATGAACATGTTAGGCAGCATTCCACATCAAAAATTCTGTTTTTATCATTTACCTACTCAAGGACGACCAGGAATTAAGCTTGGGGATGCTGATATGTCTCCAACGTATCTATAATTTTTTATTGTTCCATGCTGTTATATTATCATTCTTGGATGTTTTACAATCATTTTATAGCAACTTTATATCATTTTTTGGGACTAACCTATTGACATAGTGCCCAGTGCCAGTTGCTGTTTTTTTTTCTTTTTTTTAGTTTGCAGAAAATCAATACCAAACGGAGTCCAAACGCAGCGAAACTTTTTGGTGATTTTTTCTGGACCAGAATACACACGATGGGCCAAGAAAGTACCTGAGGGGGGCTCCGAGGGGAGCACAACCCACCAGGGCGCACCTGGGGGCCCAGGCGCGCCCAGGTGGGTTGTGCCCACCTCGGCCACCTCCCGCACCGGCTCTTTGCTCTATAAATACCCTGGACATCCAAAAACCCTGGGGAAGTCAACAGAAAACAATTCCAGCCGCCGCAAGTTCTAGAAACCACAGATCCAATCTAGACACGATCACGGAGGGGTTCATCATCCTCATTGGTGCCTCTCCGATGATGCGTGAGTAGTTCATTGTAGACCTTCGGGTCCATAGTTAGTAGCTAGATGGCTTCCTCTCTCTCTGTTGATTCTCAATACAATGGTCTCTTGGAGATCTATTTGATGTAACTCTTTTTGCGGTGTGTTTGTTGGGATCCGATGAACTTTGAGTTTATGATCAGATCTATCTTTTTATCCATGAAAGTTATTTGAGTCTTTTGATCTCTTATATGCATGATTACTTATAGCCTCGTATTTCTTCTTCGAATCTTGGTTTAGTTAGGCCGACTAGATCGATTTTTCTTGCCATGGGAAGAGGTGCTTTGTGATGGGTTCGATCTTACGGTGCTCAATCCCAGTGACAGAAGGGGAAATGACACGTATGTATCGTTGCCATTAAGGATAACAAGATGGGGTCTAATTCCTACATGAATAGATCTTGTCTACATCATGTCATCGTTCTTATTGCATTACTCCGTTTCTCCATGAACTTTAATACACTAGATGCATGCTGGATAGCGGTCGATGTGTGGAGTAATAGTAGTAGATGCAGGCAGGAGTCGGTCTACTAATCTTGGACGTGATGCCTATATAATGATCATTGCCTGGATATCGTCATGATTATTTGAAGTTCTATCAATTGCCCAACAGTAATTTGTTTACCCACCGTATGCTATTTTTCTCAAGAGAAGGCACTAGTGAAATCTATGGCCCCCGGGTCTATTTTCCCATCATATACTTTCAGATCTATATTGCTATTTGCCTTTTTATTTGTTTGCATCTTTTATTTTCAGATCTATATTATCAAAATCCCAAAAATACCTCGCTGAATTTTATTTGCTTTTATTCGCATCTATCAATTTATTACAACTTTCTCACGTCCGTTTTCCAATTTCTGGCGCCGCTACCCGAAAGGGATTGACAACCCCTTTTACACATCGGGTTGCAAGTATTTGTTCTTTATGTGCAGGAGCCGTTCATGTAGTGTTGCGTGGTTCTCCTACTGGTTCGATAACCTTGGTCTCATCACCAAGGGAAATACCTACCGTAGCTGTGCTGCATCATCCCTTCCTCTTTGGGGAAATACCGACGTAGTTCTAGCCGCAATCACTACCGCCGCCTACCCACTCGTTCACCGTCGATTGCAGTTCCCCAAGATTGGAAAAACGAACTGCTGCTGCCGCGGTGCCGCCCCCTAGTACCTCAGTACACAGCGATCGTCTTCATCTCCCCCCTGCCCCCAATCCCCACAAAACGAGAACCGCCAGATCAAATCTGCGTGAGAAGAGACTCCAATGGCGATCCGAGGTGTGAGCCTGCTGGATATGGACTTCAGCAAGGAGTTCACCTTTGAGTTCGCCGTTCAGACCATGGCAGCACCAAGTTGAATGTGATGTACACAAATGATCCGGACTCGGTGAAGCTCTGCCTCGCCAAGTTCAAGCAGTACCAACAGGAGGAGAAAGCACAAGGTCGCGGGACTAGACCTTGTGCCCATCCATTCGTCTCCTGACAGGGACTAGCGGATCACCGTCGCCCAGGTATGCGTGCGGGACGAGGTTCTCGTCTACCACTATTGTAGGGCCATCAGAGGTCTTGGAGCATTCGCCTGTTTCATCGGCACCGCCGACTACGCCTTCGCTACGGTGGAGAGCAGGAAGAATGCGACTGTGTTTTACGATTCGGCCATCTGGTGCAACAAGCTTGTCGACATCTAGAAGCAATACAAGATCATCGACAGCGGGCAGGAGAAGGACTCCATGGTTGACCTCACCGCGACAATCATCGACCCCTGCTACGCCAACATGAAAGGAGACGTCGATACCAAGGACCTGAACACGCGGGAGGTACCTCTGAATCTAGCCTACATAACCTACGCGGCCAAGGATGCATACGCATGCTACGACATGTACAGGCGGATCTTGGACATGAGGGCGTGTCTGCTTCCCATAACCGACGAGTACACGGACAGCCGCAGCGTCATGATCAAGCGTGTGATACGTCCATTTTGCATCATGTTTTCCTACTGTTATTTATATTGTTTTTAGATATAATAATGCTTTTTGGAGTAATTCTAATGCCTTTCCTCTCATAATATGCAAGGTTCACACTAAGAGGGAGAATACCGGCAGCTGGAATTCTGGACCTGAAAAACCTACGTCAGGCTACCTATTCTGCACAAGTCCAAATGAGCTGAAACTTCACAGAGAATTTTTATGGAATATATAAGAATTATTGGAGCAAATAAGTACCAGAGGGGGGCCTACCAGGTGGGCACAACCCACCTGGGCGCGCCAGGGAGCCCAGGCGCACCCTGGTGGGTTGTGCCCTCCTCGGCCCACCTCCGGTGCCCCTCTTCTGGTATATAAGTCAATTTGACCTAGAAAAAATAAGGAAAGGACTTTCGGGACGAAGCGCCGCCGTCTCGAGGCGGAACTTGGGCAGGAGCACTTTTGCCCTCCGACGGAGCGATTCCGCCGGGGGAACTTCCCTCCCGGAGGGGGAAATCATCGTCATCATCATCACCAACAACTCTCCCATCTTGGGGAGGGAAATCTCCATCAACATCTTCAACGACACCATCTCCTCTCAAACCGTAGTTCATCTCTTGTGTTCAATCTTTGTACCGGAACCTTAGATTGTTGCTTGTGGGTGACTAGTAGTGTTGATTACATCTTGTAGTTGATTACTATATGGTTTATTTGGTGGAAGATTATATGTTTAGATCCATTATGCTATTTAATACCCCTCTGATCTTGAGCATGATTATCATTTGTGAGTGGTTACTTCTGTTCTTGAGGTCACGGGAGAAATCTTGTTGCAAGTAATCATGTGAACTTGATATGTGTTCGATATTTTGATGGTATGTATGTTGTGATTCCCTTAGTGGTGTCATGTGAACGTTGACTACATGACACTTCACCATATTTGGGCCTAAGGGAATGCATTGTGGAGTAGTTATTAGATGATGGGTTGCGAGAGTGATAGAAGCTTAAACCCTAGTTTATGCGCTATTCCATAAGGGACCGATTTGGATCCAAAAGTTTAATGCTATGGTTAGATTTATTCTTAATACTTTTCTCGTAGTTGCGGATGCTTGCGAGGGGGTTAATCATAAGTAGGAGGCTTGTTCAAGTAAGAACAGCACCTAAGCACCGGTCCACCCACATATCAAATTATCAAAGTAGCGAACACAAATCAAACCAACATGATGAAAGTGACTAGATGAAATTCCCGTGTACCCTCAAGAACGCTTTGCTTATCATAAGAGACTGTTTTGGCTTGTCCTTTACCTCAAAAGGATTGGGCTACCTTGCTGCACTTTTGTTACCGTTACTGTTGCTTGCTTGTTACAAATTACCTTGCTATCAAACTACTCGCTACTTATAATTTCAGTGCTTGCAGAGAATAACTTACTGAAAACTACTTGCCATTTTCTTCTAATCCTCGTTGGGTTTGACACTCTTACTTATCGAAAGGACTATGATTGACCCCCTATACTTGTGGGTCATCAGCGTGCCAGGAAGATCTAGATGATGTACTTTTCTGTTTAAGCACCTTTATCATCTGGGTGTTTCATGCATTAGCCTATGTGTCGTAATTATCTGTTTTGTCCGAAATATTTCGTCTAAAAACCCATTAACCTGTTTGCTTTTTTTTAGTGGCTATTTGCTTATGTATTTAACAAGTTCACTAGGCTGCCGTGCTTTGAATCTCCTTCCTCCCAACATATTCCCCTTCTCAGGTGGACCCAGCAGGTCTCGTACATAGACATCTGGGACCAACCTCCTATCCATTTGTATTTCTTTATTTTGTTCAATCTTTCATCCTCTTCCTACAGCGGCTGGCGGCGCTGCCGTGCACGCCTCAGTGACCCATCCTAGCCTATGGCTCTGGCCAGGCCATCCCTCTACTCCCACACATTCTCTGGTGGCGGCAACTCCATCGGCCCACCCTGCACCCGAACAAGTCAACCCTCGTACTCCCCTCCGCCTATGTCTTCCCCGGCTCCGGTTCCTTCCAGTCTGAGGTCTCGACATCGTCCTCTGCCTTGGTGCTCTCACCGCGGCACCACCGTCTGTCGTTCCCAACATGGTTAACAAAACGAGAGGAATCGGGAGACCACTGTTCGTCGAGAGGCTGACAGTCCGGGCCCACCAGGTCCATGGCCTAGGTTTTGTTGTTTAACACGCGCAACCCACGACATGCAGACACAGTTGATCCAGTAGGTTTCAACTTTTTTTTGGGGTCCAGTAGGTATCAAGCGGCCTCTGGGCCTCCCAGCCTAGCTTGTCTATAACATCAGCAGCCCAAGTTATGTTTGTTTTTTCAAGACAACGCACAACTCAGTTCTGTTTTTCTATAAGAATGCAAAACTGAACCTATGTTTTCCCTTCAATAATAGTATATATATACTTATATTTATATTTATATCTTATTTTATTACATATATATAATAGAAACAACATAAGGTTCCGTTAAACCTGTCATTCGTCCAACCATTGTATAGACCTTCCTACTTTCTTTATTTATTTTTTCATTAATCCTATATCTGAATTTTCTCCCACTTTATTTTTTGATGTAATCTGAGTTTTCTCCGAGTAGTTTTCCCTAGAACCAACTCAACTGTCCCACATCTAGCCTAAAATATAATAATACCCCATGTCCTATTAACTCATCAAATTAAAATGATATTTTATTTCGTAAATCGAAAGTTCTTACAAAACAATAATAATAATAATAATAATAATAATAATAATTGTTTATATATAACTTGGCAAGTTAACTCCTGGTGATTGCGTACGTAAGCTTGCAAAGATTTTACTGACCAATCAGTAATAGACATGCAATCATGTGTTTATGTTTTTATAACATTTCTCCGTCCAGCCCAACACGATATTTTCACCCAGCCCTGCAAGTTTGTGGATTTTGAAAAAATGCAAATGGGCATTAAATTCTAACATAACATATAAACGGGCTGCATAGACTCTACATCATTGTTTCACCCAGCCCACCAAATGGACTAAAAAAACCAAATGGACTGGCTGACATGTGGGCCAGTAGATAGAAGCCTAAGCACTTTCGCAAAAAAATACAAAGGTCGAAGCCTAAGCAAGGCGTTCGATTTACATCCAACGGCCGACATTCTTCTTCAATCTCTCATCTTCTTCCTCCAGCGCTGCCGGGACCGCCTGCTCCAGCCTCCGGCGTCCAGCGGCACTGTTTCACGCGCCTCTCAGTGAAACGCTACCCCACCGACGGCTAGGCCATCCCACCACTCCTCCGCACCTCCTGTTATTCTCTGCCGAGTGTAGGCCCACCCTGCACCCGAACCAGTCAAGTTTCCCACTCCTCTCCGTCTGCGACTCAACTGCCGTGTCTTCCCCATCTCTGTGTCGTTCCATTCTGGGGCCTCGCCGTCATCCACCGGCCTTGGTGCGCTCGGCACGGTGTGGTCAACGTGGTCAACAAACGAGAGTCATCGGAAGATGACTGCACGTGAGAGGCTGACAGCGGGGACGCACCACGCCCATGGACGCATGCATGCAATTGCATCATTTTTACCCTGAAAAATAATGTTTTCTCCCCCTGACAGCTGGGACCCACCAGCTACATCTTCGCACGCAAGGAAGTGCATCCTTATTACAGGTAAAATAAATGATTCCTCCCCCTGACAGCTGGGACCCATCAGCTATATCTTCGCACGCAAGGAAGTGCCTCCTTATCCTCCCTGACAGCTGGGACCCACCGGGTCGAACCGTATGTAGGGTTGTCCCTTTGGTAGCGAATGTGTACGTATATACTAGTCGATCGGTCTCTCTGCAAGGATGAACCGTGGCCGAGCAAGGAGCGGCACATGTGACGTAGCAGTTGAGGCAATCCTGTATAAATTATGTACACGTACATACAACCATGCTGCAAGAAAGTAAATATGGCTACATACGTACATACGGGCGGGGTCTCGAACACATACAGCGATGGCGTCCTGTTCATTGGCAGCCAATCGGCTGGGTCAGAATGGAGAAACTACGTCGTGTTCATCGAGAATGAACGGAATGCGTCGTGTTCATTGGGAGCCAATCGGCTTGGACGAAACAGTCGAAACAAGGTCCGGTGTACCGTAGAACGGAGGAAACGGCCTTCTGTTCGACCGCGTATGGTTGAAACAGGGTACTGTTCACCGGGAAGGGTCTGGCGTACCGCAAAACGGAGGAAACAGACTTCTGTTCATGGGCCTACGGTCGAAACGCGGTCCTGTTGATCGGGAGGGGTCTGGCGTACCGCAAAACGGAGGAAACGGACTTCTGTTGGAGCGCCTACGGTCGAAACGGGGTCCTGTTCATCCATCGTCTACTGCCTCGCTCCAGCCTCCACGGGCTACTGTTCATCCACCGTCGACTTCCTCCAGCCTCCACCAGCTACTGTACATCCATGGGCTACTGTTCATCCAGCCTCCATCGGCTACTGTTCATAGAGCCTCCACGGGGTCCTGTTCATCCACCCCCAACCGGCTAGGGTGCGGTGGCTTCCTCGAGGTCCTGTTCATCCAGCGGCAACGGCCTACTACCACGGGGTCCTGTTCATCCAACCCCACCGGGAACTGTTCATCCACAGCCAACCAATCGGCTCGACTCGCCATGTCTCGACTCGTTCTACGTATCGCGCGCACGGTAGCAACGGTCATTGTTCATCGAGAGGCAACCCAACACTGGCTAGCTACGTCTCGCACGGGGGCTCGATCGGCTTCAGTAAGCAGCAGCAGTGATCGATCACTCGGGTATAGTTAGCAGCAGCAACGAAGGAATCGCTCGGGTTCAGTCAGCAGCGAAGGAATCGCTCGGGTTCAGTTAACAGCCAAGGGATTGATCGCTCGGGTTCAGTAAACGTAGCTAGTGCAATCAGTCGGGTTCAGTTAGCCAATGCCTCACACACACACGCGTACACGAGAGAAATGCGCAAACCTCCGTGCATCGCTCGGCCCCGACCACCCACCGTAACCGGGAACTCCCCGATATTTTCCTCGCCCTCGCTTCTACGATGATTTTTTCCATCATGGACGGCCAAAGAATGTCATGCAGGTGCGTCCCCAGCTCGCCCAGGACGAAAAGCCCATTTTCTGTCATGATTTTTTGTCATAGAAGTAGGAGCCCACCACATCTATGATGATACATGCTTTTGTCACAATTATCGTCATAGAAGTGTCATAAACATGACATAATATTTTTTCGTTCAGGCCAAAATGTCACGGATGTGTCTTTTTTTTGTAGTGTCCACTCTTGTTTTGCTACCACCACACAACCGCCAAGGAATCATTAGAATTTGGGTAAGCAAGAAGGTGAGCTGAGTGTTTCCCACATATATTTTTCTTTTGTCCACTTGTTTCCGAGAGTTAACCTGACAGGATCCAACTCGAGTGTACATGGACATCAACATGTGGATTATGTGTAGGGTAACGCAGCAGAAAACAAAAATTTTCCGACCTACGCACCAGCCTAGGACCACTATGGAGACTGCATACAAGGTTTGATCATTTTCGTTACCGACTCGTAGCGCAGCGAAAGTAGAGTCGATGACGATCGGTGGTGCAGATCCCCGCAGCTAGGATTTACAACCTCCCAACCGCGAGGATGTATACCCTCGTCTTCCCTTCGGACAGCCCTCCGGGAGGCGGTCGAACAGTCCCCTGGACGGTGTCGCGGACAGCCCTTCGGGAGGACCTTCGAAACTCGAACGGTCACTCGGACAGCCCTTCGGGAGGACTCACAGAACTCGGACCGTCACTTGGACAGCCCTTCGGGAGGCACTCACGAACAGCCCCTCGGGCACTAAGATCGAAACTACGACCTCTCTACAGAGTTGCACACATATGGTGTCAACTATCCGGCAGGGCTTCGCCGTCCAGAACTAGTTCCCACCGGAACCCAGACAGCCTTTCGGCTCTACGAAACTCTTTTCGTGGGAGGGAGAGAGAAGCCAGATCATTGCATGGCACTTGTATGTGAGAAGGAGTGAGTCTTTAGGCAGCCCCCTCCACCCCTATTTATAGGCCAAGCCCAAGGGTGGCTTCTCCAAGAAGCCAAGGGGAAAAATACCAAAGGACCCTCAAGGTGGCTTCTCCAAGAAGCCACCCAAAAAGCACTTTCACTATTCACGACGACATTTTTCAGCGTCCGTTCAAACTGAAAATATTTATGTGGGCTTAGAACATTTCCATTACCCACTAAAATAATTTTCAACGCGTTCTGGAACAATTCCAGTTTAGTGATTTCATCTGCGAAAAGCATCTGAAGCGGTTCCGGCAGCCCCGGAACATTTCCGGTTTTTCTTCCAGAAAATTCCCAGAAGTTTCCAGAATGATTCTGGCATCCTCCAAGAATTATCAGGCATGTGCCGAAACCATTTTGACTTAATGGTATCCCCTGAAACAACTTTTCAGTTTCACCGGAACTCATCCGGTGACCTCTCTCTGCGGAACTTTTCCGCTGTCCGAACCTTTTCGGTGTCCGAAACTTTTTCGGTGATTTTCTCTCAGACTCCCTGTCTAGTATTCAGCAGATAGATGACCCTTAAGCGTGTGACCCTATAGGTTCGGTGAAGTATAGACATGACCTGGAACCCCTTCCGATCAATGATCAACATCGGAGCCGTGGACACCCATATTGACCCCTATACCCACACGAATGAATATTCGAGTGAACCTCCAGTTGCCGTGTGCTATTCCTGTTGCTTCACGATATGTTACAAATACCCGAGGTTAGACATGTTGGCATTCCCGTGGATCAACAACTTGTCCACTATGCTAGTTACCTCGTTACCGGTATTGTTCTCTTTTCTCGTTACCGTGTTCCGGCATCCCCGTGATCAAATCACAAAGTGTCTGGCCAGACGATGATGGATACCGTAACACCGAGAGGGCCCAGAGATATCTCTCCATCGTCGGAGGAGCAAATCCCAATCTCGAGCTATCAAGTTACTTGACACACCTTTCCATGAACCCGTAAGCCGCCGTAATAGCCACCCATTTACGGATGACGTTTAACAAACCCCAAAGTTCATGAAGCAAGTATGAAGAAACTCGACACTCTCATGGTCTAAGGAATTTTGCAAACATTAACCATCTCTGTGTTATTAACCATTAATATGTGACGAATGTAACTCATAGCATAACATCAATTTGGGTCGATTCAACACAAATGTTCTTCTAACACTGTGCCCTCAAAATTGCTGGCATAGACATGCCCATGATCAGGAAAACAGAACCATCATGCAATACTTGAGCTAGTCTTAGAGGCCAGACTAGGAATACATATTACCGTTTATTATTCCACACGTGCATATGAGTCTTCCTCCGAGCCTCGTTTTATTTGCAGACTCGAGAACCATAGCAGTTACAGCATGGAACATAAACCTAATTATGAACAGGGAGATAATCAATAACATTTATTATTGCCTCTAGGGCATATCTCCTACAGACTCCCACTTGCACTAGAGTCAATAATCTAGTTAATGCTAATGCACTTTACACCTGTGGCACACCGGTGTAAATATGCTTCGCTTGTGGTATAGCCTGAATGTTCAACGGATCTGACGACTTCAGCTCCGTGTGTATCTTTGCATATCCTCGCGTTTTCACGCTTTCACAAAAGTCATATTTTGTGTGGACTTGGCTTGATATGTATGCGAATCACAGGTCGAACCTGGATTCCTCAGACTGAGTTATGGAGCAACTACTTGCAGTAGTGTCCCATTGACAAAAGCCATCTTGGAACCATACTAAGTTCATGAATGAACTATATGATTCAACATCTTCTTTGTCGCTTTAAAAGCGGCAACATACTTTGCCTCTGTTATAGAATTCGCCACAGTAACTTGTTTGAACAAATTCCAACTAACTGTGCCACCATATTGTGTGTTACACAAAACCGTCAATTTAAATCGAAAATTGCATGGAGAAATGATGAAGACGGTATCGATGTAACCTTTTACAACGAACTCTTCATGATCTCTACTTGCGAGAAAACTTGTCATCAGTGCTACTATAGTACTCAATGACCCTTTTTCACTGTTGTCCCTTGATCAATACTTTTGATCACTTTGGTATCTATACTCGCAACAACTTTGGGAGTATTGGACATATCTGGTTGTTATACATACCATGGAATACATGATTAATCCAAACACAAGAGTGTGTGGAATCCCCATCATGTATTTTGCTCATCAGTGTTTTTGGGACACCGAGTCTTGCAAAAACTCTTTCCATGTGACTTCGGCAAGAATCACTCCTTGGCGTTTTAAATGCTAAAAAGTTTTAGCATTTTGTCAATATGTATTTATTGCTTAGCCCCATTAGGTAAATCTATCTTCATAGATCATCATGCCTAATATTAAGGCTATTTAGCCCAAGCACTTCATCGAAAAACTATTTTCAAATGAAGTCCTAATTCGTGTCAAGAATTTTATTTCCAATTAACAATGTGTCAAGCACACAAGGTTTTTAGAAATGTTATTAGGCTCCCACTTACTTTCTTGAATTACAAGCATCTTCGTTATCCATTGATGAAGTCAAAACTCCTTTGACCATTTCATCAAAACACAAAGATTCCAACTCCACTTTGCTCTCTTCTGTCCATCGCTGGAACTCTGAAGTTTGCACCCTTTCTAGCATCCTCTGGATTGACAAAATACCTTGGACTGTAACACATGCAGGTCCTTGGTTTCATTTCCATCAGATGGAAATCCTTTTGTCATCCATTGTTTTATATCTCATGATATGAAATATGTATTAATTGCTAGTTCAACCCGAACCGAATTTAAGCATCGCTACGATGAAGCAACCTCATCGTAGTCAACTCCTTGAACTTGTATATTGCAACAAGTCGAGCTTTATGGATAAAACATTTTTATTCATATCAGTTATAGTTCCATAAATATTCGTCAGACTCTAAATCTTCCGAAAGGTGTATCAAGGTTTTAATCTTGAATCACTTATATGGAAACTATCTCGGATTGTATTGGCATTTAGCCAATTCCGGAGTTAGGGCCCATCAACGCTTCCTTGTGTATCGTAGGTATACTGTTGTCTAACAACAATATCTCGTTTGCGCACCTGAGAGGTTTGCACGAGCCTTGCCTACGTGGTTCAGCTGCAAGTTTGACCGAAGTCCATACATTTTATTGTAGAGACTTCCGTATCAGTCGCAGTAGGAAACTCCGGAATTACTTCCAAGGTCTCTTTCCTTTGATCTGATGGCGAAGATACTGTTTATCTCGTCGAGTTGCACTATTCTCCCACTCACCTTTTTCAAAGAACCATTTTCTTCAAAAAGCATACCATTTTGTGGCAAAAACTTTTGCCTCGGTATAGTGGTGGGGGAATACCCAATGACTTGGGATAACCTACAAAGTAGCACTTGTCTGATTTGGAATAGGTTTGTAACCTTTTACACAAGCCCCATATTCCAAATGTTAAGAAAAGATATAACATGGTTGGGCGTACCATACCATGGTGTCATTTCAACAGACCTGATGGAGCTCTTTTCAGTGTAAAAGCCGCAGTCTCTAAAGCATCACCTTTTAAAAGGGATAATGGCAAATTTATTTATGTCATCTTTGATCTTGCCATGTCATAAATGGTTCGATTACATCTTCACGGACTTTCCACTTGCAGTGGTGTTCCGGGAGGTGCAAGTTATGAAACCCCTTTCACAACGCATCAGACATTCGCTAAACTTGTAACTCAAATATTTCTTTCTGCAATCGAATTGTAGAAACATAATTTTCTTGTTACAATAACTTCTACTTCATTTTGAAAACCTTTCAAATGATTTCAAAAGATCCAGACTTACGTCTCATCAAGTAAATATCCATATATCTACTTGAGTCATTTCTGAAGATAGATAAATCCACTACTTGCAACAACATTTATCGGACTACATACATCAAAATGTATGATCACCAATAAGTTCTTTGCTCGTTCCTTATGGCCTGTGAACGGTATTTCAGTCACTTCACTTTTCGGAGGAAAGTTGCAAGTGTCAGGTGATTCAAAATCAAACGACTTCAAAATCCATCATAATGGAATTTTCCATGCGGGTTTCTCCAATGTGACCAAATGCAGTGCCACACTTGTGTGGTATTCTTTTAGTCTTATGACATTTAGCATCAGTGTTATGGATGTATCATATTACCATCAATATTCATAACATACGTCCCATCGATGATGGAAGTATGGCCCTCATGTTATTCATAATACTGAACAGCAATTGTTCTTCTATGAACAACCCTTTTGCAACAAACATTGTGCAATGGGCTAGAGTGTGTAAAACTGTAAATGAATTATCAAAGTTAATACTGAGGTAATGTATTATTATCAATATTCATAACATACATCTCATTCATAATGAAAGTATGGCCCTTATGTTATTCATAACACCGAACATCAAAAGTTCTCTTATGAACAACCTTCTTGCAAGATAACTTATGCAATGGGCTAGAGTGTGTAAAACTCTAATTGAATTAGGAAAATAAACACAGACGGTAATACACCGATGGAAGGTACAGTAACATTTACTATGTTCCCTGTGTATACCTAAACCTCATTCCTGGCTAGTCTTTCAGGCCATAGTAGTTCTTACATCGAGTTGCAACAGAATGCAATCGAGCGGGTATCTTTGTGATTAACTCACAATACCCAAGAATCAGTGATTAACAATTTAATCATAATTCCCAAGAACTATATCTTTGACCAGCCTTCTATACATCAAAAACTTGTATGACATTCATACATGAGCTGGATATTCCAGTCTTCCTTCTCATTGCCTTTATACTTCTAACAGTTTAACTTTTAGTATTTCTCCTACTCTCAGAAGCACCCAACTTAAGAGTGGCATTAGCCCTGGACTTCCTAGGCGTGAAAGTTTCACTAACACCCTTCGGACACTTCCATTATCTTTAAGTTGTTGTTTTATTCACCTTTCATCATATGACAGGCGTTCTACTGGATCCCTCTCTTATCAGTCTAATGCATAGTAAACTCCTTTACTAATAGTTTGCAAACAAACATTGCTTTGGATATCTCATATCTTTTAGCCTTTGTCTGTCTCTGAAAATGATTTTCAGATTCCATGAATATCACATAACTATCCAAACTTTCGAAGTTCAGGTCTATGGAAGCAAATGTATTGCACTTGACTGAAACGGAATTCTAGCTTTTGGATCGAAGGACGAGAGTCACATGATCCATAGCATAAGCGAGAGAATACCAAAGTATGCGATAGGACAAAGTCCTTCTCGGCACTCTTGAGGACAATCCTCACATTACGTTACCAACCGTAAAGTTTTAACCAGATATTTAACAGCTATTCAATTTTAATAGGGAAGGTGGAAACGCGAGCCATTATTCTACAACTATTATGCAAATCACACTTTAGACACTATTCAAAATTAATTGCACCGAGAATTAAACAGGTTAATTCAACAGTGCTCTCCCACTCAAATCAATATCTCTCATAATTGATTGTGAGCGATTCAAGATCCATATTACAATTCAACGCCAAGGATGTGTCCATCTCAAGTGACGAAAATTGCAATCGGTAGGCCAACTTGCCAATCACATCTCTATGTGACTCTTGTTCATCTTTCGATGGGCGTGTTCCGAGCTCAGGACGCTCCTCCAGAACGTCAAGACAACCAAGTGATCTTGCTGCGAGGTCTCAACTCACCCGCCTCACACTTCCCTAATCGTTCGCACCCATGTGTCCATGTGATGCCCCGAAAAGTTAGGTGCCGTGACGGTGCTACACTTGGGAGAACACTAACTACTTGATATTTTTGTGAGAGATCACCCTAATAAAAGCGACTACCGCGCAATCAAAAAGGGTGCATCATAAGGGATAAACATCTCAGGTAATTCATAATAGCATGATATGGTATAGCCCTTTCTGACGGAGAAGTCTTGTATTTCTTCGTCTTCGGCATTCGCGTCGGTGTTCACCTTCACAAAGATTGCCACCACCTTGTCGATGCACCAGATAATATTGCTATCTCTATAGCTAATAAAATAATGCAATACAACAAGTTTGACACGCAGGTCATTTAAAGTGCAATCATATGGCTCCAGCCATCATGCCGAATCATGACACACAGGTCATGTTAATCAATTTACATCATATAGTCATCTCATACATAATCAAATTAAATATGAGCACTCCTATACCACATCATATGCACATGCAAACCCTCCTGCAAAACCAAGTTAGACGCCTCTAATCGGTTCATGCAAAAACTTGTTTTTACGTGGCTTCTAAGGTTTCGAAACAAACCGAAACTACCAACGTCCATCATCAAGTATGATAATTCAAGTCGCTAGATTAACTTTCCAGGGTGTATGAAAACCGAGATAATAAAATCTCGAGCCCCATACTAAACTTCGTCATACGCATGACCCCCGTGCAGATCATATCTGCATTGCCCTTTTGTCTACGAAATTTCATCTTTCCTTTTAACTACGGTGGAATTCAATGAACTGTTAGCACTTCGTTGATCAATCAGGATCGCGGATTGCCAGAACTTTGAAACTCCACCATACTGTTATCAAGATCAGAAATATGCAAATTCTAGGGAAGTAACAAGAACATCGGGTAACAGATTTCATCTGCTACCCACACAAATAATTTTCAGTAATAGAACTCATCTACTACCTAATTATATTGTGCAACACCCATACATCTCTATGTATTCTAGATCGCAACCTGCATCTACGCATAGCACGGCTCATGATGCCACTGTAGGGTAACGCAGCAGAAAACAAAAATTTTCCGACCTACGCACCAGCCTAGGACCACTATGGAGACTGCATACAAGGTTTGATCATTTTCGTTACCGACTCGTAGCGCAGCGAAAGTAGAGTCGATGACGATCGGTGGTGCAGATCCCCGCAGCTAGGATTTACAACCTCCCAACCGCGAGCATGTATACCCTCGTCTTCCCTTCGGACAGCCCTCCGGGAGGCGGTCGAACAGTCCCCTGGACGGTGTCGCGGACAGCCCTTCGGGAGGACCTTCGAAACTCGAACGGTCACTCGGACAGCCCTTCGGGAGGACTCACAGAACTCGGACCGTCACTTGGACAGCCCTTCGGGAGGCACTCACGAACAGCCCCTCGGGCACTAAGATCGAAACTACGACCTCTCTACAGAGTTGCACACATACGGTGTCAACTATCCGGCAGGGCTTCGCCGTCCAGAACTAGTTCCCACCGGAACCCAGACAGCCTTTCGGCTCTACGAAACTCTTTTCGTGGGAGGGAGAGAGAAGCCAGATCATTGCATGGCACTTGTATGTGAGAAGGAGTGAGTCTTTAGGCAGCCCCCTCCACCCCTATTTATAGGCCAAGCCCAAGGGTGGCTTCTCCAAGAAGCCAAGGGGAAAAATACCAAAGGACCCTCAAGGTGGCTTCTCCAAGAAGCCACCCAAAAAGCACTTTCACTACTCACGACGACATTTTTCAGCGTCCGTTCAAACTGAAAATATTTATGTGGGCTTAGAACATTTCCAGTACCCACTAAAATAATTTTCAACGCGTTCTGGAACAATTCCAGTTTAGTGATTTCATCTGCGAAAAGCATCTGAAGCGGTTCCGGCAGCCCCGGAACATTTCCGGTTTTTCTTCCAGAAAATTCCCAGAAGTTTCCAGAATGATTCTGGCATCCTCCAAGAATTATCAGGCATGTGTCGAAACCATTTTGACTTAATGGTATCCCCTGAAACAACTTTTCAGTTTCACCGGAACTCATCCGGTGACCTCTCTCTGCGGAACTTTTCCGCTGTCCGAAACTTTTCGGTGTCCGAAACTTTTTCGGTGATTTTCTCTCAGACTCCCTGTCTAGTATTCAGCAGATAGATGACCCTTAAGCGTGTGACCCTATAGGTTCGGTGAAGTATAGACATGACCTGGAACCCCTTCCGATCAATGATCAACATCGGAGCCGTGGACACCCATATTGACCCCTATACCCACATGAATGAATATTCGAGTGAACCTCCAGTTGCCGTGTGCTATTCCTGTTGCTTCACGATATGTTACAAATACCCGAGGTTAGACATGTTGGCATCCCCGTGGATCAACAACTTGTCCACTATGCCAGTTACCCCGTTATCGGTATTGTTCTCTTTTCTCGTTACCGTGTTCCGGCATCCCCGTGATCAAATCACAAAGTGTCTGGCCAGACGATGATGGATACCGTAACACCGAGAGGGCCCAGAGATATCTCTCCATCGTCGGAGGAGCAAATCCCAATCTTGAGCTATCAAGTTACTTGACATACTTTCCCATGAACCCGTAAGCCGCCGTAATAGCCATCCATTTACGGATGACGTTTAACAACCCCCAAAGTTCATGAATCAAGCATGAAGAAACTCGATACTCTCATGGTCTGAGGAATCATGCAAACATTAACCATCTCTGTGTTATTAACCATTAACTCATGACGAATGTATCTCATAGCATAACATCAATTCGGGTCGATTCAACACAAATGTCCTTCCTGACATTGTGCCCTCAAAGTTGCTGGCATAGACATGCCCATGATTGGAAAAACATAATCATCATGCAACACTTGAGCTAGTCTTAGAGGCACGACTAGGAATACATTTTACCATTTATTATACCACACGTGCACATGGGTTTTCCCCAGAGCCTTTATGGATATACGGGCTCGGGAACCATAGCAGTTATAGCATGGAATATAAACTTAATTATGAACAGGGAGATAATTAATAACATTTATTATTTCCTCTAGGGCATATCTCCTACATTATGATCTCCCAAAAACTCGCGCATCACTTGGTGAAATGATTGAGGAGAGTATAACTACAGCTATGCAAAGGATGTTCAGAGGCCGTCTTCCTATCGCGGGTAATGAGGATCAACATCAACACAGCCCCGCTGCCTCGCTGGCCACCGACAACCGACGACATCAAGGAAATGAGGATCGCCATGATAGTCGTGGAAGAGCGGCAGGAGCTGCTGCCCACGGCGCCCCTGCTGTTGGTGCTGAACGGAGGCGTGGTGACTTTGCTACCCCCCGTGAAGGTGGGCTACATGGAGGAGAATCTCGCGGGCAAGGCCATGACCCCCGCGGGTTTGCCGCTGATCATCGGCGACGAGCGGCACATGATGGTGATGCCATCTCCCTTGAAGATCTCTCCGAGTATGGTGACAAAGATGAAGGCACGGGGGACCATGAACCCTACTCCTCGCCTCGTCGTGGTGCTGTTTTTGGTCGCAATGGTCATCATTATGACCGTCGTGATCAAGATGACCGTGACAACCAAGCGAGAGTGAAGCTACATGTGCCATCCTTCACAGGAAAAGAGGATCCGGATACATATATTGAGTGGGAGGAGAAATGCGATCAAATCTTTCGCATCCATGGTTTTTCTGAAGCCAAGAGAGTTGATCTTGTTGTTATGGAGTTCTCTGGTTACGCTCTTACATGGTGGAATCAGTTGCAAGACGATCGGTTGATGTCGGGCAATAATCATATCCGCAGCTGGACTTTGATGAAAGAAGTCATGAGGCGCTGTTTTGTTCCATCATACTATGAGAGGCAATTGTACAAGCAGTTGCAGGGGCTCACTCAAGGTTCCCGCACTATTGAGGAGTACTATAAAGAGATGGAGGTGCTGCTAATTCGGACAAGAACCCGTGAAAGTGATGAGGCGAAGATGGCGAGATTTTTACATGGGCTGAATGATGAAATATCAGATTTTGTGGAGATGTTTCCTTATGATACATTACAAGATGTGGTACATCAAGTTATACGAGTTGAGAAGAAGAATATGCGTAATGGTCGTACTCGTGCTTTCCAAGGCCGCACCATCACACGCTCATGGCAGCGAACACAACAGCCATATGGTTCTCAGTTGGAGGGTACACCACCTAGGCACCCACATGCCTCGACGGCTTCCTCACCTGCTATTCGCAATCAAGATAAGAGGTCATCATCTGCAGCAGGAATATCCTCCCCTCCACCTCCAGAAAAGAGTTCCACACACAGCAGCGACATTCAATGCCACAAGTGCAAAGGAAGAGGTCACATTTCTTCGGAATGTCCAAGCAAAAGAGCAATGATCATCAATGAACAAGGTGAATGGGAGTCTGAAAGTGACCCTGAAGGTGGCAATGATGAAGTGGAAGAGGAGCAAGGTTGGGAAGTAGGAGGCACTATTTTATCTCATGAAGAACTTGATGGTGAAGCTTTGGTTGTATGTCATTTACTTAATGCCCAGGTTGTGGAGGAGGAAAAGGGGCAGCGGCATAATGTTTTCCACACCCGTTGCCTTATCAACTCAAAGATATGTCGAGTGATTGTTGATAGTGGAAGCTGCAACAATATTGCAAGCACATAGATGGTCGAGAAGCTTCAATTACAAACAAAACGTCACTCACATCCATACCGCATGCAATGGCTAAATGATTGTGGTGCGATTAAGGTGATTAGCAGCATGCGCATACCAATTTCAGTAGGGACATATCAGGATGATGTTGAGTGCGATGTGGTGCCGATGCACGCTTGTCACTTGCTTCTTGGACGACCGTGGTTGCATGACCGTGATGTGCAAATCAGAGGGCGTGCGAATTGCTTATGTTTTGTCCATAGAGGAGAAAAGTTCACTTGGCTGCCCATGACACCCGAGGAAGTCTACCTTGATGAGATGAAAAGAAAAGGAAAGAAAAAGGGAGAGAGTGATCATACACAAAGAGTGAGCCACCAACATAGTGAGGGAGTGTTTCCACAGCCAAAAGCTCCACAGCCAAATATGACCAAGCCCCGGGAAAAACAGGGATTAGTTATGATGGCTAGGAAAAGGGATATGCGGGAATTGAGAGAACCTAATACTCCATTCTTTGTACTCATGTACAAGGAAACTTTATTGGCTGCTAACGACTTACCGTAAACTCTTACTAGTGTTGTTTTTTATCTTTTGCAGGAGTATGAGGATGTGTTTCCTAAGGAGGTACCACCTGGTTTGCCACTGAAGCGGGGCACTGAGCACCAAATCGACTTGGTTCCGGGCGCCCCACTACCAAACCGACCACCGTATCGAGCAAACCCAGAGGAGACGAAGGAAATTCAGTGGCAAGTAGAAGATCTTCTTAACAAAGGGTATGTGAGGGAAAGTCTTTCTCCTTGTGTTGTTCCCATTCTTTTAGTTCCAAAGAAAGACGGTACCATGCCTATGTGCACTGATTGTAGATCCATTAACAACATAACTGTGAGATATTGGCACCCTGTTCCTAGGCTCGATGACATGCTTGACGAACTTTGTGGCTCCACCATATTTTCCAAAATTGATTTGCGAAGTGGTTACCACCAAATAAGAATGAAAGAGGGTGATGAATGGAAAACTGCTTTTAAGACAAAATTTGGCTTGTATGAATGGTTGGTTATGCCTTTTGGATTAACAAATGCACCTAGTACTTTCATGAGATTGAAGAATCATGTGCTTAGATCCTTCATTGGCCAATTTGTAGTGGTTTACTTTGATGACATATTGATTTATAGCAAAACTTTGGAGGATCATGTTGGACATATAAAATGTGTGCTTGTTGTCCTACGGGAGGAAAAGTTGTATGCTAACGTGGAAAAGTGTACATTTTGCACAAACAAGGTTGTGTTTCTTGGCTTTGTTGTTTCAGCAAAAGGTGTGGAGGTCGATGAAGAGAAGGTCAAGGCTATTCGTGAGTGGATGCATCCACAAAATGTGAGCCAAGTATGTAGCTTCCTCGGACTTACAGGTTTCTACCGCCGATTCGTGAAGGATTTCAGCACCATTGCTGCACCAATGAATGAGTTAACGAAGAAAGACACTCCATTCCAATGGGGTGATGCCCAAGACAAGTCCTTCCAAGAACTGAAGATGAGATTGACATCAGCCCCATTGCTTTCACTTCCTGATTTTGGTAAGACATTTGAGATTGAATGTGATGCAAGTGGTGTTGGCATTGGTGGAGTTCTAATGCAAGAAGGTAAACCCATCGCCTATTTTAGTGAGAAGCTTAATGGTCCAACTCTTAGTTATTCTATCTATGATAAAGAATTGTATGCACTTGTTCGATCTTTGGAAACATGGCAGCATTACTTGTGGCCAAAAGAGTTTGTAATACATTCTGCCCATGAATCTTTAAAACATCTAAAGGGCCAACTTAAATTGAACCGTAGACATGCAAAATGAAGTGAGTTCATAGAGTCTTTTCCTTATATTGTCAAGTACAAGAAAGGGAAGGATAACGTTGTTGCCGACGCATTGTCTAGGCGTCACATTTTACGACTTGATGTTAAAATCCTTGGTTTAGAAAGCATCAAAGAATTGTATGCTAATGACTCATACTTTGCTGAACCATTTTCAAAGTGCAACAAGGGAAAGGGATGGGAGAAGTTTCACTTTCATGATGGATTTCTATTTCGAGCTAACAAATTGTGCATCCCAGATTGTTCTGTTCGTTTGTTGCTCTTGCAGGAGGCTCACGCTGGTGGTCTCATGGGACATTTTGGAGCAAAGAAAACTAAAAGTGTGCTCGTTGATCACTTCTTTTGGCCGCGAATGAGAGTGACGTGGAACACTACGTGATGAGATGCGAGATTTGTCACAAAGCTAAGTCCCGCTTGAATCCTCATGGTTTATATACTCATCTATCTATTCTGAATACTCCGTGGGAAGATATTTCTATGGATTTTGTTCTTGGTTTACCATGGACTAAGAGGGGGAGTGACTCGGTGTTTGTGGTAGTTGATCATTTTAGCAAAATGGCACATTTTATCCCATGTCATAAGAGCGATGATGCTTCACACATTGCTGATCTATTTTTCAGGGAAGTTGTGTGGTTACATGGAGTACCACGTACGATTGTGTCAGACCGTGACACCAAATTTCTGAGCTACTTTTGGAAGACCTTGTGGGGAAAACTTGGCACCAAGCTCCTATTTTCCACGACATGCCACCCACAAACTGATGGACAGACTGAAGTTGTCAACCGAACGTTGTCCATGATGCTACGAGCAGTCCTCAAGAAGAATTTGAAGATGTGTGAAGAGTGCCTACCTCATGTGGAGTTCGTGTACAACAGAGCGGTACATTCGACCACTAAATTTTTCCCATTTGAACTTGTTTATGGATTCAAACCTATTGCTCCCATCGATCTTTTGCCATTGCCACTACAGGAATGAACCAGCCTTGATGCAAGTAAGCGTGCTGATTTCATCAAGAAACCTCATGCCCAGGCAAAGGAGAACATTGAGAAAATGACTGAACAATATACGAAGCGGGTAAACAAGACCAGAAGAAGTTGGTGTTCAAGCAAGGCGATTTGGTATGGGTACACCTTCGGAAGGACCGTTTTCCTGAGCAACGCAAGTGCAAGTTGCAGCCATGCGGTGATGAACCATTTGCGGTGCTCGAGAGGATCAACGACAATGCTTACAAGATCGATCTTCCAGAAGAATATGGTGTTAGCCCAACCTTCAATATCTCTGATCTTTCCCCATACTTTGGGTCTTTAGAGTCGAGGACGACTCCTTCTCAAGAGGGGGAGGATGATGAGGACATCCCAACCATGGGCACCACACCGCCAATCATCAATGGTCCAATCACAAGAAGTCGCGCAATGCAAATACATGATCAGGTGAATGCTAACTTAAGTCTATCATTTGACCTTGAAAAGATGGTTGTGCCTTCACCTCCTTTGTTGTTGGTTGAACTCAGGTGCGATATCGAAGAAGGCCAAACATATTTCAGTCCATGCAAAACAATGTTTTATGGCGAAGAAACAAAGTTAGGAATTCATGAAGAAATGAGTTGTCTGCTGAAGAAACATGGTTCCGATTCTGACGAAACAATGTTTTGCACGAGTTTGGATATCCCAACTTGCGAAAGGTTCCCAGAACTCGAGTTTGCTGCTGAAGGAAACATTGTTCGACTCCAGTGAACAATGTTTGGTCAGGAACTGCCAACCATCTCCAACAAGAGTTTTCCAGAAGCTACCTCATTAAGTCTCTAAGCCATTTAGTCAAACCAAAGCTGGTTCTCTTTCACACCTATCCAGGGGGGTTGTCCTGATTATAAATAGGCCAGCTCTTTCCTTTGTTGGGGACTTTTGCCATTTCTATCAAAGACCAAAGACATAGACTCCTCCTGAGATTGGAGAGCTCTTGTTATCCTTATTCTCGTGATTCCTTGAGAAATTGCTCCTAATTCGTGCTCCACGACTAGATCGTTTTGTGTGGGTTAGAGTTCGTGGTTTCCCTTGCGGATTGCACCTATCCCGTGCTCCATGACTTGAGCGTGGTTGTGTGGGGTAGTATTGTGGGTTGTGGATCGGCTAATGTTCGGATTGCAAGCTTCGGTGAGCATCCTCCTCGTCGGGTCATAATCTCTTATTTTCCATTTTTCGGCAACTTGCAGCTAGTTATCCCCATCCATTTATCGATCCTACGCCATGAAGAACGGACCTCCCCTTGAACACCCTCTTCTCCGAAGATGGGGTCGCATCACGTAGGTCTGTGGTAAACTACTCACACATCATCGGAATGACAGCAAGGTTGGTGTAGAGGTCCTCTGTGATCGAATCCCCCTCCGGTGGAGTGCCGGAAAAGGCCCCAAGATGGGATCTCATGGGAACAGAGGCTTGCAGCGTCAGAAAAGTATTCTTCGTGTGCCCTCTGGTATAGGGGGAATATTTGAGAATATATAGTGGTGGAATTAGGGTTGGAAGGTCTCTGAGGGACCCACAAGCCCTGGGGGCGCCTCCCCTGGGGCGTGCCCTACGGCTTGTGGCCTCCTCGTAGGGCTTCTGGCCTCCTCTCCAAGTCTCGCGGGTTTCGTTTGGTCCAAGAAAAATCACCGTAAAGTTTTCTTTCGTTTGGTATTCCTTTTCTGTAAAAGTCAAAAACAAGGAAAAAACAAAAACTAGTACTGGGCACTAGGTTTAGTAAGTTAGTCCCAAAAATAATATAAAATAGCATATTAATGCATATAAAACATCCAAAACAGATAATATAATAGCATGGAACAATAAAAAATTATAGATACGTTGGAGACGTATCTAGCATCCCCAAGCTTAATTTCATCTCGTCCTCTAGTAGGTAATGATAAGAACAGAATTTTTGATGTGAAATGCTACCTAACATATTTATCAATGCAATTTTCTTTATTGTGGCATGAATATTCAGATCCATAAGATTCAAAACAAAAGTTTAATACTGGTATAAAAACAATAATACTTCAAGCATACTAATAAAGCAATCATGTCTTCTCAAAATAACATGGCCAAAGAAAGTTATCCCTACAAAATCATTTAGTCTGACTATGCTCTATCTTCATCACACAAAATATTTCATCATGCACAACCCCGATGACAAGCCAAGCAATTGTTTCATACTTTTAATGTTCTCAATCTTTTTCAACTTTCACGCAATACATGAGCGTGAGCCATGGATATAGCACTATAGGTGGAATAGAATATGGTGGAGGTTGTGAGGAGAAGACAAAAAGGAGAAAGTCTCACATCAACTAGGCAAATTAATGGGCTATGGAGATGCCCATCAATTAATATCGATGCAAGTGAGTAGGGATTGCCATGCAACGGATGCACTAGAGCTATAAGTGTATGAAAGCTCAAAAAGAAACTAAGTGGGTGTGCATCCAACTTGCTTGCTCACGAAGACCTAGGGAAATTTGAGGAAGCCCATCATTGGAATATACAAGCCAAGTTCTATAATGAAAAATTCCCACTAGTATATGAAAGTGATAAAATAGGAGACTCTCTATCATGAAGAATATGGTGCTACTTTGAAGCACAAGTGTGGAAAAAGGATAGTAACATTGTCCCTTCTGTCTTTTCTCTCATTTTTTTTGTTTGGGCTCTTTGGCCTCTTTTTTTTATTTTGGGCTCTTTGTCCTCTTTTATTTTTAAGTCCGGGGGTCTCATCCCAACTTGTGAGGGAATCATAGCCTCCTTCATCCTTTCCTCTCATGGGCAATGCTCTAATAATGATGATCATCACACTTTTATTTACTTACAACTCAAGAATTACAACTCAATACTAGAACAAAATATGACTCTATATGAATGCCTCCGCCAGTGTACCGGGATGTGCAATGATCAAGAGTGACATGTATAAAAAATATGAACGGTGGCCAAGCCACAAATACTATGCCAACTACATGATCATGCAAAGCAATATGACAATGATGGTATGTGTCATAATAAACGGAACGGTGGAAGTTGCATGGCAATACATCTCGGAATGGCTATGGAAATGCCATAATAGGTAGGTATGGTGGCTGTTTTGAGGAAGGGTATATGGTGGGTTTAATGCACCGGCGAAAGTTGCGCGGTACTAGAGAGGCTAGCAATGGTGGAAGGGTGAGAGTGCGTATAATCCATGGACTCAACATTAGTCATAAAGAACTCACATACTTATTGCAAAAATTTATTAACCATCAAAGCAAAGTACTAATACGCATGCTCCTAGGGGGGTAGATTGGTACGAAAAGACCATCGCTCGTCCCCGACTGCCACTCATAAGGAAGACAATCAAAAAATAAATCATGCTCCGACTTCATCACGTAACGGTTCACCATACGTGCATGCGTCGGGAATCACAAACTTTAACACAAGTATTTCTACAATCCACAATTACTCACTAGCATGACTTCAATATCACCATCTTTATATCTCAAAACAAATGCAAGGAATCAAACTTCTCATATTATTCAATGCTCTTATATGAAAGTTTTTATTATATCCCTCTTGGATGCCCATCATATTAGGACTAAATTCATAACCTAAGCAAATTACCATGCTATTTAAAGACTCTCAAAATAATATAAGTGAAGCATGAGAGTTCATCAATTTCTATAAAATAAAACCACCACCGTGCTCTAAAAAGATATAAGCGAAGCACTCGATCAACTATCTAGCTCAAAAGATATAAGTGAAGCACATAGAGTATTCTAATAAATTCACGATTAATGTGTGTCCCTCTCAAAAGGTGTGTACAGAAAGGATTATTGTGCCAAACTAAAAATCAAAGACTCATATCATACAAGACGCTCCAAGCAAAACACATATCATGTGGTGAATAAAAAATATAGCCTCAAGTAAATTTACTAATGGATTGAAGACAAAAGAGGGGATGCCATCCGGGGCATCCCCAAGCTTAGATGCATGGTTTTCCTTGAATATTACCTTGGCGTGCCTTGGGCATCCCCAAGCTTAGGCTATTGCCACTCCTTATTCTATGGTCCATCAAAACTTTACCCAAAACTTGAAAACTTCACAACACAAAACTCAACAGAAAACTCGTAAGATCCGTTAGTATAATAAAATAAATCACCACTTTAGGTACTGTTGTGAACTCATTATAAATTCATATTGGTGTTATATCTACTGTATTCCAATTTCTCCATGGTTCATACCCCCCGATAATACCCATAGATTCATCAAAATAAGCAAACAACACATAGAAAATAGAATCTGTCAAAAACAGAATAGTCTGTAGTAATCTGGAAATTTCGTATACTTCTGTAACTCCAAAATATCTGAAAAATTAGGAAAACCTAGGCAATTTGTATATAAATCTTTTGTAAAAATTTCAGATCAAAAGCATGTTTCTGTGATTTTTTAAATTTCTAGCAATGAGCGCAAAAGTTTCTGTTTTTCAGCAAGATCAAATCAACTATCACCATAGACCATCCCAAAGGTCTTACTTGGCTCAAACACTAATTAAAACACCAAAGCACAATTACTACAGAGGTAATAATGTGTATTTATTGAAAAACAGGAGCAAAAACAAAAAATACAAAATAAAAATTGGGTTGCCTCCCAACAAGCGCTATTGTTTAACGCCCCTAGCTAGGCATAAAACATACATCTAGGTATTGTCATCTTTGGTATGCAATCCATAAGTGGCCCTCATAATAGATTAATATGGCAACTTAATTTTCTTTCTTGGAAAGTGTTCCATGCCCTTCCTTAACAGAAATTGAAATCTAATGTTTCCTTCTTTCATATCAATAATTGCACCAATCGTTCTAAGGAAAGGTCTAGCAAGAATAATAGGACATGTAGGATTGCAATCTATGTTAAGCACAATAAAATCTACGGGAACATAATTCCTATTTGCAACAATAAGAACATCATTAATCCTTCCCATAGGTTTCTTAATAGTGGAATCCGCTAGATGCAAATTCAAAGAACAATCATCAAATTTATGGAAACCTAGCACATCCCATAAAGTTTTTGGAATAGTGGAAACACTAGCACCCAAATCACACAAAACATTGCACTCATAATCTTTAATTTTAATTTTAATAGTAGGATCCGAGTCATCATAAATCTTTCTAGGGATTGAAACTTCCAACTCAAGTTTTTCTTCAAAAGATTTCATCATAGCATCAACGATATGTTTAGTAAAAGCTTTATTTTGATTATAAGCATGAGGTGAATTAAGCATGGACTACAACAAGGAAATACAATCAATCAAAGAACAATTATCATAATTAAAGTCCTTGAAATCCAAAAGAGTGGGTTCATCGCTACTTAATGTTTTGACCTCGTCAATCCCACTTTTATCAATTATTTTCATTAAGATCTTCACCCTCCAAATTATTGGGACGCCTTCTAGCTAAAGTTGACTCATCTCCAGTCCCATCTTTATCAAGATTTATATTAGAAAACAAAGATTCAATAGGAGTCACACCAATCACTTTAAGATCTTCATCATTATTATCACAAAAACTAGAAGAACATGCTTTTTCTAGCCAATCTCTCTTAGCACGCATCCTAGCGGTTCTCTCTTTACTTTCATTGATAGAAATTTTAATAGTTTTCAGAGACTAATTAATATCCATCTTAGGTGGCATAGATCTAATCTTTAAAAGAATCAATCTCATGAGAAATTCTATCAACGTTCCTAGCCAAATCATCAATCTTAAGCAATTTTTGTTCTACCATAGCGTTAAAAATCTTTTGAGAATTAATGAAATCTTTAATATTATTCCCAAGATCATAGGGTATTTTATTATAATTTCCATAAGAATTGTTGTAGGAATTACCATAATTATTACTGGAATTACTTGGAAATGGCCTAGGGTTGAAATTACCTCTATACGCGTTATTACCAAAGTTGTTCCTACCAACAAAATTCACATCCATAGATTCATTATTATTCTTAATCAAAGTGGACAAAGACATATCATTAGGATCAATAGGAGCACTCTTACTAGCAATCAATTTCGTAAGATCATCCATCTTCCACTCAAAGTATTGATTTCGTCAATCGCATGCACTTTTTTACTAGTAGAAGATCTTTTGGTATGCCACTGAGAGTAATTTGGGATAATATTATCTAGGAGTTTAGTAGCTTCTCCTAATGTGATTTCTTTAAAAGTACCTCCTGCGGCAGAATCTAAAAGATTTCTAGATGCAAAATTCAATCCGGCATAATTTTTTTGGATGATCATCCATAAACTTAAACCATGAGTAGGGCAATTTCTTATCATCAATTTCATTCTTTCGTAAGATTGTGCAACATATTCATGATCAAGTTGCTTAAAATTCATTATATCGTTCCTAAGGGAGATGATCTTAGCGGGAGGAAAATACTTGGAAATAAAAACATCTTTACACTTGTTCCATGAATCAATACTATTTTTAGGCAAAGATGAAAACCAAGTTTTAGCATGATCTTGTAGTGAGAACGGAAATAGCTTCAATTTAACAATATCATTATCCACATCTTTTTTCTTTTGCATATCACACAACTCAACGAAAGTATTTAGATGGGATGCAGCATATTTATTAGGACTACCCGAAATTGATCTTTCATAACAAGATTCAACAGAGCGGCATTAATTTCATAAGATTCCGCACTAGTGGCGGGAGCAATCGGAGTACTAATAAAATCATTATTATTAGTGTTGGAAAAGTCACACAACTTGGTATTCTCTTGAGACATCATGACAAAGCAAGCAATCTAGCACACAAGCAAACAAAAATCAAATGAAAAGACGAGCGAAAGAAGGCGAATAAAAAGGCAAATATTTTTGTGTTTTTCTGAAAATGGTTTAGAAGTGGGGGACAAGAAAATGAGAGGAAAATGGTAAATAATGTAAGTGCAAGAGATGAGAGTTTATGATGGGTACTTGGTAGGCTTGATGTAGAACCTCCCCAGCAATGGCGCCAGATATTCTTCCTGCTACTTCTTGAGCTTGCGTTGATTTTTTCCTTGAAGAGGAAAGGGTGATGCAGCAAAGTGGAGATAAGTATTTCCCTCAGTTAAGAACCAAGGTATCAATCCAGTAGGAGGCACAAGCAAGTCTCCAATATATGAACCTGCACAAACTAACAAACACTTGCAGACAACGCGAAAAAGGGGTTGTCAATCCCTTCACGGTCACGAACAAGAGTGAGATCTAATAGACATAGGTATAAAAGATAAATAAAAGAGAAAAATAAAGTAAATATAAATAAAGTGCAGCAAGGTATTTTTGGGTTTTTTGGTTTATAGATCTGAAAATATATGATGGAAAATAGACCCGGGGGCCATAGGTTTCACTAGAGGCTTCTCTCTTGAAGAAAACATACGGTGGGTAAACAAATTACCGTTGAGCAATTGATAGAAAAGCGCATAATTATGAAGACAACTAAAGCAATGATCATGAATATAGGAATCACGTCCGTGACAAGTAGACCGAAATGATTCTGCATCTACTACTATTACTCCACACATCGATCGACTCCTGCCTGCATCTAGAGTATTAAGTTCATAAGAACAGAGCAACGCTTTAAGTAAGATGACATGATGTAGAGGGATAAACTCAAGCAATATGATATAAACCCCATCTTTTTATCCTTGATGGCAACATACAATACGTGCCTCGCTACCCCTTCTGTCACTGGGTGAGGACACCGCAAGATTGAACCCAAAACTAAGCACCTCTCCCATTGCAAGAAAAACCAATCTAGTTGGCCAAACCAAACTGATGGTTCGAAGAGAAATACAAAGATATCTTAATCATGCATAAAAGAGTTCAGAGAAGACTCAAATAATAGTCATAGATAATCTGATCATAAATCCACAATTCATTGGATATCAACAAACGCACCGCAAAAGAAGATTACATCGAATAGATCTCCAAGAACACCGAGGAGAACATTGTATTGAAGATCAAAGAGAGAGAAGAAGCCATCTAGCTACTAGCTATGGACCCATAGGTCTGTGGTAAACTACTCACACATCATCGGAAGGGCAGCAAGATTGGTGTAGAGGTCCTCCGTGATCGAATCCCCCTCTGGCGGAGTGCCGGAAAAGGCCCCAAGATGGGATCTCACAGGAACAGAGGCTTGTGGCGGTGGAAAAGTATTTTTTGTGTGCCCTCTGGTATAGGGGGAATATTTGAGAATACATAGTGGTGGAATTAGGGTTGGAAGGTCTCTGAGGGGCCCACAAGCCCTGGGGGCGCGCCCCTACGGCTTGTGGCCTCCTCGTAGGGCTTCTGGCCTCCTCTCCAAGTCTCATGGGTTTCTTCTGGTCCAAGAAAAATTACTGTAAAGTTTTATTCCGTTTGGACTCCGCTTGGTATTCCTTTTCTGTAAAAGTCAAAAACAAGGAAAAAACAGAAACTGGTACTGGGCACTAGGTTAATAAGTTAGTCACAAAAATAATATAAAATAGCATATTAATGCATATAAAACATCCAAAACAGATAATATAATAGCGTGGAACAATAAAAAATTATAGATACATTGGAGACATATCAGATAGCTATGTATTCACAACAATCATAATATTGCTCTATTTATTGATCTGTTTCAATGTGTCTACTCTATTTTCCGTTCTTATATGTTATGTTTCAGTGTGTGTGTGTATATGCTTTCCATTATGTATATGTGGATGATAACAGCTAGATACAAATTAGTATACGAACACACATAGAAAAATGGAATTCATAATATATATTAATTGTTCATTAGTTCATCACAGAATATATATAATATCATCACTTATATGTGATGATACTTTACTAACATGTACAATGCATAAAATTGAAAACAAACAATACTAAAACTAATAATCCCTCCTGGGGGCAGTATTCTGGCAGCCCCTCGCCAGCAGCTCCCTGGTGCGCAGCGTCTTCCTAGCGCGAAGGCAGTACTCCGCCTCCTCCGCCTCGCAGATTGACGTACCGATCTGCGTCTTGCTGGCGAACGAGCATGAATGATCTTGCCATTTCATTGGGCGCCCACCGGAGCTCCTCGTCGGTGGCATGCTGGAGCTTATCGGCCCACCTCCACGCAACGATGAGGCGCCTAGTGCCTTTAACCTTCCTCGCGAAGTGCCCGTCTTTGTACACCTCCTCCACACGATGATGCGCCCGCCCCCAAAGCTCCACCGCCTCCTTTTTCCAGGCAGCCTCACGGGCTTCACAGGCCGCCTGGAACCTGGCTTCCTCCTACGCCATCTCCTTCTTGAACGCCACTTGCCTAGCTTTCTTAGCCGGTGGCAGCGATTTCCACAGAGAAAGATTGTATTGGCCCCAACCACTCCAAAGTTGGGGGGTCTGGCACAACCTCGTTCGGCGGCCCATAGGGGTCCTCCTCGTCGCTGCTCTCCGACTGAACGACCTCGGGGGGCGGCGCCTCCTCGTCGACGCGTGGGTAGATCGGCAGCACCATGGCAGAGATTTGTGAGAGAGAGATAGGTCGAGCGAGGGGAGGATGTAGATGAGAATGCAGGCGGGATGATGTGAGCAAGGTAGTATTTATTGGCGGCCAGAATCTAGATCGACGGGAATAATACACACGCCGGCCGTCGAAATTTACGAGTACTGTAGTTGGAATTGCACACAATTCCCGCAGCATAAGCCGTGTGTGAACTTAATAGCTGACGGTTTCCAATACAGAACCACATCTGATTAATAACCCACGCCACTCACCTTCCAAACCTCGAGGCGCGAAATAGAGTGCCAATCATGTGGGGCCCGGTGATGCGTCTTGAACTACGTTGGTATTTCCCCAAAGAGGAAGGGATGACGCAGCACAGCTACGGTAGGTATTTCCCTCAGTGATGAGACCAAGGTTATCGAACCAGTAGGAGAACCACGCAACACTACGTGAACGGCACTTGCACACAAAGAACAAATACTTGCAACCCGACGTAAAAGCGGGGTTGTCAATCCCTCCCGGGTAAAGAGATAGATAAATTTGTAGTAGATCGGATAATTAGATCTCGCGGGAACGCGAGATAAAATAAATAAAAATAAATTGGAGCAAGATATTTTTGGGTTTTTGGATTAATAGATCTGAAAATAAAATATGCAAATAAATAAAAAGGCAAATAGGAATATAGATCTGAAAGTATATGATGGAAAAATAGACCCGGGGGCCGTAGATTTCACTAGTGGCTTCTCTCGAGAAAAATAGCATATGGTGGGTAAACAAATTACTGTTGGGCAATTGATAGAACTTCAAATAATTATGATGATATCCAGGCAATGATCATTATATAGGCATCACGTCCAAGATTAGTAGACCGACTCCTGCCTGCATCTACTACTATTACTCCACACATCGACCGCTATCCAGCATGCATCTAGTGTATTAAGTTCATGGAGAAATGGAGTAATGCAATAAGAGCGATGACATGATGTAGACAAGATCTATTCATGTAGGAATAGACCCCATCTTGTTATCCTTAATAGCAATGATACATACGTGTCATTTCCCCTTCTATCACTGGGATTGAGCACCATAAGATCGAACCCATCACAAAGCACCTCATCCCATGGCAAGAAAAATCTATCTAGTCAGCCTAACTAAACCAAAGATTCGAAGAAGAAATACGAGGCTATAAGTAATCATGCATATAAGAGATCAAAAGACTCAAATAACTTTCATGGATAAAAACATAGATCTGATCATAAGCTCAAAGTTCATCGGATCCCAACAAACACACCGCAAAAAGAGTTACAACAAATAGATCTCCAAGAGACCATCATATTGAGAATCAAAAGAGAGAGAGGAAGCAATCTAGCTACTAACTACGGACTCATAGGTCTACAATGAACTACTCATGCATCATCGGAGAGGCACCAATGAGGATGATGAACCCCTCCGTGATGGTATCTACATTGGATCTATGGTTTCTGGAACTTGCGGTGGTTGGAATTGTTTTTTGTCGACTCCCCTAGGGTTTCTGGAACATTGGGGTATTTATAGAGCAAAGAGGCGGTGCGGGAGGCCATCGAGGTGGGCACAACCCACCAGGGCGCGCCTGGGCCCCCAGGCGCGCCCAGGTGGGTTGTGCCCCCCTCGGGGCACCCCTCTGGTACTTCCTTGGCCCAACTTGTGTCTTCTGGTCCAGAAAAAATCACCAAAAAGTTTCGTTGCATTTGGATTCCGTTTGGTATTGATTTTCTGCGAAGTAAAAAAGAAGCAAAAAACAGCAACTGGCACTGGGCACTATGTCAATAGGTTAGTCCCAAAAAATGATATAAAGTTGCTATAAAATGATTGTAAAACATCCAAGATTGATAATATAACAGCATGGAACAATCAAAAATTATAGATACGTTGGAGATGTATCAGCATCCCCAAGCTTAATTCCTGCTCGTCCTCGAGTAGGTAAATGATAAAAACAGAATTTTTGATGTGGAATGCTGCCTAACATGTTCATCACGTAATCTTTTCTTTGTAGCATGGACATTTGGACTTTTATATGATTCAAAGCAATAGTCTAGTTTTGACATGAAGATTTCAATACTCAAGCATATCAACAAGCAACCATATCATTCAAAATATCGACACTAAAGCAAGTTATCCCTAGCCCATTATGCTCAATCATTGATCCATTCATGAAACACACTCGCATATTAGCTACACCCAATGCTCAAGTACGATCATAGTGCCCCTTAGTTATTGCTTTATAATAGAAGATGGAGACTCAAAAATAAAAATTGCATAAAGTAAATAGAAAGGCCCTTCGCAGAGGGAAGTAGGGATTTGTAGAGGTGCGAGAGCTCAAAGCGAAAAAGATAGACATAAAAACATTTTGGGTGGCATGCCTTTCCTGTCAACGAAAACGATCGAGTAGTTCCCAATACTTTCCATGCTAGATATATCATAGGCGGTTCCCAAACAGAAAATAAAGTTTATTCCTTTTTCCACCATACTTTCACATTCCACGGCTAACCGAATCCCCGGGTGCCGTCCATACCAACACTTTCCAAGGAATTTATTATTTGACAACATAAAGTAAGTTCATTTTTCATTTTGGGACTACGCATCCCTAATACCTTTGTCGTATTCTCGTGCAATGACAAGTGAATAAACACTCATCTTGAGAATAACACATCTAGCATGGAAAAATATCAGCCACCCCCTATCGTTCCATAAGCGGTACGAGCACACAAAAGAGAAATTTATTTTGAAAATTAGAGATGGCACATACAAATTTGCTTAGAATGGCACGAAAATACCGCATATAGGTAGGTATAGTGGACTCATATGGCAAAACTGGTTTAAGGATTTTGGATGCACAAGTAGTGATCATACTTAGTGCAAATGAAGGCTAGCAAAAGATTGAGAAGCATCCAACCAAGAAACGAAAAATCTCATAAGCGAGCATTAAGCATAACTAACACCGAATAATGCACCACAAGTAGGATATAATTTCATTGCATAACTATTGACTTTCGTGCTTGCATAGGGAATCACAAACCTTAACACCAATATTCTTACTAAACCATAATTACTCACCAACATGACTCACATATTATATCATCATATCGCAAAACTATTACAAGGAATCAAGTTTATTTTGTCCAATGATCTTCTTGAAAGTTTTTATTATATCCCTCTTGAATATCTATCACTTTGGGACTAGTTTAATGTGTTGCTTTTGATAGCTCAAACAAATCTAAGTGAAGAACATGAGCATAAAATTTTTCTTCTCCCAAAATAATATAAGTGAAGCATGAGAGAATTTCTTCAAAATTACTACTCTCAAATAAATCTAAGTGAATCATGAGAGCATTTCTTCAAAAATATTAAAGCACACCGGGCTCAAAAAGATATAAGTGAAGCACTAGAGGAATTCCATAGCTCATAAAGATTTAAGTGAAGCATAGAGAGCAATTCTAACAAATCATAGCATAATTTTGGCTCTCTCAAATAGGTGTGTCCAGCAAGGATACTTGACTAAGAATAAAAAGTAAAACAAGCAAATACTCAAATCATACAAGACGCTCCAAGCAAAACTCATGATATGTGATGAATAAAAATATAGCTCCAAGTAAAATACCGATGGTCGTTAGAAGAAAGAGGGGATGCCACTCGGGCATCCCCAAGCTTAGTTGCTCGCTTCTCTTATAGATAATAGCTTGGTATGCCATGGGCATCCCGAAGGTTAGGCTCTTCTTACTCCTTATTCCTTCATCCATCGTGATCTCACCCAAAACTTGAAAACTTCAATCACACAGAACTCAACAAAACCTTTGTGAGATCCGTTAGTATAAGAAAACTAATATTTACTTTAAGTACTTTAGAAAACCCATTCAAATTTTGTTATTGCATTATATCTACTGTATTCTAACTTTACCATGGCTTATAACCTCCAATAAAAACCATAGATTCATCAAAATAAGCACACAATGCAAAGAAAAGAGAATCTGTTAAAAACAGAACAGTCTGCAAAGATACGAATTGTTCTCATACTTCTGTAACTCCAAAATATTTGAAAAATCATGACAACGTAGGAAATTTGTATATCAATCTTTTGCAAAAAAAAATCAGAATTTTTCGTCGCTTCTGTGAATTTTTAAAATTATTTTACTAGACGCAAAAGTTTCTGTTTTCCAACAAGATCAAATCAACTATCACCCAACATGATCCCAAAGGCTTTGCTTGGCACTAACACTAATTAAAACATAAAAAACACAATCATAACAGTAGCATAATTGTGCAAACACTCAAGAACAGAAAGAAAAAGACAAAAATAATTTTTATTCATTGGGTTGCCTCCCAAAAAGCGCTATCGTTTTATCCCCTAGCTAGGCATAATGCAAAGATCTAAGTGTTGCCATCCTTATTTCTAGATCTGTAAGATGCCCTCATGATTGATTCATATGGTGGCTTAATTCTTGTTCTAGGGAAGTGTTCCATACCCTTTCTCAAAGGAAATTGGAATTTGATGTTCCCTTCTTTCATATCAATCACGGCACCTATAGTGTGTAAAAACGGTCTACCAAGAATAATTGGGCAAGACGGATTGCAATCAATATCAAGAACAATAAATTCTATGGGCACATAATTCCTATTTGCAAGGATAAGAACATCATTAATTCTTCCCATAGGCTTTTTAATAGTAGAATCCGCCAAGTGCAAATTTAAAGAACATTCTTCAATATCGGTAAGACCAAGCACATCACATAAGGATTTCGGAATTGTAGAAACACTAGCACCCAAGTCACATAAAGCAAAACACTCATAATTTTTAATCTTGACTTTGATAGTAGGTTCCCATTCATCATGTAATTTTCTAGGAACTGAAATCTCTAATTCCAACTTTTCTTCCAAAGCTTTCATCATAGCATCAACGATATGTTTAGTAAAAGCTTTATTTTGTTCATAAGCTTGGGGTGAATTTATCATGGATTGCAACAAAGAAATACAATCAATCAAAGAGCAATTATCATAATTAAAGTATTTGTAATCCAAAAGAGTGGGCACATCACTAGTTAAAGTTTTGACCTCTCCAAACCCACTTTTATCAATTTTCTCAACAAGATTTTCACCCTCCAAATTATCGGGATGCCTTCTAACTAAAGTTGACTCTTCTTCAATCCCTTTATCATCAATCTTAATTTTACTAAACAAGGAATCAATAGAAGAAACACCAATCACTTTAAGATCTTCATCATTTTTATGAAAGCAATCGCTAGAAACCGCTTTTTCTAAAAATTCTCTTTTAGCTCTAAGCATAGCGGTTCTTTTCTTACTTTCATCCATAGAAACATATAAAGCTTTAATTGATTCCTCAACCTTAGGCACAAAAATTTTCATCTTGAGATTTTCTACATCATGAGATATTCTATCAATTCTTCTAGACATATCATCAATTTTACTCAACTTTTCTTCTGTCATAGTATTAAAATTCTTTTGAGCATTGATAAATTCTTTAATATTATTCTTAAGATCAGAGGTGTTCCTATTATTATTATAAGAAAGATTACCATAGGAATTACCATAATTATTAGAGGAATTCCCGGAAAAGGTCTAGGATTAAAATTACCTCTATAAGCATTGTTATTAAAATTGTTTCGCGAGACAAAATTCACGCCTACGGCATCACTATTTTGCTCAATCAAAGTAGAAAAAGGCACATAATTAAGAACAATAGGAGCATTTTTATCGGAAACCAACTTCATAAGAGCATCAGCTTTTTCACTCAAAGAATTTATTTCTTCTACCGAATTGACCTTTTTACTAGTAGGAGCTCTTTCGGTATGCCATTGTGAATAATTTGCCATAATATTATCAAGCAATTTAGTAGCTTCACCCAAAGTAATCTCCATAAAAGTACCACCTGTGGAGGAATCTAAAAGATTTCTAGAAACAAAATTCAATCCCGCATAAAATTTTTGTATGATCATCCAAAGATTTAAACCATGAGTAGGACAATTTCTTAGCATCAATTTCATTCTTTCCCAAGATTGCGCAACATGTTCATGCTCAAGTTGCTTAAAATTCATGATTTGCGTCCTAAGGGAAATAATTTTCGTTGGAGGAAAATACTTAGTAATAAAAGCATCTTTGCACTTATCCTAAGAATTGATACTATTGCGAGGCAAAGAAGAAAACCAAATTTTTGCATGATCTCGCAAAGAAAACGGGAATAATTTCAACTTCACAATATCATTGTCCACATCTTTTTTCTTTTGCATATTGCATAATTCCATGAATGTGTTAAGATGGGACGCGGCATCCTCAATAGGAGTACCGGAAAATTGATCTTTCATAACAAAATTTAGCAAAGCGGCATTAATATCACAAGACTCCGCACTAGTGGTGGGAGGAGCAATCGGAGTGCTAATAAAATTATTGTTGTTGGTGTTAGAGAAATCACACAACTTGGTGTTCTCTTGAGTCATCGTGACTACGCAACAAGATTGCACTCAAAAACAGATCTGACGAAAAAACGGCGAACGGAAAAGAGGGCGAATAAAATGGCAAATTTTTATGAAGTGGGGGAGATGAAAACGAGAGGCAAATGGCAAATAATGTAAATTGCAAGGAGATGAGATTTGTGATTAGGAACCTGGTAGATGTTGATGATGTCTCCCCGGCAACGACGCCAGAAATTCCTTTTGATGCGGCTCGAACTACGTCGGTATTTCCCCAAAGAGGAAGGGATGATGCAGCACAACTACGGTAGGTATTTTTCTCAGTGATGAGACCAAGGTTATCGAACCAGTAGGAGAACCACGCAACACTACATGAACGACACCTGCACACAAAGAACAAATACTTGCAACCCGACGTAAAAGAGGGGTTGTCAATCCCTCCCGGGTAAAGAGATAGATAAATTTGTAGTAGATCGGATAAATAGATCTCGTGGGAACGCGAGATAAAATAAATAACAATAAATTGCAGCAAGATATTTTTGGGTTTTTGGATTAATAAATATGAAAATAAAATATGCAAATAAATAAAAAGGCAAATAGCAATATAGATCTGAAAGTATATGATGGAAAAATAGACCCGGGGGCCGTAGATTTCACTAGTGGCTTCTCTCGAGAAAAATAGCATACGGTGGGTAAACAAATTACTGTTGGGCAATTGATAGAACTTCAAATAATTATGATGATATCCAGGCAATGATCATTATATAGGCATCACGTCCAAGATTAGTAGACCGACTCCTGCCTGCATCTACTACTATTACTCCACACATCGACCGCTATCCAGCATGCATCTAGTGTATTAAGTTCATGGAGAAACGGAGTAATGCAATAAGAATGATGACATGATGTAGACAAGATCTATTCATGTAGGAATAGACCCCATCTTGCTATCCTTAATAGCAACGATACATACGTGTCATTTCCCCTTCTGTCACTAGGATTGAGCACCGTAAGATCGAACCCATCACAAAGCACCTCTTCCCATGGCAAGAAAAATTGATCTAGTCGGCCTAACTAAACCAAAGATTCGAAGAAGAAATATGAGGCAATAAGTAATCATGCATATAAGAGATCAAAAGACTAAAATAACTTTCATGGATAAAAACATAGATCTGATCATAAACTCAAAGTTCATCGGATCCCAACAAACACACCGCAAAAAGAGTTACATCAAATAGATCTCAAAGAGACCATTGTATTGAGAATCAAAAGAGAGAGAGGAAGCCATCTAGCTACTAACTACGGACCCGTAGGTCTACAATGAACTACTCACGCATCATCGGAGAGGCACCAATGAGGATGATGAACCCCTCCGTGATGGTGTCTAGATTGGATCTGTGGTTTCTGGAACTTGCGGCGGCTGGAATTGGTTTTCGTCAACTCCCCTAGGGTTTCTGGAATATTGGGGTATTTATAGAGCAAAGAGGCAGTGCGGGAGGCCACCGAGGTGGGCACAATCCACCAAGGCGCGCCTGGGCCCCCAGGCGCGCCCAGGTGGGTTGTGCCCCCCTCGGGGCACCCCTCTAGTACTTCCTTGGCCCAACTTGTGTCTTCTGGTCTAGAAAAAATCACCAAAAAGTTTCGCTGCGTTTGGACTCCGTTTGGTATTGATTTTCTGCGAAGTAAAAAACAAGCAAAAAACAGCAACCGGCACTGGGCACTATGTCAATAGGTTAGTCCCAAAAAATGATATAAAGTTGCTATAAAATGATTGTAAAACATCCAAGATTGATAATATAACAGCATGGAACAATAAAAAATTATAGATACATTGGAGACTTATCACCCGGTTGTCTTGGCAGATATTTACATTTTCTTTCCTCATATAAGGGACGAATGCTTATTTTGTGTTACCATGGCACTCCATGAATGTGTCCAAGCCGTGACACCAATATGTTTGAAAATTCCTTCCAATTTACTGCACATGGAATTAACTCGCACACAACAAGTACACAAATATGATTTTTCAAACTGTTATGGTTAGCTGTTGCACGTACATGTAGTTCAAATTTGAATTACGATCATTAAGTGGCGAGAAATCACTTAAATGTCTTAAAAAGGTCAAATGACCCCTGAAATTTTCCAAATTTTGACATGACTATTTTATTAGTGCACGTTAACTGTAGAAAATTTTGGAAGGCCATAAGAGGGAGCTATCGTCGGTTCGTCATCAAACATGCATAGTTCCCTCTCGGAACCACGAGCATTCTAGTGAGTTACTCCGGTTTGTGCGGGCTGTGTGTCCAAACTTTTGTCAAACAGGCCAATTTTTTACCACAACATCTTGGTGGCATGCCATTACGTCAAGCAAGGTTTCATGTATTTCTGATCATTTTTGAATTTTTTTGGCATTTAAATGCCATGGCATTCACTCCATGCTTTGTGTCCAAGCCGTGAAACCAATATGTTTGAAAATTCCTTCCTATTTACTGCACATTTAATTAACTTAGACACAAGTACACAAATATGATTTTTCAAACCGTTATGGTTAGCTGTTGGATGTACATGTAGTTCAAATTTGAATTATGATCATTAAATGGCTAGAAAATCACTTAAATGTCCTAAAAGGGTCAAATGACCCCTAGAATTTTCCAAATTTTGACATGACAGTTGTATCAGTGCACGTTAACTGTAGAAAAATTTGGAAGGCCATAAGAGGAAGCTATCGCCGGTTCATCATCAAACATGCATTGTGCCCTCTCGGAACCACGACCCTTCTAGTGAGTTGTTTTGGTTTGTGAGGGGTGTGTGTCCAAACTTTCGTCAAACATGCCAATTTTTTTACCACACCATCTTGGTGCCATGCCATTACGTCAAGCAAGGTTTTGAAGGAAATATGCCATAGAGGCAATAATAAAGTTGTTATTTTATATTTCCTTATATCATGATAAATGTTTATTATTCATGCTAGAATTGTATTAACCGGAAACTTGATACATGTGTGGATACATAGACAAAACACCGTGTCCCTAGTAAGCCTCTACTAGACTAGCTCGTTAATCAAAGATGGTTAAGTTTCCTAACCATAGACATGTGTTGTCATTTGATGAACGGGATCACATCATAGGAGAATGATGTGATGGAGAAGACCTATCCGTTAGCTTAGCATATTGATCGTTCAGTTTTATTGCTATTGCATTCTTCATGTCAAATACATATTCCTTCGACTATGAGATTATGCAACTCCCGGATACCGGAGGAATGCCTTGTGTGCTATCAAACGTCACAACATAACTGGGTGATTATAAAGATGCTCTACAGGTATCTCCGAAGGTGTTTGTTGGTTTGGCATAGATCGAGATTAGGATTTGTCACTCCGAGTATTGGAGAGGTATCTCTGGGCCCTCTCGGTAATGCACATCATAAGAAGCCTTGCAAGCAAAGTGACTAATGAGTTAGTTGCGGGATGATGTATTATCGAACAAGTAAAGAGACTTGCCGGTAATGAGATTGAACTAGGTATGAAGATACCGACGATCGAATCTCGGGCAAGTAACATACCGATGACGAAGGGAATACCGTATGTTGTCATAACAGTTCGACCGATAAAGATCTTCGTAGAATATGTAGGAGCCAATATGAGCATCCAGGTTCCGCTATTGGTTATTGACCGGAGAGGTGTCTCGGTCATGTCTACATAGTTCTCGAACCCGTAGGGTCCGCACGCTTAACGTTCGATGATGATTTTGTATTAAATGAGTTATGTGATTTGGTGACCGAATGTTGTTCGGAGTCCCGGATGAGATCCCGGACGTCACGAGGAGTCTCGGAATGGTCGAGAGGTAAAGATTTATATATGGGAAGTCATATTTTGGGTTCCGGAAAAAGGTGCAGTTTTTTCGGTATTGTACAGGGAAGCTTTCAGAAGGTTCCGGAGGATTCCAGAGGGGTCCGAAAGTCCACAAGTGGGTCCACCATGTCCCAAGGGCTGGAATGGGCTAAGGGGAGGCGCCCTGGCCTTATTGGGCCAGGCGCACCAAGTCCTCAAAAGCCCACGCAGCTAGGGAAGGAAAAAAGGAGAGTCCTAATAGGAATAGGATTGGACTTTGGAGTCCAAGTCCACGTGGTACTGTTCACATGGTACTGTTCATGTGGCACTATTCCTTCTACTCCAAGTCCCTACACATATATAAATAGAGGAGAGGGGGCGCCCCAAACAACACACAACATCAATTGTTAGCCGTGTGCGGCGCCCCCCTCCATAGTTTACGCCTCCGGTCATATCTTCGTAGTGCTAAGGCGAAGCCCTGCGCGGATCACTTCACCATCACCGTCACCACGCCGTCGTGCTGACAGAACTCATCTACTTCCTTGACACCTTGCTGGATCAAGAGGACGAGGGACATCATCGAGCTGAACGTGTGCAGAACTCGGAGGTGCCGTACATTCGGTACTTGATCGGTCGGAGCTAGAAGAAGTTCGACTACATCAACTGCGTTGTCAAACGCTTCCGCTTTCGGTCTACAATGGTATGTAGAGACACTCTCCCCCCTCGTTGCTATGCATCTCCTAGATAGATCTTGCGTGAGCGTAGGAATTTTTTTGAAATTGCATACTACGTTTCCCAACAATGGCATCCGAGCCAGGTCTATGCGTAGATGATATGCACGAGTAGAACACAAAGAGTTGTGGGCGGTGATCATCATAATGCTTACCACCAATGTCTTTTTTGATTTGGCGGTATTGTTGGATGAAGCGGCCCGGACCAACCTTACATGACCACGTTCATGAGACCGGTTCCACCGATAGACATGCAACTAGTTTTGCATAAAGGTGGCTGGCGGGTGTCTGTTTCTCCTACTTTAGTTGAATTGAATTTGACTGCGGCCGGTCCTTGTTGAAGGTTAAAATAGCAAACTTGATAAATCACTATTGTGGTTTTGATGCGTAGGTAAGAACGGTTCTTGCTAGAAGCCCGTAGCAGCCACGTAAAACTTGCAACAACAAAGTAGAGGACGTCTAACTTGTTTTTGCAGGGCATGTTGTGATGTGATATGGTCAAGACATGATGTGATATAAGTTGTTGTATGAGATGATCATGTTTTGTAAAGTTATCGGCAACTGGCAGGAGCCTTATGGTTGTTGCTTTATTGTATGAAATGCAAACACCATGTAATTGCTTTACTTTATCACTATGCGTTAGCAATAGTTGTAGAAGCAATAGTTGCGAGATGACCACGACGCAACAATGGAGATCAAGGTGTCAAGCCGGTGACGATGGAGATCATGACGATGCTTTGGAGATGGAGATCAAAAGCACAAGATGATGATGGCCATATCATGTCACATATTCTGATTGCATGTGATGTTTATCTTTATGCATCTTATTTTGCTTAGTACGGCGGTAACATTATAAGATGATCCCTTCACTAAATTTCAAGGTATAAGTGTTCTTCCTGAGTATGCACCGTTGTGACAGTTCGTTGTGTTGAGACACCACATGATGATCGGGTGTGATAGACTCTACGTTCAAATACAACGAGTGCAAGACAGTTTTGCACATGCGGAATACTCAGGTTAAACTTGACGAGCCTAGCATGTACAGACATGGCCTCGGAACACTGGAGACCGAAAGGTCGAACGTGAATCATATAGTAGATATGATCAACATAGAGATGTTCACCATTGATGACTACTCCATCTCACGTGATGACCGGACATGGTTTAGTTTATTTGGATCACGTATCATTTAGATGACTTGAGGGATGTCTATCTAAGTGGGAGTTCATAAGTAATTTGATTAATTGAACTTAATTTATCATGAACCTAGTCCTGATAGTATTTGCATATCTATGTTGTAGATCAATAGCTCGCGTATAGCTCCCCTGTTTTATTTTGATATGTTCCTAGAGAAAACTAAGTTGAAAGATGATAGTAGCAATGATGCGGACTGGTTCCGTGATCTGAGGATTATCCTCATTGTTGCACAAAAGAATTATGTCCTTGATGCACCGCTAGGTGACAGACCTATTGCAAGAGCAGATGCAAATGTTATGAACATTTAGCAAGCTCGATATGATGACTACTTGATAGCTTAGTGCGCCATGCTTTACGGCTTAGAACCGGGACTTCAAAAACATTTTGAACGCCACAGAGCATATGAGATGTTCCAAGAGCTGAAATTGGTATTTCAGACTCATGCCCATGTCGAGAGGTATGAGACCTCTGACAAGTACTTTGCCTACAAGATGGAGGAGAATAGCTCAACCAATGAGCATGTGCTCAGAATGTCTGGGTACTACAATCGCATGAATCAAGTGGGAGTTAATCTTCCAGATAAGATAGTGATTGACAAAGTTCTCTAGTCACTATCACCAAGCTACTAGAACTTTGTGATGAACTATAATATACGAGGGATGAAAAAGTGATTCCCGAGCTCTTCGCGATGCTGAAATCAACGATGGTAGAAATCAAGAAAGAGCATCAAGTGTTGATGGTTAACAAGACCACTAGTTTCAAGAAAAAGGGCAAGGGAAAGAAAGGGAACTTCAAGAAGAATGGCAAGCAAGTTGCCACTCCTATGAAGAAGCCCAAAGCTAGACCCAAGCCTGAAACTGAGTGCTTCTACTGCAAAGGAAATGGTCACTGGAAGCGGAACTACCCCAAATACTTGGCGGATAAGAAGGATGGCAAAGTGAAGAAAGGTATATTTGATATACATGTTATTGATGTGTAATTTACTAGTGTTCATAGTAGCCCCTGGGTATTTGCTACCGGTTCAGTTGCTAAGATTAGTAACTCGAAACAGGAGTTGCAAAATGAACAGAGACTAGTTAAGGACAAGGTGACGATGTGTGTTGGAAGTGATTCCAAGGTTGATAAGATCACCATCGCACACTCCCTCTACCTTCGAGATTAGTGTTGGACCAAAATAAATGTTATTTTGTGTTTGCGTTGAGCATGAATATGATTGGATCATGTTTATTGCGATACGGTTATTCATTTAAGTCAGAGAATAATTGTTGTTCTGTTTACATGAGTAAAACCATCTATGGTCATACACCCAATGTAAATGGTTTATTGAATCTCGATCGTAGTGATACAGATATTCATAATATTGATGCCAAAAGATGCAAAGTTGATAATGATAGTGCAACATATTTGTGGCACTGTTGTTTAGGTCATATTGGTGTAAAGCGCATGAAGAAACTCCATGCAGATGGGCTTTTGGAATCATTTGATACTTGTGAACCATGCCTCATGGGCAAGATGACTAAAACTCCGTTCTCCGGAACAATGGAGCGAGCTAATGACTTATTGGAAATAATACATACCGATGTATGCGGTCCGATGAGTGTTGAAGCACGCGGCGGGTATCGTTATTTTCCGACCTTCACATATGATTTAAGCAGATATGGGTATATCTACTTAATGAAACACAAGTCTGAAACATTTGAAAAGTTCAAAGAATTTCAGAGTGAAGTGGAGAATCATCGCAATAAGAAAATAAAATTTCTATGATCTGATCGCGGAGGCAAATATTTGAGTTACGAGTTTGGCCTTCATTTAAACAAAGTGGAATAGTTTCACAACTCACGCCACCTGGAACACCACAGCATAATGGTGTGTCCGAACGTCGTAACCGTACTTTATTAGATATGGTGCGATCTATGATGTCTCTTACCGATTTACCACTATCGTTTTGGGGTTATGCATTAGAGACAGCTGCATTCATGTTAAATAGGGCACCATCTAAATCCGTTGAGACGACACCGTATGAACTGTGGTTTGGCAAGAAACCTAAGTTGTCGTTTCTTAAAGTTTGGAGTTGCGATGCTTATGTGAAAAAGCTTCAGCCTGATAAGCTCGAACCCAAATAGGAGAAGTGCGTCTTCATAGGATACCCAAAAGAAACTGTTGGGTACACCTTCTACCATAGATCCGAAGGCAAGATCTTTGTTGCTAAGAATGGATCCTTTCTAGAGAAGGAGTTTCTCTCGAAAGAAGTGAGTGGGAGGAAAGTAGAACTTGATGAGGTAATTGTACCTTCTCTCGAATTGGAAAGTAGCTCATCACAGAAAACCGCTCCCGTGATGCCTACACCAACTAGAGAGGAAACTATTGATAATGATCATGAAACTTCAGATCAAGTTACTACCGAACCTCGTAGGTCAAACAGAGCACGTTCCGCACCAGAGTGGTACGGTAATCCTGTTCTGGAAGTCATGTTACTAGACCATGACGAACCTACGAACTATGAAGAAGCTATGATGAGCCCAGATTCCGATAAATGGCTTGAGGCCATGAAATCTGAGATAGGATCCATGTATGAGAACAAAGTGTGGACTTTGGTGGACTTGCCCGATGATCGGCGAGCCATAGAGAATAAATTGATCTTCAAGAATAAGACTGACGATGATGGTAATGTTACTGTCTACAAAGCTCGACTTGTCGCAAAAGGTTTTCGACAAGTTCAAGGAGTTGACTACGATGAGACTTTCTCACCCGTAGCGATGCTTAAGTCCGTCCGAATCATGTTAGCAATTGCCGCATTTTATGATTATGAAATCTGGCAAATGGACGTAAAAACTGCATTCCTTAATGGATTTCTCAAAGAAGAGTTGTATATGATGCAACCAGAAGGTTTTGTCGATCCTAAAGGTGCTAACAAACTGTGCAAGCTCCAGTGATCCATCTATGGACTGGTGCAAGCATCTCGGAGTTGTAATATACGCTTTGATGAGGTGATCAAAGCATATGGTTTTATACAGACTTTTGAAGAAGCCTGTATTTACAAGAAAGTGACTGGGAGCTCTGTGGCATTTCTAATATTATATGTGGATGACATATTGTTGATTGGAAATGATGTAGAATTTCTGGATAGCATAAAAGGATATTTGAATAAGAGTTTTTCAATGAAAGACCTCGGTGAAGCTGCTTATATATTGGGCATCAAGATCTATAGAGATAGATCAAGACGCTTGATAGGACTTTCACAAAACAGATACCTTGATAAAGTTTTGAAGAAGTTCAAAATGGATCAGTTAAAGAAAGGGTTCTTGCCTGTGTTACAAGGTGTGAAGTTGAGTAAGACTCAAAACCCGACCATGGCAGAAGATAGAGACAAAATGAAAGTCATTCCCTATGCCTCAGCCATAGGTTCTATAAAGTATGCCATGCAGTATACCAGACCTATTGTGTACCTTACCATGAGTTTGGCAAGGAGGTACAATAGTGATCCAGGAGTAGATCACTGGACAGTGGTCAAAATTATCCTTAGTTACCTAAGAGGACTAAGGAAATGTTTCTTGATTATGGAGGTGATAAAGAGTTCATCGTAAAGAGTTACGTCGATGCAAGCTTTGACACTGATCTAGATGACTCTAAGTCTGAATCTAGATATGTATTGAACGTGGGAGCAATTAGCTAGAGTAGCTCCATGCAGAGCATTGTAGACATAGAAATTTGCAAATTACATACGGATCTGAATATGGCAGAACCGTTGACTAAACCTCTCTCACAAGCAAAACTTGATCATACCTTAATACTCTTTGGTGTTAATCACATGGTGATGTGAACTAGATTATTGACTCTAGTAAACCCTTTGGGTGCTGATCACATGGCGATGTGAACTATTGGTGTTAATCACATGGCGATGTGAACTAGATTATTGACTCTAGTGCAAGTGGGAGACTGAAGGAAATATGCCCTAGAGGCAATAATAAAGTTGTTATTTTATATTTCCTTGTATCATGATAAATGTTTATTATTCATGCTAGAATTGTATTAACCGGAAACTTGATACATGTGTGGATACATAGACAAAACACCGTGTCCCTAGTAAGCCTCTACTAGACTAGCTCGTTAATCAAAGATGGTTAAGTTTCCTAACCATAGACATGTGTTGTCATTTGATGAACGGGATCACATCATAGGAGAATGATGTGATGGACAAGACCCATCCGTTAGCTTAGCATATTGATCGTTCAGTTTTATTGCTATTGCTTTCTTCATGTCAAATACATATTCCTTCGACTATGAGATTATGCAACTCCCGGATACCGGAGGAATGCCTTGTGTGCTATCAAACATCATAACGTAACTGGGTGATTATAAAGATGCTCTACAGGTATCTCCGAAGGTGTTTGTTGGGTTGGCATAGATCGAGATTAGGATTTGTCACTCCGAGTATTGGAGAGGTATCTCTGGGCCCTCTCGGTAATGCACATCATAAGAAGCCTTGCAAGCAAAGTGACTAATGAGTTAGTTGCGGGATGATGTATTACAGAACAAGTAAAGAGACTTGCCGGTAACGAGATTGAACTAGGTATGAAGATACCGACGATCGAATCTCGGGCAAGTAACATACCGATGACAAAGGGAATAACGTATGTTGTCATAACGGTTCGACCGATAAAGATCTTCGTAGAATATGTAGGATCCAATATGAGCATCCAAGTTCCACTATTGGTTATTGACCGGAGAGGTGTCTCGGTCATGTCTACATAGTTCTCGAACCCGTAGGGTCCGCATGCTTAACGTTCGATGACGATTTTGTATTATATGAGTTATGTGATTTGGTGACCGAATGTTGTTCGGAGTCCCGAATGAGATCCCGGACGTCACGAGGAGTCTCGGAATGGTCGAGAGGTAAATATTTATATATGGGAAGTCATATTTTGGGTTCCGGAAAAAGGTGCAGTTTTTTCGGTATTGTACCAGGAAGCTTCCAGAAGGTTCCGGAGGATTCCGGAGGGGTCCGGAAGTCCACAAGTGGGTCCACCATGTCCCAATGTAGCGACCCGACCCGAATGGATCGAATCTCTGTGTTCAAGTGTCATCCCTGGATCGGTAATGCTGACACACACAGTACTTGAGGGATTTATAACAGAGTAGCAATCACACACTTATTACATCGAATGTCTCAAAAAAGAACTGATTACAATAAATATGGCTTAAGGCCATCTAAATAAGATAACAGCGGAAGGCTTGGAAGATAAGGTGAGTCCATCAACTCCAACGGCATAGCTGAGTGCACGACAACGACCTAGCACACCCTACTCTTCGTCTGAAAAGTCTGCAACATGATACGTTGCAGCCCGAAACGGGTCAGCACATGGAATATGCTGGCAATATAACACAGTAGAGCAATGAACAGAATAAATGCTAATACTACATGCATATTTGGCTGGTGGAAAAGCTCTAGGGTTATACTGTTTTGCGAAAAGCCAATTTTTCCCTACAACAAAGGAATATATTTTATTTAACTATCATGGTGGTTGTTGAACATTGAGAAGGTAAAACCCCCTCTCAATCCCAATTAAAAGAAATCATTAATCCCAACAAATTAATTTAGAGTGATGGGATTCAATATGATAATCCAAGAACCAGATACTCAAGATGTCCATAACCGGGGACACGGCTAATCATGATTAGTTTGTACACTCTGTAGAGGTTTGTGCACTTTTCCCCACAAGACTCGATCTCCTCCATTGGATTTCTCGCACTACATGGTGTTTGAGAAACGGATGACCGAGACACAGTCTTTCAGAAACATTTACTCTTTACTCTGGGTAGACAGTTACACCTACTTTCCCCTACATCTGCTAGCCTACCACTGAAAGAGGTCATGTAACATACTCAACTATGCTAGAGCCCATAATAGCTTGTGGCTGCACACGGAAGTTTCTAGCATGAATAATCTTATGATCCCTTTGAGCCTGGGTGGCGGACCGTAGGAGGATCACACGGTATATCCCCGAGATCTCCTAGGACAACACTGGTATATCCCCAGGTGCCCAAACAAGCAATCCACCCAGATGTGTATTAAAGTTGCCACCTTAAGTTGAACCATTAAAAAATCTCACATCTGCCATGGATACACTCAAAACCCAATCCACGTCTACGAGCATAGCATGGCAACATAAGCATAGCGTAGAAGTAACTCCCAAGGGTTTGTTATAAAAAAAGGCAATAGGTTCTACCTCATCGTCTACTTCCCAGTACCCACAAGTTAATCACATCCTAATCATGCAATATTTGAGGGTCGAAACTAATGCATAAAAACTGGGTAACGAAGAAGTATGATCAATGTGTTACTTGCCTTGCTGACGATCTGCAAATCCTAGAGACTCGTAGTAGCACGCTTCGCACTCCGGGAATTCTATCGCAAACAAACAATAGCATACATAAGCAATCAAGCGAAGATGCACGGGTAAATCCCAAATAAGAAGATCTAACCAGAAAGTTCAACTGAAAAACTCCGGTTGCAAAAAGAATCAAAAGAAACGGAGCAACGAAACTCAAACTGCGAAAGAAACAAGCTTTGATTACTAATCTGGACTAAAGTCAAATTTTACAGTAGCAAAAACTTGTTTAAGTTGGTTAAACAGAAAGAGGGCTTCGAGACGAAGAACTAGGCGCTTGAATCGCCTGATTCCGACAAACGAGCGAAAAGTTATACTAAAACGAAAATCGGATCAGGAATCGCGATCGAAAATAATCGCGGAAAATCCGAGAAAAAGAAAAACTAACGAACAGGCTAACGAACGAACGTTCGCTGTCTGTGGTTAAACGGTGAAAACCGTTCGTTAAAACGAACGTACGAACGGGCGTTCGCTAAATAACTAAACCGAAAAAAAAACCGAATGAACCGATAAAATAAAAAGACGCATCTAGGGTTTCTAAAAAAAACCGATCGGTTTTTACCTAAACCGAAAAAAAACCGGGCGTTGGATCCGGCGAGCGGCGGCTCCGGCGAGGCGAGGTGCTGCGGGGCGGCGGGGTGCGGCGCGGCGGCGCGAGCGGCGTGCGGCGGCGAGGCTGCGGCGGCGGCGGCGCTCGGGAGGCGGGGCGGCGGCGGCGGCGGCGCGGCGAGCGGCGGCAGCGGCAGCAGCAGCGTGCGGCGGCGGCTCCGGCGGGGCGGGTCGAGAGAGAGGGGGGGCGGGCCTCGCCTTTTATAGGCGGGGTCTGGGGAGGCGTGGGCGAGGGGCCAGGGAGAGGTGCGGCGGCGGCGGACTCCGGGAGAGTCCCGGTCGGCCACGGGGAGGAAAGGCGGCGGCGTTGCCGGGCCGGCTGGGCTTCGGCCCAGTTCGGTCCGCGAAGTTTTTTTTTTTTAAATAAATCCTGACGCAGAAAAACAAAGAAAAGAAATACTAAACGGACTCCAAAAATCCTGAAATAAATTTTCGCCGTCCTCTAAAAAATATAGTGGACAAGTGAACATTTATTTGGGCCTAAAATGCAATTTTGAAAAACGCGTATTTTTCTAAATTCAAATAAAATTGCAATAAAAATCCAAATAAAATATTTATTTGATTTTAATATTTTTCCTCCAATATTCCATTTATTTTGGAGAAGTCATATTATCTCCTCTCATATATTTTTAATATGAAATATTTTCGGAGAGAAAAATAGTTAAACCAAATTGATCCTTGTTTCAATATTTGAGAAAAATTCAAATATGAAAATGGTGAAATCCCCAACTCTCTCCGTGGTCCTTGAGTTGCTCAGGATTTCGAGGATCGCAAAACAAAATGCATTAAAATATGATATGCACGGATGACCTATGTATAACATTCCAAATTGAAAATTTGGGATGTTACACCCAAGGGCTGGCATGGGCTAAGGGGAGGCGCCCTGGCCTTATTGGGCCAGGTGCACCAAGTCCTCAAAAGCCCACGCAGCTAGGGAAGGAAAAAAGGAGAGTCCTAATAGGAATAGGATTGGACTGTGGAGTCCAAGTCCACGTGGTACTGTTCACATGGTACTGTTCATGTGGCACTATTCCTTCTACTCCAAGTCCCTACACATATATAAATAGAGGATAGGGGGCGCCCCAAACAACACACAACATCAATTGTTAGCCGTGTGCGGCGCCCCCCTCCACAGTTTACGCCTCCGGTCATATCTTCGTAGTGCTTAGGCGAAGCCCTGCGCGGATCACTTCACCATCACCGTCACCATGCCGTCGTGCTGATGGAACTCATCTACTTCCTCGACACCTTGCTGGATCAAGAGGACGAGGGATGTCATCGAGCTGAACGTGTGCAGAACTCGGAGGTGCCGTATGTTCGGTGCTTGATCGGTCGGAGCTAGAAGAAGTTTGACTACATCAACAGCGTTGTCAAACGCTTCCGCTTTCGGTCTACGAGGGTACATAGACACACTCTCCCCCCTCGTTGCTATGCATCTCCTAGATAGATCTTGCGTGAGCGTAGGAAATATTTTGAAATTGCATACTATGTTTCCCAACAGGTTTCATGTGTTTCTGATCATTTTTTAACTTTTTGGAATTTAAATGCCATGGCATGCACTCGATGCTTTGTGTCCAAGCCGTGACACCAATATGTTTGAGAATCTTCCAATTTACTACACATGGAATTAACTCGCACACAACAAGTACACAAATATGATTTTTCAAAACCATTATGGTTAGCTGTTGCCTGTACATGTGGTTCAAATTTGAATTACGGTCATTAAATGGCTAGAAAATCACTTAAATGTCTTAAAAAGGTTAAATGACCCCTGAAATTTTCCAAATTTTGACATGATAGTTGTATTAGTGCATGTTAACTGTAGAAATTTTTTGAAGGCCATAAGAAGAAGCTATCGCCGGTTCGTCATCAAAGATGCATTGTGTCCTCTCGGAACCACGAGCCTTCTAGTGAGTAGCTGCGGTCTGTGAGGGGTGTGTGTGTCCAAAGTTTCGTCAAACAGGTCAGTTTTTTACCACATCATCATGGTGGCATGACATTACATCAAGCAAGGTTTCATGTATTTCTGAACATTTTTAATTTTTTTGGAATTTAAATGCCATGGCACTCCATGCTTGTGTCCAAGCCGTGACACCAATATGTTTGAAAATTCCTTCCAATTTACTGCACATGGAATTAACTCACATACAAGTGCAGAAATATGATTTTTCAAACCATTATGGTTAGTTGTTGCCCATACATGTAGTTCAAATTTGAATTATGGTCATTAAATGGCTAGAAAATCACTTAAATGTCTTAAAAGGTCAAATGACCCCTGAAATTTTCCAAATTTTGACATGACAGTTGTACTAGTGCATGTTAACTGTAGAAAATTTTTGAAGGTCATAAGAGGAAGCTATCGTCGGTTCGTCATCAAAGATGCATTGTGTCCTCTCGGAACCACGAGCCTTCTAGTGAGTAGCTCTGGTTTGTGAGGGGTGTGTGTCCAAAGTTTCATCAAACAGGCCAATTTTTTTACCACATCATCCTGGTGGCATGCCATTACGTCAAGCAAGGTTTCACGTGTTTCTGATCATTTTTGAATTTTTTGGAATTTAAATGCCATGGCACTCCATGCTTGTGTCCAAGCCGTGACACCAATATGTTTGAAAATTCCTTCCAATTTACTGCACATGGAATTAACTCGCACACAAGTACACAAATATGTTTTTTCAAACCGTTATGGTTAGTTGTTGCCTATACATGTAGTTCAAATTTGAATTACGGCCATTAAATGGCTTGAAAATCACTTAAATGTCTTAAAAAGGTCAAATGACCCCTGAAATTTTCCAAATTTTGACATGACGGTTGGACTAGTGCATGTTAACTATAGAAATTTTTTGAAGGCCATAAGGAAGCTATCGCCGGTTCGTCATCAAAGCTGCATTGTGTCCTCTCGGAACCACGAGCCTTCTAGTGAGTAGCTCTGGTTTGTGATGGGTGTGTGTCCAAAGTTTCGTCAAATAGGCCAACTTTTTTTAGCACATCATCCTGGTGGCATGCCATTACGTGAAGCAAGGTTTCATGTGTTTCTGATCATTTTTGAATTTTTTGGTATTTAAATGCCATGGCACTCCATGCTTGTGTCCAAGCCGTGACACCAATATGTTTGAAAATTCTTTCCAATTTACTACACATGGAATTAACTCACACACAAGTACACAAATATGATTTCTCAAACCATAATAGTTAGTTGTTGCATGTACATGTAGTTCAAATTTGAATTACGGTCATTAAATGGCTAGAAAATCACTTAAATGTCTTAAAAACGTCAAATGACCCCTGAAATTTTCCAAATTTTGACATGACAGTTGTATTAGTGCATGTTAACTGCAGAAAAAAATTTGATGGCCATAAGAGGAAGCTATCGCCGGTTCGTCATCAAGGATGCATTGTGTCCTCTCAGAACCATGAGCCTTCTAGTGAGTAGCTCCGGTTTGTGAGGGGTGTGTGTCCAAAGTTTCATCAAACAGGCCAATTTTTTTTCCATGTCATCCTGGTGGCATGCCATTACGTCAAGCATGGTTTCATGTGTTTCTGATCATTTTTGAATTTTTTGGAATTTAAATGCCATGGCACTCCATGCTTGTGTCCAAGCCTTGACACCAATATGTTTGAAAATTCCTTCCAATTTACTACACATGGAATTAACTCACACAAAAGTACACAAATATGATTTTGCAAACCGTTATGGTTAGCTGTTGCATGCACATGTAGTTCAAATTTGAATTACGGTCATTAAATGGCTAGAAAATCACTTAAATGTCTTAAAAAGGTCAAATTACCCCTGGAGTTTTCCAAATTTTGACATGACAGTTGTACTAGTGCACGTTAACTATAGAAAAATTTGGAAGGCCATAAGAGGAAGCTATTGTCGGTTCGTCATCAAACATGCATTGTACCCTCTCGGAACCACAAGCCTTCTAGTGAGTTGCTCCGGTTTGCGAGGGGTGTGTGTCCAAACTTTCGACAAATAGGCCAATTTTTTACCACACCATCTTGGTGCCATGCCAGTACGTCAAGCAAGGTTTCATGTGTTTCTGATCATTTTTGAATTTTTTGGAATTTCAATGCCATGGCACTCGATGCTTTGTGTGTCCAAGCCGTGACACCAATATGTTTGAAAATTCCATCCAATTTAATGCACATGGAATTAACTCGCACACAAGTATTAAAATATGACTTTTCAAACCATTATGGTTAGCTGTTGCATGTACATGTAGTTCAAATTTGAATTGCGGTAATTAAATGGCTAGAAAATCACTTAAATGTCTTAAAAAGGTCAAATGACCCCTGAAAGTTTCCAAATTTTGACATGACAGTTGTATTAGTGCTCCAAATTTTCTCGTACATTTAAAACACCATCAGTTGCCATTGTACCCCAAATTCGTCTTTCATAGCTAATACAAAATATCAACAACATCACACACAGTTTGTTATAGGGACCGTTTGCGATGGAAATTCGTGGTTCTACTTAAGTCTTCCTCCATAAGCTTCGCCGGCTTCGTCTGCTCTAGTGCCGGTCACCCCCAAATCCACGAATCCCAGATCCCCATTCCCGCAACCCCTTCTTGCTAAGAATGATGCCGTGGAAATGCTTTGTGAGGGCCCATACGGTGGTCGCGTCCTCCCCGAGCGCGGCACATCCACCGAGAGGGCGTCTGCGGCAGCCGACAGGGCAGCTGTAGTAGCCGAGATGACTGTAGTAGCTGCTGCAACGGCGGCTGCAAATGTCGAGAGCGCTCGAGCTGCCATCCGTCCCGCCGATATCACCCTGGCCCGGGTCGAGGCCATCCACGCCAAGATCAAGGACACACACGCCAAGATATAGCAGGCCACCTTGGAATCCAAGCATGCAACCCACATCCAAAAAGGCGGTGGAGGCCATGGAGCACCTGCTTCCTCATGAGATCGCTGAGCGGGAGCTGGAGATGCAAGAGGCGGCAGAGATCGAGGAGCGCCGGGAGGAGGAGTTGCGCGTGGCTTAGGACGAGGTTGAGAAGAGCCTGTCCGTCGAGGAATCGGCAGTGGAGTACCAGCGTGAGCTCTGGCGCAGCCACTACTATGAGTACTACAACCTTGAGGGTGGCGCCGAGGATGAGGACGAGGACGACGACGCGGTCGACTTCAGCCGGGGGGACACGGAGTCCACCAACGGCGGCATGTCGCCAGGACAAGTCATCGACGTCTCATCTTACACCGGCGAGGCGTAGGGCGGCGCGGTGGCGGCTTTGTTAAAATTATGCGTACTTAGCCTTTGTTTATAACGTTGGTCTTTTGTTAGAGCAATGTTTAGGTCAACTGGCTCTGTTTAATTACTAAAATTGCTCGATTCAGTCACTTTGGTTTGTGTGCTGTAGGCTCTTTTGTGTGCCCAAATTAGCAAGAGATGTTAAATTATGCAATGACATGGATGAGGACAGTACCAAGGGAAATTTCCACCAATATTTGAATGATCAAACTCATTGCATGCGCGTAAAGTAGAAGAATCGTTTGCGATGCACACATTCGTTCAAAGTGAATGGTGTCCGGGGGCACCGTGTGCAAAGTTTCCCTCCACCTTTTGAAATTTTTGGCCTACCACAGAAATATCTACCCCCCTCCCCACCCCCTTTTCTCCCCGACCACAAGTCACATTTCCCCTATTTCCTCCTTCCTTCCTTCCCAAGCTATAGCCGCTTCCTCGCTTGCTTCCTCGCTCTCGCCGTCTCGCATCCGACCACCACGGTCGCCATGGTCTTCTTCAATGACCTCTCCAGCGGCTCCTCCTCCTATGATGACTCTTTCACCACCCGGGTATGCCTCTCTTCTCTCTCTCGGGTTATGATTTGGAATGAAGGATTTTAATCCAGCGGTCGATTTGAGTCATTTCTTCCTCTTGTAGCTCCCTAGGACCATCAGTTGCAACGAATGGAGCGGGGTGGCTGAAGATCTGCCTGGTCATTGTCACCATCAATCTCCATGCGTGAAGTTAGTTGCATTTGAATCTATGGATAGTGGGAGGAAGTTTATGGCATGTGCAGAGAAGGTTAGCCCCACTTTCGTTGTTACAAATCATTTGTTGGATGTGATTCAGACACTGTCACTGTGCTATGTTATTCTGGATGTGATTAAGACTGTGTCACGGTTTCTACCTAGTATCTAAAAAATGTTGCCATCTCATCAGCGGTGCCATTAGAAAATTATTTGGCACCGCTTCAGCAGTTTGTGCAACCAACTTTGGTCCACACATCCGAGCAGCCAAGCAGTAAAATACTAAAAACTTTATGGCACGAAGGAACTGGGCATCGGAGCAACTAGGTGCTCCGGAGTCTGGTTCCCTTATTTTTTTTCCTCTGCATCGGCTCGCTAGTGCAGGGCACCGGTGCGAAATGTAGCAATAGTTGTCTTGACACCGGTTTTGACGTACATAGTGGACGGCCTTAGTGCTATTAGTTCCATGTTACTAAATTGGTGCATGTACACACCTGTTAGTATCAATTTGATGTCATCCAAACACTGTCGCTATGTTGTTGCAGTTATATTTAGCTTCCTCATAAAATGTTCAATTTCTTATTTATAGTACATGACTAAGAACTTGTAGCGTTGTTGCAGTTAATTATAGCTTCTGATGTTTCTGAATTTGGTTGTTGTCTCAGTAGCAATTAATTCATTTGCACATTGATCTTTTTCAGAAGATATGTCATAATTAGCCTATTTCTTTAGTTTTTTAAAATATGTATTTGGTGATTTTCTATGTTGCTAGAAACCCATTTTCCCTACAATTGTTACTAATTTAGTTTAAAATATTATAGGATGAACGGAAGTGTTCTTACCTGGAGTGGGTTGATCAAGAGTGGCCATAGTCTTTGAAGATGTGCCTAGCAAAACTCTGGAGCATGTATGAGGAAGAGAACAGAGATAGGCTTAGAGAAAGTGTTCTCAACACTGAAGAATATTTCAAGATACGGGAAAAAAAGAGGAAGATGGAGAATGAGCTCAGATTTTTTTAATTAGACTTTGCTAAGATGGTGTTAGCGAAGGAGGAGGCACTTTCCAAGTTGGTCAGTGCAAAACAGGTTCTTACTGAACTGAAAGCAGAGGTGGAGAAGACGAACCTGGCTGGTCATGTATCAGTCGATTAGGGAAATGAATATATTGTTCTAATATTATTCTTATGAAGGTGAACTAGCTATATGTTGTACTGTGTTGTTTTCAGGTCACTATCGTACTGTGATGTTAAAATATATTTATGTGCCTAATATGAAATTGGCAAATAGTTGTTCGATATGAAATGTGAATTTGTGTAATACTGGAATTATTAATTGTAAACTAATAAACCTACTAAATGTGTCATGGAACTTTGCAAACGGTTCTAGTAGTAAAAGCGGTTGTGATGGATAGCCCAATGCCATACAGTTTTCTTTATCAAATCGTGTGTGATATGGTTGAATAAAGCAAACGGTTAACGGAGGCAGAGCGTGTGTGATCGTTAGACCTATCACACACGAGGCTATACATAAAACTGTGTGGGATGTATATACGAACGGAAATGTTAGTCTGGGATTCACTGTGTGGGATGTGCAGACAAATGGAAATGTTTCTCTGAGATTCACTGTGTGGGATATGTAGACGAACGGAAACATTTCTCGTGGATTAACTGTGTGGGTTGTGCAGACGAAGGGATACATTTCTCTGGGAATCACTGTGTGGGATGTACCTACGAACGGAAACGATGGCTTGCCCGATCGCACACGAGCTCATTTTGCGCAGCGTGTGTGACCAGAGGGCCTATCCCCGACGGTTTTTGGGTCGTGTGGGAAGGACCCCCCTATCGCACACACTCACTTGGCGACGGTTTAAAATGTCGTCGTGGAAAGGGGTTAAAAACCGTTTGTATAGCACCTTGTTGTACCAGTGACTCAATCAGAAGAAGAAAGAATGCCAAGGCATCAAATTATTGAATTGTCTGAATAATTTGAGGCTTAAATACAAATGAATTATGATTTCCAAATCAGAAGATCAGAAGTAGACACTCTGATCAAAAGAGTAGTAAGTTGAATAGAATTAGATGGGCAATCAATCATGGTTTGATTTGCCGACAACCAGCACATGTCTGGAATGACGTCTGAACCAGAAGGATACTTTCCAGGGAACAACTGATGATTGCGTGCATTCACACACATGTTGAATCAACAGGATCAGAATGACAATCACAAAGGGTTTTAATGAAAATTGCTAGACAAATGGAATTAACCAGAATGCAAGTATGCAAGAATTCCAAGAGCAATTGGCTGCAGAGAATTTCATAAGATCGGATAGCATTTCAAGTATTTTGTGAAACACATGAGCAACTAGGGAGGAACGAATCCTCGGTAAGTGTGAGGATTTATTTGTAGGTGCATTCATGCGGTAATGAACTTCAAGGCATTAAGATCAAAGGATTCTCGGGACAACAGAGAGTATTTCGGGGTAACTTGTAATAACAAGAGCAACGGTGAATGATTGTATGAATGGCAAGTGCATGTAGTTATCCATAGGGGTTTATCGATGGAAGAGAATTGTAAAAGCGATGGGCACAAAGTCTCGAGAGAACATCAAAGAGTATCTTCGGAATCTTCTGGCGCACCAAGCGATCATCTGGAATAAGGGGCTCTCCGGGAGGAAGTAGTTACGACAACCTAGAGTTAGAGTTAGCAAAATCTTTAACCCGAATAGAAGGGAGATCAGAATCCCAGAGTAAAGGAGAGGAATAAAACATCATAATACCACCCATTTGTGATGTGGGCCCGTAAGCCACACAACAATGTTCGTAAAATAGTTTTCAAAGACTAGACTCAACTTCGGCCAAGGAGTTGGAAAGGGGCTTCCTACAGGCAGTCGGCTCCGATACCAACTTGTGACGCCCCCGACTCAATTGTGCACTAATCATACACGCAATCCGCATGATCAAGATCAGAGACTCATGGGAAGATATCACAACACAACTCTAGACACAAATTAAAATAATACAAGCTTTATATTACAAGGCAGGGGCCTCGATGGCTCGAATACATAAGCTCGAATACACAAGGGTCAGCAGAAGCAACAATATCTGAGTACAGATATAAGTAAACAAGTCTGCCTTAAGAAGGCTAGCCAAACAAAGATAATCTGGATCGAAAAGGCGCAGGCCTCTTGCCTGGGAGCCTCCTAGCTACTCCTGGTTGTCGGCGGTCTCCATGTAGTAGTAGGCTCCGCCGTGGTAGTAGTAGTCGTCGTCGGGATCAGCTGGCTCCTGGACTCCGTCATCTGATCGCAACAAACGGGTAGGTGAGAAAAAGGGGTAGCAAAGCAACCGTGATTACTCATCCAAAGTACTCGCAAGACTTACATCAGATCTAAACTAAGTATGCATCAGTATCAAATGGAAGGGTTGTATCTGTGGACTATACTGCAGAATGCCAAAAGAGAAGGGAAGGCCTAGCCTATCAAAGACTAGCATCTTGCAGCAACAGAAGAGAGTAGAGTAACATAAAGTAGCAAGTATGTAGTAACGCCCAGATATCCTTCCTCGACTCCCTGCGAGAAAGCAATCCCGGAGCCATCATATCCATTTAGTGCCTCAAGTATCCAATTCTAGTTATAATAGATCGGGATACAACTCCGAGCGTCCGTTACCGTGGACATGGCTATTCGAATAGATTAACTTCCCTGCAGGGGTGCACCAACTTACCCAACACGCTCGATCAACACCGGCCGGACACACTTTAACGGGTCATGCCAGGCCTCGATTAATCAACACATCGTAGTCCTACCTAGGCTCAACAGAGAGGCCAGCACGCCGGTCTACATCCTAAGCGCTTAGGGGTCTTGGGTCCATCGCCTTTTGCACTCCTGCATGTTGCATGGACGGCCGGGATTAGTCATGGCTACCTCTTTATATAAAGCAGGTGCTTATGCGGACCACCCGAGCGCGTGCCGCGCAATCGCTGACGTCCGAAGACCTTTCGGAGAATTGTACGACGCTGAGTGCCCATACTTATTCTCGTGTGCTGGTTCATACAAAAAGGCCAGAGGCCTACTCAGATCACATATCCAAACCCGTTAGTGTCTTGGGAGTGTGCGGAGACAATCAATGATCCACGATCTATGGTCCCGTCACCCCGTCACACGGACTTACGGCAAGGGCTAAGAATGCTCGGCCGCGCCGCATAATTATCTCATGGGTACCCTCCAGGTCAACCCGACTCCACATCACTCGCGGGTAACCTCACGGTTAACACGACTTCACATTTCGCTCGCGGGTACCCCTCGGGGCCGACCCAACTTCAACATGGTTCTGGGGTAAAGTCAAAGTAACCGTGTGTTTATAATATCAAGGGGGAAATCTGAGGAATCACCCTCGATGGATTTCCACTCGATGGTCCATAACATCAAGGGGGAATCTGAGGAATCACCCTCAAAGGATTCCTACTCGATGTAACCGTCAAGATGACCTTGGAGGAATCACCCTCGAAGGGTTCACACTTGAGGTGTTGCACGACAGAGTCATCATCGGGAGTGGTGAAGAAGGAATCACCCTTCGTAATCCATGACCGATTAGCTACACTACAGAGATCTCATCAAAAGTGCTATACGAGGTATCACCCTTGGCACTTGATAGTAGCTCCGCAGAGTCGTACAACTAAGGGGGTGTGAGGTGATGTGTCGGTCTCTGCACTTTGATCACGTTGATCGAGTCAATTGGTAACAAAGCGGGGCAACTGGGACAAGGTGAGTGGTCACTGATGGATCACTACTCAACCTATACTAAGCATATAGGATAACAGGTAAGGTAATAATAGTGGGTTAAAAAAGCAGGCTATGCATCAGAATATGAGCAATCAATTATAGTAGCAAAATCTAATGCAAGCATGAGAGAGAAGGAATGGGTGATATAGGAATGATCAAGGGAGTTTTGCTTGCCTGGAAGCTCTGCAGAAAGGAACCAGTTGTCTAGTGTGTAGTCATACCCGGGAGCAGCGTCGGTCTCGGGGTCTACCGGAGAGAAGAGGGGGAAGAAACAATAAATATAAAGTAAACAAATGCAACACAAAGCATAACATGGCAATACGTTGTGCTAGGGGTGACCTAGCGTAGTGCTACACGTTTCAGACGGAGCAGGAAAACATTTGGAATGTTTTCCCGACTTTAGGCAATTATTGGACAGATGAACAGGAGGGGAAGGTTCCATGTTTGCAATGTTAGAGGCATGTGACAGGTAAATGGATAGCATATTCGGATTCGACATATTTGTCTGAGCAAATTTCATGTATAAATTATTTTCATCTGAGTTACGGTTTATTTTATATGATTTTTAGAAGTTTAAATGATTTTCTAGAATTTTTGGAATTAATAATAATTCGAACATAAAAGACTAATTGCTAGATACACCCAAAAGTGTACCCAAACAGGCCACACAAGGGCTGACTAGTGGGCCTTGTTGATTGAGTCAACATCCCAATCATCAGAGGCTGACTGCTGGGGCCAGCTGCTGAGTCAGCAGGCTGACTCAGCCAGCCTTATCTATTAGAGTAGTGCCAAGGCCCCACATGTCAGTGACTCGGGGATCTAATCAGTGTATAATTTAATTAACAGGGTTAACTTGGGGGGTGGGGCCCCTCTGTCATTGACTCTGGGTGTTTAGATTAGTCAAAGGGGTTAATTAGAAGGGGTGGGCCCCATGTGTCAGCGTCTCAGAGAGGTGATTAGTGCCTAAACTAATCCATCCATGTCAGCTAAATGGCGACTAGTTGCCGACGAGCTCTGTGCGTGATGTAGGAGCACCAGGATTGCACTTACGGGCGATGGTTTGGCGAGCCGAGCACAGCTACGAGTAGTTGTGGCTCGTCCGCATCCATTGGTGGTGGAGTTGGGACCTGGGCTGGCCAGAGAAGGCAACAACGACGATGGCCGGCAGCGGCAATGTCACGGGCTCGACAAAATTGAGGAGTGGTGCACGGATTCGGCGAGGTGAGGGGTGTGCGAGCTTCCTAGAAGCTCTAGGAGCGCGCTGCTGGGCTCGACATCCACAGACTTGGCCTCTGGCCATGGCAGCAACATGGCATGCGGCCACGGTGATACTGGCTATGGTGGGGGCACGCTAGAGCTCGGATTCGAGCTCGAGAAGGGGCAGGGGAGGAAGCGGGGCTCATTGTGCGTCAGTAGGGGAGGTCAGATGGTCCTGGGGGAGCTCGAGGTAGACGAATCGACGGTGACGCGCGGCGGCTACAGTCGGGGAAGACAGGTCGATGGCGGGGCTCCATGGCGTCCCGGGGCTTGTACTGGCACCGGGAGGACGAGGGCGACGAGGGTGATCCTCCTAGCACCGTCCTGGGTGGCGGGGAGGTGACTAGCCGCACCAATGACGAAGGCAATGGTGAGCGCGGTGACCGTGCCTTTCGGCTCTTCTCCAGATTGAGCGAGGCAAATGAGGAGGGGGGAAAGGAGGGGGATAGGGCTTGCGAGGGGTTCATGCAGGGGGAGAAGGGTTCACGGGCGGCGACTTGTAGGCGGCCAGGGCTACAGGGGGGTTCGTTGTGTCATCCATCCCGCGACGCATCGCGACACGGGCACTGGTGAGCTGCCATGGGGGAGAGGATGCTTAGGTGGGCAAGGCCTGCACTATGGACTAAGGCCCAGTCCACGAGGGTCTCCTTTTCTTTTATTTTCTTCTTTTATATTTTTTCTAATTTTTCTTTACAGTTTTCTTTTAACATTAGCTAGGAAATGGATTTGGTTAAATGTGAAAGTGGGCACACAATTATTAGGCGATATATCGAAGAGGCCCACAAAGTTTGAGGTCAAAAGGAGAAGTATAAATATTTGTTTATTTTGAAAAGGCTATTTTATTTGTTGTTGGACCACTTTATAAATTCTCAGGGATTAATTGGTGGGTCAAATAATGTTGGGTTTGACGTGAGAAAGATCAGGGGAATTTATGGAATATTGTGAACATTTTAGTTTTACTGTTTGAAAAAATAATTTATTTGCTTTATTTTAAATTCTAAATTGGCTTTGATTTTTATCAGGTGGCAATTTGGCTTAGTTAAACTTGATGACATGGCACCATTAGTGTGAGGTCACTATAGTATGACACTGCGGGTGTTATAATTGACCTGCTCATCAGACAAAATCCGACTACCTCTCAACGTCGACAACTCTAGCAGAGTCAACGTGCAACCATGGCCATGTCGCGGTGGACTATTCAATGGATTGTCCCATTGAATAACCTTCTCCTCGAGGATGCATGGAAGACCAACAAGCATGGCCTTCTCCGAAGCCTTTTTACGCACCGTCTTAAAAAAGTTGGTGCAGGAAGCACCGACTCTTGCGGCGGTGAGGAAGTCGGAGTGGCGTGGAATTTCTCCCAGAGAATCTTCGTCCAAGGTCTCCTAGCCCCGACGAGGAGGAGAACTGTCTGGCGAATCCATGGCAGCAGAACTGCCTTGGTCTCTTCGGGGGAGGGGAACTGGCGAGGAGGAGATAAGAGCGTAACCGCATGGCCTTGTCCCTTTGTTAACGAAGTTATGAGGGCACGCATAGTGGTAGTGCGATGGTGCGGTTATTATTTACTTGTACTGTAGTAGTAGTACTTTATCTATACTTCTATAGTGCACTAGTTTTGAACTCTTGAATCTCAAGGCCAAGGAGCTAGAGTTGCAAGTGGAGGGTACTACTATTCTCTAGAACCGTCGATGTACTATCAATGTAGGGAAAGTAGACCTACGTACTCTCCCTGCTCTATTCAAGCGCATAGCTGGCCTACTCAGCCGCTCCTCTCACGCACACACTAGCAACCTGTTTATCAGTGACGGTTACTGCGGGGGCAGAACATTTGAGTTCTTTGATACAGCGAGACTAGGCTTTTTCTTTTCCATTTGTGGAGGTGTAATGGATCTTGTTGAACTTTGTTTGTTGGTCCTTCCTTCTTTATTAATGAGATGAGGCAAAGCTTTTGCCTCCATTTCAAAACAAAAAAAATCGCATCAAGTGGATTTTTTTAATAGAGTTTAGAGCCGATAAAGGAGCGAAGTCCATGCATGCAACGTCACAAGCTACAAAGTAGTACTTTACGTCCAGAGCTGTATTGCATAGTTCCCAATGCGGCGCCAAGCTTTTCGGCTCCTCGGGCTTAATTGGGAGGCGCTAGTTTAAAGATAGCAGCTGAGGAAGCAGCAAGCAAGGTGCGGCGAGGGCGAGCACATTGGCGAGAAACGTTGATGTGAATTGATATATAGGAGTACTATGTAAGTAGTACATAGTACTACTCTAGTACACGAGCCACGAGATGATGGAGGGAAAACCCGTGCACGTGACTGGGCTATCCAGTGCACCCAGATTGTGGTGCGACACGTCCGTCGGACTTCAAAAGTCAAACTACTAGTGTACAATATTGGATCGCAGTGAGGTTAATATTTTTAAAAAAGCCGTCGTGCATTCGGCCGGGATCGAACCCACAAAACGAGCTATACACTCCCATGACCACTAGTAGTACAACACAACCTAGAATCATTTTTTGTCGCTAGTACATTGTTCTTTATACATATTGGAGTATTTAACAAAAAACTACCACTTTCCAACCAGCCCTACCAAGAAACCACTACTCTACAAATATTAGCAAAAACATACCCAAAATTTCTTAATCAATCATAATAAACTACCAAGTGCCGTTATAGGCACGTTTAAACCCATGTGTCCCCTTAAGTCAGCGCTGTCTATTTGACGGGCAAGTTAGGCGTTATGACTTGTGGGACCTACATGTCAGTCTGGACAAAAATCCCCGAGTCACCTCCTACCTCCGGCCCATCCACCTAGTCATCCTAGGGCTGGTTGAAAGTGGTAGTTTTTTGTTAAATACTCTACATATTGTAAGTAGGAGCGAAAGTTAAGCTTTGGTAGCCAATAAGCATGGCTAGTTTACATAGTACCTATGTGTACGTAATGCAAAGTAAATATCGACCATGAGTGACTAATATCTTCATGGAAAAAATCGAAACTATGGAAATACTAGCAATGTGCCTGTGCATTGCAATGGATCCAAAGTAGAATAATACTTATTTACAAACTTCATGGAAAACACTCTAGTTTTGATATACATATATCACTAAAACTATATTATGTTTCAATCAGAATATATTCCTCGGGCTGTTTTGATGAGGTGAGGGAGGGATGTGGTTGTTTTTAAGATACTAAGGGGTTTTCTGCAAATTGGAGTAGAAAAGTGGGATGTTGTTGCGAAAAGGCCACAACTTACCTCACAGTCGTTAGATGTAGATCTAATGGTCAGAAATGATGGATGATAGACACACCATCATCACCAACTAAGTCTTTTATATGAGTATAAGTATGGAAATACAAACGTATTATTGATACTTGTTTCCATAAACTTGGATCTACGTTCTATTCAACGGCTGAGCATGTGGGGCCTTAGCATGATGGCTTCCCGACTGTGTAAAACAAGATTTTCCCGTCTCCGATCAGGAAGGGGTGACGGCGGCGCACTTTCCTCTCGCTCTAGTCCTCATAGTCATACTAGGTGGTCTACGGACATGTAGATGTATTCTTTTTCACGTCTCGTGTTCGTCGTACTGCCATGACTGTTGATGAATAGATGGTAAAAAAATTCACGAGAAAACCTTGGTTGAGCGTGTGTGTGAGAGAGAGAGAGATAGCCCGTGTGTGTGATATCGAGAGACTGAGGCAATAATAAGAGATTCTTTGTGTGTCTGTGTGTGTGGAGGATAGAGAGAGACATGTGCATGGGGCTTTGTGTTGTGTAACGTGGAGACACATAGACATAATAAGAAAGTGAGTGTGTGAGATGCACATGCGGACACAGGGAGAGATGTGTGATTAGAGAGACAGAGAATTTTGGTGTGCATGTGAGCTAGAGAGAGAGAGAGGGATATATATATATATATATATATATATATATATATATATATATATATATATATATATATATATATATATATATATATATATATACGTAGAGCTAGAGAGAATATGCAAGGGTGTGTGTGTCTTAAAAGAAGGATCCAGATAGATGGGGTGTTGTTTGTGTGTGTGTTTGTGTGCGTGTGTGTGAGAGGGAGTGTGTGTATTGTGGAGAAGAGAGACCACTAATGATGTAAACCTAGTAGGGAAGGGGGAATGGTGTGACATGTGTGTCCAAGAGAGAGAAAGGCATGTCTAGCAGCGGGATAGCATGGGTGCGGGCGGGGAGCGGGTTATTTGGAAGAAACATCGAGTGTGTGTGAGAGAGGGGTGTGTGTGAGAGAGAGAGCGAGGGAGAGATAGGAAGATAGGGGAGAGAGGGGTCGTTTGTGTGTGAAGTGGCGTATAGATAGGGAGACAAGGTTGATGTTGTTCGAAAGTGTCCTATGTACGGAGACGCAAGGAAAGCGAGTCATCGTGTGCGTGATAGAGACTTCATGAGAGATCTAGAATAGATGGTGGAGAGAACAGCATGCGAGATTGAGATCGATGATACGTTAGGGAGCTATGGAAAGAGTCACGACATATATGTATATAGGGAAGGAGTTGGGTCGGGTCTGCATGTGGGAGAGATAGAAAGAGGAGAGTGGTGCACAAGGAGACAGAGGGTGCTTGTGTGTAGTGGGGGTGGTGAGTGAGGTGTGTATCAATTAATGTGAGAGAGAGATAGAGAGATGGTGGAGAGCGTGCGAGAACCACATAACTAGGGAGATAGACGTTGGGGGCAGCGTTTTGTGTGTATGAGAAAGATACATGGCTATATAGTGTGTGTGTGCTTGGGAAAGAGAGATGCCGAGAGACCTAGAGAGTGGGGGAAGAGATTTGTGCATGCCCGAGAACAAAGTGATAGAGACCTATATTGGGGTCCGGACTTAAAAGAGAGAGAGGGGTTAATGTGTTCCTGTGTTTGTGTCCGGGGGAGAGAAAGGCTTGTGTGGGGGGCAGTGGGGACGGGGTGGTGGGCTTCAGATAAAGAGTGAGGTGTCTATATCTGAGAGACATAAACGTAATTGAGATATATATGGTCAAGAGGGTGTGCACTCATGCTTGATCAATTTGTTTCATAGTTTGGACTATGAGATAGCTATACTTTTGAACATGCGTGGTATACTTTGAAGTACCAGAATTACAAACCTAAGATTGGAAATTTAGAATTCGACTCCATTATTAGCTTTTGTAATTCATTTAAATGGGGGTACATTTTTTAACCCGGGATTTCATGATTTCAAATTCATATATCAAACCTAGAGATATACACATACGGTCATGTTCAAACCTTATAATCATCAAATTTATTCATACACATACACATTTTTGTTTTTGTCATCATATTTAGGATAAACACATTTGGAATTTCATTTGAATTGGATCATATGATGATATTTGCTTCCACTAGCTCAATGATCCATATTTGAATTGAATGGACAATCTAAGTTTCAAGTTGGTGACATTGATTTTCGAAACTTGCACTTTTTTTGCGTGCACAACAAATAAATTCTCGGCCATGATATCATAGTCGGCCGTACAAGAGTAGAACACTTAATTTCAGCCGCCAAAAGCTTTCAAACTTCCCGCTCACATTGAAATATCTCACGCCCGAAAGTTTAGCCCTGCGATATTCCTCTTTTACCCCTGCCACATGAATGAAAAAGGGCTGCTTTGGTAACTCCATTGTTTTCCCCTGTTTGCCCCCAACATTCTTCCCCAGAACCCCTCCCCTTCCCCTCCCGACTCCCCCCCCAACCCCTAAGCCACCGAATCTAGTCCTCCGCGGCATCGGTGGACCTCACACCCCGCCGGATCTACCTTCCGCACCTTGGAACCCCCAATTTCCAACTCACCGCTGCACCGGAGCCGCTTCAGCGACTGGCTAGTCCACCGCTCCAGATCTCCTTGACCACCATCATGGTCCACCGCACTGGATCTGCTTCACCGGTGCCCTCGTCCACCATAGTGTAGGCCCTTCATTGACTCCCTCATCCGCCACATCGCTGGCCCTTCATAGAAGCCCTCGTCCGCCACAACATATCCACCTCACCGAAAGCATTGTACACCGCGCCGGATGTGCTTCGCCTTCGTCCACTGCACCAAATTCACTCCACGGAAACCATATTCACCTCCATCGGCCCTACTTTACTGATGCCACCGCCTCATCAGGTTATTTTGATTCGTACTCCTTCGGTTTTTCTCTTCTTTATTGTCAAACTATTCACCTACCACAGATCAGCTTTCTTGGATGTCGACAGGCACCGCAACCGAAGCACCGGAGCCGCTTAAGCAATGGCGATAGCCGGCCCAAACTCAACCGCAACACGAACACCATCGACTATACTTAACTTTCATGTATGACAACGATGCCCATACACCACCGAGAATTAGGTACTATTCTCCAATGGCCGGTGCCTACGTTCACTTTCTTAGCATAAGCACCGCACCTTGGAATTTCTTTAGGGCATCATTAAATTTTTCATGAGATGTGTTATTCTGCTTGCACCTATAGGTCCATACGTGTGGCAGTCAACAGGTTACATGTGCTAAATTACAAATCAGTGCACATATAGTTACAATGCTTTTGTTTTGTCCTAAGTATTATTGTATTTCCTAGATATACTGCCTACTATTTTACTTCTTGCATGCTATATTTATGATAATGGTGTTGTTCTGATGCCACCTGTTGGTTACAATTATTGTACTGGACTGCTTCTATGTTCTCTATGCTTAATTACACATCAGCAAACTAGCTTGTGGTCCTGCTGCTTTTGGTTCGTTTTAGCCAACATTTTTTGATGCTAGCTATTACAACACTGCTCCGAGCCTCTGTTCATTACTTTTTTGCGCGATCTTGATCTTCCCAAGTTGCATGATTAATTTGATTCTTCTATTCATTATGGAGCTGCTAATCCCATCAAGCAAAATACTTTTTCTTTTAGGGCTGGCACCTCGAACGAGCATAAAAATAGAGTGAAGCACATATATTGTCGTGTAAGCACATACCCTTCTTTCATTAGTTTAGATGAACCATTGATGATCAATCCGAACCAGTGCATGTGATTAAAATTAGTTTTACCTAAATAGAGGGGGAATAATAAACTACAACAATTAGATTTGCAACCACGGGATGCTGACGATGTCTTCAAAGAACATTGCAACAGTAGCGAGGCTTCACAGCAACATATGGTAAGCCGATGTGTTTTAGTACATGTGAAATGTCATGCGTGTGGGGTGCTTTCTTGGCTTGTGCCCTCAACCTGTAATCCTACAGAATTACAAATAGTTCAGTTGCCTGCTTTGCTGTATTGCTTGATTCGAATGCTTGTTTGTTACTTGTTAGGCTATACCTGAGTTGAGCAATGTGTCAGTAGTGCCTGTTGTACTATCGTAAAGAAATGCATGACTAATTCATTTGACTCCTTAACTTTTCCTATGAACTTCATCACAAGACTGTCTTCGTAGTTTATATGAGGCCACACTATTTAAGTGCTTTCTCAGATTATTTCAACTGCATATATGCCTGGGCAAGTTACATATAGCGGTGGTACACTGCCTTTCATCTTACCATTTTAATTTGTTTTCGGTTGATGCAACTTCGAACCATTTAAATATAGCTTGCCATGCTCGACAATAATTCGTATGTTGTTTACCATGTAAGCTTACTGCCTGGATCATGCGATAACTATCTCTTACTTATGTCCAATGGAAAGCTTTCAGGATGCAGTTCACACTAGGACACAATGTACACCCCCATGATCTATTTGTGGAAGCAGTGCCCCATCCATGTTACCAGATGGTAGTAGTTCAGAGGCAACACCGTTGGAGAGCAGTCAGGGCACATATATTATAGTTCTTGAGGCTCTACTAGAGGCAGAAAGAGATGGTGTGGCTGCCACGAATGAGGTAATCCTAATCTTGAGGCAGGAAATTATGCAATTAGCTGCACGCATTATGCAAGCAAACCAAGAATTGGAGGAAGTAAGAATGTTGCATTTGAAGACGGAGGAGGTCCTGCTACTTCTACTATCTGAAGCCCAGGGTAATCCCAATTCTTCTTTAGATACCAGTTGAAACTGTCATTAGATTAGTATACTTGCATGTTGTGTCATGTGTGTGAATGGATTATGTTGTAAGATCCCATATTTGTTGTCCATGTGTTGCAATGATCTGATTTTTTAGGCGAGGTAATCCTCAGTACTTGTATGAGTGGACATAAGGTGAACTATTTTTTGTGTGAGTAGATTGTATTGGATGAAATAACTGTTTGACTCAAAGTGTATCCAACCTACTGAATTCGAAGATCACGGCATTTCTAAATCATATTCATATATAAAGCTGGAATAAATTTTTGTTGTGGTTTTGAAGATATATATAAGAAAATGTAGAATGATGTATGAATATTCGTAATCGAATACAAAATGGATTTGAATTTAGTTGCCAGGGCCCAGGGTAAACGTGAATGCTAATTCTCCCAAATTTTGAACGAATCAGCAAAACACCCACTCTCTTTTGTCGGCTGGCCATAGCCAGTGTTTGCAAGATGGAAATTACTGTCTACCCTTGACACTTTACATCCTATCAGCCAGATTTCCACTGCTATCAATAAATGTAGGTTAGTAACTTCAATCATATGTGACACAACCGCCTCTCACCCCATTCAGACACGATGGACGCCAAACATGGGCGCCAAACACACATTTGATTCAAACTCGTCCGAAAGACCTCTCTCTCACCCTCCATTTTCCCATTCATACACATGGGCGGCAAAACAAACTCTCCTCGGCAAAAATAGATGTAGGCAAATATTTTAAATAGGGGCAGTTGTGTAACTTCACTCAGACGTGACACAACCGCCCTACCTATCAGCACCGTCCATACACCGTGGGCGCCAACCGTGGGTGGCAAAACACCCTCTCCTCGCCCAAAATCGCTCTCGGCAAATATTGGGGAGATGCGAGATTACCGTCCTATCCCCAGCCGACGAGATGTCCGAAATTTTAAACGGGGGTTAAGTTCGTAACTTTCCCACATTTCAGACAAGCGCGTCCCAAAGTTTGAGATCCCCTCCCCCTCCATTTCCCCATTCATACACTGTCGGTGCCAAAACACCCTCCCCACACCGATCAGCCTCCTTCATACGCCACCCCATCCTCCACCTTGCCGGAGCCACTACCCCTACCCCGTCGTCCACTGCAAGAGATGGATGTCTCTCACCCACGGCGCCGGACCAGGATCCTTTCATCGCATCCTCTCGCTTCATCGGCGCCGTCATCCACCTTGTCGTGGCCACTCCTACGACCGCCTCGTCCACGGCAACAGGACTTATCCCCCTATGCCGTTGTCTGCCTTCTCAAGTCTTCTTCCGCGCCGCCGACAGCCATGGCACCCGCAGCACCCTCAACATATCAGCAGGGGCCTACACGGTGTCACAAGAGAGGTGGTACTCTTTCATATTTGCTTAAGTTATTGATCTCACCTGAAAAATAGATCATCACTTGTTTACTGTACTTTTCTTGTCCATACCAAATCGTAGTGGCTAGTTGAAAGCAAACATTGGTTGCGAAGTAGCCTTTGTCCGGTTTACACCTTCAGATCCGCCATGGCACGGTCACTATACTCGCAATGCTTATGGTTTCCCCCCTTTATATTCACTACCATCATCCTAGGTGATTCGTGTCATGCTAGCACTGCTCCTCAAGACCTCAACCCATCAAGCGAAACAACATGCCACTCATAATTCCAAAGCTTAGTTGTTGAAATACGAATATGATATGATACTGATATTACTAAAACAGAGAACATTTAATTGGTCCACTAATGTTCCTATATTAGTTTCAAAAAGCATGTGCGCCACATATAGAGAGACAGCAGGGATTTGCATTTCTTTATACGCTCTGGTTCATCATGGGTGGGCAACACACATTGTATTATCTAAAATCTGCTTGCTCTTTGTTATCATGTTCCTCTTCTGTCCTTCTTAATAAGTATAGTACTTCCTCCGTTCCTAAACTACCTTGGGTGCGTGCGTGTGTTGTGGTGGCGTGCGTTCGTACCGGGTGTTGTTCATCGTTGCTTTATTTATAAAGCGGGGCGAAAGCCTTTTTCGGTAAAACATAAGTAATTTTAGATATTCCAATAAGAACTACATACGGATGTATATAGACATATTTTAGAGTGTACATTCACTCATTTTTCTCCGTATGTAGCCCACATTCGAATATCTAAAAGACTTATATTTTGGAACGGAGGGAGTAGTACAGTATGTTCCTTGTCGGGAAGTGGAGCAGGGACATTTGCAGTCAACAGGTCTATTGGGTCACTTCAGATGGATGCTTCAACTATTCTAGATGGTCTGCATAATATCCGGGAACTGCTAGGAGCTACGTCGCCTTTGAGAGTCTAGACTGATAGTAACAGTATTGTGCCTTCAGTTGAATAGAGCTGCCCCTGTAGGGGCCGAAGCCTTTCTAGTCGTACTGGCAATACAGGCCCATATGTTCTAGCTAGTTCCACTTTCCTGATTTTACTCGTGATGCTTAGGGTTTCCCTTTTTATCTACACTACTATGATCTGCGTAGGTGCTTTCTGTCGTACTAGCAGTACTCCACCCTTCAAGCTAAACAACACACCACTCATAATTCCAAAGCTTAGTTGTTCAAATATGATTGTGATATGATACTGATATTAGTTAACAGACACATTTAATTGGTTATCTAAAGCTCCCACTTGAGTTTCCAAATGCATGTAGCGACATATAGAGAGACAACAGGAATTGCATTTCTTTGTCACTTGTTGACTGTACTTTCTTGTCCATACCAAATCTTAGTTGTTATTTCAAAGCAAACACCGGTTGCTAAGTACCCTTTGTGCGGTTTGCAGCTTCAGATCTGCCATGCCACTGCCACAGTCAACACTATACTCATCATGCTTAGGGTTTCCCCCTTTTATGATCACCACGGTCAGCCTACGTGATTCGTGCCGTAATAGCACTGCTCCACCCATCAAGATAAACAATCTTAGTTGTACAAATTTGAATCTAATATGATGCTGATATTAGTAAAACAGAGACAGGTTTAATTGGTCAGCTAAATGTTCCTACTTTAGTTTCGAAATGCATGTGAGCCACATATGGAGAGACGGGAAGGAATAGTATTTCTCTGTGCGCTCTGGTTCATCATCGATGGGCAACAAACATTGTATATGCCGTGGAGGAGCACGATCACCTATGGGGCAGGGCAGCCCCTTTGTGGTTTGACGGGGGAATGATCACATTGCACAAAGAGCAGAGGCAGCAAGGAAACACGGTGAGGAACACTCTTTTTTACCCAGGTTCGGGCCGCTGAGCAGCGTAATACCCTACTACTGCTTTTGGTGGATTAATCTGTAGGAACATGAAGACATGGAGCGCTCAAGCCCGGCAAGGGTGCCTCGGGGAGAGCAGCTACGCGTGTACAAGTGCTAGAGGATCAAAAGGTCGAATCCTTTGCTAGGTTGCCTCGGGCCTCCTTTTATAGCTTAAGGGGCGACCACATTGGCAAAAAAGTCATTATACGAGGATTAGACAGTTAACAGTGCTATCATACCTAACTCTGGCAGTTAGGACAAAATGCCATAAATGTTAACTTAGGTGTCGTGTGGAGAGGTAAACCCAGCAAGGTTCCTCCACCGCTTGCGTAACTACCTCTTATTTGCATGACACGCCTCTGGGACAGGTGTCATTAAAGGTATTCTCTTCTCTAGCAGGCTGCCACGTGCATGACAGGGTCCACCTAGCCGCTCGAGAGCTTGACACCACACTGATTAGTTGAAAGCACAAGTGCTCCCTAGGTGATTTTGGTAATTAATGTCAACATATCTCTTGTTGGACTAATACTTCTATCTAGTATATTTCAGAGAGTTCAACAAAGGCATGGCATGGACAAGAGGATGTGTAACCCCCTCAAGATGCTAAGGACACATGTTGGCTCAAGCTCAAGACTCTACATTTTTCATTTTAGTGATCCAAGATCACATTGAGTCAATAGGAAAGCCAATACTATTAAAAGGGGATGAGGTGTTGCTTAATGGCTTGCTTTCTCAAAATGCTTAGTGATATGCTCCAAAATCCCTCAACCACTTTCTCATATCCACATATGTCCCAATCCAAAAGTCAAACTCGGCCCCACCGATTTGATCTATCCGGCGCCACCGAGTTCATTTGACATAGCCACTGCCAGAAACCCTAATCAGTTCGGTCTCACCGATAGGGATCTCGGTCTCACCGAGATGGGATTGCTAACTCTCTGTTTCCCTTCATAACGTTTCGGTCTAACCGAGATGAGCGATCGGTCCCACCGAGTTCGCAATGCAAACTCTCTGTTTCCTCTTTGTAACGTTTCGGTCCCACCGAAATGAGCGATCGGTCCCACCGAGTTTGCCTGACCAACTCTCTGTTTGCCTATTACAGAAATCGGTCTCACCGAGTTCATGTGATCAGTCTCACCGAGATTACGTTATGCCCTAACCCTAACGAAATTGGTCCCACCGAGTTGATCATGTCTGTCCCACCGAAAAGCCTAACATTCCCATTTTGAACTAAATCGGTCTGACTGAGTTTGAGTATTCGGTCCCACCGAGTTTGGCAAATTGTGTGCAACGATTAGATTTTGTGTGGAGGCTATATATACCCCTCCACCCATTCTCCATTTCTGGAGAGAGCCATCAGAACGTACCTACACTTCCAGCATTCATTTTCTGAGAGAGAACCACCTACTCATGTGTTGAGACCAAGATATTCCAATCCAACCACAAGAATCTTGATCTCTAGCATTCCCCAAGTTGCTTTCCACTCAAATCATATTTCCACCAAATCCAAATCTGTGAGAGAGAGTTGAGTGTTGGGGAGACTATCATTTGAAGCACAAGAGCAAGGAGTTCATCATCAACACACCATCTATTACCTTTTGGAGAGTGGTGTCTCCTAGATTGGTTAGGTGTCACTTGGGAGCCTCCGTCAAGATTGTGGAGTTGAACCAAGGAGTTTGTACGGGCAAGGAGATCGCCTACTTCGTGAAGATCTACCCTAGTGAGGCAAGTCCTTCGTGGGCGATGGCCATGGTGGGATAGACAAGGTTGCTTCTTTGTGGACCCTTCGTGGGTGGAGCCCTCCGTGGACTCGCACAACTGTTACCCTTCGTGGGTTGAAGTCTCCACCAACGTGGATGTACGATAGCACCACCTATCGGAACCACGCCAAAAATCTCCGTGTCTCCAATTGCGTTTGCACACTCCAATCCCATCCCTTTACATTCTTGCAAGTTGCATGCTTTACTTTCCGCTGCTCATATACTCTTGCCATGCTTGCTTGATATGTATTGTGAATGCTTAAACTTGTGCTAAAACTCCACCTTAACTTGAAGAAATTAAAATTTGCCACCTTTGTTTGTTGAGGGTCTAATCACTCCCCCTCTAGACACCTCTTCTCGATCCTTTCAATTGGTATCAGAGCTTTGGTCTCCATTTCTTTGGTTTAATCACCATTGGAGGAAGATGGATGAGTCTACGTTGGGGAGTCTTAGACGTAGAGTGCCTATACTTGATGGCGAGTTCTTTCATGAATGGAAAAATGAGATGCTTGAGATTTTCAATGAATATCACTTGAACAAGTACATTACTAGCCCTTGTGCGCCCCTTGTTGATCCTTTGCATCCTACCCCCGATGAATCTATTGATATGATTCGCAATCTTAGAACTGTCAATCTTATCACTAGAGGATTGCCTAGAAACTTCATAGGTCGCTTGCCTACTCTTGATTGTGCCTATACCATATGGAGATTTCTTGAGGAAAGATTTCCAAACTACTCCTTAAAAAACTTAGATGAGATTCTTCATAAGTCCATTGCTTTAAATAAGATGAGTCCTAATGATCCTAAGTTTGGTGATTGTCTATTTGAGCTTCGTGACCTTATGCGTGCCAAAGGAGATGTTGGAATTATTAGCAATATCATTTCCGAAGTCATTAGAATTCATAAAGATGAACATTGTCATGGTCATAAAGCTAATGAATCACTCTCTCTAGGTAATGATCAATCACAAGACGATGTTGAACATGGATACTATGATGAGGATGATGATAGTGACTTTGATCTCGATGAGTTTATGAGACACTTTGGTCTTATAGCTAATCTTCGCGGCTACATGGCTGGAGGAAAGGAATGGGTTCTTGATAGTGGATGTACCGATCACATGACCGGAGACAAGGATATGTTTCGTGAGCTCGTTGAAAACGACGGCCCTCGAAAGTATGTCACTTTTGTGATAACTCAAAGGGTAAGGTGGTTGGCCTTGGTAAGGTGGCCATCTCACACGATAGCTCCATACAAAATGTCATTCTCATTGAATCTCTTGGCTATAATTTACTCTCTGTATCTAGACTAGCCGATTTCGGTTTCAATGTCCTATTCACTGAAGTAGATTGCCAAGTGTTTCGAAGAGATAATCATAAAATGGTCTTTACCAGCATACGTAGAGGTGATCTATACATTGTTGATTTCACTAAAAAGGCTCAACCTAGAACTTGCTTAATTGCTAAATCTTCTAAAGGCTGGTTGTGGCATAGAAGGTTAGGTCATGTGGGCATGCGAAATCTTGATAAGCTTATTAAAGGTGATCATATCCTTGGAGTGAAAGATGTCATATTTGACAAGGATAGATTGTGCAGTGCTTGTCAAGCAGGAAAACAGGTTGGAGGAAGCCACCCCATGAAGAACATCATGACCACGAGAAGACCGCTCGAGCTACTTCATATGGATCTTTTTGGTCCAAACGCCTATAAAAGTCTCGGTGGAAATTCTTTTGGTTTAGTCATAGTCGATGATTTTTCAAGATTTACGTGGGTGTTCTTTCTTGATGATAAATCGTAGGTCCAAAAGATCTTCAAGAACTTCGCAAGGAAGGCCCAAAATCAATTTGAAGTGAAGATCAAGAAGGTTCACAGCGACAACAGAACGGAGTTCAAGAACGCCAATGTGGACACCTTTCTTGACGAAGAAGGGATTTCACATGAGTTCTCGGCTACGTACACACCTCAACAAAATGGAGTTGTTGAGAGGAAGAACTGGACGCTCATTGAAATGGCGAGAACGATGCTTGATGAGTACAAGACGCCAAAACACTTTTGGGCGGAAGCGGTTGAGACAGCTTGTCATGCAACAAATCGTCTATATCTTCACAAGCTACTCGGCAAGACGGCATACGAATTTCTCACCGGTAACAAACCCCAAGTTGGATACTTTCGAGTATTCGGCTCAAAGTGCTATATTCTTGATAAGCATCGTCGCTCTAAATTTGCTCCTAAATCTCATGAGGGTTTCCTACTCGGTTATGGCTCAAACTCTCACACTTACCGTGTCTACAACAATTTCACCTGAAAGGTTGAAGAGACGGTAGATGTGAAGTTTGATGAATCTAACAGCTCGCAAGTAGAGCAATTGCCAATTGACGTAGGAAACAAAGACCCTTCGGAAGCAATCCAAGACTTGTCTATTGGCAAGATCCGTCCAACGGAGGTGAAGGAGAGTACCTCGTCCGTCCAAGTGGAAGCCTCTACCTCACGACAAGGTGAACCAAGAGTTGACACGGAGGCATCCACAAGTGGGACACGCCAAGATGAAGAAAACGAGGATGTACACCAAGATGAACCTCATCAACCTCCTTCTCCACCTCGACAAGAGAATGACAACATCAACAAGGAAGAAGGCCAAGAGGAAGAACAAGATGTGGAAGAGGATATTCCACCCCGACCTAAGCAAAAGCTCTCACGAGTTAGAGCAAGAGTCTCAAGAGATCATCCCGTCGAAAAAACTATGACGATATCCAAACCGGGAGAATTACAAGCTCTAAAACACGCTTAGCTAACTTTTGTGAGCATTACTCATTTATCTCTAGTATTGAACCAATGAAGGTTGAAGATGCTCTAGAAGATCCAGATTGGATAAATGCCATGCACGAAGAGCTACACAACTTTGAGAGGAACCAAATTTGGACATTGGTTGAGAAGCCCGACAACAACCACAACATCATCAGTACCAAATGGGTGTTTCGCAACAAGCAAGATGAAGATGGACAAGTCGTTCACAACAAAGCACGTCTCGTCGCCCAAGGATACACTCAAGTCGAAGGTATGGACTATGGTGAGACATATGCCCCCGTTGCTAGACTTGAGTCCATACGAATCTTACTTGCCTATGCAAATCATCATGATATTACCTTGTACCAAATGGACATCAAAAGTGCTTTTCTTAATGGTGAAATTGAGGAGGAAGTTTATGTCAAACAACCTCCCGGCTTTGTCAATCCTAAGAAACCTAATCATGTTTACAAACTTCACAAAGCTCTTTATGGTCTTAAGCAAGCTCCTAGAGCGTGGTACAAATGCTTGACCAAGTTCCTTATTGAAAAAGGCTTTGAGATTGGAAAAATTGATTCAACACTTTTTACTAAAAGGGTTAATGGTGAATTATTTGTGTGCCAAATTTATGTGGATGATATCATATTTGGTTTGACTAACCCTCATTTTAGTGAAAAGTTTGGAAGGCTAATGTCGGAGAAGTTTGAGATGTCTATGATGAGTGAACTCAAGTTCTTTCTTGGTTTGCAAATCAAGCAAACTAAGGAGGGTACCTTTGTCTCTCAAACAAAGTACACCAAGGACTTATTCAAGAAGTTCAACATGCAAGAATGCAAAGGTATGAGTACTCCCATGCCTACTAGTGGACATCTTGACTTGACCAAGGATGGCGAACCGGTTGATCAAAAGGTTTACCGCTCTATGATCGGTTCATTGTTATATCTATGTGCCTCCCATCCCGATATTATGCTTAGTGTGTGCATGTGTGCACGATATCAAGCGGCCCCCAAAGAAAGTCATCTTATGGCTGTGAAAAGGATAGTGAGATACTTAATTCATACACCAAATTTTGGCATTTGGTATCCTAAGAGGTCTTCTTTTGATCCTGTTGGCTACTCCGATTCGGACTATGCCGGAGACAAGGTTGATAGAAAGTCCACTTCCGGTACTTGTCAATTTCTTGGTAGATCTCTTGTGTCTTGGTCTTCCAAGAAACAAAACTCGGTATCCTTATCCACCGCCGAAGCGGAATACATTGTCGCCGGTTCATGTTGTGCTCAATTACTTTGGATGACCCAAACTCTTAAAGATTATGGGATTCATGTGAAACATGTTCCATTGCTTTGTGATAATGAGAGTGCTATTAAGATTGCTCACAATCCCGTGCAACATTCTCGAACTAAGCATATTGAAGTTCGTCATCATTTCATTCAAGATCATGTTGCTAAAGGAGACATTGATCTTAAGCATGTTCGTACCGATAAGCAATTGGCGGATATATTCACCAAACCGCTTGATGAGAATTTTTTTTGCCGTTTGAGAGGTGAATTGAACATCATTGATGCTTCAAACTTGGAGTAGAAACTCCATTTGGATACATGCAAGGCATGAGCCTTTGACTAATCCTTGATATTTCTCTTATGATGATGATCATATGTCTTGGATCTATATTTGTACTCTTGCATGTTATCTAACCCCTGTAGGTACTTGGATGAATCTAAATCTATGAGATTGCAACTCAATCACATCTTGAGCAATCTCTACATCACCAAGTTTCTACAAATTGGTGATTGAAGACAAGGAAGCACGAAACCCTTCAACATATCCTTTGACAATCTCTATATATCAAATTTCATTTGGTATCAAACCTCATGCTTGTCATTTTGGATACACAAGTGCTCTTCCTTGCAAGACTAACCCATGTAGGTAGATGAACTCAAACTACAAGTGGTGCTCCCAACTCTTGATGAGCTACATCAACCTTGAGCAACCCACACAAGTTTAACTACATGATCAAGATCAACACCACCACCCAAGGTATGTTATTCCATCTTAGAGGAGCTTTACCCCAAGTCATGGGTCAAAGCAGCTCAACAAGATGTGAATACATCAAAATGCTTAAATGAAAAATGGCAACCCCATTTTGAGCTTAAACGATGAGTATGACCTATGATCAAGTGTTCTCACTTGACTCCTCAGTCAATATACTCTAACATAGGTGACTTTGTCGCCGGCCAACTCTAGATGAAGTTCTCTTGTGCTTTTCTTTGTTCTTGCATTTGTTTCTTGCACACATATTTCAAAAAAAAAAACTTCATCTAGATTTCTTTTCTTTTCTCTGTTATGTTCTGCATTCCCTGCATCCAATTCATTACAAATCTTTCAATTAATTCCTTGCAAATCTTTGTGAGATCTTATTTGCCTAAGTGAGCTGAAATGACAATTGTTTTCTCTCTGTGTTAAAATCGGCCTCACCGATTTGTTCTTCTCGGCCAAACCGAACCAACTCGGAAGCAAAAACCTCGGAGTAACCGAATTCAATACTAAGAAAACACTTTGCCATTTGCATCCTGCATATTTGTTCCAGCTCCACTCGATGATTCTTGTCCTCTACCAGCATCTTATATTACATGTTGCTTTGTACTGTGACTCAAGGACCAAACCTACTTGACTCATGCTCCAGAAGATCCCTTCTTGGAAATTGATGGCAAAGGGGGAGAGAGAGAGAGCACATCAAAGCTTATCACATAAGAGAGAATGCACACCTTAAGCTTCTCCAGATGCTTATTTTCCATAGAGGAGAGAAGTCACATGTCTTCAAGAGGGGAAAGACATGTTAGTATGTGTTATGTTTGTTATGTTTGTTTTACTCTGATTTTGTTTTGCTCTGATTTTCTTTTCCCTATCTTCTCCCATTATCTAATATATAATATTCAGGGGGAGAGAGAGCTCATTTCCAAGGGAAGAAAATCTTCGAATTCATTACTCTTTGGGGACATGTCAATATCCAAATAGAGTACTAAGTACTCACTCACTACATGTCATCCCAATCTTGGTACTCTTGTGGTTTACTGTTCCTGCTCTGCTTAGTAGATATTCCTGTGTTATCTAACCTTGTTTACTCAGGTTCATCTCTTCCAAAGCCAGCTCATGACCACAAGGTAAGTATGTGCATCACACTCATGTGCATGATGATCTCTTGCTGATGTACATATTGTTTGCAAGAAGGAATCATGAACATTGAGGTACACTTCCTATATCCACATCATTTGCTCTGATGCATATAGCCAAGATATATGTAACTCATTGCTTACCCTGTCATGCTTATGCATTCACATGGTCTTATATTCTATATTTACATGATTGCATACATGTAGGGGGAGCCTATGCATGTTGCATGTCTTTCCAAAGCTTTACTTGCTATTCTCTATATCTTTATCTAAAAGCTTTGATGTATGTTGTCATCAATTACCAAAAATGCGGAGATTGAAAGCACAAGTGCTCCCTGGGTGATTTTCGTAATTAATGTCAACATATCTCTCGTTGGACTAATACTTCTATCTAGTATATTTCAGCGAGTTCAACAAAGGCGTGGCATGGACAAGAGGATGTGGAACCCCTTCAAGATGCTAAGGACACATGTTGGCTCAAGCTCAAGATTCTACATTTTCCATTTTAGTGATCCAAGATCACATTGAGTCCATAGGAAAGCCAATACTATTAAAAGGGGATGAGGTGTTGCTTAATGGCTTGCTTGCTCAAAATGCTTAGTGATATGCTCCAAAAGCCCTCAACCACTTTCTCATATCCACATATGTCCCAAACCAAAAGTCAAATTCGGCCCCACAGATTTGATGTATCCGGCACCACCGAGTTCATTTGACATAGCCACTGCCAGAAACCCTAATCAGTTCGGTCTCACCGATAGGGATCTCGGTCTCACCGAGATGGGATTGCTAACTCTCTGTTTCCCTTCGTAACGTTTCGGTCTAACCAAGATGAGTGATCGGTCCCACCGAGTTCGCAATGCAAACTCTCTATTTCCTCTTCGTAATGTTTCGGTCCCACCGAAATGAGCGATCGGTCCCACCGAGTTTGCCTGACCAACTCTCTGTTTGCCTATTACAGAAATCGGTCTCACCGAGTTCATGTGATCGGTCTCACCGAGATTACGTTATGCCCTAACCCTAACGAAATCGGTCCCACCGAGTTGATCATGTCGGTCCCACCGAAAAGCCTAACATTCACATTTTGAACTAAATCGGTCTGACCGAGTTTCAATATTTGGTCCCACCAAGTTTGGCAAATTGTGTGCAACGGTTAAATTTTGTGTGGAGGCTATATATACCCCTCCACCCATTCTCCATTCGTGGAGAGAGCCATCAGAACGTACCTACACTTCCAGCATTCATTTTCTAAGAGAGAACCACCTACTCATGTGTTGAGACCAAGATATTCCAATCCAACCAAAAGAATCTTGATCTCTAGCCTTCCCCAAGTTGCTTTCCACTCAAATCATCTTTCCACCAAATCCAAATCTGTGAGAGAGAGTTGAGTGTTGGGGAGACTATCATTTGAAGCACAAGAGCAAGGAGTTCATCATCAACACACCATCTATTACCTTTTGGAGAGTGGTGTCTCCTAGATTGGTTAGGTGTCACTTGGGAGCCTCCGTCGAGATTGTGGAGTTGAACCAAGGAGTTTGTACGGGCAAGGAGATCGCCTACTTCGTGAAGATCTACCCTAGTGAGGCAAGTCCTTCGTGGGCGATGGCCATGGTGGGATAGACAAGGTTGCTTCTTCGTGGACCCTTCATGGGTGGAGCCCTTCGTGGACTCGCGCAACCGTTACCCTTCGTGGGTTGAAGTCTCCACCAACGTGGATGTACGATAGCACCACCTATCGGAACCACGCCAAAAATCTCCGTGTCTCCAATTGCGTTTGCACACTCCAATCCCATCCCTTTACATTCTTGCAAGTTGCATGCTTTACTTTCCGCTACTCATATACTCTTGCCATGCTTGCTTGATATGTATTGTGAATGCTTAAACTTGTGCTAAAACTCCACCTTAACTTGAAGAAATTAAAATTTGCCACCTTTGTTTATTGAGGGTCTAATCACCCCCCCCCCCTCTAGACACCTGTTCTTGATCCTTTCATTAGTGACTGGTGTTTGATGAGGTGGAGCGGTGGCGTCCTGGCGGGGGTCTGCCAGCACAGAGCCTGCCGGGCTCTTGGCTTGGGGTCTTGTCTTGGCCTTGGCGGCCCCGAAAAACCTGCCGGGGTGGCCTAGCCTCGGTCCCAGGCGCAGTCTCGACCCCGCCGGCCCTGTTGGCTCGGCAAGGGAGGCCTTTCTGGAAATCTTCTGGTTGGGTTGGTCTTCTTAATGCGCTCCTTTATCTCACAAAGAGCGGCCTCTCTGGCTTATTTTGTGTTAAGCATTGGTACTTGATGTATGATCCGCCGCACGCCTGTGCATAAGTCAGGGCGGCAAACACACATCTTTGTTGCACCGATAGGAGCCCCCGGGCCTGGTCCACACGTGTCGCCGGGCATCGTTGGGGTCGGCCCAAAAATGCACAGGCGATCATGTTGAATCCTACCGAGATAGACGCTGTGTCCTTGAGATCTTCTTTGCTTCTTCATTAATCTAGTTCTAGGTTGGCCCCCAGGCCCCTCAAGGCATTTTCGGTGCTTAGACGATGTGCGTTGTTTATGTCAAAAACCAGGGGCGCCCACGTCCACGTGAAGCCATTAGGGCGCCCACACGTGAGTAGGGGTAACTTCATTTTACCTTTAGTTCACCCACTACGCCTGCCATTTCCACCACGCGCGCCGCATACATTGCGCGGGGTTGGTGATGGATGCGTAGGGCGCGGGTACGTGCGCCTTGGCAGAATACGCAGTGCCTCGGATTGGTGTAGTGGGGCGGTCGATGAATCAGGGTGCCATCCAAGGACGCACAGGGCTGGATTGGGGGAGCGGGGCGGTTTCCCCAGAGTAGTGGAGAGCCAGCCCCCCCCCCCCCCTTGCTCCCACTATAAAAGGAGGTGTGCGAGGGTGGGGATGCTCATCTACCATCTCCTCCTTCTGCTACCTTGCTTCTGTCCCCACCATGGCGAGAGGAAGGGACCGAGCTCGTGCTTCGACCGTAGCAACGAGAGCTTCTCGTCGACATCCTGTTCCTGCCTCAACTGCAGCTACAAATGTTGGTTCCAGCACTCGGGGCGGACCTATGGGGCGCGGTCGGGGTCGACGCAGCGCCCTCAGTTGAGGCAGACGAGGTGGTGCACTCGTCATCTCTCCTCCAACTGCTCCACCCCCGACAAAAGGCCATGCGGGGGATACGGCGCTAGAATTTACGTCAAGCTGCGCGATCCTCCCTACAGTCGCCTGCGGCTTCCTCGCCCTTTTGCCAGGGTGATGTAGGTCGACCAGCCGCTCGGGCTACGGTTGCGCATGAGTGGCTACTACGACGGGGCCATGTGGGTGAACGTGGAGTTCCCCACGCCTCACCTCATGCTTCTCAGGCGCAGGTGGAAAACCTTCGCCCATGCCCACACCCTTGCGGCGGGGCATGTCCTCCGCTTCAAGCTGGTGGAGTCTGATCTGCTCTCCATCAAGGTCTTCGGGCGCTTAGGTGCTCGCCTTGGGTGCTGCGTGGAAAGCTCGAGCGACGACGAAAGCTCCTCCTCGAGCGAATACGACGAGGAGGACACAGACGGTGAGGGTGGTGACGGCGAGCCCCTGATCGTCAAGCGCGAAGACAACGAATCGGAATCCGGCTGAACGACGGCTGCACCATCACTGTCAGCTAGGCGTCGGTAGCACCATCATCTGCAGCTGGACCTCGGCAGAGCAATTTGCTGGGGGTGCTTGGCCTGGACGTCGCCACCACCTCCAGCTCGACTCCGGCAGGCTCGTGGACTCCGGCTTCGTCTTCCCTGTCGGTTTCCCCGCTGAACTGCATCCCTCTGTTCCTGGCGGGGGTGACCAGGGCATCGCCAAGCCGCTCTCTCCGTCTCCGGACTCATCTTCCTTGCTGGGGGGCGCTCTCCCGATCTTGTCAGGCTGCGCCCCTTGGTCCTGACGGGGTCAGGCTGGGCTTCTGCCCAGGCGCTCCTTTTGCCCTCCTTTCTTCTCAATGTAAACCTTAGGAGGAGAGGGACAAGAAAGGCATTACGGAGCACTTATACTTTTAAGTCAAAAAATGTAGGCACTCACCAAGTTTGAATCAAATTTATGTAATCCCTCATCCATGTTGGAACTTGTATGATCTGTACTTGTTTGTCTCATGCAATTTTGAAAGAAAACTTGCCGGATAGTTATACATGTTTTTAGATGTTTTGAAGGACTAGCCTTCAGCACCCTTTTGCAAGTAGGGTTCCTGGCAAAGTTTCTCGCTAGCCTCTAACGCAGCTACTACAAAACCTCGTCAAGTGAGCTCAAGACGAGTTGGGAGCGCGAATCAGAGGCCGGTCCCTTACCGGTCTTTCCAAACGCAGCTGCAACTAATCCTGTCAAGTAGGCTCGAGTCAAGGATAGGAGCGCGAATGATAGACGCAGCAAGGTTCCCTCGCGTGCAAGTTCTTCATACGTGGACACAACATGGATTGATGGGAAGCTACAGATGAAATAAACTTATCTTTCTTTGTTGTACTCCTTATCGTTTTAGATAGGGGGGGGGGGGTTGCGAGGGATCAAATGTATGGGCCTGCCTCCACCCTCCTCCTAGAGAAGTTGCTCACGAGGGATCCTTCTGTCATTGTCAGAAAAAGGAAGAAGGTAGCATGAAGCCCTTTACAGCACATTAGTCATCTTATCTAAAACTAGTGTAATCACATTAAGATCATACTTAAGCAAACAGGAAATCATGCATGCAAGTTTTGTGAAAACACTTGGTTTTATTTAGCTATGCACAGGGTCTGCGCCTGGCTTTGTACAAAGGATTACAAGCCTTGGAGACTATGCTTGTACAAAATAGGTTGCCGGGGCAGGGCTCGGCAACCACGCCTCACGGGTAGAACTTGCGAAGATGCTCAATATTCCATGAGTTTTGCATTGGGATGCTATCCTCGGTCTCCAGACGGACTGCGCCAGCTCTGGTGACTCGTACTACCCGATAAGGGCCTTCCCACTTTGGTGTCAACTTGTTTGCACCCTTGGCGGACTGAATGCGCCTAAGGACAAGGTCGCCTTCCTCAAGGCTCTGGGCATGAACCCTGCGGATATGATAGCAGCGCGGGGCTTGCTGGTAGCATGCATCATGCACAGCTGCCTGGAGATGATCTTCCTCGGGGAGCACGGCATCGTCATGCCATAGCTGCTCTTGCGCTACCTCATCGTAGGCAAGTACTCGAGGTGACCCATTTGTGAGTTCCGTGGGTAGCACTGCTTCTGCACCATATATTAGGGAGAAGGGAGTCTGGCCAGTAGCTCGATTTGGTGTCGTTCTGATTGACCAAAGAACCACCGGCAGCTCATCAAGCCAGCGTCTGCCGCATTTCCGCAGTTTGTCAAAGGTCCTTGTCTTGAGCCAATGCAGCACTTCAGTATTCATCCTTTCAGCCTGTCCATTACTCCTCGGGTGAGCGACGGAGGCGAAAGAGATCTTGCTTCCAAGGCTCTGGATGTATTGCATGAAAGTGCGGCTCGTGAACTAGGTGCCATTGTCGGTGATCACCCTGTTAGGCACTCCAAAACGACACACCAATCCTTTAAAGAACTTGACAGCTGACTGCGCAGTCACCTTCCTCACTGGCTCTACCTCGGGCCACTTTGTAAACTTGTCGATTGCAACGTACAAGAATTCAAAGCCTCCGGCAGCACGGGGAAAGAGGCCCAAGATGTCGAGCCCCCAGACCGCGAAAGGCCAGGATAAAGGGATTGTTTGAAGAGCCTGAGTTGGTTGATGGATGTTCTTGGAATAGAACTGGCATGCTTCACCCTTAGTGACGAGCTCAGTTGCATCTCGGAGGGCGGTGGGCCAATAGAATCCTTGCCTGAAAGCCTTCCCAACAAGTGCTCTTGATCCTAGGTGAGAGCCACACACACCTCTGTGTATCTCTGCCAACAGCGCCAATCCATCTTCCCGGCTAATACATTTTAACTTCACACCGTTTGGCCTCTTTCTGTATAGAGTGTTATCCACAAACTGATACATACTTAATTGGCGGGCCACTTTTTCAGATTCCTCTGAATCATTAGGAAGTTCTCCTGTTTGCGGGAATTGGACTATGTGTTGAGCCCATGCCAGAGCCTGTGGCTCGACGACAAGGACTAAAGGCATTTCCTTTGTCGTGGGAGCGCTAGCCTCAACAACGAGAACTTGGGGTTCCGTGGGAGGATGCAGCTCACCAACTAACATAAGGTTTCCCCCAGCAGCTTTTTCTCCAGCGGCTTCGGGGAGCTCTGCCAGGAAATGCCTACCGGTGCTTAGTTTTCTTCTCTTCCTGGCCAGTGCTGATGGGGAGACTGATGGTTGAGTCAGATGGAGGACAAAAGTTCCTAGTTCCATAGGGAGCTTTTGAGCAACACACTTGGACAGGTGATCTGCAATGCTGTTCTCCGCACGGGGTATGTGCTTGGTTTGCAACCCGTCAAAGTGCTCTTCCAACTTTCTCACTTCTTCCACATATGCCTCCATCAGCAGGCTGGCTCTGGTAATCTTTATTCACTTGTTTCACAATGAGCTGAGAATCACCACAGATGACTAATTTCTTTATCCCCAACTCTATTGCAATCCCGAGGCCGGCAAGAGCCCCTCGTACTCTACCGTGTTATTGGTAGCATCCTCCCTGGGGAAGTACATCTGGATGACGTACTTGAGGTGCTCTCCGGTGGGTGCGACAAGCAGCACTCCAGCCCCGGCACCTTGCAGTGAAAAAGCACCATCAAAGTATATAACCCACTCCTTGGGGGCCTCCTTGCTGGGGAGGGCTGTTTCCGGCACCTCTTCGTTGGGCGTTGGCGTCCACTCTGTGATGAATTCTGCCGGTTCTCTGCTTTGGATAGTTATCGTACTTTCAAACTTCAAAGCAAAACTTGACAGTTCCAGTGCCCACTCTACTATCCTGCTGGTGGCTTCTGGATTCCTCAGAATGAGCTGTAATGGGAAGCGAGTGACAACTGTGATCTTGTGAGCTTGGAAGTAATGGCGCAGTTTCCTCGAGGCCATGAGGAGGCCGAAGATCAGCTTTTGCACTTCAGAGTACCTTGATCTAGCCCCATGCAGGAGGGAGCTGACAAAGTAAACTGGTCATTGCACCATTTTCTTCTTTGCTAACGTCTTCTGATTATCAGCATCTGCTTCTGTCCCTCTTTCCCCGTCAATGTCAGGTCCTACCGGGGATGATTTTGGCTCACCGCTGGGCGATTATGCTGCCTCGGCTTCCCCGCTGCCAACTTCCCTCTGCGCCACCAACCTAGCACTAATCACTTGATTCGTTGCTGCTAAGTACAGCAGCAGCGGCTCTTGCGGTTTAGGTGCGACCAAAGTTGGTGCAGAAGAAAGGTAGGTTTTCAAATCCCGCAGCACGGCCTCTGCCTCCGGGGTCCATTTCATTGGGCCTGCCTTCTTCAAGATTTTGAAGAACGGCAAGGCGTGCTCAGCGGATTTCAAAATGAACCTGCTTAGCGCAGCAACGCAACCAGCTAGACGCCTCACATCTTTGATGGTTTTCGGGGCTTGGATCTGATCTATTGCCTTGATCTTGTCGGGGTTGGCTTCTATCCCTCGCTGAGACACAAAAAATCCGAGGAGCTTGCCGGACGGAATGCCAAACACACACTTCTCGGGGTTGAGCTTTAAGTTGATCTTACGCAGATTTGCAAAGGTTTCTTCCAGATCCTTAATAAGTGTGGACTTGTCCTTGGTCTTGACCACTATATCATCCATATAAGCTTCTATGTTCCGATGTAGCTGGGGTTCAAAACCAATCTGCACAATCCTTGCAAACGTAGAACCGACGCTTTTTAGCCCGAAAGGCATGCGTACAAAGTAGTACGTGCCACATGGGGTTATAAACGTGGTTTTCTCTTCATCTTCTTTGCCCATGAAGATCTGGTGGTAACCAGAGTATGCATCAAGGAACGAGAGCAAATCACATCCTGAAGTGGAATCGACGATCTGATCAATACGCGACAAGGGGAAGGGATCCTTTGGACATGCTTTGTTCAAGTCAATGAAGTCAATACAAAGTCTCCACTTCTCATTTGCCTTGTGCACCACCACTAGATTTGCTAACCATGTTGGATGCAACACTCCTCTGACCAAACCTGCTGCTTCGAGCTTCTTGATCTCCTAGGTAATGAACTGATGCCGTTCCAAGGCTTGCTTCTTGGCACTCTGCTTGATGGGACGAGCATGAGGACACACAGCAAGGTGGTGCTCGATTACCTCCCTGGGAACACCAGGGATGTCAGATGGTTACCATGCAAACACATCGACGTTCGCCCGCAGGAAGGCAACGAGCGCACTTTCCTATTTGTCATCAAGGGTGGCACTAATGGTGAAGGTACCATCACTATCGTCCTGCCTCGCCAGAACCTTCTTCGTTGCAGGGGGAGCGGCCTTGGATTTCTTGCTAGTTGAACTCTCCGGCAAGTCGCTGCCGGGCGCAGCGCACTCCGAAGAGGCACGCTTCCCGGGGGCCTTGTCGGTATCCTTGCTAGTTTTCTTACCCTTCTTTCCTTCCTTGGCGGGAGCTGGGGCCTCGATGGCCTCCGCTGCTACTGCATCTCTGTACATCTTGTCGACGCATATGACTGCATCCTTCTTGTCCGGCGGAATGGAGATGACTCCCATTGGCCCCGGCATCTTCAGGGTGTTATACGCGTAATGGGACACCGCCATGAATTTGGCCAAAGCTAGATGACCAAGGATCCCATTGAATGGCAAGGGAAGCTTGACAACATCAAACACAACTTTCTCGGTCCTGTAGTTCAGTTCCCCGCCAAACGTCACCGGCAACGTGATCTTTCCCTTAGGTTGGCTTCTTCCTTGGTTGATCCCTTGGAATGTGCCAGTCCTCTTGAGGTCCTCATCAAGAATTTGGAGTTTCTAATCACGTCAGGGGACATCAAATTCAATCATGCCCCGCCATCAACCAGCATTTTTGTGACCTTGAGGTTGCGGATTGTTGGCGAAACCAACAACGGCAAGCATCTGACCGTAGTGGTGCTATCTGGATGGTCCTCAAACATCAAAGATGATGGGCATGCGAGACCATTTGAGTGGTTCCCGAGCGCTTGATACCGGCTCTGCCACATTAACCTCGCACGCCCACTATTTAAGCTGGCAGTGAGAGGAGTGCAAAGATGCGCCCCCGTCAATGCACATTGCTTCGGTAGCCTTCTGAAATTCCTACTCGCTAGACTCACCATTGTCCTCCTCTTCACTTGCATCTTCACCTTCTTTTTTCTCACAGCCCCTAGCGGGCTTCTCCTTCTGCTGATTTGCCTTGCCACGGCGACCACCACGGCCGCTACGGCCTTTCCCGCCAGCGCCATCCTGGCCTTTCTCCTTATCACGCTTCTCATATTCAGCCTTCTGCTTTTCAACGAGCTTCTCAACTTGTCTGCATTCTTGGAGATCGTGGCCCTTAGTATGGTAGATCTTGCAGTACGGCCCGTCGGATTTGCTAGTTCTCTCAGCTGCTGCTGCCGCCCGGCAATAAGCGCACGTAGCAGCTTCCTTGCCGGGTGTCTCGGTCTTTGCCTTCTTGCCAGTGCTAGGATCACTGGAGCTCTCAACGGCCATCACTGCTTTCTCTTTGCGCTTCTTGTTGCGCCTTCGATTTTTCTTCCTTGGAGCGGTGATGGCGTCGTCATCCTCTGAATCGACTTTGACACCAACCTCCTCCACTGGGGCCTCCTCCCTTCCTCAGCACGAGCACATTTGTCCGCCAACATATAAAGTTCGTTGATGGTTTTTGGTAACCGAACATTCATCTTAGCACGCATCCTCCGATTGCACACATTCGTGTGGAATGCGGCAATCATGGATGTTGGATGTATCTTCGGAATATTGCGGTGCACTCGACTGAATCTTTGCAGATACTTACGCAGGCTCTCCCCTTCCTTCCGTAAGAGGGCTTGCAGGTCGCTGTGCTGTCCAGGCTCTTGATGGCCGCCCGTAAATGCGCCAACAAACTCATTGCATAAGTCTGCCCACGAGGAAATGGAATCCTCAGGCAGGTGAAGTTTTATTTATGTTGTAGACGTTACCATTATTGCAGGGTACATCAGCTCCACGGATTGATAACTTGGTTTCTCACTGAGAGAAAAACTAGTTGCTTGTTACAAACTCTTACACTGGGGAGCAACCCAGAAGCTTTCTGTAGGCTCCAGGCGCCCCCTTGGGAGCCCTGGGCCTTGGGGCGCCCCAAGGGGTTCGTAGTGTCCATTGGCACCTCCAGGTTAACTGCATGACACACCTAATCAACAGATGATATGCAGTACCTATTGATAGTAAGATATAAGTGAAGACCACAAAATAAGTAGAGACAGTGACTAGGAACAAACTCCAATTAGGGTACGCCGAAGCTTCTCTATGCAACTTTCCTTTGAATTTTTTATCATTTTTTGATACTTTTTCATGATACCTATCGCCTTAAGCTTCAAACTCAAAAATAATCACTCAAGTTTGTATTCGGATGAGGGGTAAATAAATTCTGGTCTCGGTCTGAAAAACTATGAAGAATGGTGTTCTAGAACTTAGAAGGGCAAAAAATCCCACTTAGAGGACGATTTTAAGGGTCCACATTTGTGTCACACTTGCTTCACTATTTTTAGATGTGGCTCGTCGATAGCTTTGAATTTAGTGGTTGAACAACCAAAACATACTTCATATGAAGAAGTTTAAAAATGTAAATTCGCTGACGGGTTCTAGTCTAGTCGAATCCAAAAAAACTGCTATTTTTCTTTTTTGAATAAAACCATTCAAAATCATATGGGTTGAGAGAAGATGCAATTGACTTCAAATATCATAATTATAGAGGGCGGTGGTGGCGATGCGGTGGAAATTGATGGATGTTGGTTGTCGACGGCGGATTGGGTGATGGTGCGGATGTGTGGCGTGAACATAACTCAAAACTCTAAAGGATTATACTCTAAAACCATCAATTCGACATGATGATGCAGACGTAAACTCAACGGTGCAATGCACCAGAAAGAAAAATTGTGACGATTTAGACTAGCTTGGACAGGCTGATCTATCCCTATTTGTTTTGGCTTTTTCGTGGACTATATGTTTGAAGAACAGATGCAATCAATACTAGGGAAAACTGGAAAATCTTATCAAGGAACCCGGAACCTTATACCACATGATAGGTACAGGTGGCATGGTGTTTTGATGAGTTAGTATCAAATTTTTTAAGAAACTTTGATAATCAGACTACATCGGACACTCGACGGCGCGCTAAACAAACTCAGATATGGTTATTGACGGTGTTCGAAACACGGTCAACCTTATCATGAAGATCTACTCCTACATGCAACTAAAGAACAAGCAAGAATTTAAGATATGCAATCTGAATTCCAGATATAAGATGAAATATTTGCTTAACACAATGAGGTTTCAATCACACATAGTACATGACTTGTGACGTGTCGCCGACTTGTGTCTACCACAAAAAGTAGCAAACACTAAAATTGAATGAAACAAAAACACAAGCACTAATTTGACATCCTAAGGCGATATTTATGGACGGACGAAGGGTAATTCGGCCGGACTTGGGAGGGGATCATAAATCAACCCTAAGTTTGATTCCTCTACTAATACATGCTCTAAAAACTGTCTATTGACTTGTATATTAAAAAAACATGGGTCGGGACAAAAGTGAGGTGGCGCAACACCTATAGATGGCCATGGATGAAATTGTGAAGTGTTATCTTGTATATTTGGTCCATGCCTTAACAATTGAAACCAACGGAATAACCCTTCGCTCATGCCCACGTGCGAAACTCCCATCCAGGGTTTCCTTGCCTCTCGCCGGCGCCGCCGGTCCGCCTTATCTCCTATGGTCCTTGGACCATGGAGGCACGGTGGATCCCGGCCCTTGCAGGCGGGAGGGCTCCGTTTTTATATGCTTTTTTGAGTTTTGTTAGGGTTTGTGCCATGCTCAAGAAGACGAGGCGGCGGCGGCTTCTTGAAGATGGAATAAGATCCTCCCCGCCTAGCCCACGTCCCGGTGATGTTTCAAACATCGTCGGAAGGCGTGTGGAGGTTTGTCTCCGACGGATCTCGTGGGATCCGATTGGCTTTTGTCTTCGGTGGATCCGACTGGATCCGGTCTTCGTTCGTCTACGTTTGTGTGTCTGCAGGTTGGATCCTTCCGGTCTATGCTTCTCTTCATCGGCGACGGTTGCTGTTCTGGTGCGCTGGTCCTATGGGGACTTAGCACGACGACTTCCCGACTGTCTACTACAACAGTGTTTGCCCGGCTCCGACGAGGGAGGGGCGATGACGGCAGCGTGCTTGTAGTCGTCGCTACGTGGTCTACGGACCTGGATGTAAAGTTTATTTCTAGTGTTCTTTGTACTACCTTAACAGTTGATGAATAGATCGGAAGTTTTCTCAAAAAAATATTTGGTCCATGCCTTCATGTGTCATTATGGCTGCCTAACTCCTATTGAAACACCATCTTCGTTCCATGTATGATTGTTGCCATCTCCATGCTTGCTTGTGCATGTCCCTCTTATCCATGCTAGGTCATTCATTCCTCATAATACAAATATATTTGATTTAGGCATCATCCTATTCTCATGAATATTAGAGCAAGATCATAAAACGGAGTTACCTGATATTTTAGTTGATGTGCATGAACTCTGGCGATTGTTCCTTATCTTTCTGTTATTTGAGCATGTGCGGCTCTAGGGACCGTGGATGTAACTGAATTATGGATGTCCGCGCCGACAGAACCTCCATATGTTTCATGTGTCATCTTAGTGATTGGCCATGTGAGCTGCGTGCCGTATCAACTTGGGTAGATGAACCCCTAAAAAAACGAGCGGATGAGCGGTGGGAGTGGAGAATGGTAAAACATGGCATATCATGTTACATTCTGTGTTTAAATTGGGTACATTGATGTGAAAACCTCTAAATTTGGTATGTTTTCATTCATGGCATCCTTGACTGAGGGTGGAAATGAAATTCATTCTATTTTTATGGCCTAAAATCCTGCAATATATTAGCTGTTGACAAAGTTTATAAATACATTTAGTACTCTCCTGTGTAATTTTTTGGTAGTAATATATATGAATTAAAACCATATGATTTATTTATCGGAAAGAAAAATAAATCCTTGAGCCTTCACCTTGTGGCACCACGCACGATCCATGTTACATATATGGACTGTGCTAACGTCCATACGTACGGACTATAAGCGATAGATCCGGACGATTCATCTATGGTCGCTCATTTCTTTTTTAACGAGAAAGCTAAATTCCTGCCGTCTGGAATTCTGCAACAGATCTGCACGATTCGGATGCCGTCGATCTCAAAATGTGCGGTCGTGCGTGCTTCTGGTGGTTTGACTTCATTTTGCAATTAAATCGCCTGCGGCCCACGTCAGATCTATTCAACCCCGCAAATCACGCCCGATTCATAACTTACTTTCCTAATTAAATTGCATCGGTCCCACGTCAGATCCAATTACCTCCAGATTTACTTACTTTCCTAATTAATTTGCCTCGGCCCCACGTCAAATCCGATTAACTCCTGATTTTAAGCCTCCTAATTAGATCGCCACGCCAAGATGTAGTAATAGGCAAAAATTGCTGCTCTTGACAGGAATTGATCCCACGACCTCAAATATTTATTCCATTGGAAAGGACCAACTGGTCTACCTTCATTTTGTGATAAATTTACAAGGTACACTCTACTTATACATGTGAATCCGAATGCAATTTTGACCCGTGCTAATTTACATACAAATCCTCTGGTTATTTTGACCCTGGAAAACAACTGTTGAAACATACCTCGTTAAGTTCTACATAAATTGCATGGTTTTTTACACTAATAACCTATGTACTTCTGGCCTGATAACATTTTTTTACCTTGAGATAAAACTTGTTGAAAATATATCTCCGGTAACTATGTGTTAAAAGCACGATAATAAACGCACCGCAGACCTGATAAATATATACAAACTCCACGCTAACTTTGACTCGAAGAAAAAAGTTATTGAAAATATATCATGGTAACTTATGTGTAAATAACATGATAATACACACACACTTAATAACTCACACACAGACACCATGGTAATTATTTTGACCCAAAAAATAGTTGTTGAAAACACCCGATAACTTCTTTGTAAATAGCATGTCAATATACGCACCGCGGACCTGACAACTTAGGTACAAAACACTGCGGTAATTTGACCCGGCGGAAAAAAGTTGTTGAAAACATACCCCGGTAACTTCTGTGTAAATACCATGATAATATATGCACCGCAGACGTGATAACTTTAGGTACAAACACCACGACAACTTTGACCCCGAGAAAATAAGTAGTTGAAAACACACACCCCGTAATTCTTGTACAAGTATCATGGTAATATAAGCATCACACACCTGATAACTTAGCTGCAAACACCGCGGTAACTTAGGCCCGGATAAAAAGTTATTGAAACATACCACGGTTACTTATATATAAATAGCATGATAATATATGCACCGCGAATCTGATAACTTAGGTGCAAATACCACGGTAACTTTGACCCAAAGGAAACAAGTCGTTGAAAACATACCCCGGTCACTTTAGTGTAAAACAACATGGTAATTTACACACCCCCGACCTGATAACTTACATGCAAATACCCCGGTAACTTTGAACCAAGGGAAAAAGTAGTTGAAAACATACCCCGGTAATTTCTGTGTAAATACCATGGTAATTTATGCACTGTAGTGTTGATAACCCGGGTACAAACACTGCGGTAACTATTATAACCCGGGAAAAAAAGTTGAAAATTGCCCCGATAATTTCTGTGTAAATAACATGGTAATATACGAACCGCAGACCTGATAAGTCAACATAAACACCGCGGTAACTTTGACCCCAGGGCGGGGGGAGTGGGGAGGGTTGTTTGAAAACATACCCCGATAACTTCCTGTAAATAAGATGGCATTATATGTATCATATACTGATAACTCACGCACAAACACCGTGGCAACTTTGACCCCCGAGGGGGGAGTTATTTGAAAACATAACCCCCTTCCCGATAACTTTCATGTAAATATCATGGTAATATACACACCGTAAACTTGATAACTCACGCATAAACACCGTGGTAACTTTGACCCCAGGAGGAGGAAGTTGTTTGAAAACATACCCCGGTATTTTTCTGTATAAAATAACATGGTGATATACACAAAACATAACTGATAACTTACTTATTGTGGCAACTTTTGACCCAACAAAAGTCATCAAAACATACCAACATGAGATTTAGTTTCGAAGATATCATGGCGACAAATTTTTGATGTGAAAACGATTTTCAAATGTAATGACGGTTTGAGCTATAAAACATTCTGAAGTTTCGAAATAGTGAGAGTCTACGACATCAACTTTTTCAGTCTTCTAGTGCATTTGCATGTGGAGAAAATGTTCGGAGGAGTCATTTTTATGCCCCGCTAATTTCTATGTAAACAGGATGGTAACTTTTGTATCACAGACGTGATAACTTACTTAGCCTGAGTCTGATAATTTTTTACCTGAAAAAAAAGTTTTCGAAACATATCAACATAGGATCTAGTTTCGAAGGTCTCGTCCCGACGAATCTTTTATGTGAAGACGGTTTTTCAATCGGACCGACGGTTTGATCTACAAAACATTTTGAATTTTCAAATTAAAAGGAATCTAGGCTGACATCATCAGTTTTGTTTTTTCCTGCATGCATGCATATATGTGCTAAAAGGAAGGAGAAGTTTAAGTGAGAAAACCTGAAGTGCTGCGTATCCGTTGTTCGATCGTTCGGATCTGTAGCTAACTTCCCAACAGTTGGAAGTTAGCACCGTCCCTTTTTTAATACAAAAACAAACACATTCAGTCCAATCTTTTCCCTAATAGCTGCATACATGCATATAGGACAAAACTGCCGATATCATCGAAGATTCCATCAAATTTAAAACTTTAAAATATTTTGTAGGTCAAACCGCGCTCCGATTGAAAAACTGTTTTCACATAAAAGATTCGTCGCGACGATACCTTCGAAACTAGATCCCATGTTGGTATATTTCAACGACTTTTTTTTCGGGTCAAAAGTTACTACACCCAGGCTAAAATAAGTTATCACCTCTATGGTACGTTAGTTACCATCCTGTTTACATAGAAATCACCGGGACATAAAAATGGCTCCTCCAACATTCTCTCCACATGCAAATGCATTAGAGCACATGAAAGCAGATGTCATTGTAGATTCTCGCTATTTCAAAACTGTAAAAAAAATTATAGATCAAACTGTCGTTTCTGATTGAAAAATTGTTTTCACATAAAAATTGGTCGCAACGAGAACTTCCAAACTAAATCTCATGTTGGCATGTTTTGATCACTTTTTTGGTCAAAAAGTTACCGTAAAGTTATCAGTTATGTTATACGTATATTAACATGTTATTTATGCAGAAGTGACCGGAGCTGTGTTTTCAACGACTTTTTCCCCGGGTCAAAGTGACCGTGGTATTTGTACTTAAGTTATCAGCTCGTGGTGCATATATTACCGTGCTATTTTGCATAGAAGTAACCGGGGTATATTTCAACAAATTTTTATTTGGGTATAAAGTTACCAGGGTGTTTGTACCTAAGTTATCAGGTCTGTGATGTGTGATTTACCATGCTATTCACACAAAAATTACCGGGAGAGGGGGGTATATTTCACCAACATCCCTCCCCCCACCACCATCGCCAAAGGTTACCAGGACTGGGGTACATAAGTTATCAGGTCTGCGATGTGTGAGTTACCATGCTATTCACGCAAAAGTTACCGGGAGGATATTTCATCCCCCCCCCCCCCCCCCCCCCCCCGCTCCCGGTCACCAAAGTTACCAAGACCGGGGGTACGGAAGTTATCAGGTCTGCGACGTGTGAGTTACCGTGTTATTAACATAAAAGTTACCATGGGTATATTTCATCACTCCCCTAGCCAAAAGCTATCAGGACCGTGTCACATAACTTATCAGGTTCGCAATGTGTGAATTACCATGCTATTCAGACAAAAGTTAGCGGGGGATATCTCGTTAACCCCTCCCCCCCCCCCCCCCCCCCCCCTCATGCCAAAGTTATCAATACCGGGGTACATAAGTTTACCAGGGGGATATTTCATCAACTCCCCCCCCCCCCCTCAATCGCCAAAGTTATCAGGACCGGGGTACATAAATTATCAGGTATGTGATGCGTGAGTTACCATGCTATACACACACACAAAATAATCGACGGTATATTTCATCACCCCCCTCCATCTCGCCAAAATTACCTCAGTGTCATCAACTCGAGACTAGTTGGTAAAAATAATCTACTTAAGTGCGGAAAAGATCGGACATTGCATTAACTTTTGTGCAAACCTAGAAGAGGAGACAGGTTAAATAGCCTATTTACTTTCATTTGTTCAAGAAAAGGGAACGTACGTGAGGTGGTTGGCTAGTAGAGTTACCTCATAAGAGGTACAAGGATCGAAACATGTTGCGCATATAACCATACTAATAGAGTAGATAAGTCATCGGGCTAGAAAAGAACAAGAAAACAAATGCCAAAATGGTAAGGAAAAAATAGTGTAAAAAAGGAAAAGAAAGAAAAAGGTTTATTTTTCACCTCGTGTTACATACATGTACTCCCTTCGTTTATAAATATTTGTCTTTTTAGAGATTTTAAATGGACTATCACATACGGATGTATATAGACATATTTTAAAGTGTAGATTCACTCATTTTGCTTCATATGTAGTCACTTATTGAAATCTCTAGAAAGACAAATATTTAGAAACTGAGGGAGTACAAGCTAAGTGTAGGCCATGTGGTTACCTACCACAGTAACTTCGGTCGCGGGAGAAATGGATCGAGAGAAAAACCGAAAATAGTGAATCGTACGGATCTATTCTTAACGTCCAGTCGACTGTAATTTAGCTTTCTCGTACATATATAGCGTAGTGCAACATGAAGGATGTTAAAAGGAGAGACAAGATAGCGTACACTAGAGCTTGGCAATGGCTCCGCGACAGCGCCGTTGCATGCGTGCGTAGCGTAGGCCTACCAGTCGGCAGGCGCTCGCTGGTAATTCCATTCGCTGCACGTCAACCTTAACCATTCCATTGAAGCCCCGACGTTAACAAAAGCTTTCGACCCAAGCCACCCCACCCCACCCCACCTCGGCCCAAGCCAGTTTTGCTTTCGTACCAACAAGTTAAAATCCACGGCCATGGCGGATCCTGAACCGCATCGCCCATAAAAGGGACGCCAACCACTCTCTTTCTCTTCTACGAACTCCATCCTCCTCTCTCTCTCTCTGCCTTTTCCTTGGCCCCAGTCTGCTCTACTCACTCCGGTCCCAACTGCCAAATCCCCTCGCCCCTCTCTCTCCAACCAAATTGCAATTGAGCTCTGAGCTCCTCCATTAGTCCATTCCCCGAGCAGAGCAGAGCAAGCGCAACAACTCCTAGAGGTGGACGCGGTCGGCGCCATTCAATGCCATGCACTGACACGGCACAGATTACCGCCACCTCATTTAACTCCCCTCTTTCTCCCTCCACTTCCCAAGCACAGAGGCGCGCGGGAACCCATGCATGCGCCCATGCACATATCCACCGCCGCCGCCCGGATGCATACGTGCTCTCTTCCTGCGCTCCCCACAACTTGACGCCTAGTAGCAGCAAGAAGCGCAGATGACGGGCGCACGAGTAATGGCGCGGGCCGTGCGACGCTTCTCGGTGATTCCGGCCGCGTGGCTGCTGCTGCTGGTTCTGGTTTCATGTGTGGCGGCGGCGGCGGGTGATGATGGCGATGTGTTGTTGGAGGTGAAGAGCGAGTTCGCGGAAGACCCGGAGGGAGTTTTGGAGGGCTGGTCCGGCGATGGCGGCGGCTCGTCGGACTTCTGTTCCTGGGCCGGCGTCACGTGCGACCCTGCGGGGCTCAGGGTGGCCGGCCTCAACCTGTCCGGCGCGGGGCTGGCCGGGCCGGTGCCCGGGGCGCTCGCGCGGCTCGACGCGCTCGAGGTCATCGACCTGTCGTCCAACCGCCTCACGGGCCCCATCCCGGCGGCTCTCGGGCGCCTCGAAAGGCTCCGGATTCTCATGCTCTACTCCAACCAGCTCGCCGGCGGGATCCCGGCGTCGCTGGGCAGACTCGCCGCGCTGCAGGTGCTGCGCCTCGGCGACAACCTCGGCTTGTCGGGGCCAATCCCCAAAGCGCTCGGGGAGCTCCGGAACCTCACCGTCATCGGGCTCGCGTCGTGCAACCTCACCGGAGCGATACCGAGGGTTCTTGGGAGGCTCGCTACGCTCACGGCCTTGAACCTGCAAGAGAACTCCCTGTCCGGGCCGATACCAGCGGACATCGGCGCCATGGCAAGCCTCCAGGCGCTTGCTCTCGCTGGGAATCAACTCACCGGCGAGATACCGCCGGAGCTTGGGAAGCTGTCCTACCTCCAGAAGCTCAACCTCGGGAACAATTCATTGGAGAGCGCCATACCGCCGGAGCTCGGAGCTCTGGGCGAGCTCCTGTACCTCAACCTCATGAACAACCGCCTCTCTGGGCGCGTGCCGCGCGCTCTCGCCGCTCTCTCTCGCGTGCACACGATTGACCTGTCCGGTAACATGCTCACTGGCGGGCTCCCCGCCGAGCTCGGCCGGCTGCCGCAGCTCAACTTCCTTGTGCTCGCCGACAACCACCTCAGCGGCCGCCTTCCGGGCAACCTGTGCAGCGGCAGCAATGAAGCAGAGCCATCCAGTAGCCTCGAGCACCTACTGCTCTCCACCAACAACTTCACCGGGGAGATACCAGACGGGCTGTCGCGGTGCCGTGCGCTGACGCAGCTCGACCTGGCGAACAACAGCCTCTCTGGCGCGATCCCGCCGGGGCTCGGCGAGCTCGGGAACCTGACGGGTCTGCTGCTCAATAACAACAGCCTCTCTGGCGAGCTGCCGCCGGAGATCTTTAACCTCACTGAGCTCACTAGCCTTGCATTGTACCACAATCAGCTCACTGGCCAGCTGCCGGACGCCATCGGCAATCTCAAGAACCTCCAGGAACTGTACTTGTACGAGAACCAGTTCTCCGGCGAGATACCGGAGGCCATCGGGGAGTGCTCGAGCTTGCAGATGATCGACTTCTTTGGGAACCAGTTCAACGGGAGCATACCGGCGTCCATCGGGAATCTGTCCGAGCTGATCTTTCTTCACCTCCGGCAGAACGAGCTGTCGGGCCTGATTCCGCCGGAGCTCGGCGATTGCCATCAGCTCCAGGTTCTTGACTTGGCGGACAATGCTCTATCCGGTGAAATCCCGGCGACATTTGAGAAGCTCGAATCGCTCCAGCAGTTCATGCTGTACAACAACTCGCTGTCCGGCGCAGTCCCGGATGGCATGTTCGAGTGCCGGAACATCACGAGGGTGAACATCGCGCACAACCGGCTCGGCGGCAGCCTCCTGCCGCTCTGCGGGTCGGCGAGCCTGCTATCGTTCGACGCCACCAACAACTCGTTCGAGGGCGGGATCCCGGCGCAGCTCGGGCGGTCCTCGTCGCTCCAGCGCGTTCGCCTCGGGAGCAACGCCCTCTCCGGGCCGATCCCGCCGTCGCTGGGCGGCATCGCCGGGCTGACGCTGCTGGATGTGTCGAACAATGCGCTCACCGGCGTCATCCCGGACGCGCTCTCGCGGTGCACGCAGCTCAGCCACATCGTCCTCAACCACAACCGGCTGTCAGGCCTCGTGCCGGCCTGGCTGGGCACGCTGCCGCAGGTGGGCGAGCTGACGCTCTCCGCCAACGAATTCACCGGCTCATTCCCGGTCCAGCTCACCAAGTGCTCCAAGCTCCTCAAGCTGTCGCTCGACGGCAACCAGATCAATGGAACGGTGCCGCCTGAAATCGGTAGGTTGGCTTCTCTCAACGTGCTGAATCTGGCGCAGAACCAGCTCTCAGGTCCGATACCAGCGACCGTGGCAAGACTGAGCAACCTGTATGAGCTGAATTTGTCGCAGAATCACCTGTCGGGCGCGATTCCACCTGACATGGGCAAGATGCAAGAGTTGCAGAGCTTGCTGGATTTGAGCAGCAACAATCTCGTGGGCATAATCCCTGCATCAATTGGGTCTCTCTCCAAGCTGGAAGATTTGAACCTCTCTCACAATGCTCTGATGGGAACAGTGCCGTCGCAGCTCGCCAGGATGAGCAGTTTGGTGGAGCTGGACTTGTCTAGCAATCGGCTGGATGGTAGGCTGGGGGACGAGTTCTCCCGGTGGCCGCAGGACGCCTTCTCCGGCAATGCTGCGCTCTGCGGCAGCCATCTGAGAGGCTGCGGCAGTGGCAGCGGCGGACGTGGCCGGTCCACGATGCACTCCGCGTCGATCGCGCTGGTGTCCGCGGCGGCGACACTGACGATTGTGCTCCTAGTGATCGTGCTTGTGCTGATGGCAGTGCGGCGGCGCGGGCGGCACTCCGGGGAGGTGAACTGCACGGTGTTCTCGTCGAGCCAGGGCAACACGAACCGGCAGCTCATTATCAAGGGCTCGGCGCGGCGGGAGTTCCGGTGGGATGCGATCATGGAGGCGACGGCGAACTTGAGCGACCAGTTCGCCGTCGGCTCCGGGGGCTCGGGGACGGTGTACAGGGCAGAGCTGCCCACCGGCGAGACGGTGGCCGTGAAGAGGTTCGTGCACATGGACAGCGACATGCTGCTGCACGACAAGAGCTTCGCGAGGGAGGTGAAGATCCTGGGCCGGGTCCGGCACCGCCACCTGGTGAAGCTCCTCGGGTTCGTCAGCCAAGGCGACCATGGCGGCAGCATGCTCATCTACGAGTACATGGAGAACGGCAGCCTGTACGACTGGGTTCACGGCGGCGCTGGCGAGGGCAAGAAGCGGGTGCTGAGCTGGGACGCGCGGCTCAAGGTGGCGGCGGGCCTGGTGCAGGGCGTGGAGTACCTCCACCACGACTGCGTGCCGCGGGTGGTGCACAGGGACATCAAGTCGAGCAACGTTCTCCTGGACGGCGACATGGAGGCGCACCTCGGCGACTTCGGCCTCGCCAAGGCCATCGCCGAGAACCGCAACGGCGGCAAGGAGTGCACCGAGTCAGCCTCTCTCTTCGCCGGATCATACGGCTACATCGCACCAGGTACCTGACACTACAAATTTGTACCAGAGATAGAGACAGAGATAGTATAAAGTTGAGACACTTATTTTGGGACGGAGGGATTACATACTATCACTGACCATCTGCCTGCATGTCCGTGCAGAATGTGCTTACAGCCTCAAGGCGACGGAGAAGAGCGACGTCTACAGCACGGGCATCGTGCTCATGGAGCTCGTCACCGGCCTCCTGCCCACGGACAAGACCTTCGGCGGCGACGTGGACTTGGTGCGATGGGTGCAGTCCCGGGTTGACGCGCCGTCGCCGGCCAGGGACCAGTTGTTCGACCCTGCGCTCAAGCCGCTGGCGCCGCGCGAGGAGTCGTCCATGGCGGAGGTCCTCGAGGTGGCGCTCCGATGCACCAGGCCGGCGCCAGGGGAGAGGCCGACGGCGCGCCAGATCTCCGATCTGCTGCTCCATGTTACGCTCGACTACTACCGAGCCGGCGAGCAGAAGCGCTAGGAGTTTCAGCTAATTTGGGTTGGTTTCCTGGCATGAAAAGAGGCAACAAAAGTTGGGGTTTATCTATTAGGAATATGGTCACTGGATCAGGGGAAGAAGAATCCCCTTGGATTGGATTGGGCTTGGACACTGTTTGATGACTGGGCTTGGACACTGTTTGTACAGGCGATGCAAATTTCTAAGAAATAAAAATAGTTTGAAAACAAAATTTGTCAGTGATCATTGAGATCCCTGAGGAACATCTGCAGATAAGTTCTGTCAGAGACCCCCGTAAGAAAGAACGAGGTAGATAAGTTGATCATTTGCTTTGCACAATCTAAGTCATCATTTCAACTTGAATAACGATGCTTCAGAGAAGGTACTCAATCAGATTCAAGTACCATAAAATGGTCCCCCATACAAGTACAACCCAAGTACTGTGAAACATCATTTTATTACACTACCGCAGATGAAATGCGGAGCCAGTTTCTCTGACCAAAGCAAACTGCAAAAAGCCTGGTTGCCGCCAAACAAGTTTGAATAGCTAATCGTCGTCTTCGTCTGTAGAAAATTTGAACAAAAGTCTATGAGCACAACAATATCAAATAGAGTATCATATAAGTAGTAGCTTTTGATGTGCACAAAATTCTCAAGTTACATAGCATATGTTAGATTACTTGCGTGCACTATCAACCATGGTACAAACATTTATTCAATATTCAGCATTACAACTGTTGGTATCAAACATATTGAATTGCTCTGGTCATTTCTACAGGAAGAGTTCATACAATCAGGCAGTTTTAAGAAGAAAACCTAATCTCTTCATACTGATCTTCCAGGCCTCCACTAAAAGCCAGATATCATGGTTATAACATACAATTTTGTGTTTAATTCCCGCCTTACCGGCACTAGAAGATAAAGAAAGGCCAGAGAGGAGACAAGCAAATGGAGATGCACTACATATATGTCATGCGTAGTTCAGTAAAGCTACAACTGGAGATTGGTCATATCACGTGCAGCCATTTCTCTCTCTCTTTCTCCCTCTTTGCTTTAGCACCAAGTCACTAAACAGTGTACAACTTGATAAAAAGGCAGTCACAAAATCAATCAAGTTTCGATCTGATATGTTCACAGATTTCTGTTTCATTATGTCATTTCCAGCCTATTGCCTTGTTTCCGCATAATCTCCATTTCTCGATCCATGATTTTTCCCTCCATATCTGAAATGATAGGAGGGAAACTACCACCTATCTGGTTGTTTTACCTCCAAAAAAGGTAATGGCAATATTCATTCTTGTTACGGTATTCGCTTTGTGGGTACACATGATAGGTATTTCTTATGTGCCGTGAGCCTCATTACAGAGCAACGGCGGCACACGGCATACGGTGATTCATACTCCCTCCGTCCCAAAATAAGTGACTCAACTTTGTACTGATTTTAGTACAAAATTAGTGCAAAGTTGAGTCACTTATTTTGGGACGGAGGGAGTAGTAAATTATGCTCTAAAAAATGTGATGACTATTAGTTCTTTAATTGAACTTTTATAGTAGTCAATAATTTAATAAAGACTGCAAAAAACAATAGTCCAGTAAGAATTAAAATGCATGCAAGGAGCAGAAATATTAAGCTTGAGAGTAGAAATTAAGGACTATCACAGGTGATGGCAGATATAATCAAGTTTTATGGCTTGATTAAACATAAGAAAAAAAGAAAACTGGAAATAAAATGGCTAACATATCAATGAAGCAAAATCTTCACAAATACACAATCAGGAGACAAGTTTAGTTCAAACTTGCAAATATGCATGCTAACGCACTGGATTAGAATGAAAATCGAGATGAAAGGTAGGAGAGCAAAATCCACACCTCTGCAAGGTACTAATAGCCAGGGGGATAGTAGTAAGGGTTATGTTTGTGTGTGTGTGTGTGGGGGGGGGGGGGGGGGGGGGGGGGGGGGGGGGGGGGGGGGGGGGGGTGGGGTGGGGGGGGGGGGGGGGGGGGTGGGGGTGGGGGGGGTTTTTTTTTGTTTTTTTTTTTTTTTTTTTTTTTTTTTTTTTTTGTTTTTTTTTTTTTTTTTTTTTTTTTTATTCTTTTTTTTTTTTTTTTTTTTTTTTTTTTTTTGTTTTTTTTTTTTTTTTTTTTTGTTTTTTTTTTTTATTTTTTTTTTTTATTTTTTTTTTGTGTTTTTTTCTCCCCCTTCCCTTCGTCCCTCTTTCTCCCTCCCTGATATAGATCTGTTTAATGCATTATTGTCAGGGTCTCTAATATTTTTGTAAAGTACATAGATCTCTAACCCAACAGTGCATTGATTTATCCTATTTATTTGCCAGAAGCTTCTTATATGAAATGATGACTATGCACAGCATGTCCTATACAAGGACGAACGTAGGTATATCCCCATCAGAAGAAATGAATTTAGGACTTAAAGTTATGCACCATGTTCCATCTGGATAAGTTTCCAAAAACCCTCGCCCTCTGTGGTTCGCGGCTATCTACTAAATTCAGGTGAAAACAGTGTAGCAGGTTGGGTCAAATTGGATTTCGACAGAGGAGGCTTATAGTTTCAGGGAAAGTGATCTGGATGTTTCTCAGAAAGCTAGTTCAACCTACATCCCGGATGTCATATGAAAAAATCTCAGAGTTTTGAAACCCTTCGAATTCATATACCATTCGCAGTTTAAACAAGGGCAAGAGTGAATTTTGCGAATCTACCTCATAAGCTACCAACTTTCATTCGAAAAATCAACACAAAATCAAGAAAAGACCTCCATGTTTAAGTAGTGATATGTGTATGCTGCTCAGTCATTCTGCAAATCTAGTACCATTACTGTGAGCAACACTGGTTGAATCAATAGTGCACAGTTTACCAAGCTGATTGGTAAAAAGATCACTAGTTCACCACAATAGATTCCATGAAGGCATATAAAAGCTATTACTGTGATAATGTAACAATTCTTCAAACAGCACTAATCATCCTAAGAGCCCCTTGACCAACAACAATACTACTAGTATAAGGTTTCCATGACAGAAAAGTGATGTCATGGATCCGTATTGAAGAATGTTTCGTAATGGCATAACTTTTGTGCAGATAAACCAAATATCATTTGCGCAAACATTGGTCAAAGTTTACCATAAAATTGTGCGCGCACCTCGGGACTTATAAACAATTAAACATGGAAGGAGGGAGTAGCATATAATCAGGATTCCAAAATGTTGGGAGAAAATAAGCACAAACCAAAGTAGCGCTGCTCATTGGCGTGTTTCGCACGCTCAAGCATCTTGTCAAGGTCCACCTTGACCTTCTCATCAAACTTCACCAGTTGGTTTACAAACACTACACCCAGACCCATTCCCAGCACATGCTCCCAGGGATCTGAAACAAAAAGGGGAAATCACATGAGAAGGAATGAAACCTGCAACTAGAATGTTACAAAGCCAGATAATAAAATTAAGGAAATGAGGGGATCAGAACAAAAGGAACTAATATTTCGACAGTTTGTGTTCATAAATCAAGTCACACAGTAAAATTGTGGTAACATACTGTAGTACTGCAGAAAATTACGGGAACTTTCTACAGAAAACCCTACCATTCGGTCTTGTCAAGGCCAAGGTAGTGACTGAATCCCAATCTAAGAACCCACTAAACATAAATCAAGAACCACATCCTAAATCTACCGCTCTTACGGCCAACAAAGGCGCCCAAACCAACACATACTTGCAGGCATATAAAGGGTTACAGATCTTTCGAAATAAGGAACCGGGACTGCGGATGGATGGCAGGATGCATCGTGAGGACAGATCAAGAAATCAACAAAGGGGAAGGCGGACAGGGAGGGATGGATGGGAAAGGGGCTATACGGCGCATGTAGGGGAGCTTCCGGAGGGCGTTGGAGTACATCTGGGTGCCCAGCCCCAGCAGGGCACCGATGATGGTCGGCGTCGCCGGCATGTCGCGGTGGCTGCGCTCTCCTCTCGGGGTGGACCGGACGGCGTGGTTCGGGTTCGGGCGATGCTGGAACAAGAGATGTGTACCTATTAGAGCATCTCCAGCCGCGCCCCCAACAGGCCCCCTCACGCGACTTTTTCCGCGCCGGCGCCGAAAAAACGTCCCAGTCGCGTCCTCAGGACGCCAAAATTCGCCGGCTCGGCCCGTTTTTGGGCCCGGCGATCGCAGGCCGGACCCGGCGCACTGGGGGCGCTCGGGGGCTCCGGCGCAAGGGAAAAGCGCGTCTGGCCCACACCGTCAGGCGAAAAGTCAAGTGTATCTTCCAGATTCGCCTCCACACCCTCCCCCCCCCCCGCGCGAGCTCGGCCGCCAACCGGCTGATCCCGGCGCCGCCCACCGCCCACCACCGCTAGATAGCCCATTCCCCACCGGAAAAAGAGCAGAGGACTCGCCGAGGCAGGCACTCCACCACCGGCTGGGCGATTTTTACGGCTTTTCTGGCCGGGGAGGGGCAGTGTAGCGGCGGGTTCGCGCCCACCTCGCCCGCAAGGTGTTCGGCGATTTGCCTGCCTCGGCAATGGACTCGGACGACGAGGAAGCGCTCGCCGCGCTGCTGGAGGAGGAAGCCGAGGCCGACGTCCAGGAAGAGGAACATCTCATGGTCCTCGCCGCCCTCGCCGGCCTGCTGGCGAGCAATGAAAAGCCGCGGCGAGGTGGCTCGGCGCCGGGGCGGATGAAAGCAAAGAACCGGCATCGTCTCGAAGGCTACTGCATGCTCTACTCCGACTACTTCGCCGACGCTCCACTGCATGGCGACAAAATATTTCGGCGCCGTTATCGGATGAGCCGAAAGCTTTTCCTCAGGATTGTGAATTCCATCCGGGAGTTCGACAGCTACTTCAAGCGCAAGAAGGATTGCACCGGAAAACTTGGATTCACCTCAATCCAGAAGTGCACGACAGCGATGAGGATGCTTGCATACGGAGCTCCCTGTGATTCACTCGACGACTATGGGCGCATGGCCGAGTCCACCACCATTGAGTGCTTCTACAAGTTCTGTCGGGCAGTGGTGGCAGTGTTTGGACCGCAATACTTGCGAACACCCAATGCGGAAGACACTACTCGGATCCTAGCATAGAATGCAGCAAGAGGATTTCCTGGGATGCTTGGAAGCATCGACTGCATGCATTGGAAATGGAAGAACTGCCCATTTGCTTGGCAGGGGATGTACAAAGGCGCCAAAGGCGGTTGCAGTGTGGTACTTGAGGCGGTGGCCACACAGGACCTCTGGATTTGGCACTCCTTTTTTGGTATGCCAGGAACTCACAATGACATCAACGTGCTGCAGTGCTCCCCTGTCTTTGCCAAGCTTGTTGAAGGTCATTCTCTTTCGGTGAACTTCGAGGTCAATGGGCGGCACTACAACAAGGGGTACTACCTAGCTGATGGCATCTATCCGAGATGGTCTACATTTGTGAAGACTATCTCAAACGCTGTGCCAGGAGGCAAGAAGTCCCACTTTGCCAAGGTGCAGGAGGCTTGCAGGAAGGATGTCGAGCGGGCATTTGGTGTGCTCCAATCTTGATTTGCTGTTGTCCGGTACCCTGCTCAGACCTGGTCGAAAGATCAAATGTGGGAGATCATGACTTGTTGTGTCATCTTGCACAACATAATCATCGAGAGCGAGCAGGAAGAGCCAGTGTTTGACACTGAACCATACTACAGGCAGGGTCCTCTAGCCGAAGTTGATCACCAGCTACCGGCAACCTGGACTGCCTACCTCAGTATGCGTCAGGAGATCCGAGACCCACAGGTGCATCATCAACTGCAGCAGGATCTGGTGGAGCACCTATGGAGGATCAAGGGCGACGCCTAGCTCGACGTGTGATGAAATATGGAGTTTTTATTTGTTGAACTATATAATTTGTATTGAACTATTTGTTGTTGCACTATTTTTGTTGAATTGTTTGATTTTCTGTGATAAAAAAATTATTTATGTTGAGAATTCAACGCCGAACCACGCCGAATATGGGCCGTTTCTCACCGATATCGGGCCATTTTTCTGTTTATGTGGGCCGAAAAGCGGCCGCGAATGGGCTGATTTCGGCGCCTGGGGGCAACGGCTGGATGCCCAACCGCCCCCAACGCCAATTCTACCGCCGGCTCGCCCCCAGGCGGCGATTTTTATGCCTCCTGGGGGGGCCAACGGCTGGAGATGCCCTTACTGACTGAATCTTGGTGGCTGGGGCAAAGAAGAGTGTGAGCGGAAAGAGAAGCCCATGGGCCGCCTCAATCCAGCAAGTTCGTGCACAAGAGGACACCTCTTTTCCTTCTACCCCTAAAAAAACTATTTTCCTTCTTTTTACCGGTATAAGAGCATCTTTAGCAGATCCCGCAACCCGCTGTCTCACAAAAATCATTTACGGCATCCCGAAAATGATTTTTGTAGGACGCTGGACGCGCATCCAAAACAGATCCTGCAACTAATACCGCATACTCAAACTTCTAGTTCGCATGGAAACATAGATCACCGGAGTTCATCAAACATAGCATGAGGTAGTTCATCTACTACATAGCATAGGGGAGTTCAATACAAAACAAAATTAAACATCTACCAAAACTAAACGGAAAGCATACTACATCTACTCGTCACTGCCGTCGCCGAAGCCGTCCTCGCGGGGCGGGGGCTCGTTGCCGTGGAGGTTGTGGTAGATCAGCGTGCCGGAGAGGGTCGAGGCGAGTTGATACTCCTCCTAGAGCGCCGGCACGTGCGCGGCCGCAACTGCATCTCCGGCGACGGCAGCAGCCTTCGCCTCCCAACAGGCACTCTCGGCCGGCCGGAGGCGCTGGATGGACGGATCAAAGATCTGCGTGAGGCGACGGAAAGTTGCCCATGCCGGGCTTCGACGCTGCGGAAATGCACGCCACGGCGGCGCGCCTGCTCCCTGCACCTTTTCGACACCGAAGGGCAGAGAGAGGAGCTTCCGGCCTCGTCGTCGCTGCGCCACTTGCGGCCGCCGAACCCACCACGGCACCCGAACCCCAGCCGCCTCCATGCCCGGAACCCACGGATGCCAGCTCCCGCTAGATCCAGTGGTCAAATGTGTCGCAAAACGTTGTCGGAGGTGTGGTCATTTGTCGCCGGAGGATGGATTTCGCGGCGAAGGTGTATGGGGGGATTGTGGGATGGGAACCCTAAAATGGCCCGGCGCCCACATATATGGAGTAATGGAGGGCGGTTAACGGGTCGGCCCATTTTTAGCGGACCTGCTTGGGCCATTTTTTGTCCCATCCCGTAAAACAGCCGAAAAAATGAACTTCGGCGGACTTATACGGGATCTGCTAAAGATGCTCTAAGTACACCTCGTGTTAGCATAAAAGAGCATCTACACCCACATTTGGCAAATCCGTCCCCATAAAAATCCGTGAACGCATCCGTACACAACCACGGACAGCATAAAATACCGTCAGACAGCTACGCTCCTCATATCTAAACCCTTAAATCCGCGCATGTCCATCATATAGCTCAAATTTATCACAATTCAACAATGCAACAAAGTAAACTAAATCACAATTCAACAACCCAGACATGCCATAATGAAATTAAATGTCTGGACCACGGCTGACCGACGTGATGAATCACTTGTCGGACGCCATCCGTGTCGCATGCTCTGTCATGGCCGCCATCCATGTCTTGTCCGCTGCTTCGATGGCCGCTCCCGCCATCATGTACTCATTACGCGGGTTGATCTCCTTCTTTCCCTCAAGCCACTTCTTACCTTCCACATCCAAGAGACTTGCATCCACCAACATTATTCCCGACTCATCGATTTCTCGAGCAAGTTGCAACCTCTCCTTCTCAAGCTCTATTGATCCAAAAATCCGGGCCTTCTCGATCTCCCATTTGACACACGTCTATTTCTTCTCCAACTCTATCTTCTTCCTCTTAATTTGCAACATGTGGTTCGCCTTCTCTCGGTCCCAATCCATTCTCTCTTTTTCGCATTCAACATGAGTTTGTACATCTCCTCTTTCTTCTCCTCCCTTGGGATGCCTGTCCATGTGGTGCACATTTTTGTCGTTGTAGCATCACGAGTGGCTCTCCCCTTCTCCCACTTGTTTCCCATCACTTGCTAATTATTCATTGACATGCTAGCTCGGCCATTCTCCCCAACAACTTCTTCCTCTTCATCATCCAATACAATGGATTGGTTTGGAGCTTGAGCCATCAATTTCCTTCAACATCTCATTGCCGGTTTTGAGATCTTTCACAAGTTGTATGCACTTTAGTTTGCCATTCAATTTCATCCAATGATGGCGAAAACCAAATGGCTTCTTTTCAGTTTGTTAGTACAAAGTGGCCACCACCGCCATCTATCAAACAATAAAGTAATCATGAGAATGTAACATAAAAAACTAGCAAAGCAAATTATGGCAAAATGAAGCAGTTCAACTTACATGGCTTGTGACTACAATCCCACACTGATTCTGTTATAGCACGGAAGCATAGTGGCCAACAAACTTGTTTACGTTGTCTTGGATGGTGGACCATCTATGTGTTGGGAAACGTTGCATGGAAAACAAAAAAAATTATACGCACAGGCAAGATCTATCCATGGAGATGCATAGCAACGAGAGGGGGGAGGGTGTCTACGTACCCTCATAGACCGTAAGCGGAAGTGTTTGTTAATGCGGTTGATGTAGTCAAACTTCTTCGCGCTCCAACCGATCGAGTACCGAACGTACGGCACCTCCGCGTTCAGCACACGTTCAGCTCGGTGACGTCCTCCGCCTTCTTGATCCAGCAAGACTGCGAGGTAGTGGATGAGTTCCGACAGCACGACGGCGTGGTGACGGTGATGGTGAAGCTATCTCCGCAGGGCTTCGCTTAAGCACTACGAAAATATGACCGGGGGTGTAAACGGTGGAGGGGGGCACCGCACACGGCTAAGCAATTGTTGTGATTGTGCTAGGCGCCCCCCTCCCACATATATATAGGTGGGGGAGGAGGGAGCAGCCAGGAGGCGCCCCCAAGTAGGTCGAATCCTACTTGGGGTCCTCCCCAAGTGGCGCCTCCCCTTTCCTTATTGGAGTGCGAGAGGTAGGAAGGAGGAGGTGGCGCCCCCCCTTTCCTTTCTCTCCTGAGGAGGGAAAGGCAGGAGGGGCCACCTGTCGTGGCTTTGTCACGGCAGATGCCCTTGTGAAAGGACTTAGTTGTGGAGCCATTGCAACGTAGGTTAGCTTGAAGGGGTTGGACGGGACGAGAGGCACGAGTTTACCCAGGTTCGGCCCCTCACTCACGAGGTAAAAGCCTACGTCCTGCTTTGTGTTGTATTAATTGAGTATCGATTACAAGGGAGCGAAATCGCTTGACCTAGCTCTCGATTGATTGTTACTTGAGTTAACCCGCCGCAGGGTCTCTCCTTTATATACACAGGTTGAGGCCCTAGGCTTACAAGAGTCCAAGCCGGATCACATAACGTGTCCAACTCGGGTTCTAAGTCGCCTTACCTTGCTAAGCAAGACGCCATCGGGCAGCTCACATCTCCGGGTTGTAGCACCGTCGCCTGGTCTTGGGCCTTTAATAGGCCCGCCTCGTGAGCCGCCTCCAGTCTTCATATCTTCTCTTCTTGGGCCTATTTAGGCTCTCTCTATTGAGTCGCCAACAGTGTAACCCGACCCCTCCTGGGCGGGTCACACCGCGGGGTTATATCCCCAACATTAGGCCCCAGATTGATTTGAACTTGTTCATGTCAATCTTCATCTCCAGTTGGCGAGTCTTCTTCAATCCTTCCAAAGCTTTAACCTTTGAATATACCTTGTAACCCGCCATGACGTCATGTAAAATAAATCTAGAAAAAACTGATGACATCACAACGGATCTTTTTGCATTAACTATCCATCCGAGAATCGAGGCGCCTCCTCTGTTAAGATAATCATATTGCCTCCTCGATTTCCACGCATGCCATTTACTGTTTCACCAACCTTTCCTTATAAATAGGCACGGGGGTCCCCTTTTTCACTTTTTACCTCCGCGCCTCATCTTCTTCTTCCTCCTTGTGTCGTCCGCCGCTGCTAGAGCTCCGCCGCCCCAACCGATCTTCACCAGCAACTCCATCCGGGCCGCTGCATCAACCTGATTGTGACCAGAAATCGGCGGTGCTCGTCCGCTCTTCATCAACATCGTCAAGTACCATTTTACTCCTTTCTCAGATCCACATTAGAACACCCTAGTTCATCGGCGTTTGACCAAGTTCGCCCAAGTTCATACAACTCTTGCTTACAAAACATAGCTCAATCCAAAAACTAGGAAGAAGTGAAGCGGTACTTGTCGTAGCTCTTATTTCATATTTTGGACAGATCCCTCTTTTTCAAAATCCATGCACAGACTGCCACTTTTTTCGCTACCGCACTTTAGGTTTAGCAATTATTCTTCTTTTCCTGAACTGCCGTAGATCCAAAATTATAGCTGCGATATGTAAAACCTGTTTGCCCAACACTTAGCAAAATTTCGGCAATCCTTGAATCCATACACCAATTATCCGCCATTCACTGTTCGGGCGGCTTAATAACAATCTTATAACCCGCCAGCACCCGGCCGGCTTATCTATGAACTTTGTAACTGCCAGCTTGTCAATGAACCTGAGAGTCATCCTCTCCCTCACAAGGGCGGTTTAATAACAAAATTGTAACCCGCCAAGAACTCCAAAGATACTTTGCTGGCTCATATATTTACAGCTTGACCCGCCATATTCACACAACCCTGAGGATTACTCCATTCCATGGCTAGGGTAGCTCATAATTAAAATATGTAAACTAAAAGCCGCCGCTGACCCGCCCTTTACCTTACAGGCGGCTTATGATCTCTTCATGATTCATAACAATGATTAATCTTATATCCATAACTGGCTTGCAGCTACTGAATTGTCATTTGTAACAATTAAGCAACTTATCACCATAATATTAACCCGGCATATTTTACCTCCAGGCCGTAGCTTTTTAAACCGCCAAAGATGACTATCGTCAACTGGGAGCGTTCTCTGGTCACCAAAGAAATTCTCAATGATTACGTAGGCCAAGGCCTATTGGCGTCTCAGCAGGAAATTGGATGGCGAGCTAGTAATGGGGAAACAATCCATGCTCCTGCTGAAGATGAGATTGTAGTCTTTACTGACCACATACTCAGAGGTTTTACCCCGCCCAGGTCTAAATTCTTTCGGGACCTCATCCACTACTTTAAGTTGCACCCTCAAGATATAGGCCCGAACTCTGTATCCAACATTTGCCACTTTCAAATCTTCTGTGAGGTTTACCTGCAAACGGCACCCACTGTTCCACTCTTTAAAGAGTTCTTTTACATAAACCGCCAGACTGAATGTCAAAATGGCCCAAGTCAAGAATTAGGTGGAGTCTCTATTTAGAGACGGAGAGACAACAACTTTCCTTCCACTGTCCTGCCAAGCCACCCCAAAGGATGGGTGACCACCTGGTTTTACTGCAAAAATACTGCTCCAACAACTGAGAACCCTCTGCCCAGGTTTAGAGTTGAACGTCTTCCAGCGGATTTTGACCCGCCAAGTAAAATTATCACAGAAGAACATGCAGAGGCCTTCCCATTTCTCTCCAGAGCTAAGGCTTTTATTGGCTCATGAGTTAATTGGAGTTGATTTAACCCGGCGCTAGGTCTCTTGGAAGATACTCCCCTTAAGCCGCCGCCCTGGCTTAATGTGTGAGTATTCTAGCGAGCCAAACGATCCTCAACGGTACACTAAAGACAACTTTACAGCTAAAGAAGTCTTTAAAACTGTGAGGACCTTGCTTGGCGAGTCTCAAGAAAACTGCAACGAAGTTGGCCTACCACCATTCTTTAAACAAAAGCCAGCTCCACCTGTAAGTGTTCATCTTCATCTGGCTCAACATGTTTTAACTCTGTATTATGCCTTGCTTATCTAACCTTTTCCGCACTCATACAGGCTGACTCCGCCTTCTGGACCAAGAAGCCAAAAACTGTCGTGGCCAAGACTCGGGCCAACAAAAAAGCGAAGAAGAATAAGGTGGTTACTATTTCTGAGCCTGCTGCTATGGGCGAGTCAGCAGATGTTGAGAACCCATCAGAGGTAGAACTTAATTCGCTTGGTCGACTCTTTATTGAACTAGCTGACACCTTTTCCTCACAGGAAGAGGCTGCTACAAGTCGGGCAACCATACTGAGGTAATTCCCGTTTCATCCGGTTCAGACTCCACCCCTTCAAAGAAAGTGCGGCGGGTTGTCCGGAAAGTAAAGTTTTCTCACCCAGATGCTCACTTAGATCCACACTTTATTTTGAAGAAGGCTCAACATGATACAAGATGCCAGACCCGGAGCGGCGGCTCAGGCGAATTACTGGCCGGGTTAAGTAATGAACCCTGTGCCCGTAAATGCCCAGCCGAGGTACTACACCATCCAACTTCGCTTTTGCCCAAAGCTGGTCTTATAAGACATCCTCTTAATTCTTCTGACTCTGACTATCAGGGGTCGCCACCTTCTTCTGGTGACTCAACCGGAACTCAAATGCCTATCTTCAAGATTGCCCATGGGTAAGTACTCTCACTTGTTCAGAAATGATCTTGTAACGACATGCTTATGGACTGTTGTATTTTTGTCGCAGAGGTGTGGCCAAAGCGGGTAAAAGCTAAAGGTGGGTGGCTCTTCCAAGGACTCTAAAAATGCTGAGCCGGAGAGGCAGGTGCCAGAGGCCCCTGAGGCTTCAATTCAAAATCCCGAAGACCTTGCCAATGACCCGCCACCACAAGCTGATACCGCCGTCTTTGAAGCGATGCATACTGAGATCAACCCGGCTGCCCATCAAGACCCGCCAAGTCCTAAGCCGCCCAGTCCTGCCAAGTCCACTGTTAAGAGCCCTGCCGCTACTGATGTTGATGACATCACTATTACCGGGTCAGCTTTTAAGCCGCCCGAGGTCTCCAGAGTCTTGGCCAAGCATTCAGCCAAGGAAGAAATGCCCTCACTGGAGAAAGGCAAAGCTAAGCTGGACTTAGAAGATTACTCATCTTATAGTCCAGGTGATGTGTACGCGGGCTATTTGAGCCGCCTTAACACAAGCCGGGATATGGAGGCTGGGCTAGTCCAGTTGATGAAACAGAAGTATGAGGTATGAATGTATCCAACCCCTCTTTAGCCTTGTGCATATACATATGTCCATATTAGCCCCCAAGTCTGAAGGATAGGAAAAATGTTGACTATGCTTTAGATTTGTGCAATTTCCGAAGTGTTGCCCCCAAGGGCCGGCTTGTCTTGAAAAGATAAGCCGGGTCTTTTATTGTGTTTATAGAATCAAATATGTAGCCCCCAAGGGCCGGCTTAAACTGATAAGATAAGCCGGGTCTTCATAACCTTGACAGAATCAAATATGTAGCCCCCAAGGGCCGGCTTAAACTGATAAGATAAGCCGGGTCTTCATAACCTTGACAGAATCAAATATGTAGCCCCCAAGGGCCGACTTAAACTGATAAGATAGGCCGGGCCTTTAACAGAAATTGAAATGACCTACATTAGCCCCCAAGTGCCAAGTACATTGCTTGCAATGTGCCTGGGACTTAATGTAACTGTATCACTAAAAAGTTGCTCCTTGTGTGGTAATCGTTGCTTCAATATTGTATTTCAGGAGGAGTTAAACGTGAAAGAGTCGCATCTTGGCGACTTAAAGAAGAATATTGAGTTGCAACAAGCTGAAACTTCCAAGGCCGAGTCAAAGCTGAAATCTTCACTGGAGGAAATTGAGAAAATCAAGGCGGGGTTTGATGCTGAGAGAACCGCCTAGGAGACTAATAAGGCTGCGCTGCTGAAAAGAGCAGAAGACGCTGAAGCTGAGCTTAAGCCGATAACTGAAGAGTTAGCCGGTTTAAAAGAACATATCTCTCAAATGTCAGCCACCATCTTTGGTAAGATTCATATGCAACTCATCATCCATTTAACATTTCCTTAACCCGCTAGTAATTCATAACATATAATTCTTAACCCACCTGGCGACTCTCGTGCAAAAATTGAACAGGCCCCAGAAGCGCCAGTCTTGGTCAGAACATGCTGCTTAAACTAAAGGCGGCTTATTCATTGACCGAGCAGCTGTACATTGGAACACTTTGCAGCCTTGTCGCCTTGTCAGGTGGGAAGAAACCTCCAACTCATATCAAGACGGTGCTAGATCATCTCTCAACAGTGGCGGCTCAAGTTGAGGAGGTCAAACTATCAGCCGCCCGAGCCGGAGCCATTGTTGCTCTAGGCCGGGCTAAGGCATGGCAATTAGAACTTGACCCGGAGGAAATAGCTACTGGATGCCCAGAGTTCAAAGATGACGGGTCAAGCTTTGAAGAAAAAGACTTCACCAATGCGTCAGAAAGATGCAGCCCGTGGAATGCAAACTCATAAAAGAGCTAAATCTGAACAAATACATGCCGGCTTATGATGATAACAACAACAAGATTAAGCCGCCTTCTCATGATGTCATGGACCTTATTCCTCCAAGGCGTAAGCATACCTTCGCCCCTGATGTTGATCATTCCATTATTCTTAATGATGAAGCCACCTTCGAGGCCTTAACCGGCATCGACTGGACATCGGCTGCCCTTTAGATGGTCGACGAAGAAGAGCCGGCGCGGGGTGACCCAGAATCTTCAAAGCATCAAGAAGAGAACTGAGAGGGGGTGATCATAAGCCGGACGGCTCTGAGGTCGGGTTATAGGAGTGCAGCTCCACAAAAACACTTGATTCAAAATCTTTTGTGCTAAATTTGAAGCCTTGTAATAGGGTAGCTTGAAACAATGATCCGCCCTGTCATGCCTTCGTGCATGTTTATCTCAACTTTTGATCCGACAACTGAACTTTATTGCATGCTTGATGTGATCATATATATGAGCCGTACCACGACTCTTGTTTTTTGCCTAAAGTCTTGCACATCCTGCAGAAGACCAATCAACATATGTGCTGGCGACTTAAAGTCAAAAACCAGGGCGGGTCACCACCCAAAGATTTGTAGCCTTATACAACTACTGAAAAAATCATAAACACGACTATTCAAGCCAAAACATGCTGGCGACTTAAAGTCAAAAGCCAGGGCGGGTGACAACCCGAAATACTCAGACATGAGCAATATAATCCAGAGCCTCACGACCCGGGTAGTCACAATTTGCATAAAAACAAAAAGCCTCGAGAGCATAAAAACATCAAAAGAAATCAGAGCAGAAAAAGTCCAATCTCAAATATTTGTTAAGCCGACTTTTAAAACATGACTGGAAAAGTTGGCTCACAGGCCTCAGATTTGCTTTCAAGGCTGCATAGCCGTTGAGTTTATCCTAGCTCACTGTAAGCCGGCCCTCACGTGACACAAGCCGCCGTTTAACCTTAACAAGTTCAGGGTCTTAAAAAAGATTGACTGTTAAGAGTTCGGCGGGTCACCTGGCGGAGTAGCAAGTTGCAAACAGGCAGGTGTAACTCATAATGTGGCAACTCAGGCCGGTCAAGAGGGTATGAAAGCTAAACCTGGTGGGTTGGAAGCCCCCAAGTGACCTTATGATCAAATAACAAAGACTCAGATGCACAGAAATGAAACGACAGAGGCCCTGAATTTTCAGGGATGCCGACTTTATTATATTGATCATAAAAGATATATACATTGACAAATGTATGTACAAGGATGAGAGCTGGTGGCTCAAGTGTAGTAAGGCCGAAGATGAGCAATGTTCCATGGCCAACGGGTCTCCTCTTCCATCTTGTGTGAATCCTTGTGCTCTCGTATATCAATGAGGTAATAAGACCCGTTATTGAGATTTTTGCTGATCACAAAAGGCCCTTCCCAAGGAGGAGAAAGCTTATGCATCCATGTGTGATCTTGAATCAAACAGAGCACTAAGTCGCCCTCTTGAAAGGTCCGGCTTCGAACTCTACGGCTATGATAGTGATGTAGATCTTGCTGATATGTCGCCGAACGAGCCGCCGCAAGGTCACGCTCTTCATCAAAAGCATCAAGTGAGTTCTGACGTGTCGTCTCATTATCAGTTTCAACATAAGCCGCCACTCTAGGCGAGTCATGACGGATGTCACTGGGGAGAACCGCCTCTACACCATAAACCATAAAGAAAGGCGTATAGCCTGTTGATCTATTGGGGGTGGTATTGATACTCCAAAGCACTGAAGGTAGCTCCTCAACCCAACAACCCGGCGTTCGTTTCAAAGGAACCATGAGCCGGGGCTTGATGCCTCTCAAAATTTCTTGATTAGCTCATTCTGCCTGACCATTAGACTGTGTATGAGCCACTGAAGAAATGTCAAGACGAATATGCTCTCTTTGACAAAACTCCTTCATAGCACCCTTAGAAAGATTAGTGCCATTATCAGTGATGATACTATGAGGGTATCCAAAATGGAAAATCAGCTTTTTAACAAACAGAACAACTATGGCTGCCTCATAATTGCTAACTGGCTCCGCCTCAACCCACTTGGTAAACTTGTCAACCGCTACCAAAAGGTGGGTCTTTTTATCCTTAGACCTCTTGAACGGTCCAATCATATCGAGCTCCCAGACTGCAAATGGCCAAGTTATTGGAATCATATGCAATTCTTGAGCCGGCACATGAGCCTGTCTTGCAAATTTTTGACACCCGTCGCACTTGCTAACGATATCCTCTGCATCAGCATGAGCCGTCAACAAGTAAAACCCATGACGAAAAGCTTTAGCCACTAAAGACTTAGAGTCGGCATGATGACCACAATCACCTTCATGAATCTCTCATAAGATCTCTCGGCCCTCTTCAGGAGAAACACAATGTTGGAACACGCCTGTCACACTACATCGGTGTAACTCACCGTTGATGATAGTCATAGACTTAGACCTCCTGGTTATTTGCCTTGCCAAAGTTTCATCCTCAGGTAACTCGCCCAGGGTCGTATAGGCCAAGTAGGGAAGCGTCCAATCAGGAATAGCATGGAGAGCCGCTACCAACTGCGCCTCCGGGTCAGGGACAACAAGGTCTTCTTCAAATGGTAACTTGACTGAAGGGTTGTGCAATACATCAAGAAACACATTAGGAGGCACCGGCTTACGTTGAGACCCGAGTAGGCTTAAGGCATTAGCCGCCTCGTTCTTTCATCGATCAAGGTGATCCACCTGATAACCCTTAAAGTGACCAGCAATATTGTCAACCGCCCGGCGATAAGCCACCATGAGCGGGTCTTTGGAATCCCACGTGCCTGAAACTTGTTGAGCCACAAGGTCTGAGTCTCCCAGACACCTGACCCAGCTTAAATTCATCTCTTTGGCCATATGAAGGCCGTGGAGTAAAGCCTCATATTCAGCTGCATTGTTAGTACAAGGAAACATTAGCCTTAAAACATAACAAAATTTGTCACCTCGTGGGGAAGTCAAAATAACTCCAGCCCACGAGCCTTCCAACTGCCTGGACCCATCAAAGTGAATTGTCCAATATGTGTTATCAGGTTTTTCCTCAGGTGTCTGCAACTCTATCCAATCATTTATGAAATCCACCAGAGCCTGAGACTTGATGGCTGTTCTTGGTACATACTTCAAATTATGAGGTCCAAGTTCAATTGCCCACTTAGCAATCCTGCCTGTGGCTTCTCTGTTTTGAATAATATCTCCTAAAGGAGCATAACTAACCACAGTAATAGGATGGCCAAGAAAATAATGCTTCAGTTTTCGACTGGCCATGAACACCCCATACACCAGCTTCTGCCAATGTGGATATCTTTTTTTGGATTCAATTAACACCTCACTGACATAATAAGTCGGCCGCTGAACTGGGTACTCCTTACCTGCCTCCTTGCGTTCCACAACAACTGCCACACTGGCAGACTAAGGCATAGCCTAGTGGTGAAAAGGGGTTGATCCCTTTCCACCCACCCAGGTTCAAGGCATGGTACTTGCAATTTGGTTTGTTGCATCAATTATACTATAGGGGCCTCCCTTACAGTCTTTCTGTCAAAAAAAAACTACCACACTGACAGCCTTGCTATTAGCCGCCACATACATGAGCAAAGGCTCTTTCTCAATAGGAGCAGCAAGGACGGGCGGCTCAGCTAACTGTTTCTTGAGCGCCTCAAATGCGTTATTAGCAGCATCACTCCAGACAAAGTGATCCGTCTTCTTCATCATCTGGTATAAAGGAATTGCCTTCTCTCCTAGGCGACTTATAAAATGGCTCAAAGCTGCAATACGACCCGCCAAACGTTGGACGTCATTGACACACGCCGGCTTAGAAAGGGAGGTGATGGCCTTGATCTTCTCCGGGTTAGCTTCGATGCCCCTTTCTAAGACCAGAAAACCCAATAGTTTACCTGCAGGCACGCCAAAAACACACTTGGCCGGGTTAAGCATCATTTTATAGACCCGGAGATTGTCAAAAGTTTCCTTCAGATCATCCAGGAGAGTCTCCTTCTTTCTAGACTTGACCACAATATCATCCACATAAGCATGCACATTGCGCCCAATCTGACTATGAAAACAATTCTGAACACAGTGTTGATAAGTCGCCTGAGCGCTCTTAAGCCCAAATGACATAGAAACATAGCAGAAAGCCCCAAAAGGTGTGATGAAAGCCGTCTTCTCTTGGTCTTTAACCGCCATCTTGATTTGATGATAACCAGAATAAGCATCCAAGAAACATAAGCTCTCACAACCCGCCGTTGCATCAATGATCTGGTTGATACGGGGGAGAGCGAACGGATCAGCTGGACAAGCCTTGTTGAGATCTGTGTAATCAACACACATACACCATGTGCCATTCTTCTTGAGGACAAGCACAGGGTTAGCCAACCACTCAGGGTGAAAGACTTCCACAATAAACCCAGCTGCTAAGAGCCGGGCTACTTCCTCTCCAATAGCCTTACGTCGCTCTTCATTGAAACGACGAAGGAATTTCTTAACTGGCTTAAACTTAGGATCCACATTAAGAGTGTGCTCAGTGAATTCTCTCGGTACACCCGACATGTCAAAAGGTTTCCATGCAAAGATGTCCCGATTCTCACGGATGAACTCGATGAGCGCGCTTTCCTATTTAGGATCCATATTAGCCCCCACTGTGAACTGTTGAGATGAGTCGCCAGGGACAAAGTCAACCTGCTTAGTATCATCAGCCGACTTAAACTTCAACAAAGGGTCTTGCTCAGTGGTGGGCTTCTTCAAAGGGGTCATATCAGTCGGGTCAACATTATCCTTATAAAATTTAAGCTCCTCAGTAGCACAAGCCGACTCTGCATAAGCCGCGTCTCCTTTCTCACACTCTAGAGCGATTTTTTGATCACCGTGGACTGTAATTATGCCCTTTCGCCCTGGCATCTTAAGCTGTAAATAAATACAGCAAGGGCGAGCCATGAACTTAGCATAAGCCGGCCGTTCGAACAAGGCATGATACGGACTTTTGATTTTAACCACCTCAAACCATAGCGTCTCGGTTCTGTAGTCATAATCATCTCCAAAAGCAACTTCCAAAGCAATTTTTTCCACAGGATACGCCGACTTACCAGGCACTACACCATGGAAGACAGTAGAGGACAGCTTAAGATTCTTGTCAGTTAAGTTCATCCGGCGAAAAGTGTCGTAATACAAAATGTTGATACTGCTGCCACCATCCATAAGCACTTTCGTGAATTTATAACCCCCGGCCTGAGGGGCTACCACTAATGCCAGATGACTCGGGTTCTCCACCCGGGGCGGGTGATCCTCCCTACTTCACGTGATTGGATGTTCTGACCACCGCAAGTATTGAGGTGCCGGCGGCTCAATAGTATTGACCGCACGCTTATGAACCTTCTGGTCTCGTTTGCAAAGACTTGTGGTGAAAACATGGTACTGGCCACCATTGAGCTGTTTTGGGTTACTCTGATACCCTGATTAATTATTCTGCTGCTGGTTATTCTGACCAGACTGCTGATTGTACCCCCCATGATTACCTTGACACTACTGCAGGTTGGTCCAAACGCGACAGTCCAATTAGAGACCCTTCGACGAAACTGTGTGCGATGCATTAATCACAAAAGATGATGTAATAAAACCATAAAAAAAGATACAAAATGTTTGCGATGGCAGTGACATCAAACACGGTTCAGATTAGAGTTGCGTGTGCGATGCGTGGCATACGGTTAATCCAGCAGAACCGTTTGTGATGAGGTAGAACAACAGAAACGGGCAGCCAGATGAGGGTGTGTGCGATATACGGTATACAGTTCACTAGGATGAACTGTGTGCGATTAGGCAACACAATAGAAACGGTCAGCCAGATCAAGGTGTGTGCGATGGAGGGCATACAGTTTACTCGGATGAACTGTTTGCGATGAGCCAAGATAACTGAAACAGTTCGACTGAACAAGATGTGTGTGATATATGGCAAACAGGTTCGTAATCAGAAATGTGTGCGAAGACCAATAATAACACAGACGATTGCTGCTAATGAGCCATGTGATTTGCTCTGTCTACAGAAGAATAACACACACACACACACACACACACACACACACACACACACAACACCCACACACACACACATATATATATATATAACTGAAATAAACATCCAATTACATAAGTGACTATACAGATCATTCGCACACACCTCAATCAACAATTGCATGCATTCTAAACTAGGAGAAATGATCGTCTAGTCATCTACTTCTTGTGACGCTCCCGCCACTTCTCTGTGGCTCGATCCCTCGTCTGGGGCAGGAAGAAGGCACTTCCTCATGTCAACGATCTGCATGTACATCTTGTAGCTTGTGTACGCGTCCTTGGCCGCGTACTTGACGTGTTGTTCATCCAGTGTCGGTGTACTAGAATAGGGGTACCCTAGTACCCCGTACTTGTGCATGGGCAGTAGTAGCATCCCGCGGCCAGGCTTGCGGGAGGACAGCCAGAGAGAAGCTCAAGATTATTAAGCCATTCAAGAACAAAGTATACAAAGCAAGAGTTAAGGCCCCGGCAAGAGGAGCTTGCCGGGAGGGACAGCTGAGGCCCAGCCTGGGCATTGCTGTAGCAGAGTACTTGCCGCGGCAAGGTACTTGCCCCGGCAAGTCATTGGCTGCGGCAAGGTATTGGCCGCGGCAACATAGCGGCTGCGGCAAGGTACTTGCCCCAGCAAGTTACCTTGCGCGGCAAACTATGGGTTGCGGCAAGCTGTCAGGTGCGGCAAGGTCTTGCCGCGGCAAGCGTTACTGTACCACTGTGCTACTGTGCTGCTCCGGTGCCTCTGCCAGCGTGGCGCTCTGGGTCCTTCCAGGCGTGCGTGGCAGGGCACTGTGTAGACGGTGGTGCACTGTAGCTAGCGGTGCAGGAGCAGGTGGGATAGGCTTTTCCCACGTCCAAGACGTCCGGGTACATGTATGTGGACAGCAAAGGCATGGGCATTTAATGCCCTTGTCCCCTGCCGTCAGTGGTAGGTAGGACATGTCATCCTGGTAATAGTGGCCTTACTGTAGCAACTTTCCACCTCTACCTTTACTGTTTGCCACCTGTTGGTGACCCCTTTGTGCGTATAAAAGGAGGCCCATAGGCAACGTGGAAGGGAGGAGGGGAGGAGAGGAACTGAGAAAGGGAGAACTCCAGTATTGTACGCAGCTACCCGGTACTGTAGCGCTCCTGGAGCTAGAACAATCATATAGATAATAAACCAAAAAGCAGGAGTAGGGTTTTACGCATCCGTGCGGCCCGAACCTGGGTAAATCTCTCTCGTGCACTGTCGTGTTCTTCGCTAGATTTGCTCTTTCGTGCGACCGTCTCTCCCTGCCGAACGTAAAGGGGTCCTTCTCTGGGTCCCATAGGTGATCGCGGATTCGTCCCCGACATCTTTGGCACACCAGGTAGGGGACAGAAGGTTGTGTGAACCTAATCTAGCGATTTGCGCGTTAGTTTTTGGGCCATCCTCCGTCTTATGGCTCCAAAAAAGAAGACTTCAGCCATCGGTGCGTCTACGTCCAACCAGCCTGCTCCCATGCAGGAGGGTGCCGACGTGATTGCGGCTGCTGGGGGGACTGGAGAGCGAGAGCTCCTATTACCTCCACCTGTCCAAAACCAGGCCAGCAACGCCAATCTTGGCGCTGCTGGGTCTGGGAACGCAGCGCTGCTCGCTGCTGCTGGCCCTGCAAGCTCCAGAAACGGTGCTGCGCGTTCTGGAACGCCTGCGCCGGTTCAGACGCCGTGGCCTTCGCAAGAAGCCCGTGACAGGCAGCGGCCTGACGCCCCAGGTGCCAGGCGCTCCCTGGATAATGAACTTGCGCATCGATCTCGAGATGCGCGGGGTCACCATACGCAACAACACGTTGGCGGGGTTGAGGTGCGGTCGCCTGGGCGTGGAGATGCTCCTTCTAACACTGTTAGGAGTAAGAGCATCCCATAGTCCTCACGCCACTCGATACCTCCCTCACCAGCAGAAGCGTTGGCGCGTGCGCAGCTGCTCCTGAACTTCCCTCCACCAGCAGATAAGCTTGACGAGTGGAGGGCAACCATTCAGAGCCTTCTCAGCTTCGCTGATGCCGACCCAGTGCGCGCGGCCGACAAGAGAACTGGTGACAATGCTGTCACCAACAAGAACGGCGAGGGGGCAATGTGACGCCCCCGGCCCGATCGCGCGCTAATCATACACGCAAATGCACACGATCAAGCCTAAGGACTCACGGGAAGATATCACAACACAACTCTAAAACATAAATAAAGTCGTACAAGCTTTATATTACAAGCCAGGGCCTCGAGGGCTCGAATACATAAGCTTGCGAACAAGCGTCAGCGGAAGCATCAGATATCTGAGTACAGATATGAAATAGAAACAGAAAGGCCTTTAGAAAGGCGGGGCAAAATAAAACACTACGATCGAAAAGCGAAGGCCTCCTGCCTGGGACCCTCCGATCCTACTCCTGGTCGTCAGTCAACTCATAGTAGTATCCATCCTCTGGGTAGTAGTAGTAGCGATCGTCGGCAGGGCAGCTGTCTCAGGGGCTTCGTCATCTTGGTCACGACAAACTGATATGGGGAGAAAAGGAAAACAAAGCAACCGTGAGTACTCAGAAGTACTCAGCAAGCAAGGATCTACACTACATATGCAACATTTTCAAGGGGAGGCTGTATATGTGGACTGGGCTGCAGAAATGCCAGAATAGAGAGAAGGCCTAGTCCTATCGAAGACTAGCATCTTCAGCGGTCTTGCAGCAATAGAAGAGAGTAGAACAGTACAATATAATGTAGTAGTATCATTAAGTCTCAACCTCACCCAGAGATCCTTTCTCAACTCCCTGCGAGAAAGCAATCCCAGAGCCATACAGTCATCAACCTCGTCCGGAGATCCCTTCTCGACTCCCTGCGAGAAGCAATCCCAGAGCCACATATCCAAGTATCATCACGGGTATCCAGTTCTAGTTGTATCGATCGGGATACAACTCCGAGTGTCCTTTACCGTAGGACCGGCTATCGATAGAAATGTTCGTCCCTGCAGGGGTGCACCAACTTACCCATCACGCTCGCTTAACTCCGGCCGGACACACTTTCCTGGGTCATGCCCGGCCTCGGCCAAACAACACACCGCAACCCGACCTACAGCTCAGCAGAGAGGTCCCCGTCGGTCTACATCCTAAGCGCTCAGAGGTCTTGGGCCATCGCCCTGTGCACTCCGAGTCGTTGCGCGCAGGGAGAAGCCTGGCACCAGGAGGGCGCCGGTCCGTCCGTGCCGCCATGCTGAACTGGACGTCTGACAGAGCTTTCGGCTGATGCTACGATGCAGAACGCCCATACTATGCCCACGTGATGGTTAGTGCTATCAGACCAGAGGCCTGCTCGGATCAAATATCCAAATCGTTAGGACTAGGGGCTTGCGGAAACGAGCAGAGACTCACGAAAGATGTGACCCCGTCGCCCCGTCTCGAGGACTTGCGGCAAGGGCCATGAATGCCCGGCCACGCCTCGTATTCAACACTCGGGCACCATCCAGGTCAACCCGTCTCTTAAAAGACTGTCGGGAACTCAGGTCCACCTCTACTGGGTGGTACCGCCTGTCCCTTCAGTCCTGTAGTAAAAGTAGCTTCCTCGGGTCCCCCTTCGGGGCCGACCCGTCTCTATCAAGGTTCAGCAGTAAAGTCACAGTAACCGTGTGTCCATAACATCAAGGAAATCTGAGGTATCACCCTCGACGGATGCCCACTCGATGTAACCGTCAAGTCGAACTTAGGAGGAATCACCCTCGATGAGTTCACACTTGATGTGTTGTACGACAGTGTCGTATCGGAAGTGGAGAAGGAGGAATCACCCTCGATGACCACGATCGAATAGCTACTCTACAGAGTTAACATCAGAAGTGCTACATGAGGTTTCACCCTCGGCACTTGATAGTAACGCTGCAGTGTCGTTACAACTAAGGGGGGTGATGTGCGGTGTCGGGGCCTGGTCTTCAATCCCGTTGATCGGGTCATCTGACGATCCAGCGCGGCAGTCGGGATAAGTGGGGTCACTGATAGGTCTCTACCCAGCCTAGACTAAACAGTTTAGGATATGTAGGTAATTATCAACAGCAGGTTACAATGAACAGGCTATGCATCAGAATAGGTAAAGCAGTAGTAGCAGCAATTCTAATGCAAGCATGGGAAATAGAATGGGCGATATCGGGATGATCAAAAGGGGGGGCTTGCCTGGTTGCTCGGCGGCAAGGGCAAGGTTGTCAATGCTGTCTTCGGTCTCCGGAGCTGCGTCGGGATCTATCGAGAGAGAAGAGGGGGAGGAAACAGTATAAATATAGAGCAAACATGAGCAACGCAAAGTACGGCATGACAATATGCAGTGCCGGGTGTGTCCTAACGTATGGTTGCACGTCACCGAGGAAGGAGGAATCCATCCGGGAATGTTTTCCCGGTTCCGGACATTTGTCAGACAGATGACCGGAGAGGGACGGTTGCAAGTTCGGATAGTTAGGGATGCGTGACGGACGAACGGATCGCGTACTCGGATTCGTCTCGTCGTTCTGAGCAACTTTCATGTAGAAAGTATTTTCATCGGAGTTACGGTTTAAAAGATATGATTTTCTAAAGTTTAAACAATATTCTGAAATTACAGATTTATTATTAATTCGAATTATCCAGAACAGTAGCAGGGTGACGTCAGCATGACGCATGGATGACGTCAGCAGTCAACAGGGGGCCGGCCAGGTCAAACCTGATATGTGGGGCCCACATGTCAGTGACTCAGTTAACTAAACAGAGTCAGCTTAATCTATTTAAACTAATTAGCAGGCGGGGCCCAGCAGTCAGTGGGTAATTAGTGTTTTAAATCACTAATTAATTTTATTAACGGATTATTTATTTAATAAAACGTTTTACCGAGCGGGACCCACATGTCATAGACACAGGGCCCGCCCAGTCAGCGTGGACTAGGTCAACGGGACCCAGTGGGGCCCAGAGTCAGTGGCTGGGCCGTGGGGCCCGCGGCGCCACGTCGGACCGGCCGCCGGAGTCGCGCCGGAGTGCCCAGACGCGGTGGCGAGCTCCGGCGAGCTCGGGTTTCGCCCTCAGGGCGTCTCCGGGGCCGTGGCTTGGCCCGTTCGAACGGGCGGCGAGCGCCGCGTCACGTGGTGGTGTTGGCGTGGTTGGGGGCCGCCGGGAACGGCGCCGGCGATGACCGCAGCGGCGATGGCGTTCGGGTGGTGCACGGGGTCGGCGCTACGGCGCGCTAGCGAGCGAAAGGAGAAGCTAGGTGTGGCCTGCGCGATGCGGGGAGCACGATGCGCACGGGCCCGAGGCCGTTTGGTCACCGAAACGGCACCGGCGACGAGCTAGGCGGCGGTGCGTTCGGGCGAAAGAGGGGCGACGCGTACGGGCACGAAGAGCGCGCGGGGAGAGGGGGAGGGGGACGAGGTGCTCACAGCGAGTCTGTAGGTGAGCTTAGCGTGCGCGGGGAGGGCTCGGAGTGGCCGGAGTCGGCGATGGCGTGCGGCGGCCGAAGGTGGAAGATGACGGCGCCGGCGACGCAGCGACGCGTTCTAGCTCGTGGGGCTCGGGGGAGAGGCGTAGTCAACGGAGGCGAACCATGCGGGCACGGTCACGCGACGAGGCAGAGGCGGTGGCCGCGCGTGCTACGGCGGCGGTGCCATGGCTGCGCACTGGAGAGAGAGGAGAGGTGGTGTCCAAGGGAGAGTGAGGCGAGGGAGAGCCAGGGGGTCCGGGGTGCTGCTCATATACGCGGCAGTCGCGGCGACGCGCTGTCGACCGCGAGGGAGGGGGGGCCTGGGCGTGCGCGCGTGCGTGCGCCAGGTGCTCGACAGCGAGCCCCGGGCGTGAGCAGTACGAAGAGGACGAGCGAGTTGGGCTGGGCCGGCCACTGTGCTGACTTAGGCCCAGCCCAGTGGGTCTTTTTCTTTTTCTTCTTTTCTTTTCTGTTTTCTCTTTTTAGTTTCTGTTTTGACTTTTGTTTTGATTTCAAAATACTTTTGTAAAATGTGAAACTAGCCCAAATAAATATGGTGCATTATTAGTCACTGCTAGAAACTGGTTTGGCGTCCATATCTTTTTGGTTTGGATTTTATTTAATTGAAAAGGGGTTGAATAGTGCTATGTTGCTGCTGTTTCTTGTTGTTCGAGTCCTTTTACAATTCCAACTAATGTTGCAATCATTTTTATAAATGCTAGGGGAATATTTGCAACAAGATGCACATTTTAGTTTTCCAGTTTGAACAACTTTTATTTTCCACTTTAATTTAATTTGAATTTGAGTTAGAAGTTGAAATGCATTATGATGCAAATGATGATCATGCACTGTTAAACATGATGACATGGCATAATCAAAAGGGTGATTACTGTAGCTAACCACTGGGGGTGTTACAAATCTCCTCTACTAACAAGAATTCTCGTCCCGAGAATTAAGAAGTAGAAGGAAAAAATTCGGGGTATTCCGCACGAAGATTATCCTCGCGTTCCCAAGTGGCTTCATCTTCAGTATGATTTGACCACTGCACTTTGAGGAACTTGGTAACCTTCTGACGGGTTCGACGTTCAGCTTCATCGAGAATGCGGATCGGATGCTCCTTATAAGATAGATCATCTTGCAATTCAAGCATCTCGTGATCCACAGATCGGTGCGGAGATTCCTTGAAGCATTTACGAAGTTGCGACACATGGAAGACGTCGTGGATATGAGAGAATTGCGGCGGCAATTCCAATTTATATGCCACTTGACCACGTCTTGCAACAATGCGGAAAGGACCAATGTAGCGGGGAGCTAACTTGCCCTTGATTCCAAAACGGTGAGTGCCCTTCATAGGAGTGACACGAAGATAAGCTTGATCACCAGGTTGATAAGTCAAACCCCATCGTTTGCGATCATAGTTGCTCTTCTGGCGGTCCTGAGCCGCCTTGAGATTTTCCCGGACAATTCGGACTTGTTCTTCGGCGTGTTGAATAATATCTGGACCCACGAGCGGTCGTTCCCCAGTTTCTGACCAATTCAGAGGGGTTCGACACTTACGTCCATAGAGAACTTCAAAGGGGGCCATTTTCAAGCTGGCTTGATAGCTGTTGTTATAGGAGAACTCGGCATATGGAAGAGATTCTTCCCACTTCTTGCCGAAAGAAACAACACAAGCTCGCAGCATGTCTTCAAGCACTTGGTTGACTCGTTCGACTTGGCCTTGGGATTGAGGATGATAAGCTGAACTCCAGGTGATATGAGTTCCCATAGCCTTTTGAAAACTTTCCCAGAAATGACCAGTGAATATGCTGCCACGGTCTGAACTGATCTTTTTCGGGATACCGTGGAGTGAAACAATTCTGGAGATATATAACTCTGCTAACTGACTAGCAGTGATCGTCTCCTTGACAGGCAGAAAGTGTGCAACTTTGGAGAGTTGGTCGACGACGACAAGAATAGCATCGTGACCCTTCTGTGACCTGGGAAGTCCTGTAATGAAATCCATCTGAACCTTATCCCATTTCCATAAAGGAATAGGTAACGGTTGCAGAATTCCAGCAGGCTTCTGATGTTCTGCTTTAACGCGACGACACACATCACATTCAGCAACATAACGAGCAATGTCTTGCTTCATTCTGGACCACCAGTACCTTTGACGGAGATCACGATACATCTTGGTGCTACCCGGATGAATAGACAACGGGGTATCATGTGCCTCCTTCATGGCTTTGTCAGTCATAAGCTCGAAGCGAGGTACCACAATGCGGTCTTTGAAATACAAGGTTCCATCTTCAGACAGCGAGAAATCCCTGTACTTTTCAAGGTGAAGATCTTTCTTCATCAGATCAACTTCAGCATCTTTAGCTTGCGCATTCTTAACAGCTTTCTCAAGATCTGGTTGTATCACAAGGTTATTAAGAGAACCCTGTGGGACAATACGCAGATTCAGCTTGCCCAGTTCTTCGAAAAGACGAGGTTGAGCTCGCCTAACCATGAGGTTGTCGCAATAGGACTTGCGGCTTAAGGCATCAGCCATCACGTTAGCCTTGCCAGGGGTATAGGAAATACCCAAATCATAGTCCGCAATGGCCTCCATCCATCTTTGCTGACGGAGGTTTAGAGAAGGTTGAGTGAACAAGTACTTCAGACTTTTATGATCCGTGTAGATCTCGCAACGATTAACGAGAAGGTAATGTCGCCATAACTGCAATGCATAGATCACAGCAGCTAGTTCTAGATCATGTACTGGATAATTCTCTTCATGTGGGCGCAACTGACGAGATCCATAAGCAATCACCTTACGCTCTTGCATTAGGACACAGCCTAATCCTTCACGGGATGCGTCACAATAGATCACAAAGTCTTTGCGGGGATCTGGAGGAGATAGTACTGGGGTATTGTAACGGATTGACATCTGCCCCAGTGGATAAAGAATGTACTCTGGATGTATCCCTGCTCGAACAGCTGGTAGCTGCGTCGCAGGGTGTGGTGGAAACAAACGATCCATCTGAAACAGAGGAAACTCATGATTGTCAAAAGACAAGGAGAAGTATAACCGATCTCGGAGAGAAAGGTTAAACAAAACAATGGAAAGGAAAATGATTATCAGACTAATCAGATCAATGTCAGGGAAATCGCACAGATATTCAGCTCTTCGGGTGGACGAGAATTACGAGATCCTAAGTGTCGGCGTTAGTAAACTTTAGTTAACCCGAAAGGAAGAGAGGTCAGAGTCCCAGAGTAAAGATGAGGAATAAAAGATACTAATACCACCCAATTGCCGACGTGGGCCCGTAAGCCACACGGCCAAGTTAGTAAAACAGTTTTGGACCACTAGACTCAACTTCGGCCAAGGAGTTGGAAAGGGGATTCCTACAGGCAGTCGGCTCTGATACCAACTTGTGACGCCCCCGGCCCGATCGCGCGCTAATCATACACGCAAATGCACACGATCAAGCCTAAGGACTCACGGGAAGATATCACAACACAACTCTAAAACATAAATAAAGTCGTACAAGCTTTATATTACAAGCCAGGGCCTCGAGGGCTCGAATACATAAGCTTGCGAACAAGCGTCAGCGGAAGCATCAGATATCTGAGTACAGATATGAAATAGAAACAGAAAGGCCTTTAGAAAGGCGGGGCAAAATAAAACACTACGATCGAAAAGCGAAGGCCTCCTGCCTGGGACCCTCCGATCCTACTCCTGGTCGTCAGTCAACTCATAGTAGTATCCATCCTCTGGGTAGTAGTAGTAGCGATCGTCGGCAGGGCAGCTGTCTCAGGGGCTTCGTCATCTTGGTCACGACAAACTGATATGGGGAGAAAAGGAAAACAAAGCAACCGTGAGTACTCAGAAGTACTCAGCAAGCAAGGATCTACACTACATATGCAACATTTTCAAGGGGAGGCTGTATATGTGGACTGGGCTGCAGAAATGCCAGAATAGAGAGAAGGCCTAGTCCTATCGAAGACTAGCATCTTCAGCGGTCTTGCAGCAATAGAAGAGAGTAGAACAGTACAATATAATGTAGTAGTATCATTAAGTCTCAACCTCACCCAGAGATCCTTTCTCAACTCCCTGCGAGAAAGCAATCCCAGAGCCATACAGTCATCAACCTCGTCCGGAGATCCCTTCTCGACTCCCTGCGAGAAGCAATCCCAGAGCCACATATCCAAGTATCATCACGGGTATCCAGTTCTAGTTGTATCGATCGGGATACAACTCCGAGTGTCCTTTACCGTAGGACCGGCTATCGATAGAAATGTTCGTCCCTGCAGGGGTGCACCAACTTACCCATCACGCTCGCTTAACTCCGGCCGGACACACTTTCCTGGGTCATGCCCGGCCTCGGCCAAACAACACACCGCAACCCGACCTACAGCTCAGCAGAGAGGTCCCCGTCGGTCTACATCCTAAGCGCTCAGAGGTCTTGGGCCATCGCCCTGTGCACTCCGAGTCGTTGCGCGCAGGGAGAAGCCTGGCACCAGGAGGGCGCCGGTCCGTCCGTGCCGCCATGCTGAACTGGACGTCTGACAGAGCTTTCGGCTGATGCTACGATGCAGAACGCCCATACTATGCCCACGTGATGGTTAGTGCTATCAGACCAGAGGCCTGCTCGGATCAAATATCCAAATCGCTAGGACTAGGGGCTTGCGGTAACGAGCAGAGACTCACGAAAGATGTGACCCCGTCGCCCCGTCTCGAGGACTTGCGGCAAGGGCCATGAATGTCCGGCCACGCCTCGTATTCAACACTCGGGCACCATCCAGGTCAACCCGTCTCTTAAAAGACTGTCGGGAACTCAGGTCCACCTCTACTGGGTGGTACCGCCTGTCCCTTCAGTCCTGTAGTAAAAGTAGCTTCCTCGGGTCCCCCTTCGGGGCCGACCCGTCTCTATCAAGGTTCAGCAGTAAAGTCACAGTAACCGTGTGTCCATAACATCAAGGAAATCCGAGGTATCACCCTCGACGGATGCCCACTCGATGTGACCGTCAAGTCGAACTTAGGAGGAATCACCCTCGATGAGTTCACACTTGATGTGTTGTACGACAGCGTCGTATCGGAAGTGGAGAAGGAGGAATCACCCTCGATGACCACGATCGAATGGCTACTCTACAGAGTTAACATCAGAAGTGCTACATGAGGTTTCACCCTCGGCACTTGATAGTAACGCTGCAGTGTCGTTACAACTAAGGGGGGGTGATGTGCGGTGTCGGGGCCTGGTCTTCAATCCCGTTGATCGGGTCTTCTGACGATCCAGCGCGGCAGTCGGGATAAGTGGGGTCACTGATAGGTCTCTACCCAGCCTAGACTAAACAGTTTAGGATATGTAGGTAATTATCAACAGCAGGTTACAATGAACAGGCTATGCATCAGAATAGGTAAAGCAGTAGTAGCAGCAATTCTAATGCAAGCATGGGAAATAGAATGGGCGATATCGGGATGATCAAAAGGGGGGGGGGCTTGCCTGGTTGCTCGGCGGCAAGGGCAAGGTTGTCAATGCTGTCTTCGGTCTCCGGAGCTGCGTCGGGATCTATCGAGAGAGAAGAGGGGGAGGAAACAGTATAAATATAGAGCAAACATGAGCAACGCAAAGTACGGCATGACAATATGCAGTGCCGGGTGTGTCCTAACGTATGGTTGCACGTCACCGAGGAAGGAGGAATCCATCCGGGAATGTTTTCCCGGTTCCGGACATTTGTTAGATAGATGACCGGAGGGGAACGGTTGCATGTTTTGATAGTTAGAGACATGTGGCGGACGAACGGATCGCGTATTCGGATTCGTCTCGTCGTTCTGAGCAATTTTCATGTAGAAAGTATTTCGATCCGGGTTACGGATTATTTAATACGATTTTCTAAAGTTTTTATTAGTTTTCTGAATTTTAATTAATTATTTAAATCTAACATTATCCGAAACAGTGCTGCGATGACATCAGCATGACATCATGCTGATGTCAGTAGTCATTAGGGTTAGTTAATTAATTACTGCTTAGTTAAACTAATTAATTAATTAGATTAACCTAATCAGAGTTAATTAAACTAATTAATTATTTTTATTATTTTCATTATTTTTATTATTATTTTTTTAAACAGGGGCTGGCCCACTGGTCAGTGGCACAGCCGGACACGTCCGGGCCTGGCCCAGATAGGGCCGGACGTGTCCGACGCGGAGGGGGTCAACGCGCGCGAGGGGCACTAGCAGAGGCGCCCGGCGCGGCGGCGTGCACCGGCCACGGCGGGCACGGCGAGGCCAGCCGGCGGGCTGGGGCGGACGCGAGGCTTGGCGTGCGGGCGGCGGGGTCGCGGGCAGCGAGCAGGGCCGCGGTGGGGCGGCGAGCACGCAGCAGCAGCGCGGCAGCAGGCGGCAGCGGGGTCGCGCGGGCGGGAGCAGGGGAGGAGGCGTCGGGGGAGGGGAGGCGAGGCCGTGCGCGAGCGATGGGGAGAGAGAGCGCGGTGAGCACGCGACGGGAGCGCGGCTCCGGCGCGGGACAGAGAGGGAGGGGGAGACGGACGGGGCTCACAGGGGCCGGACGGGAAGGGGCAGCGGGCTCGGGGTGGCCGGGGCGAGGAGGCGACAGTGAGGTCGATGCGGCGGAGGGGCGACGGTGGTGGGGTCGACGACGGGGACGAGGCGGAGGCGCTCCTGGTGGCTGCGGCGAGGCGTGGTGAAGACCCGCGCGGAGGGGGGGTCGGGGAGGACGTCCGACAGCGGTGAGGCGGTCCGGCGAGGGCGGGTTCGAGCGGTGCCGCGGGGTCGATGGCCGACGCGGCCAGCGCGGCGAGAGGCGCCGTCGAGCGCCCGATCCAATCTGGATCGGGAGGAGCAGAGGGAGGAGTGGGACAGGGGGTGGGTGGGGGGAAGTGTGCGGTCGGGGGTTAGGGTTCGGTCGTGGGGGGGGGTATGGGGATGGGGTGGCCGCCAGGGAGGCCGTGGCCCAATTGGGCCGCCGGGGGGGGGGAAGAGGGGGGTGTTTGCTCCTTTTTTTATTTCTGTTTTGCTTTTCTTTTATCTTTTTCTTTTTATTTAACCACAGCTCCTGTTTAGCAAATAGTTAGGGCTCTAATGAATTTTGTAAAACTTAGGAATTACTCCAACAATACTAGGCAATACCTACCACTACCAAAAATTGGTTAAGAGAAATAGGAGCTCCCCACAATTTTTATAATAATTAAATGCATTAATCCTTACTGTTTTAATTATGTTAGAGCCACCTAATTAATCTATTATCGTTGGTTTCAATTTTAGTATTCCTCTGAATTATTTGCCAAATATGAACAATTTAGTTTCTGATTTGAGCAACTTTTTTTTTCACTTTCTTTAAATTTGAATTTGACTTGGGAGTTGAAATACATATGATGCAAATGATGATCATGCCTCTATTAATCATGCGTGACGGGCATATCAATGGGATTACTGTTTAACCCACTGGGGGTTACGGCAACAACCGTACACTCCCCACCCAGACGCCTCGGTCGCCGACACGTCAAAACGACGCCCGTGGCGATGATTCCACGGCGTCGTCTGACCCACGAGCTCGTCGTGACCAGCCCTCGTTCTTCAGGAACGCAGAGGAGAAGACGCTCGTACCACTATCGAGCGAAGGAGAGAAGCGCATCGTCAGTCCGACAGACGCGCAGGCCCGCTGTTGACACCATGCCGCCGGGGATCCTGGCGACTTGCCGTACGCGGTAAGTTGTCCACGTTCACCCGTGACTGCGGCAGGTCCAGTGGCCCATCGCAAGGCTTCAAGCCTGACGTGCCGGAGAAATATGATGGCAAGACACACCCGTCGGAGTTCCTCAGCATTTACACCATGGCGGTGCAAGCTGGCCGGGGGACGAACGAAAGATTCTTGCTAAACTACTTCCCGCTCGTGTTAAAGCGCAATGTCGTCTCATGGCTCATGCACTTGCCGGAGAACTCCATTTCTTCATGGGCGGACCTGTGCCATCAGTTTGTTGGTGCCTTTACTGGCGGTCATCAACCTCATGGCCAGGAGAGTGATCTTCATCTCATCCCCCAGAAGGAAGGAGAGCCCCTGCGCAAATACATTCAAAGGTTCAGCCGCGTACAGTACAACATCCCAGATGTTCACCCCGCTGCGGTTATTAGCGCGTTCCATCAGAACGTGCGTAACCGCAAGATGCGGGAGGAAATGGCGATGACCAAGGTCAGAGACATTGGCCAGCTATATGCTCTCGCCGACAAGTGTGCGCGCACTGAAGAGGGAAGGAAACTTCCCGGTGAAGGTGTTGGCGCAGGGGGGAGCTCTGACAGCGAAGGTACCGCCCCGGCAAAGAAGGGCCGGCGGCGGAACAACAGGAAGAAAAAGGGCAAAGCTGTGCTTGCCGTCGAGCAGTCCAGCGGCAACGGCAGCGCCGACAAGGCCAAAGTTGAGGGCTCCGGCAAGGAGATTGCCGCATGCGCCAACTGTCAGGCCTTGGCGGCTGCCGACAAGCAGGACGGCTCCGACAAGCAATATTGCAAGATCCACCGCACCAAGGGACACGATCTCCAGAACTGTCGATGAGTCGAGCAGCTTGTCGAACAGCAGAAAGCTGAGTATGAGAGGCGCGACAAGGAAAAGGCCCCAGAAGGTGCTGGCGGGTCCGGCAAGAAGCGCACTACCCGAGGAGGGCGTCGCGGCAAGGCCAAGCAGCAACAGAGAGACAAGCCTCCTCGTGGCCGCGACAAAGATGATGATGATGATGACCTAGATGATGAAGAATCCAGTGAGCACGAATTTCAGAAAGCCGCAGAAGTCTTGTGTGTTGACGGTGGTGCTTCGTTGCATTCTTCTCACCGCCAACTTAAACAGTGGGCGCGAGAGATCAATGCGGCGGAACCATCTGTTGACGCCAGAAAGCTTCTGAAGTGGTCCGACACGCCTATCGTCTTTGACATTGAGGACCACCCTGACCGCACAACGGCGGTCGGGTGCTTGCCGATGTTGGTTTCACCAACGATCCGCAACCTCAAGGTCACGAAGATGTTAGTTGACGGTGGGGCCGGCTTGAATCTAATTTCGCCCGCTGTGCTCCGGAAACTTCAAATCTCTGACGGCGAGCTTGAGGAAACTGGTACTTTCCAAGGAGTCAATCCAGGAAGGAGCAAGCCGAAAGGGAAGATCACGCTGCCAGTGACATTTGGCGGCGAGCTGAACTACCGGACCGAGAAGGTCACCTTTGATGTTGCCGATATTCCATTGCCTTATAATGGGATACTTGGCCGTCCAGCGCTCGGCAAGTTCATGGCAGCCTCTCATTATGCCTACAACGTGTTGAAGATGCCAGGTCCAGTAGGTGTTATCACA